>OY734949.1:22736470-24132547 GCA_963457585.1 Spergularia bocconei
GAAATGTCCGGTTTACGCCCCGATAGACATTCCCTTGGCATTCTCACCACTTGCTACTGTCGTTTGTGCTGCGTCCACTTCGGATTCTCTCTCCTCGGTAAACACTTCAAGCTTGGTTATGCGCCTAATGTTGTCACCTTCAATACCTTAATTAATGGCTTTATTCACACGGACCAATTACCCGAAGCTGTCAAATTGTTGGATAAAATCGTCAAGCTTGGTTTACAACCTGACCTAGTTACTTATGGTGCTATGTTCAAAGGTCTGTGCCGCACTGGCAATAATGCTGGTGCTCTTAACTTGTTTAGGAATATGGCGTCTAAAGGCGCTTGTAAGCCTGATATTGTCATATACAGCACAATCATTGATAGCCTTTGTAAAGACCGGCTATTGCCTCAGGCCCTCCGTCTCTTCAAGGAGATGAAAACCAAGGGCATCTCACCTAATGTTGTGACCTATAATACCTTAATTCGAGGAATGTGCAGTCTAGGGCATTGGAATGATGCTAAGCTCTTGTTGGCTGAGATGCTGGACTGCAATGTAACTCCTAGCGTTGAGACATATAGCATGCTCATTGACATGTATTGCAAGGATGGCATGATTGTTAAAGCAAGGGATGTGTTTGAATTCATGACTAAGCGAGGTGTGAATCCGGATATTATTACTTACAATGCTCTTATGGACGGGTACTGTTTGCGTGGCGAGATGGAAGAGGCAAAGAAGATACTAAATTTGATGGTCAAGCATTGTGTTCGACCGGATATTGTGTGTTTCAACAGCTTAATTAACGGATACTGCAAGTCTGAAAAGGTTGACAAAGCACTTGAGTTGTTCCAAGATATGCGCTTCAGTGGAATTTCCCCAAATGTGATCACCTTTAACACTTTTATCAATGGGTTGTGCAAAGATGATAGACTTGAATGCGCTTGGCAACTTTTCAAGACAATGAAAGCCGATGGTGTAATGCCAGATATAGTCACCTGTAACACACTTGTTGATGGCCTGTGCAAAGGTAAACAACTTGACAAGGCAAATTGGTTGCTTGACGACATGAAGAAAAATGGATTGCAACCTGATATCATCACATACACTAGCCTACTTGATGCCTTGTGTGAAGGTAATCAAATTGGAGAAGCAACGAAGTTGTTCTCGCTTATTCAGGCTAATGGATTACGACCAAATGAGCGTACATACACAACAATGATCAAAGGGTTCTGTAAAAAAGGATTATTGAATGAAGCCGGTGAACTTGTAAATAAAATGGAGGACGATGCATGCCCTGCAAACGAATGCACCTATAATACAATCATCAAAGGGTGTCTTTATAGTAAAGATATCGCAAAGGCTTTGGAGTATGTCAAAGTTATGACAGACAAACGCTTCAAAGCTGATGCTCATACTACCTCACTTTTCATTGGTTTGCAGAGTAATCCTGATATTAGCAATGCAGACAAGACACGGTTGCAGCAGTTTTTCGAGACCTGAGTGTCGATTTGTTGCCATTTTTGTATTTGTGAGTTGTGACTGTCTAGCTGATGGTTGGGCTTGTGCTCTGATCTTTCACTCCTTGATTCTGTACCTGAAAGTATGCAGGCTGCAGTTTTGTGACTGGATTCTTTCTTTTTAATTGTTACTAATGATCAAAATTCCATGTCCGTCTTCTGATGTACGGATGTAATTTGTGTTGTTATTCTTGTTAACAATCCACTTGCTAGTTTGTTGAAGTTAACTTTGCAGTCTTCAATGTGGTGGAAACGGTATGACGTTTGTATATCAAACAATTTTGTGGCGCCTGTTAGAGTTTTTCTTTTTTTTTTTTTCCTAATTGTGGAGTAATTCCGATCTTGTTTATTCATTCGCGATTTAATGTCAAGTATGTCAAATTTCCAATATATGCTAGCGGACATGTTCTACTAGTCAAGATCATAAATGGCGTTGTCGCTACAAGAATATTGATCTCAAGATCACATTGTACATTTCATAATTCCAAATTACGCTATAGTAGTTCAAAAAAACTGAAAAGCTTAATTAGTTGAGAATTGAGATCCTAAATGGTGTTGTTGCTACACGTGATAGTTCTCCACCCATCCACTTGTTAGAAACGATTTTCTCCCATTTTATCTATAAAAAAAAATCAAGAATTAGATTACAAAATCTCCGATCTTATTTCTTCAACTGTGAACGCAATACCACGATAGTAATTTAAACAATTACGACACTAGTGTTCCTATTTAAGTTAAACTAGCCGTCCGTGCTCGTGATTGTGATTGTGATTGTTAGTAATGGTGCCATTTTAACGACTTACAAGTTACAACAAACACTTCCTAAAGCGGGAATCATAACAGGTGATTCCTCACGATATTTCCAAATCAATAAGCAACGACCTGAAAAAAATACAAAGGAATCTCCGAAAAGCCAAAAGAAACAAAAATTAATGCTCCTAACTAAAAAAAAAGGTACAGTAGTTTAAACGCTGAAAACTCTCTTTAATTAGCATTAAATAAACATTAAAAAAATAGCCGCCGTAGACGAAATTCGTTAGTTGACTTGCACCTGGTATCTTCTTCTACAATTTTCTTTTTCGTTGCCACTGCAACTCTCCACTCTCTCTCTCCCTCTTCTCGATTCTCTCGCCAATTTTTTTCCTACCAATTTCTCTCTCCTCCTGTTTGGTGTCTCCATATCATGACAATCACTGGTAATTTTCTCCACTTTATAATTCTTTATTTATTGTTATTGTTTTGTATGATCATTTTTTATTTTATTTGATATACCCATCAATTTAATGTTTTTTTAATCGCAGTTTTTGTAAAAAAGTTGGGTTTGATCATGATTGTTTAATTATTATTTGGCGCGCATGTATAATAATATGGTTTTAATTAGAATTGATTGATTGGATTGGATTTTAGTTTTTTTTTTTGTTTGGTTTTCTCTTTTGTTAGGTTAATTAATTAATGGGTAATTCAGTATAATTGTGTATTATTGTGGGTGAAATTGGTGGAAGTTAAATTTGAGAGACAACTTTGATAGTAGTTAATTTAGTGTTTGTAATAATCCAGTACAAAGTTTAGGATTGAAAGTGGGACAGGTGATCCGCACTTAATCGTTGCGGCCGAATTGTGGTTTGCAATAATAACCCGTTAGAATAGAGGCTATTGGGTGGTCCAATTCCAAATGTAGGCAACCTTTACCACTAAAGTGGAGCTGAGTGTGGTTGTTTTTGGGAAGTTCTTTTGTCAAGCTGTTGAGTGTTGTTTGAGTGTAAAGCATGATTTTCTCTAGTTGTTGAGTTCTGAAATGCGTCAAGTTGCCTTCACGATTACGCTATCAATAAAATCGTCCCAAGTTGGATGATTGATTTTATTTCGGAGAAAACAAATAGTGAAGGCTTTTGATGTGATTGAGTATTCTTGAATTGACATGAGAACAGGCAGTTATAGAGTGATGGGAATGTATGTGTGATGACGGGAGGGATTTTGATGAATGGACCTATTTTACGGAAACAACTCATGTGGAGGGATTTTGATGATATGTCCAATAGGTCGAGAAATCTCGGTTTTTCAGTGACATCAGTGACTAGGCAGTAATTTGAGGCTAATTGGTATCGGAAAGTTCTTCTGAATGTTGATTGCTAGTGTATTACTCTCATCAGAATGTTGTTATCGGCTGTTCTGTGCACTTTCTTTATGATATACTCAAGGCTATTTCTTGAATGTGATGTCTTTTGAAACCAGGCACTGCAAGTAGAGCACCAATTCTAACTGGACCAATTATCATTATACCAATTTACATGTTATCTTACTAAAACAGCGGCTTTTGATGATCTCTTTGATGTTTGGTTTTTGTTGTCTAATTAAATGTCATATTGACGTATGAATCTAAAATTTCCAGATGTTGGAGACCCAATCGTGGCTAAAGATAGGGCCCAAACTGAGATTCCTATACTGAACAAACTAACTCGTTGGCAGTGGTGGTTTTTGGTGGGACTCAACATCTTCTTTTTAGTTGCTGGACAAACTGCTGCTGTACTTTTAGGAAGGTTTTATTATGATCAAGGCGGATTGAGCACGTTTATGGCCACCCTTATCCAGACAGCAGGTTTTCCCTTCCTTTTTATTCCGCTTTTGTTCCTGCCGTCCTCCCCCAGTTCTCCAACCCCTTCTGGCGCATTATCTGGAAAGTACATTTGTCTGATCTACATTGCTCTGGGACTACTTCTAGCTGCTGACAACTATTTGTACTCAAAGGGGCTCTTGTATCTCTCTGCCTCTACGTATTCTCTTATTTGTGCCACTCAGTTAGCTTTCAATGCTGTCTTTGCTTTCTTCATCAATTCACAGAAGTTCACTCCGTTGATTCTGAATGCTGTGGTCATTCTCTCATATTCTGCTGCTCTGCTCGGGGTAAATGAGGATTCTGATGCACCTGATGGAGTAACGAAAGCTCAGTATGCTGTTGGATTTCTGTGCACCCTTGGGGCTTCAGCTATTTACTCGCTGTTACTTTCGCTGATGCAGCTTACCTTTGAAAAGGCACTCAAAAAGGAAACATTTTCTGTAGTGCTAGAGATGCAAATCTACACATCAATAGTGGCCACGATTGCTTCTGTCGTTGGACTCTTCGCAAGTGGACAGTGGAATACTTTGGCAGGAGAAATGCATAATTTCCACTCGGGGAAAGTTTCTTACGTGATGACTCTGGTCTTTACTGGCATATGTTGGCAGGTGGCCTCCGTTGGTGTCGTGGGCTTGATTTTTCTGGTATCATCTTTGTTTTCGAATGTCATCAGTACCGTGGCTTTGGCCATTGGCCCTATCGCTTCTTTGATAGTTTTCCATGACAAGATGAACGGCATCAAGATAATTGCTATGTTGCAAGCATTCTGGGGATTTGCCTCTTACATTTACCAGACCTACATTGATGAATCTAGGACAACACAGTCAAGGAGACAAAGGGAAACCACTGACAGCAGAGTTGCATCATGTTAGTTTTATGATGTTCATTAGGTTTTATGTTCAGGTGAAGTAGGATTCTCAGATCACCATCCTATATTTATGCAGCTGCAACGTCGGCCCGATATACACTGGTGTAACTGGTCATTTTTTACACGTTTTGTCAATTTCTGGAAAGCACAATTCTTTCACTTAGTATCTGGCTGTAATCTTTCTCTTTAGATTCATGACAGTGATTTTCTCCTTGTTGTGTAAATAAATATTTCGTAGTTATTCAGTCTAATATGACACTATGAATGGACATGGAAAAAACCACTTGTTAACATTGAGGAGCCAAGGAATATTTGAATAGAATCACTATTTTCAATCAAAAGTCACTACTACATAAACTACTCGTCTACACATGCACCCCTACACATTTATTGGATAAGAATAAAGACGTTATAGTAATCTAAGTAACTAAAATTTGGGTAAAAACAAAACTTTATAGTATACCTATAATTTTAGACCCTCTTTTTAGCGAGGATAATGGGGTGTCGCCTAGGCTCGACCTTCATTAGGGTCGGTCGTGACTTAGAACTACCATTATTCCTATTTTTTCAGTGATTTAGGGGGGGGGGGGGGGGGGCACAAAAATAGTGTGGACACACTTGTGCGCCGCAGACCTATGACACAACATCATAGAGAGCACAACACACTTAATATTTATAAATTACGTACATGGATCACACATAGCAACCAAATTTTTCCAATGAGTTTTAACATTGTTGCATTTTTAAGACTCAGACTCAAATCTCTACTCATGTGCAACAAAAGGATATTCGCGGTCATTCACTCCTTCGTGCCAATATCGAGTACTCCAATATTCTGGATATGAACACACAAAATCATAGAAGTATCCGTGCATCCTAATGTCCATTACTTAGGACTTAGGTAGTAATTTGTACTTCTGAACTCCGAAAGTCAAAAATATAATTTTGGCGGCTACGAAACCATTCCCATATTTCCCACATTCAAGCGCGCTCTTCCCAATTTTTTCCAGACTCAAACATGAAAATCTGATACTCAACAGTCAACACCCAGAAGAACACCATTCCCAAATCTCAAGTACCAAATTAAAGCGTATGCATTACTCTACATTTTATTCTTGATTTTTCAGTACCAATTCATACCTTATCTGATTTATTTGATCTGATCAATCTTTAATTGGTATTTGTATCTGTATTTCTCCTATATGATCTTCTGTATATGTTACTGCTGAATCTTCTTCTTTACGCAATTCTGCAGAAGATTCAAACTCAATGAATCCTCAATACCCAATTCCCAATTCCAATTTCTACTTCAATCCTTTAAACCCTCCTCAAAACCCTAACCCTAATTTCTCAAATCCCCAATTTAATTGGCCACCTCCGCCTCAATTCCCGCCACTCCACCTTCCCCCACCACCGCCGCCGCCGCCACCGCCTCCGCCGCCGTCTCAATCACAAAACCCTCTTCCGGATTTGCCCAATTCGTTGTCATCTCTGAAAACCCTAATCCAATCATCAAAGTCCACTCTTCAATCTTTCTCTTCACTCTTCCCTTCACTTTCTATCTCCACCAACTCCTTAGTTCAGTGTCCTTCAAACCCTAATCATTGGGTTCCTTCAACTTCACTCTTCCTGCATTCCCTCAGCTGCCCTTCTGTTCTCGATATCGGTCCCGTTGTTGAAACGCTTCAATACCCAAAAACTTTGGTTAATGATCAGCATTTGGTTCAGGATAAGAAGTTTGTTCAGCCCCTTAATGATCCCGCCGCGGAATTATGCTTTTCAATTGATGATTATGTCGATTTCGATAGCAATTTCTTTTACCAGGACTGCCCTGGTGTCGTAAGTTCGTTGAATAGTGATGTTAGTAAGAGAATCTTTACTCTTCCTGGTGTTTTATGTGTTGAATGTGGTAATTATGTTGGGTGTAGTGATAAGGGAATTGTCGGGTTTGGGGGGAGTAGTGTTAGGGTTCTCCCTTCCGAGGTATGGTTTATTGGTCGTGAGGTTGAGCAATGGAGTGATTACCCGGGTGAGTATTCGTTGAGCGTTGGGAGGGCGCTTTTGTGTGTAGAATGTGTAAAAGAGTGTGATTTGGCAATGTGGGTAATTGAGAATTCGCCACGCTTTGGTGTTGTTGTTGATGTTCCTATGAGGGATCATATGTTTGTACTCTTTAGGCTTTGCTTGAAAGCAATAGTGAAAGAAGCTGCGCGCTCTTATGGATCTTTATTAAAGAGTGATGTTAATGATGGAAGTCGGAAATTCAATCCGAGATCATCAAACTTGAAGTGTCCTGTTATGGTTGAAGTTTTGAGGTGGTTGACATCACAGCTTTCTACCTTGTATGGTGAAACAAACTCGAGGTCGTTTGTTTTTGCCATGCTTAGGTACTTATTATCTAAGGCTGCTTCGAATTCATCACTCTTTCGTATAGACAGGAAGTTGGACCAGGCTTATGGCAATGAGCAAGGGGTTGGTACATCTAAGGGTCAATTCTCAGAGAATGTGATTGAGAATGAGGGAAATGACAGTAAAGATAATGGAATGTTTTGCAGACCTATTTTTGTTCACCAAATTGCAGCTGCTATAGCTGCATTACATGAAAGGTCATTGCTTGAAGATCGAATGAGAGCGTTGCGAAATCCTCCTCAGCTGACTCCTTATCAACGGTTAGATACTTCTCCTCGGTTCTGTTTTGGTACTGTAAATTTTGGAAAAGACTTGACTGTCCTTGATGACTGTTACTCTGTGACCGCTATTATATTCATTCTATGGGCTCTGTTGAAGTTAATTTTTTCTTGGTGGATGCTATAGCCTGCAAGCTTGAATTTTCATATTTTTTTGTACTTGTCTGGCATTTTATTGCTATGTATTGCTGGTGAGGAGAATTGAGACACAACTTTAGTTATTCGAATTTCCAGTTTCCCTAATTCTTTTTGTAAGCAGGTTGTCTGAGTATTCATATTTGTCAAAGAAGGCTGATGAGGAACGTCAAAAACGTCCGGACTACAAGCCATTAATTGAGCATGATGGTCTTCTTAATCACAGGCAACAGGATAAGGTACGTGATTGCACGATCGCAGCTTGAAACACTCTGAATCGAATTTCTGAATCTTTTTATTCTTGTAATACTTTCTAGTTTGAAAAAGTTTTGGTACTTAAATGTCCATGTCTGTATTACTGTAATCTTTGGCTAGAAGGGTACCTATCTGGTAAACTTGTTGTACACATTCTTACCGGCTGAGACTAGCTAGGTGTGCACTTTCCACAAACTTTTCACTTCGTGATTCTGGCGTTATAGTTTTCAATGAAGATTCATGACGTTGGGGTAAAGGTAACTAGAGGATGCTGGTTGGAATGCCTCTTCCAGTTGACCTATTTAAATGGTTATTTGGTCCTAATGTATGGGTTGGATGAATCCATGGTTTCCTCTCCTATTTTCTTGAATTTTCATCTTAGGATTCACAAATGCATTGTGAAAGAAAAGTACTTATTCATCCTTATCAAAGTAAAATTTATGTCTGTTGCTGGTGAGCTATTTTTTTGGTAACAAATTTATTTTCTTCACGCATTTACTGTTTTGGTCTATCTTCTGATATGTATAATTTCCTTTTCTGTCATAATTTGAAGAATTTTCCCACATTCTTGACTGATTATACAGGGAAACAATAAGCTAAAGACAAAAGAGGAGTTATTGGCCGAGGAAAGGGACTACAAACGTCGGAGAATGTCTTATCGTGGGAAAAAGTTAAAGCGTTCAACAAAAGAGGTAACAGATTTTCTGATCTTCTCAAGTTTGTTTGTTTGGGGGTTTTTTTTTTCCTTCAAGTTTGGCCCTAAAGATCCTTACATTTGAGACCCAGGTGTCTGACCTTTGATTGTCGTAATCAGATAACACCATCGAGTTGAGATTTAAGTTTACCAAGGTTATACAAGAGGGTATCCGAGCAGCCACCATGATATGGACCCTTATATTGGTATCCCATTTAGCAATGTCTGATGTACATCCTCTTGATGTAACCTTACTGTCTTCATTTTTTTTTACTATCCTTGCCTGATCTCAGCTTCCAACCAAAGAATGTCAAATGATATATAAAGCATGATTGTTATTTGCCACTCTTTTGATAAGGAGGAACTTGGATATTGGGATTGGTTATTATGTACCTATCCTTAGGTTAACTAGAATACATGGATTGGATAGCCGTCTGTCTAGTTCTATTGTTTTGATTCAAAGGTGTCTCTTAGTAACTGACGAAGACTGGCATTAACTGACCATATTTCATATTATTTGTGCTCTGTCTATTTGAAGGTAATGAGGGACATCATAGAGGATTACATGGAAGCTATTAAACACGCGGGAGGTATTGGGGGCCCGGCAAAGGGAGACTCTGAAAAATCGTTTTTGACATCTACGAATTCCTCTGCTCCATATGTTACAAGCTCTAAGTTGAACCATAGTTCACAAAGTAATACGCAAGATGATTATAGGACACTGTTGGATGATGACTATCAACATCATGAGACAGAATCTACCCATGTTTCCAGAAGACCTGAGCGGCAAAAGAAGGAATCTCACAGTCATGGGCATTCTGAAGATCAAAGAACTACGAGCACGGATAGACGGTATAGGGATTATTATTCCAGAAGCCCAAGTAGTGACAGAAGACGTAGCCGGTCAAGAGAGCATAGGAGTCAGAGCAGGAACCAAGTTGTTCGTGAAACAATTGAAGATGAGCGCACAAAAAGAAGATACTCTTCCTCCAATAGATCCAGCCATCACGATTATAAATCACAGAATTCTGCACGGAGCAACTCAAGAGTCTCTTCTGACCGTAAAGATAAGAGAAAAGTAGTGTCCCCAGATAGACAGAGATGGCCAAAGAACAAATATGGCAGATCAGATTCATTTGGTAATGTTGAAATCAATGACAGATATGATCCTTCAGAAAGTAGTCATGATGATGATCAATACAGCAATTACACAAGAGCGGCATCTTAGTACAATTATTTATGGGCTTCGGATGTTTCAGTGGTTCAGTTCGAATGTGAATTCGTATCCTTTGTCAGTAGCTTTTGCAGTTGTTTCTCAGGTAAGTAAATTCAGCATGGAACATATTCCTGGGTCTTGATATTTCTTATAACAGCTCATTGGTTTTGGTTTTGATTGGCTGTAGGAAGTCATTCAGGCTTCAGAAACTTTTTCGTTCGTATCCTTTTTGTATCCTTTAATAATTTATTGACTTTATTCTCCATATCCTCCAGCTTTTTTATGTTGTTTCTGTTTTGCTTTTGTGTATGCTAATTTCTGGATGCATTGGGTCTTTATAATTCTAGTTTGATTTACCCTCCTGTTCTATTACTTGTTCAGTTGCATCTACACCGGACCTTAAGAGTAATAGCTGGTCAAGTATCCTTTTAAAATGCTGCATCAAACTTCAGTCATGACAAATATTATCATTCTTTAGTGCATAGACTCGTAGTTTTTAAAATTGGAACAAGCTGCAAACCAGATGCTCTGGAAATGTCATAAAATGAAGTTAATTATACCTCTAATTATGTGCTTGGCGTCCTACACTGATTTACTTAATGCATAAATCCTGTGACAATACCTTCAGTCTGAAATTAGCCTATGTGAGCACTTGATGAAAAACGATGGTTAGAAAGTCATCTGCCCCCTCTGGCTGACAGGGGCTCTTTTTTTGCTGTGACTTGTTATTGGTTACTATCTCTTTGGGCATGATCATTACTCAGAGCCAAATAGATGTTACAAATTATCATGACCGTAGGACCAATATTTCATCTGTTCAGTGGCTGTCTAAGGTCGTTGGGTTCACTTTAGGCCATCAACTCTGGGTGTTTAGCTTAGTATTAGGTTCAAATGCAGTTGGGGTCAGCTTAATGTATTCGGGCCAGACATAATGCTCGTCTTCCAGGTCTAGTCATTTAGGCCAAATAGGTGGGCATGATCATTATTTAGAGCCAAATATGTGTCCATTTGCTTTGGACATCTTATTCTTGTTTTATCAAGGTTTCTGGAGTTTGTCTTTTGTTTATGGAGGAATAACGGAAAAAGTGTACAATCATATTGCATTTTGACATTGGGGGTAGCTTTTTCTAGGTTGTACATCACATGCTGTTGGGAAGTTGGGGTTTCTAAGGGGTATCATCCTACTTGTGTAGATACCCGCCTCCTGTGTGCAAGTTTTCATCTTGAATTCTAGAGTAGACAGAAGTAAACAAGAACCATATTATTTTGCATGCTAATATGCGTAATTAACTGTAGGTTGAGACTTCTGTAGTCACAAATTATGCTACTCTCGGAATTGTGATGGCGTGTCTTTGAGATTCCTGTTTTCCTTTTCGCTCAGATATCTATTTCATGGAGGTTGTTGCTGGTGACTGGATATAGGAGTATGCTGCTGCTGTAAGAACCTTGCTGTTGCTCTACTCAGAGTGCAATGTCATCGCTGGTGGTATTATCCTTCTCTCCTTCTGGTTTGTTACGAGGATTTCCTTCACCTTTTTCTTCTCCTTTTTAGTTTGTTGGATAGAGCAGCATGAATTTGTTGAAACTATTTCTTGTGCCCCGGCCTTAGTTTCGTCCTTCTTCCATAACAAGCACTCGGTGACAAGTTGTTATCGTATTTTTTCTTGACGGGACTAAGTGGTTATTGTTGGTGTAACTCTCGTGAGGGAAGAAAGTGAAGCAGGGAGTAGAATAATTTTGTTTTGGTGTCGATGTATTCCCAGGTTGGGGGATAATTTTGATGAACAATCTTAGGCAGTGTTAGCGTATGGATCACATTTTGATTTGAGTAACCCATTTTCCAACAGAATTGTTTGACGTTTTTGTTTCACTCAACTCTACTATATTCTGCTCAGTCTGTAGTAGTGAATCAGCCATATTTACAGACTTACCTCTCCCTCCCAAGGGAGAGTGTATAAGTAAACCAGGAAGCGTAAAAATCACGCCCTCAGTTTTGCCGAATTTTCGCACAAACACTTGTATAATGCCCCTATAAACTTGGTCGATGTTTAGCAACTCCCTAAATTAACTTTTTGAGTAGACATTTTTAGAGGACATCCATGATCCATGTTGTAGTATCTCTCTTGATCAAAAATATCTACACATGTCACATGGGTAAGCTTTATGATAATAGAGCAACGTACGTACTGTAGTGTGTGACTGTGTATAAGTCACTATTCCTAGGAGTCTTCCAAATCTCGTGGATATTTTCATAGTATATCATCTGAATCCTTGACATTTGGATCTTGTCAATGCTAGTATTATTCTGGCTTAATAATAATTGCGTCTAATGTAATGTTCCAGAACTTGCAGCTCTAATAAAGTTGCACAAATTGCTAATCCGATTGTGTGGTTTACGTTAGCTGGTTTAATAGTTATTTGATTTTCGCAATTTCTACAAAAATTGGCAAGATTTTATTACGTTTATGAAGCTATAACTTGAACCAACCAAATTAAATAAAAGAAGGTCGACCTCCTTTTCGAGTTAAAAACCACTTTGGTTAACCTCGTAGTACGGGATATTACTATCTCGTCCGTTTCTTTACACCATTTTGCATGCTATTTCTCATGTGTTGAATCCAAATGAAAATAATTTAACGAAACAGGGAACAACCAACTCATCTTTAGATTGAGAATGTCCGAACTCTTCAAGTACATTAGTAAAACATGAAAGAATCAGATTATAATCAGTACAAAATATCCTATGATGATTGATGCACAAATGTGCATGAATTAAACTCCAAGTGTCACGTAGGCAGAGCAGCAGCCATATATTTGGGACAATACGGACAAATTTCTTACCACCATTATTTTTCTTGTTACTAGTTACAACAGAACTTCAAACCTAAATTGTCAGATTTTGCCTGCTATCATCAAATCTTTTACACAATCAGACATTCAAGAAATAAATAATTGGCAAAAAAAGTAAATAAATGAAATTGCAGACTTATCTACCACAAAATGACATTTTTTTTATGTTGGACCATATTTTCTGTTTATAAATCAAAGTTGAAAATTGCCCCATTATGATTGCTCACGTTACTACAAATTCACACATGGATATGTTTTTTTAAGGTGTATTAATCTTGATTGAATCATTTGATTCACGGGCTAACGAAGTGTTGTACTATCCCTTTTCATTTAAGTATATGGTTTGTATGTTTTGCTTCCAGTTTGGTGCAAAGAATGTCATGCCAGAGATTTTTGATTGAGTAGACACATGTATTTTGGTGCTTTGTGCGATTCTTTATGGTGTGTGAAGGTTTCGTTTATTTTTTTTGGAATCAATTAACTGGTGGCGGTAATTCGATGATTTTGATTTTTGAATAGCTCTACTTATATTGTCATTACTTTCGATAAGCTTTGTCTGTGAACGTGTAACTAGCTTTGTAGATGTGATCTTTATGGAATGATCTAAAAACATGTATCTTGAGTTTTTGTTAACGTATGTCTTTTAACCAGCTAGCTGAAATTGTTTTACTTAACAAGATTGCATTAGTAAGTAACATGCTCAACTAAATAAAATGAGGGGAGAAACAAGTCATATGACTATGAGTAACATTGAAGCAACGAATGCTGCCATTGTTATTGCATTTCTTTAACTGTTTTTGCATCAAGTTGTTATGGAGTAGTATATTTTAATTTAGCACTATAATTTGATCCATATTCACCTTAAACCATTTGATGTGTCATGCTCGATACATGATTATCTCTTCCACGAATAAGGGTAACGCGTCTACAAAACTGTCTAACTGTCTAGTGAACATCTACTACTTCACGTTTATATCACATCAAACCGCTTCAGATATACATATTTCATTATACATTTAAAAACTCACTTAGAACTAGACAAGGCAAACATGTCTTTCACTCACCTTACCTATTCTATGACAAGTAGATTAGATTAGAGTCATTCTACCTTACATCGACAGACACGATATAATTAAGACTTTTATCTTTCTTTAAAAAGAAAGAATATTCTTTTTCCTAAAATCCACGTGTAATCTTTTTTTTGTGACACATAATTGAGAAAAATATGAACATTAAATACTCCCATTTATTACCAAAAATCTGATTCATTTTCTCTCTCCTCTGTTTTACCACCAAACACAAAAACACACAATCAACACTGTTTCTCCACACATCACACAAAATTAATCAGAAAATAAAAACCCATCATTTTGCTAGAGAGAGAAACAAACAGCATACAAAATAACAGAGATTTTTTTTTTTCTTAAAAAAAAAAAGTGTTAATTTAAACTCAGTAAAATTCATGAATTTATATTTTTCCACCATTTTCACCCAAATCCCACCTTAATTTCATCAAAAAGATCCAAACTTTGTGGTAATTTTGTATGGCAAAAACAGATAAAATGGGTGTAGATGTTCAAATTTCAGAGAATTTTACCAGTAATTCCCAGAAAATTAGGGAGCTTAAGAAGGAATTACAAAGACTTGCCAAGGAAATCATCGGAGATAATCATGAAGATTGTGAAGATGGTGGTGGTGGTGGTGGTGGTGTGTTAAAGAGTGATCATGAAGTTTCTACTATCAACAAGGCGATTCAAGCACTTACTGCATTAAAAGATTTAAACTTGAACAAGAAGAAACGCTCACTTTCCTCTATTTTCGATCATTTGAATGTTCCTGATGAATTTCGTTGTCCTATTTCTAAAGAAATTATGAAGGACCCTGTTGTTTTAGCTACTGGCCAGGTAAATTTACTGTTCTTAATTTTTTCTGGGTTTAATTTAAGTTTAAGTTTTTTTCTGGGTAATTAATTTGTTAATTTTGTAGTCATTGTTCTTAATTTTTCTGGGTATTTGTTGGTTTGGTAGTCCTTGTTAATTTTTCTGGGTATGATTTAATATTTGAATTTGAATTTTTATGTGGTGCATGTTTTTTGTTGGGATATATGATTATGTCATATTGTCATAATCTTCTCTGGTAAGCTTTCCTGTTTTTTTGTCGGTTGTGACAGTTGCTTGAAATTTTCTGCATGAACAGTTTCCTGTTTGTTGAACTGAAAGTTCACTAGTCGGTGGTCTTCCTCAATTTCTGGGGGTGTTTTTTCCTTTTTCTTTGGTAGAATGTTTTATTATCTAGTATTATAATAATGTTTTCGGTCATGAAATAGGACACGAAATGAGACAGATGATCCAGAATGCGACTAATTTGATGTTACATGAGGATACATTACTAGGTGGTGGCTGTTATTGGAGAATTTGAGCATGGTGGAGTAAGGGGATGATAGCAAGTTTAAGAAGTTAGGGTGTTTGTTTCGACATTGCCAAATGCTAAAAACAAAAAAGATTGGTTAGAAAATGCTGAAAGTTGGTGTACTGTCAACTGTGGGTTGAGAAACTCTGCATTACCTTTTCTTGGTAACTCTATACCATGTATTGTGTATCTTAACAGCTAATCATAGTTGGGTATATTGGGAAGACTGTGAGAGGAAAGTGGTGACTGGTGAGTCACTGACTCGCTGTGGTTTTTAAGTTAAGCAAATTCGGAATTGATATGAGAAGGGGTTGTTAAGCTCGAGAGTCGTGATACTGATTACCATTTTATGGATGTATGAATTATGATGACTTAATTTAGGTAATGAGTGATGACCTCTAGTAAACGATACGATACCTTTTCAGAATCTAAGATTTCTTATTCTTTTCCCGATTGCAAAAGGATTTGGATAGAGTTAATGTACTTGTTTGTTACTCTACGTTGCTGTCGTCATAAATCTGTGTTTAAGATGAAGGGGTTAATTGTCAGTGTAATGGTGTGCATATCTGCTCAAAATTGGCATTTCCAGCAGCTTTTATTCAAGTGTTCTGCATTATGTGTTCTGCATTCCTTAGTCCTAGATGTAATTAGACCGATACTGGTCTTAAAAGCATTGTAATGACAGCCTGATTGTTTTGGCATTTGCAGACATATGATCGACCATTTATTCATAAGTGGTTGAAAGATGGTCATCGAACATGTCCTCAGACTCAGCAAGTCCTTTCTCATACTGTGCTAACTCCGAATCATCTAGTGCGTGAACTGATTGCACAGTGGTGTAAAGATCATGGCCTTCAACTCCCACCTCCTGTTAAGGATATTGATGAAGGAGTCATAACTGATGCGGATCGAGGCCATTTGAATGAACTGCTTGATAAATTATCTTCAACTCTGTCTGAGCAAAAGCAAGCTGCCAGAGAGATCCGTTTGTTGACCAAGAGAATGCCTTCTTTTCGCTCCTTTTTTGGCGAGTCCACAGATGCCATCCCGCAGTTGCTCAACCCACTTTCGGTGTCAGGAAAGCTCGATGACCATCCTGATCTTCAGGAGGATCTCATTACAGTCATACTGAACCTCTCCATACATGACAACAATAAACAGTTCATAGCCGAGCACCCACTTGTTATTCCCGTACTGGTTGAATCCTTGAAACATGGAACAATTGAAACAAGGTGTAATGCTGCTGCTGCCTTATTCACGCTGTCTGCGCTTGACTCAAACAAACTACATATTGGTAAAGCGGGTGCTTTGAAGCCTTTGATTGACCTTCTTGAAGAAGGCAATCCATTAGCCATGAAAGATGCTGCGTCTGCTATTTTTAACCTATGTGTCGTAGTGGAGAACAGGGGAAGGGCAGTCCGAGAAGGTGCAGTGAGGGTAATATTACGCAAGATCATGGATGGTATGCTAGTTGATGAACTGTTGTCGATCCTGGCTATACTGTCAACCCACCAGGCTGCGATTGAGGAGCTTGGGGAGCTCGGGGCAGTGAGCTGCTTGCTTGGCATCATACGGGGAAGCGCTTGTGAGCGTAACAAGGAGAATTGCATAGCTATTCTGTACTCAATTTGCGTCAATAATCGTGGTAAGCTAAAGGAGGTCAGGGACGAGGAGAAAACCTACTGCACAATTTCAAAGCTTTCGGAGCAGGGAACTTCAAGAGCAAGAAGAAAAGCTAATAGTCTGTTGGACAGGTTACATAGAGGCATCAACCTCACCCATACTGCTTGAAGAGCTGCATATGCCATATGCCTTATACCATATACGAGTGGAAGAATCGGTAAGACAGTTTGTACATATATCACCCCATCTTTGATCCCCGGTACACATTACATATCGACTCTGGTTCCATTACATGTAAATTAGATAGCTCTCGTCTTATACATCCCCGGAACCCCGTTTGCGGGCCGGTAATGGTGCCCCTAACTGTTTATCAATGTACAGTAGTAGTACTACAAGTTTTGTTTTCCATCATTGGTTTCAAATAAGAAAAAAGTTTGCCAATCTTTTGATTCTTTTCGTCAACTCACCAACAATGTTTTGTCTCTCCTTAATATGGACCACCCCCCCCCCCCCACCCCCTAAAAAGTTGGAATCATCACAAATTCACAATCAACATGTTTTAATGTGCCCATTTGGACCCACTAAGCTTTGCTAATCAAGCATTATTTTGAACCCAAAGCTTTTGCTACTTAGTCCTAACACTCCTAAGTTGCTATCACACCACCAATCTTCTGCAAGTGTCGGTGAGCCCTTCCAACTTTGAATGATCTGCATTTCTCCTCCAAATTTTCTGTTTTTAGTTGTGGATTATTGTTTTCTTGCTTTGATTTTGACACATTCTGGTAGTAGAGTAGTAGACCAGTAGGGAGGTTGATAGTTTAACAAGAATAATGTCCTGGTTCAAAGTTTTTGTACCACTATTATGATATCGGAATTTCTCTATTACGTTGGGTTGACACGAAACGAGGACAAGTGCTGATGGATTAAAACTCTCCCTCCCCTTTATTCATGACATGTTTGAGGAGACGAGAACCTAGTGGGCGTCAGTACCACCATGTCGTGTCTTATCATCTTTCGTTTAGCATTATGACAAAAGTCGTTTAGCTTAACGAGTAAAGTCGTCTGAAGAACAAGGATAATGATGTAGTCATACATGGAGAGGAAATTGAGAAGCATTAAGATAAATTTAAAGGACATAAAAGAGACCCAAAGAAGCAGAAAAGAAGGAAAAAGAGGAAAAGAAGCAGCCAGAATGTTTTAGTACATGACTAGTTGCACCATCATCATGCATGGGGCTGCTATGAATTGAGGAAACTTAAGCTAAATTAAGCTAAACTATAGGTTATTATTACCTCTAATATGATGTATTATATTGGGTAGTTTAGAGGTAATTTTCTTGCTTTTCAAAGCATTTTTGTACCTTCTTCTCATTTTGGAAATAATTAAGCCATCAAAAATACTATGGTATTCTTTTTACTTCTGTTCTTTATCTCAGGTTGATGGTAAATCACAAATCTTTTCAATCACTCAACAACACCACAAGAAAAAAAGGGTGATCCTAGGAGTCTACGTATAGACACATGGAAAATTGTCTACACCTTAGTCAATAAATCTCAAGTGTAGTAAAATCAAGATGGTACATAGTAAATAATATGCATTTGCAGTAAATTTTCATTATTTACAGTAAATTTATGGCATCGGTAGTAAAATCGAACATACAACGAATCTATTAGTAGAAAGAATTTTGAAATTGATTTCTTTCCAAATCAATAATCCTTAATTATCTCACTTTCCTAATCTCAAATTCATTCCTAAATTATACAGTAAAATTTACTGCAACTCTAATCAAATTTACTACACACTATATGTAGACATATTTTACTTTGTCTACATATAGACTCCTAGTATTTTTGAGAAAAAAAATATCAAGAGTAGGTTTTTTCAACTTTTACTATTTAACCATGCACACAGTAAATGCATAGTTAGATGGTTTTAGAATTATGAGTTTTATTTATGTCGGCAATTGCTCTCATTTGATGCTTGAAAATGCTTTTACTTAAATGGGCCATAACAAAATTAAAAGTTTGTTCTTTCTTTATCAATATTTATTCTTTCAGTCTCCTCCTTCAATATGTCAAAACATTTTTTTTTTGTTTTTTCTACCATGGTTAATAATTGCTGAATCTAATGCAAATAATTCCAATGTTTTTGCTAGCTACTCATCGTAGTTTTTTTCTCCTTTTGTAACGCGTGATTGTTAAGAGCGAGGTAATTAGCAATGTCGTCTCAACTATCCAAATAAACCAGAGGACATCATATTTATTCGTGTACAAGGCGTAACAGATGTTGAGTGGCAATTAGGTTGTTGAAACATGGATTTTCACACATCATCAATGTAATACAATATATCGAAAAATAGAAGAGAATCTTAAACTTGGTCTTAGTTGACAGTTAGATGATTTGTTTTACTTAAGAAATTATAGATTCGTGGCCATCACAATTTGTAGTGGAACTTCTTGTTTTCTTTTGTGTTTGGGGAATTTGGTAAGTGTCCTTAACGTATGAATCAACTCACTTAGTTGTAGATAATGCTTCATATATACAATCAATAAAAAAAAATGGATAATGTTCACATATCCTCACTAACATAATTAGCTTGTCTCAGTTGGATGAAATAATCCCATTTTGTTAAGGTTTGATCTCCTCCATTGCAATGGATATGTAGGGTTACTTAGCTTGTCACCTTATAGCGTAATACACATTTTTAATTAAAGACTCTGGAAACGAGTCATGGAAGTATTACATACTAGTCATACCTAATACTTATGAGAAAATAAAGACTTAGTTTGTGCGGTAAATAAGCGTGAATATGGTTTGTACCTCAAGTTGAGATGGTTTTTTCATGTATGAAGTTATTATCCCTATAGTAATTGGGGACTTAGTAATTGGAGTACAAAGTATATAGTTGAAGTCATGTAGGCCCCCTCTTCTCACAAGATAAGGGCAATTTTCAAATGGACGTGTTAGAACGTAAACGATCTTTTCGATCTCAAGTCTACCACCGATTTAGACTTTTGGTTTTAATGATTGTTCCATACCAAGCTGAATCAGTAATGTACTTGCAAGCTAAGGTTGCAAAAAGTGGTGCTGCAAGTCCAGTCCATTACACTACAAAGTTTGGGTCCAATTTAACATACATTCTTCTGGACCGGCCCACTCTAAGGGCCTTATATGCTTTGATGGCCCCGATTTTCAGACTAACAGTAGAGAAGACTGTTGCTCTCTTATTTAGGTGAAATTTCACTCATGGGTTAGATTTGAAGAAGTTGCTCTCTTATTCTCCGAACTAACCTCAAACAATATAATGTTCACTGCCAGCTTCAATTTGGGGAAAGATGGATATAGTATTAGACTACTCAAGTGTTGACACGAACGCTGCGTAGTATAACCTTCACGACCTACAACTCACTTGGACTCGTATTTCGGATATCAGGTGTTTCCGATATAAGCAAAATGGCTAAGAAATTTCCATCTGAGTCACGAGCTAACCAATTGTTGGCTACTCGTATTTTGAACCGGTTTTTCACTAAGGTAACCAATGGATCCACGGGGCTTAAGCATTAAGCCACATTTTAGAGTTCACAACACAGCTTAAAACCCGATTAGTTTCTCATGTTTCAAATCAAACAATTTAATGAATAACGACATTAGTGATGATGATTGATTAGAAAGAAAGGAGATTACAAGTCAATGGGTACAAAAAAAAGATTATCTACCTTTTAGGTTTAGCGTGGAAATTTGGCCCATGATTATGTTCAAAGTGGTAAGCAAGCAAAGCTACCAGAAATTTGACAAAGATATGATTTACATTGACATTTGACAATCATTTTGCCTGAGAGTACGCTGTTGCGTGACTAAGAAGGTTTAATATATCATCATCAATTCATCATAGTATTACTATTACAAAAGGAGTAGCTGTAGGCTGTAGCTAAGGTTGACCATTATCATGTCATAAACATCATATGGACCAACGGAATTAGACTATGAATAGTAATAATTAACTAATAGCTTCCTCTAATTACGGTCTGATCTGCTTCATTAACTTGGGCTAGCTAGCTAGACTGCGCATGGTGGTACTAAGCATCTTGAAAAGAATCCTAGTCTTCTCTTCTGCACACAGAATCGGCAAACCAATAAATACAAAAATCGTCACCCCAAGTTATACGAGAATTATTATCGTTCAGTGAAAATTGACTATTAAGTCACATGAATGCAAACTTATAAATTATAATAACATGCACTCATAGTGTAACAATGATTTAAGTATAGTACATTCGATATCATTTTTATCGCTAACCTCGGTTATCATATTGAAATGTTTAAGAAAATCGTTAGTTTGCATTCTAAACTCGATTAAGAAAAGGGTTTCAACACGTTTATAGCCTAACATGAACACAAATCCGACCCGACTTACCGATTTCCCGACTCTTTATGATTAGCATTCAATAGCATATGCAACATAAGGACGTTACATAGTAAAGAAATGGAATTTGTACCCGTTTAAGGAGTTCAGGAGGGATCTTGTAGAGATCTTCATCAACAGCTTTGGGAGGTCTGCAAGCTTGAGCGCCCAATGCGGCGTCATATTGAAACTGCTGTTGCTTCTTCTTGACGGAACTCATAGCAGCAGGGGGGTGACGCTTTCCTACTTGGGCTTGTGGAAGTTCCGTTACAGTCACGTCATACACCTTCCCTGCTTGTTTCCTGCCTCCCTCTCTTACATGTGCTCCTCCTGTTCTTCTCTCCCTGCCTTTCCCCTGTACACCCAAACTCATCATTAACATTTATATTGTCGTCGAAATTAACGATCTCACTTTCGTAAATGAAAATTAGACAAACATTATTTAACAACTAGTGTGACAGTCATAAAACACAAATGGCTATATCCCGTGATCGATCAAGTAAGGTATTCATATAACGAGACATATCAATTCAAACCTGAAACCTATCGTTACATGACAAATACTAAGTCGATATCAAAGAAATTGAACACATTCAAAATGTGAAAGGTGACCATAGATTAAGATCGAATGACCAATTAAATGCAAATATACTAGCAAAGATTTACATCATTAGTTTAAATTCCTTCTCAAAAAGATTTGACAGATGTCACTATGCTAGTCGACTGAGTGGGGCCAGACAGTCCACATCTTAAGAGAATGGTGGGATTTGGTAGGAAGAGCAAGGAAATAAATGCAATTGCTTGCATAGTTGGTATGATGTTTAAGTTTTGGGTTATTCTGATTTTTTTGAGTAATTTGGACCTTCGACATGTGAACGTGGAGCCAAGCCATGGAGTAATTCATTGTAGAATAGTTTATCTGATTATGCACTGTGGTACTAATATCGGTTTACAGCAGTGATTGTCATTGACTTCACACTTCATGGTTAAGACGCGCAATGCGCCTCCTCCATCTCTATAGATTGGATGTCTCGTCATTCAACACCAAGTGTAGTACGCAAGTCTAAGATGTCGTACTTCTAAGGAGTAAGGAACGATTTGCGATCAAAGCTAAACCGAGAATGCAAATAACGAGTGTGACAAGTAATTTGAAGCGATGTAACCTTAATGCATCAAGAAATTAAGAATAGTCAAGGACAAGTCACTGCACACAATAACCTTAATGATGATGAATTACTCAATTACTAGAATGAAAGGTAGCCCTCATATCAATATGTCCCCTCCGAAATTTCATCACACATAAACATAACATAATACCTCAGCTCTTTTGTCACATGAATCTCATAAATGCATTCCTGTAATCACTTATCAGCCTTAAATTCTCACTTTTTCCTAAATCATTCCTCACTTTTTTGCGTATTATACAAGGCTTAGCACTTTTTTTTACCATATCCATATCAACTTATCGAGTTCAAGGCCTATAGATGTGGTGCCGATAATGTTTATGAGCTAGGGCGAACCAAATGCATTTCACGGCGACTTAATTAAATTCAAAATACGGAGTAAATTAGATGGTACAAACTAAAAACATAATTACCGTACACTCATTCACCATAACTTATCTAATGGTCCATAATTTGTAGTGACTCACCATCCAAATCCAACACTTTCTTGTTTGAACATTGGTTCTTAATTAGCATGAATGTGGCTAGGAAAAGACCAAAAATCTTAAACACAAGACTGACAAAATCTTATACTCACTGACCACAATCTAACTCAACTTTTTTCCTAATTTAGCTTAAGAATTTGACTACTGCCAGAAAAGCGTTATAATAAATGGAATTCTTCCTATTTTCATACTACTCCATAATAACAATAATTCATTTTCTTTTTGACAAATTCCCATCTAAAATTACTACTCCGTACTCTTAATAAATTTTAATTGTTCCTCCTAATAGTTCTGAATTTTCATTTATTCATTCAAACATTCCAATCCCCACAAATTATCCCAAAAAAAGAAAAAAAAATACATTTCCAAAAAAGAATACTAAAAATGAAGGTAAAAAAAGAAAGAAAATATATGTACTCGAACTTTAGGCCTGCTGTCCTGCTAACCATCTAATCGTAGAGAGTGTATTGTATAAGATTTCATAGTATCTTCGTCTAAAATTGACCATACCTAAATTCTATAGCATCACCATGCACGCAAACAACACAACCAACAATGCGTAAATAATTAATTTGGGGTCAGCTAACATGTAATCGACTTTATAAACCGTTGACGAGCAAAATAAGAACAATAACATAATGAAAAATGAATTAATGTAAGACTAACGAACCTGTTTGGTACGGGGAGCAGTGTTACGAGGTTTGATATACTCAACCGAGTATAAATCAGCATTATTATCATGATGAATATTGTTGTTGTTGTTGTTGTAATTGTAAGGATGGTCGCATTCTCCAGAAGAAGAGCTGTAACGGATCAATCCAGCTTGTCTAGCACACTCAAAGTACTGAGTTATTGGTAACTCGTTTACGTACTCCCAGTTGCCAAATGCCGGTATTTGACTCCCACGCATCTTCGTCCATTCCTATCAATAAAACAAAAATCCGTCATTAGAATAAAAGGCTCCCGCCTATGGCAAGGTAAGAAATTACGCAATGATAATCTTAGGTACGACGGTCTAATAATCGCGTTACGAGACCGTCTTACCATAACTGATATGATGCGGAAAAAAATGGAATGCGAAGAAGAGAGGCAAAGAAGGGAGGAATTGTGCTTACATCCATGTTGGTAAGAAGAGAAGGGGAAACTGTGAAAGTATGAGTATTAGTTACGTTTCAGGTGGAGGTTTTATGGAGGCCAGGGAGTAAGTGGTACAGGAGAAAATGAGAGAACAAGAGGGTTTCCAGAGGATATAGAGAGTGTTTGGAGAAGGACAATTCAAGGAAGCAGGGAGATAGGGACCAAAGAGTAGTAAACACCCAGATAATGTATCAGAAGAAGATTATAAATAGACGGAGAGAAGGATATCTTATTTTATTTTTCGACATACGGGTAGGGGATTATCGGAAACGAGATATGAAGATTCGAACTCGAGATGACTTTAGCCGTTATGACAGGGTAGATACGAAGTATTATGAAATGGTATGAGACTTTATTTTTGGATTGGATTTAATACTATTAGTACTAAGGTTAAAGATGGGGGAAAGTGTCCAAAGTTGAAAAATATAAAGTTTAGAAGGTGGGAAAATGTGATTGGATTGGAGTTTGCTAAGTAGTTTATTGGTGGGTTTTTGGTCTATAAAGTCAACTTTTGAGTTGAAAAACTTTTGCCAAGTCTTTTTCTTCTTTTTATGGGTTTCTTGTTTTCACTAAACAATGGCCATGCTTAATAAATCGTGTTATAAAAGGGATGGTCCAATTTATTAAGCAGCGCCATAGACGGGCCGTGGTCAGATTTCTTACTATTTAGTATTGATTCACATTGAAAGATTGAATTCATGGCCAACGGGTTAAGTTAGCAATGACTACCGGTACGGTCTTACGGTGGATAATAAACGTGTTGTTATGGTGTTGATGTTTACTGAATAAATGTCTCGAGTCTGAGTCATGCAAATGTAACGAATGTTACTAAGAATCCGTGGAGAGAGTATGAACTTTATGGTCTAACTAGGTTCAACACTAGATGAAACAGTACGAGTAGAGTGTAAACCATGGAATTAGAAGTTTACGGCATTTGACGGTTAGACTCTGAGTCTGAGCAATGGATATTGAAATATCCTAACCAATGGCCGGTGTGTATCAATAAACAACAAGATAGAATGAAAACATGGAAATATAATAAAATCGGTGACTCCATGATCTACTTGTAGGATCAGGGTTCTAGGATAGTGCCAACAGACTAAGCCCCTAAGGAGTACGATTAACTCAAGGATTAGGAGTTCAATTTGCCTCAAGCTATTCGATTGTCTTAAGGTTCAAATATGCATGTCCTCTCTCGCATACACTACAACAAATCACCACTTGTGCCACGTTTTATGCCACGGGAATTCAAAATTCGTGGCATAATATTATCTAGCCACGGGAAAAGTAGATTTGCGTACAAATTCAAAATTTCTTAGATTAATTTATTTTACCACGGGAGAAAAATTTGTGGCAATTAGCCACTTGTGCCACGAATTCGACCACCCGTGGCAAACTGTGACGGTTGCCACGGATTAATTCCCGTGGCAAACATATTAAATTTTTGTATGGATGAAATGAATGAAAAAAAAAAAAAAACTGTTCATCTTCTCTATTAGACTAACATTATAGGGAGTCTTGGGGGAGTCTTACCTTTAAGACAAAGGTGAGGTAAATGTTTGCTTTGTTGATAATGGAGTCTTGTGCTTAAGACGTCTTAAGCCAAGTCTTTGGTTTTCAAGACTTGGTTTAAGACTCTTGGAAGGTAAGTTTTTTTTTTTTTTTTTTCTTTTGTTACAATTATATTAATAAGATAAGTGTAGAATGAGTCTTAAGCGAGTCTGAAGGATAAAGTAGCGTATTTAAGTAAGTCTTAAGATTTTCGGGTCTGAGGAAAAACGAGTTTGGAGTCTGAAGTAAGTCTTACTGATAAAGATAGTCTTAGGCTCTGCGATTCTTCCTCCAGCATCTTTCACATCTTCGCTTCAATCGGCAACCGATACACCTCTTGCCCTCCGTTCGCTCATCCAAGCCGCCCGACTTCATCTTCAATTCACTTTTGTCGCCTTGATTCTTTGGTGAAAGGTATGTGCAACTCAACTTCAAGAGTGCTATTGTGTATCATCTAATTGTTTAGCTTGTGATTTAATTAGTTTATACTTGTGATTCAATTACTTTGTGTTTGAAGTGATATGGGGGAAAACGATTATATCCTTGTACCCCAAATTTGATTTTAAATTTGCGCTCTCCGAATTGATCAAATATTCTCGAATTGATCAATTACCATAACCTATTTGCTGTGAATTCAGACATGAAATATGCTAGTCTATCTTTTGGAGTTGTGCGTTGTTCTTATTTTGTGTACCAATTTGATTGCCGATATTTAATCTTTCAAGCTTCCGTACATTATTTGGTTGAGATAGCTGTGTAAACTTTGCTGGGGCTGCTTCAATGAAGGATCTGTGTAATATTGATTAGCTAATCATCCCTTAAACTGTCTTTTGATTATGATTTTGCTCAAGATTGGTTTTCTACACCTACGTACTTCAACTATGTTGCTTCCAATTGTTGATTGTCTTTCCAATTGTTGTGCTTCTTTCTTGTTTGGCATTGGTGTCCTTTCTTGCTTTATTCATTCCCATAAAGTATTAAGTTTTGCAATCTATAAGAGTGGAAAAAATGGAGCACAAAACAAAACATTCACTCCAAAATCAGTTTACCAATTGCGAAACTGACTTGTAGACATAGAAAATCTAATCGGATAATACTCTAACTAGTACCATTTGGAAGCTATCTTCAAGTCCTTAAAGATGAACATACATTTCACCCAATTCTGTTATATGCAAAAGGAGATGTGAGTCCTCAAAGTTCAGCACAATAATCTGAGTTTCTGTTGATTGTCTCGTGGGCAGCAGGTCTTTATAATTAAACTGCAAGTTTTTTAGAGCTCCTTTAGTATTGATCCCAAAACCTTGAGTTAGTTTAATCTCTCACCTTTCCAAAATGGTATAGAACTCTGAAAACGGACTTCATTTGAACATTCCAAGAGGAAAAACTTATACCTCTGAAATTCTTGCACAAGATTGAGCTCTTATCATTTTCTAAGTGTGTATTTTCATCCAAACTTGATGTAACGTCTCTTTTTTTTTCATTCCTAGATTAAACTTCATCCTAGGGTTCATTTCTTCTCTATCAGGTAGCAAATGGTCCAAAAAACGAGCAATCACAATGACAACTTGGTGCTTGATCAAAATCTGAACTTCCCTGCAATTTTCGTGCACAACTTCTTGATTCAAAACATCATAACTTTATGGTTAAGATGAATTAGGAGACTCATGATATATCAAATGAAAGCTACAGATCTTAGCTTTAATTTAAAAAAAAAATTAGTCAAAAATTCAACATGGTTAAGGAGTAATCGACCATTGAGTGATATCAGGTCAGTTTTCTGTCCAGCAGATTGTGCGTTCTGCAGCACTGACTTTGAACTATCATATCGTCTACCTCACAGATTCAATGGAGTCTTAAAAGATGTCATTTGAAAGCTTAGACAATGAACTTTCCGCCAATATATTTTCCACATCTGTAGCCTTTCTATATAAAAAGGTATGAAGCCTCAAAGTGATGTCAATGTTGCTGAACTCTCTGATTTGTTCCTAACTATTACACCAGTAATTTTGTCCTTAAATTTTGTAAATTTCTACTGGATTTTTGTGCGTGAGTCAATTGGAAGATAGTTTACTTGATTTGAATTAACATATAGTATGGCAATTATTTTTTTGTTCTAAATTCTACTAAATACAAAAAATCTAATCACTAATATTTAGCACTGATTTGTTTTTTGGCTTTCTAGAACTATTTGCTGCTTGCGTTGCTGTGTTTTTTCATTAATGATTTTAAATCTCGTGTGATTGGCTGGAGCTGCTTTTGCGTTTGCTATTTCAAAATGACGAGGAATCTCACTTGATTAGTGTACTCTGATGTACATAAGTTCCTTGTTTGCGTTTACCTTTGCACAACTGATGTTTTATTGAAAGTATTGTTCATAATTATTTTGCTTTATGTTATTTTGATGTTTGGGTTGTTTGTTGTTGTAAAAGCTTCAGAATGTCAAAGACTGGAAGAATATCCCAGAAACAGAAGGATTGTTTGTTAATGTAAAAGTTTCAGATGTCGAAGAGGCTAGAAAGGATGCTGAGCAGGCCAGAATAGAAGCAGAAGAAGCCCGAAAAGATGCCGAAGCAGCTAAAAAAGAGGCAGAAGCAACTAGAACTGAGGTGGATGATAAGATTGTAGCTAATAACAAATTGTAGGAAACAAGGCTGGTGGATATACTTAAAAGTCATGGATTCAATTCTTCAAATTAAGGTTAGTTATCTTCTATTTGCTCTGCTTAGACTAATACAATTCAAAAGGAATAATTTGAAGATGGGAACCAAGAACAAACTGGATAGCACTCACTACATGAATTTAGAGTGTGTGGTCATGTGTGGTTTGATCCCATACATAAGATTCGCCTTGTTTTACTAATTAAGACACTTACATTCAGAATTGTTGCTAATGTTGTGGTTTTACATCAAGAACACTGTTTGAATCTTAGTGTTTGGTTGCATGCTACGAAAATTGGTTGAATCTGCTTGGTAGCAGTTTAATTTAACATTGGCAGGTTATAGAAAAATCTGGGTTATGCCATTTTTAAGGGAAATGCTGCCGAATTTTTGCTAGATCAAAAGATGTAGATTAATTAGGAACAACTCTACAATAACTTTCTTTGTGATGTATTATAACTCTTGAATTTACTCTGTTACTCTTATGAACGTACTTTATTTTGTTTCATAATCTCTAAAATCTTGCTTTAATTTTGGCAGGCTTGATAGATGATGATTGTTGTGACTCGTATGAAGAAATTCTTGAAGTATACCACATGAAAGGCAGTGTGCTTATCCTCAGATTACAAGATTAGGAGTTTGCATTTAGACTTATATTTTCGAACTACTAGTGTTGTATAACAAAAAACTTAAATAGCTAAGGAAATCTTGTTGTATTCTGTTCGTCGTAAACGTTTGTGCGTAAGCTTCATTTTTAATATCAAATGTGACACTAAAATCATGTGCGTAAGCTTCATTTATAATATCAAATTTCGGGTTTTATTATTTTCAAATGTGACAATAAGATTACCCCATCCTTGATTTTAGTGCATGATGGCAATTGGAGTCCAAGAACGTGTTTCGCGTAGGCCGTGAATGAGTTGTAGCTCATACAAATATTAGCCACGGGAATTTAGATCTTGCCACAACAATCTCAAGGTTGGTAGAAGAGATAGCCACAGGTATTTGCCACGATATTTGCTTGTGGCCAATAAACTAGTTGCCACGGGAATGTATTCCTTGCCACGTATTCTTCCATGGCTAAAATTCGTGGCAAGACCAATCAATTATGCCACGGTATAGCTTTTCCTGTGGCAATTTCCTTGCCACGGCCACTTGTGCCACGGGAGCTAAAACTTGAAATTCCCGTGGCAAAACAGCTTAGCCACGGGAATTTCTCACTTGTGCCACGAATTTAAACGTGGCACAAGTGATGGATTGTTGTAGTGATACCAGTACGGCAGTTTCACTATAACTGCCCTCCTAATATAAGTCGTCCTAGCTAAAAAACACACACACAATAATCCGAAGAGGTCCAAGACAATCCAAAATGCTGCCAAAATTATGATTGACATAACACTCGAGTGAGAGTCCAAAATAATTAGAAAAAAAAAAACAGGGTCCCATTTTGGAATGCAAGAAAAGTCTAAAATTAACCATGTTTGGTTGTAGAAAAAAAGGGCGAGGAATGGGTAAAAAGATGAGCAGTGTAGCACGATTCACGCTATGGATTAGACAAGGACAAGTTAGGCATGGCCTCACCATTCCCTTTCCCTTACAAGTCCATATCCAAACAGTACCCTAAAAACAGCTCCTAAATATATCTCGAAATCAGAGAATTCGTTCTAATCACATAAACGTGTAAATTCTGATTAAAGTCTTTTACCTTTACAGTTTCTATGACTTAAGACCAAAAATGGTAAATAAATATTTACTGATGTCACTGACTGCTTGTGCTCCAAGGCATGCATGGGTTATTTACTGCGAGTTAATTTTATCAAAACAAAGGAAAAAGAAAGTGAGTTTAATGAAAATGGAATTTTACTGTACGTAAGGTTTAATTTGGTGAAAGTGAGTGAATTTTTATATTTATTACACCAAAAATTGTGCAAGAGAGGATTGTATGGCTGAGATTCATGCAAAAGGTGGTGAAAAATGTAGTAAATGATTCCGTGAATTTGGCCGTTTGGTGTTTGTTTCGAGGATTTGAGGTAAATGCAATGCAAAGTAGTTTCATACTGAACTTTTTTTGCGTTCTTACTGTACTATTCGATCAGTATGAAAAGAATGGCAAAGAGGGTTTGATTCTATTTTACCTAGTTGGGAATTAAAACAAGCTCGATTTTAAAAGGAAGTGCGAAAAGTAAGGATTGGATTTCCTAACAGTTTATGTTGAAAACGAGATTTGAAGAGTGGTTGTCTAATTTCAGGATGGATAATTTATATTGACTAGCAGGTAGCGCATGAGAATATGAGATACACCGTTTTTTAAAAGAGTAAATCAACTTTACGAGAATAGATTCGCTCATGTCTAACCAAATGCATCACTTAAAGAGGTTGTCAAACTATCATCAAAACTCGTTTATTAAGGATTTAGGGGCTCTGATTGTGCTCTATGGGTTACAGGTTCGTGTAACTTTTTACCGGCTCTAATTCCCATGCAATAGTGTAGAAAATCAATAAGCTTGGGCATCACTCCATTAAAATGCCCTTTTTTTTGTGATGATGAGTACAAGAGAAGACACACCACAAAAGTTCTACTCAAAACATCCTGAAAAACTGAATCTAAAAGTAATGTCCAACCAACACGGCTATAGACCTAAGATCTAGCAACGCAAAAATGTGCACAATTCATGACAAACTTTTTCCGCAAATTTCTAAGAACAATGAAACAGGGGAACACAAGATCCTTCCTCAAGACAAAGGGCACATGCCCAAACTTTTTACTTTATAAACTCCATATTTCAATAATATAATTGGATAATTCACAAAACAAACTATATAGTAGAAGCAAATAAGAAATGAGCGAGCAAAGGATATGCAACTAATAAGACATTTCAATTTTAGTAAGAGTTAAATTATTTTGTGATTAACTAATAATTCAGAGAGTTTATATCAACCAATTTGATAATACACGTACTCTATAACAGAGATCGTATAACTAATGGATTATGATTATTGGTTAAATGAAACTTACTCACTTACAAAAGAAAAGAACGTCATAATTTTGTATCATTTGTATAAGATGACAAACTAAAGATTTATAGGTGACCATAGTAAAGACCAATAAGGGGGTTCCTACTCTACTCTGCATAGAAGATTGTTTTTTTGACCTTGCAATATTGTTTATTGTGGATTTACTAAAAAAATTAATCTCGAGCTCTATGCCTCAGATATTCACGTACGACTTTACTAGTTTGAAGTTTGACCGGAGCTCCACACACTTTGCGTCAACATCCGCCGTCAGATTACCTGCAAATAACACGTGGCACTTTGATTCAGTGTTCCTGAAGTGGGGTGGGGGGCCTTGTCCTACACTCAAGAGAATGACTGTGCCTCTAACTCTAGGAGGTACGTACCCGACTACCCGCTGCAACAATTGTAAAGGCTGGTCGACACGTTGGAATGTTGGATGCGGAATTACTCTGTCAAAGATATTTCGAGTTTGAGTCTTAATAGTGTACTATTTGTCGATAATTCAATGTGAATCATAATAAAGTTACAGACCGTAACAAATGTGTGGTTCATTTTTAACTAGTCTTTTTCTTCGTGTTTTGAGTAACTCTTGAATTGCTTTTACGCGACTTTCATAAATTGACCATATATGGTGGAGTCTAGACTAAATCGAATAGTACAAAGAAGCAAAGATAACGTACGTCGCAGGGTTTTTATGTCATACCTAGCTAGGGAGAAATTTCTTCATTGTGATGGGACTCATGGGAGTGCTGGACTACTAAACTTTGTACTATTACATCAATGGACGGTGGAGAATTGTTATATTCTAATGTACTCCAGCCGGCTGCGGGCATCCAACTGCCGCTTTTTATCGTCTTAACTAATTCAACTACGAGTACATATTAGCCCAAAACCATAAAAGAAAGGGTTGGACTAAACCAACATTTACTTTTAGGATTGAGAAGAGTCAAACATTACACTCTAAACTTTGGTGGGTCGTCACGGCGTCCCACTGCTCTTCCTGCGACCAACCACACGAAAGAGATACTGTATACGGAGTAGTTAACAATACGAAATGATATTTCCACGATATGAATAGACTGCTCCATTTAGGATTTGTGCGATTCAACTTATTCAACATTGTTTTCAAATCAGATCAGATTTATTCAAATCAAATCAAATCAGATCAGTATTATTCAAATCAAATCAAATCACAATTATCCAAATAACAATCAATGAAACTAGTCTATTTCTAGTTATTAATTCGTCTAATTGCAGTTAATTTATCAATTCATTCAGTTCAGATCAAATCAAATCAAGTTTATTCAAATCAAATCAAATCAGATCAGTTCAATTCAATTCAAATCAAATCAAATCAGAAAAATGCAGTCCAATCGCACAGGGCCTTAGCCACGAATCCACGATATTAAACTAACCATGTGAGGCGAGTATCAACGGAGGCCCATTTTTTGGTTCTCAGGTTTGGCCCAAGATTTGAATAAGTGTTAATGGGCTGGGCTGTGGTTATTTATGGACTGATTGGCTGACTGTGAATAAGTACCCCAAACACTGTACTAGAGGACATAACTCATGAGATTAGAGTAGAAAATGGACAACCCCAATTTTGTTGATCAAACACTTTTTCCACATCTTGTTCGATTTTGTATAATGGCTTCGAACAAGAATATCTATCACGTCGATGTAATATAAATTACTGCGGTAATATCTAAACAATTTCAGAGTGAGCAGACAAAAAATTGAGTAAACTAAAATGGTCTTATAATATACGGAGTATGTCATAGACAAGTTTGAGAATATACGAAGTTTGAATAAACTTTTGTGTTACGCCCTTTTTAAGTTCAATCTTCTTGCACTGTGCTAGACTTTTGTCTCACTCACACCCCATATATCTCATCATTTGGCGGCCATTTCATCCGAATGTTTGTGCACCAAATTCAGCAATTAAATCGAAAAGAACACGCACCTATATATGTTCATTTAATGACAAAATTTACAACTGGAATCTGGACCCTGAAACACATCCTTTGCTACAAAAATTCACCACGTGAGCTTCCATCTCTTTTGTCGGGCAATTATGAATGTTACTTTTACAATTTTACGTAGCAAATCCAAATTTCTCATGAAGATAAGGAGTAATCAAGAAGACATCGTTTACAGCATCTTTATAGCCAAATATACTGTACCACAAGGTATTAACTAGCCGTCTAGCCGTGTTACCTTTCATACACATGGACACTTGGACGACTTGGTAATAAGGTATGTTGTGACGATTTTTACGTTTGTAAGTCAGTTTGTCAATAGTAACAAAGTAAAGTCAATTTCAAACCGCATTATTCGCAACAAGTTTAGTTTCTTTTAAAAATACACTTTTGCATGCAAGACTGCTAAGAGGAGACTTATTAACTTAGACGAAATGTGCATAACCCAAATGCCAATTAGCCAACTCAGCCAGCCACGACGAATAATCTTACACTATTAAGTATAAATCTAACCTTACCCTGCATGATGTATGATTGAGCTCTTATTATATGGTCCTTGGCATATGGAAATGCATGGACCGCAAGGTATAAAATTAGACCAAGCAACCAACCCAGCAATCCAAGGAAAACTAAATGATAGTGCTGCAATTAGCTAGATCATCAGTGAGTTTCTCCTCACAAGTTGGCAATGCTTTGATGCACGACATATGTAGGTGTGATTGTTTCTCCCACAAAGATATCTCCTCTTGGACCACACTTCGCTAATCTACTCAAACATGTATGATGGATGTCAGTGTTACGATCATCCTTGTACTTCCATTCACTTAAATTCGGCTAATGATGATAAGGATTAGCGTAACTCATCATTCTTTAGGTATAAATTAAACAGCAGGCGAATTTAGGATCTAACATTATATTATGAGAATTTCGACTTCTCATGTAGTGTAAATAATCGAACATTTGAACCCAAATAAGGAGATTAGTATAAGAGTCATATTAGGTAATTGGCATGTGCCGCTTTATTGGTATGGTTAAAAAAGCAGTCGATATTTAGATACTAGAGGTAAGAAAGTACATTTCCAATTTGATATATAAGACCTTGAGCGGGCACAAGAAAAAGAAAATCCAGCAAACATTAGCTGATTTTGTTCTTTGTCCCTTCAAGAGTTCTCTATATTATTGATCTAGGAATAATACGTACGTAAATATAATCCATATGGGTGGAGTTGCATGGAGTGAAGAGGAGGATCAATTGCTGAGGAAATGTATTGAGCAATATGGTGAAGGCAAATGGCATCGCATCCCTCTTTTGGCTGGTACCATCTTTGATTCTTTTTACTATAATGATTGACTACATATGTATCATACTCCGATACCTTCGATTTTGTTAACATTTCGTTTGAATACACGAGAAAAACATACTTCAGGTTATTACTCTATTATTGCATTTGTAAGACATATAGATGATGTTATCATTTCCGTCTCATGGCACAATATATGTGCTCGTATGTAGCTATAGGTCGTTATGTCAATCATTGTTTATGGATTGTTTATATATGAACATACACTTAATTATACACGTAATAAAAAGACGTTAACTTTCCAATATAACAGAGGGAGTACATTCAATCAAATGGTGATAAATGTATACCTTATTACAATGCATTTATGTGTTTGTATGCAAATATGCAATATATACATGATGTTTCAATTCATGTACAAAATTGATACAGTAAAGTGGAATTGAATTACACATTATTGTACGTGGTTTTGTAGGTATCAATAGATGCCGTAAAAGTTGTAGATTAAGGTGGTTAAATTATCTTCGTCCAAATATCAAGAGAGGAAAATTCACAGATGAAGAAGTTGAACTCATCATCAAACTTCATAATCTCTTGGGCAACAGGTAATATTCTCATTTCACTTCCAACAACACTCCGGTTTAATTTATAGGTGTTTAAACTACTTAATTTTGTAAATACTCGGTACTATGATAATGGAGTATACTATGCGATATGTGTGAAGTACGTTGATATGTATATAAGAAAGAAAAATGACGAGATCAGAGGAACGTTTTGTATACATACATGTAAGAAAAGTTTACATACGAAAAAGTCGAGCCTGATTATGTTTGTTACGTTAATCAAATTTCACAAGTGACATTTTCGTATGTATGATAATGAAGTTGTATGTAAAATGATCATGTTTGATTAATTTACTTGTTCGATATATGTAGGTGGTCACTGATAGCTGGTAGGCTTCCGGGAAGAACAGCAAATGATGTGAAGAATTACTGGCATTGTCATTTAAGCAAGAAGCTAAATAATAATTCTCATGTTGCTAATAGTAAACCACACGCAACAAGCAAAAACACAATAGATCAAGAACAGATGGTCGTAGAAACTCTGAGCTCTACAAGTAATAATGATCAGGGAAAACGTGATTCTCAAGCTAAGGATAATCATGATGAACATGTATCGTCCAACGGGATTGTAGCTTGTGTTCAAAATCAATCATATGAGGATTGCAGTAATATTAATAATGTGGCTCAACATAAAGAAGTTAGTTTTTCATGTGAAGAGAACAAGATGTTCGAGGATTTGCCTATAGACCTCGACTTTGATTTAGAGGAAATCAAATTTACTGGGGGTGATCCTAGGAGGTGTAGCTGGGATTTTGATGATTTATTGTTCGACATGGAAATATAGAGTAACGCTTTAGGTAGCCGAGAAATTTAAATTTGTGTGTTTGTTTGATTATTCACACATCAATCATGTAACATATTTGCTTGATTTTTATTATATTTTAAGGTGAGCGTACAAAGAAATGATAAGTTAGTTAACCTTTCTCAACAAGGTATCACCTAACCCAGAAACGGATCACAAGGGTTCCTCGGGGGAGGGACACAACATATTTGCTCCCAACGAACTTTATGAAACTTTTGAGGTGTAACTGAAGCTTAATAAGTTGCAAGTATGAAAAACTCGATCACTTATCTAGCTAATTCTGGGACAATGCTAGAGGTCTACAGTGTAGATACTCAAAAGTGTCTATAATCAGTAATAATTTTACTACACTATCAAAATTTTACTACTCAAACAATTAATTTTACTACCTGAATTTTTCATTACAAATAATTTTACTACTCCGATCACAATTTTACTACTAGTAACTCAATTTTACACTGTAGACAAATTAATTGTGTCTACACTGTACACCTCTATCAATTTGCATTCTGTAATAGGTTTGTAAGAACATCCCTATTGGTGAGACTCACTTTGGGTCTCAAATACTAATATGATGTCACATTTACATCATGCTGATATAAAATGGAGAATGAGACTCAATCTTCAATAGTGAGACCTATACCTTGAGTCTCAAAATTTTATTATTTTAGCATTAATTGGGGTCAAAATAATAGGAGTATAAAATTAATTGTTATTACTAGTAGGTCCCACATAATTATTACTTGCGACTTTTGAGGCGGTTTATGTTTTCAGAGGCCGTCTCATTTTCGAAGACTCTCCCATTTGATCTACATTGGAGTTCTCTTATTTTGAGACTCATATTTTCCTCTTTGAAACTCGTTTAAAACCCCCAATGAAGATGGACTAAAATGTAACGTAGCCAGTTTTAATAGTCGACGCGATTCACGCAAATTCCTTTACACCAGTCACCAATATAATAAAGGCCGGGCTGTAATGAACATATGGACATATCGCTAAATGGTGGGTTAAATTGTCACTTCCCTGGCCTAAACTCTATAATCTACACTAAAATCATGTTTATTGAACACCAACTGTCCTCCCATTTTTTTCCTCTAAAACCAAATTGAACACCACCAAAAACCCAAATGAAACAAAACATAATTACATAACACTAGTCTAACTGTCTGTTTGCAATCTTCAACTCGGTGGGTAATTAACAATCTATCTTACTCTATTTCCATGTCATGATTGATCTTAGCTTTTACGTTTCATTTGCTAATTTTTATTTATTCATGTTCATATAATTTCTGTTTTGGGGGGTTACTGGGTTTTTATCATAATTTCTCATTCCCTATTTGCATGGGATGATCTTAGCTTTCAAGTTTCATGTGCTAATTTATAGAATTTGTGTTGGGGTTTTACCACTGTGTTAGACTTCTGGAGGGATGCCCGTCCTAACAGCATGTTTGGTAGAGAGGAATTGGACGGAAAGGAAAGGAAAGGAAATAGATTTTACAACTTTCCTGCGTTTGGTTTATGAAGATACATGAGAAGTGAAAGGAAAGGAAAGGAAATGGAAGGAAATGATCCTTCATTAAATTGTCATTTCCTTTTCCTCCCAAAACGGGCGGAATTGGACGGAAAGCCAATTTACAACATAAAAACACCCACTTTCCTTCCAATTCCTCCCAAATTTGAGAAAGTGAACCAAACAAATGAAATCGTAGTTCCTTTCCTTTCCTTTCTTTTCTTTTCCGTTCCTTTCTTTTCCTTCTAATTCTTTCCGTTCAATTCCTCTCTACCAAACATGCTGTAAGACGCAATATTCAGTTTGGGTCAGTCGAAAACAACCTCTCTGTGTAGTGTTTTTTATTTTGTTATTTTTACATAGGGGTAAGGTTATGTACATCCGGCATAAGTTTAACTCGACATAGACGGGAGCCTTTGAGGTACTAGACTACTAGGGTAATGTTGCTGTTGTACTATTAACCCTATTTGGGGTTCTGGGTTGTTTGTAATTTGAGAGGCATTCATGTATTTGGTAGAGGGTTTTGTTAATTAGTAAATTAGGAGGTCTAGATTATTGATTTACATGGTCATGTCTGGGTTTGTGATAATCTTGTTCGAAAGAGGTTTTTGCCTAATGGTAAGAGATGGAGGTGTTGTGTATATATATTGGGTGCAATGTTCAGATCCCTCTCACTGCATTGGTTTTTGCACCTTGTATCTAGTCCTAAGGAAAAAGGAACATGTTTTGATGAGTTCCCACTTATTTTGAACTTTTTAGGTGAATGAGTAGCAGTCAGTCGTTGCTTTTCGACACATTTCAATTGTGGGTCATCTAGAAACAACTTCGTTATGTTTTCAACTAGGGGCACGGCTAAGGTTGTGTATATCCGCCCCCCTTATATTGCCATAGGTTGTTCTTATTGTTGGTTAGATGCTGTAGAAATACTTTCACTAGCTGGACCCTGATACTGTATATATCTTGTAAAAGAGGGTACATTACACACGCCAAAGCCTAGTTCAATTGGTGTAAGCTGCGTGCTTCCTCGGTTCTTTGGACCTATGTTTATTTTGAACTGAGACAAGATAATGTTGGTGGTAACTAGAGGTGATTGCTGTGTGTGATGTGTCTGTGGGTAGTATGATGCTGAGGAAGGCGAAGTTGCGCTGGCTCTTCATCTTCGCATATGTATTGTGTCGACACTAGATAGTTTCACTTGTGCACTTCATTTTTAATCCAAAACACGATGAAAAACTTTCAATAAGGTACCCAAGCCTGACACTTGGAGAAGCACACGTGTTGAGTACCTGTTGTCGAGTCCAAGAAGATGTAGTAATAAAGTAAACCTGACCGATGTTGCAGTTCATGTGCTATTGTACAATTCATCGTTGATTGAGAACTCTAGTCTTGGGTGTTTCAAATTAAATGTGATTATACCTCTGAGCTAAATTTATAACTTGATCAATGTTTACCAGCTGCTCTTGATAATATCCAGCATCCTTTTCTGAAACTAAATTTCAGAGTCTAACCTTAGAACAAAAGTAATGTAATGATATGAATTGTTTGATTCTCAGGAACTAAGTGATAGAAGAATTTTGTCAATGGCGTACGTGCCTCCACATAAGCGACTTACCCAAGAAGGTCCACCCCCCTACTCCAGAGCAGCTTGTGCCCCAATTCACAAAGGGTGTCAATCTCCAATCATGCAGAACAAAATCTGAAAGAAAAGCTCATAATCCTTTCTCTTTGGGAAAGAAAGTCATCTATGCTGATCACTGTATATCAAAATGGCTGGCGGTTCCGTTAACTGATAATCAACAGCTTCCTTCCTCGGTGAAGTTGGTTTCAGTTGTGCTGGAATCACCTGAATGGAACACAAGAGATAAACCATTAACTTTAGTTAACGACCGTTCTAAAGAAGGTTACTTTCTTTACACTGCCTGTCCACCTTTCCCTCAGTTTCACCATTGAGCGATGCTGGTTGTTGTCGTGCATTTCACAAGTTCCTGATTTGCCTTCTATTCTCCATTAGGGCACATCGAGGTGAAGAACTCTCAACAGGAAAAACCATGGGCATCGGTGGCTAAAAAACTTCATTTTGATCTGTGTTCATCTTTTGAGGATGTGAGAAATGAGTTAGTGGATCAAAGTGTAGTCGAAAAAAGGCCCCATATTGTCGCTCGTTTTGGCAAATTACTGTTTCATAGGTAAAATCTTTTTTCTTTGTAAGATCAGGTGCTCGCACATTATACTTTTTGAATCTGAAATCCTTTGTGGCCTGTGAAAGATCATATGGCTCCCGGTTCAGTTCCTTATGACAGCTCTTCATGATGCAGGAGCCCTACTCTTAACCTAAAGGCACTCGAGGACTGTTCAGTTTCTGAATCCAGTGCAAGGCATCTGAGAAAAGCATTCTATACTAAGTTACCTCTGTCATATATTGAGCATATGAAAAATGCAAATGTTCCTAAGCTTGGTCTTCACTTCGAGGCGGAAAAAGAGCTATATCATGTGAAGGTTCTTTAACAATAATATGCAGAAAATAATTTTCGTTCTTCCTTTTAGATGCTTGTTCTTGATTTGTTTATCTGAACTCTGTTTTATATATTGTTGTTCAGGTTGCTGATGCCACACGTCCTGATTCAACTATTTCTTGCAAATGCAGAATCCGGAAAGATGAACGAAAACTTGAGCTCTACAAGGCATGTTCTATAAATATTACCATTTGTTTACCGAGGTGCACAACTTCTTAAATGGCCTCCTTTCTATTCACAGCATGCTCTTACAAAAGGGGTTCATGTTTAAACTATGCTTCTAGTTTACTATCCGGGCTACGCCCAAATTAACTTTTATCATACAATTACTCCTACGTATAAGCCTACAATTTAATCTATAATTATGTTTCAACAACAACAACAACCAAGCCTTATTCTCAAAATGATTTGGGGTCGGCCTATAATTATGTTTATTAATTAAAAAAAATGTTTCACCTTTAATATAAATGACTTCTTGATTGCGGTTTTTCCAGATTGAGTTTAATCAAGTACGCCATCTGATTGTAGACATCTCTTGCCTCAATAGCAATGTGGACCTGCGGATGGGCCTGTGGACGAAGAGGATATTAAGCGTTCTCACTGTACGTTACTCCCTTAACTTTACTCCAGTGTCTGATTAATACTCCATACTTCGTTGATAAGCTGTTGTCCATTAAAATGTGACAACTGTATATCTATTAAAAGAAAGAAGATATGAGACCTGCATTAATCACAAGAATCCCGTATTTGGCCGTGTGATGAAGGTTAATGACATATAACTTCCATTGTTTAGGATGAGGAAAAACAAGGAATAAGTGATCTTATAAATTCAGCCATACTTGACTCGAATGTGAAAGGTGGTCTCAAATGGGGTCTAGGGAAAGCCAAGTCTGGAGGTCGATACAGTGTAGTTGGGGTTTGGCACACCAAGACTGAGACTTACAGTAACTCGGCTTTGAGGCTTAGCGTGAGAGAGGCTGATCGCTTCGATTTCATTACTTCAACTGGTGAAGTTTCAAGGGAAGCTGTTCTGAGGCTGATAAGGATAAAACGGACTCTGCTGGTAAGATCTGTTTGCCCCTAAATCAATTTTCTGCTTATGTAGTTATGTATACAAGCATTTCCATTTGCAAAAATAGAGAGTGTTTCCAAGCGATCCTTTACCTGAAAGCAGGTCACACTAAAGATGCCCCAAGGGTGTCAATGTAAAGATAATGTCGACAAAGTAAATTTGAGGAGTTCGATGCAAAACGCTTCCTCTAGATATGTGTTGCTAGAGTAGCTATGGACTATGATGGTATCCTGAAAGTTAATTGCTTTGCGAATTTTACATGTGAAAAGTTCATGATGTGCACCTGGCTTGACACATTCAGTTGCTTCCAAGGTGGAAAACTGAGTACGCTTATTCGAACTAATGTTTTGATTGGGTTTATGTTTTTCCAGGCGAAGAGTGATTCAGTAGCTCTCTTGACCATGCTTGAAGACACATTGAAGCTGATATGGGACTACTTCCTAGCTTGGGAGAACGATGTTGTCTCGTATTGTGAGCCCGAGCCATAATTTTCTTGGTTTCCCTTGTGAAGTTGTTTCAGCCTTGCCATGGCTGGTGTAAAAACTGTAGCACTCTGACGATTGATGTGCATATGTGATGTTAATACTGTAGCTCTCTGGAGGCAAATCTGTAGTTTGCTTCAGCATGGGTTTTCTGAGCTCCAATAGAAAAATGGGGGCACGGACATGCGAAATGACGTCCTAGGAAGCGTAGGACACGATTTTGTCAAGTGTCTTTGAGTTGTAGTATCAAACTATCAACTATGAGTATCAAGTTTATCATTTAAAAAAAGAAAAATGTATCAAGTTAGTTGCTACTAGTATGTTTTTGCTCCCCGTCTGAATATGGGGGAGGATGTAGACCCAGGTTTGTTAGCAGTAGCCTTTGTGGTATGGTGTTGTAATTGTAAAACTCAGGTGTCGTTTGGATACCGCGGGAATTCAAATTACCGTGGGAAGTATGAATTAACGGGAATTAAATTTCTAATGTAAATTCGTAGGAATTTGTCTAAGTGCGTTTGGATACCATGTACTCCCTCCATTTTATGAGGTTGTTTGCATTTCGTTTGAATTCCTCTCACAAATTCAAACGAAATGCAAACAGCCTAATGAAATGGAGGGAGTAGGAATTTAGGATTCCCTAGCTTTTTTTTCTCATGAGTTGTTTGGATTCACTACTTCAATTCTCATGTTTATTATTTGAAAGACTATTTTACCCTTCACTTTTTTTTAGTGGTCAACCACAATGTAAGGGGAGTATTAAAATTTTGAGGGCACAAGAGTAATTTTAAGAAATTGAAAGCATGAGAATTTTGAATGACTAGGGGGGGGAGTAATTAAATCCTATGGTGTATAGGAATTATGAATACCCAAGAAATTTCCAATGCCCACACTTAGGTGTCGTTTGGATATACTCGGGAAGTCGGAATTCGCATGAACTTGCAAATCCTAGGAACTTAGAAAGTGTGGGAATTGGGGAAATTTGTTTGGATAAACAAGGGAATTCAATTCCCATGAAAATTTCTACTTACCTAGCCCCCCCTAGGTAATAAAATTCCTACACTTTGAAGGAATTGGAAATGTTTAGGGATTTCCAATTCCTACACTTTAGGGTAACCAAACAACTCATTATAATTCAATTAATAGGAAAATAAAATTCTCATAGATTTTAAGGGTATCCAAACAACACCTTAGGATAAAAAGAGGTATCCAAACAACTCATCCACAACCAAATTCCCAGGAAAATAAAATTCCTGTGGAAATAGAGGGTATCCAAACGAACCCTCAATATCTAACTTCCTTTCATTCGCTACCATTTCCATAAAAATTGATCCCTTTTCGTTATACGGAGTATGTATTTTGCCTTTAGTGTCACCATACCGATTACACATATTCTGGCGCACCTTTTCGGTTCCTACCTTGTACCGTCTCGCATGATCATTCATTGTTGATGGATATCGTGCAGATAAAGTTTTGTTTTTGTGTTTTTTTGATGACCCGGGGAACCCGCAGCGACGCATTTGCATGTGGTAGGAGAAACCCAGACTCCAAAGAGAGGCATAATCTCAAGCATAACACACACTTTATGAACATGATAACTTCAAATTGAGCCCGTTGAATTCAAATTGTTTCGGAATCCCGACCCGACCCATGAGCAGCTAAATTCTTAAGTGTCAAAGTCACGCCTCTCCGACTCCAAAATTTCTTCATCCCACAACACAAGGTCGAAGTTTGAGAAGCTCAATCACCATTTTTACACCAGAAACCTTCGAATTTACGCTACAATGGCATCCACTGTAACTGAATAACATCTTTAAATTCTCTAGCTTCTTCTTCAAGCCAAGCAAGCATGAAACCCCCATTACTCTCATCTTCCCATCACACTCTTTCCACTCCCACTCTCTCTCCTCACTTCCGAACTCTCTCTCCCTCAAATTCTTCCAAAAGTTGCCAACTTTTCTCCAAAAATCACAACTTTCTCCCAAATTGTTCCTCAAAACATCCCCAATTCTTAACCCTTTGCATTTCAAACTCATCAATTAGAGAAACCCAAGAAAATTCCAGCTCAATTGCTGCAGAAACCCAACAAATTGACCCAACAAATGAATATCAATTTTTGCAAATTAAGAACCCTAATTTACCCAAATTTGCCCCAATTTCTTGGCGTTCTAAGTTCAGTTTGAGTGATCAAGCCTTCTTCCTCTTCACTTTCATTGCTTTCACTGTAAGCCCATTTCTCTCAATTTTTTCTTCATTTTTTTTGGTTGGGTATAATTATTTTTAGCTTAATTGAATTTTGTGGCATTGAAATGTTAACTTTGCAAGCTTAATTAGCGTTTTGTTTAGTTATGTTAATATGTTTAGTAATGGGTTTGGCTCACATTGTTGAGAAATGCTAAATATTGTGGATTACAGATTGAATATTGGGATAAAATTCATGCACTATCAGGGTTTATTTGGGGTCGAGAGTAGAAAGGGGGTTTTAGGCTGCATTATGTCGGAATTAGTAGAGGGGAGTCACATGGGAAATTTCTAGTTTGTAGGAGAGAATTGTGTTTGTGTTCCAAATTACTCATGGTGTTGGTTTAGGCGAGACGGTCTATGTAAAAGTATTCAAGTATCGATTGATGGAGTATCGAGTAGTTTGGAACTATTGCAATGGTAGTATTACAAAGAGAAAACTTTGGATTGGATTCTTGCTTTGATGACTTGGAGGTCACCTCAGTTCAAGAGTTTAGGATTGATTGTACCGATATGCCATGTTATGTTAGAGTTTGACAACTGATACTCGAATGGAGTTGAAAAAAATAGGTTTCGAGATAGAAGAGGGGTTAGTGTATAGTGCGTGATCAGGCATCTTTAGATACTAAAAATGGAGATGTCTGTTAGTTATTCTAAGCTTCTTCATTGCACGTCACTTATTTTTGTTACTTGTGAATTGCAGACTACTGTAGCATTTGTGAGCTTTGTTGCTGCCGCAGTTCCCATGTTGTATGTAAGTCTTCTAAATAATCTGAGTTTTTCTAAGTATGTCATTAGCTGTTAGATTGTTTTCTTTGTGGAACCTGAACTTGTGCTTAAAAGCGATAATCCCCTTATTCGCATGTGGAAGCTCTTATATTGCCTTGCAGTTTCTGCTTAATGGCCATTGCAGAGTCAAGATGGGTGTGTTATATTAACTAAGTCAAAGCCCCCCATGAACTTAGTAATCACTATATGCACTAATCAGTAATCTGACTATAATCACTAAATGTATTCTCTTATCATAGAAGTAAAACTAGTGTCAACTGTCAAGTAATTAAAAGGTAGAAACTTGCTTTACAACAATAGTTATTATCGCGAATATGGAGGGCTCTGTCAATTATAAAATGTGTTTATACCATGTCTGCACGGAACCATTGATGCAGCTGATCCCTTAATCATTGATTTTGAAGAAGTATATAATCTAGGGATGCTATTCTCATATATTTAGGCCATGGGAAGAGCTGCCAACTCTTTTGCAAAGCTAGCAGATACTGCTCGGGAGGAGCTCCCTGGCACAATGACAGCTGTCAGACTTTCTGGCATGGAAGTCAGTGATCTTACACTTGAACTTAGTGACTTGAGGTAATTTGGAATAAATTCAGGGATGTCCTTGCATTTTCCTACTTTCTTTAACTTTTAAGATTCTTGTGTTTTAACCTTTCATTTATGGTCTGTTTCTAGAAAACTGGACACCAATTATGTAAAGTATTGGAATTAGGCAGCCTTGCATGTTTCGTTTGTTCTCCTCAACACTTTGCTTCCTTGTTTATCCTCGTTACGTTTTGGTTATTTCTACTTGCTGCTTTTCATTGCTTTTTCACATGGACTATCGCATATGACGTCTCATGTTAGCTGACCCTAATCATTTTGTGACTAAGTGATCCGAGCTTGCCATTTGACACTTATCTTCCACAATCAACCATTGTCCATGCATACCTTGTCTCTAGGATACCATGAGTCCATGAAGTGTTAGCAATTAGGGAAGGATTTTCTACTTCCCAAAGAAAATGCGGAAGTTGAAAAGCCATGCTTCAAACCCCGAGTCTTTTCTCTAGTAAACCCCTTGAAGTGAATACGACTATGTCGGCCAACTGTTTGAAAATTAATTGTCCGAAGAGATAATGGCTAATTGCCTATAGAGAAAATGATGAAAGTTTTAAGGTGAAAAGAGGGAGTACATCTTTCGGGTGACTTGTGACAAACGGGGTTAATCAACTACTCAAATTGGGGAACCGGCCCTCATATCAAATAGGCTAACTAAAAGGCTATCCGTGGTAAAGTTTTAAAAACATTTGGCTACTTTAGAAAACGGAAGCATATATACCACGATTTTCAGCCCAAAATGGCCTTGAAACAAATACGACTCAAATTTTTGTGAAAGCTTCTAGGTGTATCAATATGGGTTTTCTCAAAAACTTAGAGCTATAAACCTCCGGTAGGTTCCCAAAATTTCCAAAAAAGCTTCATTCTACTTATTTAGTGACGTTTCAGAATGGGCTTTAAGCGCTACTCAAACAGGGGAGCCGGCCCTCATATCCAATTAGGGAACTCCAAGGCTGTTCGTGGTAAAGTTTTGAGAACATTTGGCTGCTTTAAAAAAAGAGATGTCAAAATTGGCCCAAACCAAAGTATATAATCCACGATTTTCGGTCAAAATGGTCTCGAAACAAAAACGACTCAAATTTTTGTAAAAGCTTCTAGGTGTATCAATATGCGTTTTCTCAAAATCATAGAGCTATAAACCTACGGTAGGTTCCCAAAATTTCCAAAAACCCTCATTTTACTCATTTTGTGACGTGTCAAAAAGGCCATAAAGAGCTACTCAAACAAGGGAGCCGCCTCTCATATCTAATTAGGGAACTCGAAGGCTGTCCGTGGTAAGGTTTTGAGAACATTTGGCTGCTTTAGAAAAAGTGGTTTAAATTAGCCGAAACCGAAGTATATTATCCACGCTTTTCAGCCCAAATTGGTCCTGGAACAAAAATGGCTCAAATAGTGAAGGAAGCCTCTAGGTGTAGTTTTATGGCTTTTCTAAAAAACTTAATGCCAAAAACCTATGGTAAGCTCCCAATATTGCCAAAAGTGGCTTGTTATCCTCATCCATTGACATGTGTCAAATGGGTTTGAAGAACTACTTAGACAAGGAACCGACATTCATATCAAATGAGGGAACTAAAAACCTGTCTTTGGTAAGGTTTTCAAGACATTTGTCTACTTTAAAAAAAGTTGTCAAAATTGGCCAAAACCAAAGTATATAATCCACTATTTTTCGGTCAATATGTCGTCGAAACAAAAACGACTCAAATTTATGTAAAAGCTTCTAGGTGTATCAATATGCGTTTTCTCAAAATCATAGAGCTATAAACCTACAGTAGGTTCCCAAAATTTCCAAAAACCCTCATTTAACTCATTTTGTGACGTGTCAAAAAGGCCATAAAGAGCTACTCAAACAAGGGAGCCGCCTCTCATATCCAATTAGGGAACTCGAAGGTTGTCCTTGGTAAGGTTCTAAGAACATTTGGCTGCTTTAGAAAAAGTGGTTTAAATTAGCCAAAAACGAAGTATATTATCCACGCTTTTCAGCCCAAAATGGTCTTGGAACAAAAATGGCTCAAATAGTGGAGGAAGCCTCTAGGTGTAGTTTTATGGCTTTTTTAAAAAACTTAATGCCAAAAACCTATGGTAAGCTCCCAATATTGCCAAAAATGGCACGTTATCCTCATCTATTGACATGTGTCAAAACTCAAATGGGGTTGAAGAACTACTTGGACAAGGAACCGACACTCATATCAAATAAGGGAACTAAAAACCTGTCAGTGGTAAGGTTTTCAAGACATTTGACTACTTTAAAAGAAGTTGTCAAAATTGGCCAAAACCAATGCAATCCACGATTTTTCGGTCAAAATGGCGTCGAAACAAGAACGACACAAATTTGTGTAAAAGCTTCTAGGTGTATCAATATGGGTTTTCTCAAAAACTTAGAGCTGTATACCTACATTAGGTTCCCAAAATTTCCAAAAAGCTTCATTCTACTCATTTTGTGACGTGTCAGAATGGGCTTAAAGCGCTACTCAAACAGGGAGCCGGCCCTCATATCCTACTAGGGATCTCCAAGGCTGTCCGTAGTAAATTTTTTAGAACATTTGGCTGCTTTAGAAAAAGTGGTTAAAATTAGCCAAAACCGAAGTATATTGTCCACCACAAATTATTAGGTACACCGGGGGTACCTAGAGTTACGTACCCCCGGTTAATTGTTCATTCATTACATACCACATTATAGTCATTATATTTGTTCACTCATTATTTTACAATTTTCACTCATTATTTCTCAATTTCACTCATTATTTTACAATTTTACTCATTATTTCTCAATTTTCACTCATTATCTTCCGATTTTCACTCATTATATATAACATTATAGTCATATTTATTTTCGGTCATTATTTCTGAATTTCCAACTTTTTCTGACCCCTTTTGATTTATTTGTTTGGTTTTTCCAACTATTTTTCTAAAACTTTTTAACTTGTGTTCAAAGTTCATCTGTTTTTTGCAATATTTTTTTAAACCTTTTTATTTATTTTGACGACTTTCTAAATTTCCTTTGAAATTGTTTAAATATTTCTAACATGTTTACAACGTTTTCGAAATTTCTTGGCGTACACAAGACGGTTACTGGATGACGATTCATGTTAGCCGACCCCAAATCATTTTGGGAATAAGGCTTGGTTGTTGTTGTTGTATTTCTGAATTTCCAATCATTATATACAACTTTATTCCAATCATTATATCTCAAATTTCACTCACTATTTCCCGAATTCCACTCATTAGTTTTCAATTTTCACTCATTATATAACCGGGGGTACCTAGAGATGCGTACCCCCGGGATACCATGTACCGATTAAAATCCACGCTTTTCAGCCCAAAATGGTCCTGAAACGAAAATGGCTCAAATATTGGAGAAAGCCTCTAGGGGTAGTTTTATGGCTTCTCTAAAAAACTTAATGCCAAAAACCTATGGTAAGCTCCCAATATTGCCAAAAATGGCACGTTATCCTCATCCATTGACATGTGTCAAATGGGGTTGAAGAACTACTTAGACAAGGAACTGACACTCATATCAAATGAGGGAACTAAAAACCTGTCCGTGGTAAAGTTTCAAGACATTTGTCTACTTTAAAAAAAATTGTCAAAATTGGCCCAAACCAAAGTATATAATCCACGATTTTTCGGTCAAAATGGTCTCGAAACAAAAACGACTCAAATTTATGTTAAAGCTTCTAGGTGTATCAATATGGGTTTTCTCAAAAACTTAGAGCTATATGCCTACGTTAGGTTCCCAAAATTTCCAAAAAGCTTCATTCTACTCATTTTGTGACGTGTCATAGTGGGCTTAAAGAGCTACTCAAACCGAGGAGCCGGTCCTCATATCCAATTTAGAAATTCCAAGGCTGTCCGTGGTAAATTTTTGAGAACATTTGGCTGATTTAGAAAAAGTGGTTAAAATTAGCCAAAACCGAAGTATTATCATCGACGCTTTTCAGTCTAAAATGGTCCTGGAACAAAAATGGCTCCAATATTGGAGGAAGCCTCTAGGGGTAGTTTTATGGCTTTTCTAAAAAACTTAATGCCAAAAACCTTTGGTAAGCTCTTAAAATTGCCAAAAATGGCGCGTTATCCTCATCCACTGACATGTGTCAAATGGGGTTGAAGAACTACTTTGACAAGGAACCGAAACTCATATCAAATGAGGGAATTAAAAACCTGTCCGTGGTAAAGTTTTCAAGACATTTGTCTACTTTAAAAATAGTTGTCAAAATTTGCCCAAGCCAAAGTATATAATCCACGACTTTTCGGTCAAAATGGTCTCGAAACAAAAACGACTCAAATTTATGTAAAAGCTTCTAGGTGTATCAATATGGGTTTCCTCAAAAACTTAGACCTATATACCTACGGTTGGTTCCCAAAATTTCCAAAAAGCTCCATCCTGCCCATTTTGTGGCGTGTCAGAATGGGCTTAAAGCGCTACTCAAACAAGGGAGCCGGCCCTCATATCCAATTAGGGAACCCAAAGGCTGTCTGTGGTAAAGTTTTGAGAACATTAGGCTTCCTTACAAAAAGTTCTCAAAAGTGGCCAAAACCAAAGTATATAATCCACGATTTTTGGTCAAAAATGGCGCTGAAACAAAAACGACTCAATTTTTTGTAAAAGCTTCTAGGTGTATCAATATGGGTTTTCTCAAAAGCTTAGAGCTATAAACCTACGGCAGGTTCCCAAAATTACCAAAAAGCTTCATTCTACTCATTTTGTGGCATGTCAGAATGGGCTTAAAGAGCTAGTAAAACCGGGAGCCAGCCTTCATATCCAATTAGGGAACTCCAAGGCTGTCCGTGGTAAATTTTTGAGAACATGTGGCTGCTTTAGAAAAAGTGGTTAAAATTAGCCAAAACCGAAGTATATTATCCACGCTTTTCAGCCCGAAATGGTGCTGGAACAAAAATGGCTAAAATATTAGTGGAAGCCACTAGGTGTAGTTTTATGGCTTTTCCAAACAACTAAATGCCGAAAACCTATGATAAGCTCCCAAAATTGCCAAAAATGGCTCGTTATCCTCATCCTGTGGCATGTGTCAAATAGGGTTGAAGGACTACTTAGAATGTGAGGGAATTAAAAACCTGTCCGTGGTGAGGTTTGAAAACATTTGTCTACTTTAAACAAAAGTTGTCAAAATTGGCCCAAACCAAAGTATGCAATCCGCGATTTTCGGTAAAAAATGGCCGTAGGAGAAAAACGGCTTAAATTCTTGTGGAAGCCCCTACAGGCTACAGGTAATATTATGGGTTTTCTTAAAAACCTATTTTAGGTTCCCAAAATTTGCAAAAATGACATGTTACCTTCATCCAGTGATGTTTGACAAATGGGGTTAAAGAAGGACTGCAACATGGGAACCAACCCCATATCAAAAGGAAACTACATAGCTGTCTCTGGTAAAGTTTTTATGAATATTTGGCTTCATTGGAATAAGATGTCAAAGTTGGCCAAAATCGAAGTATATAATCCAGAATTATCGGCCATAAATGGCCTCGGAACAAAAATGGTTCAAATTTTTGAAAAAGCACCTAGAGCCAGAGGTAATATTATGGGTTTTTTCAACATCTGAGAGCCAAAAACCTACGGTAGGTTCTCAAAATTTGCAAAAAGAAAATTGTTATCCTCATTTTTTGACGTGTAACTAATGGTGCTAATTAACTACTCAAATAAGGAACGAGTCCTCATACCTCATTTGGGAACTACATAGCTGTCCCTTGTTAAGTTTTAAGAATGTTTGGCTACATTGGAAAAAGTTGTCAAAATTGGCCGAAACCGAAGTATATAGTCCACGATTTTCGGCCATAAACTGCCTCGGAACAAAAATGGTTCAAATTTTTGAAAAAGCACCTAGAGGTAATATTATGGGCTTTTCCCAAAACTGAGAGCCAAAAACCTATGGTAGGATCCAAAAATTTGTAAAAAAAGGCATGGTATACTCATGCGGTGACATGTAACAAACAAGGAACCGGTCCTCAAGTCAAACAAGGGAACTCGGTACCCGCCCCTGGTGAAGTTTTAAGAACATTTGGCTACCTTAGAAAAAGTTGTTAAAATTGGCCAAAACAGAAGTATATAAACGATTTTATGGCCCCAAAAGGTCCTGGAGAGAAAGTGGATCAAATTAATGGCAAATCCCGTAGGTGTAATATTATGGATTTTCTCATCAACTTGGTTCCAAAAAACCTATGTTAGGTTCCCAAATTGGAAAAAAGATTGTTATCCTAACTTTGTGACGTGTTGGGATTAAAGAACTACTCAAATGGCAAACAGCCCTCATATCAAACAAGGGAACTAAAATGCTGTCCGTGGTTAAAGTTTTGAGAACATTGTTTGCTTTAGAAATAGTGGTCAGAATTGCCCAAAATTTAAGTATCTGCTATTTTTGGCCCAAAATATCCCCAAGACAAAAATGGCTCACATTTTTTAGGAAGCCCTCAGGGGTTGTATAATGGATTTCTTAAAAAACATAGAGTTAATAACTTATGTTTGGGCAGTAGGCTCCGAAAATTGGCAAAAAAAAAGCCCTTTATCCTCATCCGTTCACGTGTGACAGATGGAGTGACAGTTTTACTTAGACATGGAACCCAAATTTATATCAAATGGACTAAATTAAAAGGTTGTAGGTAAAGTTTTGAGAATATTTAGTAAGTTAAAAAATAGTGGTCAGAGTTGGCAAAAACCGTAGTATATGTATAATCCATGAATTTTTGCCCAAAATGGACTCTGAACAAAAATGGCTCAAATATATGTGGAAGCCCCTAGAGTTACATGGGGTTTCTCAAATAAACCGGAAACCTATCATAGGTTTCCGAAATTGCCAAAAAGAGGCACGTTACTCATCCTGTGACGCGTGGCAATAGGGTTACATGTGCTGGAGGGGCATGAAGTATTCCACACACTTGGGAACTGGCCTCTCATAATCATCACCGGCACTCCCATAGCTTCCTTGGTAAATTTTGATAACATATGGCCATTTCAACAAAGTGGCCTAAATTGGCTCAAAACTTCCCTGAACAAAAGCTCCTCAAGCTACCTGTTAAGAAAAGATATAGCACACTGCATTATACATTTTTGGAGGAAATTAGATATACTGATTTCATGTCTTGTTTAAGGCTGTCTTAGCAGTAATCATACAGAAATCATTTACTTTCTGTGTTTTGTAAGTAGGGATTCCTTTTATGTGTTTTTCGGTTGGGGGGATTGGGGGTTGCTGAAACCATACCATTTCAACTTTGTGAAGTAGGCTTGATGAGTAAATAAGCATAATATACATTTGCGTGTCCAGTAAGTTAATTCCAAGTTCCAACCCTAAATCTGTTGGCTGCTAGGAATCGATTTATGTAGACCTCAAGCTGTCTAATGGGCTGTGGGTTTTACTTGGAGTCATGACCTCCTGGCAAACACCTTTCTAATTTGGCTTTCGGTCAAAAGTTGATATAAGGAAACATGAGCTCTTATATCGTAACCAGTCCTGTATATTGAGAAGACTGATATATTTGAAAACATTTCTTTCTTCTGAGTTTTGTCCTGTCTCTGGTGTATAACCATATTGTCTCTTTTCCCTTTCTATATGTGTTATTATTTTTAGCCAAGAAATATCTGAGGGAGTCAATAAATCTTCACAAGTCGTTCAAGCAGCAAAAGTTGGAATCCAGCAGATTGGTACTCGTGCTCGTGAACAGACTATCTGTATGTTTTTGTGACTTGTGTCTTATGGTTCCTTCTTTTTTCTGCTTGGATGGACTTTTTTGCCCTAATGCTATACCCTTCTACTATGCAGCAATGATTGAGGAGAGAGCGAATCTTCCTGCCATCTCTCTGGACCCAGCTGTCTCTGGTGCTGCCAGGAAGACTTCTCGTGCTGTTGGACGTGCTACAAGGACCTTTCTGAATTTTTTTTCCAGAGGAGAATCCAACTCCGAAGAAATTGGCTGATCCAGTTCACAGGTGAAGTTGGAGGAATCGTAAGAGCTCTTATAATATTTTACTTCTGTACATAATATCGTAAATTAGACAAGCAAATTTGGTGAATATTAGGACGATATAAGGTCCGCTTGTTTAGTTGAAAAATCTGCACAGGGCTACAACATGTGGCAGACTAAATTGTGCTAGCCTGCTGGGTCTTGAACCTTGACCTGTTGCTATGATAAGATTGGCTTGACTTGTACTGAAAGGTTTTCTTCAACATCCTAATTTGTGGAAAATCAATTTTGAAGTCAAATCTTACCTCCCCCCCCCTCCCCCCCCTCAACATGTTACTTTGCTGCTTGTCTGGTGGTGGCTGCATGGCTGGCGTTGACGAAATCACCTACAGCAACACCTTATATCATCTAGCTGCATGTGATTTGTTGCCACAGTGAGAACATTCATGTGGCTTTTTTTGTTTTCTGGCTGAAGGTGCCATTGCTTCTCCAGTGCATGCGTTATTTACTTATTTTTAGAAGTATTTTGTAAGGAATGTCAGATGTGTATGCCATACCTCCCCTAATCTTGCCATAGGCTGGAGGCTTTAAGGCATCGAGGCAATGTTGTGTTTTGTAAGGCCTGAAGGTGGTCATCCTTCCTACATGCAACGAGAATCGAACCCTACCCTCTCAGGTGGAACTCGGAAGGGAAGCCTCAAAGGCTCAAACCACCAGACTATCCCCTGATCTCCTGTCGTCTCCCCCTCCCCCAATCCTTTTTCTGAAAGCCTCTTTAGGTAGAGTATAAAAGCCTTCAAGAGTTATCGGCTGTCTGGTAACCTGTAACTATGAGTCTTTGAGTACTCTTTTTGGTACAATGTTAGAAACAAATATGTATTGTTAAGAAGTTGACAACTACTTAACAAATGAAGGAGCTCAGCACTGTTACGAAACATGTTCAATTTTTACATCTATAAATCAGTAAAACCGATACTCTTCCATATATAATATTCTCTTTCACATAATATTGATCTATGAGCCTCATATAAGGTTCTCGACTCCTAGGTGTTATTACCTGCTGAATGAATGTGAAATAATACGATAATGTCTCGCTTTCAAAAGAAACTGAATTATTGTCTACATAACAAGTCTATACTTCTAGGTAGATTATCTCATCAAACCCCGAATCTCAGTTCAGGTTCCAGAGTTCATCCTAGCCACGTACAGTGTGTTCTAAACAATCTGCAGCTCCATCTGCTGTTTGTCATTTTTGGTAACATCATCTTCTGAGCTCAACCTCGATTCTTTGGTTGGCTCTTTCTCATTAGGATCCTGCTCAACTTTCTTGATGCAGTATCTGTAGATTATGTACAGGATTGTCTGAGCCATTCCAAGTAAAAATCCCAAAACGTTTGGACCCTGTTCATCAAGAGCATTAGATTTAAGTGAGTCCTATGCCGTTGCCAAAAAAAAAATGGTGAATAGATGCAAAATGGTGGTAAAAAACTTACAGCAATGTAGTAATCTTTGATGAAAAATCCATAGAAGAACCACATAGTAGCATTGAGATTGAGAGCCAGAGTAAGAGAAATCGGCATGAACTCCACACTCCTTGTTCTAATCACTTGTCTCTGTAAGACAAGAAAACATGTGTTGGTTTCATATATCATGGACGAATATTCAGACAGATTGTTAACTTGTGTTTGAGCTTGAAGCCATGAAGATCATCTGGTTGCTTACCATGACGCTCAACGGGGCTGCAAACACACAGATGTTGATAGCAGCATTTATCCAACCTACAGTATCAATTCTTTTGGACCCTTTAGTAAGCAAGCCTGTGAGCAGCAAAACCAAGCTGAATGCCCCCAAGTTAAACAGAAGTAGCAGCATTAGCGTCGTCCTCTGCAAAGTCCCAAGAATTGAACAATTAAGCTTGCCAGAGAAACGATCTAGTTGAAAAATCTAAGCAGCTAAAATCTTTGATGTTTTGAACAGTTAACTTCCAACACTTCTGCCATGTCAAATTGTCTGACAGTGCCGAAATTGATAATTAGAAGCATTGGAAGTTTGGAACTGTGTATATTTTTCCTGTACGCAGGTTTCTTGATTTCTATTTGAATTCTAAAGGAACATGAAATCTGTCTAATATGCAGCTGAAAAGAGTACCTTTGTCTCTTTTGGCGAGTAGAGTACGAATATTGTGAGATAGATAAGTTCTATAAAGCACCCAAAGCTGTTAATAGTGACCAGCAGAAGTCCATTTGGCTTTAGAGAACCGTAGTATAACAGCATCATCGCACTGAACAGTGCGACAGAATAAGGTAGGGACTTGTATCCTTCCGATGATTTTCTGGTGAAGATCCTGTAGAAAGTTGGCCTGCAAGATACAAAGGGAGGGTTATAATTTGAGAGACAGCTGAAGAGATTTCTCCAGTTAGTTTCTTAAGGTGGTGCTAGCTTTATGTTGAAATAATGGACTCAGAAGGACTTACGCTGGTGAAAGGAAGACTCCAACCGCGACAACATTTCCTGAGTAAGAAAAAGAAGTAGAAGTATGATTATTTCAGCTTCTATGAAAAGCATTATGCAAGCAAAGCAAAGAAGTTAAGAAGACAAACCTAAAATGCCGAAGATAGACGCAAGAGTTTTAACTGTTAAGATAGGCATTTAGATGTTTCAAGTTCCTTCTGGCTAATGCCTTTTTTCTGTTGTGAAAGAACTTGTTTTTTTTTTCGGGGTTTTTTGAAGTTCTTTCTGGCTTATGCTTCTTATGCTTTGAAAGAACTTGAAGAATCAATCTCACTACCTGTGACTTATATATACATGGGAAAAATGTTAGGCTGTGATTATGTTCTGTGTTAATATCATTCCAAACAAGTACCGCGGTCTGGCAAGAAGGTAGGCAAAATTCAGGAAAAATACCAATATCTTGCAGCTCAGTATTTGCTTCTGTGTAAACAAGTAATTGCACGTCAATGGGAAAGGACGGTGCCCGAAATTAGTGAAGAGCTGTAGCTACTAATTTGTGTAAATGGGTGCTTGTTTCCAAAAAACCCTTCTATCACCACAGTAAAAATGCTACAGGCAGGGGTGATTAGTCTTCTTGTTTATGTTTGTCCTGATTACATGGTTTCGGAAATTCATTACTGTTTGTTTGTTGATGATTTGTGTAATACTCTAGATATTTCTGCCAGATTCCTCCTAAGATTGAAATTTGTTGGACAATTTTTCTTTAGTATACACTGCCTCTTCCTTTTTCCACACTCTATTCTGATAAAATCCAGACAGTGTTCTTGGTGTAGCCGAGATTTAAAGTTTTTGCTGTATGTCTGATTTCGCTTACAGAGATAATGTTATCAACACTTGTAGGATACACTTCTCATAAATTGTCTGATTGCATGTGCAGAGTCTTTGATGATCATCTGACTGTTGGATGTGACATGAGAGATCAGTATCTCCTTGCGATAGGGCAAGACGCGACTCAACTGCTAAGAAATGAGCCCTAAAGCTTGTTTGCTATATCTAAGGGTGTAAATAAGCTGAGAACCTAAGTGAACAGCTCGAGAACGAGCCCAGGTACACTAGGGTTAGTAAGTTTCTTGATAATCCTTGTAAACAAAACGCTGTAAATTACAAGTAATTACTTGTATCACAGCTTGATTTGTAAAGATTTGAGTCATTTACTTAAAATATGCATTCAAGTTATACTCAAGAGAGTTTCTTTTTGTTATCTTCTTACTATATTAGAGAAACAGATATGAATAAGACTCAGATAGCATACAGGCATACAGCCAAGGGAATTCTATGAGTGTCTGATATCGTAAACTTGTGACTGTTGTGAGGTTTCTTGGACATCATCCTGTTATATCAGTGTTATTGTTCACATGTTCAATGTACGTTTGTTTTCGATCCGCAAAACAGACGACACCTCTCAACTATCTGATAATCACAGATCCAAAATCTGGGTCTCTTTTGTGACCATAACTAAGTTACATGGATTTAACCAACCATGAAACGTAAACCAGAAGTTTAAGATTCTACAAAATAGTGATAAATGAATAATGACACACTTTCAGTGTTGATATTTTCCCTGGTTCAGTAATTGTCAGATGCCAAAAACTTTCACCACTACTGATAGTCAGTCCAATATCTGGTGTAGTGGTGTACCATTTTCTACAAGGACTTCTGTTTTTTTGTCACCATATCCGGTAATTTCTTCAGGGAAAAATCTCCTGGTGTATACTGATACACAGCAACACAGGCTAATACTAGCCAAGGAGAAATCAAATCTGATACCTAATCCGAAAAATCTGATTATGAGACGTACGTACATCAGTAGAGGGTGTGTAGGTAAAGCCCTGACTCAAGCGAGAAAAGGGTTGGTAAATTACGGTTATTCAATGAATAGTTTTGAGTAACACAATACCATATAGTGTAGGATCAGTAGGTAAATGGTGTTTGATAGATTTTCTGGTTGCAATAATGATATGAAAAATGCTGTGTTTACTATAGAGTGCGCATGATTTACTATAGAGGTCATGAAGGTGATTAGTCACAAGAACTTGTAGATAGTTTATATTTCTTAGCATAGATGATTTATTGGTACAAGTTCAACATGTTATCACGTATTTACGTGGAACGAGATTTATCCTAGCCAGGTTCAATTTTTCATATCCTCTTCGTGTGCAACATTAGGTGCTCACCCAAGAAAACATCGAGCGACATGCTAGACTTACGTCCAATGGTTTAGTACCTAACAACTGTAAATGATATTTAGGCCTTATCAAGCAGTCAGACAATCACACTGTACAAATGTGTATCATTTTGCTTAGACAATCTGAGTACATCTTGATCAATGATTCAGAACACAGGTAGACAAACTCATCAATCGAACCAACGCGTAAAATGGAAGACTTTTTCAGTTTTGGGTGAGACCATGTTGATCATTATGCATACCATTCAATAGAAGATTATGTTGTAAAGAGGGAACAAGAGTCATCCAAGGGGAAAGGCAATGTGTTATTGAAGAAAAGTTGGAACAGAGGAACCATATGATCACCAGAAATACCTACTAATATTATGTGTTCAAGGAAATTGGAAGATGAGTAAGGAAGTTGACCAACAACATGAATGATTTCCTGTGTTTACATCCTCATTTGTTTCTCATTTGATATTCAAAAGGAAACCTTCACTATAAGCCAACATTACCAAACTCTTGATGAACGTTCGTTGTTCGATGAGTTTGGAATCTAAAGGAAACGACTATTTTCACACCCATTTTTTTCCATATTATAGTGTTTTCCAAGTATTTATACAACTTTTTTCTTTCGAAACAATTGTGATGAGATGACAATTTAGTGTTCCTCTTCTTTACATATGTGTATACACCAGAGATATATAAACATAAATGATTACTGATATTTTCTTCGCCTCTTGTTCATCTTTATTCCTACATATTACTAAAGTGTTATCCCGTGGACATTTTCGGATGTCCTATCACGCTATTCTCTTTAGTTGTCGTTGTTACCTTTTCTTGATTATGTGATGTAATCCTTGTGATTTATAATGATACATGAATAACCTACATGGCATGAGCAATTAGGTACATATTCTAAGATTTTTAGGCCACTCTTAAACTTAAAGTTTAGGACCAATAACTTAATAGTTGATCATGGTTTTTCTGATAGTTAAGGACCAAAGCCATGGTTTTTCTAGCTTGTTGGATTGGATTAAAAGGGGATGTCTTCTCTCATTTGGGCTCAACCGGCATTTTAGTGGGCCGTGGCCCATTAGTACAAATGTTTTAATTTAATTTAATGGAGCTAACCATGCACCGACCTTCCTTGTGTCGCAGTGGCACTTGCCTTATCTTCTTGTGATAAGGTCCGTTGCCATGGGTTTAGGGTTCAAGGGTTTGGTATGGATTATCAGAGCTAAAAAATGAGGTATTCTTAAATACCTCTTCTTTTAATAGTTGCAGTATGTCGGTTTAATTTACAATTCAGTTTGGGAATAACACCCATTTTCATGTATAAATTGGTGGAACCGTGAAACGACTATTTTCATACACAAAAAAAAAGCATTTTTAGTCATCTGCTAGGAGTTGAATTCATGAGTCACTCGTAACCTCCAATTTGATGGAACAACATCCAACCATCACACCGGAGCATTAGCGGTAGATTCGTGTTTATTTCGTGTTGAAATTTCTCACATTAATAACAATCTTCTATTTTCTTGTCCATTAATATCTTGTTATTGTGTCGAAACAACTTTTACAAGCCGAATGTGGTCAAAACTCAAGACTCAAAAGCGCAAACTGAAAAAAAAAAATCCAATCCTAAAAATATCTCAAAGTATTCCACAAAAGACAGACGAAGACAAAATGAGAACAAAAGAAGAAGAAGAGGGTTATCCGATCTTCCAGTTTCTCCATTCACAAAATCATCATCACAATATTATTAACTTAACTCTCTGCCAAATCACCACGTTACCCCGCGCTTTCTCCCTCCTCTGCCATTTTCCCACTCCCAAACTTCAAGCTCAAGGTACCCTCTCTCTCTCCTATCTCTTCTTTTATTGCAATTCTACTAGTATGTGGTGTATGTAGTTATGTTTTTTAATTAGTAATGCTTAGCTTAAATTTTTAACCTTTTTTGTTGTATCTATATACTATGTATAGTGTCACGACTAGAGTGTTTCGTTACGAGTTTGTTAGGGGTAAGGTTGCGTACATCTGAACCTCCTTAAAACCCGCTTAAAAGCGGGGTGTGACAATGTGACATGTTGGGTTTTTTCTGTATTTGGTGATTACATTACATCATTTGCTATTTTTTCAGTGACCCCAGTTGCTGAGTGAGTTGATGCCAGTGGGGTTTGCTTGATTTGGGATATGGAACTTACTGAGTAAGCTTCATCTTCACATCTTGTAATAACATAGACGGAGTAACGATTTTGAAACGGAAGTAATGGCATTGGTTGCACGATCAATATGTTTATCCTATGACGAAAATCTCGGACTTTCTCAACGGAATTGTAAGAAATGGGTGAAATGGAGGAACCCTTTGGTGTTCCAAGGTGTTGTCGGAACGAAAGTGAGGTGTATTGGGAGGAAGCAATTAGTATATAGTAAGCTTATTGGAGAATCTGTAAATTTGGACCGGTCCAAGTCGAAGAAATCAGGGTTTGTTTCGTGTGGTCAGGAGGCGAATACTGTAAAGATTGTTGCCAATGCTGTCTTACATAAGGTACTTAACTTGTTGTGTGGCTGGTTGGTTGTAATTAGGGATTTAGGGTAGACTAATACAGTTGATGTGTTGTTCTAACAGTGTCTTGCTTAATATTTTGTCAGAAATGGAATACAATGAAATTGCAGTTTGTAAGTGTTGCTGCTGCAGTGGCGTGCTCTTTTTTTGTTATGTCGTCTGCAGAAGCTATTGATGCTCTTAAAACGTGTACCTGTTTACTGAAGGAGTGCAGGTAATATATCGGATCTCCTATCGTGTTTTTGAAGCTAGTTGTGTAAAGTTTGAACTGATATGATGTTTGCATTAGAGAATGGTATCTGTAAGTGTTTGTATATCTATCATAGAGTTTAAGCAGTCAGTCAGATCTCTGTAGGTTGGTTTGTTAAGTGATGTGTTCATAAATGTGACTTGTTTGGAACATCTATTAGACTATTAGTCACAGATTCGGAGTTTCTATAAGGATTCTATTTCTCTTGTGATGGATGACTATCGGACTTGATTCATATGTTTCCCGGAACATCACTTTCTTTGATTTTTGTAGATATTGGGGTGTCAGTCACTAACAGCAGTGTAATGCACTTGGGCATTGAAATAAATACTGTCAATTTGTGCACCTTAACGCTACTCAATTTGGACCTAATTTGACTTAATGTCTGAACAGAGTGGAACTTGCCAAGTGCATTGCAAATCCATCATGTGCAGCAAATGTTGCATGTCTTCAAACTTGCAATGATAGGCCTGATGAAACGGATTGCCAGGTAAGTTGATATTACCATCTAAATGCGATCTTGAACCCTTTCATGCTTGCGCAGAAAGAACCCTGAGTAAGAAAATTTCTTTTCCTCATCCCTGGCCAGATTAAATGTGGAGACTTATTTGAAAACAAAGTTGTTGACGAGTTCAATGAGTGTGCTGTTTCTCGAAAGAAATGTGTGCCTCAGAAGTCTGATGTCGGAGATTTTCCTGTTCCCGATCCTGCTGTTCTTGTTAAGAATTTCAACCTGGCAGATTTCACTGGGAAGTGGTACATAAGTAGTGGTCTCAATCGTACATTTGACACCTTTGATTGCCAATTACATGAGTTCCGTGTTGAAGATGGCAAGCTTGTTGGCAACTTATCTTGGCGAATAAAAACGCCGGATGATGGGTTTTTTACTCGAACAGCGGTGCAGAGATTTGCTCAAGATTCCAGCCAACCTGGGATACTGTACAATCATGACAACGAATATCTTCACTACCAAGATGACTGGTATTCTGCTGCTTTTTTCTGTTTTTGTGTATTATTTTCTTGTAATCACAACTCACAATTTCTCAAAGGGAGAGGGTGGGGTGGGGAGTGGCGGGTTATATCATTATGTGATAAAGAGATAGTGATCTCCCAGAGCAGGGTAGTAGTTTAAATGAAATTTATCTAGCTTGGAGTGCTACTGCTATACCACATCACTTATCTCCTCATACCCTTATTCTAATGTGAACTAGAAGTAGCTATTTGAAGCCCAGCCTTTCGATTTTCTTCCAGGGCTATTCATTCGACCATTTTCACATTTTTCGTGAACAAGCTGCCACTAACACGTAGTGTGATTTATCATATAGGTACATCTTATCTTCCAAGATAGAAAATCAACCAGATGACTACGTCTTTGTTTACTACCGAGGTAGAAATGATGCTTGGGATGGCTATGGTGGTGCTTTTGTATATACAAGAAGTTCAACTTTACCAGCATCTATAGTGCCTGAACTTGAGAGAGCAACTCAAAGTGTAGGAAGAGACTTCAAAACTTTTCTCCGTACTGATAATACTTGTGGTCCTGAGCCTCCACTTGTTGAGAGGCTGGAGAAGAAGGTGGAAGAAGGAGAGAGGACCATTCTAAGTGAAGTTGAACAGTTAGAAGGGGAGGTGGAGAAAGTCAGAGAGACGGAGATGACATTACTTCAGAGGCTCTTCGAAGGATTTAAAGAGATTCAAAAAGATGAAGAAAAATTCCTCAGTGATTTAAGTAAGGAGGAAATGGAAGTATTAAATGAGTTAAAGATGGAGGCAGGCGAGGTGGAAAAACTCTTTGGCCGCGCACTGCCCATCAGGAAACTTCGCTAGCTTATATACTTGTAAGAATTATTTCTCACATATTACATCTTGGTCATATACATATACATTTGATTATATCATGTTCAAAATCTTTAATCTATAAAATAGCATTTGCAGCCCCCTATACTGTTTGTTTTAGAACTATTTACTGCTGTTTTTTTTTTTTTTTTTTAAGTCTACAGTCATTTCAAAACAGGTATATGTGATAAAAAAAAAAAAAAAAAAAAATTGTGTAGTATGGCTTCAGAGAAATGAAGTCTATCAGTGATGCATAAACTTTAGGAACTGTAAACCTAAAAAAAAAAAGAAAGAAAAGGAGCTGAAACCTTAGGAACTGTAAACCTCCACCATTTTCTGATAACATTTCAGGCATTTCGAACATTTCTGGAGGATGATATATAGGATTATGAATTATAAAACTTCTGAGGCAAGAAGAAAGAGAACTTTCTTATTTGGTGAAGTTGACAAGATTGTATCTTTATCTGTTCAAGAAAAGGGTCATTGACATTTCTCGCGGTCTGGTATACTGAAATAGCAGCAAGAGTGAAAGAAAGTATATTGTTTCCATGCACATATAGAGGAACGAGTATCATATATAACTGAAAATCTCAAAGAAAAAAACTAGAGTAACAGAAACAGTATCTATGTGTACATAAATACAGTTCTCATATTTAGTTGGACTGTTGAGCAGGATATGCATTATGGTCGTTTATCTGTTCTAGAGACTTTCTTTTCAGAAGTTTTAACTGAAAGAACTATAACGAAAATGCTGCTTCCAAATAAAATCGATTCAAATCATACACATTATGGTTTTGGGAAGGAGAGGAAATAGAAATGTAAGAAAATAAATTCATTAGAAGAAGAGAAGGGCATTGATGACTTTAACACACTGTAGAAACTTGGTAAGAACCTTGCAAAGCTGGATCTGGCATTTGCCCCCTCAAAACAGCATGAATCCATCCTCCTTGATGACTTAGGATAGGCGGATTTCCGTGGTGATATATGTAATTACATATAACATGAAGAATGAGAGAACAGAAGTGATAAACTTTTTACATAATACTAACCAAAAGTTTTCTCAATTCGACATTGGATGCTGGGACATGGTGGACAATCTTTTAATGGCTTCCTTTGGTTTACCTGGTCTGGATATGCCGTAATTTGGGACCTTCTTTATGCAAACCATCAAAGACCCGATGCTCACTGCCGTTAATGCTGGCGGTAGCTTCTCTGTGATGTGGATTGTTTTGAGGAGAGCTTGAGTCAAAATCAACAGTTTGATGTCTTGGAGGCCTCTTCTCATCCTCAGATTCGCTGCTGCTGCTACTTTCTGAACACGAACTTGAGCTTGAACTCTGTTGTCTGTCTTCAGGCGTAACTGGCAAGTTCTGTGAAGAGTTTTCTTCCTGATTAGCCTTTTTACTTCCATTTCGGATAGAGCTTTTACTCGGTTCCTTAAATGTCACTACCAACTTCCTACGACGTGAACCACTTCGTTTTGTGGGTGATCTCCGGTTACTTCCATGTTTAGAAGAGCAGTTTCCTGCATCAGACATGCTGCTGCCGTCACTAGGACCTGAATTAGTACTATAAACACTTGGATCCACTGATCTCCCTGAATTTTCAAACTCTGTGTTTTCAGCATCACCATAGTTCCCACTCTCACCTTCACTACCCGAGTCTGTATAAGTGCTTTCCTCCTCTGAGTTGCCAAGGCTTTGTCTTTCTGAGACGCGTTCACTTTCTCCAATGGCAGGGTCACCTCTTCCTGCAATGTCCAAACTCTCACTTCCTGAAATGCGAGAGCTCCCTTCATTCTGCTGCTCAGGAGCACTTTTTCTGTTGCTACTCTCATTCTCACTCTCATCACTGCTTGAGCCATCATGGTTTGAACTATCCTTGTCCGAATGAGAAGATTGATCCTGGTTGGTGTCATTCCCGTAATGCATCTTCTGCTCTGGTGGCGGGTTACAAGCATTTGGTGAACTATCCTTCCCAGGTTGAGCTGAAGCATGAGTACTACTTGGTTGAGGTATTGCAAGAAAACTAAGAGCAGCAACAACATCACCAATCAATGGACGAACTGACGGTTCTTCTTGAAGGCACATTGCACAAATTCCAACAGCCTGGTTCAGACTTGTCACTGGAAACTCCTTTTTAAGACGTGGATCTGCCAGATCTGGAAATCTTTTCGGCTCCCTAAAAATCGGTTGTGCCTGATCATGCAATTACAGAACAGGTCAGGATACTGAACAGCATCAATGAGGAACAATAAGAACTGAACAGCAAATGAGCTTACCCAGGTAACCAGATTTTGCTCGTCATTTGGTCTGGTGGTGTCAATGACTCTCCGTCCAGTGATAAGCTCTAGCAATACTACTCCAAAGCTATATATATCGGACTTGAGAGTAAGCTCTCCACTGCTGGAGTACTCTGGTGCAGAGTAACCATAAGTTCCCATAACTCTTGAGGTTGGATGCATCTTGCCTCCTCCGGCTCCAAGCTTTGCGAGTCCAAAGTCAGAGAGTTTAGGTTCGTAATTATCATCTAGTAAGATGTTTGAAGGTTTTAAATCACGGTATATGATAGGGGGATTAGCTTTGTCGTGCAAATATTCAAGACCTTGGGCTGCTCCAGAAGCTATCTTCATCCTTGTGTACCAGTCAATTGGCTTCTTATCAGGATCATCGTTACCTGTGAATCGAATGCTTAACAACCTTTCTTGGAATGAATACTCCGAAACAGAGAATGCAAATACTTATACTGAGGACGGGTTGACAAAAGAAACAGTAACTTTTATCTTTGGGTCTTTGGGAAGCAGGTGTGGAAATGTGGAATGAAGGGGGGGAAACATGAAAATAAGTAGTGAAGTACTCCCCTCCGTTTCTTTAGGTAGTTTACGTGTGAACATGTGAACGGCCTAAAGAACCGGACCTAGAAAAACGGAGGGAGTAATACTTACAGAATCAGAACACCAACAGGATGCAAAGTCACTAGACTTACCAAACAAATGATTCTCTAAATTTCCCATTTGCAGGTACTCATAGACCAAAAGCCTCTGGTCTCCATCAGCGCAGTATCCAATAAGACTGATCAAATTCGGATGCTGCAGAAGACTGAGCATCAAGATCTCGACGAGAAATTCCTTGTTCCCTTGCATACCATTCCTGTCTAGCTGCTTTACAGCAACAACCTGCAGCAGGCACCAGTATTTTAGGTCAGTATCAGCCAAAAGAAAAGGGCATGAATGAATAGGAGTATATGACCAACCTGGCCAGTAGACTGAAGCTTCCCCTTGAATACTCTTCCGAATCCACCTTCTCCTAACAGGCATTCCTGCCGGAAGTTCTTTGTCGCCATAGCCAGCTCCCGAAAAGTAAATGTTTTTGCTGCAGAAAGACACAATTTTATCTGTTCAGTAATTCACGCATTTCATTGATTATTTACTTTTCGGAAACTGTTAACCTCAACATTACAGGAAAACACACTCATTCAAGGAAATGTCCTCTTTAGGTTCCTTCAGTCCTAAAAAAACACCTTATCTTGTGCAACCTGGTACTCAGACTGTCCTGCAATTCCTTCACTAATTACTAGTATTCGCCATGGCGCGCCTCAAGCAGCCAAAGCATCTAGGTAAGGTACTAAGGGTCATGGTGATGGAGCTATTTTGTTGTACCTACCAATTCTCATCTTTTCTAACAAAAAACCGCATTGTGAAGCGTATCAAACAAGCCTTTGTAATCAAACAAAGAAAGATATGACGTAAAAAAGTCTTAGTCCCAAAATGATTTGACCCCATCCCAAAATACAGATTCATTTGATATTAATCATCACTTTGGTTATTACATATAACAAAAGAAATACCGTTAGAGGAAGAAGCAGCGGATTCTTTGGCAGCGTCGGTCTGAGGTTGAATCTCTCTTTTGGCAGCTGGCTGATTATCATTGCCTTCGTCCTCGTCGTCCTTTTGAAAGCACGGTAGGCAATTCATGTCGGCCCCTGATCGCCGTTGTTGTTGTTGTTGTCGTCGTCGTCCTTTCTAATCTCAAACAATGTTGTTGTTGTTGCTAATGATGATGATTTTTTCTCCTATCTCTAAACAAAACGAAAAAAATCCGAGAACCCCAACAATTAATTCTCATTCAAAACCCGAAAAATCCCTCCCACCAAGACCTCATCTTTCGAATTACCCGCAATCATCACAACACCAAAAAAAAATTACCACCTAGCAAAGAAACAGGGGTAAAAAAAAATCCAATGCAAATTCAACAAAAATTCCTTTCTTTCTTTTTTACCCAAAGAGGAGAAATGCAAAATGCGGAGGAGAGAGAAAAAAAATGAGGGAAGAACGAAGGTCCTTCGAGAAGGCGGAGGACCCCGCTCAGAGAATGTGAATCAGAGAAGAAGGGAAGACAAACATTGACAACAAAAATTCGGGGTGGAAAAAGCCCAAATTTGGGAAAATTTGAGAAAAAATAGAACGTCAAATTTTCGACATTTTTATTTTTTTTGGGATTTGGGAAGAAGAAAAAAAAGGAGAAATTAGGAAATAAAACAGAGAAAAATGAGGAAGATATGAGTGGACTCAGCTTGGTTGGTTAAGACAGACATGTTTGCACGCTCTTTTTTATTTTTTATTTTGTTGGGAGATTTTGTTTGTGATCGACCGTTGAAATTCAAATTTCTGTTAGTTGCTGTTTTTTTTTTCCCTAACTCCCTCCCACTCTTTTCCCACCAAGTTGGTGAATGTAAGGGACCCCACTTGTGGCACCTTTGAGGAATATTTGCTTGTGGTGTAAGGTAACGTTCGTTATCGGGGTGGGATTGATGCAGACGGTTTTTAAACGTTATTATTTAGAAATGCTATAATCTTATGATGGTTGTTTTAATTAATTAACGAATATGAAACTTAGATAATTCTTATGTTTTAAGGAGATATTAGACAATTGACCTTTTTTTTCTTCTTTTCATCTAGTAATAGTACAATAATAAGTCAATTTATTGTTGACATTGATCATTTTTCTTTTTTCCTTTGATCTACAAGTGATTTCAATGACAAAGGTGGGCAGTTAGCGTTGTAGTATAAATCCTCGATCTTTAAACAACCAAATGTAGATAAAGATATAAGTTGATATCCTATCCACTATATAAACCACGTACGACCAATCCTCACATAACAATTAGTCACCTATATATGAGGGATACACTACTAGTCTACTAGAAAAAATGTCATTCACTGACCAATCATAGCAACGATGTGAAAGTGAATTGGTTGCAAATTAACGACCAATGTTCAGTTAGTTAGTAAATTGGTGCCTATAAATTAAATATATACTACATAGTCCATACACATGCAAATGGTTGATATAGCCTTTGTGCACACCATGAAGCTAACCATGAAACTTCTCTAGGTAGTAAAGTAAGATGGAAAAGTTTAGTGTTGGTAAAGAAGTTAGAAAAGAGGCTCAAAAAAGAAAGAAAGTTTAAAAGAAGATGACTAGGCAGGGCACTCTGTCTATTCTTGCATACGTACATGGCTGATTCATAAACACATGTACGCAATTACTCTCTCTTTCATCATCATTTTCTGCAAACTCAGGCTCCCTGGTTTCGCCCCCCATAGATTATTTATACATTTTAACATAATTTATAAGTTTGTCATAAAATTGTGTTTGATAAGCATTTTAAAATGCTCATGTCGGTCCATGGAATTCCATCTTTGTACTCCTACACGTATAATGCTCATCATATATACTGTAAGCTAAGATATCATACGCACAAATTATATTACTCCGTATGTCTTTAATGAACATACATGCACCAAACTTCAAATCTCCTACTTTGGAGGTACGGATGAATCATGAGCTAATTTAATCTCATTATAAGAATAATAAGACGTGTTCATGTATTTCGAGGCTCACACAATTTTGTTTCTTCTTTATATTTTCGTCTTATTTAAACATAATAATTTTTCTAGTACAGAGTACTTAATTATCAGCTATTTTCGATACGACAAATCCATAATTACTGCTGTCAATGTAGCTTTGTAGGATCTAATCTGTTTAATGAACATATATTACTTGACAATTTGATATATCGGCAAACAACAATTCTCATATGAGAGCGATAATTTATTGTGAGACGGATTTAATTGTTTATAAAGTGAACCGTATTACATTGATCGTGACCATTATATTGTTTTTAGTGATTTGTTAGTTTACGATTTAACCACATAAGTTGTGATTTAAAAGGGTCACAAACCATTAACTTAGGCATAAGTTGTGATTTATTCACCTTGGACCGCCCGTGCTCTGCTTGTTCGCCGGTCTTTGTAGGTGATATATTCGGGGATCATGCTGTTTCGTGTACAGGATTGGTTGGCGTCAAGCATCGGCATAATGTTGTTCGTGACACGCTGGTTGATATCTGTTATCGGTCTGGGATCTCAGTTGGAAAGGAGGTTGACATTGGTATGGTTGGTGCTGATGGCCGACCTCTTAGCCCAGCACACATGATACTTTATTCTTGGGACAGAGGGCGCGACGTTTGTGTCGATTTGACTGGGTCGTCGCCCTTGACTCAGACGGGATTGACCGATTTCAAACCAGGTAAGGTGGTGCGGGAAGCGGCCGATCGTAAGCGTGCTAAGTATGAGGCTAGGTGCGCTGCTTTGGGTTATGGCTTCCTTCCCTTCTCTTTCTCCTCTTTTGGGGAGTTGGAGCCCACAGTTGTTGCTCTGTTTAAGCGGATCCAGCAGTTCTCCAGGACGCAGGATATTGGTGCGCAGGCTGCAGCTCATATTTTTACTAGGATTGGGTTTTCCATAGCAAAGGATGTGGGGGCTCAGATCGTATCTCGCCTCCCCACCAACTTCTTGTAAATTATTATTGATTTTTTTTTTAGAAAAATTATAAGGATATATTATAAAATTCATTTGAAATTTATGAAATAACTCATTTACTCATGTTATATGGGGCATTCGAATCTTTACATTAAACTAAAACAATCTCTAAAAAAAAGTATACTGGTTACTAAGAATGTAAAAGAGGTCACCATTTATATAAAGAAAGATGGTTTCACAATAAGTTAGTGAGACCGTCTCACACAAGACTTACTGGCAAACAACAAATGTTTTGATAAAATTTTACCCAAAAAGAAGCCATATGTTACCGATAGAGCTAACACACAAAAGACATTACAAATAGAGTCACAACTCATATGGCCGGGTTGACCAGCTCGTAACATTAGAGTTAATTAAGAATTTAGAATAGTAAAGGTTAAATGAGTAGGATTATACAACAACGGTACGCGACATTTTTAGTTTTTGATTTGAGTGATTCGAGTCCGATCGAATTACATAAGCCGAACACATCCTTCCAAATCTTTCAACACCGTTGCAATAAAATGAGCTTAAGATGAAATGATGACTCACTTAAGAGCGCCCAAGTGTTTGAAGCTAAGTAAATGTACGTCCCAAGAAATGAAGAAAACCCCCAAAGTCTAAGGAGAACTTGGTCTAGAAGATGGAATAGATCCGAATAGATAAGTTCGGGTTTGGGATCCACAATATTTTAGTCGGTATTCAGACATGCATTATTCAGTGGAAAGAGTCAACATTGCCACGTGCTGAGGACACAAGAGGAACTTGTTCTACGTCATACTCACCCTACGCTATACGATATCTAGCTTAACCTGTCTTACCTATTCTTTTTTGTTTATTTCTCACATTTCTGATACACTTAACACAATACCATAACTCAGACATTACAGGATAAAATTCATGTTAGCAATATTCAATAACAGGGTTTTTCGGCATCCTAACTTGTAGAGACGTGTACCGTTGAAAATTGGACGTTAATTTACCAAGATGATTTATCAGAACGCGTATCATTTCTAAAGACACAAACTCAGAATGCGAGAATTAAAACGGACTCACTACATCTTCGGATATTAGATTGTTGATCGATAAACACTAGACCTGTCAAAAACTGACCCGACCCGAAAAACCGCCCGGGACCCGACCCGGAAATAACCCGAAAAAACCCGTTTTTCTCGACCCGGACCCGAAAACGACCCGAACCCGAAAACGACCCGAAAGTCTGGGTCATAACCCGACCCGGACTGGGTCAACCCGTTGGGTCAAATGAATTGTGCAAAATATATATTATAATAATAAAAAATAAAAAAAAATAGATAAATATTAATTAAATATTAATAATTGATTAATTTAAGACATATAAGATACAAATATAATTAAACTATTATTATTATATAATATAATACATAAAATGCTTGTAAAATAGTAATAAAATAATAATTTGATTATAATAATTACCGTAAAAAAAAGGCGCGAGCATATATTTATGACCCGTTGGTCAACCCGTAACCCGACCCGAACCCGTATAAACCCGCGTATAGTCGACCCGTATTTACTTGACCCGTATTTGACCCGACCCGTATTCGACCCGTATTTTACTGACCCGAACCCGAAACCCGCCCGCCCGACCCGTTTGACAGGCATAATAAACACGATGTAGTATAATGATTTGAGTTATTTCGATTTGGGTCAACTTCGAGTCAAAAATCTATACGGGGTAGACAGGTCACATTCACATACTTAAAAATTCGGATCGGTTGGTAGATATATCAAAAGAATGTAAAACTCACACCTATTCGCCTATTTACATACAGAGTATAATAAAACGCGAATATACATACATTAATGCTTATTACAATATAAATCAAACCAATTATTACACCATGAAAATTATTAACTAAGGAAAAAAGTCATCAAATTGTTGGCATTAAACTATCAAATCAAATTAAGAACAAAATGTGAATTTTTTTTTTCCTTTAAATAGAGAATAATAATATAAAAAAAAAAAAATCAAAGTATTCTGAATTTTAGGATTCTACAAAAAATAAGAGCAACTTTGAATCAGATCCCCTTTTAACAAGTTAAACTTAACCTCTAAGCTTCCCACCTCTTCCACCCACCGCTCTTTCTCTATATAAACTCCCCGCCACCCAAACCATTCTCTCTCACTCCTCATCCATCCACACACCCACCTCCCATTAAAATTTACCGCCGTAAAAAATGGTCGGTAAAAGAGACGAAGAAGACGAGGGTGGTAAAATCATGTGCGGTGTTGATTTCTTCTACGTTTTACCCGAAGGTTGCATAGCCGCCGCGTTATCGTTTACTGGACCTCGTGATGCGTGTCGACTCGCCACCGTGTCTAAGGTGTTTAAGTCGGCGGCGGATTCTGACGCTGTTTGGTGTCATTTTCTGCCGTCCGATTATAAGGAGATTCTTGCTCGATCCGACGGTGGTGGTGATGGGTTGTCTTTCGTAGATTCGTTGTCGAAGAGGGAGTTGTTTTTTCACCTTGCTGATCATCCTCTTCTCCTTGATGGCTCTACCAAGGTAATTTACTCGTTGTTTACGTTTTGTTTGAATATATATTTCGCAAAAACTTGGGGTGTGACGGTCTGGTGGTCACGTGAATACGTGACATGCTAGTGTTTCATTCATTGTTGTTAAACACTACTGTTCTTCTATTAGGTCGTTTTACACGAGACTTGCGTGAATTTATCGTTTTTTAAATTGGAATTGTGATTTGTGAATATCGAATTTGGGAAATGTCATATAATTTAAACTCGAATGAAAATGATTGAGTTATGAATATTACGGAAAACTTGCTTGAATTGAGAGTAATTGTTAACGGAGTAATAGAGGTAATCACAAAGGATGCATATACAGTTTCGGAAGGAGTTTTCGAATTGGAGGTTCTACGTCTGATGAACAAATTTACATTAAAAGTGTTTCTTAGAAACCAGAAACAATTTCTCAATATTGGGTGTTTCGTCAGTTTTCAGTATTTTAGGACCGGGAAACACTTCATGAGCTTGGCAAAACACACGCTAGGTCCTCATCGCTTTGATTAGTAACATTGATGAAGTAATTGCGATGGGGTTTGGACTGCGGTGAGAAACTTCGGTCGTAGGGATTTTGAATTTTGGGGTGTGGCTAATTAGATAGTAGTAGGAAAAAGGCTTCTTTAGGAAGAAACTGATACTTTTCTATAAGCTTTTGATGTCATATTTTAACTAATGTAGGTATGCTTTCTTTTTGTGACTTGAGACTATTGGATATGCTAGTTTTTCTTGACTGTACATGTTTGGAAGTCATAAGAGAAAATAAAGGCGCACTTATCTTTCAAAAAAAGGCGATGCCTTTTTAGTTGAGCAAACAGGATTTATCCGACTTGTGATGGTTTGGCCTCTTAAGAGTATATATGTCCCTGCTGTCGTTGTTCGTTGCTTTCATTTAGAAGGCTAGACGGGCTAAATGCGAGATTTTGGGTTTTGGTTTCCTTCTTTCTTTCTTTCTTTGTTTTCACTAGTAGAACAATGTTGAAGCTTTACACGGTAAGGGCATAGGGGACTTGAAGCTTCATTCCATGCGAGTGAGAGCAAGCAATATAGTTATATAAATGGCGATAGTAGGATAACAAGTCTCATCTTCTTAAGCGTGTTGGTTCATGATTGTATGAGTAAACTTGTAGGATTCTGGACTTTGAAAGAGGGGAGGAATGGCTTTAGAAGCTTGAGCATGTCTTCTATTCATAGTGTGTGTCACGTCAGTCTAATGTGCTTCAATTCATATGAATGTAGACAGCAATTGCATGTCAATCGATCATTTCACTGTTATTTGGATCATCTAATGACATGATGTATTCGTGAACAGAGTTTCTTTCTGGAGAAATCAACGGGCAAGAAGTGCTACACCATCTCTGCCAAGGAGCTTGCTATTACATGGGGCGACACCCCAAGATATTGGTCATTCCATTCTGTACCCGAGTCAAGGTATTTCATTCAGTCCTCGGAACTTTCCTGTTTTTCCAATGTGGTCGTTGTTTGTTTGTGGTTCGTGTTACTGATCGTGGATTCCACTGTCTGTCAATTCTATCAGGTTTCCTGAAGTTGCAGAGCTGCATTCTGTATGTTGGCTTGAAATAAGAGGGAAGATGAAATCGTCGATGTTGTCTCCAGACACAACTTATGGTGCCTACTTCGTGTTTAAGATGGCAGAAGCAGCTTACGGTTTTAACTCCCCTGCTGTGGTCACAGTTAAAAGTGCAGGAGGCAAACTAGATACAAGGAAAGTATATTTGGATCATGAGAAAGGGCGCAATCAGAGGTTCCAGATTGTACCTAGGCGATTGGGTCTCTTCAGCAGGATCCGAACCCCTATGTTTGAGGCACCAGCGCCTGCTAAGAAAGAAGAGGATAAGCTGCTGCCTAAGAAGAGGGCAGACGGCTGGTTGGAGATAAAAATCGGGGAGTTGTTTACTCGAGCAGGTGAAGATGGGGAAATCGAGATGTCAGTTCTGGAGGTAGACGCCGGCAACTGGAAGAGCGGCTTGATTGTCGAAGGGATAGAGATTCGACCGGAAGTGATTACGGAGTAAAGGAGATGTAGATGTGAGATGCTCAGTGTTCATGTTCTCCATTTGATTTCTTTGTATTGTAATTCGACTATTTCTTATTTTTCAAGCAATTGTCCTTTATACCTATGTTGGAATGCTTAATAAAATTACATTTGTTCTCTGTACATTTGTGACATCAGTATACAATTATAAAAGAGTTGATGAATAATGATAAGTGTATGAAGGTTTATTTTTGTAGTGATAAAAAACGTGACTGAGAGTTAATAACGATACGGTTGCGGTGTACTCAAGAACTCAAAACCTTGATCTTAGGAATCTTGTTTGAAAGGTAAAATTTAAGGTGTACTCTTTTATCTTTTGCAATTGTCAAATGAAAGTATAAGTATATGATAGAGATTATAAAAGAATCATGAAGTTGTAAGCTACATTCTTTAGTTTTGCTTGGTTGGAAATCTAGAGTAATGAAACCGGTTTTACTTCACTAAGCTGTACTCCCTCCGTTCTCATGAATTGTTAACATTTGATTTGCATTCCTCTCATATATTCAAACCAATTGTTTACAAAAGAAGATACGGCGAGATTAATTCTTAGATGTGCCGACTCTGAAACAGAGCAACAATTGTGCGATCATACATTCTCACATTTAGCCATTTAGGAGTTATTACACAAAACTTGTGGAGTAATTTACATATAAGATGTTTGATTGTTTGATAACTGCATGATCTTGAAGATCCGAATAATCTCTTGGATACCACCACCATCAAACATACCAAACCCGACCCACTTCAGAGTGAATGTGAGCTCAAAGTTAAGATAGTGAAAAGACAATAATACCCCTCAAAACAGCCCTAATTTAAGATATCTCCCACTCCCCAAAGACAAGACTGCAACTTTCTCTCTCTCCTCTCCTTGTTCAGCAATCTCCACCCCCAAAATTAATGAAAACTCATATCTCCATCAACACAAAAATTCTTCACTCAACTTCCAGCTCGATCGACGGCCCAAACTTGATCTTGAAGCTACCAAAGACTCAATCTTGACCCTCCAATTTCATCTGGTACTTACTTCCCCTCACTTCATTCTTATGATCTTCTTTCTGTGTAACTTAGGGTTTACTCTTCTATCTTTTGAAATGAACTTTCTTTTTTTCTTTAAATGTAAGAAACTGGATTAAATTTGAGCTTCATTATTTGGTAAAAAATACATTTTTCATTGTTTATTGTTACTGGGTTAATTTGATTTTTTTTACCCAATGTGTGTTTCTTGCTGGGATTAATATTTGAAAGTAGAGGTAATTTTTATTTAAATTTAGGTGAAATTTACTTAATCTCATCAGATGAGTGTAATGAGCTGAAGGGTAGATTATTGAGTTAATTTTTTTTAACTTTTTGTTAAAAAGATTAAATCTTTTTTTTTTTTTTTTGAAATAGGTAAAATAGTAAAGTTAATTAGCTGAATGGTGGAATCAATGGTTGTTAGATTGAGGAAGAAATGGTAAGATTGTGATTTTGTGTATTTGTCTTGGTGGGGAAACAATGGAATAGTACATTTATCAAGTATGGGAACTTAGTTTGGGATACAATGTACATTGCGATTCTCGTAAGAAAGGGTACGAGAAGCGCAGTAGGGAACAGGGTACGGAATGATTCTTGTGAAGTGAAAGTTTTTTCGACTTATGATCACCTAGAACAATCATTGCGCCACTCGGTTCCTGGAGTTGGATACTTGGCCAAAGTTTTGGGCACTGTTAGGTAATGTTTAGTAGGGATGAAGGATACCTAATAGGGTTTGGTTTACATTGAGTAGAGATGGTGGGAAGTGAAGGCGTGAACGAGATGTGACATGTAAAAGAGTGTGGTAGCCATGTTCAACTCGTATAGTTCCTGTTGAGTGACATAGGTGACTCAAGTTTAGGGAGATATACCCTTAGGAGAGAAAGTGGACAAGTTTGATCAAATTTTGTTCCTTGAGCAAAAGCTAGTTATATAGATATAAAAACATTTAGGTGATGTACTATGGCAGGATAGTCCTAGGAGAGAAAGTGGATAGGTTTTTGACTGCAAACGAACATTTTGGTACATCAAAACATGTTAATGGCACGCAAAACGTACTTAGTTGATGGTATATGATAACTAGCAGAATACAAAGCATCATGAACAATCTAAAAAATGTAGCAGGTAATGTGATCCCCCAAACTTTGTACAGTTACTAATCAATCCTGTGGGATCACATGTCAAGCTAAGGTCAGAACGAAAACCCGGAGTGCTGAAATGGGCTGTGATCTGGTTCGACCACAGAAGTAAATGATGTATAATATGTTGGGATTAGGGTCTCCCCTTCCCCTTCAACTATAGAGCTCTCTGTTGAACAACTTGATGTGCAATACAAAATTTAAATCATTGTTTTTTATCCAAGAGAAGAACATGAGCGTGGCTGATCTTGCATTGTCTAATGTTCTCAATCTTTACACGTCAACATGCAATCCTTTGTCTTAGATCCTCGTATTTGTTTCCCCTTCCACTAGATGTGTTTAGTTCTGTTCTATAATTGTCTGATCTAGGAGTTTTGTCTTGCAGCTCAACTATGGCATTCAGAACAAAATTGTTAGCGGTCTGAGACTTGTGGCTGATTACCTATGGCATGAGGAGAACTTTTGGAAACATTAAAATAGCTGCGTACAACAATTGATGGCTGATAATCAATTGATTGTGCCAAACACTTCTGTTGATCATCCTCTTCTCATCGGGCAAGAGTTTGCAGATGTTGAAACTTGCCGAAGAGCCCTGAAGGATATTGCTATAGCTTTACATTTTGACCTTCGCATAGTAAAATCAGACCGCAGTCGGTTTATAGCAAAGTGCTCCAAAGAGGGTTGTCCATGGCGTGTCCATGTTGCTAAATGTCCTGGCGTTCCTAAATTTTCAGTTAGAACTCTAAATGCAGAGCACACTTGTGAGGGAGTCCGGGATCTCCACCATCAACAAGCCTCGATTGGTTGGGTTGCTAGATCAGTTGAATCTCAAGTACGCAACAATCCACAGTACAAACCCAAGGAAATTTTGCAAGATATTCGTAAACAGCATGGAGTTGCCGTGTCTTACATGCAAGCTTGGCGTGGGAAGGAACGCAGTATGGCTGCCCTCCATGGAACTTTTGAGGACGGGTATCGCCTTCTTCCTGCTTATTGTGATCAAATTAGAAAAACTAATCCTGGAAGCGTTGCCAATGTTGCTGCGACCGGTCAAGAGAACTGCTTTCAGAGACTTTTTGTTTCTTTCCGTGCATCAGTATATGGCTTTCTTAATGCTTGTAGGCCGCTCTTGGAACTTGACAGAGCGCATCTCAAAGGAAAGTACTTGGGGACCCTTCTTTGCGCCTCGGCAATTGATGCTGACGATGCATTGTTTCCTTTGGCAATTGCTATTGTGGATATAGAGAGTGAGGAAAACTGGATGTGGTTTGTGTCAGAGTTGCGGAAGCTGTTGGGAGTCAACACCGACAATATGCCTAGGCTCACCATGCTATCTGAAAGACAGAGGGGCATTGTTGAAGCAGTTGAGACGAATTTTCCCAGCGCTTACCATGGCTTTTGTCTCCGTTTCTTGAGTGAGAATTTCCGGGACACTTTTAAGAGCTCAAAGTTGGTAAATATCTTCTGGAATGCTGTGTATGCACTCACTGCAGCTGATTTTGAAAGTAAGATATCTGAAATGTTAGCGGTAAACCAAGATGTTCTGACGTGGCTTCAGCAATACCCTCCCCAGCTTTGGGCAGTTGCATATTTTGAGGGAGTTAGGTATGGTCACTTCACATTAAGCGTCACAGAATTGTTGTACAATTGGGCCCTAGAGTGTCATGAGCTTCCTATTGTTCAGATGATGGAACATTTTCGCCAGCAGATGGTGACATGGTTTGATGAAAGGCGTACAATAGGCATGAGATGGAACTCTATCCTAGTACCATCAGCTGAGAAGAAAATGGCAGAAGCGATTGCGGATTCTCGTTGTTATCAGGTGCTTCGTGCAAATGAAGTTGAGTTTGAAATAGTATCGAGTGAGCGCACAAATATTGTGGATATAAGTTCTCGTGTTTGCTCATGTCGTCGTTGGCAGCTTTATGGTATACCGTGTGCTCATGCTGCAGCCGCTCTCATCTCTTGTGGGCACAGTCCACAGTTGTTCGCTGACCATTGTTTTACAGTTGTTAGCTACAGAGAAGCCTATTCTCAGATCATATTTCCAATTCCAGATAGAAGTCAGTGGAACGAGCCTGATGGAGTAGCACAGGCTAGAGGCCCAAAAGTCGACATTGAAATCCGGCCACCAAAAACCCGCCGACCGCCTGGGAGACCCAAGAAGAAGGTGGTCCGTGTAGAGAATTTGAAGCGGCCAAAGAGGGTAGTTCAGTGCGGCCGCTGTCACATGCTAGGCCATTCTCAAAAGAAATGCACATTGCAGCTTTAGTTCATCTGTCGAATATCTCTGTACATTGTTAGTGTACTTGTCTTCTTGTAGCCTCGCATGTAAACATATCTTAGGGATACAACTGATAGATTATGTTAATTGTATTGCGATTGCGGCAAATACTCCCTCTTCTGATCTGACATACTTTTTCCCCAATCTGTGGCAGCAATCTTTATTCTTACCCAAACCCGTTTTCAGAGATTGGTGACTGCACTTGTACTCGTGAATATTTATCGACAACTTTGATTAGCAGAAAAGTTATTGGGAAACAAGTCACAAATAGACCAAAAGAATCACATATGAATTCGGTGCGGCTGGTGGCCTGGTGCCTATACGCCAAAATTTCATGTCATCAATATAGCCAAACTTGTAATCAGCTTCACACAATTGTTTTTGTAAAATGCATGCCGTGTATACAAGTAATACAACTGGGACAAAATCCCGATAATTGAATTTTTGAACTTTGCAAAGCTAGAATAACGGAGGTTGCCTCAAATGCTAGGCTTAAATGGCCACTTCCACTGATTTCCTGAGAGAGCAATCTGAATGCCATCAAAAGCATTATCGCTCAACAGCAAAAATTAAAAGGGTGAAGTGTAAATACGACTAAAAACTTTCACTTCAAGATGTCAAGTGAGCTATGCGTCTTTGAATAACAATCTTTTTCCTTCAGTAACTATATCGTTGAATAATGAGTATCAAAGTGAGAAAGTCTTTAGTGTCAGGCAAATTTGACATGCACGAGGAAGAGGCCTGGCAGTCTTGTGTTAGTTGAACATGTTGGGAAGAGGCCTCTTAGCCATGAACGCATCAACTACCTAAAAATCGAAGGAATATGTTAGAGAGGGATATGATAAGTTCAAAGGAAATCTAGCAACCAACAAACAGAAAATAAATCAGCAGTTTGATGTCTGTGCCAAATCGGAACATAGTTGCAGAAAAGTTGATTAAGAGAAGAATAGAAAAAGGGTTAAAAGGTATTTACAAACCAAACCCCCGTTGTAACCCAAAAAACAAACCAAACAACCATCAACACGTGACCAAAAATGACAAATCTGACAGCAAGCAGAATAGAACATATACTTTCGTGAATCAGGCAATGATATGCCTGATCGTGACAAAGAGACTCATGAATTCGTCAGTGAAACAAGACCTTTGTATATGTATAGCATGGCGTAGGTCTACAAGTAATTATCTTTTTTAAATACTAGCTATTGGCCAAAAAAACACTAAACTAACATGATCATACCAAATTACGCAGACCAAAAGTTCTTACAAACTTTTGCTCACGTTGAATTCCAACCAGTACAATATTTGGTCCAACTACATACAAAACCGTGGATTTGGCTGTGAAGAATTTTTGGCCACTTTTATGTATGTAGTCAAATGTTATACCATGGAAAGCTTTGGAGTCCCTTGTTGGATATGAGGTCACATAATTCTGTCAAGGTAGTTTTTTAAGACCCTTCAGCACCCATCACCTGCCGAGGCTAGTGTGCGTTTTTTGCTGATTTGAAGATGTAGCATTGATTTTTTTGCTTTAATATTTTACTAAACCCATAAAATTATCTCTACAGACTTCCACAAAAATCTGAGCCATTTTTGTTTCAAGACCAATTTGGCTAAAAACCATGGAGTATATTTCAATTGACCCATTTTTCGAAAATAGCCAAATTTTCCCATGGGCATCCTTGAAGTGCCCTTGTTGGATATGAGGGCGGGTTCCTCTGTTAGAAAAAGTCCTTTATGCCCCTTCGGCAGACTTCACCCGTTGAGGTAACGTGCATTTTCTTACCCATTTAGAACTTAACATAGGTTTTTAGATATAATGATATTCTAAATCCCATCAAATTAACTCTAGTGGCTTCCGCAAAATTCGAGCTATTTACGTCCGGGGGCTATTTTTGGCAAAATCTCATAGTAGATTATATACTTTGGTTTTCATCAATTTTGACAACTTTTTGAAATACCCAAATATTCTAAGAACTTTACCATGGACAGCCTAGAAGTGCCTTAGTTGGGTAAGAGGGGTTATTCTTGCACACCTCACCAAGGGTGCATGCATTTTTTGCCAATTTAGAACCTACCACAGGTTTTTGGCTCTAATATTTTGCAGAAACCCATAATATTAACTCAAGGGGCTTCAATAACAATTTGAGCCATTCTTTACACAGCCATTCGGGGCTAAAAATCGTGAATTAAATATCTTGTTTCAAACATATTGTTTAGCCATACGCTAAGTTTAAAGGCGTGAGCCGCACCAAGGCGATGAGGGCACTTAGCGACGAGGCGAAGGCGTTCGCCTCATGGAAGTGAGGCACTCCTTTTTTCAAACAAATTTCTATTTTGAAGGCAATTATTCGCAAAAGACTATCCCTTCTTAATTTTTAAAGAGGGCAAATATGTAGAGAAGTAAAGTTATGGATTAAGGAGCTTAGAGAAAGGTCGAAGAAAAGAAAAAAGAAAAGTGGAAATTGCTTAGTCGAATGCCTCGGATGCGCCTCATGTTAGTGAGGCGCTGCACCTCATGCTCGAGGCGTTTTGGCTAGAGCCACGTGTGAGGCGCGCCTCGCCAATTGTTTTCTAGCACAATCATAGCAATCCCTGGTCAAAGATAAGGACTTACCATAGATTTTTAACAGTAATATTTTGCTAAAACACATAAATTTACCTCTAGAGGCTTGCAGGAAAACTTGAGCTGTCTTCAATCCAGGACCAATTTGGAGTTAAAACAGTGGGTTATTACATTGGTTTTCGCCAACTTTTGACCACATTTTCGAAAGTAGCAAAATTTTCTTAAAACTTTATCATGGACAACATTGAAGTTCTCTTGTTGATATGAGGGCAGATTCACGGAAGTTTTTTAGACCCTTTGGCACAAATCACCTGTTGGGACTAGAATGCTCTTTTGCAAAATTTAAGACATACCATAAGATTTGGGCTCTAATTTATTGCTAAAACCCTTAATAATCTTATCTCTAGGGACCGCCACACAGATCTGAGCAATATTGATTCGGGAACATTTTGGTAAAAAAACCGTGGATTATATACTTCGATTTTGGCCAAATTCGTGAATTTTTTCCAAGTAGGCGAATGTTCTCAAAACATTAACATGGACAACGTTGGAGTGTGCTTATCGAATATGAGGGCAAAATTCTACGTTTAGGATGTTCTAAGTCACTTCGGCACACATCAATAGCGTGCGTTTTTTTTTTTTTTTTTTTTTTTTTTTGCCGATTTCAGGACTCATCGCAGGTGTTTTGCTCTAACATTTAACTAAAACCTATAAAATAACCTCTATGGGCTTGCATAGAATTTGAGGCGTTTTTTATCCCGACCACTTTTTCGCCAACACCATGGATTATATACTTCGATTTTGGCCAATGTTGACCAAACTATTAGAAGTAGCAAAATGTTCTCAAAAGTTGGCCATGGACAACTTCAGAGCGCCTTTCTTGGATATGAGGGTTCCTATCTAAAGAAAGTTCTAATTATGGTGGCAGACAACTCCATAAACAAGCATAAGGTGAAAGATAACGAAGTGATTAAAAGATAAAGCATGGACACAGAGTCAAGAACCACATTAATGCCGATCACCATACACAAGAACTAACCACCGTAACATTCAAAACACAAGAAAAGGAAGCAATTCGTCTCACAACAAACTCACCTCCTCGGTGACAGCAGCCCGTGCGAGGCGGTGTCTTTCAACCACCTCTGTTAGAACTTCTGTAAGCCTTTTCTTTACCTCACCAGTTAGCATGCGGCCAGCACCATACTCCTGCAGGAAAAATTAAAAATATCACACAAATGAAGAAGGTAAAATAGTAAGACTGTAAGAGCGATAGATGTCCCAACATTCTGCACAGGGGGCATAGGTTCAGATTGTCTCACCGTTTTTATGTGTTCAAGCTCAGCATCATCATCCAGGAAAAAGCCAAGATACTTGACAGGAATGTCTACCTGATACATAACAAGAGAAATATACATTTAGTTTCGCACAGAACAACTAAAAGTTACAAGTCATCTTACCTTAGGTACATACAATCTAGAAGAAATAAATGTAATCTAGCTGGAACTCTAATAAAAAAACTGTATTTCTCGAGGTTTACTTTTGTCTATTTAACATACGAAAATTTAATCAACCATATGTGAATCTTTAGGAAACCAATAATAGCAACATTACTCCAGCGCCTCAAAGGCTCCCGCCTATGCCAAGAATTGGGGGGTCCAATAAAAATATTTCACCAAAGTACATTCTTTACAAAAATGTGGCAAAGACTGCGACAACCGATACTTATAAGAGCTCTAAAAATAAGGCATACAAACTTTTACTATGTGAATAGATAAAGCAAAGCAAGAAAACAATTACATTACTGAACTCAATTATCATCTAAGAAAATGTTTGTTGCACTACAAGCATAAGTATACTTCAAAGCTCAAACTACTTTCTTTATCCCACTTTGAGACACAAATTATAAACTTGTAAATGGATGAAAGAATTACTAGACCAGATTTTTTCTCAGTTAAGCATGGAAAAGATTCACAGTACCTCTAGATTGGCACCATATTTTCTGTGATTCTCTATAGAATCTTGCCCACCTGAGAACGCATACCGATTTACCTGCATCAGCATAAGAATTAGATTTAGCTCTCCAGCACTTCTCGATAGAATCTCGGGGATTATAAACTATTTTTCCCCGATTACATAACTATGTTTAGCCTTTATTTGGGGCGAAAGGTACATGATGACTAGTTGTATACATTGATACTTAGCCTCAATGAACAAGTTCTCCTTACCACATACAAAGAATAAGTTCTTATCACCAAATGACCATCTCAAACTCACTGATAGTCGTCCAATAACAAATTAGTGACACTTATGACATAGCATTAGATGCTTAACCTTGAACTATAATTACAAAGATATGGAGGAAAAACAGCACAAGGCATACAGAATACAGTATTCGACAGTCAGCACTCAGCTCACACGTCTAAACATTATATACCCTCTTGCAGATGGAATCATGGAAATGTAATAAATAAATATATAAACAAACAAACACTACACAGACAATTAGACAAGTGTTCCTATCATTTATACGAGGTTATTCTAGCAAGATCACCCTCACACATCTAAACAAGAGATCTAACCTGTCCACCCCCCCCCCCCCCCCCACCCCTCCCCGGCGAACCAATGCAGAAGGCTAAGGTAATTGCACTCATATTACAGTCAAAGTGCTCCAAAGGCTCAGGTAAGAGGTAATCGATGAGAGTGCTACCTTATTCTTGATGTCTTTTGCAGAATCAGTCACATATATCGCGGAATTAGGATCACTAGCAGACATTTTCCCAGCCTCACCCTGTCACACAAATAAGTTGTTTGAATCTTGTTAGACACTGTTCGAGTTTAAGCAAGGACAAAGCAACAATCAGATAAACAACGATGCTAGAATTGAACACGAAAAAGGAACACTGCTACGCCACAAAAGAGGAAGAGTCAAGGGTTTTAAAAGCAATTTTGATTTTCTTCATTATATTCCAGAGCCAAAAAAACAATGAGACACAAACTTAAGTTCTGCCAAAACAAAATTTGAAATACTTGCAGCTGCGAAATACCACTGCTTATATAACAGACGAAAACTTTAAGCAACTTGAACAGATAGAAAGGCCAAAATAAAGAGCGACATATAATGCTTTAACACTTCAGAGCAGTGGGGGAAATTTACATGCAAACTCCCATTTCCTTTACAATTAACTGTACCTACTCACACATACATTAAAAAGAAGAAACCAACCACCACGACACCACCTTACTGTAATCATCACTATCCTATTAAACACGGCACAAGTGATATACACAAATTTTGAACATTTTCAACCAATTACTTGAAGAACATTTACCTGAAGGGCAGGAAAGAAGGAAGACTCAATCAAAGCAGGCTTCTCATATCCCAACCGAGGAGCAACATCCCTTGTCATTCTGAAGTACGGATCCTATAACAAGATAACGACACAACAAGTCAACAACAACATTACCACAGTGCCTCAAAAGGTCCTGCCATAAGGCGGGGTAAGATAATAACACAAATGAGAAAAAATAAATAAGCTCAACAGGAAAAAGAAGGGTAAAAGGTAAACAACTAGGAATATGTTTATAATATTTTTGAACTATAAACGTAGCTTTATGCAATTCAGTGCTTCTATACAATTTAGAAGGATCCGGTAATTGCAAAGGGGGCTGACAATCAAAATATGTATGCAGCAACCCCAGCAGTTACTGTTCTTAACTACGAAACCGTATTCTTCTGACACAAGGCCAAATGGAAAGTAAAAGGCGGAAAATGGTAATATCCTAGCAGCAAATTAAAAAGGGCTCCTTGCAACCAAAATGAGATCAAGCAATGTCGTTCTAAAAAGTGCTGCATGCTAAAAATTCTCAACAATTGACTATAAAAATGTATATTGCTGCATAACGTCTGGAAAAAAGTAATCACAAACGAAGATTTGTGCAAATCACTACCAGTGATCAACTAAGGCCCTGTGCGATTGGACTGCATTTTTCTGATCTGATTTGATTTGATTTGATTTGAACTGATCTGATTTGATTTGAATGAATTTGATTTGATTTGATCTGAACTGAATTAACTGATAAATTAACTGCAACTAGACGAATTAATAACTAAAAATAGACTACATTCATTGATTGTTATTTGGATAATTCTGATCTGATTTGATTTGATTTGAATAAAGTTGATCTGATTTGATTTGATTTGAATAAATCTGATCTGATTTGAAAACACTGTTGAATAAGTTGAATCGCACAGGGCCTAAGGCTCATTACTTATTGGAGGAAACAGATAAATTAGAAGAAATATTCAACCTGATCAATCGCACAAGGAACCAAACAACGAAGTTTATCTTGGCCAGCAAACAGGTGAGGAAACGTACTGGGAAATGCAGGAGCTGCCTGCACAGACATACACACACATAAAATTCCAGTAGGCCAGCAGGTTCGATCAGTACAAAATTCAAAAGAAGTGCAAAACAAGAACAGACATTATGAAAACCTAGATATTCCACTGAGACGGTGCAAAGCAAGGCGTGTATTATTTAGTCATATTAACATGATTAAATGAGCATTGAATTTAGCAAAGTGGCTCAATTGAAAAGAAATAGCTCAATTGACACACAGTTCATGTAGAAAATGAAAAAAGAAGGAACTCTTTAAAGCAAAAGGGACATAGTTCTAAAAGATCAAGCAAACAACATCAGTCCAAAGTATATCATGTATATATGCCTAAGAATTGAAGGTTTACCTCTACGGCAGGGAAGGATATTTTGCCAATGTGATCTTCATTAGTAAAACCAAATATGCCAACAACCTGAAGGCAACAATTCAAATTTAAATTGCGAAAAGAAGGTCAAAACGCAAGGACATTAAAAATGCCACCACAAATCAAAATCCAATGCGTATTAATCATTTATGCAGAAATTACCTTGTTATAGGTAATGCACTTACAAATCTTGATCATATTCTGGTAGAACGCACTGCAAAAGAAGCATCAATTAAAACATTTACACACTCTCATAGGCAGAATTAAACTTAAATTAAAAGGAGCATCGGCCTTCTTTTTCTATTTACCTAATCTCAACCACCTCCAATGATCCTATCATATTTCATATTTCATACGGAGTATATGCTAACCATCTAAATGATATTGTTTATCAGCATATGGCCAGACAGGCCAGTGGCTATTGGAGTTAGCTGGATATAATAGATAATCCACTTTTAGGTAATGAATCAAATGCAAAAGGAAGATATGCCTCGGAAGGTGAGGGTTGTACTCACCTATCCATATGTTTGAAATCTGTGAATATAAAGGTCCTGGAAATGTCAAAACCACAGGCAATAATATCTTTAGCATTCTCCCGAGCAAGTCTCATGCTCTCCTCTACCGACAAGTTCTTCCACATGCACTTTTCATCATCTGTTAATTGAATTACCAAAGGCACCTTAAAAACATCCTGGAGATACCTGGAATATTGAGCCATCAATAACAACAGAACTACAAATACCGAGAGTTATAACCAAGATTCAGCATGCGAACCCATTTTAGAAACTTAAATGACATCAGCTTTCACACTATTCATTCCTAGAAACAGTTGCGGAAAATGTATACAAACATAAAATTCGACGAGAGTCACTTCTAGACTAATACCAACTTCCAAGCTCCAAATACTCAAAGCGCAAGAGCATATAAAACAAGTGGCCACTGTCACCTAAAGTTGGAAGTTTAACAATACCCCGTTACTAAAGCTAAAGCTTTAGCTAGATAAAGAAATTGGTGGTAACTTTTAACATGGTAAAAGTAAGTCAAGCTCATTTCTTTCTTCTCCTGTACAAATCAACATAAAAATTATAAAAACATACAAGATTACTAACTACGATACAACTTTTAGATTAATCCCATGCTTTGCATCCATCGGCCATATTCTAAGACTAACAACCAACCACTTTGCATAACATCGTCTACCCAATGCACACAGCACACGTATTCTCAAAACAACACAAAACTGAAACATACAGTATAACAAGAGTAACATCGAAATTGCCAAGTTCATCTCGTTCCAATCTATACATTGTCCTCAACAACTCGACAACCTCCACTAAACTATCAATCTATCATCCATCCCATTTTCTTTTCTACATAGAAGCAAGTCAGTTACGTTTATCGCTAACACGAAACAAACACAAAGCATCATTCAATCACATATTACAACGCAATTAGCTATACCAATCCCGAAATCAAACATTTCCAACAATTTCGATACATACAACCAAAAACATAGAAAACCTAACTTAATCAACAAGTTTAGGGATAAGAAAATTACTTAGTGAACATGAAGGGAACTAAATGTCCCAAATGCAGCGACTCCGACGACGGTCCACGGCCCGTATACAGGTAGAATTTCTCCCCTCTCTCATACGCATCAAGTATATCATTAAAATCCCTAATTAAACAACAAAATCAGCACAATAATTCAAATAATTGTCGATTAATTTAAACGAAGAGAAGGGAGAACTACCGGTGAGCAAAGAAGACGCCGCGGCGGAGGAAAACGTGAGGTTGACGCCCGGTAATGCGGTGGATACGGTCTATGGTGGCGGAGTCGAGGCGTTGACAGCCGAATTTGTCGATTAATTTGTCGTAATCGATTTTACAGCCGTCTTTTCCCGCCACCTCCCACGGCGTCACCACCTGCTCTTCTTCAGCATTTGTCTCTTGCTCCGGCGGCTGCGCGGTGGTGTTCTTTTCGGCGGCGGTCGCAGCCATTGTTGTGAGGAGAGAGAGAGAGAGGCTGTGAGACTGTGAGACTGGCGGCGGCGGTGGTAGGAGAGAGATTGTTGCTCGAAAATTGAGGATTAATTTTTTTTTTAAGGGAGAAAATTGACGAATTTACAGTCAGTACGCTACAGTAACAGTAAGATTATGGGGGGCATTGTTGGATCCTTTTGCGTACAAATATTGAGCCAAAATGTGCCCACAAATGTAAATTACTCAAACATCAAGTCATCAACTCAATAAAATTTTGTTTTTGATTGAAAATGAACCACTAAAAGTCATACCCAAGCAAATCTAGCTATCATTTTCTAACTTTCCAACTTAACATTCGGCACACAGTATGTATGGTCTATGATTTTTAATTGCTACATGGTTTCATGTTTCTACTAGGGGCAAAAAAATTGGGTTCGGTTTATGGAGTATGAGCCAAAATGCGGTTCATCCTAACAATAGTATTCACTATTCACTTCAGTCTAGTTTGATCGGTTTTTGCTCTTTTACTAATGGTCATTTTGATGAGCAATTTTACAAATATTTGATGAACATCTGTCAATATTTAGATGAGCAAACACGTATACGATGAGCATTCGCCAGTATATGTCAAAAACCATTAAACATCGAAAACATACGTTCATTCTTTTGCCCAAATCAACACTTCTGTAGAATTACCCCAGAATAGAATCACCTAAAAAGAGATCACTATGTTAGAGATATGGTAATATCTATCTTAGGAATATGAGTTGTATTAGGAATATTAGGATATTAGTGTTTGGTATATTCAAGTTAAGGTAAAATTTTATGTCGTAGAGAATTATCAATGCAAAGGTAAAATCAGTCTATTCTCTTCTATATTTCTTCATGGTATCACATCAATTGACTTAGGGTGAACCCCTATTTATACAATGAGATGACTTGGAGAATAAGTCGGAGATAATTCTCTACGACATAGAATTTTACCTTAACTTGAATATACCAAACACTAATATCCTAATATTCCTAATACAACTCATATTCCTAAGATAGATATTACCATATCTCTAACACACTAAAATTACTGCAGGTCTGAGCTTCCACACTGCATCGGAGATTTCAGTAAGAAATCAGGGTAAATATATTTACAGTCCTTTTTTTTACAGCCTCTTTGGTTGGAAGGAAACGGAAGGAAAGGAAAAGAAAGGAAAGGAAGGAAGAGGAAAAGAAGGGAAATGGAAGGAAAGGAAATTAGTAATTCCAATGTTTGGTTTGATGGGAGGAAATGATAGGAATTGGATCTTAATTCGAGTAAAATACGATATTACCCCTTATTATTATTGGAGGGAAATAAAATTTCGGGGTAAAGTGGGTAATTTGCATTTTTTTACAATTTTTTTTTCCTTTCATTTCCTTTCTTTTCTTTCCATTTCCCATGTACCAAACATCGGAAAACTATAAAAAGTATTTTCCTTTCCTTTCTTTTCCTTTCAATTCCTTCCTACCAAAGAGGCTGTTAGATTGATTGATATTTTCGATGCGGGTAATTTTCAATTTTGTGTGCTGAAACTTTTAACTTCAATTCAATTTGTACTTTGCGTAACATAAAGTTTGCAACTTTTCATCGAAATTGTTGTTTGTACACGTTCTGATCACTCAAGTTTGTAACTTGTCATTGAATTTATCGTTTAAATTGATGTCGTTTGTCATTGAATTTGTTGTTTGCACACTTTTTTTTTTGGGGGGAAATGATAGCAATTAGCATAGATAATGACATGGTTCGTATGTTTGCACATTTATAATCGCTCAAGTTTGCAACTTTTGATCGAATTCGTTGTTTTCACAGTTTTAATTGATTGCTGAAACTATGTCATTTGTCATTGAATTCGTCGTTTGCACAATCTGAGCTGAATTCGTCGTTTGCGCAATTCTGATTGATTGCTGAAGAATATATGTCATTTGCCCTTATGTAAAGATTATGATGAGAGTCGGATGAGTGAACTAAAATGGCGGCTTGTAAAACCGTATGCGAGTTTTCCCCCAACTAAATACGAGTAGGACGTAGTTGTGCGGTTGTCCCTAGTAGGTTAAGGATGAGTTGAAAAGAACCTGTGTTATTGAAATTGAAAGGCTGCTGCATATTATTCTGCGCCCGTCACCTTGCTTGGTGTAGGAGCCTCAAATGATGATGAACATTGCAGTCTATATAATTACAATTTCTAACTCCAATTGGAAGCTGACAAAAACGCGGTGATTAGAATGTAATGTCTGGATATAATGATGAAAGAATAGGGAAACAAGTAAAGAAAACAAGGAGAGAAGGGAAACAGCATTGGAATCTGCTTTGTTTCTATTATTTACCTGTCCGAGAGGTTTTCAGGTAGAGTTTGCCCGATCCAGTGATAGTCTGCCTGCTTGTCTAGGTTAAGTCTGCCTGATGCAGTGACCAATAGCATTCCTGTTCACACCCCTAACCAAGTAAGCTTTCCCGGTTATGGATCCGAGGTGTTTTACGTATTTTATGAATATCAGAGTTGAGACTTGAGAGGACTTGAACATTTGAGTTTGGAACTTTGGATACAAATAAGTGTTCATCCTACGGGGGCAACTCTTAAGTTTTTAATTATGGTTGTACCTTGCTCAGGGTGTACCAATTTTTTTTTTTTTTTTTTTTTTTGACAATGGGCTTCAATTAATCAGAACTAAAATGAATATATGAAAGACTGTGGTGCATTTTATCTTATTCATATACAAAGACGGGGTAAGCACATTACGGGGTATTCGATGTGATGAGGCCATGAGGGTATTGGATTACACCAATATATCCTGGTTTTGTCTGATTACTTTTTGTTTGCTGAAGTTGGTTTCGAATGTTATGAAGGTAACTAATTGATCATAAATATCTTCTTTGAATTAACTGAGAATTTCCTTAATCGTAGTTCCCCACTTTAGATTGTGTTAAAGGGTCCGGAAAAGAAGTTCCACTCAGTCAATTTTCTTCTTTCAGTTATCTGCATTATCTTGAAGTTAAAACTGGTCCGTATGACTGCTCTGGTAAACTGACCCCGAATGAGTTTGGAATTAAGGCTTTCTTGTTATTGTCTAGCTAGAAACATGTTGATTACGGAAAACACTTCTCACTTGGGAATTTTCAAATGCCGCCATATTTTTTCTTGACATCCCGGTGCACATTGGCATCCCACAAGGCAAGGGTACGGGGAAGGGTTCCACCACAAGGGTGTATAGTGGGCAAGCCTTCTCTAGTCAATTCTGGATAGTCAAGCATTAGACATATTATCTGTTTATCTTGCACCAGTCCCCTTGCCCAACCCTTTATACTTGGGTTGGCATAGTGCTTTGTAAACTCAGTTCAGTCAGTTGTGAAATCTCATTTGCTACTAAGCTATATCTAGCATTTAATTTCAAAGAAGTCAGTGGCCATTGATGTAAAGCGAGTAGTATGCAATATCTGTTTACCCCCCACCAGTCCCCTTAGGCTCTGAGCGGCCGTTTGTACTTCGTTTAGCACAATGTTGCATAGTGACTGAATTCCTTGTTAGAGACTAAGAGTCAATGGTCAAGGCATGTGCTTCTTGAGATTACTAGTTAGTCAAACTAATTGTTATCTAATGACCAACTTTTCAACACCTTACTGTTGATATGCATAATTAGCTGTGTTTATTGTCCGCCTGACTCCAGCAATTGTCTGACAGGAAAACACTGACAATGATTTGAAGGATTGCATGCATTGTTTTTTCTTAACGATCGCTGGTGGGCTGTTCTTCCATATATCTTGCTGATACCGTAAGGGAAAAAATAAAACGTTTTGTCGACATGAATGGAAGGAATGCGGTATGTGGTTTATGACCGTATGGTATATATGTTTGGAGGTACAATGTTGACAGATCCTGAAGATATGGTCATATGGTTGGGGTGCAGCAATGCATTTGTACTCTTTGAGGTACCTAAATCAACTGATTGAGTTGCCTGGTATGATGTCTGGAAAATGTGCTCCACGTGGTGTGGTCGTGGGGGACAAGGTAGTGTGTTTGATGTAATCCTTGGTCATAAACCAGCTCACTGCAGCTTTAAGATTTCTGATGCCAAGCACAAGACATGGTAAGGGCTCTCAGGATTCAGGCTCATCTTCCTAAAAGATTTAAGGGAGATTGTCTCCTTACTGCTACATACATCATCGATTAGATGCCTACAGATTCTGCAGTGCAAAACATCATTTGAGATATTGTTTGGAAAAAGCCAGAGCATGAGGAGCTTAGAGTATTTGGAAGTGTTTGTTATGCATCCATGCTGCTACTTAGAATGACAAATTTGGTGTTAAAGCTAACAAGTGTTGTTTCATCGGATATCCATTTGGGCAAAAAGGGTATAAAAAAGCGTACTTGGCAGCTCACTACTCTCCTCCTGTTTCAAGAAAAACGAAAAAACAGAAGACAGTGAGTAAGAGCGCAGCAGAATCCAAATAGCGCAGCTAGTTCTAAACATCTAGTTAGATGGTGTGGCTAGAAAGTTTGCTCAAAGATATCCTGATACATGTGCCTCTACTTGTTCCTCTTTACTGTGATGATCGAGTAGCACAACATATCACAGTGAACCGTTTGTTCCACAACGATATGTCAACGTAGACTACCACTATGTCAGGGTTGAGCAACAAAAGGGTCTTCTGCAGACCCTTCACATCAGGACATGGCTTCAACTCCCCGATATTATGACAAAGCCCCTACGAGGTCAGCAACATCACTTCTTTTATAACATCCCTTTTAAATTACTACTGGCTTTTTCTATAGTGTACCCGAAAGGCACATACTAAAAAGTTTCTTAATTATTCTATACTCGCTCGTCGGCTTGTCCTGATCACTCTTTACTTAGGAAAGATATATCTCGTGTAGGCTGGCCGCTCGCTAGTAACTCTCCTAAGCCAGTATACTTTTAGTAGTTCGGGAAAAGAGTTGAATTGGATTAGGAAAGACCTAACTAATTAATCTGCTCTAATAGTATTATGGCAAGTTCAGTATTATATGGCTATCTATGTGTATACGGAGTATATCACATGTCCAAAGGATTTCTGAAGCATAGAGGGGATAAGATCTCACACAAAAAAAAAGAAAAAGAAAAAAAAAGAGCATTAAGGAGATGAAGAAAAATTTGCTCATACTTGCAGATTAAAAAAAAAAAAAAATCTCATAGCATGAACCTGTGTGAGTCTCGTCAAGGTAATAATCTTTGACTTCCAGCTGTTTTTTTTTTGTTTTTTTTTTTTTTTTTGTTGAATTCCAGGAGAATTCGATAGCATGGCTTTACTGCGACCTATGCTATGTAAGTTTATGTTGCAGTGTTTTTTTTATATGTAATCGAATACGCAATAACTATTGTTGCTGGGAGGGAATTAAAGATCCGGACAACTCACATGCATGTGATCGGTTGATCTTATAACTATTAGGCTAACTTTACTCCTCACAGTATCTTGAAATTTTTATAATGTAAAGTTCAAGTTTGTGTTCCAATGTCTTTTTGGTTCATATACAGAATAGGGGGTATGACGATCCAAATTAGGGATAACTCTTATGCACGTTGATCTCCTTATAACTAGTAGACTAACATTGCTTCTCAGTCTATGTTGCAATTTGCAATGTAAAGCTCAAATTCTAAGTTCCCTTTTGTACAATAAAAAAAAAACGTTAAAGTGGATCCTACCTTAGTTATATGGTAAAAGTGATTAGTGAGATTTCGTACAAAAGTCTTTTGATTCATATCTTTTGTGTCTCTACCAATGGTATGATATTTGTATCTATGAATGGTGAGACGGTCTCATATGAAAGTATTTGTTGCTTGGATTTACCAGGGGGTGGATTGTTTAGGAAAGAGGAAACAGATAGTATGGCTCCTTCCATGCCGAGATGCATGTGCACGAGTGTACAACCATGGTTGATCTCCCAGCAGCAAGCGAAATCTGATAAAAGCACAAAGGGGTGCACTTTGTTCTCTCCTTTGGTATCATCAATCAAACACAAAAGCATAGTTGAACTTGGTGGAAAAATTGTCGTCGGCAGTCAGCATGGTTGGTTGATTGTGGTTGAATCCAAGGATACCGCCTCTATTTCCTTATTCAATCCGTTCTCTCTAGCCACAATTGATCTCCCCCGACTCGATTTATTTGCTGAGGAATTAGTTAGCAAGTCTGATATAGTAAACTTCGTCATGACGTGTGTACCAGACAACGATAACATAAAAACTGGTCGTTGTGTTATTGTAGCGACCTGCAAGAGCACCATCATGTTTTGTTGTCCCGGAAATGGCGGTGGCTGGGGGATGCTTCCTGCTCGTTTGGGAATAGAGGGTGTCTTAAAGGAGCTTAAGACTGGTACTATGGCCATATGTAACGGAATAATATATGCTCTACTAGCCAACGATGGGGAGTTGTATCTGGTCAAGTTAATTATTTCTAATCAGCAAGATGATTCCGATAGCCCAGATTTGGTTGTTCGCTTAACTTACATTGGCCGCCTAAAGAGGAGGGACTGGATTGTTGGATCACCTCTTATAGTGCCTCAACTTGTGGAATCATGTGGAGAATTGTATTGCGTGATGTTATTCGAAGGTGATACCGAGTACATAGAAGGGGTACGCGTGACAAGGTTTGTAGAGAAAGATAGCAGTGCTGATATTATGGTCGTGAAAAGCTTACAGAATCGAGCTCTTTTTGTGGGTTTGAATTGTAGTTCTGCCTGCTTCGCTCCTGCTGCAACAGCTACTTCTGTTTACTTACCGAAATCTGAGGAGCCCGGGCTTCTCGAAGGAAACTGTGTATACATCGCGAGTAAAATGGGAGTCAATTATGTGTATCGGCTGCAAGATCGTACTTTGGCTCCTCTCATCCCAATTTTGGAGATACCTAGCTTTTGGGTTACTTTTGCAACAAAGAAAAGGTTTGTACTACTACTTTAAGCATCAAAGCTGCTGCATCATCCGTTTATATAAAGATGCATTGCTATTATTTGACCGTCTTGTTTCAGGAATGTGGATGAAGGTTGCAACGGCAAAGCCAAGAGTCACGAGGAAGTAAAAGGAGAGACGGCGATATGCACTATTATTGACGAAGCTAGTGACTGGGCGCTTCCAAGAGAGTTAACTGCACTAGTCGCAACGTGTATGGGGTTGAAGGATTACTCAAGTTTCCGTTCAACGTGCAAGAAATTCCGGGACTCGACTCCTCCGTTATCACATTGGCCAGAAAGATCATTAAAGATGGATTATCTGAAAAAACATTCCGTCCTACCGTGGCTCATCCAGTATAACGATGACGGAATATGCAACGTGACAGACCCCTATCACGCTAATCCGCCATATCTGATGACTACTCCTGATTGGGATAGCTCGTGTGCTAATACTAATTTGGATATCGCATGTTCAAAAGATGGTTGGTTGCTGATGCTAGGACAAACAGGGCACATGTTTTTCTATGACCCTTTCAACAAGGTGGTGACCGAAACTAAAAAGTACGATATTTTGATCGACAATTACTTTCGATGTGTAGGGTACTCGGCCATCCCTCGCTCATCCTCGGACGAATGTACAATAGTTGCACTTCATTCTTACTCAGAGGAGCTTGTGGTGTGCTCTTATGTTTACGGGGATGGGAACTGGCATAGTTTCGCAGCAAGTGAACATCATCCTGATCAAATATTCATCCCAGCCAACAACAGTCCCGTGTATCACAAGGGCGCTTTCTACTTTCTGGACATGGATGGACGTCTGGCCCAGCTCACAGTCACAACCGATCGTCTTAGATGGTGGACAGTCTTGTGTGACAAGCCGCCCAAGCCAGTGCGGCAATGCACCTCTTCGACCCCAATGGAAACCTACCTCCTCGAATGTACGGGAGCTCTGTGGTCCGTCTTTGCATCTCGATTGGAGAATTGGGTCAAAGTCTTCCGACTAGATTTCGCTAAGAAGCGCTGGTCGGAGACCTACGAGTTGGAAAAGTACATGATTTTCTTGAGTCCTCGCTCATCATTCGCTGCATTGGCACCCACCACAAGGCCGGACTTAGGGAACAAGCTCTACTTTTCGAGGCTAGGCGGACATCAACAACATCAATGTATATGCTACGATCTTCGCTCTCGTTCATATTGTCCATCTACGCCAAGAAATGAAAACTTCTCCGAATCTAGGGAGCTCTTGGGTTGTGCTTGGATTCAGCCTGCTTGGTCTTAGACTTCAAATTTGAGTTGTGTATCAGCATTCATTAATTGCTCTTCTTCAACATTCGTCTCTTGCTGTGGTGCACGTGGCTGTGCGCGCGGTGGTATTCTTTTCGCACCTTGATCTTGCATACGCTCAAGAAAGCTGGAGTGCATTTTGGAGCCTCTTTTCCTTGCACAAGGCATCTATAAGAGTGTTGTAGGTTGTAACGGCCAAACAACCAAATTGGTAAGAAAAAAAAGTAAAGTTGAAGACAAATTGGTAAAAGAAAATTAGGTTCGGATACCGTTTTGGTAAAATTTAGGTTATTGACCAAATTGTGGGGTTTGGATACCGTTTAAAATCCATTAAGATAGATAATACAAATAGATAATTCATGTTTCTATGTATTGCTAATTTGCTACTCTAAACAATGAATATTTTCAATTAGTTTATTGTGGGTGGTACTCACTTTATATACCACCCGGTGACGCTCTATTGTTGTCCATAAATTAATAATCTATAGACAAGCAAAGGTCGCAAACTATAAAATACATACATGAAAAATGGTCAACCACGAGAGAATGGCTTAGTTCTCCTATTTGTCAGAGTTTTAATATCTCTTGTCGTTTTCGGAGGTCATTTATAGAATATTTATTATAATATTATAATTATAAATGAAATTGATAATATTGAAAAAACTTAAATTCGAATGATTTAAATAAATAATCGATCAAACCTTTTAGCGCATCTTACTTATGAGGGTTTTATTACTTTTATTTTCTTACATCCTTTGAATGATTTTGCAACTTAAGCCTGTATAAACACGAAGTATAATTTATTGTTATTACCGTGTTTAGAGGGACTCATGAAAAGTTAATTCATTTTTCATATATAAAAAGGCGTACAAAACGACAAATCGTGTTTTACAAATTACCGTCGTTTTTGATAAGATATGAAAAATACACGTTTATTATACAGCATATTTCGTAGATAAACATTGATATTGGTGAATTTATCTCAAGACGTAATTTTATTTACCATTGGGGTATCCAAACCTGATTTTATTTACCAACTTGTCTCAAAGTATACTTTTTTTTACCAATATGTCCAAACACTTTTTTTTTACGAATTTGGTGGTTTGGCCTAGGTTGTAACATCTGGGGTTATATGTTTTCGTTTGATCGACACGCAACATAAAATGTAAACCGTGTTATTAGATAAGTTGAGTGTTTGATGATCAAACTATAGGTTAGTTATTTAATTACAAGCGAATTATGCAAAGAAAACTATATTTCGAGAATGAAAGGTGTGTCGCAAGCTAGAATCAAATTGAATTCCGGGGGTTACATTTTCCAATTAAAAAAAAACCAACAATACAATTAATAATTAAACCAAGATTATAATAAAAGACACACTCTTTTTTGAAAGCAAATAAAATCGGGTTCTGCACACCCATTTTCTTCATGGATCACTTCTCCCCACAAATCGTGAAATACTTCTCTTCACTTGTATGACGCACTTCTCGTCACCATGACCGCACTCCTCGTCGATCACCATCTTGTTGATGCACTTCTCATCACCGCCTAATTGATGCACATAATCACCAATTCAGGGGCGGAGCCAAGGGGGGGTTCAAGAGGTTCAATTGAACCCCCTTCTTTCAAGAATATATGTTAGTAGTGCAAATATTATTCAGTAATAAGCGTTTGGTCTGGCGGGTTGTTGTTGAATGTGTGACATGCAGGTCGCGGGTTCAATACCTGAGTTTCACTAAGTGAGGTTTTTAGCCAGTTTTTTTTCTATCAGGACACACAATTAGCAAAATTTCTTTCAAAATGACCTAATTGGGATTCGAACCCCTCCCTCCAGCACAGTGTTGTTTCCTCTTTCCCAGTGAGACAATGTAATCCTACATGACTATTAAGCAAAAGCTCATCTTTAATTACAAGTGAGCTATTCACGTACAAATTCTTTTATTTATCTTTTGACTTAAATTATGAACTAACGTTTGCTATACTAAACTACTTTTGGTACATGTAGTGTAGATAAAATTTGTAAAAATCTTAACTTAAAAAACAAAAAATACATCGTAAGAACCGATTTTCCCGTACTAATACTCCATATGCCGAATAAGAAAAAAAAAAAATTCGAACCCCCATGAGAGAAATCCTAGCTCCGCCCCTGCACCAATTCGACCATTCTTTGCTACTTCATTGGAGCCCTTCCCTCCACCGTCTTTTGGTGCACTTCTCACCATTCTTGTAATTCTTCTCTTACTGATCCTCGTGATGCGTTGCACACTGAAGTTTGACTTTTCTTCTCGTGAAAGGTCACGTTTGGATACTTGATCTCACGTAACTTGTGTCTTGATTGCACATATTTTGTTGAATTGTGAGATTGACAAGGCTGCGTGCAGGGGCGAAACCAGGATTGAAAACTCGGGGTGGCGAATTATAACTATATACATATACGCGGTATTCCTTTTTTTTAGGTTAATATACTAGGTTTTCCTAATGGGCAATTTAGGACTCATTTATTATTTCTAACCAAAATCAATACTAAACGAGTCTATGTAATAAGGAAAATAACAAAACGGACTCACTCAACAATTTAAGGAACAAAAAGGAAGAAAAAAAAACATACGAAATTATGAACAAAGATTGTGGCAAAGGGAAAGGGAACATGCTAAATATGTAAATATGGTTATATATTATTTAAGGCATGCACAATTGCACATTAAGAGTGTCTGGCCTACCGGTTAGAGATGAACATTTCTTTCGCCATGTCCCGAGTTCGATTCCTCAGATAAGGATTTTGGCTTATTTTTAAAAGAAAAAGCCAAAGCAAAATAACAATTTAAAAAACTAATGAGACTTGCTTCTAAGAGGAATCGAACCCCTCACCTACATGTTGTAAAGATTGGGGTTAACCACTATGCCAACTATATGTAGTTGATATTTCTGTGCACTCAAAAATATATATATACTATTTCTGCCTAAAAAGCCAGAAAATTTCTTCACCCACCGGGTGGCGGCCGCCACCCCAAGCCACCACCTGGCTTCGCCCATGGCTGCGTGGCCTTATTAACCAAATTAAACAAATCACACTTTTTTTTTTTTTGGATAGAATTTTAGAGGGGAGGAAAATACGAGGTAAACCATGGAGAAGTTTACTTTATGAAACTTGCTCAATTAATTCTCATAAAATATTAGCCCTTTTATAGGCCTTACAACAACTATACTAAACCAATTAACCTAACTACCCACGTAGACTACATACCCACGCATAACACATAACCCACTAAGGCACTAACAATTATCCACTAAGTCACTAACTACCTACTCTAATAATCAGGAAACAGTAAACTAAAACTTAGGAAATCTCATAAACTGATTTTGACTTAAAAACAATTAATTTTGGATCATAATAATCCAACACGTAAACCCCCCCTTCCCCTTCACGCCTCCGGCTAGTGGCGGTGGCGGGCTGCCCCGCGGAAATTGGGGTCAGACCGGGAGCGGTTCCCGACCCCTTCTTTTCCGCGCTCAAACGCGGATTTGTCAAGGAAACCCTTGACGGCGGAGTCGGCGTCAACAGTACTGAAATCGATTACAATAGTTTGGCCATGTCTCCCCTCAAACGAACCCTTATCATTGTTGTTGTTGTTGTTGTTGTTGGCGCCGCCGTTGTTGTTGTTGTTGTTGGCGCCGCCGTTGTTGTTGTTGTTGTTACCGTCTCCGTCAGTGGCGGAGCCAGGATCGAAAACTGCACTAGGCCTAAACTTATTTACCGGGGTTGGGGTGGGCCAAATACTACGATTTACCAATTTTTACCTAGTTCTATAGTTAAAATACACAAAAAGTTTCGACTTTCCGCAAACCTGGGGCGGGCCATAGCCAGGGTAGGCCACCCCTTGTCTCCGCCCCTGGTCTCCGTCCATAATGCTGTTGTTATTGACTAGCTGTTGTTATTGACTAGTTGTGTTTAATTTTTGTTTTGTTTTGAAAGATGATGTTGTTGTTGTTGTGACTGTTGTATAGTAGAATAGCAAGCAACTTATATATATATATAGGAGGATAAGAGAGGAGTAGAGAGAGGGGAGATGGTGTGATCAAAATGATATGAGAGAGAGAGAGTGTGGTTATTAGAGAAATGAAGTTGCTGGAATGTGAGTTACTGTGTAACAACTTTGCTTTTCTTTTCCTGTTTGATGGAATTTACAGGGAGTCAGGGACCATTGCACGGTTTCTCTATTGCATGAGAGGAATTTTATGAGGTGTGAGTATCACGCTTTCACAGTTTCACCTTGACCCTTACGACCAAGTCACACCTATATGATTTATGAGATCTTCCCCACTATCAGATCATAACCAAAAGCTTCTAGAATAATTCAGCAGTACTACTTCAGTGCTTCACTTGAATTGGTGGCAGTTAGGACACAAAAAGAGGATGCTCCCCGCCTCCCCTCCCCACTCCCAACACATACATGATACACATACACCACCCAACAATCAAAATCTACACTGACTACACATTCCTTATTCATGATATATATCATTGACATGGCTCATGGTTAATGAAGTAATGAAGTTCACTCCGTTTTCAATTCTTTGAAAGTTATTGTTTGATGTTAATTTTTCTCATGTATATATAAAAATCAACCTTTAATTCTAGTATTCAAAACCGTAATAGTAAATTAGTGATAACAAATTAAAACGAAGGTTATAAGGAAAAGACTGGACCATCGCCATATCAAAACGGTAAATCCGAGTAGGAATAGAAGATTAAGAAAAGAAGGTGTTTGAGTTAATTAAACACGGTATTATTTATTAAGTAAGAGGGATGCTATGGTCACTCTCTTTGGGAGAGTGATCTTGAACACTCCATTTCTCATTGGCTATTAAGGAGAAAATTAATCATTTACTTAGTGCATTAATTGCATCATTTATACCATACAACCAATGAAAAGTAGAGTGTCCATGAATACTTTCCCTAGGAGAGTGACCATAGCATCCCCCAGTAAGTAATAATAAATTAAAGTACATTGTTTAAGCATGCATGCATCAGCCACATGGGCCTTAACCACGTACTGACCAAGTCACCAGTATACTAGCTCGTAATTCGGAGCAGAGGTGATGAACCTGGGGATGATATGTTGAAAATTACTCGTATTTGAAATCTAAAGCCCAACGGCCCAAGAGCGGTTACTTGTCTGACAAGGACACAAAGTGGAGTGTGAAACTGTAAAAATCACCACTGGCTGTTGTACAATTTGCTGGCCACATTTCTACCCCAGTATTAAGACCTTGTCTACCCCGTATAAACAAACAGACGTAATAGAAAATAGGGTGTTTAAGAAAGATGAGGGGAGTACAGAGTTCTAGTTATTTTTGGGCTTTGCTCTAACTCACCTAGGATATTGCATTATTTGCACTAATGATGTCCTTTGACTAGTCACTGCCTCCATTTTGTTGCTAGCAATGTCCTCACCTAGAAAGTGGAGATGCTACCATGAGAGAAATTCACAACTTGTACATCCATGACCATAGAAGAAACTCGTACTCAGCCAGAAAAGAATCGGAATTAATCGATATGTTCCAATTTGTTGACTATTTGTTATCAAATCTTGTTCAAAGCTTAGCTTGTATGCTCATTAATTACTAAACTTTGAAGAGACGTTGAGGTGGACGACGAACACTAAGTGGTATAGAATTGATAGTATGCCTAGGGTTCCACTTAGAGTAACAGTTCCGGCCTGTAGTAGCCGCCGAAGGGGAAGCGAGAATGTCGGCTTGAGACGATGAAGAATAGGACTTTGCTTGGCTTTTTTTTTTTTTTTTTATCTTAGGTTAAGAATAATGAGTACGTCGTTATATGATAAAAAGACGACTCACATGTCACATTACGGATCCTTCATACTGTAGGACAAGCAAGAAAGAGACTTAAATTCATGTCCCGTACATAACTAGTTAGTAAGACCCCCGTTTGATAGGAGTGCAATATAGATCTTCAGATCTAGTTTGAATACTCTAGGTCTAATCAGATTTAAATGCATACATCAAGTCAGATGTGATTTAAATACCTGGATCAAATCTACTCTGATCATTCTAATCAAAACCGTGTTTATTAGGTGTATCAAACATGGCCAAACACTCCTAAACCAACTCTATTTATAATAGTTTGCCCAAAGAGTGTAGGAGAAACTTTGATCAGCTAATAAACGAAGACCCTATATATAGTACATGCATGTACATGTTCCATACTTTGCATGTCCCCGGAACTTCTAAACCATCGAGAAGATAAGGACTCAAGAGAACAAAACAATTAGAAATATAATTAAGCTAGGAGAAAAAGCATCAGTAGAAGATAATAAAGAAACTCTCACTGATCTGATATTGAGAAGGAAGCTGTGTGAGTCTAATTTAATCAAGGTAATTGTCTTAACCTTCAACTTTGTAATTTGTTTCATTTTTTTTAGTGAACTTTGAAAGCGTTTAATAACATATACTCCCTTTGATCAAAAGAGATTTTTCCGTTTGTTTTGTTATTGTATTTAGGTGAGATTTTCATTCTTAGACAATGCTAGAGGTTTACAGTGTAGACACCCAAAAGTGTCTACAATCACCAATATTTTACTACACTATCAAAATTTTACTACTCACACAATTAATTTTACTACCTCAATTTTTCATTACAATTAATTTTACTACTCTGATCTCAATTTTACTACTCGTAACTCAATTTTACATTGTAGACAAATTAATTGTGTCTATAATATAGACCTCTAGCAATTTGCTTCTTATAGACTAGTCGAGAAAATCTCACATCAATAAGACAATAAACAAGCTCTTAACGTGTGCTCCTCAACCTCTCAAACGAACACCATGTATAGAAGCTAAGGACCGTTGACGACATGTCTTATAGTACTTGTTGCTTGTAATATGCAGGTGGGCGATTGCCTAATAAAGAGGAAATGGATTGCATGGCGCCTTGTACGTCGAGATGCACATGCACGAGTGTACAACCATGGTTGATTTCCCAAAAGGGAGGGAAATCTGATAAAAACACAAAGGGTTGCACTTTGGTGTCTCCTTTTATACCAACTATCAGACACAAAAACATAGTTGAACTTGGCGGAAAAATTGTCGTAGCCAGTCAGTACGGTTGGTTGATTGTGGTCGATGCCAAGGATACAGCCTCTATTTCGTTATTGGACCCGTTTGGTCGAGCCACAATTGATCTCCCTCGACTCGATTTATTGGCTGAAGAATTAGGGGTCATTTGCTAAAACGACCATTTTAATAAAACTATTTACCAAAACGACCACACCTTAAAACTATTGACCAAAATGACAATTATTATTATTCCAACTAATAAACAATAAGTTAAAAAAAGAAACCCAAATTTAATTCAATCCCATCATCGATTTCACTGCTCTCCTCCCAACCGCCGCACTAACCCAACCCAACCTGCCACAGCCCACCCACATCACCACCTTGACCGAGTCACTCAGTCGCCGCCCGGACGCCACTTCCCCAACCCATGTGACCCGGCTAAAAGAGACGAAAAGGAGGACGAGAAGTGGGGGCTGGTTGCATTGTTGGGGGAGGAGATAGTCGGCCGGTCCCGGTAATTAGTGTAGTATGCATGGTTGCCGTTGGAGGAGGGGCTGCTGCCTGATGGGGTTGGGGACAAAGGAGGGAGTAAGGGGTTGGGTTTGGGTGGATTTCTATTCATTTAATAATTGTGCTTCAATTTTCATTTTAAATAAAGAAAAAACAGTATTTTTTTCTTAAAATTGGTCATTTTGGTAAAATGTTTCAAGGTATGGTCGTTTTGGTAAATAGTTTTGTCAAAATTGTCGTTTTGGCAAATGACCCAAGAATTAGCTAATGATGGGTTTGAGGATACTGTAAACTTTGTTATAACATGTGTACCAGACAACAATAACATTGACAATGGCCGCTGTGTTATTGTGGCGACATGCAAGAGCATCATCATGTTTTGTCGTCCTGGAAGTGACAAACGCTGGAAAATGCATCTTGCTCGAGTGGGAGTAGAGGGCGTTTCTAGGGAACTTAGTACTGGTACGATGGCCATATGTAACGGAATAATATACGCTCTACTACTACATGACTACACGGAAGCTTACCTGGTGAAAATAATTTTCTCTAATCAAGATCAAGATGAAATTAAATGTCGCCTAGAATACATCGGTCACCTAAAGAAGATGGACTGGACCAGTAGAGCACCCTATATAGCGCCTCGACTTGTGGAATCGTGCGGAGAATTGTATTGCGTGTTCTTATTCGAAGGTCTTACCGGGTACATAGAAGAGGTACGCGCGTCCAAGTTCGTCCAAAAAGACACCAATGCTGATGTTATGGTGGTGGAAAGCTTGAAGAATCGAGCACTTTTTGTTGGTTTAAATTGTAGTTTTGCCTGCTTTGCTCCTAGTCCTCCTACATCGGCTACTTCAGGGTTACCGGGATCCGAGGGCCCGCTTCTCAAAGGAAATTGTGTATACATCGCCAGTTCAAAGGGAGTCAATTATGTGTATCGGCTGCAAGATCGTACCTTGGCTCCTCTCATCCAAAATCTGGTGATGTCTGGATTTTGGGTCACCTCTGCAACAAAGAAAAGGTATGCACTACTTCTAATTCAAGCATGCATGCATGCATACGTACATGTATAATGATAACCAACTTTAGTAAACCTTTTGAAATAATAGAATTAATACAAAAACGAACATAACGTCATAACGTGATGTGTGTTGACGCTTTTCCGTCTTTGAATCAGGAATGGGGATGAAGATTGCAACTGCAAAGTCGTCAAGAGTCATGAGGAAGTAAAAATAGGCACGACGATGACGACAACGACAACGATCTGCACTAACGAGGAATCCGGCGACCGAATATTAATGCCTCTTGGAGAACTTCCTACTGAATTAATTACAACGGTCGCAATGTGTTTGGGGTTGAGTGATTACTCAAGTTTCCGTTCCACTTGCAAGATATTCCGAGATTCGGCTCCTCCATTATCAAACTGGCCAAAGAGATCAACAAAGATCGAATATCTAAAGAAGACCATCCTACCGTGGCTCATCCACTTTAATGATGACGGGATATGCAACGTAACGGACCCCATTTTCCCTGATCGTCAGCCATATCTGATGACTACTCCACATTGGGATAGCTCGTGTGCTAATACTAATTTGGATGTTGCGTGTTCGAGAGATGGTTGGTTGCTGATGCTCGGGCATGCCGGACACATGTTTTTCTATGACCCTTTCAACAAGGTGGTGACCGAAACTAAAACGCCTGATAATTTGATCGACGGTCACATTCGATGTGTAGGGTACTCGGCCATACCACGCTCATCCTCAGACGAATGTACTATAGTTGCACTTCATTCTTCTTCCCATGATCTTTTGGTGTGCTCTTATGTATACGGGGACGAGAACTGGCATATTTTTCCAGCCAGGCTACATCATCCGAACCAAAAGTTCGAGCCAGCTAATAACAGCCCGGTGTATCACAATGACGCTTTCTACTTTCTGGACATGAACGGGCGTCTGGCTAAGTTCAAAGTGACGGGTGATCGTCGTAGACGCTGGAGAGTCATGTGTAACACATCACCTAGTTCAATGATATGTACCTCTTCGAGCCCAATGGCAACTTACCTCCTCAAATGTGATGGAGCTCTTTGGTCCGTCTTTGTATGTCTCTTGGGGAAATGGGTCAAAGTCTTTCGACTAAATACTAACAAGAAGCGTTGGTCTGAGGCCTACAACTTGGAAAAGTACATGATTTTCCTAAGTCCCCGCTCATCTTTCGCAACATTGGCACCCACCACAAGGCCAGACTTAGGGAACAAGCTCTACTTTTCGAGGCTTGGTGGACATCAACAAGATCGACTTATATGCTATGATCTTCGCTCCTGTACGTATTGTCCATCTACGCCGAAATATAAAGATGTAGTGTTCCCGGAAAAATTCTTTGAAACTAGGGAGCTATTGGGTTGTACTTGGATTCAGCCTGCCTGGTCTTAGACTGTTAGACTTCAAATTGGTAGAGAGAGTGTAATGTTATTGTAATGTGATCACCATTATTGGTTTTTTACAATATATTGGAGAAAATGGGGGAGCTACATCAAGAGATGTCATGAAAACAACTAATGCATGGAATCATCATTACGATGTGACTACATACGGCCGTGTCTAACTATGAGCTGACATGTTCTCAAACTTTAGGTTTCATGCTACGCACATTTAGTGTTACTGTAAATAACACAGAATTTGGACTAAGGAAGCAATGGTAAAGAGGAGTGAAGGAGAAGATACATACAAGAAGTTTTGAAGAAAAAGGAAGAAGAAGACATGAAACTTGAAGAAGAAAGAAGAAAGAAGAAAGAAGAAAGAAGATGTGGACAGGTTTAGGAGCAAGCTCAACTAAACCTGAACTGGTTTGGGAAGCTTGAAGGAGAAAATTGAATATTAGAAGAGGAGAGGAGGAGAGAAAACAGAGAATTAGAGAAAGACAGAATCTTGATTATAATTGCCTAATTTGAGAAATGAATCTTACAACCTTTTATACAACTTTGAGTTGGTTAGCTGTCATGCATTGACTCGTTATCATAGCCTAACCACCTATAACTAACTCTAACAATCTCCCCATGACCTTATCAATTTGCTAATTAATCCCTGTAACATTTAGATTTCTTGGGGTTTGGCTTATTTGAGTATTTGGGCCAAATTTGAGTTGTTTTGGCTTAATTAAGACTTTATTTCTCTTTTTTTTTTTACCAATATGTTGCCGAAGTATTTTCTTTTTACCAATCTGTCATTTGGTGCCTACTTTTTTTTACCAATTTGGTAGTTTGGCCGATATTTTTCTAACAACTAGAATGAAGTATTAATGATGTAGAAATCTAAATGTAGCATGATTCCTCATGTTTTCATAAGACACATCATTAAGACCAAGCACGTACGGTGAATCCAAACCAACCAAGCACATCAAGTCAAGCAAGCCGGCCATATATGCATGCATGCCTGAATCCAAATTTAAGAGAAACTAACAAAACGTAAAGGATACACCACTTTAATTTGTCCAAAAAATAGCTCAAGTAGAATGCAATTTGAAGTCTAAGACCAAGCAGGCTGAATCCAAGCACAACCCAAGAGCTCCCTAGTTTCAGAGAATTTTCCATTTCTTGGCGTAGATGAACAATATGTACGAGAGCGAAGATCGTAGCATATAAATCGATGTTGTTGATGTCCGCCCAGCCTCGATAAATAGAGCTTGTTCCCTAAGTCCGGCCTTGTGGTGGGTGCCAATGCAGCGAAAGATGAGCGAGGACTCAAGAAAATCATGTACTTTTCCAAGTCATAGGTCTCCGACCAGCGTTTCTTGGCATAATCTAGTCGGAACACTTTGACCCATTTGCCCGAGAGAGATACAAAGACGGACCACAGAGCTCCCTCACATTCGAGGAGGTAGGTTTCCATTGGGGTCGTCGAAGAGGTGCATTGCACTGGCCCAGGCTTGTCACACAAGACTCTCCACCATCTACGACGATTGGGCGTCACTGTGAGCTTTGCCAGACGCCCATCCATATCCAAAAAGTAGAAAGCGTCCTTGTAATACACAGGAGTGTTGTTAGCTGGGCGGAAGGTTTGATCGGGATGTTGTTGACGTGCTGAGTACGTATGCCAGTTCTCATCCCCGTAAACATACGAGCACACCAAAAGCTCCTCTGAATAAGAATGAAGTGCAACTATAGTACATTTGTCCGAGGATGAGCGTGGGATGGCCGAGTACCCAACACATCGAATGTGACCGTCGATAAATTTTTTGGGCGTTTTAGTATCGGTCCACACCTTATTGAAAGGATCATAGAAAAACATGTGTCCGGCTCGTCCGAGCATCAGCAACCAACCATCTTTCGAACACGCAACATCCAAATTAGTTTTAGCACAGGAGCTATCCCAATCAGGAGTAGTCATCAGATATGGCTGATTAGCGTGATAGGGGTCTGTCACATTGCATATTCCGTCATCGTTGTAGTGAACAAGCCAAGGTAGGACGGTATGTTTTTTGAGATATTCGATCTTTACTGATCTTTCTGGCCAATGTGATAACGGAGGAGTCGAGTCCCGGAATTTCTTGCACGTTAAACGGAAACTTGAGTAATCACTCACCCCCATGCACGTTGCGACTAGTGCAGTTAACTCTCCTGGAAGCACCCAGTCACCAGCTCTGACTTCCTCATGACTCTTCCCTTTGCCGTTGCAACTTTCATCCACATTCCTAAAATAAGACAGACAAAGGAAAATTCAGTTGTATGTATATAATGAACAGTACAATGTTATCGTATTAGTGCATGCAAATACATACCTTTTCTTTGTTACACAAGTGACCCAAAAGCCAGGCATCTCTAGGTTTGAGATGAGTGGAGTCAAAGTACGGTCTTGTAGCCGATACACATAATTGACTCCTTTCGAACTAGCGATGTATACACAGTTTCCTTCGAGAACACGTTGCTCATCGGATTTGGGTGAGGACACAGTACAGCAGAAGTAACAGAAGTGAAGCATGCAGAACTACAATTCAAACCCAAAAAAAGTGCTCGATTCTGCAAGCTTTCCACCACAATAATATCAGCATTTTCATCTTTCTGTACAAACTTTGTCACACGCACCCCTTCGATGGAGTCGGTATGACCTTTGAATAGCATCACGCAGTACAATTCTCCATCTGAATCCACTAGTTGAGCCAGTGTACGAGGTGATCCACCAATCCTGTCCTTCTTCTTTAGGCAACCGATGCATTCTAAGCCAACGACTAAGTCTCGACTGTAAGATTCATTATCTTGCTCATGATTGGAAATAATTAACTTGAATAGATAAACATCCGAGTTATCGCTTAGTAAAGCATATATTATTCCGTTACATATAGCCATTGTACCAGTTTGAAGCTCCATCAATACGCCATACTTTAACACATGAGCAGGACTCATCCCCCAGCCAGTGTCGTCATATCCAGGACGGCAAAACATGATGGTGCTCTTGCAGGTCGCTACAACAACACAACGACCGTTTTTTATGTTGTCGTTGTCTGGTACACACGTCATGACGAAGTTTACTGTATCAAACCCATCACCAACTAATCCTTGAGCCAATAAATTGAGTCGAGGGAGATCAATTGTAGCTGAAGAGAACGGGTTGAATAACGAAATTGAGGCTATATCCTCGGTATCAACCACTATTAGCCAACCATACTGACTGCTTACGACCTTTTTTCCGCAAAGTTGATGAACTATGCTTTTGTGTTTGATTGTTGGTAAATACAGAGTGCAATCCTTTGTGACGGTTTTATCAGATTTCCCTTGTAGATGGCAAATCAACCATGGTTGTACACTCGTAGTGCATATGCATCCCCACATGGAAGAGCTACCTGTTTCGTCTTTCCTAAAAAATCTACCATCTGGTAATCACAAGCAATTACAGATACTTTCATATGAGACCGTCTCATCATTCATAATATCATACTGGACAATGCTAGAGGTATAACAGTGTAACACCCAAAAGTGTCTACAATCAGCAATAATTTTACTACACAATCAAAATTTTACTACTCACACAATTAATTTTACTACCTGTATATTTCATTGCAATTAATTTTACTACTCGGATCTAAATTTTACTACTATTAACTCAATTATACATTATACACAAATTAATTGTGTCTACATTGTAGACCTCTAGTTGTAACCAAAAAGAAAAAAAAACACTTTAGACCTCTAGTAATCTGCAATTCCGTATCCTATGCACCAAAAGACATGCAACCTATCTATAATAAGTTATGCTGATCCTTAGATCCATCCTGCGCAACATTAGTTATCGCATATTTATGACAAAACATTATTGCAACAATAAAAGCTGGAATAAAGATAATTACCGTGAACAGACTCGCACAGCTTCATTGTATGAGCGATAATGGACTGTTACTTTATCTCCTTGATGCTCTCGTTTTTTTTTTCTGAGATATTATTATCTCCTGATGCAGACACAGATATAGATAGCCTTATAATTAACTTGCCATAATACTAATTGAGCAGACTAATTAGTTAAGTCTCCCCTAATTAATTAAACTCTTTTCAGAAATAGAGGAGTTTAGGAGAGTTGGTATGTAGCTAGGCCTACACGAGATAGTACAGTATGGAAAATACATACTCCAAATTTACAAATACTTAAGGGCCATTTATTAGCGGCCAATTATAGTAACCGATGTGAAATTAATTGCTAACACGCAACTCTTGCCAATTAGCAACTAACCAATATAACTCGTGGAACGATCATATAGTATAGTAGTATGAAATCGTTGAGCGAAAAAAATCAACAAGCATTTGGTTGAAATCAACGATAATTGATTATTTGCTTGTCCTAAGACTATTACGAAAATATAATGCATCTTAATTCTTATAATTACTTAATTAGCGGGGCTGAGCAACCTCCTTTGTTTAAAAAGCCTTCGCCGTGTACCCGGTACCCCCTTTCTCTCCCTTACTCTGGCAATGACTGAGTTTTTTTTCTTTTAGAAATTTCTATGATTGGATTTCAATATTGTTTCATTAATTTAGTAGCTAAAAAAAGTTTTGTTTTTCAAAAATATCAATTGATGTGAAATTATAACGTAAATTTCACGAAAAGTAATTCTATTGTTTATTAATCCATCATCTAATGTGATAATAATCAAACCGACGCTAATTGCAATGATCCAACGTCTAATTTGTGTAAGCATAACGTGTTAGGACTCTGGCGAATTATGAACGCAGAAGGCTAGAAGTTTCTCGATCGAAGTTAAAAATTGGGACCATAAATTAACTTTGGATATAATCATATAAAGCATGATGAGAATTTGCAATTGTTGGGCTGAAGCCTGAAGTACTTATTAACTACTAGAAGGATTGTTATACATGTTTCGCCTTTGACTTGCCATACATTGCATTCGGATTTTTCACAAATTTCACCGTGAGACGGTCTCTGTACAGTGCTTATACTGTGGTCCCCGGACCACAAACAACACTGTGGTCCGGACAGGTGTCGCGTTGCAATTCGCTCAAAGAAAAAAAAAACAATAAAAAAAATACCATCTCTCTCCTGCAGTCCTCCCTTCCTCGACCTCCCTTTTCCATAACCCAGCCACCGCCAGGGCGACTACCACTACACGCCACTCCGGCCACCACCGAAACCGTCGTCCACTTCCCCCACCACCCCCAATTCCTCTCTCCTCAATAACTCTCACACAAAAGTAAATAAATTAGAAATTTAAAAAACCATGAATTAAGCTAGGATGAGCCATGAATTTAAGAGGTAAATTCCATGGATATTATCCCTATAATTCATGGATATTACCCCTAAAATTCATGGATATGGATAATTAGATTAAAAAATCATGGATGTAATTGAAAAACTAAAATCAACTCTCCAAAAATAAACACCACCATCACCCCAGTCGAACCTCATTTCCGACGCCCCACCCCTACGCCACCAGCATCACACTCCAATAGTTGAAAAATTCATTGGTTTAAAAAGAAATTTCAAAAATAATCCTCATGGATATGATATGAGAAGATGATGGATTTTTAATCTAATTATCATGGATCTTGTAGGTAATGATCATGGATGTATGTCATGATATGTAGTGGTGGGCAACGTTGGGCGGCAGCGACGTGGTAGGGCGGCATTGGTGGTGGATGAAGGTGATGGACGTGATGGTGGGCAAAGAGGGGAGGAGGGAGGATAGGAGAGAGAAAGAGAAAAATAAGGGAACAATTACGTGAAACAGAGGAGGAGAATGAAAAAGAAGGTTTTTTTTTTTTTTTTGCTCCCAGCCAATCAAGAGTAGCCACGTGTCTCGGACCACGGTGTACACTGTGGTCCGTGGACCACCATATAATTTGCGGTCTCTGTAGGGTTCTCGATTTTGATGATAACAAATATAATAGTTGTCTAAGGTTAGTATTTTGAATATGTGATCCTGATGGAACTAACCTTAATGCTCTCGAGTGTGTTTAAGCTTATATTAGCAGATTCCGCACTTCAAGGTTATGGAACGAGTCGAGGCATGGAACAACTACAACTACAAGAGTGTTTTCTGATCATGTAGATGTTCGTGTGTTGTATTGGTTAGAACTCTTGTACGGTCTTGTTTTGACACACCCTAAGATTGTCTGCCTTACGGAAACGTAGCAGGGAACAACGTATGGAACAGTCTTCCTTACTCTGTTCCATACATTGTTCCTATGCAATAGAATTTTGAAAACGCCTTACTTCAAATCTTCCGAGAAAAAGAATATCTTCAATAATTTTGGAAATTGCTTTTACACTGGTACTATCTCATATTTTCCTATTTTGGTTAATATTTTCAAAATTAGGCATTAGTTTTTATTTGATCTCAAGAGATATTCTTTTTCCGGGATAAAATCTTTTTATTATGAAAAGTCTATCTTTTGAGAAATATCTTTCTTGATCAAATTAACCTAATGTTTTGATATTTAAGTTTCACGTTCTTTTTCTTGGAAGACACACACAGAGCGTTTTGAGCAAAACAGAGTATTTCCTTTAAGGCAGAGAGTTTTCTTAGTGGTGTGTCATCTCGATCTAGGCTTAATTGTATCTCACCTGCTTTCAAGAAGCACATCGAGATATCGAATCTTTGTAATCCTTATTTTCGTAAGAGTTTACGGGAAGAGTCACAATATCCGTGGTGGATATTGGGGTAAAGTTCTTTTGGGAAGAACGTCAATTAGTTCTTGTGGTAAGAGCGTGAATTGGTGCTTGTATTACTCTTTGAGAATAGTGAATTATTGAAGATTAGAGTAGGGGTGGACGTAGACCTTGTGCTGAGGTCGAACCACGGTAAATTCATGTGTCTCTCCTTATTGCATTTGTTTTACTTTCTCAAGGAACAGTGTCTCATACATTGTTCCGTGCACTGCTCCTTACACTGTTCCATTACTTGTATCTCCACGAAAAGAAAAGAAGTCAGTGCAGTCGGGTTAATTGCTCGAATTACTCCACCCACTCTATTCACCCCCCCTCTCCGGCCTGATACCAACAGTCTCATACGATTGAGACCTCTCACCCTATTTTAAAAGTAACTGTTACCTTTCAAAGTCACCCTATTTCAAAAGTAACATGTTAATTTATCAAGAATATATAACTTATTAATTAGTCTCATAGGATGCATGAGACGGTTTCACGGTAAAATTACTATTAAATAAAAGGATTGTTATTAAGTGGAAACTCATATGCAATCATGGAATCATGTCTTAACTCGCCTTTGTCCTACGTTGCTATTGCATTCAGGTTGGGGCGCGCGATATGGGCAGTGTACTAGTGTGGCGGTAGCAGGGCCCCAAGGTTGGTTTGGGTGACGATGATGAGTGGTGGTCGTTTAAGTTGGCGTGGTTTTGATGAGGATTGAATTTGTGTGGTTGGCTTAGTTTGGTTTCAAACTAAATTAAATTAAACCCTACAAGAAAACAGGCACAATTAATGCAATCGATTTTTTACGACCGTCAACAAATCGGCATCAAAATATTTAAATAACTGATTTATTTACGTGATTGACCAAGAATTCTTGTTATAGTGAGATGTTGGTATTAAAAGTTGGTGATTTGATCTTCTAGAAACTGAACTTGAATTTGGAGTTTTGGGGTCATGATTGGGTCAGAGCAACGATGGTCAAGGAATAGAGAAACAATCGAACAAAGTAGATTGAGAGATTGAGAATGTTTTAGAGAAGCATGTGCCTCATTTTCACTATTTTCCTTTTATTAAATAAAGAATGCCTTTCTGAGGAATTGAAAGATGATGGATCGGAGTATATGTAGTGTGAGTGTGACAGACTTGATATATATGAGTGTGTGACTCCCAAACTCCAAGCTCAACTAATGTCTAATACCATGGCATTTTCATTCAATATTGGTTGGCACACCAACTCACCAAGAGCTGATTTCTTAGTTACAACATCACTTATTGAGAAATTGGCCCCTACATTTTTTTTCCATGATGTTTACGACAGCGTGATTAAAAATCCGCGCTTGAATACAATATCTTGAAAATTACGTGAGAGAGTCATATGCCAAAGAAACTAATTAGATTATTGATTGATAAGTCGTTAATATACTACTCGTATTTGGTATTTAGGTGGTAAATTAAAGCATGTATAACTATTTTATATAACGTATATATTTAGTTTTTACACTATCTAGGTAATGCTGGACCAATAGATTGAAAAAGTTAAAGTATGATAACACCCTCCTTAACTTTTAATTGGATTAAGAAGTGTTAATTTGCCAATGACTCGAGAAGTCGAGATCAATAATCATTTGCTAAACCACTGGTTTAATAATTGCACGTGATGAAGAAAATAATGAGCCATTTTCATAACTTCAATTCATTGACTCGTTGAATGAGCTCACACATGCTGACACACAGATGCAATGCAATGTGGAGTATGTATATATATCATATCATAGGTTAATTATTAATGAATGTGATGTCTTTTAGAACTCAATCTAAGTTAACCCCACCACATGATTTCGATTAATTCTAAAGTTTGGTAGCGTGATCACTCTTTAGCTTTATTTCCCTTCTTTTTTGGGTAAAATTCTTCTTGTGTAAAAAATCAGAAAAAGCACTCTACAAAGACAAAATGCATGCGTTGCGCTAAAAGTTATTTTCAAGAGATTTTAGATCTTTATGTGAGTTATTCGAGAATTCTTAAGAGTGTTATTCTAGAAGTAGCGTCACCTCGTATATTTGTTCAAGACGATTATAATAAATTTCAAATACAATCAAATCGTAGTAGTATGGGGCTTATGAATTGAAGATATCGATCTTAAAAATGAAAACATGTATGTAATAAGATCATTACACAATGACATAGGCTATAAATTATAATTGAGAGAGTGCAAGTGACAAAACTTGAATATAGCTAACTACCTAATTGTAAATGTTGGAAGGATTAGAATTTGCATTACCTTCGAAAAGTTGAAAGCTAACATTTATAGATAACTGTATTTTTGTTTCGTTTTATACACTATTTTGTATAAGACGATATACAAAATTTGCAACTCATATGAGAATCATAAAAGCACCTATAGATAATCGGCATAGCATTTTCGGATTTTCAGGAAATGCGGGGCATCATTATATGTCATAGTTCCACCAAGAATGACAAGGACTTAGGATCGGAGTGCATCTGATCTTGGACCTAATTTTGGAAAGAGGACATCCCACACAAAAAGTAAAGTGAGTAGTAATTAGTTAACTTAGAAAATCTAAGTCTTAAAAGTAGAAAAAGGTACTAAAGAAAAAAAAGCTCAAATAATCATCATATTGATTGAGATGTTATGCTATAGCATCAGATTATGATTGACGATGTGGATTTCAAACTGTCAAGAAGCCAATCATCACATTTCTTTACACCTTTGGTAACTAACCTTTCTCCCTCGTGGAAACATGTCATATTTATCGACGTTTTTACTCAACTCTATCTTCTTTCATTTTGTTGTTCCTGCCGACTATTTTACAAACTTCTATTTCACTATTCAAGCTCTCTACCAAGTACTCTCATGATCTATCTGTACACTAGTTCGACTTCGACTTTAGTCTCTCTCGCATTCTTTTATTACCTATTCATATTCACTGTTGTATTCTCTTTTCCTGCTCCATTAGTTGGACGAACGAGAATGTACGTGACATATGATCCGCTATATATACTATTGACACGTGATTCGGAAGAAACCTTATTCCGAGTGTATAAATTAGTTCACTAGAATAGAATGTGCTCCATATTCGAATCATCACGTAGAAAACCTTTTATCTTAGGGCCTGTTTGGTGTCGTTTTCTATATTCATTTTTTTTTAAAAAAACCGAAGTCCCCTTTTTCAGGAAAAAAAAAAAGAAGTGGTTTTCAGTTTTCAGTGCCAGTTTTCATTTTCTTTATGTCTATTATACAACCAAACAATTTAAAGTTAATTTTGTAACTTTAACTAAAATATTTACGCAAAAAAACTAAAAACTAAAAACGACAGTGATATCGAAAGAGCCTTTAGATTTTTAGTTCATCGATAAATACGGCCTAAAAGAAAACTACAAAATGGTTTTTTTTTCCTTGTTTTTGTTCGGTACCTAGATTTGAAAAAGGTCCGTTTTGTGAATTCTAGTCACACAAGTGTGAAAATCCAACGGAAAAGTGTCCCTACATAAAAAGTGTTGCACGTTGGGATGACCCACGGCCCACTTTATCTGGCATCAGATCTTCCGAGTACTATACAGTCCACGGTCCACAGAAAGAGTCCACATCCAAAATTCTTCCAACTCTGACACATTACTAGTCCGTCGTCGTGGGCCCATTTAGTAAAGTCACTTAATTAAGTAGATGAAGCTTGTGCAGTGTGCACACCAGCTTTGAAAATGATAGAAAAATTGTTCTTCTTTTTGGTCACGCTTGTGGTGGGAAATCGGAATCTTGGTCTTCAAAATTTATCGTCATCAACATTTTAAGATGGATTATTATAATCGTTTTAATACTGTTAGTGACCTTATTTGTAGCTTTAATCGAGGATGGTGCTTGATCATATCATAAAAATCTATACCATCTTACTAGAAATAAAATGAAGTGCAGGTGTCAAATGTCAAACATTGTCAATTTATCTTTATCAGTTATGTCGAGTGTTAACAAGCCGATGAGCCGAATGTACCTTGTCACGTACTCACGTTCACTATCTTTGAGTTTAGATTAGACACATAAACTATAATCTAATCAAGTACTCCATATACAATATAGTTCAAAATTAATTTTTATATTTGTCGAATTATACAACAAATTTAATTGAATAAACGTGTGATGATCGAAAATTGGAAATTAATACTCAAAATCTCGAATAATTAATTAGGACACACGAAAATGGAAGAGAGAAAAGTTTCTGAAAATTACTTGGGTGATACATTTGGGCTGGGGAGGCTGCTGCCGTAATACCGTATGGCCCCGTATACGAAACGCGAACTAATCATTGTCAGCCGTCATGTATCATGAATGTGGGCCCAATTCAATTGTTTTGTTAAGTCATTTTCACATCTTTGTGAATTCTAGATGAACCCTGTGAACAAGTGCCAATGATTATTCATGATTTATTGATTTGATAGAATAGCTAATCAGTAATTAGTGTGCATGTGTTTTTTTGTTTCTTTGTTTTTGTTTTTTTTTCTTTTAAGCCACCTTTTGTGGCTATGATTATGGTTTTAAAACCTTTTTTGAGAACTAAGTATTACGGAGTATATCTATGTGCTCACATTTAAAGGATTAAAACGATATTGATTGTCATTTCAAAAAAAAAAAACGATATTGATTGATGTACCTTTCATTATATAGAAAAGCGATTTAATGAGCAACAAGTTAGGTGTAAAAGGTTAAACCAACGTAAGTTAAAGTTAAAATGTTGGATAATACAATAAGGCGTCAAAAGTAAGAGTTTGAATTATCCTCAAAGCAAACCGCTACCTATCACGTCTTTTTCCCAAAATCAATCCTTCATCACCATTCACCACCGCCGCTATCAACCTAGTCCGACTCCTTCCAAAGTCGATCCCTCCCATCTTCGGGGTTACTTTCGAAATATTCTCCTACCACTAATTTAAGAAATTGACGATGATAATTGTCTTTAACTACTTTGTAGTGTGAGTTAGTTCAAATAAGTTTAATGACTACACTAACTTTGTGAGACTAATTACCAATTACCATTGTTATTGGAAGCTAAAAGACAAATAAAGGACATCATGGGAATCAAAATCGTTTTTGGGTTATACTTGAAACCTAGGTCATAGAAGAATAGCTTGTGAACACCCCTTAATTTGTCAAGAAAACAACTTCTACCAATTTAACTAAAATATTTGATCTACATTACTACATCGCCTAAGGAAGACTCTCCAATCCTATAGAATGTTCCTGAACTGATTCGATCTACAATACCAATAATAAACATATTACGACCAAATTCATTAAATCTAAAGCGACTGTAGTATCACACTATAACATTTTTACAAGGTCTCTTAATTAATAATTACCGTAGAGTTTCTAATGACAATTTTCATCTTGACGAACTTCTCTACTTATTAAAATACCTCATAAATTAACACTTCTTTTACATCGGAACTTCTTAAAAATATTTAAATACAAAATAAGCCAATAACAAAAGAAGCTTAAATATACTATTTTTTTTTTTTTTTGAGTTTATAAAAAATAAAAATGTGAAATGACTGCGCCGTTATGCGGACAAAGGCAGCAATAGGGAGAGAGAGGAGTCTTAAACTCGTTGGCGTAAACAATAAGATCAACTGTTCCTCGGATTTTCTCCTTATAAAAGCTACTCCAACATTCCCTCGTTTTGTATTCTGCACGCACACACTTAAACAATTCCAAATAACCAGTTGCTTCTAGAATACGATACAAAAAAAAAACAGAGTAAACAAAGATCAAGAAAAAACAGAGGAGGTTAATCAAGAACATTTAACCATGTCTTATTCTGATCATTATTATAATCATGGAGGTTTTCTTAACTGGAGTTACGATCACGACCAAGTGTATTCTTGCTACAATGGTGGATCTTCTGCTAATCATGCCGAAATCGATTATTCTTCACCTTACTCTCAGCAAGCTGATCTTCGGGTACTATACATTTCTTTCTTTTTATCTGATCTTCTCGTTTTTTTTTTAAGGATTGTGATCGAATTGATATTTTGTTTGTTTACATGTTCTTAAAGATTTCGAGAGTTTGTTTTCTCAATAATTTTCGTGTTTTGGTTTGAATATGTGAGATGAATCGAAAGTATAATGGACGTGAGTTACAAAAATACGTAGTAAACGACTATCATGATTGACATTGATATTAAAGGGTTCTTCTTGATTTTTACAGTTAGTTTACATGTTTCTTAAAGATTTCGAGAGCTTGTGGAATTCTAGTCCGGTACAAATATTGTGTATTACGGGTTTTGGTTTGAATATGAGAGATGAATCGAAAGTAGGATGAACGTAAGTTACAAATATGCATGCATAGTAAACTATTGATATTGATGTTGAAGTGTTATTCTTGATTTTTACAGTTGGTTAATTATTTTTCTTGGTAGGCTATTGATATTGAGGCTGCGGCAAAGGGTGAAAATAAACTTGGCTTAAAGCTCACGAAAACACCATCTTTGCTAAAGATTATGGATGATATGAAGATTTCTGGTGGCAAGAAGAAGCAAACAGTTGATGATAATCTTACAAGTGCGGACAAACTCAAAGCTGCTAACTTTTCTGCTTTGTCTATCCAAATCGGCAATTGGAAGGTAACGTCGAATCTAAAATGCGCATGTTAGCTAATTTAGCCGATAAAGTATAAACCTTAAAAAATGTCGTTATGGAAATGATTTGTTTATAATTACGTTCGTTTTCGCTTCGAATTTGGATGTAAATTGTCGTGCATGCGCAGAATGGTGTGTGATAATTTTACTATAATAATGCAGAGAGAATCAAGACATGAAGGAGATTTGGTAGCAAAATGTTACTTTAAGAAGAGAAAGTTAGTTTGGGAGGTTTTGGATGGCAATCTGAAGACAAAGATTGAGTTTTTGTGGTCTAACATTATAGCCATCAGACAACGTGATTCTACTCAAGGCAACAAAAGGATTCTTGAGATAATGGTCAGATTCCTGATTTTGTATTTGAATCGTTTTCGTTTTTCCGAGGAAAATGAGATAGCGTTATAATGCTATCATGTTACGTGGTTTATGCGTTTTTATAATTTTATGTTGGCTTGCAGTTAGAGAGGAGTCCCTTGTTTTTCCGTGAAGTGAATCCACAACCTAGGAAGCATACTAACTGGGAGCAATCTGATGAGGACTTCACAAATGACCAGGCTTCCTTAGTCAGGTATACTTGCTTTATTACGACCTCTAAAATCGACTTTTCTATTGTGTCTACGAGTTTTACTTCAATTGCACCTAAATTCAAGTCGTCACACGTGTATACTTATGACTTCTAACATCGTCTACCCTATCGTGATTTGTTTATGTTATGATCTGATTTAGTTAAAACTGTTTCATATTTACTAGGAAACATGTACTTGAATTTGCTCCTGGAGTGTTGGAGAGGCATTTTGACAAGATAGTACAAGCTGACCCAAAACTGCACCAGTTGAGCCAACAACGTTGGCCAGATCACATCAGTCCAACTTTTCATGAACTTAGTTTCTCCAGACGCGACGATGATTATCCAGTCTACCCCTCTACCACCAGCCTGCCAAGTTCCATTCATCTCGGAGGTACTGCTTTTTATCTCGTCACATTTTACTCAATTTCGATACTACCCTCTTACGTGATAGATGCTCGACTTCACGTATAACAACTTTAATTAAATGACATGCAGGGATGAATTCGTCTATTCTCAATAGTTCCAACTTTGGCCAAACAACAAATTATCCAGTGTCACAAAATGTTTCACCATACCAAAATCTTAGACAAGGAGATCAGCAGAGCCTCAATGATGATCAGTACTATTCTCAAGGACTTCCAAATCAGTACAATCATCAATCCGGATTCGCCACGACATCAATGGACCTCGGCACTATGAACCAGCAGCATGTCACGTACGCACAACAGCAAGACTTGAGTACGTACGATCCAAGTTACCCTTACTCATATCCTAATTCTGGTGGGTTTTATCAGTCGAACCATGATTATCAATCAAATCATGATTATCAAAGTCATGACTATAGTAATGGAGGAGGAAATCAGTGGTAAATGACTAGAGTGATGCAGTTGAAGTGTCCAAGAAGCTTGTTTTGCCTTCCGGGAACCGTGAAGGTACTAATGATGCAAATGAGTTTCAAATTCTGGTCACGAGTATTGCCTTTGACGTAAGCTAGTGAAGTTTGCAGATGTAGAAGCTAGTATGTGTGTGATTGTGTGTGTAAGTTGACATGAGTTCAACATGTAATGTAGAAGATACAGAGGAATTTAAGGGTGTTGACTGAGTACTTTTTAACTGTTTGTTTGCCATAAGTAGACTATAGGAGTATGATGGTCTACATAGGAAATACTTGCAATTATCTAAAACAAGCTTCTGTAATAGTACATTTTAGCTCATGTAATATGATGGAAGTTTTATTCGTTCGTTTAGAAAATCGAACAGTTTCATTGAACAATTTTTCATAACAAGGCAATACTACCAATTTTCCCTGCCTTTACTGCTGATATACTTCAGCAGGAGTTGTTAGCTCTCCTACAGTTCTTGATCAGCAGGTAATAGGGCAGGTTATGTTCTTTCTTAGCTGGTGAGTTTAAGTGTTTAGCCCCCATCACTTTACTCGCAACTGAACAAATCAGCACCTACAGTCCTGAATGTTGCAGACATGCTCTCAGCAGCTTGTACTCATGTCAGACAGGCACAGGAGAGTATTCGCTCTCAGCGAACCCTAATGCTAGAAACTTACCATTGAGTCATATGCAGCGGCGTGGTCACAGTACCGACAACCAACAACTTCAATCATAATGCTGAAAATGAAGAGTATTGACAATGAGGGTCATGGAATTCCTGGTGACTTGGTGAGTGATCTCAATTATTTGAAAAAAAAGTCTAGCAATCTTCTTTCCCGGAACTATAGAAGTACATTGACTGCTAAAAGCTGAAGTTTGTAGACTTCTATACAAATGAAAGCTTTCCCTGTTTGAATCCGCACGTACATATGTACATATAGGACAGCTAATTTGTACTTTATTAATCAGAAAACAAAAAAAAAGAACATCAGCTCATACAAATGGTGAGTCAACAAGCAACGACTGAATTCGACTAGAAGCACAGAACGATCTTCCATGGATCTTGGATTGTCAATATTTCCATTCCTTGCACGTTCAGATCGAACGTTGTAGACAAATACAGTCGTCTGTTCCACCATGGGACACATCTGGTTCCAGAATGTCTACATAAGAGACGTTGATCAATCTTTCAGACATCAAAAGTGTCAAGACTTGAGCACCTTTATCACGCATTTTCATCTTTATCTAAAGAAGCGGACAAGAAACTGATAATAAATTCATCTATATCGCCCTCAAGGACAGAATCAGGATCTGAGACCTCATAGTTTGTGCGAAGGTCTTTCACCATCCGATAAGGCTGCAATGAATCACATAAAAAGGATCTTGTCAGTGCAATCAAGCCGCTATAGCTAGATGATGTTTAGCTAACTGGTGGTGCGCCAAATGAATTTATGGGAACATGAAAAGAATATGTTAGCACATACATGAAGCACATAAGTTCTTATTTGAGTGCCCCAACTGATGTCAGTAAGTGATTCTGTATGATGGGCATTCATTTGAGCCTGCCGAGCCATCTCAAGCTGGTCTATACGAGATTGCAGCACAGCCATTGCTGTAGACTTGTTTTGATGTTGTGATCTAAAATTTCAACAAGATCGTCAATTTCTCAGTTTACGAACACAAAGCACCAATAGATTAAATACAAGATCTTATATCACACTGTCTTACTACAAGGTCAAGTTGAGAGACTTGTCAAACTTTAAGAATACAAAGTGAGGTTGAAGATAAAAGGATAATAACATAATGTTCATAAAACCACATCCGTTTATCTTACAGCCTTACAACAAATTGATAATAGAACAAATTGTACATATTGAAACTATAAGGTATCAGGGTAATGCCACCAAAAGGTATGCCCTCTGCAAGAAAATGAAAGGTTTCCATAGAATCAATACTGACCCGTGTGAGCTCTACCTTCTCCTGTTATTCCTATTTTATTTATTTTGTTCTCCGCATCAGTCTACCTTGTTTTAACTACTTTCTACCATATGCTTAAACTAAGGAACAACACAAGCCTGGATCATGCTCCTCTTACCATTTTAGTAAAACTCAGCTCTAAAGTTACAACTAAGGTGAAATCTTGACAAAGCCAGCATGGAAGAATCATAATCATAAATCCCAACAGATGTCAAATTTTCAGTTTTCATGAGTCAACAAGAAAATGAAACCAAACAAAAGCTAGCACATTATTTAGAAAGAAAAGCTACTACATATTCACTACTTAGGTCCACGGCAATAGGATGAGTTTCAAACCTTTCATTTTGACAAGTAGCAACGATTCCAGTGGGAATATGAGTTATCCTCACAGCACTGTCTGTAGTGTTAACTGACTGGCCACCAGCTCCCCCAGAACGATAGCGGTCTATACGGAGATCCGAATCTTTAATTTGCACACGTGATGACACATCTTTAAGGATAGGGATGACTGCTACAGCAGAAAATGATGTATGTCTCCGCTTTGCACTATCAAATGGTGAAATGCGTACCAATCGATGAACGCCTACTTCTGCTTTTGCATATCCAAAGGCATACTCACCATCAACTTTGATTGTTGCTCGCTAAAAGTACAAGATATCAATAACCGAGAATCAAGTAATCAAAGGGCATTATAATTAACGCTATAAAAGTGATAAAACCTTTATCTAATGTTGCCCTGCCCCCTCATTCCCTCCAAAAGAAAGGCTCAATAGAAAACTCAAGATGCTATACCTTGATCCCTGCTATATCACCAGGCATTTCATCTACCACACTAACTTTAAATCCACGTCGCTGGGCCCAAGACTTGTACATTTGCAGTACCATGGAAGCCCAGTCATTGCTCTCAGTGCCACCGGCTCCAGCTTGAACCTACAGCGATTGCCAAAGAATTTCAGTTAAATTTATGTAAAATGTAAATACTTCCCTTTAGTCATAGATTTTACAGTTTTAAATCACAAGGGAAGTGGTAACTTCAAATCTTTCTCGGGAAGGAGCTGAAACATTGTATCTAATATTTTGATAAATGAAAATACCAGTTAACCTGTTTCAATTTCGGCATGATGCTTACAAACTGTTAAAACTTTAAAGGGTCCCTACATCACTATGTAATAAGCATGATCCTTTAAAACCTACATGCCACAACAGATCCCCAGTATATTTATAAATGCTCTATTGCAATCCCATTGGAAACTCCACATGCCCCAAACAGACAGCTTGCAGACCTAGTTGAACAACTATGGACAGAAGTGAAACAAATGTGTTGCTATGATATCTGATTGAAAAGCCAATATCACATGTTACGCAAGAAATAACTTACTTTGAGAAGAAGAAGAAGAAGAAGAAGAAGAAGAAGAGAAGAAGAAGAAGAAGAAGAGGAGAGAATGTGGTGATGCTATACATAAGGAAAGTTCCTCATCTGCTGACCAATAATGAAGGCAAATCGTAGAAACTAACAGGGACTTAATGGGCAACAGACTTCAGGGCTACTGACTGCAGCCAGCGAAAATAAGACTCATATTCCCATTTTTTTAGGGAGGGGGGGTTCTGAACAATTGACAAAATGTCTTGTGATTTCATATCAAGTAAGAGAAATAATGGGATCCCAACCTCAATGAAACAAGAACAAGAATCGTGTTCTCCAGATAAAATAGCTTCAAGTTCTTTTTCCTTCAAATCGCTTCTCATTTTCAGTAAAGCATTCACTGATTCCTACACATAAACAAAAATTGTCAGATGAGATAGGTAAAAAAAGCCATGGACGATTGGAGGTTCTCTAAGAACTAGATTCGCAAACATAGAAAGTAATCAGGAATCACACAGACACATGCAAGCGCGAACGACACAAGAGATGATCACATTTATAATACTACAACCATAAAGAGCCCATACCCTAAAAAATCATCTTATAGTTCTAGTGTGCTACAAGTGGAAAAGAAAAGAAAAGACCTTTCGCCAACACATAGTGAACATTCGAAGAGTAGAAATGGCTGAAGGAAAAACAATTGATAGCCTTTGTTTTCTCTTTCTTTTGTATTTCCAGTACCTATAAAGCCTAGTTTTTTAACATTCAAAGCATTGTACTTCTAAGAGGAAACAAGGAGTGAACAGAATATAGAAACAAATTCATTAATGAAAAAACAGAAATTTATTTGCTCCTGACTTCGTGTTCCAACCTCCTGCTGCAAGCACTCTTAGCCTGGGAACATATATCAGACCTAAACCCATTATCTATCAGTACTTTTCCAGGAAGACACGGATTAGAGTCCGCAGTCCCACCTAACACAACACAACGTTACGCTCCCAATCTCCCATAGACTCCTACAATTCCAGTAAGCAAAAAAAAAAAAAAACTCATACATCCATAAATACAGTTTGACCTAAATGATTGAAAGCACTAAAGATTACAAATTAACCTATATAATCACAGCATTTCAATCACAGATTTTTCGGCATCATTACATATCATAAAGTGCTTTCCACACAATAATCAACTTTTCCATGCATTTGAGGCCATGAATTTTAAGGTTTGTTGTATAACATGATATCCACCAAAATAAGATGAATATGTTCAGTACTGGATCATTTATTATATTGCAAGCAAATTTTAAACATGGCAGTCAAACAAGGACACAATGCTCAGAATCAACTCGTCTAATAGTAAGCATGTCAGGAACATAAAAAACTATATAGATGCAATAAGTCCGAGTACATGCCTAGAAAAGGTGAGTGCGCACCAATTCCAACTCTGAATCATTCTCTTCTCGAGCAAGCTTCAGCATGTCAATATGATCACACAAGTCCCGCTCAATAGACATCACGCCTTTTACTTTGCTTGATACTGAACCCTGCTCACGACTAATCTTTCCAGCATGAACAGGATCATCCCAAAGATCCGGTTTATTCACTTCAGCTGTCAACAAGTCCAAGCGGACAAGCATTTCTTTCCACTACACACATACAATAGAAATCACATAAAAGATTAGATCAGGGAAAGCCTAACCGAAAGAATGGAATCCGGATCGATAGGCAAAATACACACAAGCAAAGCAGTTTACATAAAGCTTACTCCAATCAATAAGTTGAGAAAAACAATTGTAGTACTAAGTGATGGGGTCAACGCCAGATGCTAACCCTTGACAAGAAATTATTTTGTCTTTTAACTCTTTGTGATAAAACAATTCAAAGTTTGACGCCTCGATTAGAAACAATATGATTCAAGCCATAACCTTAAACAAAGAGGTTAAGTAAATTCCAAAAGAAGTCACACAGATCTTCAAACACCAGAAGACCCATACTGCTTTCGACCAAATCATCTTTGATCTTCACCTCCCTTTTACAATCGCATCACTTCTCCAGCCTACAAGCCTCGTAACTGCCGCCTCAGGCACTTCACCAATCCCTACCCACAAGGACTCAAGGACTGTTAAGCTCATTTACATCCATTCTCTCCAAAAATGATGACTTCAACTGAATTTTAAGGGACATAATTGCAATACAATTGCATTTAACTACATTTCATAATTAAACTTTCTCTGTACATTAGTACCAATTTCCAAAAGGCACCATGGGCAATCGTCGAGCACCAATACAATAAAGTCCCAACCTTTACACTTAACCCTTCAATTCCTCGACATGACTACCATGATATGTACAGCTTAGACTCTAAAGCTTATATTGTTCCAAAGTCCTAACCTTTACTCTTAAACCTTCATTTCCTCGACATAATTACCATGATATGTGAAGCTTAGACCCCAAAGCTTATATTGTTCCAAAGTCCCCACCTTTACCCTTAAACCTTCGATTCCTTCACAAAATTACCGTGATATGTGCAGCTTAGACTCTAAAGCTTATACTACTCCAAAATCCAAACACATGCCATAGTCTCATAGATCATGCTTGGTTGCTTGTAATGTAACTCGACCTACCAATTAAAAGTCATATGTTCAACTACGGTCCGCTACACATAACTCCTCCAACCTATCCAGCAACCCCTACCCCCTTCTCATATCATACATCTAGACTACTAATGAATGGCATTCCATAGCAAAATGCGAAAATGCGATTCCATCATATAATCAAACAAGCACACAATGTAATCTCCAATTAACCCAAACATAAACATACGCAAATCTAACACTATATAAACTCATATAAACAAAACAATACAACAAAAGAATGTGGACAAAATCCGACCAATTGGCGTACCTTCAACCGCCTTTTAATGAGATGTATAGACTGAGCAATAGCAGAAGCATGACTCTTCCAATCATTCTCACTCTCATCAAGTATAGTCCAATTTTTAGCCAATATCTTTTCCACTGTCAGCCCATCAGAAGTTGAGGGTTCATCATTAGCAGCAGCAGCAGCAGATTGAGAGCTAAAAAACCGAACCCGACCCGAAAACCCGAATCTCCCACCATACCCACCACCAGAAAAATCCGCCTTTTGGGGGAAATTTACAAGATACCCAGAAAAAATTGATTGAAAACTTGCACACCCATGTTCAAAGATCGAATCTTTAGAGCTAAAATGACATATTTGGGGTTGATTTGAGGGTAAATTGTTGGAATTTTGGGGGTGAAATTGGTAAGAGATGGTATTTGAATAAAATTTAGGGTTGATTAGAGATGATATTCTTGATCTTCGGGTAACAATATGTATCATTTTGAGAGAGTTGAAAAGAATAGAAAATCAGCAAATGAAAAGTGGGATGTGAAAAGTGTGCAAGTGAAGGGTTTATTGTCGATTGGAGAGGGTTTTAGGATGAACACAAAAACAGTTTAATTTGGAGATGAATCAAAATGACCATTTTAACCTTTCCAGAAAAAAAGAAGACAGCGTAAGTGTGAAGCTCCCTCTGAAGGACTCTTGTCATCTGATCACTTCCATTTCCAGTCAGTTTCATACTAGTGAAGAAAAGAGAGAAAGTGTGGAGATGAGGAAATCTGGGGTTGTTGTGATTGCATCTCTTCATCATTGTTCTGGTGGTATTTTTCTTACCCCTTTTCAATTTCGTTGTCGTCTTCTTTACTCTTCCAGTTTTTGCCACCATTTTCATGCTTCTGCTACTTGTCTTGTTCATGAAGATCGTCAATTTATTCTTGATTCTGTTAAAAGGCAATGCAAATTAGGGTTTTCTGATCCCCAAATCCCCTGTTCCCTCTTTCACCATTTGATCACTCTCCGTCCCCGTCCTTCTATTATTCATTTTAATCAGCTTTTTACTGCAATGTCTAAGATTAAACCCAACCCCCCTTTTACCACTGTCATTACTCTCTTTAATCAACTTGAGCTGTCCGGTGTCCGCCCTGATACACATTCCCTTAATATTCTGGCCAATTGTTACTGCCGCTTGGGCCGTGTCGATTTCGCTTTCTCTCTCCTCGGCAAGCGCTTCAAGCTTGGGTATCAACCTGATATTGTCACCTTCACTACCTTAATTAATGGACATATTCACACAGACCAGTTACCCGAAGCTGTGAAATTGTTGGATAAAATCGTCAAGCTCGGGTTCCAACCTGACCTTGTTACCTACGGTACTATGTATAAAGGTCTGTGCCGCACTGGCAACAATGCTGGTGCTCTTAACTTGCTTCGGAATATGGAGCGTCAAGGCGTTTGTAAGCCTAATGTTGTCATATATAGCACAATCATTGACAGCCTTTGTAAAGACCGGTTGTTACCGCAGGCCCTTAATCTCTTCAAAGAGATGAAAACCAAGGGCATCTTACCTAATGTCGTGACATATAATACCTTCATTCGAGGGATGTGTACTTTAGGGAAATGGGATGATGCTAAGGTCTTGTTGTCTGAGATGATGGACAGCAATGTAGCTCCTGAAGTTGACACCTACAGCATGCTCATCGACATGTATTGTAAAGAAGGAATGGTTGATGAAGCGAAAGCTATATTTGAATTCATGACTAAGCAAGGTGTGAAACCCAATGTTATAACTTACAATGCTTTGTTGGATGGGTACTGTTTGCGTGGGCAGATGAAGGAGGCGGAGAACCTACTAGATTTGATGGTCAAGCGTGGTTTTAAACCTAATATTGTGAGTTTCAACACCTTGATAAACGGATACTGCAAGTATAAAAAAGTCATTAAAGCCCTTGACATGTTCCAGGAAATGTTTGTCGAAGGTAATCCTATAACCCCAAATGTTAGAACGTATAACATTCTTATAGATGCCTTGTGCAAAGAAAAGAGGCTGCAATCTGCACGCCTGCTTCTTGAGCGTATGCGATACCAAGGTGTGAAACCCAATGTGGTCACTTACAATTCATTGCTTGATGGCCTATTTAAAAATGCACAGATTGATGATGCAATCTCTTTTCGTAGACAGATGGAGGGTGAAGGAGTAGTCCCTGATATAATTACGTACAATATCATCCTTGATGGACTGTGTGAAGCTGAGCGACTTGGGGAAGCTGTTGAAGTGTTTTCTTTTCTTGTAGCTAAGGGGTTCCAACCACGCGTAGATACCTACAATATTATGATCAAAGGGCTGTGTAGACAGGGGTTGTTAAGTGAAGCAGCTGAACTATTCAAGAAAATGGAGGACAGTGGCTGTGCTCCAGATGAGTGTACCTTCAATACAATCATTAGAGGATTTCTTAGTGGTAATGAAGTTGAAAGGGCTCTGGAGTTTGTTACTGTCATGAGAAGCCGAGATTTTGCAGCTGATGATCAAACGTCCGAGTTATTACTGGGCTTACTTACTGCTGATAATACTAGTGATGAAGACAAGGCATTGCTGCGATCATTTTTTGAGAAATGAGACTATCATGATTTATGTTCTTATGTTACTCAATATCAGTGTTCGGCAACATGACTATATATGCTTACTGTTTTCAGTATCTGGATCTACTTCAGATTTAGAACGAGGTCTAGAAACTTGTAAGTATCAATTGTGGAGTACATAGTAGTTTTTTTTTTTTTTTTGGAAATAGGGAGTACATAGTAGTTGCTAGAGAAGTCCTGTAAATTGAAATCTGTTGCTTACTAGTAAAGCCTATGAAAGGCCTACTTGATCGGGACATCATTGAATAGTTTTAAAGGTTTATTAACATCTGTCGATCTGTGTGAACGTTGATGATCACTGTATGTTGCTGAGTTGCTGCAGAGCTTCGTTGGACCAGGATCTGTGACAAATTCGTCGGAACAATGGAATGAAGTGTCAGGACTCAGGAGACATCTGAAGGAAACCATCCTGAGAATTTTGACAGTCTAATCTATATGCACAATGATACAGGTCTCATGATAGATCGCATAATAATACTGAAGTATCCACATCCGAGGCTTTTTGTATGTGTTTGAGACTTAATTAGCACATTCCTCGTCAAGTGGTACTAGTGCCTATCTAAGATTATCGCTAATAGCAATAAACACGCACTCCAAAAAATTATCTAAGATTGTACGCACAATGAATCGTTTATCTCAAGACGCGCTTAAGATGTAATTTATGGATAACAAAATTTTTAACAAGGACAATATGAAGCCACCTTACCAAGACACTCAACAAAGATGACAAAGTCGTTTTTCAGTCATGATGCTTATAAAGTAAGAGTGTCAATCTGAGAAATCCGTATGATGTAGGATTCGGCTTTAAAATTGACCCGAGTTGGTGGAGTCGGCTAAAAAGTTAATAGTCGGGTGCCCATCAACCAAACCCTTTCACCCCTCCCTGACTGACCCCCATCGACCGGGAAAAGAAGCGTAAAGATGAAGAATCTGATGCATTTGCTGTCAACTCTTCATTCCTTTCCAAACCCTCTCCTTCATAAACCCTTGTTCCTCTGCACACCAAAACCCACTCTTAAACCCTCCTCAACTTCCCCAATTTCAATGTCATCATCATCATCACCCAAAACCCAACAAAAAACACAATCAATTTCAATGAAAAAACAAGAAGAAAAAACCCAATTGGAAAAACCCCCAATAACAATGGCAGACTACCCAAGTCCAGTGTCCCCACCATTACCTGCAATTTCAAAGGATATTGAGCTTATGAGAGCCATGTCAGCAGCTTCAAGGTCAAGCCTCTTTGTTCTTACTAAGGATGATGTCATCTTTGAGGATCAATGGTTGTTGGTTGTTAACAAACCTTCTGGTGTTTACTGTGAGAATGTCTTGTCTTCTGCCCCTGCTCTCATTCACCAATCTACTGGTATTGGTTATCTCATCTCTCTCTCTCTTTATATTTTAATTATGAAAAAAAATCTGTTGTTGTCTTGCTATAAAATATTAGGATGTTTTTTTGGGGATTTTTTGCGGGTTTATAATGAGGCGTAAAGGTCAATACAAATATTACGAGTTTAGGGAGGATGGATTAGGACCCGCGGTTTAATGTACACAGTTGCTCAGGCTAATGTAGCTCATTGGGTTTGTAGAATTCGATCAAACATGGATGTTGTTAATTACTTGTAATTATGGATTTCGGGTAAGACCCGGATGCTTGAATTTTGCAATGGGTCAGGGGTGTGTTTGGTAGAGTAATTGAGTCAATGGGTCATGATAGCTACCTCAATTTTGTTTTAAAGATTTGATCTTGGAAGATTTTATTGGAAGGATTTGAAGTTTATGCGTCATTTGGAGGTATTTTGTGGGTTGCTAACTTGCTAAGTTTGTTGGAATGATTTAGAGGGAATTTAATGCAATATTGGTCTCGAACTAGGGAGCTGTATTTAGATTATCGACTTCATAAAAGTTGAGCATCCAACAAAAAAGTCGATTTTGTTACATATGTAGGTAAGTGTTGGTGGTGGTTGAAATGAGTGAAAGGAATTGAAATGCTTTCTTGAAGGGCTTGCATTATCAGGAAGACTTGAGTCTATATCCTATATCAGGATGTGTCATAATATTTGACTGGAAATTCTCATAAGATCGGATATTGTGGTTGAGAGCTTGAGATGGGGATTTTCTTCAGTCAAAAGTATTGCAATTGGTCAGGCTGGGTTTGTTAAAATACTTGAGTCAGTGAGGCATGATATTTACTTCATTTTGGCTTTAAAGATTTGATCTTCGAAGGTTTGCTTTTAAGGATTCTCGTCAATGTGTCTGGTAGAGTAATCGAGTTAATGGGTCATGATATCTACCTCATTTTTGTTTTAAAGAATTGATCTTGGAAGATTTTATTGGAAGGTTTCGAAGTCAATGCGTCATTTGGAGGTATTTTGTGGGTTGCTAACTTGCTAAGTTTGTTGGAATGAATTAGAGGGGATGTAATGCAATATGGGTCTCGAATTGGGGAGATGTATTGAGATAATCAACTTCATAGAAGTTGAGCATCCAGCAAAAAAAGTCGATTTTGTTACATATGTGGGTAAGTGGGTGTTGGTGGTGTCGAAATGAGTGGAAGAAAATGACTTGGTTTTTTTGAAGGGCTTGCATTAGCAGAAAGACTTGAGTCTATAATCTATATCCATGTGTCATAATATTTGACTGAAAATTCTCATAAGATTGGATATTGTGGTTGAGAGCTTGAGATGGAGATTTTCTTCAGTCAAAAGTATTGCAATTGGTCAGGCTGGGTTTGTTAAAATACTTGAGTCAGTGAGGCATGATATTTACTTCATTTTGGCTTTAAAGATTTGATCTTCGAAGGTTTGCTTTTAAGGATTCTCGTCAATGTGTCAATTGAAGGTATTTTGTGGGTTACTTAGTATGTTGGTTTGAATTAGAGGGGATGTAATGGAAATAGGTCTTGAACTGGGGAGTGAACACGATTTAGTTCCATATGTAGGTCAGTGCTGGTGTGCATGTGGTCAGAATGAGTTGAAGGAAATGATATGTTTCGTTGAAGCCATGAAGGTTTGGCATTTCGAGGAACACTTGAGTCGTATAAATTGCTTCATATTAGTCTGTGAATTGCATAGGATTACAGATTGTGGTTTTGAGAGGGGGTTTTCTACTTTGAAAAAAATGGTAGCATGAATTTTGTATGTTCTTTCAGTGGATTATAAATTCTATGAAAGTATGAATGATGAGCCAGTACCAATCTTTGTAGTAGTTGGTGGACTTGAATGCTGCTTTGAGGTGTTGTAAATAAGTATTGGGTGTATCAGAATTCCAGAAAAGATCAAAAGGATACATCTCAGGCTGGAACTTTGGGGCCTCTCGAGAGAATCCTGTTTTTAGAAATTGAGACTAATTCCAATTCATCGTGTCTTGTTGAAGAGATATGCAGATGTGCACATCAGAACAATTGTGATTTGGTCTCATGTTACTAATTTCCTTGCAATAGCCAATTGGTGTAGCTTATAGCATTAAAATCTAGTTTATTAGGGGAGTGACAGAAATTGTTAACCAGATATCAATGGGCAATTGTGTGAGATATGACCTCATCCAAGAGTGAGTGGGGCTTTGATGAAGGTCTTATTTTCTCAACCTTGTGAGTTATGAGCAGGAAGTGAGCTACCTATAAATTAGTAAAGGCTAGAGCTTAGTGTAACTTTTATGAAGCATGGATAGCAACTATGATCTGTTCTCAACCACTCAGCGTCAATATTTTACGTGAACATTGTATCTCCTAGTTGCTGGCGTTTCTATAAACTGTATAGACTCAGAATGCTTTTTATGCGCACTACAAATTGAGAAATCTCACCCCCTTACTCTCCCTCCCCCCCTTAGTGAGAAGCTGTCTACAGGTCTAATTTCCAACACATTTGGTAGTAAGACTAGTAAACAAAGAACTTATTTCGTAAAATCAGTTTCCAAACGACCACTAAGATTTCAGCTTACATGTGTCTGTCACCTTGTTTCAGATTCGGAAGGAGCTTCAGAATTCCATCTTGCTAACAGATTGGACCGTGATACAAGTGGGTTGATGGTTATAACCAAATTACACAAGGTAGCTGCCAAGCTTGTCAAGGCATTTACCGATCACAAGGTTCGGAAGGCTTATATTGCTCTTTGTATAGGGACTGCACCAGATTGGGTTACAATCAGGTTAAAATCTGGCCATGGTAGATCTAAATATGGAGCTTGGCGTGTATATGCTGCATCAGATGTGGGTCGAGTCCTTCCGGGTGGATCTTTTGTAAGAGACATGGAAACTCAATTTGAGGTAGTATCAGTAAATGGTGATGCTCCATCAAAGAAGGTATTAGTTGGTGCAACTAAAGAAGAAGAAACTGTTGTTGTTGAAGAAAAATCCTTGATTGAGGCTGAGCACAGGGATGAGATTTTGGTCCGAGCTTTTCCAAAGAGTGGGAGGACTCATCAAATCCGCTTGCACTGTCAATACCTTGGAATGCCTATAAAAGGAGATGTTAAGTATGAAGGTGTGTGTGAATGGAAAGGGGAGATTTGTGATGGACATGCACTACATGCAGAAAGTTTATCATTTGAACACCCTATTACCGGCCTTCCACTACAATTTCAAGCACCATTGCCTTCATGGGCTGCCCAAGCTATGAGATAATGATGTTCATTCACCAAGCCAAAACCCTGCTACTCGCGTATCCCAGGTGTCAAGATATATAAAGTCCAATGTTCATTTATGTGATGCTTAATGATTGCTGAAAATGGAAAGTAAGCGTTTGTTGTCACTGGTGGGATGTGTATTTCTTATTTCTTATGCCTGCAGCGTCAGGCTTCTGCTGTTGAGCCTTCGATTTCTCCCCTCAGGTTGTGGATTGAATGAGGTATGACGGAGAAAATACCTTTACAGACCCTTTTGCTGGGAAGTTTTTTCTTTTGGTGGGAAGTGTTTGTGTATGGAGTAACTTTGTTTCTGATCTTAATCCGACATGCAGTTCATAAGACTACTCATGGTCAGCTCGGGCAGAAATCAATTACTAACGAATGAGTCAAGTCTTGTCCTTCTGTATGTCTCTAGACAATGCTACCGTTTTCGGGAATGGTTAGGCTTGTGCACAATGTGCTGGAGGTGGCTAAGAGCGTCTGTATTTGGAAGTTGTAGACTTGTAGACTATGTAGAGCTTCTCCACTTGAAGGCTTCCTTTTGCCATGGTGATGAGGGAAAGTGAATATTTCCAGAACCCTACATTCTAATATGTTCTGAGGTGAACAGAAGAGTATTATAAACCTACTGAGAGTATTGGAAGGTAAGTTTGTGTTTCCCGTACATAAGCGAAATTTATTGCAAATACCACTGTTTATTCTCTTTCAATGTATACACTGTGGTTTGCATTTGCGGTGATAGGATATATCATAAATTTGTGGATTTTGGCTCAGAAGTTGTTTTGAGGTTATTCAATTACATGAGTCATTGGTCAAAGATATTATTGAGAAGCATAGCTTGGTTGATGAATTTTGTGGGACTGATTAGTTTATGTCTGAAAACTTAAGGAATCTTTTAGCATGGTTATACTCTTAAAGAAGGTAGTAAGAGAACACACATAGGGTGTGTACTTCCTGTTCTCGTCTATAACAATAGATTGCAGAGTCTTCTTCACATAGAAGCCCGGTTTATGTAATCAGTTTCTTGGCCTATTTTGGTGAAATCAATTCGGAAGCTGATGGGAGTAATACTGTGAGTGTGGTACTATATCTACATGAGTTTCGGGCTTTCACTGTGACAAAATTGTTGTAGATAGCTATATCAGCTCCAAAGTCCTAACATCAGAGGGATGTGGGCTTTTGCGTAGGAAGCACAGCTGATATTAACTGGTCACTTTCGTTAACAGCTGGTATAATACAGGAAAGTGATACATCCAAGTACTTGCGGAACTTTTTAAGAAAAAACGAGTTTGGCAACTCTTACGAGTACTTGGCAAAGCCCCGATCCACAGGCAGGCAGGTGTTATGCATCATTTTAGAATGCTAAGAGTCAGAACTCAGAAGGATAGATGCACAGGTCTGGACCTGTCTGCAGACGCGAACAACCTTCACTTAACAATGTCTTGTTCCTCCTTTCCCTTCTGCGTGGGAGAGTGGGTGTGGCCGTGTGGGGGTTGTCTTTCTAGCTCGTTTTAGGTTGAGACTGCAGGTTGTTGAAGTTATCCCTGTAATTTGTACCATTGACATAAATTTGGACCTAGTGTAAGTTATGGGTTTCCATGACTAGTCCACTACTTTATCTATGTTGCAAATGCAAATTTGCAATGATTATAAGAAGATGGTAGGTAATCATACGTCGTGGACTCGTGGCCCGTGGGACGAGCATGGTGTGAAGCTTGTATGTGCAGCTTGTATGTGAAGCTTTATGTTTCCATCGCTTCAAACTCAAGCATCCAAATATAGACTTAGTGAGCCTATATAGTGACCCTACAGACAAACTTTGAGATGCGGCAAAAACGCTGGATTAAGCCCGTCATTACAGTTTACTACTCCACTATACTATACCCGATGTAGTGATTTGTACGTTTGATTCGCATTCATTTTACGTACAACATTTTGTTTTCATTTTATGTTGACTAATAAATTTATCTATAGTAGCTATGTGTACGTGGCTTTGAACTTGTTCTTAGAGGATCGCTAATAAAGCCTCTAATCGTATCATGTATACGAGTCATGAAAGAATTTCTGTAAATGTTGCGCACCGCACTAAAGAGGTAATGTTCATTTGGTTTGGATATGTACAATTGTACAAATATAAGGCTCCACAAAATCTTATGTGACAAAGCAAATGCGATATGACGAATACATGGTAATTTTTACACAGTGGTAGTTAGTTTGAAAAAGATTGATTTAACCATGATAAAGAGGATTCAAGTATGTTGTTTACAATGAAAAAAAGGTAACTAAAAACGACTTTTCGAGTTTAACCAATCAGTTCGACTTCAAATAATCAAGCCAAAGAGCAAGTTAGTCTTTGAACCATTGAGTTATACTATACTGTAATATGATGATCCATCATCCATCAATGAATCCGTTCTAAGTCAAAACCTTATAGCGTAAAGTTGAAAAGTAATTTTTCAGAGAAATTACAATCATAGTTATCGGTATTATCACACTTGGAAATAATAACTTCATAAGCTTCTTATATAGCAAGTCGAATTTTTCTTTTTCTTTGCACTTAATCAAAGGGATGAAAAATGATTTAATTGGTCTATCGCTCTGCCTAATACGAAATCAGATCGAAAGATTCATTACAATGCGATTAGAAAGACTCGATTATGTCAAACGGACCCTAACAACAATGATAGTATTTTTAAGATATTATAAACTATTGGACCTACGATTCATTTACGCTTAATGTGGGCCCACCCCACCCAATATCTTTCATGATCGAAGCACACAATAAAACCCAAAAGAACTGCACACGCACACCTCACGTGACAATCCCCAAAACAAAATCCACCCAAAAATAACAAAAACCCAGAATTAATGGCATCTTTCCTAAATCACCAAACCCACAAGGGGCAAATCCGTAAACTCACCAAACGAATATCCCTCATAAAATACTCTCCCTTCCGTGTAAATCCCCAATCAAATCCCGCCACGTCACTCTAAATGACACCTACATCCAACGTGTCAAACTCCCATTAGTCCACGTCACCACCTACTCACCAACGAGGACGAGGCAGATGTAGTAAAGTAGGCAGAGAATTGGTCTCACTCACCACATTTATATGAAGGCTGTTATATGAGCAGCAGTAGCTGAGAATCGTACTGGTCACACTTCACATTTCTCACCTCACTCACTCTCTCTCGCTCTCGATCGAATTTTCTCTCTCCTCGAAAATTCTCTCTCCTCCTTGGAGTTAGCAATGGAGTTTCGTAGGCGAAACCCTAGCGCTTTCTCTCTCCTCCTTCTTCTCTCGCTCTTCGCTTTCGCCTCTGCTAAAGTTTTCTTCGAAGAACGCTTCGATGACGGTATATCTCTCACTCTTTAATTTTGTTAATTATTGAATTATTTCGATTTAATTCGTTTTTTATTGTAATGTGATGATCATTTTTTATTTTGATTGTGTTGATCGTACAGTAATTTGATTTTATCGTTTTGTTTAATCACATTTTTGGATTAAAATTATGGTATAATTTGATCGGCATTTGAATTTGAATTCGATCTGGAGAATTTTGATTTGGTCCGAAAATGATTGATTACTGTATGAATCAGCTGATTTTTTTGTTTGAATCGTGTTACACAAGTTTGATAATTAGTTGGAGTGATTTCTGAGGTTTTAGTTTGTAACGATGATTGTGCATTTTTTTCGATTATAATTATGTAGATCTGATTTTGTTGTTTTGAAATTATGAATATGATTATTATTTTGATATCAGATCTGTGAATTGGATGAAATGGAGGTTAATCGTGTGGAATTCGAGATCGATTATTAATTTGTTGACGATGTTCGGTACTCTATGTGTTGATTACGCATCCTACATAGCGTAGGTCGTAGTCGCAGTGATAGTTGGTTTATTTGAGGATTAGTGATGATAATTGATGTGTAAATATTGATTAAATATTGCGGAGGGTTTAATCACTGTCGCCGTTGACTTAATGAGGATTAGTGATGATAATTAATCATCTTTTCAACTGCTTAGTGTAAACTAGTTGCAATTGGCTGCAATTATCAGACGTCATTATCCGGCCGAAATGTTGATTTGTTATTGGCCTTAAACAGTCTTAATCGTGTCACGTGTTCAACACGCTGTGTAAATGGTGCTTTGGAGTAAGATAGGGGGTGTTGAGTAGGTGGTGACGTAGTGTGATGGAGAATGAAGAAAAACGTAGGAGTGACAGTGTGTATCAAACTGTGAAGTGTGAATAGTATGTGAGGTCTACGAATCGATGTAGACGTTACGTATATAATGATATTCCATCGTATAGTTTACTATTGTTGTGGAGCTTTAGTTAGAAAGCACCATGGATGACCCTTGAAGTCTGTAAGGTTTATGTGTAGTGAGTTTGTAGAGCGAGTTTTTTCTGCTGGCAGTTTAATTACGTAGATTAAGAACTAGACATTTGCTCTAAATTGTTTAATTGTGTCGAGGTTAGTAAACGAAAAATGCATTTTCTCGAAAGTACTGTGTTGTGGCATATTGGATCATATGTTTATTTTGAAACTGAGAAAAATGTTGATCTCTGCGAGTAATTTAGGATGATTTATACGAATGGATAGGTTAACTTTTTCCCCTTACTAATCATTTGTTTTGTTTTCTGAAGATGGATGGGAGTCTCGTTGGGTTAAATCTGACTGGAAGAAGGATGAGAACATGGCTGGAGAGTGGAATTTCACCTCTGGCAAATGGAACGGAGATGCCAATAACAAAGGTATACATTTAGATGATTTTCTACGATTTTTTTGCCTCTATTTTACTTTGAGTTCCAACTTTATTGCGTCTATTCTGACTCGTGATTCTGTTTGATGTTTGCATTACAGGTATTCAGACTAGCGAGGATTACAGATTCTACGCCATCTCTGCTGAGTACCCAGAATTCAGCAACAAGGACAAGACTCTAGTTTTCCAGTTCTCTGTTAAGCACGAACAGAAGCTTGATTGTGGAGGTGGTTACATGAAGCTACTCAGTGGTGAAGTCGACCAGAAGAAATTCGGTGGAGACACCCCATACAGGTTCGCCTTGAGTTCTTCACTGTTAAAGAATTTTTCTGGTGATCTAATTGTTCTTTGGAACCTATATAGTTCACTGAAATGACAATTCTGTAATTTCTTGGCTTTGCAGTATTATGTTTGGCCCTGACATCTGTGGCTACAGTACCAAGAAAGTCCATGCCATTCTTACCTACAACGGAACTAACCACTTGATCAAGAAGGATGTTCCATGTGAGACTGACCAGCTGACTCATGTTTACACCTTCATTCTTCGCCCAGATGCCACCTACAGCATTCTCATCGACAACGAGGAGAAGCAGACTGGTAGTCTGTATGAACACTGGGACCTACTTCCTGCTAAGCAGATCAAGGACCCAGAAGCCAAGAAGGTATTTAACTATTGCAAGTGAAATTTCTCTTATCGAAGTTCATTGCAGGTGAATGTTTGTTTGCTGACTATGTGTGATGACTTGTGAACTTCAGCCTGAGGACTGGGATGACAAGGAGTACATTTCCGACCCTGAAGACAAGAAGCCTGACGGCTACGATGACATCCCTAAGGAGATCCCTGACGCCGAAGCCAAGAAGGTACTGTATATCGAGAATCATGTTGAGTATTAGTCAGATTCTCTTATGAAGTTTTACTGACTTGGTTGGTCATTCCCATTACATCAGCCTGAGGACTGGGACGATGAGGAAGATGGTGAGTGGACCGCCCCCACCGTTCCCAACCCAGAGTACAAGGGCCCATGGAAGGCAAAGGTTTGTAGAGTTTGATTATACCTTTATTCTCAAGAGTAATGTTAACGATAGTGTTCCATCGAGTGATATGGCTGTAACTGAGCAATATATCTTCTCCTACTTTCAGAAAATCAAGAACCCCAACTACAAGGGCAAGTGGAAGGCACCCATGATTGATAACCCAGGTCTGCTCCTTGTTCTTCTGCTGTTGTTTACTCTTTGATTTCTCTTCCGTGGTTGTTTACTTGGATTTTGATAGTGAGCTAATCAAAATTGTTCGATCTTTCAGAATTCAAGGATGACCCAGAACTCTACGTTTTCCCCAGCCTCAGATATGTTGGTATCGAGTTGTGGCAGGTAGCTTTCGTTTTCCCTTCTTACTTGCTTACACACAGACATTGTTTGCTTTTGTTATATGCAATACAATGTTCAAATACCGAGAAACCGATGTACCCCTTTTTGACAGGTCAAATCTGGAACTCTCTTTGACAATGTCTTGATCTGTGATGACCCCGAGTACGCAAAGCAATTGGCTGAAGAAACCTGGGCCAAGCAAAAGGATGTAAGATTTATTTTGTGTTCACCTTTTGCCCTCTTGCCTTCTTCTTCCATGCCATGATTCCGGTTGTGACATATTTTTTGTTGTGCATTTTTCAGGCTGAGAAGTCTGCTTTTGAAGAGGCTGAAAAGAAAAGAGAAGAGGAGGTATGAATTCCATTGACAGTTAATTTCAGCTGTATTGCTTACATTTATTTTCGCAACCTTCTCATCATTCTGATAAATGTGTAATTGTGGAATAATGAAGGAGGAGAGGAGGAATACTTGTTTTGGATACTGAATATGGAGTTAGCCATAAATAGTCTTGTAGATTCTGGTTTAGAAACCAGCTGATGCTTTTGAAATGTACAGCACCTCTGTTTTAAAATTTACTGTGATTAATCCTGATTTCTAACTCGAGTTTTACACTTCCAACAGGAGACAAAGGATGATCCCGTTGAGTCAGATGTAAGTGGCAAAATTTACTCTTTTGTTTGTAGTTTAATTACTTTATTTTTTAGCATTGGCTATAGTCCTAAGCCAATACCTGTTCTTCAGGCTGACGAGGATGATGATGACGATGCTGAGGGTGATGACGCTGATGCCAAAGACTCTCATGATGAAGATAAACATGTAATAGTCCTGTCCTGTTGATTACCTTTGCTCTTTATAACAAGATGCTTTTGCTGCTGACTATAAATTTTTCCTAACTTAAATCTCTGGTTTTGTTCCGTACAGGATGAACTTTGAGCAAGGAGCGAAAGCAATTCCTTAGATGAGAATGTTAGATTCGGCCTCATGGTTCGCATGCAATCTCCCCTTTGTCAATTTTTTTAGCATAGGGTTTTGTTGGTAGAGTAAAGAACACCAAAAAAGGCTGTAAGTCAGATTGGTTTTATCTCATTTGGCTGTTTTAGTGAATAGCAGCCAAAGGCCAAGGAGATCTGCTTAGTTATAAATTTGGAACAATGAATAGATAACCCTGGAATGGTAACTGAGCTGAATTATATGACAGTTTTCATTGCGTTTTCCCGCCTACTTACATTTCTTCCTTGTGTATCTGTCCGGCGTTTAAAGTCTTACTTTGATTCTGACCTTATATGCTGTCGTGAAATACATCTCGAGCTGCTGAAAGCAGAGTCTAATACTTCGTACTAGTCTAGATTTGTGCAGATGCACTTTTAATCAGTCAATTTTATAATGTTGGAGTCTGGCACACTGGTGATGCTTACTGTGTCTGACAGACGGCAGCGCCATTTTTAGGTGTTCTCTGACAGATAGCAGTTCCTGGTATAGCAAAAACAGAAACAATATGATCTGTAAGTGTGGAAAGTTGCAGAGATGCAAATATCTGCCGTATACTCCATATATGGCAAAAGTGATGACACATTTACATTATTCTGGTAGATCGGGCCCAAAATGATCCTAGTACAACTACTTTAAGCTCTTCACTACTTCATAGCCGAACACACAGTTAGATCTCTCTTTTCACTTGGCAGCAACATTGCCAGAGCAATCAGATTTGGGCATCTTCACAACTAAAACAGGACAAGTAGCGTGTTGCACGCAGTGATTGCTTACACTCCCTAGTATGGTCCTGAAATCGACACAACACAACACAAACATTTTCTTAGCTAATTTTTTTGGAGCGTATTATTTTTATACTCGACTTTGTGGAGAGCCGATAAACAGTAAAAGGTCGTGCACCTGGTAATGAGACCATAGCCGTGGCTTCCCATGACTAGCAAGTCAGCTGCCATCACTTTGACCATTTCACAAATCACATCTCTTGGATCTCCATCCTCAATTCTAGATTCCATTTTTACCTAAACAGCATAGAGAAGAGAGTGAAGACTGGGTTTTACAAAAAATTAAAATTGTAACCTGAATCACTTGGCAATTCGGTTAATACAGTGACCGATCTTGGCTAACTCACATCATACTCCTGGCATAGCTTCCCAGCCTTCTGTAGAACCCAGTGAGCCATGTCTCGGTCTCGCCTATCCAGCGATGACAGCACATCATGGGAGAACATTAGAGCTGAAGGCAGAGATGAACAAAACATCAGTGCAATCTGCCAATCTTAAGCAACCTGAACTGGAGATATGGTAATGGTACTACTGTTTTTGACATCATCAAGTCATCATATGACATGAAGTGCAATTTTCTACGTAATTTCACTTATGATCACTCAAAACACTGGCTCTCTTAGTGTTTAGTGTAGAGATAAGGCTACGTATATACGATCTCCTTGTCTCACCGGCTGCCTTTCGAGAATCAGAAATTCTATAGTTACAGTTTACTAACAGTAATGTTTCTGTTTCATCAAATGATACATACGGATCGGAGTACAAAACTTTTACTGTTGCAACAAAATTATCCTGAAAATTCCTCTATAAAGTGGTTAATACATGTCTCCTATGTTATAAATTATAATCAAGTCGAAGATTCTGATACGTTAGAACATGCATAAAAGGAGTGTAGTACCTGAATTATCCAAGCCAGGACATACGAGTATAGGTCGTTTAGCATGAACTATGACAAGTTCATCTTTCGAATCCGGGTCACGTACGATGATGTGTTTGAGGCACCAAGACAAGGCGTACATGCTCTCTTCACTTTCGTCGACCGCGACAATGATCTTCCTCCCCTTCTCTTCTCCTGCATCACCCATTGTTGTTCACCTCTATTCTATTATCAAGTACAAATAGTAGCGTTTTTTTTCTTCTGATTGATGTGTGTTTGGGTGGAGCAAATTAGATGAGAACTAAAATGTTTTTATATAGAAGAAAAAGTTTGTGCATGTTTACATGGATTCTGTTGGCTAGGCTAAGAAAGCTTTAGAGCATGAGCATCCCAAGTTTAGTGGTTTTCTAATGACAACTTTTCAAACACACAAATTCGCACCCAAAAAAGGTTTTTCAAAACAATTGGGCCATTTTGCTATAGTGTGGCCGACTTTTGGGTTTGTGGAATGCTGTCATTTTTATTGGTGCATGAAGGACTAGGAATCTAGGATGGAGAAGAGGTAAAAATAAAAAAAAATGTTCGACCAACTTGTTCAAGGATGTCATATTGTCAATTTGTCATGTTAAAAATAAGAAATTTACCAACTAGGGAAAATAGTAATCGAATTTGGTAAGTTTATCATTTTCTCAATTTTTAATCTTCTGTTTGACACTGTTTGATAACATGCTTGAAGTTGATGTTGACGTTCAAAATGTAATTTAGATTCAACGGTAAATTTTTTTTTTCGTATACTCAACTCACAATCCGTTGATTGCTAACAACTTTGGTTAACGAGGATGAATGACGCTAGAGCAAAATTTGCTTTATATACAAAGACTAACTCATTAAAGTAGTGATCATTAGTCAATTACCATTACCATGGAAAACACTCAATACAAAATCGAAAGTATAAAATAGCCAGGTAACAGCCCTACCAGGCTATGTAGCAAGAATTCCACTTGTACAACTCTACAGTCTAACACAAACACTGAAACAAATATCGATCACACTTGTAAATTGTAATATACGCTTAAGTTTGTATTTCTTTCCTTTCTCTCTCATAGGGTTTGTTCTTGTACTAGAAGTTTCCTTCTTCCCCTCTTTCTTCCTCTCCAATCATTCGGTGATTCCGAGATTCTATTCTCCACTCTCATACCAATCATTCCCTTTTTTTGTTTAATTAAATTTAACCCAAATTAATTGCACAATCAAAATTTCCAATCTTTTTAATTTAGGGTTTTAAGAGGAAAAAAAAAACAATGTTTCTAGTCGATTGGTTTTATGGAGTTCTTGCATCACTTGGCTTGTGGCAGAAGGAAGCCAAGATCTTGTTTTTAGGTCTTGATAATGCTGGAAAAACTACTCTTCTTCATATGTTAAAAGATGAGGTTTGTTTCTATTTTATTATGCTTTAATTTTTCCCATTAAATTGGGGATTTTATTAGGGTTTACTTTGATGGGTTAATTCTGTGAATTTGATTATGGGTCAGTTTTAATTTTGTCAATTTGAATATGTAATTTATTTTTCATGTAATTGGGGATTTTATTAGGGTTTACTTTTGATGAGTATCTATAATTTTGTGAGTTTTATTATGAAATTTTGATTGTAGTAGCTGTATTTTGAATATGTAAAAGTAGCTTCTAATTGGGGTTTTGTTTCTGTGTGCTAATTGATGACAGAGGTTGGTCCAACATCAGCCAACTCAGTATCCAACATCTGAAGAACTGAGTATTGGTAAAATCAAATTCAAGGCTTTTGATTTAGGAGGACATCAAATCGCCCGTCGCGTCTGGAAAGATTACTATGCCAAAGTAATTTGATATCCTAGACTTTAAGTTTTTGAACATTGCTTTGTGTTTATGTTGTGTGGTTGATTGTGTGTGGATTTTGGTGGATTGTGTTGATGTTTAATTCATTTTACGAGTTTATCTTGGATGCTTTATGCTTACTGTGAGATGGTTGTGTATGATCAGGTTGCCTTTGTGTTTGTGGGGTTAAGTTGTCTAAAAATGTGTTGTATTCGCGATATATTGGTTGTTTGTATGTTTTGAGCTAGGGCCTTCATAATCCCAGATAAAAGTTTCAGTTTTTATCTGATTCATGGGAGGCCAAGAAAGGTATTGGGAGTTCGCTGATGACGCCTCTATTGTCCCATAAAGGTGTTCTAATATTAGCTTTCCAGACATGTTATCTGCAGTTCTATACTTCTATGTAGAGGAATTTTTGGCCTGAGCTTTTGTGTTGCTGTGTATTTTATCCTTCTTCTGTTTGGATATGCAATAATTTTGACGAGCCCCTGATTTCCTTCCATGTACTCCTGTTTTCGCTCTTCCTGTCCTATTTTGATATGTAGTGTACAAAGGTGAGGACTTTTTATTGTTGGAAAATTGATAAATGTCACCAGCTTAATAATTGTTTTAAATATTTCCTTAATAGTACATTAATACATTGGCCAAATTCAAAATCTGAAGGCCGTTGCTCTCCAACTTTCTTTGTTTTTATATGCAACTTCGAGTGAGCACACTCTCTCTAGGAACTTATATTTGAACTTTTTCTTACCCTGTTTTTATAGTTATTTATTTGCTATGGTAGAAAGTTTAAGGCAGGCTTTTTGATGGACAAAACCATCTTTATCTTACCTGCTTAACTGTTTATATAGCGAGGTGGGGTTGGAGGTCTCATATGCTGCTGTATATTGCTTATCTGTTAATTGTATGGGGTGTCTTTCACTAGGCCATCAGTATACCATAATCATGTTTCAATTGGAAGGACACATTTGGGTGGTCAATATTTATTGGTGTCCGATTATGTTTCCTTATATTCAATACTTAAGCAACTGCAATTTCATTGTTAGTGGTTTTGATGACTGTGAATCTTGTATGCAACATACTTGTATTTTTGACAGTGATACATCATATATTGTTCTCCAACTACTCTTCTTCCATGACAGTGAATCTTTCATGCCTGGTTTGCAACAATCATCACTGGGGTTTTTTTTTACTTAGACGCTGAATTTATATGCTTTGGTTGGATGTGTGAGTAATGTATGAGCATTGATAGTGTGATCTCGATGACTGTTGAAATGAAAGCCTCCCTAAGAAGATAAGGCTGTGTTAACGTGTAATAGCTTCTTTTGCTGCCTGTGATCTTCTGCCCTTTTCAAGCTTTTACGTGTCTGTTATCTGAATCAGAAAATCTTCAACTAGAGCTATTTGGTTTAGAATGTTATAGAAGCTAACTTTTTCCTATCCAAATTTGTTTGTTTTTTCCTGCGTTGTCCTGTAAAACTTAACTGATGAGCTTGTGTGCTATTGAAGGTGGATGCGGTGGTTTATCTGGTTGATGCTCACGACAAGGAGAGGTTTGCAGAGTCTAAGAAGGAGCTGGACGCACTCCTCTCTGATGAGGCTCTTGCACAGGTCCCATTCCTAATTTTGGGCAACAAGATCGACATCCCTTATGCTGCTTCAGAAGATGAGTTGCGTTACCACCTAGGACTGAACAACTTCACCACTGGTAAGGGGAAAGTTAGTCTGGCGGAGTCCAATGTGCGGCCCATGGAGGTATTCATGTGCAGCATCGTTAGGAAGATGGGCTATGGAGAGGGCTTTAAGTGGGTCTCTCAGTACATCAACTAGTGGTTGTACACTCGTACAGTGTGTGTGTATGTCGTGTTTTTTCATACTTAGATGTTATGTCCAGTTGAACTTGTATGGGACGTTCTCTTGGATGCTTTTTCCGTTTCAGCTAGCGTGTCATATGAAGAATATATATATATATTCGAGTTTCTTGCTCACGGCCTTGGGCTTATGATGATGATGACGATGGTTGTAATTAGCGACTAAGCCTTACGAAGCACTGAAGTATACGCCTATGATGTATTTGCAGAAAGAATTGGCGTTCTGTAGTATTCCGTATGTACATAACCATTACTAAAATCTGCACTTTCTGGTTTGTCACTAGATAATGCACAACAAGGAATTACATCATCTGATCGTGGTTAAAACTCAGGCTCAACGTAAACAATTGAATGAAATGGAGGGAGTAATTAAGATTAGCGTATTTCTTTTCTTTTCTTTTTTTTTTTTTTACTAAAACCCATCAGATGTGGGCGAGGTGTACTAGTGTACCGTAAATTACACCGGTGGTAGTTTTTTCATAAATTAAATCAAATGTGAATTAAGTTTTATCAAATTTCTCCTCTCAAAAAAAAAAAGTTTTACCAAATTTCACTCCGGCTTGCAATTGGTCACGTCATTGTGTCACCCACCATTCGGCACCACCACATCATCTTCATCAGTCATCAGTCATCAGTTCATCACCCTGGAGAGAGCACGAGTGAAGTGAGGAGTGGGGGAAAGCTGAAACACGGAGGACAGTGTTAAGGACACAATTGGTTATTCTGATTTGTTGTGCATCAATTAGTATCAGTGGCACAAACTCAGGGACTACTTTGCTATTCGCAACAAACTCCCGCTTTCTCAAGTAAAAGAAAAAAAATAAAAAGATGACGACGGCGGCAGCAATCACGAGGGCCGGTTCATCATCTCTGCTTCATCCTTACGCTACTCCAGGTCACTTCTCCTTTCTTCATTTCTCTCTTCATTCTCGCCGTTATTTATCTTCTTCTTCTTCATTTCCTGTTGATTATAACTCAAACCCCCAATTGTTCCTCCGTTCCGTTAGAGATGAATGTAAATTGGGGTTTTCTGATCCCCAAATCCCCCTTTCTATTTTCCACCGCATGATTGAGTTACGTCCTCGCCCTTCTATTGTTGATTTCTGCCAGCTTTTTACTGCTATGTCCAAGATTAAACCCCACCCCCCTTTTACCACTCTTATTGATCTCATTAATCAGATTGAGATGTCCGGTCTCCGCCCAAATATCTATTCCCTTGCTATCCTCATCAATTGTTACTGCCGCTTGGGCCGCCTCGACCTCGCATTCTCACTCCTCGGCAAGCACTTTAAGCTTGGCTGTTCGGTTGATATTGTCACCTTCACTACCTTGATTAACGGCTTTATTCACACGGACCAATTACGCGAAGCTGTGAAATTGTTGGATAAAATCGTCAAGCTTGGTTTACAACCATCCCTTGTGACCTATGGTGCTATGTTTAAAGGTCTGTGCCGCACTGGCAACAATGCTGGTGCTCTTAACTTGCTTCGGAATATGGAACGCCAAGGCGCTTGTAAGCCCAATGACGTGATATACAGCACAATCATTGACAGCCTTTGTAAAGACCGGTTGTTACCTCAGGCCCTCCGTCTCTTCAAGGAGATGAAAACCAAGGGCATCTCACCTGGTGTCATCACATATACTTCTTTGATTCGAGGAATGTGCAGTCTAGGGCATTGGGATGATGCTAAGCTCTTGTTGGCTGAGATGATGCACATCAATGTTGCTCCTGACGTTGAGACATATAGCATGCTGATTGACATGTATTGTAAAGAAGGAATGGTTGATGAAGCGAAAGCTATATTTGAATTCATGATTGAGCGAGGTGTGAGCCCTAATGTTATTACTTACAATACTTTAATGGATGGGTATTGTTTGCGTGGTCAGATGGAGGAGGCCGTAAGGATCCTAGATTTAATGGTCAAGCGTGGTTCTAAACCGGATGTCTGGAGTTTCAACACCTTGATTAATGGATACTGCAAGTATAAAAACGTAGACAGAGCCCTAGATGTCTTCCGACAGTTGAAACCTAAAGGAATATCCCCATCTGTGGTCACATATACCACTCTTATAGACGCGTTGTGCAAAGCCAAGAGGCTCCACTTTGCACAGGAGCTATTTAAGGAAATGCAAACTCTTGGGCATACTGCCGATGTTGTTTCATATAATACATTGCTACATGGCCTATGTAGAGATGCCCAGATTGATGAGGCCGTTGTATTGATTAGTGAAATGATACGCAATGGTGTTGTTCCCAATATAATCAGTTATAATATCCTCATTGATGGCCTATGCGAAGCTGGACGCCTTGGAGAAGCCTTGAATCTGTTCTCTTCTCTTATGGCTGAGGGGTTACAGCCAAATGTGAAAACATACTCGGTCATGATCAAAGGCCTCTGCAAACGAGGGCTAATGAACGATGCCTATGAATTATTTAAAAAAATGGAAGACAATGGTTGTTCTCCAAATGATTGGACCTATAATACAATTATCAGAGGTTTTATTTGTGGCGGAGATATAAGGAATGCTCTGGAACTTGTGAAAACGATGAGGAGCAAAAGGTTCATGGCAGATGTGAACACTGCATCCTTATTTTGTAGCTTACTTACTTCTCATGATATTAGTGAAGAAGACAAGAGGTTGCTTCGAGAGTTCTTTGATGGCTGAGGGTGTGGTATGTATGTTGCATTATGCCTGAGAACATGGTCTGCTTCGAGAGTTCTTTGATGCTGACCTTTAATGGAGATGCCCAGGATTCTGTCACTATTTGTGAAATTGATGATGTACTTACCTGTTTTTAGCCATTATGTTTTGTTTTCCTGGCTTGCAGTCGTATCAGGGTAGTATAGTTGTAATCATACCCGGTGTTTGTTCATATATGTGAATTTCACTCATGTCTCTTGGTTCCTTGTTCCACTGCCATCCTATGTATGTTTAATGTTTGCATGCATCGAGAAACATTAATGCAAATTTTGCGGAATTAACTAATTTGTTGTTGTAGCTAAACACAAGGTTTTCTAGAATTCAGCAGTTAAAAAAAAAAAGGTTTTCTAGAATTCATGGATTCCTGATTTCTGATGGAGCTACCAAGAAAGTCTGCTACTGTTTCGGAACAGTGGAGAGTTTAAGTTAAGTTAACCATGCAGAGCTACTTGATTGCAATTTCCTGTGTTAGCTCTCAAGGGAAGTTTCTTCAGCTTTCTCTGCAGACAAATTTGTTAAGTGCCTTTCATTATTTTTACTTTTTTTTCTTGCAAGATTTGTAGGAGCATTCGTGTACTTCAACTAGATTGATCGCTGGATAGAGTTTCACGATTTGTTGCTAACTTGCTAATATTGGAATTTGTTGTATTATTCCTCTGAGGTCTTTTTTCCTCACCCATATAACCTTCTGACATCTCCAAGTTAGCCTCAAGTGGTCGTGGAAGCTGTATTTTCCAACTTCTGGTTTCCCGTCAACAGTTCCTCGTTTTGGTATGTCGGAATTCCGTTTGTAATGCCTGCAAGAAGGCTGTAAGAATGGAAAATCATTCCTACTATGACCATGTTGTCTGCAGTGATCGAGGAATATCATCATACTACATTGTTCAGACATTTGATTGCAACTATCTAGTCTTGATTGTTCAACTGAAGAAGAGGAAAGAAGATTATGGAATGCAGCCGGAGAACAACTTTATGGATCCTGTTTTTCCTAGTAGTTGAATTTAGCTGAAACCTTCTTGGCTTGTATGTTTATGGACAGAGATAAGCGGGAACGAAAGAATCGTACCGGAAAATCATTCGGGATATGACAATCAGTGTGTTTTTTCTTATGGCATTGAAACCTTGCACAGTTGAATCTTCTCTGTTACTCCGTGTCTGTTTTTTTTTCTTTTCTTTTTTTTTTTCTTTTTTTTAGGGTAAAAAAATTTATGTTAAATGACCTGTAAGGCTGTAACAATCATTTCATGAAAAATATATGTTGATTTGATAAAATGTTTAAAGGGTATCTACTACCTTTTTTTTTTTTTTTTTAGGCGAGAACAAGTTGTTTTTGGGAATTTTTGTGGAAGAATCTGGTATTGGAGCTGAAGATTTGCAGCTTGAGTGCCGGATGGATAGTATGGTTGAAGATACATAAAAAAAAAGGCATAATTGAACATTAGAGATTAACTCTTTTCTTAAACACAATTCGAAATGAATGGTGATTACTAGACTACTATTGATCATCTTTGTAGCTTGTACAAACTACAAAGTATTGAACTACTCCGTAATGTTTTGGAACTAATACTTCACGTTGATTAAAACCAAATAATTAATTACTCCGTACTCGTGTATCTCAAGTCAATAAGTCATAACAACAAAACACTACTGTCAAAAACGAAACAAACAACAAACCACTTCTAGTGTGGAATATATCGGCGAAAGTGGCGATTTGCCCCCTACACTTTCACCAATTGTGCAATTGAACACCTTAACTTCTAATTGAGCAATTTATTACCCTAACTTTTCAATTTGTGCAATTTCACACCTAAGACTATTTTTCAACTAATTTTGTAATATAATTCTTTTTTCCTAAATTCACAAAATATATTTTTAAAAAAGTTTTAAGTATATTACACCTATAAAATAGCGTTAGCCGTAAAAATACATTACTTATATTAAGTATACAATTCGTAAATTTTGTACATAAAAATCATAAAGATCGTATACGCTTCAGTATAATATAAATTTCGTATTTTTAATATAAAAAAACTTTTTAGTATAAAAATCGTAAATTTTAAATAAAAATCTTACATTTATAAGTACTATTAAAATCGTATTTTTGTATTTTTACTGTATAACCTGCTGTATAAAATGCTTAAATAATTTTTTTATATATTTTTTGAATTTAGGAAAAACATTTATATTACAAAATTAGTTGAAAATAGAAGTAGGAGTGGAATTGCACGAATTGAAAAGTTGAGGTGCCAAATTGCTCAATTAGAAGTTAGGGTGTTCAATTGCACAATTGGTGAAAGTGTAGGGGGCAAATCGCCACTTTCGCCGGAATATATCTCAGCATTCATTTAAATATTGTTGGTCTTCGTTCACTCACCTTTTATGTTCAACCTACTCACCTAAACTAGTTTTGAACACACCACTCAACTGCAATTCCCCTCTCCGTCCGTATGGCGACGCTTCTGAAGGACGCTTCATCATCCCTGCTTCATCGTTACGCTACTCCAGGTCACTCTTCCTTTCTTATTTTCTCTCTCCATTTTCGTCGTTATTTATCTTCTTCTTCTTCATTTCCTGTTGATTTTGACTCAAACCCCCAATTGTTCCTCAAGTCTGTTAGAGATGAATGTAAATTAGGGTTTTCTGATCCCCAAATCCCCCTTTCTCTCTTCCACCGCATGATTGCTCTACGCCCTCGCCCTTCTATTATTCATTTCTGCCAGCTTTTTACCGCTATGTCCAAGATTAAACCCAACCCCCCTTTTACCACTGTTATTAATCTCCTTAATCAGCTTGAGCTCTCTGGTCTCCGCCCAAATATGTATTCCCTTGCTATCCTCATCAATTGTTACTGCCGCTTGGACCTTATCGATTTCGGTCTCTCTCTCCTCGGCAAACACTTCAAGCTAGGCTATCAACCTGATATTGTCACCTTCACTACCTTGATTAACGGCTTCATTCATTCCGACCATTTACCGGAAGCTGTCAAATTGTTGGATAAAATCGTCAAGCTCGGGTTCCAACCTGACCTTGTGACCTATGGTGCTATGTTCAAAGGTCTGTGCCGCACTGGCAACAATGCTGGTGCTCTTAACTTGCTTCGGAATATGGAACGGCAAGGCGCTTGTATGCCTAATGTTGTCATATATAACACTATCATTGACAACCTTTGTAAAGACCGGCTATTACCCCAGGCCCTCCGTCTCTTCAAAGAGATGAGAAACAAGGGCATCTCACCTAATGTCGTGACTTATAGTACCTTAATTCGAGGAATGTGTACTTTAGGGAAATGGGATGATGCGAAACTCTTGTTGGCTGAGATGCTGGACAGCAATGTAGCTCTTAACATGGAGACCTATAACATGCTCATTGACATGTATTGTAAAGAAGGAATGGTTGGTGAAGCGAAAACTATTTTCGACTCCATGACTAATCAAGGTGTTAGTCCTAATGTTATTACATACAATGCTTTGTTGGACGGGCATTGTTTGTGTGGCCAGATGGAGGAGGCGGAAAAGCTCCTAAATTTGATGGTCAATCAAGGTGTTCAACCTAATGTTGTAAGTTTCAGCATCCTGATTAACGGATACTGCAAGTCTGAAAAGGTTGACAAAGCCCTGGAAGTCTTTCGAGAGTTAAACCTTATAGGTTTAACCCCATCTGTGGTCACATATAACACTCTTATAGATGCGTTGTGCAAGGCCAAGGGGCTCCACTATGGACAGGAGCTATTTAAGGAAATGCAAGCAAATGGACTTACTCCGAATGTTGTTTCATATAATGCATTGCTACATGGCCTGTGTAGAGATGCCCAAATTGATGAGGCAGTTGTATTGATTAGTGAAATGATACGCAATGGTGTTGTTCCCGATATAATTAGTTATAATATCCTTATTGATGGCCTTTGCCAAGCTGGACGGGTTGGAGAAGCCTTGAATCTGTTGTCTTCTCTTATGGCTAAAGGGTTACAGCCTGATGTGAAGACATACACGGTCATGATCAAAGGACTTTGTAAAGAAGGATTAGTGAATGATGCGTATGAATTATTTCAGATAATGGAAGAGAATGGATGTTCTCCAGATGGTTGGGCCTATAACACAATTATCAGAGGTTTTGTTTGTGGCAGTGATATCAAAAATGCTTTGGAACTTGTCAAAACCATGAAGAGCAAAGGGTTCATGGCAGATGTGGAAACTACATCATTATTTTGTAGCTTACTCACTTCTCACAATGTCAATGAAGAAGACAAGAGATTGCTTCGAGACTTCTTTAATACCTGAACACATTGTTTCTTGCATTATGCAATGTGGATTAAGCTTGATTTATTTTCTGCTCTAATGCCTTGGCAATTAATCTGTATTTCGTTATATGATACCTCGATTTATTCTGGTGTTTCCTATTTAAGATTTTAAGCTTGTACACATGGTGCTTTCTGTGCTTTTGCCCAAGACTGTGAGTTCCTTTTGTATACAGAGGGTGTGATCTTTTTATTGGTGTGAAAGCAACTGTTCCAGCTTATTGGTAGCAGATTACAACAATCTCTATGTATATACTAGTTAATATTATGGTTCTTCATTCAGGAATAATTGTTCCTTTTTTTCTTTTTTTTGATCGCTGTGTTCATTGCAGATATTAGTGTATATTTTCCGCACTTCTACTTTATTTCATGGGAATGCAATATCTGACTTCTCATGGAGATGCCAGAAACTTCTGCTATTGCATGAGAACAAGGCTGAGTGACCTAGTTATCAGTTTTATATAATTCTGTTAAGACTGATTTTTCGGGCCTGCACTCATTAGAATTTCCGTATAGCTGAAGTATTATCTAACCTTGCTGTGAGCACTTGCATTGCTATGCCTTTCATCACTTTAGATAGATGTTTGGTTCTATTTGAGTCATCAGAAGGCAGATATGAACATGCACAGCTATTTGATTGTAATTCTCTTCGATAGGTCTGAAGAGAATTTCCTTCAGCTCCCTCTGCACACAAATTTCTTGAATGCCTTTCACGTTTTTCACTTTTTTTTCTGGCGAAATTCAGAGGATCATTCGTGTACTTCAGCAAGATCCTGCTTATATTTCACAAATTTTTCCAAAGGATTGAGATATTTGTCAGCTGATAAGTACATTTCTCAAAAGAGAAGAGTTCTCTTCTTATGGAATAGTTCAGAAGTGTCTTTGCTCCTCTGGTTGCAATCTGAAGCTCACCTGCAAGTGAAAATTATCTCATACGCTATACATTAGAGGGTGCTCTTATTGTGGGCGATAGGGGGACTGGAATAGCATGACATGCCCTGGAAATGGCTGCAGAAGCTGGGGTGCCTTTTGGACTTAATTTCACTCTTTTCGAATTTTGTAAGGTTTCTGTGGTACTGGATTTATGTAAAGCATCAACCTAATCATCAGTTTTTCCGTACGAAAAAAGTTCATAAACTGTCCAGATATGACAGGTTTCATCATATATGTTATCCAATTTTTGTTGTGATATCTGCAGGCACCTGTGGTCATATCTGTGGAAGATTCTGATCATTTTGCTGGTATCTGTGGCAAGTTCATTGTTACCAAATAGCAGGATCATCGACTTCTATCAGTTTTTACTGTTATGTATTTGTAGCAAGTAGATTTCAGAAGGTATGGTAAAACCAACGGAACAGATAACGTTCTTATGCAGGTTTGAAGAGAAAGATGGCGTGTGGTTTGGTTGGCTACTACGAGAAATCTAAAGCCAGACCGACATTGTGTTACACTGTGATGTATAGGATATCTACTCTTCAGCCAGAGAATCTATGGATCCTGATATTGTTTGATTGTTTGGATCAGAGAAAGGTAGTTTCCGAAACTATTAATCTGTGTTGCTTTAAAATTTGTGAATCACAGCATTTCTGCTTCAATTGTCTGAAGGGTTGATTGGTTTTCTTTTACCTGACACCTTCTTACAGTTCTATGTTCCTGGGTGGAATGTATCTCTGGTTATAGTTACGCTTATGGGTCAGTTTTATTTATAACTAGTCTTTACACCGTGCTACGCACGGTCTTCGTTGATTACCGTGTTTCATCTTATGCATATATTAGTGAAATAGAGATATTTCAATATTAGTTATCGGAATCTTCAATATTCGCCAAACCGCATAATACTAATTCTTGTATTTCTCTCTCCACTTTTTAGTTATTCCAATATTTATTCTCACCACGATTATGAACTATATCAATATCATGATTTATATCAATCACCCCTAAATTTCAAAAAAAAAGATAGATTAGTATATAGTGATCAATATTATTACCCCTTTGTCGTCTTCATAGATTACTGTGGATAAAAGTGTCACAAAAAACAATTAGTGTGTTTGATTTTATACATAATTGGTGAAATAGAGAGTATAATTTTGGTCATACATGTTTTCGTTTTTCTCGGAACTATAAAATACCAATTCTGATCTCGTGTTTTTCTCTCCACTTTTTTGTTATTTTAATATTTACTAGTTTGCATTCCCGTGCCACGCGCGGGCTATATATTTATTTATAATATTTATACTCGTTTTATAAAAAAAATTGTTGCGGTTATCTTTGTTTCAATAAATTACTATAATGATTATTTTCCATACAATAGCTAATACTCTACTACTCTATAATAATTTATTACCATATCCTAACCGATAATTGTGTTTAATGCTATTTTTATGTTCTATCCAATTAATGTATGATTATTTATTACCATATCTTACCGATAATTGTAATTTAATGCTATTTTTATGTTCTATCCAATTAATGTACGCCAAGTGTCATCCTAGGAAAAACTTGGTTTCAGGTTTTAATATATAGTATTAGATAGTATTAGATTGTTATCAGGATTGTGAATAATATCATTATACAACGATTTATGGCAACCCCTCCATAAAAAAATTTGATGTTTAATTTGATGGATATATTTATAACCTCAACATTAATGACCTTTATATATGATTATGTTAATAAAAGAATCAACAAAATTCAATTAGCACAGTGGTTGAAGCGTTGAAATGCAACTTTGAGGTCATGGGTTCAAGCCACACTCGTACAGTGTGTGTGTGACTGTGTATGTCGTGTTTTTTCATATATAGATGTTATGTCCAGTTGAACTTGTATGGGACGTTCTCTTGGATGCTTTTTCCGTTTCAGCTAGCGCGTCATACGACGAATATAAATAATCGAGTTTTGTGCTCACGGCCTTGGGATTATGATGATGATGCCGGCTGTAATTAGCGACTAAGCCTTACGAAGCACTGAAGTATTGGCGTATTTGCAGAAAGAATTGGCGTTCTGTAGTATTCCGTATGTACATCACCATTACTAAAATCAGCAGCACTTTCTGGTTTGTCACTAGATAATGCACACACGAGGAATTACATCATCTGATTGTGGTTAAAACGTAGGCTCAACGTAAACAATTGAATGAAATGGATGGAGTGATTGGCGTTTTTTTTTTTTTCCCTAAAACGCATCAGATGTGGGCAAAGTGGATTAGGATCCTCTAGAGTTTTTTTTTGGTGGAGTTTGTAGAGTTTACCAAAAGTGGTAATAAGACAAAATGAAAGAATTTTAAAAGACACAAATAAAAATGTTAAATAATTTATTCTTACCTTTTTAGGTAAACTCTACCAAATAGAGTTCATTTTCAACTCTAGAGGATCCCTACACGGGCAAAGTGTACTAGTGTACCGTAAACTACATCGGTGGTAGTTTTTTCATAAATTAAATCAAACGTGAATTAAGTTTTACCAAATTTCACTCCGACTTTTTGCAACACTTACAATTGGTCACGTCATTGTGTCGCCCACCATTCGGCACCACCACATCATCTTCATCAGTCATCACCCTGTCAACCCGAGATGGGCGTTCGGACTAAGGAGGAGAGAGCAAAGAAAGACAAGTGACGGAGTGCGGGGAAGCTGAAACACGGAGGACAGTGTTAAGGACACAATTGGTTATTCTGATTTGTTGTGCATCAATTAGTATCAGTGGCACAAACTCAGGGACTACTTTGCTATTCGCAACAAACTCCCGCTTTCTCAAGTAAAAGAAAAAAAAATAAAGAGATGACGACGGCGGCAGCGGCGGCAGCAATTACGAGGGCCGGTTCGTCATCCATCCTTCATCCTTACGCCACTCCAGGTCACTTCTCCTTTCTTCATTTTCGTCGTTATTTATCTTCTCCTTCATTTCCTGTTGATTCTGATTCTAACCCCCAATTGTTCCTCCGTGCCGTTAGAGATCATTGTAAATTAGGATTTTCTGATCCCCAAATTCCCCTTTCTTTTTTTCACCGCATGATTGAGTTACGACCTCGCCCTTCTATTATTCATTTCAATCAGCTTTTTACCGCAATGTCCAAGATTAAACCCAACCCCCCTTTTACCACTGTAATTACTCTCTTTAATCAACTCGAAATGTCCGGTTTACGCCCAAATGGACATTCGCTTGGCATTCTGGCCAATTGTTACTGCCGCCTGAGCCGTCTCGACTTCGCTTTCTCACTCCTCGGCAAGCACTTCAAGGTTGGTTATCCTCCTAATATTGTCACCTTCAATACCTTAATTAATGGCCTCATTCACTCCGACAATTTACCCGAAGCTGTGAAATTGTTGGATAAAATCGTCAAGCTAGGGTTCCAACCATGCCTTATTACTTACGGTGCTATGTTCAAAGGCCTCTGCCGCACTGGCAACAATGCTGGTGCTCTTCGCTTGCTTCGGGATACGGAGTCTAGAGGCGCTTGTAAGCCTGGTGTCGTCATATATAACACCATTATTGACAGCCTTTGTAAAGACCGGCTGTTACCTCAGGCCCGCCATCTATTCAACGAGATGAAAACCAAGAGGATCTTACCTAATGTTGTGACCTATAATACCTTAATTCGAGGAATGTGCAGTCTCGGGTATTGGGATGATGCTAAGGTCTTGTTGTCTGAGATGCTGGACAGCAATGTCGCTCCTACCACTGAGACCTATAACATGCTCATTGACATGTACTGTAAAGAAGGAATGATTGGTGAAGCCAAAACTATTTTTGACTTCATGACTAAGCAAGGTGTGATTCCCGATCTTATTACTTACAATGCTTTGTTGGACGGGCATTGCTTGTGTGGCCAAATGGAGAAGGCGGAAAAGCTCCTAAATTTGATGGTCAAGCATGGTGTTCAACCGAATGTTGTGAGTTTCAGCACCTTGATTAACGGATACTCCAAGAATAAAAAGGTTGACAAAGCCCTGGAAGTCTTTCGAGAGCTGGAACTTAAAGGGATAACCCCTAATGTTGTCACATATAGCACTCTTATAGACGCTCTGTGCAAGGCCAAGAGGCTGGACTTCGCACAGGAGCTATTCAAGGAAATGCAAACTCATGGACATAATCCGAATGTTGTGACTTATTCCTCATTGCTACAAGGCCTATGTAGAGATCAGAGGATTGATGAGGCAATTGCATTGATTAGTGATATGAAGAGTAATGGAGTTGTCCCCAATTTAGTTGTATGTAGTATCCTTATTGATGGCCTATGTGAAGCTGGGCGCCTTGGAGAAGCCTTGAATCTGTTCTCTTCTCTTGTGGCAAAAGGTTTACAGCCTGATGTGAAGACATACACAATCATGATCAAAGGCCTTTGTAAAGGAGGGTTAGTGAATGATGCATACGAATTATTCAAGAAAATGGAAGACAATGGATGTTCTCCAAATGATTGGACCTATAATACAATTATCAAAGGTTTTATTTGTGGCGCTGATATCAAAAACGCTTTTGGAGCTCGCAAAAACCATGAACAGCAAAAACTTCATGGCAGATGTGGAAACTACTTCCTTATTTTGTGGCTTACTCACCTCTCACGATATTAGTGAAGAAGACAAGAGGTTGCTTCGAGACTTCTTTAATACCTGAACACATGCTTTGTTGCATCTTGCATTCTGCCATGTGCATTAATCTTATTTTTTTCTCGTTTCTGCTCTGATACCCTGGCAAATAATCTGTATACTCTGACATGATACCCAGATTTACTCTGGCATTGTCGCTTATAAGCTTTGCGCACCTGGTGTTTTCTTTGCTTTTGCCCAAGACTGAGTTCCGTCATGTACAAAAGGTGTGATCTTTTACCTGGTGTTCTCTGATACAATCGTTCCCTTCCCTTTTATCCCTGTGTTCATTTGCAGAGATAGTATGTATTTTCTGACCTACTTTACCTGGTGGAATGTAATGATAGAATCGTTCCTGTTCCCTTTTTTTTTTTAACGGGAACGTTACTTTCTGACTTGTCATGGATATGCCAGAAATTTCTGCTATTGTATCAGAACAATGTTGAGTTACCTATAAATACTGATTTTCCGGGCTTGCACTAGATGGAATTTCCGTTTTAGTGTGTCGTGATTGCTGAAGTATTTATCTAACCTTGCTGTGAGTACTTGCATTGCCATGCCTTTCATCACTTCTATTTTGAGTCATCAGAAGGCAGATATGAACATGCACTGCTATTTGATTGCAAATCCCTTCCTAGTTCTAGAGGGAAGTTCCTTTAGCTCCCTCTGCAGACAAAGTTCTTAGATGTCTTTCACGGTTTATAATCTTTTTTTTTTTTTTCGGCGAGATTCAGAGGATCGTTCGTGCTTATCAGGGGAAGATCATGCTTATCTTTCACGATTTTTTTTTTAGGATTCCATCTGCGATCAGGGAAAGTGTTGTAAGAGAGCACTATAGCTGTTCATATAGTGAGCAGCTGATGATTGATTCTAGATCAACTTTTTTTTTTCTTGTAAACTACCAAGTGTGATGTAGTATAACAAAAAACTTAACTTAAAATAACAAGATGGTCACTTACCATGTAAAAGCAAGAGTGCATGTAAAAGGTTTTTTTTCCGAGACTAACTAACAAACGACTAAAGTCTGAAAAGGCTCATATAATAATAATGTGAATAAAGCTTGGATAGAATGAAGAATGGGATAATCAAGGTGAATTGAAACACATATAGAAAGCTTCGCGTAGACGAGGACTCAAAACTCAAAAGGTGGGAGTGGAGGAAAACAGACTTAAATCAGATGACCACCAGAACAGTGCGTATTATTATCATTGAGAGCATTATTCTTCCAATTTCGTATCTTCTCTTTGGGTTTCCTTCGAAAAGATTACACCAGACATTCAGACAGGATGCAAAATTTGCAGGATTAATCTCAAATATGTCGTAATTCTCTCTCAGACGACTTGAACAAAATCGAAATGAAAAAATAAGACAGCTAGACGATGAAGAACAAAGGTAGATACATCATCTAGAGAGCCAAATTATACCACTTCCCCAAAGATCTTGGCGCCACAAGTTTCTGCCAATCACAGTCGGTCGTCCAGTCGCTTACTCCTTACATCCACAACATTTAAATGTGTAAATGAGCCACAATTGGCGATAATACACTGGTGAATGTCAGAACTCAGAACCCATAATGTGGCACCAACGGAGGGCAGTTGAACTACATGGTTGCGCATCTTCACCCGACGCAGAATGGGATGAGGGACAGCGAAGATGATAACTGTCTCCAGTGTGATTATCAAACTTCAGCTTCACAGAAAGCTCACTTATCTACAAAATTGCCGCTGTAACACAGGAGCTCAGATGCAACAGATTATCCTCCACAGCTTCCAGTGTTAATCTCCTATATCATTGTATTTTGAAGAGAGTCTTCAATTTTACAACCAACTTCCATTCATCAATTGACAGATCATCCTGTTACATGTAAGCTAAAATTAGCACAAATAGGACACTGAGAGTGAGGAATACCAAAATTCAAATGTGGTAGGTTACACACCCGGTAATTAGCTTTAAGCATATCAATCGATTTCCTAGAGATGTGGCTAACAAGCTCATCCTCCATTTCGAAATGTCTTCCAAACATCTTCTGTTGCTCTTCTGGATTACTACCAAGAATCTGCAAAGCACACAGAAAGTAGATTCTCAAGACTTCCCCAAAGATAAGGAAATTACCAAGCTCTCCCTCATTTTAACAAAAAAAAAAAAGTTCAAAAAAATCCGAACTTATTAACATAAACTCAGAAGTCTCTCATATGTCACTTTCAGAAATTAGATATGCTCACATTTCTGCCACCTAAATATCTTGTTAAGTTCTTATTGCCTAAGATTCAACGCTGACTACAGTTGATCACAGGTTCGAATTTCAAAACCATCACCCCCCTCCCACCCAAAAGAAAAAAAAAAGTCACTAGCCTCTGCAGTCTGCGCCATCATTAATATGAATCTTAAGTCTGTACTACATCAAAAGTAGAAGCATAGCCAGTTTCAGCACTAATTATATTTATTCATATAGATTAAGCTTCTTTGAAAGCACGCCTCAGAGGCTCAGACGCCAGACAGGTGAGGTGCAGAACAGATAGCAGCAAAGGCGCAGATTGCAGCAAGTGGCAGTGGTACCTTGGGATGAGCCGTGAGACAAGGGCTTCTTCTTTGATTTGATGCACATATCTGTTCTACACTTCTTCCTGGACTTCTTTATAATGTAGATGTAGGAAAAAGGGTGTATGCTTAACTATGTCAATTAAATGGTAACTCAATACTACTCTTAGGACTTAGCTTACTTCTATGATTAATTTTGCTAAAAGTTGCTCCATGAACTCAATTTAGCACCTGTATTGTAAAAAGTCACCTTATATTGAAGATGAGGTGCTTAAAATAGAGAGATTTGTGAAAAGCTTAATTCGTATCTGAAGATGAGATACGCCTCGATTAGGTTTTCTAAATATGTTTCCTAAACAAGATTGGATTACTATCTAGACTAAACGATACCTGAGAGACTATTATGTAAACCAAATAAACAGATTGCATCAACTTAGTATGTATCACTGCCATCCGAAACATGGTCCAGATTTCTCTCTCAATATGAATTTGCCCACTTCTCAGATGACGCAATATCTACATTTTTTAATACTTGTTGAACAGCCATAGGCAATTCTGTTTATCATTTAGAAGTTTCAGTAGCTATATGAACAGTGTGAAAAATAATATGGTGACCTATAGTAACCAAACAAAAATCTACGAACTAACTCATACCTTAATGGCTACTTTCTGGCCTTTCTTTGCAACATCAACCGGTTTGTGATTATTTTCAATTGACGCAATTCGGCCAATATCTATAAAATCTTGTGCAGGAATGCAAATGGGTGTGCCCACCTAAAATGCAACAAATGGTCAATATCAGTAAGCATCAACAGATACCAAATTACTAACAGCACCAACATAATGATTTCATAAAAAGTTTTGAGTAAAAAAACTACACTCATCAACAGCACCAACATAGAAGAAAACAAGAGTTGGTTTACACACTAAAAAGCAAACTACAACATATTCAACAAAACCCCCTTCTAATCAGGGTGACTCAACTTAAACTTTAGCCGAATGCCAAGTACTCAAAGAACCCACCGATATCCATCTTGATGGCTAGCAAGTTCTAAATATATACCGTGTAAAAGCATGAAATCGCTTCAGCAATTGAAGTTTTAGCACTCAAAAGGCAGAATCATTAAGTGAGCTTAGGCCACCACATACAACACACGCAAACAATAGACCAGAAATAGATTTTGCTCATCTTCTAACCAACCGTTCCCTACCCTCTACCCAGTCCACCCCACTTAATAGAACATACCTTTGCAATGCCTTCAAGAACATCCACTCCCAAGACAATAGGATCCTTTTTGTTGAATACACAGTTTGGCATGATCTTGAGAACACACGGAAATATTGCTTCATCAGCTGCCTCCTTTTTCTTTTCCTCTTTGATACTGTCAATGTATGCTTTGAATTGATCAAACAAGTGATAAATGATATCAGCCATGAAAATATGAACACCAGTTTCGTCTGCATATTCCCGTGCCTCCGGTGTGACCTTAACATCAAATGCAAGTATTGTGGCATACTCTTTCTTCTTCTCTAGCATAATCCCTGCCTTCATCACATCCTTTTTATGAACAGGGCCTATACTTACAGAACAGACAGGAATTTTCACGGCTGGGGATTTCGAAAAATGTAGCAGTGCTTCCATTGATCCCAGAGTAGATGCTTGCACACAAACTCCTTCGGCACTCAATTCAATCTTGTTCATAACAGAACTCTTCTCTTCCCTGGCTAACTCAATGATCCTCTCAAGGTCGTCGTCAGGTCCCACAACATAAAGCCCAGTACCAGCAATTGCATGCTCAAGATTCTGTTGCAAAAAGCATTACAATTCACGAGGAACCAATCGAACAAATAAGGGCTTGTTTGGTATTACTTTCTGGTTTTCATTTTTCAGTTTTCTTAAGAACTTAAATCCATGTCTGGAAAGGTGGTTTTTGGTTTTTAGTTGTCAGTGACCATGTCTCATATACAGTAAGTAAGATAGAATCATCTGGTTTAACTGCAATTTTGCAGCTTATTTAACTAACTTTAATGATACAAAAAGATAGTGATCGCAAATCAGCCTTAAATAAAACAGGATGGGATTGGCACGAAAATAAGCACTTCAGAAATATGACAACTAATACCTGTGCAGTTATCTTGATCCCCTGTGCAGCCTTAATCTCCTTATGATGAAGATATGTTCCCTAAAGGTGCAGACAAAATAGCATTAGGCGATGGACATTGACAATATGTTATATTTTATTAAAAGTAAAGCTAAAAAGCAATAATGTAATAAAATAACCAAAAAAACAAAGAAAAAAACTGTTGTAAACAAAATCAGAAAGGAAAAATCAGGTTGTGGAACACTTATACTTTGGAGTCCTTTAATACACATCCTATGTGACTTATTAAAAAAAGTGGGGAAATCTGTAGAAAGTCCATGGAAAAATACCCATGAATCACGATTAATTAACAATATTGCTCTTTGTAAATCAGGGACAATGTACGAATAGTTATCAAATGGATTATATACAGCAATGACATCAATCTACTTCAGTTCATACTGAGGACTTTTGATGGTATCAAACTCAATACCAACTAATGAAGATGTTCCACGAAGTCTTTCAGGTTTAAGTGCTAAAACTTAATACAGGTGATGGTGAGATACAAGTACAAAGGGTAATCAAAGTCATCAAAGCAAAACAGCATTCATCATATTCACTAATCCTGGTCTGAGGTAAGCATTTATTCTGCAATTTTCAAGACTTATGTGATTGAAATGGACGCTGATGAAGCTGTAAACTGAGGTCAAAATCTGAACTGTGCAGAACAAAACTAATGGCAAAACAAGAGTAGTTTTGAAAGTGAATCTCCTTGAACACCACAATTTCTCAAGATGCAGATTTGATGGTATCGAACGGAGGTCAATATCTGAACTGTGCAGAACAAAATTAATGGCGAAAAAAGAGTAGTTTTGAAAGTGACTTTCCCCTAACACAATAATTTCTTGAAATGCAGCTTCGGCCACCTCTAGAACAGTTGAATTGTAAATAATACATAAACATAAAAAAGTTCCTAGAAATTTACAGTCAAAAGGTAGCACTGTAGCAGTAATAGCCAAATTTCCAGTCATAATATGAAGAGAAACAGAAACTAAGAACGAGCCACTGTGTAGGCTAGCTTGGCATAAGGTTTCAATTGTTTAGCAGATAGAAAGAAAGCCACACAATAATTCAGACAATTGCTACTTTATAGTTTATATCAATTATCTGTAAACTGAAATTGGTGTATGGTACGAGCAGCAACGATCCAGATAGATGACAAAATATTAAACCTATAATGCTCCTTTTGATTAAGGTAGGAAGCATAGAATGCTCCAAGAGATATATTACCTTGACTCTAAGTTCCTTCATTGGATGGGGCGTTAATAGAGCTCGGATAGTGGTGACAATAGGTTCCTGCAAATGAATGGACAGAAATCAAGGGTCAACATTAACTTTTTGAAAGTTTTAAGAATTCAACACATCCAGTAAAAGACAGATAGTAGCTTACCTGCATGCCACAAACAACAATCTGATCTCCTTCGCGAAGAACACCATTTACCAGCACGACGTCTATGGTTGTCCCATGGCCCTCAATAACCTTAACCTCCAATACTGTGCACTGAGGAGGGGGGCGGAGGGGCAATCTCAATAGTGAGAACTTAATTTCCACTGCATAAGAATGATAGGGTTCAAAGAATTAAAGGAAGCCTAACCTGCACTTCGTCGCGATAAGTAAGCTTCTCGGTCATATTCTTCTGTGTAGATTGAACTAAGAGCAGCAACAAATCAGGAATACCTTCTCCACTGTCACAGTAGAATGAAATAAGTTAAATGAGGATAAGGAACTCTCAAACAATACACTGTCATGGGGGAATAACAGATACAGGTGACTTAAGTTTTACCTGATTGCACTGGTTGGAACAATGTTTGATGTATCCTCGGTGTCTTTGTTCTTATAATATAGTTCAGTATTTAAACCTTGCTCCTTCAATTGTGTAACAATCTGCAAGGGCAAGAGAATGCCATAAACATCTAAGATCCATCAATCTATGAAATCGTAAGACTAGGTTACCTGAATGAGTCTCATATTAAACTCGTTTTGTACATCCCGGGTCTGTAGTTTCATTGCTTTCTGTATTGGTGCATTGCGACATGCTTTCCAACCATAAAGCCGGTCCACCTATGGATAAGAGAAAACGCAAATCATTATCACTAATGAAGACACCCTAGTAAGAGGAAATTGAATAGCATGCATAACTCCACACACACCTTGTTCAATGCCACAATGAACTTTGTATTTCTCATCTTCAAAAGGTTAAGTGACTCGATTGTCTGTGGCTCCAAGCCATGCATGATATCCACAACCAAGATAGCCATATCACACAACCCAGAGCCCCGGGTACGCAAGTTAGCAAAAGACTCATGCCCTGGTGTGTCGATAACAAGAAGACCTGGGACGTTCAGTGTTGCGTTAGCCTTCAACTCCTTGGTCCTCTCCCTAATGTTCTCAGCAGGAAAATATGTTGCTCCGATTTGTTGTGTGATACCTCCAGCTTCACCTTCCTGTACATTTGTACCTCTGATGCAATCTAGCAGTTTTGTTTTCCCCGTATCAACATGCCCCATGATACAGCAGATTGGGGACCTCAACTCAGGTTTATTCTGTTTAGTCTGAATCGCATCCTTTTTTAGATGAGCTTCTTTACCCTTTGTCTTCCTTGCAGCTTCAACCTCTAAAAACTTTTGTTTACTCTCAGAAGTCTGGGCGATGGTTGGCTGAGACATAGCCTTCTTGGCAGCAGTAACTATGTTGACACCCGAAGAAGGTGGTGCAACTTTAGCAACTGATTGAACAGCTTTTTTGTTTTCCTTCTTAGCTGCAGACTGAACTAGAGACTCAGCCTCTTCATCATCGAATGCCCCCTTAACTGGAAGTGCAAGGTCAGTATCATCCCAACTTTTAGCATCCCAGTCTTCGTCATCATCTTCTTCTTCTTCTTCCTCCTCTTCTTCTTTCGCAGCACCATTTTCTTGGATTTCATCAGTAGTTTCCACTGCCACATCACCCACTGTGCCTACCTCTTCAATCTTCTCTGTTTCAACAGGCTCAATATCAGCAGCAGCTTCTTCTTCGGTTCTCTCCTCCTCTGAAGTTTGAGCCTTTGCACCACTTGTCTGTCCTTGATGTGGTTTTGACTTCTTTGTTGTATATATAGGACGTTTCGCTGGAGCACCACCATCAGCCGCCGGCAAAGAAATTCCAGTGGAAGAAAGAAATTGATTCCTAATTATCTCAAGACGGCGCTGTTCTTCCTTCTGCTTTGCAGTCAAAAGCTTACCAGCTTCCCTTTTTAGCCGAAGCTTCTCCTTCTCTTTTTCCTTCTTCCTGAGCCTGGCTTCCTCTGCTTGCCTCTCAAGCTCCTCTTGCTTGCGTCTCTCCTCTTCTTCCTTCCTCAACCTCTCCTCCTCTTCTCTCTTCATTCTTTCTTCAGCTTCCTGGCGCCGAGCCAGTGCTTCTTGCATTTCCCTCACATGCTTGGGTAGTTTCTTATCAGCCACTTTACTCTTGTCCTTTTTCGCTTCTTCCTTCTTTTCCTCTGCAGCTACTGTCGCAGCAGCTGCCTTTTTCTCCTTTTCCTTCTCTTTCTTCTTTTTCTTTTTCTTTGCTGCCGCTGACTCTACAACTCCTTGCTCATCACCCTCCTGATCACCTTTCGCCAAGCTGGTGGATTCCGACTTATCAACTTTCTCATCTTCAACAACGGGGACTGAGGCTGGAGAAGGTTCTGGTTTTGAGACTGGAGGTGCTTCCCCAAGCTCTGCCAGAATCTTATCCAAATCGTCCTCTTCTTGAACAGTTCTTCCACCTTTCTTCTTCTTCTTCTTATTCTTAGAAGTTTCAGCGACTGTACAGTCTGCTTGTGCTGGCTTAAGATCATTCGCTACAACATCACTTTTAGAAGCATGACCTACTTCCGGCACTATCCCAGCAGTGAAATCGTCTCCTAAAGTAGCAAAAGCACTGCTGCTTTTCTTTTTCGACGACTTCTTTTTGCCAGTAAATGCAATCACAGCTTCATCTACAGTAGAATCATCAGTTACTTCATAGGCTGACCGTGAAACGGCTGGTGGCTCAGAACTGTCTTCGGCATCATCATTTTCTTCATCCAATAGAACAGCACTAAACAAACTGCCGCTCTTCGAAGACTTTGAGGACTTCTTCTTCTTCCCGGAAAAAGCAATAACAGTAGTCTCTTCATAATCATCATCATCATCATCTACATTACGGTCATCATCAGCCTCATCTCCCTCCTCACCTCCAATAGAATCAAAGACAGATGCAGAAAACAGACTACTGCTCTTCTTTGGGCCCTTTGACTTCTTTCTCCCCACAAAACTCTCATCATGTTCATCATCCTCTTCCTCTAACATTGCGAAACTAGATTTCACCCCTCCCTTCTTTGAACCTTTCGAAGATTTCTTCTTCCCTGCGAAGCTGACCACAGGTTCCTCTTCTTCACTCTGGGCAGCCTCCTCATCATCATCTCCCAATACATCAAAGCTTACCTTGCTAATCACATTATTCCCACCCTTTTTACCCTTTGACTTTTTCTTCCCAGAAAAAACAATCTCTGAAACGTCAGCTTCCTCAACTTTATCTTCAAGCTTTTTATCATCCTCATCCTCGTCCTCTCTCCCTTGTGCCCCTTTAGAATTCTTTTTCTTTCCCTTCTTCTTCCCGCCAACAGGTGCTACCTTGTCTTCCTTAACTACAGACTCTTCAGATACTTCAGTCCCAATAGAATACTCATCATCATCTATCACTATATTCTTCTTCTTCCCCATCTACACCCACCAGTTGCAACCCCTGAAATATCAAAATTTAAATACTACTCAATCCCTAAATCCGATTAACACCAAAAACTTGACACTATACACAAAAATAACTAGCCCAATGTTACAGAAACCAAGAATGCAATCCAAACAACACAAAGATTTCTCCGACAACCGAGCTAAAGTTAAGTAAGGAAACTACACAAGGACAACTAATTCATAGCACCTCATCGAGTAAAGCCAAAACAGTGACACCATCGTAACAACCCATTCAAAATTCAATACTTTCCCATCTTTCTTGCGAAGCAGGTACATTATCGACTGACAGAGTTCCAAAACACTTACGCTATAAACCACGTACTAATTACTGTCGACGACGATTCAATTATTAAAGACAGTCATACGCAATTCCGCATACCACTGATAACATTCAACCTCAAGGCTCTATTCGGAATAATTCCTTGATTCCCTATCGTCATAAATACGCTACCTCCACAGACCCGCCTCGTCTATTCGACGAGCCTACGCAAAAACCCTAAACATTACAACGCCAAACCCTACTATTAACTGATAAAAATGCAAACTTTTTATCTTAATTTTCGATTATTACGCAAAACAATAACAATCGCACTTCAACAATTTGTACTAATTCAATCAATTTAGGGTTTAATAATCAGCAACTTTTTCATCGAATTCCACACTCAATTAACACTAAACTCAAATAATCAAGCTAAAGAATTTAGCAATTATAATTAACAAAAATCGGAAAATTGATCAAATATATAAGAATAAAAAAAAAAAAAACATAAACTTTATTTTACCTGAACAATTGCTCAATTAATTTGGGCGGAATTAGACACGAAATTATATCAATCGGCTCCAGAAGTTGAGATAAAATTGGGGCGAAATTAGGAATTTGATTGTAAAACCTAGAGAATCGAAAGCAGAATATTTGATATTTTTTATGAAGATAAAGGTGAAGAAGATTGAAAAGAGATGAAATTTGGGGGAAAAGAGAATAATCAAAGTGATGGTACTAGTTGAAGATGAGCAGATCGTATGCGGCTGCCCGGGTTTAGGTTACAGCTTCAATCTCACACTTCTTTTTTTTTCTTCTTTTTTCAGTAGAGCGGCTGCCAGGCTTAGGTTATACTCGATCCCTTGATGGCTAGATGCATTCAATTCACCTTTCAATGTATTAAAAAACAATCGAATCGTGTTTGTTCCGACTTCAAATCCTCATATGTTTTTTTTTTTTTTTTGGAAATAAGACGAAATTAAAAACCTTAACTAGTGTTTATTACATCCTCCCAAGGAGGAAAAAAGTACTTCATTGTTATCAAAATACTTGGCCAGCCCCGCTACATCTCTCACTCTAGTCGCTTGCGGCCGACAAGTCTTCATTGGCTCTTGAGGAAGAACCCTTCTCGCGTGCGTAGCCAAAAGGTCTACGGTTGTGTTCCAAGCCCGTCTCAAATGATACACATTCACATGCAGGGGAATCCTCATATGTTTAAGTTTAACCCTACGTTATTACTTGTCCCTTTTATTGTGACACTTGTGAGCGTAAGATCATAGTGATTGATCTATCGACCAAGGGGACTTAAACTTTTGGCATGGGCCTGTCGATATCGAACGGTCGAATTCATTATACAAGACGTTGATGGGATTCCTTATTTTTCAGATAAAAAACACGAGTACGAATATAAAGCTATGGCAAGTCTAGGTAACAATAGATGCATTATTATGGTACAAATGTTAAGACGGGAGTATGTAATTGCATAATGGATTATCAAATATATTCTCAAGACTCATTTATGATATGTAACTTGTGTTAACATATTGTCTTTATAATGTCTTAAGAGATTTGAGATATAAATTTTGTAAAATTATTATTAGACTCACTTGAGTCTCGGGTATTGGTTAATTGATAAAATTTAAATGAACCGTTAGAAATGACGATAATCTATCGAGAGATTCAGGATTCTCCTACTATTATGAACAGTTTTCATACGTTGCTATACACCTGAGAACCAGTTCATAGTCAATGTTAATGGTGTAGTGTCGTATTGACTAAGTCAATATGACACTAAACCATTACTTCAATTTACCTTCCAATAAGTAACATACTCATGTGCATGTCTGGGAATACCGTGCACAATTTGTGTAACATTTTTTTCTTTTTTCTGGTAATAATGTATTGCTAAACTACCTAATGCATTTTATGCTATTTTCACAAATGAAAGAACCACAGCTGTCAGTAAAATATAGGTTCGAAAGAGTTTCTTTCAACATGGGGATGTAGCTCAGATGGTAGAGCGCTCGCTTAGCATGCGAGAGGTACGGGGATCGATACCCCGCATCTCCACAATTTTTGCCTTTTTCAGTTTATATGTCAGAAACTCAGAATATACTCCCAAGACTATATCAGTTGTAGACCAAGTGAATCAAGCAGGACCATTGTAGCTTAGCTTTTACGTTAGCTTATTGAATTTCGTAGCGAAACCAGTACATCTATGTCAAAGACGTTGGGAGCGTCGTTAGAGTTAACTTCTTGTTATCTGTACTGAAATTTTGTAAAACTTTTCCGATGTAACAGCATAATGTGACTGGATTTCTGATGAATATGTGCATGTTGGGAATTGATTCTTCTTATAGAATAAGCACGGGGATAGCGTTGGAGGAGCGAATGAAGCAATATATAATATGCTTCAGAAAAGGTGGTTGGATTGCTCCAACTGCTCCATCTCTTTTAAGTCCATCTGTGCTCAACTAATATGATTGAATGCATAAATGGGCAAAACCTCAGCTGAGACAACCACAAAGTAAAGTACTCCAGAAATTGTAGTAGTCACAATTTTCGCTATTTATAATCAGACAATGACTTGAAATTTATGGGCAAATCCAAGGGATTCCCCATTTTAGTTTTGAATATGGGGCGAAAAACGGTGTTTTCCTACCAGAAAGTGACCAACAACAGGGAAAGAAGAGATGATAGGAAACATTAGAACTATAAACCAATAAGAATCTTGACTAGATGGACAGAAAAACTAAGCAGATGTGCATTTGCCTATTTATTGTTGATGCCAGTATCTTTCTAAGCCTGCAAAGGTACCTAGTTGCTGCTCTTTGGTAACTTTCTCGGAACTCACAAAGGATCAGTTAGCTCTTGCATTGCATGCTTCGGGTTCCTTCTGATTGACAACTCGAAAATGGCAAGACAAGTGCTGGTTTTCGGCATTCTTCTTCTTGTCTCTGCAATTTGTTGCAACTCAGGTTAGGAAAGGTGCAATCACAAATCATTTGGGGGGAGGGGGTAGTCTAATTCACATGTTTCGAAATTCATCAATGTGATTCTGATTAACCATTTTCAACAGGTTTTGCACAGAATCCAGGACAAATTCTTGTGAAAGCACTTACATGCTTCAATGCCAACAACGTAAGCTCACACCAATCTCGAATGATTATGCTTGCACAGTAAAGATTCATCTATATTGCTGAAAGCCTTGTTTTTAATAACTACGATAATTCAGATACTTACATAAATGAACACTTGGTGAGTGCTTTGCTATAACTATATATGAATTATACATATCTGAGAACCCTATCTTGTTGCAGATATATAACAGGTGTAATGCAGCATATAGACTGACACAGAGCGGAAACATCAACGTACCTGCGGCTGCTACTAATCAGTTCTGCTACGGGCCTTGTTTAGCCGAGACACACCTGGTCCTTGACTGCGTTGATCATTCATTGTCCACCTTTGTGTTCTACAACAGGGCCACAATTAATGATATAAGATCAACACTTCGGACAGCTTGCGGCCACGCAGACGGCAGAGGTACAGTATTTTTCTTCTAGTACAGATACTAGATAATATTAGTAGGGGTCGAGGAAGACCCAAGATGACTTGGACGAAGGTGATTAGAAGTGATATGAGCTCCCTAGGGCTTGAAGAGAGTATGGTGTTGGATAGGGCAGGGTGGCGAGACTCTATCCATGTGGAGGACTTTTTCTGACCCCTTTTGATTTATTTGTTTGGTTTTTCCAACTATTTTTCTAAAACTTTTTAACTTGTGTTCAAAGTTCATCTGTTTTTTGCAATATTTTTTTTAAACCTTTTTATTTATTTTGACGACTTTCTAAATTTCCTTTGAAATTGTTTAAATATTTCTAACATGTTTACAACGTTTTCGAAATTTCTTGGCGTACACAAGACGGTTACTGGATGACGATTCATGTTAGCCGACCCCAAATCATTTTGGGAATAAGGCTTGGTTGTTGTTGTTGTTGTACAGATACTAGATGAGTTTGTAAGCTTATATAAACAACAGTGTATGCAGAAGAAATAACCCAAATGTTAAGAACATTGGAATCAAAAACCTATATTTTCTCAATTGTTCTTCCTGTTTTCATAATCACTGAAATTTCTTCGGATATACTGTGCAGGTAATTTCAATGTGGAAGAGTACATGCAAGACTACTTGCAGGATGAATGGAGCAGTGCAAAGCTACCTCCTATACCGAATAACTTCTTCACCTTTCTACTTGCTGCATCAGTGCTTCTTCTCACAGTAAGAGCTGCTTATTGACATCCTACCTGAGCAGAGACAAAATCTTGTTTCCAAATAGTTTTTATATTTATTGATTGCTTCTTTCTATTCCAACCTAATGAATGAGCGAAGCACCAATGTCCACATATATATATATGTATACTCTCGATACAGAAGCATATAGTCCATCTATATTCTATGATATGTAATTCAATGACATTGAGTAAAGAGGGGCGCTGAGTGCACAGTAACAAGTGCACGACATTGAGCTAATGTGTTGATTGGCTTCAGATATTTTGGCAACAATTGGATGCAGTGTCTGAATAACTGTAAAAAAGGCGTTAAATTGACAATGTAATCAATATAAAGAGCATGTATTCTTACTCATCAGTATACTCCTAGCAACAGCAGACGATCCCAAGTTTTTATTCATCCCCTAAATTGCCACTGAAAGAATTCTTATCGCTCAAAACAGCCGAATTTTATATTGTCCTTGTGCCCAGAGCTTACTTATTGTCCTAATGTGCTTACTTTTGCCCAAGCCAGCCAAAACCAAACCCCTCGCCAGTACCAAATTTATAGAGTCGAATGATGAAATAACTGTTTAATTCACAACTCACTAATCAATTGTGCTATGTCCAGTGGACTTTCGAACACTTCCTTCCTTCATTGATAATCTTAACTTATTAACCTCTTCCCATCTCCCTTCTCCTGCATATATATTGGACAATAGTACATAGTTACCAGAATTCCATGGCTCAAGATTGATGAGTTCCTTTGCAGCGTATTCTGCAAGTTGAACATCTCCAAAAGTACGGGAAGCACTAAGTAATGACCCCAATAATGCAGCATTCGGCCTCATAGGCATGCTCCTTATCAATTCATACGCCTCCCTCACACATCCACATCGCCCAAGTAGGTCTGCCATGCATCCATAATGCTCAAGTTTGGGAAGAATTTTGTGCTTCTCAGTCATCAACAAGAACAAGTCGCGGCCTTTCTGCAACAACCTTGCATGGGAACAACATGTTAAAACCCCAACAAAACTTGATTCATTTGGTTTTACACCTTTACTAATCATCTCCTCGAAAAAACTAACTCCAAGCTCACCCTTCCCGTTAAAGGCAAGACCCGATAGCACAGTGTTCCAGGAAATCACATTTCTTCGTGGCATTTCTCTGAAAACCCTATGAGCCATCTCCAAGTCCCCACACTTGCAATAGAAATTCACTACAGCGTTACCCACCGTGACAAAATCTCGAAAAAGTCCACTAGATTGAGCATACGAATGTAACCATTTCCCAACATTAGACGCACCCAAACGAGCACATACAGGTAGCACAGTAACCACAGTCGCCTCATCCGGTCTATAACCACCACAATCTTGCATCTCTCGAAACAATTCCAACGCTTCACCATCCCTCCCACACTTCTCCAAACTCGATATCATCGAGTTCCAAGACACAATGCTCCGCTCCCTCATCTGCCTAAACAATCGCAACCCCATATCAACATCCCCAATCTTACAAAACCCACGAACCATCAAGTTCCAAACGATCACATCTCTATGCGGCATTTCATCAAACACCTTCCGCGCATCCCCCATCTTCTCGCAACCAGCATAAAACTCGATAATCCCGATTCTAATCGAACTAAGACGATCAAACCCTAGCTTAATTATCTCACAATGAACACATTTTCCCGCCATTTGATCCCTAATACCACAACAAGACTTAATTAAAGGCGCGAACGTATACTCATTCGGCAAAACCCTAATATTTTTCATCTGAGAAAAGAGAAGCAGTGATTTCTGAACAGGCCCAGAAACAGAGTAACCCTTGATCATGGAATTGTAAAGGAGAAGATCCGGAAACTGGGCTTGCTGAAATACGAGCTCGGCGTGCCGCATTTTGCCGTTAGCCTTGCAAACGGAGACGAAATGGGAGAGGATTTGGTTGGATTGGTGGAGCTCATGGCGGAGGAAATGGGCGTGGATTTCGAGGAGACGGGTTCGGGTTTCGCGGTGGTGGAGAAGGGTGAGGATGCGACGCTCAACCTCTCTGCTTCCTCTGCTCATTTTGGTGGGAGCTGAGTGATTATGTGTTTGATGAAATGGTGTAGCGTGAACTTGAAGATGAAGTCTGTTGTGAGGAAATTGGTATTAGGTAGCCGTTGTGTTTAATTTGGCGCCAAGGAAGTAACTGTCGTTTTAAACGACTGAAATATACCGCCAAAAATTTTACTCTTACAACTAACGATTTCTACATGAGCAAACGAAAAGATTTACTAGAATCGATGCCAGAAAATAAACGATAGTAAAAACCACCAAATTACGTTCTCAGTCAGATCAATAAATAAGAATCGCATACAATTACATAATTATGACTGCCTCAACATTTTCTCAATATTCATATATCTTGAGCATAGGGTGTGTGAATAGACGACTGGGATGGAGTATAAAGAAAAGTGAGGAAGTGAGACAAAAGTGCGCATTTTTTTTTTGAAGAAAAAAAAACGATCAGCCCTATTTTCCTTTTTTACACTATAAACTCAAGGAGATGTCAGTAAAGATACACAAAATTACAATGTTACTGAGCTAGCCGCACTACAAGTTAGTAACAAATACAAAAGCAAACTTATCAATGGATACTAATCAAGCAGTCATTTCTTCGAAGAGCCAAAACCGCCGAAACCCATCATAGCAGCGACATCAGGATCCATCTCAGGCTCCTCTTCAGTAATCTTCTCCTTCTGGTACAAGTAATAACAACATTCATTAGTGAAGAAGGCTCGATGAAGAGGAATAGAAAGAACGTGATTAGCCACACTAGGCGGTGTTTTCTGTCCCAGCGACAAGCAAGCTGCACAAACAATGACCATGAAAAAGAGTAACTAAAATTCAGTCCACAAACCTTCTTTTCCTTCTTCTTCTCCCTACGCTGGCGTTTCTTCTCCTCTTCCTCTTGCTGCTGTTTCAGTATTCTTTCATCAAGATCTGAATGCAGAAACAACACAAGATAATCAGTGCATGATCACAATGTATCAAATCAAAATTTTACCATGCAAGGAAACATAGAATAGGATTGTTAGAAACTGTAAGTACGGCAGAGTTACAATTTTAGTAGTTTCACATAATCATCGTATAGTCTCACCTTGCTCTGAGAAACTGCTGGGAGTTTTCCGTTTCTTAAGAACCTCAAATCGTTGTCGAACCTAAGTCAATAAGACAAGAGATTAGAATTCCAAGCCTCCCAGACAAGCAAGCAAATACTATCTAGAGATGTGAAGTTTCCCTTTGGTTCATAGGAGAAGGCAAATTGAGAGAATACTCGTATAAAGCAACAGATATAGATTAGCACTAAAACCCCTATTCCATCTAGATACATCAAACGTGTATGTCATGGACTCATGATGAAAAGATGAGTCAAAGAAAGACCCACTTGCATCATAGGTTAAATCATGAAAAATATATATTTCTCAAAAAGATGCAGCCAGCGGGTAAACAAAACAAACAAGAGAAGATAGGGCCACGTACGCCCATCTCTTCCAGCAAGTTAATGCTACGGCCACTAGAACAAGAAAGGGGCGTTCATCTCAAATATGGAAGAACACAATGGCAACCGCATTTATCCAGATACTAAAGACTGGACACAAGAGACCAATTAAAAAAGAGTGAATTGGGATGCAAGATATAGAGTCCTAAAAGTCAATAATGCAACTATACGACAAATTAATGAGATGGCCTATAACCTAAATCCAGTCTTAAAACTTATACCAAACGCATCTATGGTGGAATTCGGAGAAAACACAGATACTTAGAAAAAAGGGGCCAACGTGGCCAAATTGGACAAATTCAAAGGCTATAATCCACGATTTTGGCCCAAAATGGCCCATAGTAAAAACTCCTCGCGCTTTTAAGGACTCCCCTAGGGGGTAATATTATGGGTATCATCAAAATATTAGAGCAAAAAACAAATGGTAGGTTCCCAAAATTGACAAAAAAAACGCACATTACCGCTATCAAATGACATGTGTCCAATGGGCTTAAAGAACTACCAAAACAAGGGAACCTACACTCATATCAAATTAAGGGCACTCTGGCTTTCTCCCGGTAAAGTTTTAAGAAATTTTGGCTACTTTAAAAAGGTGGTCAAAATCGGCCAAATTCGAAGTATATAGTCCATGGTTTTCAGCCTTAATTGATACTCGAGCAAAAATGACTCAAAAATATGTCATAGCTCCGAAGGGTCATATTATGTGTTGTGGCAAATTGTTAGAGGTAAAATCCTTTGTTAAGTGCCCAAATCAGCCCAAAACACACGTCAGCCTTAACGGCTGGCAGAGTGGAAAAGCCCCTCAAAAGGGAGAACCAACCCATCAGATTCATAAAGGGACTCCCACAGTGTCCATGGTAAATGTTTTAGAACATTTAGGTAGTTTAAAGAAAATGGCCTAAAATGCCAAAATTAGCCAAAACTATAAGCTCTAACCCACAATTTTTTCCCAAAATGTGCCACAAAAAAATGTCGCAAATTTTTGTGCAAGGCCCCAGGGTTGGTTTATGGTGGGTTTTACCAAAATTATAGATCCCGGATGCTGGGGAAGGTTCACAAATTAGGCAAAAAACACATGTTAACCTCAACTGATGCTCATGTGTATTGAAGGGACTTATGATGTATGACAGAGGGAAAGTTCAAATATTATGACTGGTGGAGAAAAAGTATAAATAAGATAATAGTAGGACAGTGTGATATTTGAACTTTCATAACATAAGTAAGCCAGGTTAGAGCCGAGCCCCCAAACTAGTGTACGATAAAGGAGAGTCTCGCAACATTTCCACCTTGCAAAATGCAATAGGAGCACAAAATACCATGAGGTGCTCCTCTCCTCCAGTAAATCACTACTCCCATCATGCAATTTCCAAAATTACATAAATGACAAAGTTATAAAATCAAACCCCTTCAACAAACAGGTTCAAACAAACTGATCAAGAAATCACCTGTGCCCAGAGACTCATACCTGATCAACAGTTGCTCGTTCAGCTCGCATAGACATGCCCAAAGCCCTTTGATCTGAAGGCAAAAGCATATTTTAAAATGAATGAGATCACATCACTGTGGAAGGAAAAAAAAACACTCAGAGAGAGCGAGAGAAGGGGAATTAGTCTCCAACAATTAACTTACGTTTCTTCCCATTGATGTGGTCCAAGTAATTTGCTGAATCTTTTACTACACATTCACAAACCGAACAAAAGTAACCAGCCTGCAGCAGGAAGACTAAGTAAGTACTATAGCACAAACAAGGTGAAGATGCGGATAGAATCCCCAATATCATTTTATGACTTAGTATAAAAACGTTCATGTTTGATAAACCATGCTATAAAAATTTAAAAAAATGGGGAATGCAGTCAGCTCAGATATCAGGCAGTGACATAAGTATCGTAAGTCAATAACAAAACTGGGGATTCAGTTATGAAATACATCCCAAGACTGACACGCCAGGCGAAACTACAAAGAAATTTGACTGGACAAGGCACAACTATGTAGCCAACAAGACTCGTAACATCAAAGGGCTGTCTAGTTCTTGCAAAGTTGCAAGATTACATCCTCATTTTACCTTGTTTGAGCAATACAATAAGCTAGGAAGTCAAAAGGCCAAAAAAAGTTCTTTGAAACAAGAGACATGATATCTATCAACTACAATACCAAGCTGAGATGACAAGGAAACCCAAAAAAGTACGTAATTTATATCTCAAATGCTAAACAGAGGTGGCGCTAGATCATCCCCAAAACAGGCTAAGGAGACCCACAGACCACAAAGCAGCCCATTGTCACTTTTTCTAAGAAGAACAAACGAATAGAAAACGATCACACATATCACTGGTGGGACATCCCAAGTACCCTCCATATAGGTCCACTATAGTTAATGGAAGGTAACAAGATGTTTCTGAGTAATGCCCAAAGATCAAACTGGATTAAAAAAAAAAAAAAAACTCCAATGGTAAACATACACGCCAACAACCAGCTTATTCTTCCCTTATGAAGCACTTCAAACCCAGTAACCACCCCCTGCCCCAAGGAGTATAAAGGAAAGATAGAGAAAAGGTGAAAAGTAATTTCATACAGATCATGTTTCCCCAGGGGAAAATTGGAAAAGCATCCGGCATAAAGATAAAGTACTCAAACCAAAACCAAAATACTCTAAAAATAAAGGGAAAAAACAAATGTAATGAGAGATGAAGTGTGTACCTGTTGGCTTAGAGGTGCTACTGGAGTGACAACCTGCAAGATAATACACCACATTATCAAAATAATATACAAACAGAATCTCAACAACAATCTGCCTTCTGTGTTGACCCAGTATAAGCCATTCAATTGTTTGTGTACTTATTATATTAGCCCACTTCTATTATTTGAAGGTTAACAGTTTTACATTTTGCCAACCTTTAAAGATGCAATGTAACAGTTACATTTAGCCTACTTTTAAAGAAACAATGGAACAGTCTTTGCATTAGCTACAAGAGAAGATTTTGGAAATTTTACAGTAGGGGTATCTATAAAAGGTGTCAAAGTTTGCCATTATTCATGTCAAAAGTCCAGATATCAACCAGGCAATTCAATAAACCGATTGGTCGTTTAACTAGACATGTCGAATAACCTTAACACTACCAACTAATTCTACCCCCAATGGTCTTTGGGCACTCGATAGGGAGTTTGAACTATTTAAGGTACTACAGGTTGAGACTTGACACTAAAACAAGTTCTATGTTAAATAAAACAATACCATGTGAACTAATCATACTTTTTAAAGTAACACTTTCACAACGAAAATTCATCACTCTCCAACCACATGCCCTCTGTCTATCTTCCTGCCATTCACTGATTACTCCTCTGAAACCCTCTGCCTCCCTTGCTCCTTTTGTGTCATTTGGAACTATTGTGTTAGACTTCGAAATAGTCTCCTACCACTTCTCATATTAGTGGAAATGGTGCTCCCACAAGAAGAGTGCAAGAGGGAGTTTTTAGATAACACTCCTCATATCAAAGTCTCCTTTTTGCTTTTGTGAGAACACCACAACACTAAGCATGGAGCTCAACAAAGTAACTTGAACACAACCTCAAAGCGCTAAGAAAAATAAAAAACAAAGCACAATTCCAGCTTAGGCAGACAAAGCACGTTAAGTATTCTCTAACAAACACAAACCCTCACCAGAAAAACCTACTGCCAGGGAAAAAACAAGAGCATAGAATCATCACAAGCAAGAACTGTTGACTAACCTGAGTCTTCCCCAATCGGGACTCGAGATCAACTTCATAATCCCTATGTTTCAGTGGCTTCCTCTGTACAGGCGGGCCTTTAGCTGCACAAACATATACAAAAACACCACGCATTAACTCACACGGTATTACTGAAATCAGCTCGTCTACTCCCACAACCCCACACCCTATTACCTATCCCCACAACCCCAGTTCAAAATCCTACCACAATAAGCTAGTACATCAGTAAACCAACTTCGCATTAATGCACACGGTATTACTGAAATCAGCTCGTCTACTCCCACAACCCCACACCCTATTACCTATCCCCACAACCCCAGTTCAAAATTCTACCACAATAAGCTAGTACATCAGTAAACCAACTTCGCATTAACGCACACCATACTACTGAACAGCTCGTCTACTCCCACAACCCCACACCCTATTACCTATCCCCACAACCCCAGTTCAAAACTCTACCACATTAAGCTAGTACAACAGTAAACAAACTTCGCAGCCGAATATCGCAAAGGATCTAAAATTATTCATTCCAATACAAACCAACCAATAATCTAAGCACCACACCCCTAAAAAAAATAAACTTAAATGATGGTAAATTAGAAAACTTACATATGGGTTTCAACTTATCTTTCTCCTGCATTAAAATTACCCCCAAAACACATTAAAACATAAAAAATTAGTACATTATTTTAAAAAAAAAAAATCAATTGACGATAATAAATCAGTGAAAATTTCAAAAGAAAGAACCTTTTCTTCGCGCTCACGAGCGCGTTCTAAGTACTCTTCTCGATCAAACTTTCTCCTGAACGTGTTATCTACTCCCGCCGCCTGCATCACCACCCAGAAAAAAAATGCAACATAAATGAGTATATGAAAGTATTGATTAATCATGAAATTCCACTGGAAAAAAAGGGTATAATCGTGAAATTATGAAGAGGATGGAAGGGAATTTGATTGCGTGAGATTCAAGGAACTTACTTGATTACTTGATTGCGCCATTTTAATTTGGGGAAAAATTTTGGGAATCGGAAACCCTAATTATTGGGATTTTTCAGTGACTGGGAAAATTGGGAAGAAGAAGAAGAAGATGGAAAATTTAGGGGGGGAAGAACAAAAGAGAGGTCGGTCGAAAAAAAAATAAAACAAAGCGAGTTTGAATTTTATTTAATATATATAATATTCTTCTCCACATAAGAAACAAAAATGGGTGTTTGGTCTAGTGGTATGATTCTCGCTTCGGGTGCGAGAGGTCGTGAGTTCGATTCTCGCAACACCCCTTGTACTCTTTTTGTTTTCAACCAAAGACAGTAGCTAGTGCCTATGATTCTTTTTGTTTATTTAGAATTTCGATTGATCGTATGATTTTGTGTGATTGAAATCAACATAATAGGTTGTAATTTGAAATGGTTCAATGTCCTATAGAAGTTGCATGGTTACAAGTTTTGATATATTGAATTCATTGAAACCCGGTTGTAGATAACGTGCCTGCGAAATGAGATATCATGACACGCAACAAACCCTTCAACGTATGCCAACACAAAGAACACGTTGAATGATCCAACAGTAAGTTGAGGTTAAATACCCGTGTTACAATGTTATACATTGCTCTGACTTGATTAAAATACTCAATTTGCTTATAAGAAATTACACTTTGGTCAGTTATTGTATACCTCGCTATAAATAACTCATGCGGAGTATTATATATTGTTAGTACATTATGTGACAACATAAAATATCTATGGATCTAAGATCCAATGGAGAAAGCGGCAAACATGTACTATTGTGCGTCAAACGAATTTATGACGCTTAGACTCCTACAAATCACTTTGCCTTAACCATTACAATCAAAATGATTAGCATACTCCTCTTCTTCGTTGTCACCATGTCAGCAACCAGACCATGATCGATACCAGAGTAGTTAATTCAATTCAATCTCATTTTAAAGTTTTTTCAAATTTTCTTAATCTACGCTTTATGAAATGGAATGCTCGACTCGACACCAAAGAAACGCCCAGACGAGTAACATAATGACATGGCAACAATTTATTGGTGGCAACACATAACGAATGCCAGATCGGCAAACTTAAAGTTTAAGACAAGCCAACATTTTTTTAAACCACCCGAGAAGAGAAACCTTATAAAACCACGTATCCTCAACGACTTCTCCACTACTGTGAACTCCAAAAAAACATCACAGAAAAAAATGGCGAAATCTCAGATCTGCTTCGCCGTCGGAACCCTAGCTTTACTCTTCATTTCATCAGTATACGCCGACGACGTCGTCGTTTTGACCGAGGATAACTTCGAGAAGGAGGTCGGTCAAGATCGCGCCGCTCTCATTGAATTCTACGCTCCTTGGTAACAAATTCTCTCCTTCTCTTCATAAAATTTTAATCATATGATTTAAATTGCGGTTATTTCATTGAGCTTGAAAAATCTGGTTAATTTTAGAGAAGGTTGATTTTTTGTGCGTTTTAATTGCGCTGTTTTTATAGATCTAATTAGTTAGATGTAAGTTTTGGATCTTGTGTTGTAGTTAGTGTAGCGTATGATTTACTGTAGATGGAGGTATTTGAAAAATTAGCGTAAATGTTCGTCGCGGTTCGTAAAGTGAGATAGTATAGATGATGAATTGAGTGTGAGATGATGGAGTAGAATGTGCAGGGAATTTGGAATGATTGTTATATTGTTGTGAGAAGAACATGAATTGGAGTTTCCGATTTCGTTGGTTTTGAAAAATCGAGGACGAGTAATTGCCTGGTGCTTGATGAACTGAGTGAAGTTAAGTTTTAGTCGAATGTAGTGGCTGATAATGTTATCGATACTTGAAGGTTACGACTCTTACGAGGCTAATTTAGTCGTCTCACTAAAGCTTGGAACATAGTTTTTACAAAGTGGAAAATATTACTCGGAGCTTAAAATGATATGGCAGGTAGGTTAACCTCTAGCAGGAAGGTATATAGTAAATCTCGTCGTTTCACAAGTTCATATAATCATATAGGTCAGGAAGTTGGCTCGCCCTGGTTGGATGCTCTTGTTATTAGTGAATGCTCAAAAAACGTCTGTCCAACGAGGCCCTTGAGAAGCTGTGCCTATAAGTAGATGTCCAAATGGATGTATAGTGGTTGTTTACTACAAGTGTATGTCCTGAGCACATATATCGAGTATGGTGCATTAGTTTGGAAATAGTTGTGCTACTAGTACTATACATGGGTCTACGGAGTTGTTAGTCTCATGTGAAACTGTTAATTTCTAGGTTGTATATTTCCCTACTAATTGTCCCAGGATTTAACTCGAATACTTTTTTTGTTCCTTTGTTATTGTTTATAGGTGTGGGCATTGTAAGAAACTTGCCCCAGAATTTGAGAAGCTTGGTGCAAGTTTCAAGAAGGCCAAATCTGTCTTGATTGGAAAGGTAATATTGCCATCCTTGTTTTATCAACTGGTTACCTTGGATTCATTGTTCTTTGAAATAAATGTACAAGAATGTAATGAACAATTGATTGTTTGATACCGTGATTGATTGATTAGAAGATGCTTATTAGTGTGGGTGGGGGAAGGGAATTTGCTGCTTTGTCACCTTTGTGGATCTCATTTTCTGCGCAAGAACGTGTATAGGTTCCATCATGCACACGTACCATGGAAAATATTTGTAGTTCCATATTTTCCTTTCCCAATACCCAAATGATTGGTTGCAAAGGAAGGATTAAACGGTGTCACTCTATGTTTGATAAGTTACTAGCTAGCTCGACCATCTAACAAACTCTTAAAATGTATCTGATTTAAGAGAAGATCATTGGGAGACCAGAGTTTTTCTGGTTACTTGATTTTGGTGATAATTCTTGTCCCCTAATGTCCCAGTCAATCTGTAAAGAACTATCATGATTAGATCAGTGCTCATTACAAGTAATTTTGACTATCTCTCTTGAAAATTTCTGGCTCAAGCTTACTCGAAGGCGTTTATGCTTGCCAAAACTTCTTAATGTTATCTGTTTTTTTAAAGAACTTCTCGTATATTTTTGGGTCAATATTCAGGGGTGTGCTTAACTACAGATCTTCCATATGATTATTAGCATTTAGAAGAGCTTCACTCATAAATCATAATCACTCTTCTCCAAATGATACATGGGGTATGCCAATTGGGTCCACATTTTGGTTTCCAAGGGGTGGTTGGAGGTTGTTGGGGAGGAGTGAACCACTAGTCTTTTACTAGCATCATGTTCAGTGGTCTCCATTGCTTGTGTTGTGGAACTTGTGGGATATTTGAGTGTGCGTGTGTCTATGTGTGTTTTCTTCTAAGGAACGACTATTTTGTTACAGGTTGACTGTGACGAACATAAAACCCTTTGCGGCAAATTTGAGGTTTCTGGATACCCCACTATCAAGTGGTTTCCCAAGGGATCCTTGGAGCCAAAGAAGTGAGTTCTTTCATTTGTGTACTATCACCTGATGTTGATGGTCATGTATATATGCGCTAGTGATCAAATGTATGATCACCTGATCTACAAGTTATTCATCTATAACGTTCTGTGCACGTGCAGATATGAAGGTGCACGTACTGCTGAGGCACTTGCAGAGTTTGTCAACTCAGAAGCAGGTAAACTTTCAGCCTAGTAGATTAAGTATTATCAACCTAGATAGATTATCTATCAGTGAAGGCTCTCATCTTCTACAAATTATGATATTGCGTGATCTGTGCTAGTAGTTACACAAGTCTTTGACTTCCATTTATAGATAATCTTCTGCATTACGAATCAAATTAGCCCCGTCTTGGAATGGCTTTGGCAAGGTTGGGGCAATGTCTGAGTGGCCGGCCTGAGTGGCTGATCCCTTCCCTTGAGCTGATCAAAGCATATTTACATTATTTATTTTATATTTTTTTTCCCTTGACAAACGTAGAAAGTATGTCATTCATGAAAGTTTATATCCTGGCAATTTACACTTTGTAGTTGTTAACTATTATGTATAATCTGTGCCTGGGTCACTTATACTAGCTTGCTTTTCAGGGACCAATGTAAAGATTGCAGCTCTTCCATCAAATGTGGTGGTGCTTTCAACAGATAACTTCGATGAGGTTGTCTTGGACAAATCGAAAGATGTCCTTGTTGAGTTCTATGCCCCGTGGTATGTTATTCGCTCTTTTTTCGTACTTCTAATAGTTCTTTAACTCTATAATTGCATCCTTTGTTTAAAACACATCATGACTCTATACTAAGATGATAAGATGAAACTGTATCTCACTGATGCTTGCAATTTTTGTCAGGTGTGGTCACTGCAAGTCACTGGCTCCAGTAAGTTTAGCTTTCATACGAATTAGATACTTATTTTATAAGCTTTTCTCTGTAATTTTATTAGGTTTTGAAGTCTCATATTTTCTTGGGGTTGTAGACATATGAAAAGGTTGCCAGTGCATTCAAGTTGGAGGGAGATGTGGTGATTGCCAACGTTGATGCCGACAAATATAAAGAACTAGGAGAGAAGTTAGTATACTATCTGCCTTACTTGTCTGATTCTTCAATTTTTTTTCCGGCTATATGTCAAAATGCTGTGGCTTCTATGCATTTTTCCAACACCCAGTATTATTTACCTTCCATGAACTTCTGCTGATGCCTGTAATCTTATGTGCTGACCCTTTATTTATGCAGATACGGTGTAAGTGGATTTCCAACATTGAAATTTTTCCCCAAGAACAACAAAGATGGTGAAGACTATGATGGTGGCCGAGATGTGGACGACTTTGTGAGTTTTATCAATGAGAAGTGTGGCACCAGTCGTGATGCTAAGGGTCAACTCACCTCAAAGGTGATTGATGTAGTGTTTTTTGTTTCCCTCATTTAACTTTCATTTATGTGAACATGTCTTACAGTGTTTTCTTGCTACCTAAAATGTAGGCTGGGATCGTTGAATCCTTGGAGAGTCTTGTGAAAGAGTTTGTAAGTGCAACAAATGAAGAGAAGAATGCCATCTATGCCCGTTTGGAGGAAGAAGTTGCAAAGCTTGAAGGTTCCGCTGCCAGGTTGTGAACATTTTACTAATCTTTCTCATTTTGTATAGGTTTTGATATCAGTTTTCTACCTAGTATGAACACTCATCTACTTTCTTGTTAGATTACTCTTTCTATTTGGCTGCTCTCTGATTGCTTTCCATAATGCCAGGTATGGGAAGATCTATACCAAGATTGCCAAAAGCTGCATGAACAAGGGTGCTGATTATACCAAAAATGAAAGCCAGCGGCTTGAACGCATGCTTAGCAAGGTAAATCACATTGTATCTATATTATTTCCGAGAGGTTATTATGAACTCGTATCGGCACTTCATTTCAATGTGAAATATTGAAAAGCATGTGTTTATTCAATATAAATCAAATTTAATGGTCTGCATGTTTGTGGGGAAAATTATACCATATTGTGTATGTTTGTACTTGTTGAAATGAGTTTTCTGTGATGAGAAGGCACAAAACGTTGGTGGATGTTAAAATTTTGGGCTATTTTGTAACGTCATATGTCCTCATGGTTCCCGCAGGCAATCAGTGCAGTGAAGGCTGATGAGTTCAATCTAAAGAAGAATATCCTGTCAGCTTTTATCTAATTTGTGGACTAAATTGCGTCTTGTTAATTGAACTTCATCTCCTTGGAGCTGTTCTTGTGGGCGCTCTTTGTCTTACGGAAGAGGTTTTCTAGAGGCGCTCCTTGTGTGCATTGTTTGCACATTTTGCCCCTGGAGCTTAGCTGTAATAGTAAATGCCATAGTTTTTGTTTCATGATTAGCAATAATAGAGTACCTGAAGCAATGTCTGCAGCATCTGATAGTGCTACTAGCTGCTAACGGGCAACGACATTACGTTATTTGTCCGAGCTACTTCTGTAAACAGTAATACAGATTGAACTTCAATGATATACGAAACGTTTCAGATACAGTGTTCTGATGACATTGCTCCAGATTAATGGTCCTTTACCAAGGGAAGATTATGATGAGTGTTCAAATGCGCTTGTGTGTATGAAGCTGACTCATTTTCTCAAATTGGATGCCTATAATTGCAATATGTACAAGTCCAGATGCTAGCGTTTGCATTGTGCCTTGAGTTCATTTTCTTTCGAAAAACGTTGTGCTCGTGTGTTCGTCACTCCCGTTTTAGTTTTTAAAGCGCCGAGATGCTGTAAATCCGTTTAGCACTGCCTGCACATCCCTATAGCAATGCTTGCACTGCTGCATAAGGCGTCTAGTTGCTCTGAACCCCTATAGCAATGCCTGCACTGCTTCACATTGGGTCGCAGCTGAATTCTGTGCATTTTTTTGAAGTCTGAACAATATAGGAATAAAATCTTTGCTTAAGATGCCATTGTTGCGAAAACTGGGCTAGTGCATTGTTTTCTGATGGCCGAGCCTCCTAAACATGAAACATTTGGACCATGTTTCAGAGATTTCAAACACAGCTTTCACAGACGGCTTTCCGAGATGCCACCTGAGGTGGAGTTAACGGAGATGGCACCCGAGACCAAGAGGGTGCTACCGTAACAGAGTACTACTCGTGAGTTCTCATTTACGATATCAACCATTACGAGTTTCCTGTTATTTGGTAATTGTGCATTTTCACAGCCTGGTAAAAAGTAAAAACCGAAAGGTTTACTCTGTATGACTGTATGAGGGGTCGCTGTAGGCGTATAGCATTGCGAAGAAGGCTGAAAATGGTGGGCTTTGAAGTTTGGTCTGTCACACGCTGGAAAAAGGCTGCTGTCTGTTGGGCAGGCAGTCTCCTTCAATTTGTTTTGTTACCTTTTGCGACAAGATCCGCGCTTCACTGCACTTTCCCTTTCCCTTCTCTTTATGTGAGTTGCATTTTATCTAGGGGAAACGCAAGTATGGTACTCCTAAGGTTTGTCGCATTTTACATGTTATCCATTTGTATCGAACATGGATTCATCTTATGTATAAAAATCCATACGTATCCGCTATGTATCTAATCGTGAATTTTTGTTGAAACTCGTTGTAAGGCCTGTAACACCATTACATCATACATTTTGAAGATATAAGTTTGGAAAATGCACAAAGTCGAGTGTTCAACAAGTACCAACCAAAATCTTATTATAACAAGGTAAGGTCTGGTACCTAAATTTGATGTACCAAAACTTGCTCCAGTAAGTTTCGGTTTTTGTACTACCAAGTTTTTACGAGACTAGATCCGGACAAACAAATTCAATGGTTTACGGGCTTGTGTGGCTGACATTTCCGCATATGCACGCTTTTTTCCGAATTGATGATCAACGTTGGTAGTGTCGTAGCCGGTAGCCGTAAAAGCAGGTCTGAAACATTTACTCCAATCTCTTTTTTACTGCTTTGGACAAACAAAGCATTTACTGAAGCGTATATGCATCTTGTTACGCCCATAATGCTGTCTGGTCATTTCATCCCAACATTCTTCGCTAAACATCTCACATGCTTGTGCTTCGTCGTTTTTTATGTTACCCAAGTCCCTACCCAAGATATCGGATGGAGTATTAAATTCCGAATTAGTCATGGCAAAGCTCCTAACCAGAGAAGCTTAGAATTATTAGGGGTCGAGTTATTTCGCACTTATTAAAGGATATTCCGCATATATAATTGTCTAGTTATGAGTAAAAGTTTCTAAAACGAATCGAAAAAGGTCGGGTGACTAACTCTTGACATAGCTTATCTTATGAAATCGATAAGTTATCAAATTGGATACTCGTTCTATCTTAGTGAGTTGGTGCTATAGTTTACCTATTTCAATATGTATATCTGGATATGATTGAAATACGTCGTGTTCATAGTGATAACTAATTGTTGAATTTCGCTGACAAAGTCGAAAATAATCAATGAGGCAGTAGTACACGACTTCACGTAAGTCACGTAGCAATGTCATATGGTTACATGAGTTGCATCCCAAATTGTGGCAGACGTACGTGCGTATGTGGGAAAAACGTTTTGGTACGAAAGAGATTATATTGAAAAATGGGGGTGCATGGTGCCCGAAAACGATGAGGGATGGGGTATGTAGTCCTACAACAAATAATTGGACCAATACAAAACAATTTTCCAGCTGCAGGTGTGGGTTTCATTTGCTCCCTTTTCGTGTTAACATCCCCATCTCTGTCTACGTACCACATTATATACCTCTTATTTTTAGTTTCACGATAACGTATAATAAGATAAAATTAGCTGACGGTTAAGGTTTAATCATCGACACAATCACACAAAACTACTATATGAAGAAATGGGTGGGGAAGGATTTGTTTTTATGAAATAGGATCACACAAAGTTAGTTGGTGCATGTAAATAGGTGAATTCATAATCGACTATCATAAAGAAACAAAATTACACATAGAACTAAAAGTTAGCTACTATTCTACTAAGCGACACCTATGTACCAACGCCTCATCTATTCAATCTTCACAAGAAAGAAATGACAAAAGACTCATTCGGTTAGTCATATGAAGGATTAAATTTAGGCTATAAGTCAGGATATTTTTGTCACGCCAAAGTAGTTTTCCAACACACCCATCCCGACAATTTTTTCTTTAGTAATCTAGAAGTATATCATCTATAGACTATAGATGCTCCTATTTGCTCTCCCGTATAAACCATCATGAAAAATATGATGAGGTAACACTTAAAGTATATCAGTGAAAATTGTACTGTGTTCAGTTGATCAGACACATACATGAACATTAAGAATCTTGTAGACACAAACCTTAAAAAATGCAACACGCAACATTGTACAAATTTGCAACAAGTTGAAGTCAGTAGTAAAACCTGGCTTTTGGGTGTGTATGTATAGTCTGGTTCAGTCTACTCAAATGTCCCAGGATGATCTTCTGATGAGGCCTGAAATTACTACTATAAGACAACTGAACTGGGCCTTTTTCTTAATCTTTATCAAATTATTAAAGCCTTTTATTCATGCAATGACCTACCAATAATAACAATAATAATATGATGAAAACTTAGGAAAATTAATATGAGGTTCACAAACTTTTTTTGGTGATGAAAGATCAAATAATGGAGATTTTTCCTTTCTGTTGGGGGAATTTCTAATGGGTCCATTTGAAATGGAAATGTTTTCAGTGTCAGGATTCTTCACTCATCAGTTCATCATACTGGAGTACATGATTTTGCTGAGGAGACTAGACCTTTGATAATATAGTATTGTGAATAGTAAGTAATTGTATTGTTATCGCAAATGTCAGTTAGTTTGGCACGAATAAGTAAAGCTTTTTGCAACTACGAGTAATTGTGTAATATTCGACGACATGGTCATTTTAGATCATTCAATATCCGTATAACTTGAAATTTTGTCATTAACTATGACGACGTGTGAAATGATTCAGTTTGATTGATAATGAAAATAAAAAAAAGGAATACGTCTAACTATGACGACGTGTGAAATGATTCAGTTCGATTGATAATGAAAATAAAAAAAAAAGGAATACGTATAATGCCAATTATAGTAGTGTTTATTCCCTCAACATAGTACGGATAGTAGATATGCCTTGGTGAATTTTGTTAGTAAGTACATAACCAATTCAATCAATAATGAATGATAGATCCGCCATTATAGTAGAAATTATTGGTGAATTTATGCTATGGTGGGCAGCTGTGCATTTTTCATTTCAAAAACTCGTCGATATCCATATTACTAAATGGAGTTAGTCTTTTACGAGACGGTTTTATACTAGCTTCTTTTCTTTTTATGAATACAAGTTGACTTATCTTCTTTTTTTATTTTTGTCTCGAGTTAAAATAGCATAGTAGGGCAATTACGCCAAGACTATGCTATGAAGCATCTTTGAAAACCCCCCCCCATATGAAGGACTATTCGGTAGACATATTAATATTATCAGAAAAAATAACATCTAAGCGACTATATCATTCGTCCAAACTATGATTTATGAAATCTTCTTACTTATTACCCATGTTTTCATTGATGGAAGAGTCTCCAATTAGAGAAACTCTTTATTATAATAACAAGCTCGAGACACCGATACGCGCACGGTTAAGATAAGAATTATCATCCAAGCTATGGTTTATGAGATGTTCTTACCCAAGCTCAGAAGACATTAGCGAGTACTTGGTTGAACTGACACGAAAACCAAAAGAATCAACAATGTTAAAACTTACTCCGTATACTAGAGGTTTATCATTTTAAGTGGTCCAACCAACTCGTGTCCATACTAAAACTGAATGGTGCAAACTAGTAAAACAAGCTCCGACTACCTAGTCAGTAACCTATCTAGTACTAGTAAACACTCTTTTTCTAGCCTAGTGGCCTGGTTGTTCGTTGCAAGTTTATACGTTGAGACAACGCATCTCAATTTTCAAGATGAAGGTTCTTCATTCCATGTTTGTCAGAAGCATCACAATCAGCTGAATATACAATACAATCACAAAGGTTAAAACTTGAGAAATCCAAAAAAATATAAACATTTTGTGCGTTCATTTCCGTTATCAATGTCCGGAGCAATATTTACGGATTTACAGACTCATACAGTTCTAGTTCTGAGCCACATCCCTTTAAAATTACCAAAAACGAACTAAATTTAGTAGCTGGAACAGAGTGTAGTGTATCACCCACCAATATAAATGCTCAACCTTCACAATCATGATTCATGAACACTCCCAAGCCCCATGCTCCATAAATCATTATTTACCTTTCCAACTCTAAAAAACTCTTATCATAGTAAATTTTCTTGTCATGAATTAAATAGAAGCAGCAGACCCTTGTTTTTTTGAGGTCAACTGAGCATTTACTATGGACTTATGGAGTATGGACTCTGTGATGAAGTCAACACTTTCATAGTGCGAATATAAGGTATTATTTTCGTTATCAAATTTTGTTATATTCAAGATTGTCGAACATTATTGAATGTTATTTCGTACTGTAATAATCTCTCTAAAAAAACTACTCCTTCCGTCCCCCTTTAAACATCCCGCTTTTTTTTTTGGGTTATCTTTATTTAAACACCCTATTTCAAAACTTATTAAATGGGGTAAGTTACCCCACTATTTCCATAAATAATAAACAAATCATCCATTATCTTCAAAAATAATAAACAAATCACTCACTATCTCCAACAATAATAAACAAACCACCAACTATCTCCAACAATAATAAACAAACAAAATTATCTTAATCCAAGTGAAAAAGGCAATGGGGGTGTTTAAAGGGGTACGGAGGGAGTAGTTTTTTTAGAGAGATTATTACAGTACGAAATAACATTCAATAATGTTCGACAATCTTGAATATAACAAAATTTGATACAACAACAACAACAACCAAACCTTATTCCCAAAATGATTTGGGGTCGGCTAACATGAATCGTCATCCAGTAACATGAATATAACAAAATTTGATAACGAAAATAAAAAAGGGGTACGGAGGGAGTAGACGTTTAGAAATAATTCGAATTGTAATACTCTAGTGGCCAATTTTATGTGTTATGAACTCAAGGGTGGAGTTTATAAACTCAAGATTATCGACTCCAAAATTCAACTAAACTCTAATAATCCACCGCATTAGCATGACTCTTTGCCATTTTGTATCATTCATCTCAAGCTTGGATCAATTATCCATCTTAATCACTAGAAGTATCAACATTGTTTTTTATTGTATCATGCTAGAGGAGAACCCAAACTTGAAGATCGACCATAAACTTGTTCGGCTATATGTACACTGAGGTTGAAAGCTAGATTAAAGACATCGCGTTTAAAGATGTGACAATGATCTATCAAATGGACGACGGAGTATAGTGTAGAATAAAGATCGAGGGGCATCAAAATAAACACCAAAGAATGAGAGCAACTAAACAAGCATATAAAACAAGTATCAAAGGCGTCGTATTCTCTAAGTTTCAAGGTCCCTTTATGTCAATTTTTAAGGGACATCATCACATCAATAAAACCCTCATACGTAAAAACGTTGAAAAGTACCACTACAAATTAAAAAAAGTGTGGCTCATTACTCACTAGCACCAACCAGACCTATCCAACATTCCAACCCCACCCTCAACCTAAAAATCTAGTGATATTTCATTTTGTTGTAGAACAAATAAAATCAATCTTTGTTAGTCTAGACTAGAATTTGATTTTTGCAATGAGAAAATAATTATGAAGATAATATATCATTGAAGGGAAAACTTCATTGTCATAAATCAAACTCAAATAGAATATCCATCTTTTTCAATCAAACAAAACAATCATTCAGCAAATTGGCAAAAATATTTGCTTTGGGTCTCATGACTCATGATGCCCATCACATCCAACACTCCCCCAACTACCATCAAGTTAAGGCCATGCAAATATATACCCAATAATGCATGATTCACACATTTAAACACATAATCCACTCATCGTGGCTGTTGTGAACATATGTTGAGTTGACACGTGTATCAACTAGTTTAAGCAACGGTTTCGAGTTCTCAAGATGTGGAGATTACGTTATATAATTTTACCTAACTGAATTCTGAACTAAATCGAATGGTCAAAGGAATACATATGACGACTTACAAATACTAACAACAGTCTGTCTCGAGTAACACGTAGTTATAAGACGCATAAAGTTGTGGCCTGAGACAATTACATATTGTACGGGACTCTAGTGAAGGAGTACTCCATAATTCTAATGTGGAAACAAAGCTAAGCAACAAAATTTCACTGAAAGCACACAATTAGAGTTGTGGGGACTAAAAACGACCCTTGCCCACCTAACATGGTTCTGTCATTGAACCATGTGGCCCAAATAATTGGGGGGTACTACTGAGCCAGCTTCAAGGTCACACCCAACTCTTCTTCTTCCTACCGTTTCTATATTTGACAACACTCCAATAAAACCATCATAACGATCTTTTATTGCCTCATCAATTTACCTCCCTATTAACGAAACCACAACCATACAAGTACACATTTCTCTCTCCTATGACTTTCGACGACGCTCGACATTATTGTGCACGAGAAGTATTACTACATTAACAAAACTTAACATGTTATCCAACCATTTGCTTCACTCTATCATCATGTGTCAAATGCATCCACCATCTTGCTTCGACACGATTGTGAATAATATTATTTCACGAGTATGCGATCTTGTACACCGTCTACGAGTAAAGAACGGAAGAATACAAAAACGGGGTTAAGTAGATTAAAGTAAATACTCTTAAGAGTTCTGTAACTAAACCAGCTGACATATACACGATGATGACCGAACGACGAGTAGCTAACTAGCAAACATTTACAGAATGGAGGAAGAGGAGTTATGAAAGTGGTCTATCTAGTCCAATTAAGCTCATTTCAAAAGAACACAAAGTTCTTAAAAGCCAAATCTAGGCTCTAGCTATGTGCCTAGATTAGTACTTGAATCATAATAATTGAAAGGATACTCCCTCTACCCACTCTCATATTCAAGAGCTACTAGAAAAAGTGCACAATTATACACTACCTCACTTTTGTGGTAGTTAAGACACAAGAAGAGTATGTTGCCCCCCACATTTCCTTAAAACTACAGCAATTCATCTCGCATGTTGAAACTAAACGTTAGCTACCCAAAACCGTACTAGTAAATTAGTAATGATAACAATGAGAAATCATAACATCAAGGGCTAAATTACATAGCAAATGATAAGCAAAAGAGTGGACCATCACCATATCAAATATAGTGAAAGTATAGGAAATGCAATTTAAAGTTTATATACAAAATCCAACCATCACATTTCCTAATTCATAATAATAATAACAAACTAGTTTTAACTTTTAACTATTAATTAATCAAAAATATTTTGATTAAGATAGATCTTCTTCTTCTTCTTCTAATGATCATCATTACATTACATTACATCCATAATTTCATACTAGTAGTAGTAACAACTCAACTTTTTCATATAATCATGATGATGATGAGATGATTAATTAATTACCGATTAATTAGTAATTACCTAGAAGAAACGGGATTAAGAGCTCTAGCAAAGCCATTAAGAGCACCATAACTCTTGGAATTAAACCCTAAACATCCCAATAATCCTTGCCTGTACGGCAAAAACGTCTTCTTCCTCATCTCCTCCGCCTGCGCTCGATTCGCCGCGTAATGCATCTCATGCGCCGACCTCCTCTTCGCCGCCGCCGCTGCCGCCGTTGACGTCTTCTTCGCCGGCGCTTCTTTCGCGTTTGAACTGCTGTTCCTCCTCGCCTTCTGATTATCCGACAACATCGCCGCCGCAGCCGCAGCAGCCGCCGTGTTGCCGCCGCCGCTGTGTTTCTTCTCCTTCTCCTTCGCCGGCGAGAATGATATGTTCATGTTCTGCCAGAATTTGTTGTTGCTTCTTCCTTCACTCTTACTCCTCAAGAAATCCTTGAGGAACACCCACCGCTTTGAGCTTCTTCCGGCGGAGGAACACCTCGATGAGCTCGCCGATCCTCCGCCGCTCGCGGCGGACGGAAACTCCTTCGCTTCGGTTTTCTCGCCGTCGGTTTCGGAAACCTCTCCCTCTCCTTCCACCGCCTTCTTCGGCGTCGATACGGCGGCGTTGTCGTCGGAATTAAGAAGCCAATCGAACGGCACCGTACTGCGAAGCGGAGACATAGATCGAGTTCTCCGCCGCTGAGATCTATCGCGAAGTCTGATATCATCTCTCGACCTATTAAAAACGACGTCGTTTTCGTCGTCGTCTTCTTCTTCCTCATCATCGTCCTCGATAATGTCGCCGTTTTCCGACGAAAAAGGGGGAAGATGTTGCGGACGGCTGAGATGAGCGCAGAGCTTCATCGGACGGATCTGACCGTTGAGAAACAACTCATCGGCGGAGGACATAGCACCGCCACCACCACCGCCACCGCCGCCGCCGAGTTCTGGTGCAGCCGGCGATTCAAACCTAGATGAGAACTCGAACTCAAACGAGCCGGACGACGACGCGTCGGACGCCGCCGGCGCTAACGACGGCCTCGCGGCGGCGGAGGAGGAGGAGAGGACGTAGTGCATGGGACTGGTTGGCGCGCTGTAGAAGAAGAATCCAGACGGAGGTTGATGAGAGAGAAAACCGGTGGTTGTACGGTTGCCTGGACTAGACGGCGCGCTGACGTAAGGGGTGGAGCAGTTGCTGTCGTCAATGTAGTCGTCATCATCATCGGAAACGACATCGTTTATTGATGCGGTAGTAGTAGTAGTAGTGGTAGTAGTTAAGGTGGTGCTGGTGGTTGGTGGTTCGAGGTCGGTTTCCATGGTTTTTAGTGAAATATTATGTGAAGCGTGAAGGAGAAGCTTTTGATAAAATGGAAGTTTTGCAGAAATTGTTTATGTAGAGGTATTGTAGTAGTAGTAGTAGTGTTCACTTTTTGTATGGGAAAGTGGGGAAGATGTAGTAGTAGAAGAAGAGGAGGGTTTGAGAAAGGGGCTTAGATTTGGGAGCAATTAACGATAATGCCATTGGTGAGAAATGTGAAGAGGAAGGAAGATGATGCTGGTTTTTATTTTGGGTTTAATTTTTAATTAGTATATCCGTACGAGGAGAGAGAATTAGAGAAATATAAATATGATGATGAGGCTGTTTAGATTCTGGGCGTTGAAATAAGGGGAAGAAGTAGGCCGGTGGTGGTGTTAGAACTTCTTTTGATAAATTAATTTAATTAACTATTGTTACAATTTGGCCTGCTTTGTTTGTCTTTGCATGACTTGATTTTTGATGAATTTTTCGCGTTGGGGGTAGATTCAGTGCTCGTTCAGTTGCCTACGAAATTAATAAAAATAAGGCGGGAAATGTGGAAGGTCACACCTCACACGGACTTAGTTATACCGGTCTTTAAAACTCTATATCAATGTTGTAAGTAAAATTTCGTGTAATATTGTTTCTCATTACTACACGAGTACACGGTGTCGAGAATTACTGTCATTCAACAACAAAATCGAAATTTTGTCTAGACTCTATACGTCGGAATTGGAAAAGGTGGATGCTTTGTGTAAATTAGATCTACAATAAAGTCGTAAGTGAGAATCATGTAATGTAAGTATTCATATGATATTATGAAAATTAGGAAGGTACAATGTCAAAAATTGTGAAATGAGGGACGCACGTTCACTTTGATCACTTCCCTTGTGATGTCACTAGCCTACCACACCCCTATATTTCTTATCCTCGCCTGCAAACAGTGTGCAGTGTCACGTGCTCTGTTTTTTGTTCCTCTGTTTCTCACGCTAACATTGTTATCCTGCACCGCACCAAGCTACACGCCTCAATCGTGAATCGTGCGCTTGATTTTCATCCAACGGTGCATATACTACCACATTAGCATGTCATGAATCTGATGTTCATTGTGGTGATTGATCATCAATGTATCATACACCTGAACATAGAGGATCATGGCGCTCATAGGATTCTGACTTTCAGGCAGCAATTACGAGGAAGTAGGTTATGGTAAAAAAATAAAAATTCTAATTACATTTAATTGATTCGTTATTATATCACCATAATCAAATATTCCTCGAATAATTGTAGGCCTAAATAAATAATTAATTGAATTAAAGCCATTATAATGATTTGTTAGCAATTTATCTAATCAAGTACTCCTACAATAACGCTAGTTAATTGTTCTGTATGAATTAAAAAGAAGAGTGAAGAAAAGTCACTATCACTATCCACAAGTAAATAAGTAATTACGCATAATGTTTATTTAAGTAATTAAGTTGGAATCAATTGATTTTTTTGGTAAAAGTATATCTATCATATTTTATGGAGTACTCCATTTGGTTTCATGGAGGTCTGAGGAGCGAAAGCTTATCCTGAAGTGACAGTGACACACTTATCGTATTAATATAGCACGATAATAGTTTAGCAACATGTTAAAAACCGTGGTTGGCTGTTGAATTATCTTAATATGAAATGTTGTGAGCGGTGGAAACATGCCTTTAGTTAATCCAAGTTTAGAAGAACACACCCTAACTACTAAAGTAGTTTAGCAGTCTACCATAGATTCATAGTGGCCTAAAATGGAGGATATTGTTGCCTAAGTACCTACTTTAGCTTATCCAACACTACACATAATCTGATTAATGTTCATTGGCAAATGGCAAAACCAGTGGGAGAGAAGTCCTTTACAGTGTTTTTATTACTCCACCCTAGAAAGAAGTTAACATGGAACCCTTTTTCGCTTTAAGTAATTTTTTACTGTTTTTTCTTTGTCTTATTTGAAAATTTACATATCAAAATTGAGCTTACCTAGAAAATTAGATGTGTGTCTTTTTGAGATTATCACTATGTGGCAGGATTAACCACCCAAGTTACTGCTAATTTTAATGCTTTTGTGAGTAAACTAATTGCCATTTTTGAGGAGCCATATGCATTTGTTGGCCAATGAGTCATTGCCAAGAGCGGGATTGCATTATGTGGTGTAACTTCACTATAAAGGTACGTCTAATCTACTTCACAGATAGGTAATAACGGTACTGTTTAAAACAAGTGAGGTGACTTTTACGCTTCTCATATAAAAGAAAACCGCAAGTCTGCTCCATATTATATATGTTGATTCACATTTCGTAATCTTCTATTACTCTACAATGCTTGTAAACAATGATACTTCATCATATTCACAATGATCTAGCCTTTGAGAAGCATACACTCTAATAAAAATTTTAATATCACATCAAAAAAATCTCTAGTGACAAAATGTCAAAGCATGCAACATGATTAGCTTCTTTAAAACAATGACATTTCAGATCTAGATGTAGCATGCAACGTGATTAAGCTTCTTTGGAGTACTACTAACAATGACAGTTGAACCCATTTGTTACCTACAATTCGAATTTTAGTTATCAACAAAATTGTCCACATCAAATTTCACTGTGTATGATTTTACACCAAATGGGCTATGTGACAGATCTTGTGGGCTTGGCTAACATGTTACCTGTCTAGACACAAGATTTAACCCATGGACGATAGATATCAGTTAGCTTAACTAGTACAATAATCCCGCTGATGGCAAATTAGTACTCACAACACACGACTAACCAAAAGATTATAAGGCTGAACGAAATATCTACTGGTAATTTCCTCGATTTCTTTCAAATCTGCAGAAAGCGAAAGCAAAGAATTTAACGAAACAAAAGAGTATGGATGAACTGCTGCTTCTATCTATCATTATCGATCAGTAAACATGCATTTATGGACGCAATCACTTTTCCCCCCAGCTAAGATCCAGCATTCAAGCTCTTAAAACATCATTTTCCAAGACTATTCTCACCTTCGTAAGCAGATCTAGACTAATAACAGTCACAGTACAATAGCCGAGAGCGATGAGCCTTGACAAACCCGACTTTTGAGCTTCCGACACCAAAATGAATATCTTAGACTCAAGGTTTTAGTGTAACAGTGTGCTAACTGCTAAGTCCTCCAAACACAATGGTACACACACATCCAACGTGTGTACACTGGCATGCAGGACAACAAAAACAATAATAGATACAAGTACACAATTCATGCCTGCCTTCCTACTTCACAGGAGGGGTTAGAACAAACGCTGAGGTTCATAAGTAGGACGACAAATCCTAAACTTTACATAAAGAAAGGTAAGAACTAACAAGAAGTAATAGTAAAACTGTGCAATCTTAACTAAAAATAGAAGTTACCTGAGACAACAGAACAGAAAAATGTTCTTTCTGACTATTTTTTGGCCTTTCAACAATCAGAGAAGTTACATATATAAAGGAATTACAGCAAACCAAACTTGAGAGAGTCCTATTGAGTCGCTCTTCACCAAAAGATCATGCCTGTAATCACCTCCACACCATTAAGCTAGGGGGTTCTATTATACTAAAGCTACACCGGAACAAACTCAGAACTAAAACCTGATATCAACATCACACCCGGTAAACTAGTCTGTGTCTTTGACAAGAGGCTTCCGATGATCTGATGCTATAAGCATGATGTCTTCGAGTCATATAAACTGTACTCTGCTAACATGAGACCCTATTTTTCTGTCAGCAGTCAACTTCTTTAAAAGAATAAATACATCTACTGCATTGTGATTCCAAAAGCTGATTAGGTAATTGATTAGTTCCTTGACATGTTGTAGATTGGCGTCAAAAGATTTATGATGGTACTATCTAGAAAGGATCTGTACAGACAAATCGGTAACTAACTCATCCACCAAAGAGGCCACTATATCTTCCTCAATATCCATTCCCTCTTCTAATGATTCGAACTCAAAGTCAAGCCACTTTCCAGACGGAGTACTCATATCCCAGTCGACAAGTTCATCCACCATTAAGTTTCCCATACTTTGCCAACATAAGATTTCCTTATACACTTCCTCGGTTAACCACTCATTTTGAAGCAGAATACCCCATTTGACCCACGCGTTGTAGCTTCCATAAGTAGCTCGCTCATGCCTTATGCTAACACTTTCACAAACACAATCAAACAAGATTTCGCGTTCAAGCTTGGAGCATTGATCAGTAGTCCTGCCTGAAGCATTTATCAAATTTTCCAAGAGATCAAACAAGCCAGGATCAATAATCTTGGAATCCTCAACCAACCCAGATCCCTTCAACCCAGCATAGTGAAGCATGTATCTCACATATTCCAGTTCCCAATATGTTGTTGTGTCATATTGTGCTTCATCTTCTTTTGGATGAACGTCTTCCGTAGAGAGGCTACTCATCACTTCCTGAGATCGAGCTGATGAAGGCTCATCATATCCTGAAATACAAAAACCAACTCAATAGTCAAACCACAGTTAAAAAACTGCTGCAGCAGAAAAAAAAAATCAATTGTAGCAAGGAAAGTAAAACACGTGCTACATCGTTGTTCCTTAGCGCAAAAGTCTTCAACAGTATATTTACAGTGGAGGATAACTTGTAGATCATTTATTAAGCAATCACTGAACTGTAAAACATTTCATACTGAAACTCACTGAGCTCAAATCACAGCACTTTTACTCGTATTGGGCGTTCACTGGTGTTCAAGGTTAGTACAAGGTATCCAGCGTTTAATCTCACACACACGTAGGAAAAAGCTCTAGATACTACGCACACTTGATGATATAAACCTTCCACTGGAATTATCAGGGTGAATTTTAATTCCTTATCCTTGTCAAATATAATATTCGAAGTCGAGCTTTACCATAAGTAAAATCACTTGTTGTTGCTGACATCCAGCTTCCGGAAATAGAACACTCTGGAATAGAGAGGTTACGTTTTCCAAGTTCAGAGTCTTGATTGGCTTCTTTGTTCGTGCCGATGACATTGTGCTCTTCAATACCTTCAAAATCCTACACAATATAAACAGAGTGAATCAAATAATCTACAAAGTTTATGCAGCATTGCAGGACAATGGAATTCCAACATATGCAGCAGTTTTCCTTCTTGAATGCTATATGACAACAGATGCTTGATCGTAAGTTAAACACTCAAGCTCTGGTCCATGGCTATTCCTTCTCAAGCAAGGGTACCAGAAAGATTCTTGCCATTAGAGACATTCGAATCCTTTTAGAGAATGGGCAGGGATTCGGAAAGGTGAAATTTTGACTTTCCGACTATATAGTCTGTCTATGGTATGCTAAAGTAAGTAGCCTGATCAAAAGGACCTTCGAAGTCTTTAGTCTCCCACACCCTAAAATTTTTAGTTGGTTGCTTGGTTCTACTAATTTGTGGCTTGCCCTTCAGTACAAGCTGTACAAGGATGACAGACAGAGTACTCCTGTGGGGCATCAGCTAAGTAAGCAATTTCCTCCGTTTAGTAAAATGGAAAACCTAAGAAATTTCAATTTCAGTGCATTTAAGTGGCAACCACCAAAACAGCCATTAAGATCTGAGATTTTAAAAAGGTACCATGGTGCTATGTTCTTCGAGAACAAATGCAAATTAGCCATGGTTAGAAGTATTCTTCATGGGTGCATGCCAACTTTCGGACTTGACTATTTTGTTAGAACAAGAAAACATGTCTGACAGTTAAGTATACGACACTATTGTGTACTACAATGCTAACTAAAGTCGCTTGTCATCAATGAGTCGTATGGCCAAAGCCAAATTTCAAAAACTTAGCTGCAAGCTTGCAGTGCTGATCACATTCTTTATAGTATTTTATATTGAGTTCAAGGAGATGCAAGCGTAACACATTGTTCTCTACTACGCTATGTAGCCTCTAGTTGTAAGTAGGCTAAATTATGTTGCTAACTCAATGTGAGTAGCCTATACTTTTCTCTTTGTTATGGTTGTTCCTTGCAAGTGAATGTATACTTATCAAGTGAAATGAACCCTTTCAGCACCCCCCCCCCCCTAAACCAAACAAAGAAAGTGAGACTTTAAAAGATACTTGGTGCCAAGTATCTGATGGCAAAAGTTAAAGCTACTAGTATACAAGGCTATTTGAAGCATTGTTACTCAAACATTTCATAGTATCTCACATACCCCAGCTTAGGAAACTCAAATCTCAGGTATAATATTGAGGATGAATATAGACTATAGTGGTGAATGTAATTTATTTCTATATTCATCCTCTGTCAAATATGAACTTGGATTCTCCACTACAGGACAAAATACAAGGTTTCATAAAATAGCCGACTTTGAATCCTGGACACACACCTGTGTAGGTTGTAGGATACTCCTTACCATAATACCATGTCTGAGGCTCTGAGCAACATATATTTGCAGAATTCCAGGCGTGACAATCTAAGCTTAATTCAAGCAAGGATCACATAGCCTATCTGAAATGATGGGACAAGGATGGGTGTGTTTTACTCTAGTACTCTATCACCTGAACACCAGAGGCCTAGCTTTTATGTCTAGGGGTATGCAGAAGGATGCTACCACTTGGATCCACTAGTGAAGCTAAAATTAGTCTCCAGCAAAAACGAAAGAGGACAAGTGATGTGTGTGGCTCATAGAAGGATATCACACATTCACACTAAAGAAAACAGGAAGGCAGAGTCATTCGTGAACTCACTGGGTTAGTGTGACACAGATTTTATCGAGTTAATGTAGTTTCCTTTACAGATGATGAAGTTAGGTACCATTTTATATAATGAAGATGCAAGTACTGAATGTACATATCTAGTGTTGAAAGGACCAAAATCGGTGTACAAGAAGCAAGCAACTCCAAAAAGCAACACGTAATCCAATCACATATATTGGTTCCTCATTACAGTATGAATTCTGTCCACTTCACAAACATAATTTCATCAAAAAGATTGTCCCCTCATTCCCTCCCCACTTTGGGTGTCAGAGTGAATGAAAATAGTGGTAAAGACCAATACAATCACAGGGAATAGCTGGAGAAACTAACTACAATTTTATGCAGAACTCTCAATGCAATGATACACTTGTAGATTATTAGTTCACACCCATAAATAGAAGATAAACTTTAAGATAGAGGGCCAGGAAACACACATTATAGTTCCCTTTAATGAAAGAGAACTAATACAAGGATGTAGAACATACCTCCCATTTCTGGGTTGATCTGGATACAATAGACGAAGAGCAATCATCATCAAACGTAGCACTGGTTTGATCTTTGTCAGACCAATCATCATATTCCACAGTGCCCCCCAGTCCATGTAATGAAATTGATGCTGACATACAAGATATGGAGTCAGTATCAGGCCCTTCAATCATTGAGTCTGATTTAGCGGATCCTATTTTATCTGTTAATTCCTGAAGCTTCTGCTCCAAAAGACGACTCAAAGAACCACTGTCAATAAGTTTCAACCCTGTTGGCGTCGATGACGAAGTTTTTGCGTCTGCTTGACCACTATCATTAGTATCACCACAGACATGACGCTCACAAGTTCCGTTGGCTTCAGCAGATTGCAAAGACTGGGATCCGGAATTCTTTATGGGAGAGGTGAATGTAAATGAAATAACATCCATGTCCTTCCTGGAATCACTACGTGGTGATCGATCACGCTGTACAGTTCTTCTACCCTTGCCGTCTGGCAAACATTCACCCAAATCATCAACTCTGTTCGGAACTTGCTTGCTTCGAGATATATTTTTCATCTTATTCAATGAAGGACGCCTCTCAGTAATACCATTTAGTGGTCTCCTTTCAGTACTAATAGTTGTTGACACAGCTTTCTTTGATCCATTTTCAGCATTCACAAAAACTTTATTTACGATTCTACTTGCACCAGTAGATTTGTCACTAGAGGCAGTTTTTCGAGATAGCGGGTCTGAACCTGTAGACTTCGGAGCTGGTTTATCTCTGTGAGAAACAGTGTTTTGCTTATCATTATTTTGTCTAAGTGCACCAGAAGTCCTCTTTCTTGATGATCTACTTGGTCCAGCCTTTTGTGTGTTTAGCTCTTTCTGTACATTTGGCTCCTTTTGCTTTGTTGTAACTTTCTTACGCTCCTTGTGTGGCCGACCCCTGCTGTCACTACTTGCTAAACCCTCCCTTTTCTGCACATTGGCTTTATTTTGGGCAGGCACAGATATGGACTTTCCTTTACTTTTCACTTTCTGAGAATTGCTTGTTTGTGAACCCATGATATTTCTAAACAAAGACCTGTGACTGGACCTATCAGACGAAGTTTCTTTCACTTGATGCACACGAGGAGACTGTTTTGGAGTTCTGGGTGTGTCAGGTAGCCTGAAGGATCTTTGAGCAGCATCCATCCTGTCTTTTAGATCTTGCATTCTAAATGAAGATGAAGGAGAACCAAGTGATGAGATTTTGGCCCTGCTAGATATCTGGGGAGAAGGATCAATAATCCTTGCAGCCGCCTCCATTATGTAAGCTGCATTGTTAGAAGGTACAAAACCTGGACTCTTGATTGGGGACAGGAGCTTATGGTGAGTAATTGAAATCGGTTTGGCCGACTTTGGAGGCAATACCTCAGTCTGAAACCTCTCAATTGCCCGACCATGAAACTTGCTTGTTCTTGGAGAGTTCCATGAAAAACCATCAACTTTGCTAGGTGGATAGCTATAGTCCATCACGTGATGTCCTTGTTGAGACGGGACAGCAACACGAGAATAATAAGAATTGTTAACAGCAGGAGATTCATAAGGTGAAACAGAACTTGCCTCACAGGAAGTTGTGGTAGGCATAGTATCCAATCCCATAAGTCGGGCAACTACCCCAGGGGGTCTTGCTCCATATTCATCATCCCCATTTCCTGACGATGCATAATTGTAGTTCGCATTTCCTCTGAAAGAAGAATGATTACCATTCTCACGCATCTCCCTCTAGAGAAACATCAAAGAGTGAAACATCAGTCTTACACTTAAAAAGTACGAGAACGGAAATCACATTAGTCATTAAGCAAGTCCTTGAGAAAGCTATGTGAGTATGGCCGGTGTTTGTCCGTCTCAAATGCCACAGCTGAGAGCTTTCATATGTAGTTCAGAAACTCTACGAGTAAGCCTAAAAGAACGATTCAGAGAATCGCTTACCATGAGATACTGAGAAATCACCATATTGTCACCATTCTCCTTCCCTTGATTAGATTCCTCTGAAATGACAACATACAAAAGATAGGTCACAAACTCAACATATACCCATACGAGCCCATAAACCCCCGACCCCTCAAAACCAAAACAAGATGAAAAAAGCTAAGTGGAACATCAAATTCGATCTTGAACACGAAGGACGCAATTACCAGATGATTCAGTCTTGTTCGAGAAGAGCTTCTTCTTCGACTTAGCATTCCAATCAAACAAGTAGAGGAAGCGTCCCTTAGAACGTTTTCCCTCAGTCGCCATCTCTCCCTAGAATCAACCTCTACATCAACTACACAAGTACAGATTCGAGATATGCTCGGCCGCTCTCTGCAATGTTTTACATTTCCATCATGATTCAAATAACTAAACATAACTATATCTATTAACTTACATTCTACAAGAATCCGAAAGCATTCAAATTCGCAAGCACTACATTCCATACCAAACACTCAAAACTTCATAAACACACAACCATTTTAAACAACTACACAAGCAATAATCAAACATAACAAAATACATAGATTTCACACATAAAATCAACCAATATAAGTGAAAACAAACAATTCATACCTCAAAAGATTGCTTCTTTACAAATTTAAACTCTATAAAATCTACCAACTTACACAAAAACAAACCCACTAATTAGAAATGAAATAAATTAGCAACACCCACCAAGAAAACCACTCACATTGGTCCATTTTTCTACACAAAAGTCCCTAAAAAGACCCAAAATATAACATTAAACAAAAAAAATCAAGTACCCAACTTCAAAGTTCAAAACTTTCCCAATGCAATATTAAAATAAAATAAAAAAATTAATACCCACAATTAGAAAAATAAAATAAAAAAAGAAAAAACTTCAATCGCAGAAAAAAAGTTAAGGGTTTTGAAGAAAATCATACCGTTACGTGATAACGAGGCGTAAACCACACATTTTGATTCAGATCAAAGATGACATTGGGAGGGAGATTTGGGGATTAGGGTTTTGGAGGAGAGAGAAAAAAAAAGAGGAATTTATGGAGTTTTAATTTGATTTATTCAGAGACAGACAGTGGTTTGAATAAGCAACAAACAACATTAGTTAGAAGAGGGAACGAAGAGTAAAGAACAGTCAATAAAGTTTCCAAACTCGGTGGGTTTTTCAATTTGACTTTTTTTTTTAATTTTTTTTTGTTTTTTCTTCATGATAATTTTAATAATATTTATTTTCCCTCGTAAATTAAAATACATTATTTTTAGGTATGTTTTTGAAATTATTTTTAAAATGTCAATTTGGTTTTTGGAATTTTTCATTTGCTGGCAGCTTGTGGTAGACATCAACGCAAATTATATGGTACACCACGGTGTACCATACCCATGGTGCACCTCCTCACAATAGAGGAGTAGGGACCACTATTAGAGGAGTAGGGACCACACTTAGAATAATAGTGGTCCCTACTCCTCTATTGTGAGGAGGTGCACCATGGGCATGGTACACCGTGGTGTATGGTATAAGCACTCAGACATCAAAGCATCGAGACGTATTATATTGTCTCCTTTCAAATTTTGGTAATGTTATATCGATTGATTAAAGAAGCGATAATATGATATACGGAGTATATGATGTTGATTTGTGAATTTCACATTTCACGTAAATAGTGATTATGATCTACTAATTCATACTCCATATTGGTTTCACGTTATAATATATGTATTCGAATATTGAATTCGTGTCACAAGATGACAAGAGTACATGAAATGTTAGCTGACCATTTCTGGGTCAATGAGTCAAATGATTACTGACCATTTGTTGGCTAATTGCGTTAGTTTAGCCTTTTTAAGTTCTAAATAATTGTATCTGGTTAACTAGGTCCTCCAAGACCGATGGAGCTAATGGTCATCAAGATTCCAGAATAGAACTGCATCAGATGATAAAAAAAACATTTCTAAATTCATGTCCCATTTTTAGCAGAAGAATCGCGTGCAGCTCGAATGGGGAATCACTCTATTGTTCGCGTTAAATTTGAGTAACATGTAAAATTGATGCAAACAAAATGTTAACAATTCAAGTGAACAGAGAGAGTATGTCTTTAGTAGAATAAATGTAATCTAGTTCGTCCTAAAACGTGAAATTGTCTTGGAACGATTTTACGCAACAATAAGCATAAGAAGGATGCATAGGAATGGACACGGCATGTGGGTTGTTTGTCAAAATTCAGAAAGTGACGCCCCTTCTTTCTACAAAGCCTGTGGTTTTGATCTGATTCATCTCAAATTCTGGAATCATCATCATTGACACCACAACAATTCAGGAGGTCCCTTGTTTGACAATTCTCACTGATCAATGAGTGCAAGACAAGGCTCAATTCACAATGTCATCATTAGCTGCAGGAACACGGTTTTTTTTTTTTTTTGTTTGTTTGAGGGGTTGCAGGAACACAGTAGGGTACCTGGCATTTAGTCCGAAAACCTGGAAACTCGAAAATCTTATGGTGCTATTGCAATGTCAAATTCATGCCAACTTACCGCCCTGGTATACATTTCCCCTTCTGGCCCTGACTCATAACTTAGGCCAGACATCATGGAACATCTGATCCGTGCTACATGAGATTCAGGGACATCTGATCCGTGCTGCCATTCGGTAATGACAGTTGCAGCCTTGCCAGGGCTGGTTTGTGCAAAGCTAGCTGTCTGCTAGTATCCAAAGCAATCGAAAATTACACACTGTAACCCATTTGCTCTTTCAGGGGAGAAGAGCACTTGAAGCTGGTAGCTGAAGAGAACAGTGAGCAGCAGTTGCGACTGGCAAGAAGTAGAAAGAGAGGACAAAGTGCAAGGACTAGTCACTGTTCAAACAGTTATCACAAGGATTAGCACCATATTTACATGCTTTTGAATCAAAAGCTTCACCGAAATGTGCAAGCAAGGTTTTTCTCCTGCAGTCATCCTGAAAGGTTAAGAGGAATATTAGTATCTTGGCCAGAGAGGTTATAGTCATGCAGACAATATGCAGGATGGAATGAAATGAAGATATTGAACTGTACTCACCTTGAGTTCACAATACTCCTTCATTTTCTGAGCTTGGGCCATACCCCTCTTGAAGCTTTCCTTGTTAAAACCTAGCCCATTACGTAACATGCAAACAACTCGACTGAAATCCTTCTTCTGAAACATGGCAATACAAACTGCAGGAAGGTTATCTCTCCCAGCCCTTCCAGATTCCTGATAATAGCTTTCAATAGATTTGGACATCGTATTATGGATAACAAAACGCTGGACATCAACAAAAAGTATTGTCAGAGAAATTCTGAAGAAAACGGAATAACATTACCCATCCTTAAGGAGAATAAGCATTTCTCCACACAGAATAACCAGAAAAACTTACCATTACAATGGATTACAGTACAGACTTAACAAAACAATGCGCATTTTGCATATAACAAAATGCAGCCGATTTTGTATTCAACAGTCACAAGATAGGATAAAGCTCACGAAATCAAATCACATAACAAAAAGGGGAGAAGTGGAGCAATTATTGAGGTCTTTCTACTTACCACATCTGGCTTATCAATTCCCATGCCAAAAGCTATTGTAGCACACACAACTTGCACTTCCCCTGTGTGCCATTTCTGTTGAACAGAAACTCTTTGACGAGCTGGTAAACCAGCATGGTAAAACACTGTTTTGATCTTACATTTTTCATTCAGGAACTTTGAAACCTCTACACTTTCATTCTTCGAAAGGCAGTACACAATGCCACAAGCATTTTTAAACCGCTCCTTGAGTATTTCACCAAGCTGCTTAAGTGGTTCCTTGGTCTTACTTATTACTTCATATTTCAAGTTGGGTCTATCAAAACTTCTCTCCAGCACCATAGCATTAGGTATTCTCAATGCACTTAATATGTCCTGCAGAAGATATCTATAAATAAGGAGCATCCTCAACTCATAAGCACAGAAAATGAATCCAAATTGTGTGGATCATTACCTTGCGGACAGAATGAGTTGCTGTTGCAGTTAATGCCATGACAGGAATGGTAGGAAAGTTCTGCTTAAGGCATCCTAATCTCCGATAGTCTGGACGGAAGTCATGTCCCCATTGGCTACAAATAAACAAGAACAAGTAAGCAAGCACGCACAGATACTGCAGTAACGAGGCAAATCCCACCTTTTCATGTGACATAATGAATACAAAAACAATAAGCTGGCTCCAAGTAGTAGGTTGTAACTAAATTGAATCAAAACAAACTATGAGGTACATTGGTGCACTAAATGACCAAAAGAAGAACTTGAAAGACTGACGAGTAGCTTAATTCTCCAGGTGAGTATCATGAACTGATAAATCTTTATCACCATCCACACACACACACACAAAAAAAAAAAAAAAAAAAAAAAAAAAAAACGTTTATGCATATGAATTGGACCTCTCGTGACACGTTTAATCAAGTGTATCCCCAACTCTACCTATGATTGCATTTCATCATGTTTTCAGATCTTGCAACCAATCTTCCTTCTTGGCAATAGGTCACACAGCATAAGTTACCCACAGTCTTCATGTCATTCAATTCCTAAGCTTTTATTTTCGTGAAACCCCCCCCCCATCCAGAAATGAGTGCACAATATTAGACCATCAGCTCAACCTTTTAGATGGCGTTGGCAAAAGGATTGAAATACCAATTCAAATGATGAGCATAAACTTAAGTTTAACCTAAACCTCTCCTTCACAATATGTATTTTGAATTAGAAGCATACCTCACACAGTGTGCTTCATCAACAACAAAGCCTGCCAGTTGTCCCTGTGATTTAGATGAAATGTGACAATTTTTTGTTCAGTTAAACTTGTGCTACAAGAAGAGGGCTTAACCAAATCAAACACCAAACAAGGACACACATGACTAACCTTTTGACGCATAAACTTTAAAGTATCAAAAAAAGCAGCATTTCCAGAAACTCTTTCTGGAGTCACATACAAAAGCTTACAAGAAGGTTTGTCACTCCTGCCAAAGAAAATAGAGACATATACTTATCAGTACCAGGAGAAAACCAACTACACTAGAGACCACTGGAAGTCATCTAATTATTTAAACTTGAGAAAGGCAAACGAAAACTCGATAAAATAATAAGAGAAATGTTACCTTAGCTCTTGGAGAATTGTAGCGGCTTGTGAAGGGCTTTGCTGGGAATTCAAAAAAGTTGCAGCAATCCCATATTTTAGATTCAATGTGATGATCTGATCTTGTATCAGGGAGAGGAGTGGGGATATCACAATCGTCACACCTGGTTTAAGGGTCGCTGGCAGCTGCAAGATCATGCAAAACACAAACAAAAAATTCAATGGGGGTATTAAGCAACTTAAAAGTCACATCAGAAGAATATGTCTAGTACTTCAAATCAAGAACAGTTAGATTAGTTTTCAAAATGCAATGCTACGCTCTGACAAAATTGTGCAACTTTCCACCATTGGAAGATGCAAGAGCTCATCTTTGGAACTAATACCCAAAAGATATAGTTCTGATTTTTGATACAAGGTTACATATGTATTGAACTGCACTTTTGCTTGGGCTGTGATAAACGCTAAGCACAGCCACTATGAAGAATACTTTCAACAATATTCTTGCACTAACCTTCTCTAAAGTTCCAGTATTCAAACAATGTCTGAGCAAAATTACTGAGCATGACTCTGTATAGGGTTATAGACCTACCATAACAAACAAACCATAAAAACTTTCTTTTCTGAAGATGGAGATAATCACCTGGTAACACAGACTTTTTCCACCTCCTGTTGGCATAAGAATAAAGCTATCTTCGTTCTGTACAAATGCTTTACATGCCCGATGTTGCAAAGGGCGAAAAGACTTATTACCGAATATAACAACATTAGCTAATTCATAATCATCCAAAGCCTCCAATTCTTCAAAGCTTAGAGTTCCTTCACTTTTGTTCATTCCCTGATGGCTCTCTGAAGTGGTCCTATCCCTTTTGCGAGAAGTTGAAGGCATTGAGTCACTAGTGACACTGCTCACCTTCAGAAAGCCAGAAATCATTAGGGAACTTGACATTCATCATTCACAACTAATGTTAGTTTAAAGCAACCATCTTTCAGAAAATGGTTAAATTGCAGCTGGGAGCTGGAACAGGAGTGTACTTGGGGGCAAAGAAGCATTTATCTAGATCATACGGTAAAGGAAAGTTTGTGGAAGCAATACATGAGAAACTAGGGTAACAAGAACATGCAGCACACGCACTAGAAGTTCTTAAGTAACTGGTATGACAAACTCACAACTTTGCAGCTACTTTTGAAAACATGTCATTTCTATAAACTGAATGTTGTGCCTGCCTTTTAAGGAATCAACACTTGCACAACAGGATAGGCTGGTGTATAATACGATTATTGCATCACAACAACAACAACAACAACAAAAAATACGCGCGCACACACACACACACACACACAAACAAACTTGTGCTCAAGAAATCTTACTCCAGATTTTGTTGTAGACCTATTGCTGCTGTTCAGATGACGACCAGAATGCTGTGCAGATGATGATTTTCTACGGCCAGTTTCATAGTCTGAATCCTCAGTTTCACTTGAAGAATCAACCATCAGGACATCTTGATGGATCTTTTTTACAGGAGAATCTTCTATGATGTGAACACCATTTCTAAACTCCCTCTCATCTTCAAGTTTATCAGTCGGAATTTGTTTGTTCAGCATGCTGCTTAGTGCACCACATGTCTCAGTTTCCATCGCTTGTAGGTCATCCCATTCGTCAGTGTCTTCAACCGACTCGGCCAGCATTGTGACAAAATCATCACCACACAACTCCACAGTAACAAAATCTTGCCCATCTTCACCTATACATTATGATAAAACACATCAGACATGAATCACACACGAAAAATTCCAAAGATAACAACTTTATTTCTGCCATTAGAACTAGGGCACAGTACAAGAGTTTTTTTTTTTTTTTTTTTTTTTTGAGGGGAACAGTACAAGAGTTAAGACAGCCACAATATGTCACTAGCCAGTAATCCTTATACAGACCGTCTTAGTACAAATAACAAAAAGTGGCCAAATAGTAATGTCAATTACGAGTATCTACACTCAAAATGTTCTAACTCTTTCAGTAATTTGAGCCCCATTACACTGTGTTCGATGTTCATACGTTGGGTATAATTGTAGTAGATGTTTGAGTTGTTCTAGGGCGAGATTGATAGTTACAATGAGTCCTATACATCGGCCTAACCTAAGCAATAACACGGTAACTCATAACTGGCCAATCAATGGTATTAAGGTGTATCAAGCCTTCAATCTTCTCCATCTCAATTTAGTGAAATCTTAATCATCCTTTTAAAACAAAATTAACATCAGATCTCTATCGTAATAGTTAGGTTTTCGACTTTTAATATGAACATCGAGAATCAAAAACATGTACAATTAAGAAACCACTACAGAAAGAAACAATCAACTGAACAACAATGACTCAAAACGACGCCGTATTGTAAGGCTTGCAACTCCTATTTGATTTACACTAATTAGTCAAAATTAACCACCACGCCAACAATAACAACAACCACGGCTTAGTCCCAAAACGATTCAGAGTCGGCTAACATGAATCGTCATTTAAAATCGTCATACAGAAGTAATTAATCAATAATCACCAACCGACTAATTAATCCACTGCAATATCTCCAATTTCTCAAAAAGCAACAATTATGAAAATAATACAATAAAGAATATAATCAAGGACATGATATTTGGGACCAAAAACTTAGGGTTTGGAAAAGAGTTACCATAGAGAAGGATAAGACGGTCCAAGCATTTTTGAGCAGATTGTTGATCGAACCCGAAATCGAGCGCTAAACTCAGTAATCTTGCTTTCTCTGTCTCTCCATCGCCGTCCTTCATCTCTTTCTCTCTCTAAGATTTCCTCTTTCTCTCTCTGAGATTTTTTTTGTTTCTCCCGCTTTCTAAATGCTGATTTAATATTTAATCTGAATTTTCCCGCCAATCCGAGGACTATCACTATAAAAACGACGACGTATTCAAAAAATAAAATATTGATTGAACTAGTACATTTTTTTGGGACTAGTGTATTTGGGCGCAAATACGCAAAGCAAAGTTTCAACTCATGTCATGATTCATGAATTATGATAGTTTTCGAGTTGTCACGTTTATACGATGAATGAATAATCAACTCCTCGTTGATTAGAGGTTTGTGTGTTCTTATTCATAGTTGCATTACAACGCGATATAGAATTGTATGTAGGGGAAATCTTTTGCATTTGAGTTTTGACCAAAACAAATTGACAGGTAAAAGTGTGACGGAATATACCTGACAACAAAGTTCCACAAAAATTCAAAAAACAAACTCGGAGTCTCTCCATAAGCACGGTAGAGGTGATAACAAACTTCTCGTCCCTCTTGTTAATATCATTGGAATAAAAATGGACGTTACATGTTTTACACAAACACGGATCAACTTCATGAAAATGAACGATACAATGACTTTTGAGTCGTCTCACACAGTGTTCCACTCATCTCACTCGCTCAGGCAGGCTAGCAAAGACTAGCTAGGTTATGACAGATTACTTCACCACAAGATGCAGTGAATTTTTGTATTGCAATCTCTTGTTTGTTCAACCCTGCAGACAGATCCCAATCAAAAGAGTGCAAACTGCACGCGAAAGCTCCGTGGTAGCTAGAGTGAGATGCAATCCAAAGCATATTCTTCTACCAGCTCCAAAGGGAATCAGCTAAAAATCTTACCCTTTGAGATTTACCAAATTGCATAAAAAATGTGATTTATAACTGCTAGAATCCTGCCAGAACAGAGTCTTGAAGGAATATTGTAAACACAAAAAGAGCAAGTCTATTTGAATTTTATGTCTTGAACACTTTGTACATGACATAAAATTCAAGCTTAATTCAAATGGCATAATGCAGCAAACCATGTGCTCAGGCATCAAAGAACTCTCGAAGCAACCTCTTGTCTTCTTCACTAATATCGTGAGAAGTGAGTAAGCCGCAAAATAAGGAAGTAGTTTGGGCATCTGCCATGAACCGTTTGCTCTTCATCGTTTTCACGAGTTCCAAAGCATTTTTGACATCACCGCCACAAACAAAGCCTCTGATAATTGTATTATAGGCCCAACCATCTGGAGAACATCCATTGTCTTCCATTTTCTTAAATAATTCATATGCATCATTCACTAATCCTTCTTTACAAAGTCCTTTGATCATGACCGTGTATGTCTTCACATCCAGCTGTAACCCCTCAGTTGTAAGAGAAGAGAACAGATTCAAAGCTTCTCCAAGGCGCCCAGCTTCACATAGGCCCTCAATAAGGATACTACATACAACTAAATCGGGGACAACTCCATTACTCTTCATATCACTAGTCAATGCAATTGCCTTGTCAATCCTCTCATCTCTGCATAGGCCGTGTAGCAACGAGGAATAAGTCACAACATCCGGATAATGTCCACGAGTTTGCATTTCCTTGAATAGCTCCTGTGCGAAGTCCAGCCTCTTGGCCTTGCACAGAGCGTCTATAAGAGTGCTATATATGACAACATTTGGGGTTATCCCTTTAAGTTGCAACCTCCCGAAGACTTCCAGGGCTTTGTCAACCTTTTTATTCTTGGAGTATCCATTAATCAAGGTGCTGAAACTCACAACATTCGGTTGAACACCATGCTTGACCATCAAACTTAGGAGCTTTTCCGCCTTCTTCATCTGACCACGCAAACAATGCCCGTCCAACATAGCATTATAAGTAATAACATTAGGACTCACACCTTGCTTAGTCATGAAGTCGAAAATAGTTTTGGCTTCACCAACGAAATTGGGGATCAGAAAACCCTAAATCGGACTGTTGTTTAACAAATTGAAGAAACAGTTTGGGGTCATTAACAACATGATTAAGGGTAGTTTTATTGGAAGGACGATGAATAGAGAAATATCGGCGAAGAAAGTGAAGGTTACCTGCACTAAAACCAGCAGATGCGGTCCTCATAATGCGCGGCGGAGTTGAGATTTGAGAATAATAAGCAGCGTGCACGGCGGTGATGGTGGCTCTAAACTGCTTTTGGTTCGGTGTCAGAAGAACTGCGGCGGCGCTGCTAGCTCGTATCGTGCTTGGCCTTAACCATTTCTTCCTACATCAAGCAAAGACTACAGTGACCGAGTTTTCCGACATTGATTTTTAGAGAGATCAAACGAGTTTGCTTAACAATATACTCTATTTGATTCAGCAAAAAAAAAGGGCGAATTTAGGGGTTAGCTTGGGGTTAAATTCGCCCCTGTTACTAATATTTGGACTCACACTCCGTGTCTTAAGTCACTTGTAACAAATAGTCGGTGTTTAGTGCTTGTTTGGACTTGAAAGTTGTTCAACCTTCCAAAGAGCTTTTGTTAGACATAGGATTCAATGAGTTGATCTAGTTTTTGTTCTTCCTGAGTTTGCACAGGTTTGGGAAAATATGTCGAAAATTCTACTTTGTTTTGTGAGTCGTTTTGAGTCCAACTCGCAACGTATCAACAGGATGTAGTCTGAATGTTACCTTTGCCACTGCCTTGAAGTAATACTAGTTTTCTGGACATCTTCATTTGTAACTTAATAGTTAATACAGTTCTTCTTTCTTGTTGCATTCCTGTTCTCTTCTTAAACTCTTGTTATTGCACTCAGGTTCTTTACCAGCTGTCATTAACTCATTACCAAGTTGTGCATGAAACTACCAAAACTATACAAACGACGATCTTTTCACAAGTAGATTCGAAGAGAGAATATTTGTAATGTGCAAACATGCAGGAAAAGAAGGCATGAACTAATCTATGAAGCAATTACTTTGGTGAGCAGGGCATACGAAAATTCTCTGCAGAGGAAGCTGAAGCAACTCCCTTCAGAAAATGATAATAGTCATCTATCAAACACTCTGCATGGTAATAACTAATATCTGCGTTGCTATGATTCAAAATAGAACTGAACGTCATCTGCTCAAGTCACTTCCACATTATAGAATAAGCGATTACAAAAATCGGCCAAAACTCAAAAGGTTAGTCTGAAAGGAATATCGTTAACACAAAAGAGGCAGTCGATTTGAAGTGAAGAAAGCCCAGCAATTTGCAACAGAAAATGTACACAACAGCTTAAGATGCAAACAAGCATTATCTTTGATTCCGATAGGAAGGGCCTCTTCGTAGCCGCTATATGATCCTGGTACCTCAAAACAAAATTACTGATGGCAAGGCAAGATACTTCAACATGCAATAAGCACAAATTATAACAGATGATCTTGTAAATGCAAGCATATTAAACAATACCGAAATCTTTAAAAAATTGCAGGAAAAGTTACATTAGCATACACAGTTCCTTGCTTTATATTATTGTTCATCACAATCATCAGAATCACCAGATTATTGAAACAAATAAAAAATCTTAATGCAGCCGGAAATTATGACGACAGGAAGCCACAAAAACCAAGCTAACATAATAACACATACGGAGTAAGATATAACAGCTACTCCGTAGTAGTCTGCTCGGTGGTAGATAACTCAGAGTGTTCTCAAACCAAAGCTTCAACACGTCAACACCGGCATACATTACTAGCACACACGACTGAAGAGCAGAAACAGAAACAGCAGCGAAAAGACACAGGCATAAAGAAACGAAAGGATTGTTCCAAAATCAGAGCCACAACGATAATCAGATAGAGGAGATTGTTATAACCTGCTACTAAGATCCCCTTTGTTGGCTTTCAGTGAAAAGTCACACCCTTTGTACATGACAGAACACCCTAAGCTGAGAAGTTAAAGAAAGAAGATGACGAGCTGGCCGAGGCATCAAGACATACAATGCAGATTATTTACCAAAGCTTTAGAGCTGCAAAACCAAGCTTAATCCAAATGGCATTATGCAACAAAGCATGTGTTCAGGAATCAAAGAAGTCTTGAAGCAACCTCTTGTCTTCTTCACTGATATCGTGAGAAGTGAGTAAGCCACAAAATAACGAAGTAGTGTGGGCATCTGCCATGAACTCTCTGCTCCTCATGGTTTTCACTAGCTCCAAAGCGTTTTTGATATCACCGCCACAAATAAGACCTTTGATAATTGTATTATATGTGCAACCATCTGGAGAACATCCATTGTCTTCCATTTTCTTAATTAATTCGTATGCGTCATTCAGCAACCCTCTTTTGCAAAGGCCTTTGATCATCACTGTGTATGTCTTCACATTTGGCTGTAGCCCCTCAGCCTTAAGAGAAGAGAACAGATTCAAGGCTTCTCCAAGGCGTTTAGCTTCACAGAGGCCATCAATAAGGATAGTATATATAAATAAATCGGGGACAACTCCCTTGCTCTTCATTTCAGTAATCAATACAATTGCCTCGTCAATCTGTGCACCTCTACATAGGCCATGTAGCAACGAAGAATAAGTAACAACATCCGGAGTATGTCCACGAGTTTCCATTTCCATAAGGAGATCCTGTGCACAGTGGAATCTCTCAGCCTTACACAAAGCGTCTATAAGAGTGTTATATGTGATGACATCAGGGGTTATTCCTGTAACTTGCAACTTCTGGAAGACTTCCAAGGCTTTGTCAAGCCTTTTGACCTTGCAGTATCCGTTAATCAAGGAGTTGAAACTCACAACATTTGGTTGAACACCATCCTTGATCATCAAATCAAGCAGCTTCTCGGCCTTCTCCATTTCGGCACGCAAACAGTACCCGTCCAACAAAGCACTGTAAGTAATAGCATTAGGACTCACACCTTGCTTAGTCATGAATTCAAATATAGCTTTCGCTTCATCAACCATTCCTTCTTTACAATACATGTCAATTAGCATGCTATAAGTCTCAATGTTAGGAGCTACATTGCTGTCCAACATCTCAGTCAACAAAACCTTAGCATCATCCCATCGCCCTAAACTGCACATTCCTCGAATTAAGGAACTATAGGTGACAACATCAGGTGAGATGCCCTTGGTTTTCATCTCCTTGAAGAGATGGCGGGCCTGCGATAACAACCCGTCCTTGCAAAGGCTGTCAATGATAGTGTTGCATATGACATCATTAGGCTTACAAGCGCCTTTACGCTCCATATTCCGAAGCAAGTTAAGAGCACCAGCATTGTTACCAGTGCGGCACAGACCTTTAAACATAGCACCGTAAGTCACAAGGGATGGTTGTAACCCGAGCTTGACGATTTTATCCAACAATTTGACAGCTTCGGGCAACTGATTGGAGTGAATAAGTCCGTTAATTAAGGTATTGAAGGTGACAATATCAGGAGGATAACCAAGCTTAAGGTGTTTGCCGAGTAGAGAGAAAGCGAAGTCGAGACGGCCCAAGCGGCAGTAACAATTGGCGAGAATAGCAACGGAATGCATATCGGGGCGGACACAGGACAGCTCAAGGTGATTAAGGAGAGTAATTACGGTGGTAAAAGGGGGATTGGGTTTAATCTTGGACATAGCGGTAAAAAGCTGATTGAAATAAAAAATAGAAGGGAGAGGGCGGAGCTGAATCATGCGGTGGAAAATAGAAAGGGGGATTTGGGGATCAGAAAACCCTAATTTGCATTCATCTCTAACAGATTGGAGGAACAATTTGGGGTGATTAACAAGATGATGATTAAGGGGTGTTAAATTGGGAAGACAATGAACAGAGAAACATCGGCGAAGGTTACCTGCTCTGAAACTACCAGTAGCTGTGGTCCTCATAATGCACGGCGCCGGCGGAGTTGAGATTTGAGGAGAGAAAAATTGGACAGCACTGGTGGCTCGTTCGGGAGGAGCTGTGGTGGTGGTAAACTGCTAATGCCTCGTGTCGGAAGAGCCGCGGTGGTGCTGCTAACTCGTATGTACTGTGCTTGTGCTGGGTAATTTGGGTTGTGCGTGTGCTTTACTCTGTGTGTGTGAATTGGTTCGCCATTTTTTTCATTTATCTAGACATGGATTTCGTTTCACCTGCCTTGTCCCACATCTGGTCAGAGACTGAGTCATGTTAAGTTGATCTAATTTTTGTCGGTTTTGCTAGCGCCACCCGCAACCACTGTAGCATCATCCAACATCTCCGCCAACAAGACTTTAGCATCATCCCATTTCCCTAGACTGCACATTCCTCGAATCAAGGAAGTATATGTCACAACATTAGGTGAGATGCCTTTGGTTTTCATCTCGTTGAAGAGACGGAGGGCCTGAGGTAACAACCGGTCTTTACAAAGGCTGTCAATGATTGTGCTGTATATCACGTCATTAGGCTTACAAGCGCCTTTAGACTCCATATTCCGAAGCAAGTTAAGAGCACCAGCATTGTTGCCAGTGCGGCACAGACCTTTAAACATAGCACCATAGGTCACAAGGGATGGTTGTAAACCAAGCTTGACGATTTTATCCAACAATTTCACAGCTTCGGGTAATTTCTCGGAGTGAATAAAGCCGTTAATTAAGGTAGTGAAGGTGACAATATTAGGCGCATAACCAAGCTTGAAGTGTTTGCCGAGGAGAGAGAGACCGAAATCGACACGGCCCAAGCGGCAGTAACAATTGGCCAGAATGCCAAGGGAATAGATATTTGGGCGGAGACCGGACATCTCAAGGTGATTAAGGAGAGTAATTAGGGTGGGAAAAGGGGGGTTGGGTTTAATCTTGGACATAGCAGTAAAAAGCTGATTGAATGTAATAATAGAAGGGCGAGGACGTAACTCAATCATATGGTGGAAGAGAGAAAGGGGGATTTGGGGATCAGAAAACCCTAATTTACATTCATCTCTAACATATCGGAGGAACAATTGGGGATTTGAATCAGAATCAGAATCAACAGGAAATGAAGAAGAAGAAGATAAATAACGAGGAAAATGGAGAGAGAGACGAAGAAAGGAAGAGTGACCTGCAGTAGCGTAACGATGAAGATTACATGATGAAGCGTGCGTCGCCATAGTTACAGTTGAATGAAGAAGAATAGCAGTACCTCTGAGTGTATTGAAAGGAGCAACAAAGATGTTCATCGTCTGCGAAAACCCCCCCGGAAGTAACAACTCCGTCTCTAGTAAAGGATTGTTGGCATCTGCTCAACTAGAATGGAGTATGTGTTGCAAGTCTTGCAACTTCTTTTCTAAGTTTTTACTATCGAACTTTGTAAAGGGGTAAAAATATTGAACTCAACGATTGAAGGACTGGTTTCAGCGTGGTAAAAATGGGTTATTATGTTAGTGAGGATGAGATCAGAGTCATCACACTTCGATATTGGCTTATGAATGGTTTTATAATTATTCAAAATGGTAACTTAATAAGAACGTATTTAAAACGGTTTTGTATTTAAAATTATGTCTCTAACAGCCTCTTTGGTTGGAAGGAAACGGAAGGAAAGGAAAAGAAAGGAAAGGAAGGGAGAGGAAAATAAGGGAAATGGAAGGAAATGAAATTAGTAATTCCAATGTTTGGTTTGATGGAAGAAAATGATAGGAATTGGATCTTAATTTGAGTAAAATACGCTGTTACCCTTTCTTATTATGGGAGGGAATTAAAATTTTGGGGTAAAGTGGGTAATTTGCATCTTTTGTATTTTATTTTCTTTTTTTACCCAAAAAAACAAATAAGTTTTTCCTTCCATTTCCTTTCTTTTCTTTCCATTTCCCATGGTACCAAACATTGGAAAACCATAAAAAGTACTTTCCTTTCCTTTCTTTTCCTTTCAATTCCTTCATACCAAAGAGGCTGTAAGAATTGTTTTGTCTTATTGAGAACATATTCAAATTGTTGGTTTATAAGTTCTTAGTAAGACAACATATGTAGAGCATGTTTGTGCAAGCTCCAACTTCTCCACAACAACTTATCAAACAGATTTCGAGAAACAGTTTCTGGAGGAGGAGTTCCAATTCTTCCAAATTGGAGCTTCTACTTCTGAAAAACAAATTTGCACTAGAAGTGCTTCTCAAACAGTTTCTCAGATTTTGGTGTTTGCCCAATTTTCAATTTCTAGGACCCAAAAACAGTTAATAAACACTTTCGAAATTTGGCCAAACCACACCCTTAGAGACATACTAGTAATTATTTTTTTCGTTACATAGACCAACACGAGTTGTACATCAAATATCCCAACAATTTTCACTTCATTCCTACCCCAAACAATATTCTTAAAATATCAAAATTGATGGTGCATGACTGATCGACTGCATGCCCCTTTCAAATTTGCTAATCAATCTACATAACCCATGTTTTTACTACCAAGTTTGAAAAATTATATTAACATACACAAATAGTTAGATTTATATATGCGTAACATATCGATGGAGTAGATAATAATGAAAAATGATGAAGAAAAGTCTTTATTTGCGTTTCATTGGATACAAAACTTAATAACCATGTACAATACGAACGCATTTTCTTTTAAACCAACGGTAACCTTTTTTAAAAGAGCTTTTCACCTTACCCTCCATGCTATAAATCTTATATTTGGCTACTCTTCTCTTCCTCTTACGTTCAGGATCATTATACCAGGCCTTAACGGAAAACACCACAGAAGTCGATTTACGTGGTGGCTTACGCAGCCCACTGGGCGGTCCGCGGGCACGTGACCTTGCTACATACATTTGATCCACCGTTGTCGCACGATCAATCCCGTAATACTCAATTCTCCGACCACCTCCATATTTGTAAGCTTGCGCACGAGGTGACGATGGGAACAATTCCATCATCACCTCTTCACCTAAATAAACAACAAAATACGGAGAGACAAGAGAGAGTTTTGGGAGCTAAAACGGGGATAAGAAAATAGGTAAATGTCTTTCCTTGACATTATATAAGGTTAGTTATTTTGTGATTTTACATAAATTCAGGAGTCACCTTTCACTTTTTACCTCTCTCTCTCTTTCTTTTTCCTCTTATATGCTCATCTACTCCTAATTTTGGTAAACTCAAATTTGACCTGGAAAAAAAAAACAGGAATGCTTGAAAAATGCAGAAGCCGCAAGCTTAACAGAGGTGCATATATATACAAGAGAGTCGAGATATACATCTGACTTTGTTCTCAGCATTTCGATATTTACATTGAAAAGTATTCACAAAACCTTTTGAATGTTACCAGCTGACCAAATTGTTGATGTATGTATAATTTTTGTCAGCTGGAGATATAGATGATTGTCGTCGTAGCAGCTTAACATGATTCAGGCTGACCCATCTTAGCTTCGCATTTCTTTTCTCTTCTAAGGTCTTTCTTCGATGACTTCTTGGTGTCGCCAATTTGTGATGCCTGTACAGAGAACATAAAAGGAATAAGCAGATGAAGATAAACTCTGTATGTATATAACTTTCAACTGAGGCGATCTCTCTGTCTCTTGCTTTGACAGACATATATGCACACAACATGGGAACGAGGAATTTAGGAATGGTGGTGGCTGCATAAACAATGTAGGAACTGGAGCTGAAAAGACGAAAGATGCACAACAACAAAGAGGAGCAACAGTGTCAAATAAATCAGATGCATAGACTTCTCCCACAGGCGAGAATCCTTGAAACATTCTTTCACCAAGGCAGAACAAAAACAACTGTATAAGACACTGTGAACATTATACGAGAGGGATCTTTTCAGATAATCACGCCAAAACTGCAGTAGGTATCAGACACTGTGTAAGGGGCATTGCAGTTCTTATACAGCAAAGAACATCCAGACAAACATTTGCGAGTGCTAAATCTGATGTTTCTAGGAGTTGGGAACACAGAAACACTATGTTCACCTTGAAGCCTGATTCTCATCGAAACTCCACATCACAGGGACCGCCTTAAAAAGGGAATCATTTGATTTAGTCTGGGGACTTACAATGTGGGATTTCCACTCCATCTTGACATTAGAACCTTCTGCATCGGCAGGAGGAGAGTGGTTGCGGATATGTTGGAATAGATGAATGAGCACCACAGCATCCAGGGCAGCGTATTCCAACTGTTAAGCATGATTATTTAAGACACATGGTTCACAAAACAAGAACAAGGGGGGGGGGGGAGGACTACAAAGAATGAAGATAGATTAAACGAACTTGCTGTTGAGTTAGAGGCCGTTGTTCCCAGTTACTGTTCCTTCTCGTTTTGTTTAAACCAGCACCCAGTATTTTCTGCATCCAAATCGATTACAGGTGGCAATTTCTATCAGAGAGCAATATCATGGCAGCAACAGAAAAGGGGAAAAAACATGTTGCCTTCAGCTAGAAATAGGAGGTTAACTTCTAAAAAAGTTCTTTCAATCAGGCACTTGTGTCCCATGCAAACCCACAACATAATGGATGGAAAGGAGTACCTTCACAAGGCCAGATAATCCACCACAAGGCTCTTTGAACACTTTTTGGATATCCAAAAGCATTTCATAGCGCTTAAAGCAATCCAGGTTTTGGTAAGAACGAGACAGCTGTTGCATGTCGCATTGAAAATTATAGCCTATAAATAGAACAAAAGAGATTAGTGTCATTAGAGGGCAATCAGCCAATCACAATCAAACAAGGCATATCTCATCCCAACTTTTCTAAGAGTTCAAAAGAAGTTATCCTCTATCCCTTTACGGCTGTATGGAAGAAGATAAAAGGACAAGGAAAAGGGGAAAGCAAATAAACAACAAATTACATGACAGATCAAGATGCTGATCATTATAAAGCTGATCACATACCCAGTTTTAATATTCCAGGAGACTGAAGAATGCGGACTAAGCAGTTGTTTAGAACTTCGGGTGCATCATTATAAAGCTTAATCAAGTCAACTATGAAAGCAACCTTTTCTGAAGCTATTTGCATGATAGAAACCTGTAGATTGAAATGGGATCGAAATGTTGAGAAGCAGGAAAGAATACAAAGAAAAAGATCAAGTGTTACAGAAAGTTTTGATTCAACTAGGGCAGAAACATTCCATCAAATTGAGAGATCAAAGAGATGAAGGATCTCATCTGAGAGATATTAAACATGTAATAACTGAAACATTTCATCATTTAGGAAGCTAGGGCAAGCACACTAAAGGAATACGAAATCCCAAACTCCAACTGACATCCACATGCCCTAAATTCAGGTTACAACATTTTCTATCTAAAATGCCACATTCCCGGACTTTAAGGAGGTGAACTGAGCAAAGCAGGATGCAGTCGAGAAGAGAAGTTGAGGAATCATGAGATACCTTGTTGGGTTTGCTGCCTTTAATATAGTTAGGCTTCCACTCGCAATCTAAACCCACCACTTTACAGCCTTCAATATAAGAAGTTGCTGTTTGCAGCGTGTCAGCCCCATCAACCCAAATAATTTCATCTATGGACAGTTCATGAAGTTGCAGAAAGCGACTCTCAAGATACAGGATCTCAGGTTCTGCAGCCACTAAAGAAAGGAACATAAGAAATTTATGAAATTATGCCTTACTAAACCCAAAGGCCACAACCCCATGGGCACACACATCTTATTGTTTGAGAAACTAATTAACAAGCATAACCTTCTGACTGGCGCAATAGTTTAAAACAATTCCTAAGAGTAACACACCTAAAAAAAACTTTCTCCTATATAGCTAAAATCTACAGAAAAGAATAAAATTATAAATGAAATTTTAAGTTTCAATTCGCAATTCTACCACAATAAATTTTGACAAAATTCAATGTAAAGTTACATAATAGCTGAACAGATCTGACCTTTTGCTCTCACAAAACCTTCAAGAGAGTACCGATCACATAATTCATCAACCTTCTCAGAGTAGCCAGCTTCCATCGCCAGATATACCTTATTATTTGAGATTGGTGTTAGCTATTCATTTGGCAAAAAGAGAAGAGAAACCAACTGCCCTTTCTTCGCAATTCCCCCGCACACCCTCCCAACCATTATTTCAAAAAGGAAAACAAAGTCTTAATTATTGGAACAGTAGGTTGCCTAGCTTGTTTGAACAGATATCCTCATGAGTCATGAGGAGTCGTCACGCTTTATCTTTCATGTAGATAACTCAAAGATTAAAATAGAGAGATACAGATCATGATAGCCAAAATCTCCACAAAAAAAAAAGACTGATGGAGAGAATAGAGGCATGCTAAGGAACAGTGACAAGAGAAAGTTATTAAGTCTTAGAAAAAGTTGGTTGAACCATCAAGAAGTAATTATGCCCAACAGTTATCCAGTAAGTTTAGCCCGAAAGTTCATGATTGCTATGTTCAAATAAGACTGGGACAGAGCAACTTTTTGATTGAACCACTCACCAGATATTCAACAAGCTGTGTGTCATTCCTAGCCTTTCCCTCTGCCACATCCCAACATCCTTTTTCAGCTAGAGTCTTCAATGTGCTACATGTTAAACAACCATTGTTACTAACTTTCAAGCAGGAGGTATGTGTTTAATAGCCCTGAGGCAATGAAAATCACCTTTCTTTACACTTGTGATAGACAATGGGGAACTCCTCTTGTAGATTGTTCCTCTTTATAATGCCATATGCATCTTTGAGCATATTCAATTTAACATATTCCTCGACAAGAAGACACAACATGGACTTGCCCATATATGATGCCCATTTCTCTGCAGCTCGAAAATCATTAACTTCAATCATTTTCAAGAGAAAAGATTCTCCAAAGTGACGAATACCAAATTGCTCCAGAAGAGAGACAGCAGTCATGTATGATTGGGATTCTATATGACGTAGTATGTATTTCTCGATGAAAGCTTCAGCCTTGTCAGAACTAAGATATTTTGATTCAGGACCACATCGAGCATTTTGAAAATTTACCAGCTTCACGTCAAAAACTTCAATTATCTTTATGAGAATCCTATCATCATGGATGACAAAGCCTTCGACAACATCTAGAAACAACTGTGCAGCAAGATCCTGTGCTTCCAGCAAGTCGGCGCAATTGTTATAACTTTTTAGGAATCTACGAAGAGCAGATACAATCAAGTGACTGAATCCATCTGCATAAGATTCAAATAGTGGCAGTGCGTAGAGGCAGCGGACAGTAAAAACAGCTGGTCCAGGCTGAGGATTGTTTTGAAGAGCTAGATTGACTTGTTGTTGGAGAGCACGGAATTTTGCAGTTGCTTTAGATTTCCCTGTGAAACCCAAAACTAGTAAGACTTGGTTTCTTTTTATCTACACTATATTGCGCCACATAGTTGTGAAGGATAGACATCAAAGTCGAAGACAACCTAAACCATAAATTATACAAGCGTCACTTGCAATGCTATACGCCTGATTTGATTCCCATTATCTGAACCAAGTAATGATTAATTCAAAGAATATACGTACAAGTAAAAGTAGACATCATATAGCAATTTGCCATCTATAATTAAAAGGTGGAGCTTTGAAGGGCTAAACTGTACATATCTAGTTCCAGTAAGTTAGAACCCACCATCAAATTATTTTACCAATTACATCAAACTACCTTGAACGTTAAGAACAAACAAATATGATTGTCACCCAGCACTAGTTGGTGTTTCCAGGATGAAGTATGCAAGAGTAAGTTAAATCAAAGCATTGAAAATTCAAAACAGTTATGAAGTAATTTAGAATCCAGACAATTAAATATAGTTTCAAAATAGAAGCATTACCGTAGACATAACATTCTTTCAGAAGAAATAAAAATAATACGGGTGAAACAGACGATAAATCAGAAAATGTATGTCGGGTGAGAGACCATGATTCCGCTGACTCCACATTGTCGACTACCACACCTTTTTCCATAAAGCCCATAATGAGTCTCAATTATCCTAAAATTCACAAAGAGCCACAAACTATTAGCTCGAGCAGATTTGAGGTCATTACGGCTGACACTCTGATGTCAATCAACAAGAATTTTAGAACACTTTTGAAGTGCAAAACCAGACTAACTGAGGTATACATAACATTGAGAGTCCCGTCAAAGAAAAAAAAATTGAAAGTACATGAATCAATTGAAGAGACACCATGGATCAAAATCAATTGAAGCCAGCACATTCTTTTTGACAAAGAATGTTGGAGAAACTGTTCTAATCCTAAACATGCCCTTTAATCATACATGAAATAAAGTAGGATTAATACCTCCCATTCTCTACTGTGTTCATTCTTAAAAACTGCTACAAAAACAGTCATACTGGTCCAATGCTGCATTCTCATATATAAACAATCAATTCTGATCTCATTAAGCACTCTAAATACATAATGGAGTAGGCGTTACACCGATTCCCTATCCATCCTACTTTAGTATCAATAATTCCAATTTTTGCACTTAATTTTAATGAAGCGAAAATGCAAAGACAGTAATTCTGAACATAACACATCGCCTGAAACTCTGAAAGGGAAGATGTAAAGTAATGTAAAATTCTGAGCAGAAATATCCAAAGTACACATGAATACAGGGGTTTTGCAAGTGCACATGCTCAAGCAATGCCACAACTGAAAAAACAAAGAACAAGAAAAAATTATGACAACAGACATTGGCATTGAAACAGAACTTACACAATTAGATCAGAGAAAGATTGGAGGAATACTGAGTCTGAATTACTGTCAAAGTTCTCTAAGAGAGTTGAGTAGAGAGACAGGCTGACAAGGTACTTTGTACTTTGAAGAGTGGCGGCCGAAGCTTTTTGACTAAATGGACTTAGGGTTGAGAAAATGCAATCTTTTATACAGAATCGGGAAAGAGGGAGCGACCAAAATGGTAGTAATCCACCCGATTTTAAGGAGTGAATATTAAAGACCTATTTTATTGCAAAATTGAAATCCAACTGCCAGAAAATGAGACATTTATCAGAGGAGAAATAGCCCATTTCATAGTTAGCTCAATACCCTCTCTTTTTTTCACAAATTTCTATTACTGAGATCAGGCAGCTGGAACTTAGTGGGGCCCAATTATTCCCACCAACCATCTGGTCAAGAACCAGGAAGAACAGATCACCAACAAGCATTTTGGGCCTCCATACGAGTCCCCAGCTATACCTTCAATCTACCATTCGAGAAAGTCTTAAAATGCAATTTCTGCTTTCATCATTTGTAAGGACTAACAGTGAATTCGCAATGTAAGGGCAAACGGCAGACTTAGATATCATATCATAATCCATAATCAACCTGATGCAGGGACAAATCTTAATAGTTAATAATAATCATAATAATCGAAGGCCTCCATTTCACTAGGTTGGTAGCGTACATATTTTTGAGATGGCTAATTCACCAGCTTTTTTACTACCTATTTGTAACTACATCTTACTAAACAGTGATTAACAAGCTTAGCTCATTGCTGTTAATGAAAGTACTAAATGACGGAGCGCTAATCGTTTTGAAAGTATATAGGTGTGAAAGTTTTCTTCTCTTTTCCCAAGGGGTCAAATACTCACTACATTTTGGTTTTGGAATATAACGAGGAAAAGTAAAATGTCTCAACCGCTTCTTGCATTGTGAAGTAGCAGTTGCTGAGCGTCTCTCCACAGTTTTCATTAGGGGCCGTCTGGAAGTAGCCTCTCAATGTTTTCAATACAGGGGTAAGGCTACTCTGAGCACGCTTACCTGGCATACGCGTGATAGCTTCTGAGGCACGATGGATACTGTTGTTGCTGTATAGGCTGGTTGAGAGGTTATTTAGGAACTTTTTAAATTTGTTTTAACCACCACCTCAGGAACTTTATAACAAACACAGACTAATAAGTTTCAGGAGATAATCTGACTCCACAATATAAGCTAGAACCTCGTACATATATCTATTAACCAGGCATGCCCCGTACTCCACAAAATGCTAATGTTTTCCCAGCTTGCATGTGCTCGAGATTACAAACAACTTCTACCAAATTAACAGGGGGCAATGAAATTATCACCTCGATTCACCAATCAGGGAAGAAACTACCCGAGTTCAACTGGCATTTTGATAATGGTTGCTGATAATTTCAAAACTCAATCACACAAATCTCTCATTTTTACTCCAAATCCCAAAGAAGCCCCTCATTCACTACTTATTATCAAGGTCAACAAGGAAATTCTCGAAATCGACACGAACCCTTGGCAATCACGGCTGTAATGAAGCTTTGCTTGATATAGAAACTTCAATAACACACTAACTACGAATGGTAATTCCAGCTTAAGGAGACTAGTATTGCATGAAACTCCTACAACAAATTAAAAGTCTACACCTTTCTATATAGAAACCCCCATTAAACTCAAACAACCACCCAAAGCTGCAATCTTTCTTAGACCCACATAATATTTGCGCAAATAAATTGTTCAGCAAAGTACCCAATTATCAAATTCAGTAAAAATTTCAATATTCCACAAAAAAAAGCAAAAAAATTGCATGAAAAAAAATGGGTGATGAGAATGAAACAGTAGAAATAACAAACAGCATACTTGCACACATAACAACAAACATATGATGTGCATCAAACTAAAACAACAAAAATCACATAAAAAATAAAGCTGAAATTAACCAATGTAATGCAAAATTTAGGGAAGAACAGAAGAAACAAACCTGAAGAAATTTGTAGTTGTAGCTTGTTGAATACTATTCCGTATAAACGAACCACAATTTGGGAAATTAATTGTTTTTTTTTGTTTTCTACAGAGAAATATGTACATTTTGCAAAATAAAATAAAGCAATTGCGAAAGTACTAAAAATACTTGTGTGATTTGGGTCCAGTAAAAGAGGCCTTTTTTTTACACCTTTTGGGATTTGATTGAGACTTTTTTACCCAAAAAAATTGGGTATGTTGATGTTGAGTACTCCGTATATGGTTATTGACCCTAGTAAATTTAAGGGTCAGTCCAGAACAGCTGTAGCTGAGAAAGCCCAACACAGTTTCGCTTCGTTGTTCGTTGGTGTATTTATAATTATCGAGTTTCACCGTGTCAAATCTGATGTCATCAAGGTGAGCCAAAAAAAAAAAAAAAAGTAATTATGCTGGATCAAAACTCGAACCTATAAAGAATCGGCGATTTTACATTATAGAGATCAAGAGATGCGTGTTTGCAATTTTGTTGGTGACACATATTCACATTGCATGGCGGGCGATCGTGGATGTGTGATGCAATCATCAATATGGTGAAAAAGTTGATACTACTATGACGAGAAGTGAGGGGACCTAATGGGGCTAAACTTTGTCATTTCTGATTTCTTTGTTGTGTATGATGACATTTGTTGCCAAAGAAAATTAGGAATTTGTCTTTCACAATGTAACATTTGCATTGAATAATTCTTTTTATTTTTTTAGAGAAACCTCTTTATCAACTTTTATTGTCCTCTAAGCTATACGTGTTGATGTGCTTTGTTGGTGTCATGGTGTGGCCTCCTTGGCTATGGAAAGTGACATCTTTTGTACAATTCAACCCTATAAAATGACATCGTCTACAGTCATTGTGTGCATGGCCCTATCAATTAATCAAACTATCATCATGGTCGTCAACTTGTCATATTCACATATTTTTCACCCGGTTAAAAGGAGATGATGATGAAACATTGGACTAAAAGTTTTTTGGCGAATATGAACGTGTACATGTAGCTAGATTCACCTTTAACGGAAAGTAACGAAAACCAAGACTTTATAATTGTTGCTCATCTAATTCCAAAGCAACAAGAATGACTGTCAAGAAACCTTTTCTTTATGAATTAATAGGATGCGATCCGAATATCCGATGTATCATGAGCCTTGGGTTCTACTTTGGAGCTCCGGCAGCATTAGCAGGCGACGAGCTCCGGCTCCGAATAATCAGCTGTTCTCATTATCTTAGACCTGCTACTCAGCAATAAGTGTATAGTACATGTCAACATGATGCAATACACAAGTACATAAGTAGCCCCCCTTGACAAAGAGAGAAAAAAAATAGTGCAGAACTAGACCACCATACCTGTTGTCGAATCTTTGTGAAGTTCACAACTTCTGTTTGAAGCAGGTTCAAACTTTTTATATTTGCAATGACTTTGTCTACTGACTATTGTTCTATACTTCATTCCATGGAAGTTCTTGTGAACATGAATTTGGTTCAAGCTTTCATATATGCAAGGATTTTGTCCACGACTCTACACGTGATCGAGCTGCTGAGAATCTTGGTTTGGCAATGACCACAATCTTCCCTTGCAAGAGGCCAGGTAAAAACAAAGAACAAATCATGGAGAAAACTATTGTCGCATCCTCTTCAATGTGAAGGTGTCAGACCCTTATGACTATCTCCAATTTCTTATCCATCTTCGGACTTCAGTATATAACAGAGAGAATTGGCGTGTCATAACTCTCTAAATTTCGATCACTGTATCTGCAAAACATGGGTGAAATTCGGAGACCGTGTTTTAGTTCATTAGTCTCAACAGCTCAAAGTGTAGGCAAACGTGAGAATATAGAATCTCCATAGACCATATACTTTGAGCATCAAGAACTCTGAAAAACTTGCAAAGCTTAAAAAGTTCATGGAACACGGGTTGAAGACATCATTTTGAAAGATACAAGCAAAAGTCTACGGAATTATCTGGTCTCTTGAGATCATCTATTGTTATAAACAACAACCAAGCCTTATTCCCAAAATGATTTGGGGTCGGCTAACATGAATAGTCATCTAGTAACCATGATCATCTACTGTTATACGGAGTAAAAAACATTTGCCAACCAAAATAGCTATAGTTAAAAACCATTTTAAGAATGATATGATCCACATAAGCATTTTCCGCATGGCCAATAATACATTTTCAAAATGTAGGTCGATGGGGTTCAACCGTTCAAGGCTCATTAAAGAAATTAGACAGCAACTTGCAAGCAAGCAAGCAGTTCAGGGAATAGCAACTCAAAATAGGGGCTGGCAAATTACACCTTTTGATGTACGACTAGTTTGGGTGTCGGCTCAAGCATGGATGTTTTTTTGAGGCATTTCTGTAGATGCCATCCGTTTAGGGTAGCCTGCGCTTTTTGCCGATTTTGGGTTTACCAAAGGTTTTTGGCCTTAGTTTTTGTTAAACCCATGATATGATCCCTAGGGGCTTTAACAAACTAGCTTGAGCCGTTTTTGTTATGGGGGTCATTTTGGCCCCAAAACCATGGATTATATACTTTGGTTTTGACGAATTCTAAGCAATTTTGGAAATAACCAAATGTTCTAAAAAAAATTACCATGGACAGATTAGGTGTGCTCTTGTTGGATATGAGGACTTGTCCCTTTATTTGGGAAGTACTTTAAGCCCTTTAGTCACACGTCACATGTTGAGCCTATTTAAGCGTTTTTTGGCGGTTTGGGATTTACCTAAGCTTTTCGGCTCTAATATTTTGCTAATATCCATAATATGACCACTCGGGGATTGAATAACAAAATTGAGAAGTTTTTATTCGTGGCCATTCTACGTAAAAATATGTGTATTATATAGTGCAATGTTGGCAAATTTGACCGATTATTTGAAAGTCGCGAATTTTATCGAAACTTTACTATGGATAGCCTTAGAGTATCCTTTTTGGATATGAAGGCTGGTACCTTTGTTAAGGGAGTTCTTTTAGCCCTTTCGATACACGTCACCCATTAGGGCTAACGTGCAGTTTTTGCCGATTTTGGGCGCGTACCATAGGTTTTTGTCTCTAATCTTTTGTTAAAACTGATAATATGACCCCTAAGACTTTCCAAAAAAGTTTGATCAACTTCTGTTGCCGGGCCAAAAAACGTGGATTATATACTTTGATTTGGCCAATTTTGACCATATTTTTGAAAGTAGCCAGGTGTTCTTAAAACTTTACCATGGACAGTCTTAGAGTACCTTTATTGGATATGAGGGTTTAAGCACTTTCGGCACACATGAATATGTCATCCATTCAGATTGCGATTTTTGCCGATTCTTGGAACCTAGCATAAGTTTTTGTCTCTAGGCTTTTGCTAAACCCCATAATATGACCCATAAGGGCTTCCACAAAATTTTAAGCCTTTATTATTTTCGGACCATTCTGGGACAAAACAGTGGATTATCTACTTGAACTAAGGCAATTTTTAACCAATTGTTTTAAAGTAGCCAAATCTTTTCAAAATTTTAATGTACATCATTTGAGTACCCCTGTTGGATATGAGGACCTATTCCTCTGTTATGGAAGTTCTATAAGCCCCTTAAGCACACGTCACAATTGATCCCGGCGCACATTTTTCGCTAATTATGTGACCTCCCAAGGTTTTTAGCTCTAATATTTTTCTAAGACCCATAAGGTTAACTCTAGGTGTTTCTACAAAAGTTTGAGCCGTTTTTGTAGCATGGCAATTTGGTATAACAATAATAATTATACATTTACGATATATATTTGATGAGATATACGTTGATGTAATAAAACTCTTCCACGGAAGATAGATTTACTAAGAACTTAAGTCTCATATCTCTTTTAAACCAAATACAGATTCAGCGCTCAAAACTTAAAAGTTCAAGAAGAAGCTAACCTGTGAGAAAAGTCTTTCTTTAGCAGAGTCAAACCGATTATAACAATACCATGATGATGAGGACAAAATGTAATGGAAAACCTCATGTCTCAACGTCTGATAAAACCTGATGGGTTGTCATAGCCATAGCATGGAGTCAGACAATGATCTAACGATGATATTTTAGAAGATGATGGAAAAAAAATTGCACTTTTATGTCAACTACTTCCCAATTCGCTCACTATACATCTAATCAGATAATGTAGCTTCTGTGAGTCCCAGATTATGTAGAAAACTAGCTCATGATATGTATCCATGTCTGGGCTCATTCTGGTAAGTCGTTAATTAATCTGACTCAGATGTAAGGAGTTTTCATTAGACTTGCCTGTATAAAGAGAGTTGTTTAAACTTTAGCACATGACTCCAAGCAGCTTCTCTGAGCTACAACCAAAATTTTCTTATGAAAGACCTAAATATTCAAGGAACCCGTTAGAATATGACATTGATAGTTCTCACTTCTCACACACAAATCCAACTATAACACAGTGCTTACCACATTCAAGTGTTCTGCTTCTTTAGCTATTTTCTGCTGAATCTTATCTGCGATTTGCTTCTGTAAACCAGGAAGCAGTTGACGGCCCTCCTTCTCAACCAAGGTCTGAACACAAAAATGTCAAGAACACACAGCAAAATACAAAATGCAAGTAAGTAGTCTCTATAATCATAGTTCACAAGACTCTCCACCTCTGAGCCATTAATCCCTCAGACGCACAGGCACATTACTCTACACCTCTGAGCAATTAATCCCTCAGACGCTCAAGCACATTAATTCCTCTTTGACTTTTACAACTCAAACAAGGTACTAATTTCCTCTTTTAGTCGCTAATATTGAACCATGGCTAGCTTTCATAGATTTTTTTCACTCTATTCATAATGTCATCTCCTAAAAATTTCCACACATTAGCTGATCGTTCTGTCTACCACTAAATTTTGTACACAAGGTGGCAGGATATTGGTAAACTTACCAATACAAATCCTTCATGAACATGAGAAAAGTTGATTTCTTTATGCATCAACATTTTTTCCTTCTCAATAATGACGGATATACGTAGAATGCAGCAAAGAATTCCAAATTTCTGTTTCACCCCAATTGTAAGAAACAAGATTACAGAACAGCAGAAGAGAATCACTAAACAAGTAAACACTGCGGAACCACTGAGCTTGCACATATTAGTTATACCTCTCCTAAAATTCCCTGAAGGGAAGCATGTTGAACGTCTGGAAACTTTTTCCTGTGATATCTAGCAAGTTGTGCAATCACCTGCAGAAAACATTAAAACGCGACCACCATAACAGCATAAAAAAGCTCAATAGAAAAAGAAGACAATCCCATCCAGGTTACCTCTATCTCCTCAGCTGTGTAACCATCTAGTTGGCCATGTTCCTGCCAAACGGTCCAACAAACAAGATATATGTTAAAGCCGCCTACGTAATATCTGCTAACCCAAAATCATTTTACACAAGGTCATTTATGATCACGCTCTTAAGGAGTAGTTTTCCCTTGCTACAAGTAACGTCAAGTACCCAATTAATCCATTACTGACATGGAATACTCGAATTACTGCATCTTTTTCCATACATTTGTGACCTTTATAAAACATATGAGTCTCTCTGTTGTTTAAAGGATGTACTAAGCAGGGGGGCACAAGCGCATTGCATTGCAGATACAGAGAAACACCCATAAGTGACAAAGCTAACACTCTTCTTTTTCTTTCACTATGTCATAGATAATTCCAAAGACATCATTCCACTAAAACTAAAAGCACTGTCGAAATCCTCGGGAAAGGTTGCACCATTATCATATAGCACAGCTATTTATTTCACTTCAAATTGTGCAACAACGACAACACATTTCAAAGCTAAAAGGGGATTCAAAAGCAATTGTTTCTAAGACCTCCTTCGGAATAGGCAAATACTCAATGGTACAATAACTTCACAACTTACGAATATTGGAAAAACAAAGATAGACTGACCACTAGAAGGATTAGATAGCCTACCATAATGATACTACAGGATCGCTTATGATAGCCTTCTTTCCCATAGTAGAGACCAATATTGTAAAGCATACACGCACACTGAAGATATTCAAGATCCTTCTCCTCGAGGCAGACCCCAGTACTATGAATTCCAGCAACATTGCTGTACTCCTTTAAACCTTCAAACATCGCCTACCAAAATCGTTCAGTAAACAAAACAAATTTAGATTACCATTCTAATGTAGTTACAGTCTCAAACAAGTCAAAGCAAAATACCTTGGCAATGCCACCACACTGAACACAACTCTTCATCCTATCCCTTCCATTAAATCTCATTGCAAGCCTCATTACCGATTTCCATCCCACATTCCCATTCAAATCACATCCAGGAAACGCCTCAGACGCCATTTCAGCCACTACACCCTCTCCCAACCCATACGCAGAAACCCTCATCTCACTAACCCCAAGCAATTCCAAAACCACATCCAAAATCACTGCCCCAGCCACAATAAACTCGGACCGTCTCCCAAAAAACCCGTCCCTCCTAACCTTCCCTCCCTCATCACCCAACCCCTTACACAATCTCTCAACAAAAACCCTCAACTCCTCCCTACTAAACCACCACCATTTCCTCCTCTTACCCTCCTCCCTCCCATCACACCCATACCCACCCCAAATCGCCTTCTCAATAACCCGAACCGTCCCAGACGATCCAATCACAACCTCAAACCCTAATTCCTTCACTTTCTCAACCAACCCAGATGCTAAAATTTGCTCAATAACATAACCCCTCATCAACCCCACCAAATCACCTCCCCCAAATTTCTGTGTCAATGTCACATGCCCTAACTTCAACGATACGCTATACAAAACATTCCCAAATTCCCCAATCACAAACTCAGTGGACCCACCTCCAATATCCAAAGTTAGCACCTTTTTATCATAAACTGGCAAAAATTGAAGCACACCAACATAAATCAACTTAGCTTCTTCAACACCACATATCACATTCACATCAATATCATCACAACCCATTTTTTCTCTCACCTCATTTATGAATTCCACCCCATTTCCGGCCTCCCGGAGAGCTGAAGTTCCGACGACACGTGTCCGCCGGATGTTGTGGGACCGTAAAATGGATTGGAATTCCGAAAGCGCATCGATTGCGCGGAATTGGGATTCCGGGGAGATGCACGGTGGTGATGTGGTGGTCCGGCCGAGGACAACGGCGGCGGAGTGGTGGCGGACGGTGGTGAATTTTGATGAGGTGGGGTCAACGTGGATGATTAAGAGTTTGAATGAGTTGGTTCCCATGTCAATTGAAGCGAAAAGATTTGAGGGTTTAAGAGATGTTGCCATGGTTTTTAGGGTTTTAGTGATGATAATGATGAGTGTGTGATTTGGGGATTTTTTGAAAGTTAGGTTTTTAACTGTCATGTGATTTGTTGTGTTTGATCTGATTTGGAGGAGGTTACTGAGGTTTATTCTGTTTGTGGAATAGTCCTCCTTACTAGTACCACTCACTTTTTTGCCGTTTTTACGTTAACGTGTGTAAACAATGCTCGTTGTAATGAATGCATGAACGATATTGAAGAAACTACGTGCTTTGATGATCAATGGCTTGAAACTTGATTTCTTCTCATTGTAAATCAACTTGAGTAGCGATTCACACACACACGATATGTTATACTTCATTCGTTTCTTTCATTTGTTAATGTTTGGTTTGAGTATGTGGAAAAACAGATCAAATATTGTAAGAAATTAATAGAACAAAGTGAGTACTCCGTAAAACATAGTGTTGGTGATAAAAACAAAAGCAAATTCAAAATGTTAGACAAAAATTATAAATACAAAATGTGGATTAGAGAAATGAGATTCGAATTTTGTGTAGAGACTAGTTCATCGATTTATGAAGTACTCCATTGCATAATTGTTATAGCAAATTCATTCGAAGAGTCTCATTTTGACCTTTAGTACATGTTGTATCATAGTGGTATGTATAACAAGAAAGAAATAATACGATAACTCGATGACTCGTATGAGATAATTAGAGTATGCCATTAGTATTACGGTTTGGACTAATTAATGAAGACTTGTGTAGATGCTTTTGTTGGGGTTAATGGTTTGTGGTTTATCATAAGAAATGCAATTAAAGTAGAAACATAATCAAATTTGATTCTAATATGTCTATATGTTGGCTTGTATCATCTTATGACTTTTCTTTTTTCCGTTCTTCAATAGGAAGCAAGGAAGGAGTGATTTGTTAAGGAGTGTGGCTATTTGTATACGACATATATAATACTAAACATATATGGGGGTAGCTTGGAAATTTTTTTGAACTTTTATGTGGTGAGATTGAGGAGAGAGAATTAAGATGTGGTGGGACATTTGAATAAAAAATTAAGGATATACATTTAGTAATGTATACTCCCTCATACCCAAAGACATCTTCATGTATTCCTTTTTTGGACGATTCACTATCATTTTCCTCTTTCGAAACTTACCCCATTTGGCAAATTTTATAGACTAATATACCCTCAATAATTTCAGTTTTGGGGCTTAATTATTCCCTAATCACTAATATCCCCAACCCAGATTCTCTCTCCTCACCACCTCCTTCATCCCGCGTGCTCTGATGATAACCACCAGGTGAGTCCAGCAACCCACTAGGCGAGTCCGACAACCCACCAGGCGAATAAGACGGTCTAAAACTCGAATCCTCACCACCTCTCTCTCCTCACCAGCTCCCTCTTTAGAAGACGACGCCCGAAATTACGGGCTTATCGGCGGCGACTCGGCGTGGATGATGCGGATGATTTGGGGATGAGAAAATCGAATCAATGGTGATATAAGGCCGGCGGGGGTGGGTGGTGGGTTGTCGGTGGTCATGGATCGGAGCAATTGAATTAATCGAAGAGTAAAGAGATGGACTGGAGGGAGGAGAAGAGAGGGGGCCGGCTATGGCATGGTGGCCGTTCGACGGGGGTAGGTACGGCTAACGTAATGGGACACCGGTAGGGTTGGTGGTTGTTCGCCGGTGGTGTAGGTGGTGGAGATAGGTTGAGGTGGTGATGGGAGTGGGGATTAGGGGTTAAGTATATTAATTAGTCTAATTAATTATTTACTTACCCAACTATTTAGCATTTGTTTACTGTGTTGTTGGTTGTTGTGTCCTACCCAAAGAGGAAAATCTCTTTGGTAGGAGGGAGTATGGATATACAAATAGAGTTTCTCTTTGTTAAGATTTATGATGTTATTGCCGCATAACAAATGAACCAATCCAAATGCGGATCAAAGAGAAAACTGCATGATTTGATTTATTTGATGTGTGACATTGTGACTACTCTTAATCAAAGATCGAAATTAACACCTATCATCGAAGTTACGCCTTGGGGGAAGTTTTTACATAAATATACGGAGTATACTTCCCATTGGCGGATCATCTAACATGGATTATGATGTTAGTTGTAAGTTTTAACCTCTAAAGTCTAAACTAAGGAATTTAAGAGAGTGTTTGGGAATAAGGATTTAATTTTCAAATCACATGTATGGAAACTCAAGAATTTGAAAATTTGGATTTGTGTCAATTCTTTTGGAATTTGCAATTGTATCAAATCCAATTAGATAAAAAACAAAGACACCTCAGGACGTGTCATTTTGAAATCATACCCTCTCCAAACATTGAATTCATATATGAATTCTACATTCTCATATGATGGATTTTAAATGATTACAAATTTCAAAATCTATGTTTTCAAACGCTATCTAAAGTAATTGCATTTCGCCAAAAGTGTACGTGTCTAGTTTCTTATGGATGTAACATGGTAAAATCATAACCACGAAAAAAAATTGAAATTGAGATTAGTAATACCATCCAACCTCTTATTCCCACAATCCAAACGACCTCTTAGATGTTGTGTTTTTAACCTCTAAGCCATGGACATTGAAGTAATTTGCACTTTGCCAAAGTTATGGTCAAATTGTGTCTAGTTTCTTGTGGATGTAACGTGGTAAAAACCCAGAAATGGGGTTGAAACTTCAATCTCAAGCTCCCAAAACACACAATTTCCCAGCATCAACCAAACCAACCCAGGAAAAAAGGCCCAGCAAAACTCGATTGAAACTGCAACAATTCCTTGGCTATTTCCACCAGACAAGAAAATCAAACCCCCCTTATTTTGGAAAAAACATGTGGAGTTTCCTGGAGACAGAGAAAAAGACAACTACTGTAAAATTGTGGTCAGAGATGTTTCTTACTTCTACTTTTGTTTCCTTTTCATTTTCACCATTAATGTTTTGATTTAGTACGTAGTATTTCCATTGACATTTGACTTTCCTGTGGAATTCAATACTAATTTATGTTGATATACTTTTCTCTTGAATATCAACCTTCATTTCGTACTTTCGGTCCTTCATTTTTTCGGGGTTTGGTGGGTTTATAGTTTTTTAATGTTATGCCGATCTTCTGCCCCATTATGCGTATGTTAAATAGTTAGGCCTCTAGTCACTAGTGTACCACATTGATCAAATACGCGCAAATTTGTTATGTCCCCATGTTGTGCACCCTTTCAAGTGTACCACACATGTCAATCTGATTTGCGTCATTGATTCGTTGGTGTGGACTATTGGAGCCTAGAGAGTATACAAAATGGGACATAAGACGTGCACTGGTTCAAGCTTGCTTATCGTTTTATCAAAATCCCAAATCAATGTATGAGGAAACACCTTGGTTAGTACACTGAAAATTCTACCTATCTTCCTCACGGTTTTACTTCCTCTTTTTTTCTGTCCACATTTTTTTGGTGAGTATGACTTGAACAGTGTGTTTCTTCATTTCTTGTAATTGTTGTACTTGTACGTGCGTTGAAATGTTCTCCTCAAAATGGCCAATAATTTTCCCCTTTTCATATCCTTCTCCTAGAACCCTATTATTTGTGTTCTTTATTGATCACGCAACATGTTTACCATTTAATCGCTCCACTATGAATATTCTATGCTTTTCTAACCTTTCAAAACCATGGCTGTTTCAACAAACCCGCATATGGTTTAGGGGCCTTATGTGAAGTCTAGGATACGAGTATGACTGTATAACTAGTAATGCTTAGATGAGCGTATCTAAATAACGAAAAGCGGAAAATACTTTGATCTTAATTTTCACGAATTTGTTTCTATTTCTTCCCTTTTGTACGTGCTTGTGCTTTACGACTATAATTACTTCCACGATCTCTAGGATTGCATATTTGCATGTGGTTGGTCATTATACTGTTCTAGTGAAATTTTTCATTAGCCAAGTTTATGTTATGTACTCCGTAAATTCTAAGATCTAATGTGTAAGCATTGTCATGGTTAAATGTGGGATTAGCTGAAATAGGATCAATGGATCATAATGTTTTCACCAAATAGTCAAAATACGTCCTATGCAAAATGTAAAACTCCTAAGAATTAAAATCATATTATGTTCTGACTAGCTAATCAATAAGCAATTATACTTGGATTCGATAGTTTTTGTCACACTCAAGTCGTTGGACTTTGGACGCGTGACAAGGTAGGTAGTTATGCACAAAATTTGAGTCTTGGAACGACCCATTATTCCATTAACTGTAAGGTCACTTGCGACATTTTGCTTAAAAATATGTCCGTGGACTTCCCTTAATTAGTTCTAATAATTTTCTATCCATTGTTATAAGTCACGGCCTACCATAATAATAACTTAATTAGAGTACTCGGATTTGAGCCGTATGTAAATACACTATTGTGTCAGAGACTAGATAAATTTGTATTAATTACCTTATGTGGTCTTACATAACTTGAATTGAGACTGACTCGGATGGCGCAAATCAAACAAGGTTGGCTTGGATAGGATTATTACAAGACAAAGCCTAAAAGGTACATGCCTTTTGCCCTTTTCGTCTAGAGTACTCCTGCATGTATGCATGGAAGTTGTTTTCTTTTTTAGGGTTGACTTGTATTATGCTGTTAGATTATTAGTTTATTACTATAATAGAAGAGACGTATAAGTTGGTACTTGGTAGCTATAGGCTTTCGTAATCATGTTTTTAAGTAATTTAGTTTAGTTTTATTACCCACAATTATTTAGAATCTAAATAGTTAGGTTTTTGATTCTCAACTGAACATCATCTATGCTTAAAAATTCATGTTTTCATATACAGCGTTCACATGAGTAATGAGTTTAATAGTCACTGAGCATCGATACTCTTTTCTGTATTATCCTCTCATTTGTTCGTATTAGACTTCTGTTACCATGTGCATAATTTCATTATTTCATAGATTTTGGAAATGGACAAATGCTGTTGAACTTCTTTGCTTGCTCAAATTTACCAATTTTGAGCATGTGTTGTTCGATCTCGTGTTTGAAAGCCGAAATAGTGTCCCTAGATAAAATTTACGAATTATGTGAAATGATGATATCGAAGTTGTATGTCATCCACCTGACGTTCCATTTTCTTACGTGAGTGTATACTCTTTCCATTTCAACCTTTTATCTTTACCTACAAAATGTGCGACTTGATCCGACCCTTATATTAGTAAAGCACTAAAGCTGCATGTCATGTATACTCCACATACCCATACTATTCGTTCCATAGTATTTGGTGATAATTTACTCCTATAAAATGGTGACCATGACGACTAGTGACTGCTGATTAATTTCTTTTCAAGATTCAAACGCGTTTCACTTGGTCAAGTATCTGTGTACCTCTCTTGATATTTAATTACTCCTAGTTGTTGTTTACTCGTCTTCCAGATTGTGTACTTTAATTATGTCAAATCTTATGCTTAACTAGTGCAGTCTACTATGATTAGTTAATTATCATTACTTACCTTGTTTAGAACGTAATCACGACGAATTAATCATAAACTATGTAGTATGTAGCCATGTAGAGTACTGGCATAACGGTAGAGTACATTTCGTTTTCAGTTACATTTGTACATGAGAAAGTTTTTAAAAAGAAATCTTGTGCTTGACTTTTAATTAGAAATGTTCACAACTTTGATAGTTTGATAAGAGTACAAAATTTTATAATGAAGCTTCTACGCGCTTTCATTAGGGACTGTTTGGCCCTTCTATGGCTATAAATACTTGCATGTATGAGCAGTTTTTGGTTACTCCTCATCTTAATAATTATCTTAATTGTAATTAAGAAACATTTTGGTTCACTGTGATGGTATTCAAGAGGTACTTTGGTGAGGAAGAAGGGAGTGATAAATCATCACCATCGTCTGATTACTCCCGTAGCCCGCCTCAGAAGTTTCAAAAGTGAGTGTATGATTTTGTTGTGACTTATATGTCACGTTTTGTTTCGTGTTGGTTATTGTTCTAATGGTAAGACGTGGTAAAGATTGTAAAAATTTCGGGGTGTAGTGTAAATTGTGAAGTTTTACTCCTTAGAATTACTCGAGGATTGTCTTACCAAAAACTTGTCGTTTGTTTGTAGTGTCAATGGTTGTTTTTCTTCGGAATTGTTTATACTTCATGTTGATTTAGTCTTGTGTCTTTTGCAGAGCTGTCAAGTATGTTATGAAAGAAGTTTCTCTGCAAGAAATTGCATCAAAAATTGCCATAATACTTGAACCTACCTTACGCAGAGTGGTATGGTTTCTTTTGATGTTTGTTTTTGATTTTTTTATGATTGTGGTATTTGTTTGAGTACAATTCTGATTCGACATGTGATTTCATCCATAGTTCAATGCTGATTAAGGTACTATACATCTATGAACAGGTGAAAGAGGAGCTGGAACAACATATTGGTTCTCGTCTTCAGCCGTCTCCAAGGTTAGTTCTGTTTTTTCTTGATCATCATCTATGCAATTTTTCATCATGGGTGTTTTAATAAGGTTGCGTATATCTGACCCCTGACCCCTTATCTTGCAATATGTGGAATTGTATATGACTGATTGACTGATGGTTTTTTCTTGATTGCTTGTTGCAGACGTTCTCTTGTTCACCAGCCTGAGCCTTTTCCCCTAAGAGGATTGCAGCTCCATTTCATCAAAAAGTTGCCATCTACTCTGTTTACAAACAGTAGGGTAGAAGATGCGGAGCATGCTCCTCTTCAAGTGCAGCTAATTGATGCAAACTCGAAGAATGTGATCCGTACTGGTCCTTTTTCCTCAATGAAGGTGGAGATTGTTGTTATTAATGGTGATTTTGTAGCGAATGGCCGGGAAAATTGGACTGAAAGTGAGTTTAATGACAACACTGTGCGTGAAAGAGAGGGTAAACGCCCATTGTTGATTGGAGAACTTTCGACTGTTCTTGTGAATGGTGTTGGTTCACTTGGCAATGTTAGCTTCACTGACAATTCAAGCTGGATAAGGAGTAGAAAGTTCAAGTTGGGAGTTCGAGCAGTGTCTGGTGCTTCATTTGGAACTGGCATCAAGGAAGCTGTTAGTGAGGCTTTCGTGGTCTTGGATCATCGTGGGGAAGGTAATTTCTTTGGGTTTTACATGCTGTGTTGCTATGCATCTTTCCCTTAGCCGTCTTCTCATGTTTTAAGCATGATTTGCGATCTTACTTGCAGCCTATCAAAAGCACAGTAGACCTTCCTTGGATGATCCAGTTTGGCGCTTGAAGAAGATATCGAAACAAGGAGCATCACATAAGAAACTGGAATCACATAGGATCAAGACTGTGAAGGATTTCCTGATGCATTACCACATGAACTCCTCATCCCTTCGGCATGTAAGAAAATGATCTCTTTACTACTGGCAAGAGACTTCCTTTGACTATACAAGTTTTCGCCTTTCCAGTTTGCTAATGACCTTTTGGCAATTTTGCAGGTGCTTGGAAAAGGTGTTGCTAATAGGGCATGGGACACAATGGTGAGGCATGCTAATGAATGTCATCTCGACAACACTTACTATCGTTACTCTGATGAAGCTGGGAGCGTTGAGCTTCTGTTCAACTGTGTCTACAAAGCAACTGCTGTGAAGTTTGCTGGCCTGGATTATCAGTCGGTGGATTCTCTTGATTCCCGCCAAAAGGTTTGTTCAATCCCATCAGCTGAAACACTTTTGAGTCCTGCTGCCACAAGTTACTTCTTGAAGAAGTTCCACATGTAGTTGTTTCATTCTCCTTGTACAATTATAGCCATACTTTCAGCTGACTGATTTTACATTCTCTGACAGGATGTGGTGGAAAAGCTGAAGCAGTCTGCATATTTGAATCCAAGTCAGCTCATTCCAGTTCACAGCTCATCAGTCATTTCTCCTCTCGAGCTACCGACTCCTGAGAATAGCATCCCATTTTCTAGCCCACAGCTGGATTTACAGCATGATGGTTTTTCAATTTTAGATCAAGGTACAGAACATACAGCTACTGAATACAAATGGGGTTGTCTTTAGATGGTTGCTGGTCTCTTTTGCTTATAGTTTCTGTGAAGGATCAGCGCCCTAGTATTAGGGTATCTAACTGCGGTTCATAAATGATCAGCAAGTTGCCCGAAGATTTATGCATTTGATATTATAAGCAGTATCAGCAAATGTTTTGTTGATTTGGATATGTATGCACAGGTTTTCTCAGCGTTGCTGTTTGTAGTTTTCGAATTATCAGACATTTCTTTGTGCAGTTTTTTGAGTTATCAGACCTGTCATTAATCTTTGTCTTATCACTTTACGATGTTGGTGCAGATGAACCAGAGAAACAGCTGGATTTCAATCTGTCAGACACGGCATCATACCCCTGTACAGGTGAAGAAGGCTATCTACAAGAAGATGATTCGACATCTCAGACTAACCAAACAGTACCGATCCAAGGATTCTCTCAAGCTGCCTTCATGATGGGCAATTCCTCCACTGTACCCTCTGATGGAGGCTGTAACTGGCTCTTAAACAGTCCAGCAACGACATTTGCACACAACATCAGTCCTTTTGTGGAGCTGTCAGATCCTCAAACTGCACAAATGTACCCTCTGGCTGCAACATGGGGGCAATTTGATGACCTGTTTGCGAATTTGAACCCTGCTGCTCACTGTGGTATTCCATTTCACACCCCTGATTATGGTGTGAACTTTTCAGGCAGCGGATCACCCAGGGCTGGCTGGTGCAAGATTCGCGCTGCTGTCATGTGGAAGATTGTTAGGCGTAACGCTGCTGCTAGAAAGAAAGCAAAGTTTCCTTTCAGGCATCCGTACTATTAGTGTGATACTGCTACACTGGGATTTACTCTGAAGTTTTAACCTTTGTAGTTCCAAGTTACAGTCTTTTTTTATTCTCCAAGTTGCAACTTTGTTCATAGTTGTTTAGAGTTGCAGCTCCCTTCAAGAAATGGGTGGCGTATACTATCACTTTATCTGTGATGTTGTATCTTTGTAAAATAGGAGGCATATTCTCACACATTGTCATGTACTATGGTAAATTTTATTGATGTGAATAAAACGTTGCAAGTTTGTGGTGTCACTGTTATCTGATCTCATGTACTTGTTAAAGATAGTAAAACCATGATCGTACGACTTATACGGTGGTCTTGAAATTCGCAAATACTATCGTACTCCCTGGGCCTTTTTCAAATTGGACTCTTATTTATTTTGGTTAAATTGGTACGATAGTATTTGCGACACATTTTCACTTTCACTTTCACTTCATTCTCCGTACTTGTACTCAAAACCACCGCGACCGCCACCGTCCGGTTGCGCCGCCGTGGGAACGCCGCCGTACAAACAACCGCACGACAGCTGATAATGAAGGGCGTAGTAATAATTAGCGCAAAATTCTCCACTCGCCATGAACTCCGCCGCCGGTAATTTTCAATCACTACTAATTTATCTTCATACAATTTCCCCCTTCCTTTTACAATTCTTGCATTGCTTCTACTTTACGCCTTCGAAATTTGTTGAGCTAAGATTATCATTTTAGAAATGAAATTGTTGATGATGAAGATCCTAAATTGGTCCTTAATTCCGTTAGAGAACAGTGTAAATTAGGGTTTTAGAGCTTTTGATTTTCCGACGGTTGAATTTTCTCCGCCGTCAGACGTTAATTGTTGCGTTTTGTCAGCTATTTACGGTAATTGTTGCGTTGTTACTCTCTGGAATCAGCTGGAGTTAGAGTCTGGTATACGCCTCAATGATTATTCCGTCACCATTCTCGCCAATTGTTAACCTCGCTTTGGGCCGTCTTGATTTCGCCTTTTTATTTCCTCCCAAAGCTCCTCAAACTATTACCCTAATATTGTCGTCTTCAATACTATACTCAATGGCGTCATACATTCTGATAAGTTGCTTCAAGCTGCGAAATTGTTGGATGAATTCGTGAAGCTTGGCTTCAGCGTAGCCTGGTTACGTGTGGTGCTATGTTTAAAGGCTTTGTCACATTGGCGATAATACTGGTGCTCTCCACTTGCTTAGGAATTTGTAGTGTAAAGCCGCTTTTAAGCCTAATGTCGTCATATTCAGCACCGTCATTGTCTCATTGATAGCCTTTGCAAAGATAAGGAAGCCCTTGACCTATTTAAGGAGATGAAAACCAAGGGCATTCCACCTTATATTGCAACCTAGAATACCTTAATCCGAGGAATGTGCAGTTTAGGGCGGTGGAATGATGCTAAGATTTTGTTGACCGAGATGTCTGATAGCAGCATACCTCCCGGTGTTGACACCTATAGCACGCTCATTGACATGTACTGTAAACAAGGCATGGTTGTTGAAGCAAGGGCTATATTTGAACTCATGAGTAAGTTTGGAATAGATCCAAATATTATTACATATAATGGCCTGCTGGATGGATATCGTTTATGTGGCCAGATGGAGGATCCCGAAAAGCTTATAGTTTTGATGGCCACATCTGGTTGTGAACCAGATGTTGTTACTTCGAACATTTTGATTAATGGATATTGTAAATCTAACAGGGTTGAGCAAGCCCTTGTCAACTTCCATAACATGCATCTCAAAGGAATTTCCGCAGATGTTGTCACCTTTACCACTCTTAAAGATGCCTTGAGCTAGGAGAATCGGGTAAAATGTGCTCTCCAGCTTATTCACGAAATGGAAGCTCATGGACTAACTCCACGTGTGTCAACTTATTCGTCATTGCTTGATGGTCTTTTTAAATATCAACAAGTTGATGAGGCGGTAGCAATGTTCAAGAACTTTAAGAGTAAAAGAGTAATCCCTAATGTTGTCGTCTTCAATATCATAATTGATGGCCTGTGCAAATCTGACAGACGGAGAGAAGCAGTTAATGTGTTCAATTTTATTTTTTTGGTGAATGTGCGCACGTACAATATTATGATAAATGGACTCACAAACATATGCCTTTGAGCTGCTAAACAAAATGGAGGACAATGGACGCTGTCCTGATATTTTCTATGTCATTGCAGTTATAAAGGATTTCTACATGCCAATGACGTTAGTGAAGCTGTGGAACTTCTCTGCTTATGACTGGGAAGGGAATTACAACTGCTGATTGCACTTTCTCACTATTTGCGGGTTTACTCACTGTCACAAATGTTGATGACGAGGAGAAAGCTTTGGTTCGAGATATTTTTTGCACTTAATTCTTCCGCCTTGGCTGCTCTTGGTATGTTTTCATCACTTCTCCTTGAATTTCATTCCATTTCCTATTACTGCTCTTCCTTTCCTATTAATTTTCGGTGTCGAAAATTATTTATTTGCATTCCTATTCTTTGCCGGATTTAAAAAAACTGTTACTAAATGTGTTTTTCACTACTTTTTAATCTGGCTATTGCTTAGGATTTGAAGTACTTTGCTGGCTAGGCTGCCTATGTCACTCATCATCATATATAGCAGTCATTAAGCACCCAGATGCCAAGGGTGTCCTCCCAGTGTTGTGGCTAAGAACGTCTTAACTGAGATGTAGGACAACCTAGCTGACTTCGCCCAAGTCCCAACATATAAATCTAGATTCCTGTTCGACTTAGTTTGACATGTATGTTACAATGGGAAAAGTAAATGAAGAAAGAGCTGTGTTAACAATGTGACTAAGAGAGCCGTGACTTCTGACGCTATTACGCACGGTGCTCTGTCCGGTGGATAGTGTTTATTTGGCCAGATGGATGAGGCAGAACATGTATTAGATGAGATGGTCAAACAGGCTTCTAAATCCGATTTCGAGTTTGATTACTAGATACTGTGAAATTAGAGAGCTTACAAACCCCTTGGACTCTTCAGGTGAACGTGGATGAAAGGATTATCTCCTAGTATTGTCACATACAACATTCTTATAGCAAGGCCAAGAGGCTCCATTAGCCTATCCATATGCTTAAGAATATGATGAACAATGGAGTTCTCCCCAGTCTTTTCCCCAAAACTAGACAATTTGGAGAACCCGTCAGTGTCATCTTTTCCCCAAGCTATGAGTTTTAACTTCCAAGTTTGTGTACATACAATGTTATTCTCCAAGTTCTAAGAGGATATCTTTGCTGTTAAAATTTTAACAAGGCTCTAGAAATTGTCGACATTGTGACTTGCAAAGGTCTTATGGCTGATGTGCATATGGTTTCACTTCTCGTCTCATTTTGGATGCACAGTGTAGCGAGTCTCTGCTACAGAAGTTATCTGAAACTGGAATACCTAGGTTTTTGGCCTGTGCCTGGTGCTGTTCAATAAGAATGTTTCCTATATCAAATCATGCTGTCTCTTTTTCTTGAAATGACAGTATTTTGACATTGTGTATGAAATCCATTCGACGTGTACATGAGTGCATCAGACCCTTTTCTTGTATTTGGCATCACATAATTTTTTGTTCTAGATCTATTTGTAGTCTGCGTGAAACTTGATACTATGTCACATTGTTCGTTTTGCCGAGTTTGCTGCTTGAGTTGTGCACTTCTGCTTTCCAGTTTTCAGTGGTTCAGCTCTGTCCTATATTTTGTACTAGTCATTCTGAAATTCCCATGATTGAGGACATTAAGTTAATTCACTGAATCCCATATTTGCATTGTTAAGTTTGGAGAAGTTAATATCTCGTGGCCTAAGGGGTTTGCAAGCTTTATAATCTTCACCTGTGGTGGTTCTTATTACTGAAACTATAATGAAAGAGTAAAGTTCATAGGTTCATTATGGTTTTGTTTTTTGAAGTTCATAGGTTCATTATAGTTAGGGAGTGCACACCAGTGTTCATTGTTATGGATGCTCTTAGGCCACAGAAAGAAGCGCCAGGGTTAATGTCGAGGTGGCTGCAACCCATGTCCTGGTCGAGGTTGAGGAAGCATGAGCTAGGAAGGCTTACACGGTTTTGTCTTCGATAACGTGGTTAGTGAGTGGCCTTGGTGAGCTTAGTGGAAGGACTGTTTGGATAGAGAAAGCTTATGGATTAAAGGTCTTTAAATAACTTCATCAATTCCATAACGAGTTGTTCTAGTATGATAATAATAATTAGTTTTCTCTAATAATCTGCGAATCTCCAACTACAGTAGAAGCTTTGCTTATATTAACATCATCAGCTAAGCTCGGAATAACTTCGGGACAGTTAACACTAATCCAAGTTACACCTCGAATTGTATACTAACATTTGGTAAAGTGAAAATTACGACAACATGGACTCCATAAGTGTGTGGTTAGTATATAAATATGAATACTAGTCTTTTACGCGGCTAGCAGTTTAGCACAGTTCTCTCCACTCGTTTGCATGGAGAATTATTTGTCATTCTTGTATTTCCTAATTATGTTTAACTGCCTGTGCCAATTGAGAATTGCTCCCTTATTCTTATTGAGGAAATGAGGAGGATGTACACACTAATCGGTTAGACAAAATTCCAAAAAGAATGCATGGGAGTTAGCTAAGATTCGTATCTAACTCGCTATGTAATTTGTTTGAAACTTTGATAATCGATGTGTGTGTACACCCTCCTCAATATGTGGGTATTTTGAGTATGTGATGTTTAAAGGAAGACGGAGTAGTATACATTATGCAACTTTTTAAGTTTGTGTTTAACAAGGTGCGAATCACAATTGATAAATTTCAATTGTGCTCTCCTTAATAATACACCCTCCATTCCACTTAACTTTTCAATTTCGTTTAAGTATACAAGAGTAATTCAAACCAAATATAATAATAATACAAAAAAACAAAGGGAGTCGCCATCAAAAGTACTTGTAAAGGGGATTGAGAATTAAATTAAAATTTTAATTACAAAAATAGCAACATTTCCCGGACTTTTCCTTAACTCCAATCCCAATAAAACACCATTCCCCTCCCTTGCTGGAGCATTCATTAAACTAAAAGGGGAAAAATACACAGTACTAGAAAATCAGGGGTTTGTTTTTTTTGTCAGGGAATGATGAACAACTTTGATGTGTCTACTGGAAACATGGATGACTGGCAGTTGCACTTGCTGTCTACTGTAATGTAAGTGATATTCTCTAAGCTTGTTTAAATTAATATGTTAATCCTGTAATTAGATCATAATATGGGTTCAATTGAGCAATATTCATGATTATCTTTGGTGTATAATCTGGTTTTCTTTGTACCTTGCATTTTGCTGAGCAAAGTTCCCCTGAGCAGTTCAGACAAGAGGTTAGTGTTCTACACTAGTATTACTAAATAATATTGTTCATAATTTGTAGTAACTCAATTTTCTGTTAAGAAAGAGGGGTGTAAGAGGACAGATTGAAGTTTAAGCTTGTTAATTATGTAGAAGCTGTCATCTCATGTTTAATGGTTAGACCTTTAGTTGTTTTTCTGGGGAAAATGGAGACAGGCCTTGTAGTTTGCGACCCAATGTCCCTGATCTGGTCTGATTTGAATTTTTGAGTTACGAAATGAGCTGAACCTAATTGAAATAAGATAATTAAAACATATCATCTGTAGTGAAGAGAGGGAAATAAGCTTCAGATTGGTTTGTCTAATTGCAAATTGCTCAGTAATTTGTGGTAGAAGCATGCTTGATATCTGTCAGGTTTTTTTTTTTTTTTTTTTTTTTTTAAATACAGGATCTCGTACTTACTGGGGTATCCCATGATATTCCTATCTATGTCCGGCCAGAGATAATTTACTTACTATTATTGTTGATGTGGGCATGCGGCTTATTCCACAGGCATTAGACAAATTATTTTTATCAAAAATGTTGAACTATAGCAACATTTTAACATTATTTTGCCTTTTTTTAAGATTGAAGCACTACGGAGAGAATCACAGGCTTCATACGAGGCAGTGGTACGGACTCCAATGTTTCTTCTTCTTATTGTCATAAGTCCATTATGAGTAATTTATATGTGAAAGACACTATTGTTTCACAAGTTTGGACATTTTCTTCATCAGGTTGAAAAATTGAGAAAATTGCAAGATTCCATTAGTTCCATACAAACAATGGTAACTATCTAACATTCTTCTTGATCTCTCTTCAAAGTTATCTGTAAAGAACATCATACTTCTTATTATTCTCAGATACACATTCAACCCCCTCCCCTCATACTTCTTATTATTATTATTATCAGATACACATTCTGAGTAATTTATGTTGTTTCTAAAGTTTGGACATTTTCTGCATTAGGTTGAAGGATTAACAAAATTTCAAGCTTCCTTACAGTCTATGGTAATTATTAACATTCCTCTTGATCCGTTTTTCAAATTTATGTGAGTCGTCAAGAGATTAAATCCAAGCCTACAAGTGGTACTTGTCCTGCATTTCTCTTGTAGTCTTCTTGTTCAATATAAGGACAAGCCTGCAATCCTGCAACTGCTGTGTTCACTCGACCCCCTACCTTGCAATAGGCGGGAGCTTTTGTGACACTGGGGTAAAGTTGTCACTATTGATCGGTTTCGAGAGTTCTGTTTACAGTATTATGGCTCCAAAAGGCACTTTATTTGAAGTAACATCGAATTCTGTATCAATAATTTTAGGTTCTTGAGAATTTGTTTAATCCTAGACTAAGCTCATCAGCGGTCTGACTTTTTCCTTTTAGTTGGAAGTGGAAATGAAGAAGGGAATGCAAGATCTTCATTGACATGTTGTTTCCTCCTCTGTTCTTTTCACGTATCTTGCAAATGATAGAGCTGTGTGATTACAGATTGAAGCACAGAACAAAATGGTTCCTGCCTCTCTGCCTTTGCTGCAGAGTTCAGCTCCCCCTGTAACTTCAAGGTGCTTTCTTACATTCCTTGGGGAGTTTATATGCTTGATATTGTGCACTCAGAATTAGTGAACTTGTTGCCCACATACGCACACTTATGCAGTCATATCTGGTATGAACGTTAGACACATGAAAAAGCTAGTACCCCACAATAGATGGGAAGAATCAGTAATGTGAAAAGTGTCATTCGTCTTTATTTAGATTTTTGTTTTACCTCGACTCCTACTTCTTTGTAAATGTTTTGCTTATAAGTCAGACATGCACGTTCCTTGTTTGAATTTGATTCGTGGCCTTTTATTATGGTGGTGTACATACCCTCGGGTCGTTTAATTACCTAATCTGTGTGGTAGCTATTTCAGATCATCTCCTCAGCAGGCCGAATCATCTGATTCAAAGAACTTATACTTGAAATTTAAGGGAACTTTGCCTGAGGCACTCGTCACCAAGGACAATATTAAAGATCAGGGTGTTTCACTTATTGTTGAGCTGCTTGATCATTCTGGGGAGAAAGTACAAGTGGGTCCAGAATCTTCTGTAAAGATTAAGGTCTTTGTCGTTAACACAGACTTTAAGATGGAAAATAGTCGGACAGAGGAGGATATCAGCAAACATAAGGTCCTACCAAGGGCAAACAAAGCACCACTTTTGATGGGAAAGTATGAAATGTCTTTGTGTGAAGGGGTAGCTAGTGTTGATGAAATTGCTTTTACTGACAACTCAAGTCCGATGAGAGATGGGAAGTTCAGATTAGGGGCTCAAGTTGTAAAAGGTGTACCTGGAGTAGCCATAAAGGCAGCAGTAAGTGAAAGTTTTAGGGTGAAAGAGCACCGCAACACATGTAAGTGCTTTTTCCTCGTGTGTTTTGGATTTTGAAACTTATCTATTCCATCTTATGTCTTAATTTTGCTTGGTTTTGATCCTTCGATTTCTCTGTCAAAGAGCAAGACTCAGGAGTTGGAAAAAGTGTAGCATATAGCAATAAGCACAATCTTGCGACTTCTGCAGTTGGATTCCGTGTTCTTTGTTTTTCCCTTAATGTGACTTGTATTTCACTTTCCACTCAATTAACAAGAAGCAGGGATCACTATCTATGGAGGATGAGGTATGGAATTTAATCAACATTGGCCAAGGTAAAACCCATAAGAAGTTGGTCGATATGGGAGTTTATCTTGTGAAGGATTTCCTCCAACTGTATCATACTGATGAGAAGGCATTGAAAGAAGTGAGGATCAGTTTTCTTTTTCTTTTTTTTTTCATTGTGCATACTGTTGCTCTCACTGGTGAGTGAGTGTTACTATGTGTAACCCCTCTCTCTTTTTCCTTCCGATCTCAGATGTTTCGTAACAAGAAGAAGTTGAAAGATACTGTAGAAATGGCTAAATCATGCACTCAATCGGATCAGCCCATTCAGCCTCAGGAAACACCTGACAATTCTCACCAGGTTCAGAGTTTTCTATATGAAAATATCAACAACAATCGAGGATATTATGACTGTACAAAACTATAAATGCTAAGAAATCACACCCCAAAAAGGAAATGTGAGAGATAACTCTGATTACTTGTACAGGGACCGGCTAATACATCAACGTGTACTGCATATGAGAAGCAAACTGAGCAGACAAAAAAACAGACCTTGATGAATCAGACATTCAGTCCAGCTAAAACTTCATGCCCATCAGTTCTAAACCCAGGCATGCAGTTTTTGAATGCTGTAGTTACAGATCAAGGTATGGATGAATGAAATGTAATTTGCCTTTGATAGAACTTCTGGGCTGCCTCTGACAAGTTTTGTGTTGTCCAGGTCTATCAGAAGTCGAACCTACCAACTATTTCTCCGGTGTATGTAGTTGTTTTATATTCCTATTGCAAATAATTGCATTCATCTTAATCTATTTTTATGGATTATGGAACAATATGTTCAAGATTGTAACCAAAAAAAAAAAAAAAAACAATATGTTCAAGATTAAGTAGAAGGCGCCAATTACTGTCAATATTACCCCGGGATTTTACTCCGATTCTGTTTTCTTTTTGTAGGGACTAGGCCCTACTCCAGTGTGCACTACATTTGAGGAGCCAAAAGAGCTACTAGAGCCACTGCAAGCTGAAAACGCGTGCTTACCTATCACAGCTGCGAGCTTGCATTTTAATCCTATTATAGCAGATCAAGGTATGTATGTACAGATGAAAGCGTCATAAAAATGTAGGAATGTGGCAAAAGGGATCATCTGAGTGTGTGCACAAGAGGTGATAAGCTAATTCTTGTCTTACAGATGTGTGGCCATATCATTCCGGAGAATCTGCTCTCCTTCCAGATTGTTATTCTCCATCCACAGACGACATTCTTGATTTGGATTTTTCAAGCTTAGCTCATCTGCTGTTAGGTGAAGATAGAAATTCCATGAAATGTCGCAGCCCTCGATGGATTCCACTACGAGCTGCTCTAAGATTCAGGATTGCGATCAAGTTCCCGGTTAAACCAAGTCCTAGAGCTGGGAAAAGGCAGAAGCTTTTCTGAGGTTGTGGTGATAGCCTATACAAGTCTTCACCAGTCCAGAAGTCTTAGATCGAGCATTATGAGGTCTGAGCAAAACACATCTGCCTGCTGCAGTTTGATGAAATTTGCCTGAGTTGGTTAGGTTTTATACTTGAAACAAAATTGCTCTGTTTTTTCTACAATTTTTAATTTACTCTGTTTTACCCAAGTGCAGCAGGCTGCCAGATATGCCTGTGAACACAAGTCCATGCTTTAAACTTTGTCACTGTAACAGTATAAACAGTTGTACTTTTACCCTGAGCAATAGAAGTCTGTTTGCATTTCGTCTAATGTTTATAGAGTTTATACAATTGAACACCAGGTAAGGTATACACACATATTTCCAACTTCACCAAATATCTCGAATTCGATCTCTACTCTCATCTATTAAACACAATTGTGTCCAGAGTGTCTGATCATCTCGTAACAAGAGATAATTTTCGGTCTCGGGTTTTTACTACTCGCTGTTCCATCTCAGTAGATAACTCACCATTGATTGTTCTCATTAGAAACCCAGATGATTAATTCTTACATTTTCAATGCAATTTGTGGTAAATTTGATCCATTAACCGCTCTTCGCAAAACTCGTATCACAAGATGATCCGTAATAAAAGTAGTTTGGCTTTTTGCTGTTGGCTCATCTCAATTCGTCACACGACATAGACGCGGTTTGTCATTTAATCCGGCTTTCAGAAAGTTCAGGGAATCAGTGTTTATAGAGCCGCCACAGAATCTTTCGACATTCTTCATCATGACACAGCATGATTGCGACCGTCCTTCACTGTTCCACTTCCAAGTCAATTTTTCTGTTTTTTTTCTTCTTCTTCTTTTTCTTGTCTTTTGATTGATTTGTCAACGAAAGAAACAAATCAAGGATTTTTGTTAGACAATCTTTACACTTATCATGATTAAATAAATTTAGCTGACTTCAATAAATCATGTACATTCTTATATACTTTAATTTTTGAGCTTTCATAACATTTTTCAGTGAACATATGCATACAATTGAAGTTATCGTACCTAAAGTTTGGATGCGAGGGGCTCGATTTAACTGTTCTTCTTCCAAATGCAATCCAATCCTAACAAAATGTAGGGGTAGCCTGACGGTGCACTGACTCCCCCAAATCTCACAAAAACGTTAAAATATTTTCTAAAAAACCTCAAAAAATAGGAACTTGTTAATAGATAATAATATAATAAATATTATTAGGTTGTGTTTTGGAATATTCTAAACTATAGAATATTCTAGATTTAGGAAACCTGGAGTATTCTCCAAATTATTGTGTAGTATAAATACACATCTTACTATCAATAATAGACAAGCATTATATTGTGTGGGTATTCATATTCTTATATGGTATCGACTAGTTAGGTTTTCTTCCGCTGCCCTAACTCTTGATCTTCTTTTGTGCGTTCGTTTTCAGCCGGAGATGACTTTCACCTCTCCCATCTCCGGCTGGCCATACACCAGCCTTTACTTTTCCCTATTATGTTAGCCCCACACATATTAGGTTAGGTTTTTATTCCTCACAAAAATAAAAGTTAAAGTTGATGATTTCGATGGAGTCGTGATTTGACGTCGGCGTATGACACCAACAAGTTTGCATCCTTCGTGGTGGATTCTTTTCTTCTGTCTCTCCCTCTACTCCTCCTCTCTCTCTCTCCGTGGTTCGCCCACTTTGGTCCTGGTCCGCCAGTTTGACTTCTCCTCTTCTTCCCATCCATCTCTGTGGTTCGCCCACTTTTGGTCGATCTGTTGGTCCTTGATCCGTCTACTGGTCCTTCTTCTGCTCCGTCTTCTGGTCCATGTACTGGTCCTTCTACTGGTCTCTCCTCTGTTCTTCTTCACTACCTGGTTTGCTAGCGTCCTATACCTCACAACAATAGCAGCGGGTGTTGCGACTTGCCCCTTCCTTCTTGCGACTCGCAACCCCTATCACGTGACTCACCACCCCTTCTCCCGACTCGCGTAACTGTTCTGCGTGCTTGTATTTGGTATTGATCACAAGTGCAGTCGTGTGTGTTGCAACCTGCGACCACTTATCGCTCATACTGCGATGTGTCTGCATGTTCATCTTTGTGCCCTCTTCTGCCACCTGATGAGTGATCCACTTGACGACGCTTGCTGCAACCTTGGATCCTTGTTGCACTCCGGTCATGCTCTGCCGCATTGTCTTCACCCAATGGCTCCTGTCGACGCATCTTCACCTATTGGCTCCTACCGCCGCGTCGTTACCTACTGGCTCTGCTGAAGCGTCTACGACTATTGGCTCCAGTCGAAGCGTCCTTACCATACCGCTCCGACTGCGGGGGTGTAATAGATAATAATATAATAAATATTATTAGGTTGTGTTTTGGAATATTCTAGACTATAGAATATTCTAGATTTAGGAAACCTGGAGTATTCTCCAAATTATTGTGTAATATAAATACATATCTTACTTTCAATAATAGACAAGCATTATATTGTGTGGGTATTCATATTCTTATACTTGTATTAAGAAGGCTATCCCAAATTTTTGGGGCTAGATTCGTCCCTACAGTGACAATCCTTACACACAAACAGTGACAAACTAATACGAGAAAATGTTGATTATCTCTTTTGTACAACATGTAGCATTTTTCGACAAACAATTTATTTTACTTTATGGCTAGAGTAAAACCGTAAAAGGTTAGTACAGTGAATTCAATTATTAAGCATAGTTTGTCTTTATCTGAGTATAAGCATTTCCACGAATTGTGAAGTCTGACTCACTATAAAAGCAAAGCACCTGTACAAAGCTTTCACTTGTCATAACTTTTCTTCCAACTCTAATAATCCTCAGATTTCCCTCTTTGTTTTCAACTGCAATAAAAATTTGTTAATTGCTTGGCATTTCTAATTACTATGGAATTTAATGGTTTTCCTGGAGAAGAGTATCTTTATCAAGGTCAACTCCATGAGCATTACAAGCCCAATGAGTAAGTAATTATATCTAGTTTAAGCTTAATCTTCAATTAGCACTTTTTTTGAGGTAATTTTGTTATTTAGTACTTGGTGCTAATGTGTTGATTAAGTTAATTAGATTATCATTATCTGATAATTATTTGGATACCTGGGTTTTGATCTTTTCAGAGTGTCTTGTTGCACATGTGACAAATTGATGGAGATGATACAAGATTTCAAATCCTCATTGAAATCTTTAGTTAAGGAAGAGGTAATCTCAGCTTATACCTTTTGTAATTAAATTGCGTGATCTATGTTGCTCAGACTCGGCTACAAGTATTTTACTCCGTATTTGGGTATATCTCAACTACTTTTTAAAAAGAATCATGCTTTTGGCCTAAAATATGTCTTCATTGTCATGTGATTATTTAAGTGTTAAGGACCCGATATAGGTATTCAAGGAAAAATGAAGAGTCCGAAAAACAAAGATAGTCGAATTTTTTTCATATGATGTGGTTATATATATGTTGGCCTTTAGGAAAAGTGGCTTTATTACTAAGTTGGGTTTTTAATTAACAGGTTGAGGAGGCTTTCAAGAGAGTAATCCTTCCCCATTTTTTCCCTGAGCAAACAAGGTACTGCATTTCTATTTGGGGTTGGCTTTGACTTGTCTAAAAATAGTAAATGCAAATCATGGACTGATTTTAGTCAATTGTCAATTATGTTATAATTTTGATAAACTTTTACATATTTGGCAATTGGCATGTCTATTCTGGAATCTGTTATCTGTTTTGTGTATGTCTGTCTAAGAGTAGTAATTTCTAAATGGGGAAAGTATAAAGTACAGAAAGTGAACAAACAAAGCCTGCTGATAAATATAGTAGGAAATCAGAATACTTGCCTGTTTTCTTAGTTAGATCTTCAAACTGTATGACAGTAAGTCAATTACCATCAGACTGACTGACCTGGAGTTCAACTGATCTTGTATACGTGTTAACGTGTAGAAGATACGTTGTGCCTTCATGGGAACTCCTGTGAAAGATTAGAATATGAAAATACAGTACTGTACCACTGTAATAGGATTCTGTAAACTCAACAAGATTGGAATGTTCGCTGCTGTTGTCGAAGTGATAGATTTTGTTGAGAGGAGGACTGTTAGAACATTGTGGCTTAAGGTAGTCCAGCTTATCTGTCTCATGATTCTTATGGTACAAAGTGTATATGACATAAATTTACTAGTTTAGCATCTGGTAGAAGTTTGATAAGTCGATTTGAGTGTTTTGGTGATTTAACTTTTCAGTTGCGACAGATCAATGCCACATCAGGCTGAGCCATCTGCGTCAAAGATGTTATATCTGCGCATTGATGATCACTGTATACCTGAGTCACTCTTCACCATGAACAAAATACAACATCAGGTTGACTCACTCGTGGTGGAGTTAGTTGATGAATTCGGGAATAGGGTAGAAGATAACCCTGAATCTTCTGCAAAGATTAGGATGGTTGTCCTCAATGGCGACTTTGAAGTTGAGGATAATAACTGGACAAATGATGATTTCAAGAAAAATATCGTCCTACCTAGGAAAGACAAAGCATCATCACTACTCAAGGGCGAATGTAAGATTTCTTTGGTTAGAGGCGTTGCTAGTGTTGGTCATCTCTGTTTTACCGATAATTCAAAGAGAATCGGAACCTTCAAGTTAGGTGCTGAAGTTATGACATGTCCTCCTGGGGTAAATATCAAAGCAGCAATAAGTAAAGCTTTTAAAGTGAAGGAACGTCGCCTGCTATGTAAGTTTTACTACATTGAATATTGTTGAAGTTGTGTTTATCTGATACTGAGTGCTAGATTTAGGCTTCCATTTGAGGTTTGGGGGATTTTGTGAATTTGTCTTGTTAAGAGGTTTGAGGAGCGCAAACTAATTTGGGACTAAGTCTTTGTTGTTAATGTTGCCAATTATTCAAAGGATCAGCTAAACTTATGATTTCTGATGCATCTTTCTTGTCTGAACTAATTGAGTAATTGGCCTTCTTTTCAGATGATAGAAAGCATGAAAATCCATCTCCAGAGGACGGGTTATGGCGTTTGAAACACATAAGGAGAGACGGAGCAGTTTATGAAAGAGCAAAAAAGGCAAGTATAAATACTGTGAAGGATTTCCTACAACTGTTGCACACCGATCCAAAGAGACTGTATAAGGTAATGTTTAGCTTTTTTCTCTTTGTTTCCTGATGGAGTGATGATAACACCTATGAAATGTTCATGATGGTTGCATAAAATCGTCTCTCATCTTTGGGTCAATAACAGATTCTCAATGTCGGTGAAACGAATTGGAAAGACACAGTCGAGAATGCTGAAGCTTGTGTGTTAAGCAACGACATTTGCAGGTACAACGATGACACTAATGGGGTTGAACTTCTACTAGATTGTGCATTCAACATTGTAAGCATTACATTCAGGGGACAAAACAGTCAGTGTTATGAATCCCTAAATGATCACCAGAAGGTACACTATTCTCCACTGAACTCCTGATGCTATCTCTCGAAATCCTGGATACAGAGTTGATTGTTCCACTGTGATCTCATCTGTAGGAACCCTCTTCTGTTACACATTTTAATACTGTAATATTAATTTGGTCTTTAATGCTTTAACAGCAAATAGTGAACAAAGTAAGGTCTGACGCATATGAAATTCGAAGTCAGCTTGAAACCTACACTCCAACCAATCAGATGCAAGGCCAAGCTGAGCAATCATGCCTATACAATATACCGCCATCCATAAATGTGCAGTGTCATGAGGCGGCCTTCCTGCAAGGTCAACCTCAGATCTCCGGGGTATCCAACATGTATATGCAACAAACTGGTGGCACATCAGTTCAGCAAGGTACAAACATATTTGGTTAAACAAAATTGTTTAGGGTGCCTTCATTCTCACTTATTAATCATTCGTGCTGACGTTCCTGTGCTACATGCAGGTAGCTACGAGTATGTTAATCCATCCTATCAATTTAATCACAAAAACCAACACTCACAGATATCTGAGGGTCAAGTGCAAGATAATCCAGAGTGGCTTGATCAGCTGTTAAACGGGGAATGGGAATTGCCTGAAATACCAACAGAGCAAAATGTCACCAGTAAGCTTAGAGCTGCATGTTATGTGACCAAAGCTGCAACTATGTTCATGATTGCAATCAAGCAAGACCATGTCCCCCTGAAGAAAAAGCGGAAGTTTCAATGACAAGAACCGTACATTTTGCTTAGCTACTTTACATTCTCTCAGGCAGAATTATCAAATCTTCAGAGCTGCCACCATCCTTCCGCATATCTTGCCAAGATCAGTGCATTCAATTTCTACTTCAGCTACAAGAAAGCACCCGGTTCACCAACCCATGTCTAGGTCGCCACTGTGCAGTGGCTTTGTTGTTTGTGCTGTGTATCTAGCTCCGGTTATTTTGTTCAGAGCTATAATTTGCGTGTGATACCTCAAGTAGTTTTGGTGAAGATAAGAATAAGATGATGTTAAGAACCCTGGTCACAAAATCATCGTAGAAACAAATCATCCCTAAATTCACACCACATTTGCTTTGCTCACTCCTCCTGGTGCTTTTCTACAACTTGCAGCTCCGGTTTCTTTTTTTTTCTTTATTTTTTCGCAAATGTAAACTTACGAAAAAGTGAGTTCCATGAGAATTTATGGCACCCCCAAGAACAGTCTCACAACCGCATCGCATTACTACAGCTAGAGATGGCCACTAGTGTGCCTAGCCTGAACGATTAACTCAGCATCGACACCAGCCCCCAGGGCACAGGTGCACAGATTACGTCCAATTCTAGAGCAGTTGGAACTAATCTGAAAGCACCGTGTCTGCAAAGCTTATAAGAGACAATGCCAGGGTTCATAGAGGGTATCATGTCAGATAAAACAGATTAGTTTCCAAGGGATTAGAGCAGAAACAAAATCAAGCTTGATACACCCATGGCATAATGCAAATATGCAATATACCATATGCTCAGGAATCAAAGAACTCTCGAAGCAACCTCTTTTCTTTTTCGTTGATATCGGGGGAAGTGAGTAAGTCACAAAATAAGGAAGTAGTTTCCACATCTGCCATGAACTTCTTGCTCTTCATGGTTTTCACAAGTTCCAGAGCATTCCTTATATCTCCGTCACAAATAAAACCTCTGGTAATTGTATTATACGCCAAATCATCCGGAGAACATCCATTGTCTTCCATTTTCATAAATAATTCATATGCATCATTCACTAATCCTTTTTTACAAAGGCCTTTAATCATCGCCGTGTATGTCTTCACATTTGGCTGTAACCCTTTAGCCATAAGAGAAGACAACAGATTCAAGGCTTCTCCAACACGTCCAGCTCCGCACAGGCCATCAATAAGGATAGTATAACTGATTATATTGGGAACAACACCATTGCGCATCATTTCACTAATCAATACAACAGCCTCATCTATCTGCGCAGCTCTACGTAGGCCATGTAGCAGTGAATTATATGAAACAACATTCGGAGTAAGTCCATTTGCTTGCATTTCCTTAAATAGATCCTGTGCACACTGGAGCCTCTTGGCCTTGCACAATGCGTCTATAAGAGTGCTATAAGAGTGCTATATGCGCCTTGTTCATCTGACCACGCAAACAATGCCCGTCCAACAAAGCATTGTAAGTAATAATATTGGGACTCACACCTTGATTAGTCATGAAGTCGAAAATAGTTTTCGCTTCATCCACCATTCCTTCTTTAGAGTACATGTCAATGAGCATGCTATAGGTCTCCATGTTAAGAGCTACATTGCTGTCCAGCATCTCAGACAACAATACCTTGGCATCATCCCAATACCCTAGACTACACATTCCCCGAATTAAGGAATTATATGTCACAACATCAGGTGAGATGCCCTTTGTTTTCATCTCCTTGAAGAGATGGAGAGCCTGAGGTAATAACCGGTCCTTACATAGGCTGTCTATGACGGTGTTGTATATCACGTCATTAGGCTTACAAGCGCCTTTACTCTCCATGTTCCGAAGCAAGTTAAGAGCACCAGCATTGTTGCCAGTGCGGCACAGACCTTTGAACATAGCACCATAGGTCACAAGGGTTGGTTGTAAACCAAGCTTGACGATTTTATCCAACAATTTCACAGCTTCGCGTAAATTGTCGGAATGAATGAAGCCATTAATTAAGGTAGTGAAGGTGACAACATTAGGAGCATACCCAAGCTTAAAGTGCTTGCCGAGGAGTGAGAAAGCGAAGTCGAGACGGCCCAGGCGGCAGTAACAATTGGCAAGAATGCCAAGGGAATATTGATCGGGGCGGACACCGGACAGCTCAATCTGATTTTGGAGAGTAATTAAGGTGGTAAAAGGGGCCGGGGATAGGGTTTAATCTTAGACATGGCAGTAAAAAGCAGATTGAAATGAATAATAGAAGGACGAGGGCGTAGAGCAATCATGCGGTGGAAGAGAGAAAGGGGGATTTGGGGATCAGAAAACCCTAATTTACATTCATCTCTAACATAGCGGAGGAACAATTGGGGATTTGAATCAAAATCAACAGGAAATGTAGAAAGAGAAGAGAAATGTAGAAAGGAAGAGTGACCTGGAGAAGGAAGACGATGAAGCAGAGATGAAACACCGCCCCCCGCCGTCACAACTGCCGCCCTCATCGTCGTTATTGTTATCGTTGGATGATGAGTTAAGCGTAGTGGTAACACTACCTCACTGTGTTCCGAGATTAGTAATGTTTCGTAGGCAAGGAGCTAGAATTGTCCTGTAAATCAATTTTCCTAAGCCACCCTTTTGGGGGCTTTGGCGGCACTTAATTCAGTATACCTCTCTCGACCGTACGCCTGTACGTGTCTGTGTTTCCAACCAAAAAAAAAAAAAAAAATAATCAAGTGGACATATTAGTTGAATAAAATGTAACAATAGTCAAATAAGGCTAATTTTGGCCGAAGTTGGAAAACCGAAAACAAAACATTCATTTATTTTTCAAAATGAAAAGCTACTACTTGGTATCCTGAGGGTATCTCTCCCTTTCATACCTACTCATCATTTTTGTTATCGAGCCCATGTTAGGTATTTACAAAAAAATTAAAAGTAAATAATTCGAGGCAATTAGGGATTAGGGTACAAGAAAAATGAGAGAGTATGTTTGTTTGATCATTGCTCAACTAAACCCGATCCAAAACCGTATAATCAACCCATATTTGACTCCAGACTCGTATTTAACCCGACCCGCAATTACCTTAACCCGAGGGCCGAGACCCGTCTGCACGACCAGTTCAACACGACTAAATACTCCATAGGCATATAACTTGTCGCGTGCAAGCCACGGGACCAAAATGAGCATAACCATAAAAACCACCAAATCCCCACAAAAACGACAAAAAAAAAAAAACCACCAACGTGTCAACTAAATGGCAAAGACCGTAATTAAACCCTAACCCGAGTGTCATTATCCTAATCCCACTTCAAAAAATATCTTCTCCCCCTCTCTTACTCTGTTTTTCTCGAACTTTCCTCCGTCGTCACAAACTCCCCACCCACCCTTTCCCTCCCCTCAGATATTTTTCTCTCTCTCCCCTAAAAAAAAATCCCCCATTCTCTCTCCTCCCCCTATGCTCTACCCCACCACTAACGCGCCTCTCCCTTAAAATTCGCCGACACGCCTCCCAATTCTCTCTCCTCCACGCGCCGCCGCTGTTCAATTGAGCTACGATGGACAGAGAAGGAGGATCCAACGGCGGCGGGAATAAACCATCACCAGCCGCGGCGGCGAGCTATTACGCCGTGTTAGGAATTCGCAAAGACGCTACCGCCTCCGATATCCGGTCCGCTTACCGGAAACTCGCCCTTGTACTTCCTCTCTCCTCCTCCTTATCTGATTGTGAGCTTTTCCGATTTTTTCGCGGTCTTTTTTCTAATTTTATTTACCGTCGGTAATTAATATTATTAACTAATTGTCAATTTAATTCGTTTAATTTTGTGAAAGAAATGGCATCCGGATAGGTGGGCCACGGATCCATCAGTAGCCGGCGAAGCGAATCGCCGGTTTCAGCAAATACAAGAAGCTTACACAGGTCTTTTTTTCTTGAATCTTTTTAATTAACCTTTTTGTTTACTTTGAATTAATGCTGTGAATTTTTTTTTTTTACAGTTTTATCGGATCATGGTAAAAGATCAATGTACGATGCCGGAATTTACGATCCTACTGAAGAAGAAGATGAAGTTAGTATTTCTGATTTTCTGCTCCTTTTTTACTTTTTACTATTCTTAGAAGTTCAAATTTTGCATGAGAATTTTGTGATTGGGTGTTATGGCGCGGAATACGGCGCGCGGAAGTTTTGCGTACGGCGTCGTTTTGTTGTGAGTTGGTGTTTTTTTTTTATGGATGTGGTTTGATATGTTTGAGTAATAATTACTGAAACAGGGGTTCAGTGATTTTATGCAAGAGATGATGACTATGATGGACAACGTCAGAGGTTCTGCTCAGGTAAAAAAAAAAAACCCTGCAGAATTACTTTTACTGCTGCTCTGTTTTTTTTGTTTTTATATATGTCTGTCAGCTGGTGAAAATTGGAAATTTGTCAGGGACTGATTATGTAAATTACGAAAACTTGGTTTATGGATTCAGTGCCAAAATTGGAATAGTTATCATTTGTTAAATACAGGTTGGTTCGATACGGGTATCAGTTACTTTCTCGAAGCGATTTGGTGGTTTTTGGGTTTTACTCTCTTATGAATAGTACGGACTCTACAGAGTAACATTTTAACCACAATTTACTTTCTTGGATGATTTCAACATTACCAAAATTAACTCAATTTTCGGTGTTTGGGTTGGTTTGGGTTTGGCTCGAAACTTTGAAGGTCTAATGAGTAATGACTAATGGCGTGGGTGGAACTGGGCACCGGGTCACGAGTAGACGAGGTTGATGACTTATGAGGGAGTCGGGTCTAGGTCTGGTAAGATTTTGACAAGTTGGTTGTCAAGGACCGAGTTGTTTTCAGGTCGTTGTTTTGGGGGTTAACACTAAACATGATGCTAAACCCCCTAAAAAGTAACAAATTTATTTTTAAAAGGGTCTTTTAGATACAACTGTTGCACTCGGATATTGTGTTACATTTGACATGAGGGTAAAATGTGATATTAATGGCGTCTTTGTTTGCAGGGAGACAGTCTAGAGGATCTCCAAAAGATGTTCGTGGATATGGTGGGCGGGGATGGAATGCACTTTGATTTCACTCCTGATCAAACGGCTGCTAAGAGGCAACGGTGCTCAACTCCCAAAGGGAATGTAGCAGCCAGGCGTAACACCTCTCGCTGCTGAAAAATGGAACAATGTTGTCTGATTGCGGTGGTTATGATTTTCTAACCCCGCACAATTTGTAGGTCAATTTAATTTTTAACGGGCAATTGGTCCTGTTTTGTAGACTCTTTTCAAGTGATTAAATAAAAATTCTCTCTCAAATCATATGGTGGTGAATCTGGTGATGCTTCCATGATATGGTTAATTATAGTGGCGATGCCCCTCTTGATTCTACGCTAGTCGCGCTCTAATTAAAATATGGAAGGTGTACTAATTAGATAACATTTGACATTGTTGCGTTCTAAGATAAAATTTATTCTTCAACAATTAACTAGATGCGGAATTTTATTTTCTATCATTCAATTACCTGGTATAAAATTTGGTAGATCCATACATCTTGATTCTTGAAGATTATAAGTTTTTCTTCCTCCCTTGCTCTTTTAACCCCCTAAAAGAAAAGAGAATTGCACATTTGCACTCATTATATGGTGCGTCGCCTTTTCCGCTACAATATCTCAATATCACAGAGGACGAGGGGAGTCGCTCCCGCCCTCATAGATAGAATGCGCCACATCCAGACAGAAAACTGAGCCCCAAAGCAGATCCCTTTTTTTTTTTTCCGGAATAATGACAAGATTAGTAATACTATCAGCTAAACTGGTACAGGATGGCAATGCATTGATAGTTTGATACTCAGGTCTTGAAAAACTCACGCAGCAATGTCTTGTCAGAATCACTGATATCAGGATCGTTGTGCAAATCAATGATGAGTGAGGTAGTGCGAGCATCAGCTTGGAAGCCTTTGCCAGTCATAACTTCGACAAGGTCTAACGCCATTTTGACATCTTTGTTATGAAGACACCCTCTGATGATCGTATTGTAGGTGCAGTTATTGGGAGGACATGCTGTGTCCTCCATTGTTTTAAGAAGTTGACAGGCATCCTTCAATAATCCATTTTTACAGAAACCTTTGATCATTGAAGTGTACGTATGCTCATCTGGCTGAAGTGCACTAGCCTGTAAGAACGAGAACACCTCCATTGCTTCTCTAATTTGATCAGCTTCACACAAACCATCTATTAGGGTAGTGTAAGTGATGATATTAGGCAGCAGACCTTTCTTTTTCATGTCATATAGCAACTGTTTTGCATTATCAAGTTCACCGCCTTTGCAGAGGCCATTGAGAAGTGTATTATAAGTGACTAGATCTGGCGTTAGACCATCAGCTACCATCCTGTTGAAAATTTGGCAAGCATATTCAAGTCTATTTCCCTTGCACAACCCATCCATAAGAGTGCTAAAGGTGAAGACATCCGGAGAGATACCTTTGGCGCACATATACTGTAACATCTCTAGGGCTTTGTCAACCTTTTTATACTTGCAGTCTCCATTAATCAAGGTGCTGAAACTCACAACATCTGGTTTACAACCACGCTTGGCCATCAAATCTAGTAGCATCTCCGCCTCCTTCATCTCGCCACGCAAACAGTACCCGTCTAAGAGAGCACTGTAAGTAATAACATTAGGGCTCACTCCTTGCTTAGTCATGAGGTCAAAAATAGTTTTCGCTTCAGCAACCATTCCTTCTTTACAATACATGTCAATGAGCATGTTATAGGTTTCAGTGGTAGGAGCGACATTGCTGTCCAGCATCTCAGACAGCAAGACCTTAGCATCATCCCATTTCCCTAGACTGCACATCCCTCGAATTAAAGTATTATAAGTCACGACATTAGGTGAGATTCCCTTGGTTCTCATCTCCTTGAAGAGATGGAGAGCCTGAGGTAATAACCGGTCCTTACAAAGGCTGTCTATGACGGTGTTGTATATCACGTCATTAGGCTTACAAGCGCCTTTACGCTCCATGTTCCGAAGCAAGTTAAGAGCACCAGCATTGTTGCCAGTGCGGCACAGACCCTTAAACATAGCACCATATGTGACTAGGGATGGTTGTAAACCGAGCTTGACGATTTTATCCAACAATTTGACCGCTTCGGGTAATTGGTCCGTGTGAATAAAGCCGTTGAGTAAGGTATTGAAGGTGACAACATTAGGCGCATAACCAAGCTTGAAGTGTTTGCCGAGGAGAGAGAAACCAAAGTCGAGACAGTCCAAGCGGCAGTAACAATTGATGAGGATAGCAAGGGAATACATGTTTGGACGGAGACCAGACATCTCAAGGTGATTAAGGAGAGTAATTACGGTGGTAAAAGGGGGATTGGGTTTAATCTTGGACATAGCGGTAAAAAGCTGGCAGAAATGAATAATACAAGGGCGAGGACGGAGTTCAATCATGCGGTGGAAAATAGAAAGGGGGATTTGGGGATCAGAAAACCCTAATTTGCATTCATCTCTAACGGAACGGAGGAACAATTGAGGGTCATCAATATCAAGAAAATGGGGTTTTCGATTATTTACAAGATAATTACAGAAAGATCGTTGAAAATGAATAAGAGGAAGGTTACCTTGTTGAGTAAGAGAAGAAAGGGTGAACTTCCTCACGGACATTGCTCAAACGGAGGAGAGAGAATGGTAAAAGCCTTTTCCAGAACTTCGGTGTTAAAATGGCGAGGCTACCAAAGTCTTTACGTTCAATCTCGCCCGTTTTGGGAGAGAAATAAATTGACAGTTTAGTAAATAGGACTCGGTTAAAATATACGTTTGTTTTTATTTTCGTCTGAGAGATTGTTAGTTCTTTGTATGTTCTGTAACTTTTCTTTCTTTGTGGTAGCTTACTTAGCTTTGTTTTTATTTCTTTTTCTTAGTTTTTATTTCGGATTCGGTTAAAATTGACTTTTTCTAGCCGTGAATGTTATTTTGGAAGTGTTGAACAAAAAATTGGTTATATAAAGGTTAGACAAACAATTCATAAGGGTGTGTTTGACAAATTCAATCCTTAATGAATTGACAAATGAACCAAATCTTTTATAGAAAAAGTAAGAGATTCACATACCTAAAGGAAAAATGTGGAAGGGATTAATATGAAAGAACAAAAGAGGCAAATATTTTAACTCTCAAAGGAAGACAGAACATGAACTGCTAAATTGTGCATTCAACATTGCCAGTATTACATTCAGGGGTGTAATCAATAAGCTTCTTGTATGCCTAAAGTGATCATCAGAAGGTAATACAATTATTTCGCAAAGCTGCTGATGCTATCTGCCGAAATTTAGAATAGGGCATTGCACTCTAAGCTTGTTTAAGACGCCAGCTTCTAACTTTCATTCCAACAGTTCAGATGCAAAGGCCTAGCTGATCATCATGCATACACACTTGTACAGTACTACATCATTATCCCGCGACTTTGCAAATTCAAGCTCAAATTTCCTGCGTAGCCAGCATAACATCCAAGTATATTCCTCACCCTGGTCACGGACCAGTTAAACAGGAACCAGCATATGTGGTTAATGCTTCATATGACTAACAGATTTCCAGCTAAAGTGGCTGAAATCTCAATAAGTGCAGGCGCCCCCATGGTACAGCAATTTCTTGCCTGCAACACTAATATCAGGGGCCCTGTCCAAATCAATGAACACTGATGCATTGTATGCAGGCTCATCTGACAGTACTCACTGTACACAATTAGCCTGAACACAAGAGAACACTTCAATAGCTTCTCGAATACGATAAACTTAACCAAAGAAATCAACTAGAGCAGTGCTTGATGACATTCCGTTTTCCTTCATGTCATCAAGCAACTGTTTGGCCTTCACAAGTTGCCCGCCTTTGCAGAGGCCAGCGACAAGTGTATTATAAGTCGCTTTATTTGGCCTTACACCCTCAGCTACCATCTTGTTGAACATTTCGCAGGCATACTCAAGTCTATTCTCTTTGCACAACCCATCTATTACAGTGGTAAAGCTGAAGACATCCGGGGAAATACCCTTGGTGCGCAAATCCTGTAACATTTCTACGGCTTTGTCAACATCTTTGACCTTGCAATATCCATTAATCAAGGTGTTGAAAGTCACAACATCCGGTTTTAAACCACGTTCTACCATCACATCTAGGAGCTTCTCCGCCTCCTGCACATCACCACGCGAACAATACCCAACCAAGACAACATTATAAGTAATAACACTGGGACTAGAACTGGAACCAATAAAAACCATTCCCAATTCGCATGAAATGGAACCGGAGAAACTGAACCGAATTCGCCAAGACCTGGTGTCGGTTTCAGGTACTCTTCCAGTTCTCAATGTTTAATTTCAAGCTTATTCCTCTGCTTTGTGGAGTATTGGTAAGAGAGATCCTCGCGTTTTTGAACTTCACACAAACCTTTACATTGCCTAAGATTTTTGAGGATTGTTCCATGATCAATTTTCAACTCTTATCTCAAAATTGCCATTAGTTCGATTTCCAAGATGTAACGTACGTATGAACAAAAAAAAAGTGACCACCACTTGAGGCAACGCCTTCCTCGAACTGTTAGATCCTCCCGCGATTAATTCTCATATAATGACTTAGGGGTGGGTCTATAAGGACCGGTGCCAACTTCTGAATATAAGCCTTTTTTCGAAAAGTGTGACCACTCAAAGTTGAAATGTAAGAACAAAAAAGTTATAAACACATGAATGATACATTTTGATTTTAACATCCATGACGCAAACAAATGCTTGACCATATCCAGGTCTCAGACCTACACATGATGCCTGGATACGCTTATCTCTGCAAATTGTGATCTCTAAACAATGCCTCGTATCAATTTTAAGTAGAGTCAGAATTTCGCTACGATACACAGCCACTCCCCATTCAATCCTCCAGCAAAAATCTATGGGGAAAAAGTCATTATTGCCCAAACTGCATCACACATAGTCGATCATTACAACAATCTTTGATATCTTGTGGCGGTTAACAGCCAGCCAAAACCAGACCAATAAATCCAATGAATCAGGTGAAAGAAGGAGAAAGAGCAGACTAACAGAGCGCATTATAAGCGAGTACAACAAAAACTTTAACAGGAAATGTCAATCTTAACAGCCAATTTCTTTCTTTTCTGAAAGGCAATCTCAACAGCCATTACAATTTTACAAATACAAAGTCCTGGAATGGTCAGTATAGCGATAAAAAAAACATACTCTGCTTCTATAAATATTGCTGGCGTAAACGGTCACATTATAATGACTGCAAACCCGGAATTCAGCATAACTTAATCTGGGAAAAATGAACAACTGTAACTCAACAGTGATCTGATAGAGTAGCAGACTAGCAGAAATCCTTGGCATTGCCATCGGAAGTCAGCAAGATAACATTGTCATTACACTTACCTTTAAAAAAAGGTAGAAAGGTGGAAAATATACGATATCTCTGCATATGAACGCAGAGATAAAAAGAAAGAGAAATCATAGCTCCAAAATGATAGATCACAGCATCAACCAAATAGATAGAGATTGTTGTAACCTGCTACCAAGATGCTGTGGAACAGTGAGACACCAGTAAGAATATCACACCCTTAGTTCATAATAGAAGCTCAGTCTCTTGGACAAAAGCACGGAACCTATCATGCCTGCAAAGCTTAAGAGACACATTGCCAGAGTTGATCGAGGTACCATGTCATGTAATATATAGATTAGTTAGCATGTGTTCAGGCATCAAAGAAATCTCGAAGCAACCTCTTGTCTTCTTCACAAATATCGTGAGAAGTGAGTAAGCTACAAAACAAGGAAGTAGTTTCCACATCTGCCATGAACCCATTGCTCTTCATCGTTTTCACGAGTTTCAAAGCATTTTTGACATCACCGCCACAAACAAAGCCTCTGATAATTGTATTATATGTGCAACCATTTGGAGAACATCCATTGTCTTCCATTTTCTTAAATAATTCATAGGCCTCGTTCATTAACCCTCTTTTGCAAAGGCCTTAAATCATCGCCGTGTATGTCTTCACATTTGGCTGTAAGCCTTTAGCCATAAGAGAAGATAACAGATTCAAGGCTTCTCCAACCCGTCCAGCTTCGCAAAGGCCATTAATAAGGATATTATAACTAATTATATCGGGAACAACACCATTGCGTTTCATTTCACTAATCAATACAACAGCCTCATCAATCTGGGCAGCTCTACATAGGCCATGTAGCAATGCATTATATGAAACAACATTCGGAGTAAGTCCATCTGCTTGCATTTCCTTAAATAGCTCCAGTGCACAATGGAGCCTCTTGGCTTTGCACAACGCGTCTATAAGAGTGTTATATGTGACAACATCTGGGGTTAACCCTTTAAGTTTAAACTCTCGAAAGACTTCCAGGGCTTTGTCAACCTTTTTATTCTTGCAGTATCCGTTTATCAAGGTGCTGAAACTCCAGACATCGGGTTGAACACCATGCTTGACCATCAAATCTAGAAGCTTTTCCCCCTCCTTCATCTCGCCACGCAAACAGTACCCGTCTAAGAGAGCGTTGTAAGTAATAACATTGGGTTTCAGACCTTGCTCAGTCATGAAGTCAAAAATAGCTTTCGCTTCACTAACCATTCCTTCTTTACAATACATGTCCATTAGCATGCTATAAGTCTCCATATTAAGAGCTACATTGCTGTCCAGCATCTTAGCCAACAAGACTTTCGCATCATCCCATTTCCCTAAAGTACACATTCCTTGAATTAAGGTACTATAAGTCACGACATTAGGTGAGATGCCCTTGTTTTTCATCTCCTTGAAGAGACGGAGGGCTTGAGGTAACAACCGGTCTTTACAAAGGCTGTCAACGATTGTGCTGTATATCACGTCATTGGGCTTACAACTGCCTCTAGACTCCATATTCATAAGCAAGTTAAGAGCACCAGCATTGTTGCCAGTGCGGCACAACCCTTTGAACATAGCACCATAGGTCACAAGGGATGGTTTACAACCAAGTTTGACGATTTTATCCAACAACTTGACAGCTTCGGGTAAATTGTCGGAATGAATAAAGCCGTTAATTAAGGTAGTGAAGGTGACAACATTAGGTGCATACCCAAGCTTGAAGTGTTTACCGAGGAGAGAGAGACCGAAATCGAGGCGGTTCAAGCGGCAGTAACAATTGATGAGGATAGCAAGGGAATACATATCAGGGCGGAGACCAGAGAGCTCAATCTGATTAAGGAGAGTAATTACGTTGGTAAAAGGGGGATTGGGTTTAATCTTGGACATAGCGGTAAAAAGCTGGCAGAAATGAACAATAGAAGGGCGAGGTCGGAGCTGAATCATGTGGTGAAAAATAGAAAGGGGGATTTGGGGATCAGAAAACCCTAATTTGCATTCATCTCTAACAGACTTGAGGAACAAATGAGGGTCATCAATATCAAGAGAAGGGGATTTTGGATTAGCAGAATAATAACAGAAACTTCGGAGAAATTGATAAAGAGGCGGTTTGAGGTTTTATCAGGTGGTGTTTTGGTGGATTAATTTGTCCTGAAATGTGGGAGATATGTTAATTTGAGGCTTTTGACATCAAAAAAAAAAAAGATTGGAAAGTGACTGAAAGCCTAGGCGCGTAGCATTCCCTTTCTCCCTTAGGGGGAGGAGGGATATCTAATTTGTCGAGACGGTTTAATTTTTATTTTCGAATCTGTAGATCCATACAACGAAACAATGAGAAGGGAAAGAATAATTAGAGAGACAACGTTGGAAATGAAAAAGACAATGAGAAGGGAAAGAATGAGGAAAATTACCTCGAGTAAGAATAGCTGCGATTTTCATCGCCATTGCTCGAAACACAGAGTTTGATCAGAGAGGTGTTAAAATGGTTGAAATGACACGAGAGTACCATGCTCTTGTGCTTCCGGGAGCTGGTATAATTAGCGACATTTGCTCCGTAAATTCAGTCCGTCAATTTTTATTCATTTCTCGACTCATTGCACTGCTGACATAGTAACCAAAGGCTACATTTACGGAGTATTTATTTATTTCACCAAGTGACCGACATCCCCATCCTCCGGTGTAACTTATTGTAACTTTTTGATACGTATTCTTCGATACGAATCCAATCCCGACAACATGGATACTACAGCATTTACATATTCCCATATTTCTTTACCCACACTCTGAAGTCTGAAGTCCTCTTCTACCAAATGATCGGCAAGTACTTTCTAATATATTTCTGCGTGTAGTGAGATGATCACAAAGCTTTTGAGGTCTATTCTTGTCGAAGGCTGGAGTTCAAAAGCCATTGCATCAGTAAGTTTTACAGTCTGAACGTATCGTCTATGTCCGGATGTTTTGTCATTTTCACAAACCAGATCACAGGTTTTCCAATCTTGTGTAGCATTACCCAGTATTTGTCTACAGTTGCAGCTCTCTTGCCTTGTGTCAGATTATAAGATAAGAACCAACCTACATAGCTTAGTTTAACATTGCAATTTCTATACTCAGCGGGGAACATTTCTCCGTCTTTTTAACACGAGACAAATACACCCATGATTGATCCAACTCTCTATCCCTCCTACACCTCAATCTTAACCAAACGGCAACGTTAGTAAGTATAGAAGCTATGTTTTTGTTCTTAGGTAAATACAGAGCTACAGTAGCTTCTTCCAACTTCGCAAAATTTCAAAACTACTACTGTTGCTATTGATGCTTCTGTTCCTTACTTCTCTGACGACAAAGACAGAGCATAAAGAAACAGGTCTCCGGAGAATAATTTTCTTCCTAGAATCATCCATCTGAATTTGATAATCACCACTTTTATTACTGCTGCGTGATTTTTCGAAGTTGATTTCTGGACTGATGCTGCCATCTGCCGTTTTTCTCTTCCTGTACCTTATTCCACATGCATTGCAGTATTGCAAAGAGACTGTTAACAACATATTAACCATAATTTAGGGCAAATCATCATCATCTAAATATGTCAATTAGTATGTAAAAGTCATAAACACATAATATAGGTAACCCTTACCCCGCCTTATGGAGGGAGCCTTTAAGGCACTGGGGTTAAAGATGATGTTGTATAGGTAACCCTACCTAATATGGTCAAGTATACACAATTCTATGTCCCTATCTCGTGTTCCATATGTAAATATACACAACCCTATCTACCATTGGCGAAACATGAAAACACACATTTTGGATATTATTATACTTCTTAATTTCTTATGGTGTTCCAAGTGAAAGACATTGCTGTGTGTATAAAAAAAAGTGTCAAGCGCAAGGAGTAAGCAGCAACAAACATATATAGTACTATAGTAGGCTTCATATCATCATATCATTCATGTGCCTCTGATACAGTACCAAGAAGTGTACTGTGTTCTAGCATCAAATCGTTGGATATCAATGGTGTAAAGAACAAGTTAGGAGCTGTGCTCAACTAACAAGTTTTAGATAAAGTAAAGCAAAAGAGAAGATTGAGAATAAAGAGAATACACAGAAGAATTTGAGAAAGAAAGAGAAGTTTCATTATTTGATTGATTGAATGATTTCACAATCAAAGTGTGGGTTTATACTAGAGTAAGCCAACAACATTTGCTAACTGAAATTAACCTCCTAACAACCAGCTCAACTTCTACGATCCACATCTGCACATAAGTCCCTCTATCAGCCTCAAATCAAATTGCTCACATTAAGGCAAGATACTTTAGAAACACGACACACTATTGACCTAATGTAACTATGTTAGGGCACCGTACTGTAAGTTGAAATTTCCAGGAAGAAATACACTATTGCATACTTTATGAAAGAAAACATACTGCAAGCCCAGACAATCAGTAAAACATAATTCCGTAAAATTAAAAACTAGGTAACTCAACATTGTTCTGATACAGTAACAGAAATCCAAGGCATCTCCATTAGAAGTCAGCAAGATAGTATGGACATAACATTCCAGCCAAATAAAGTGTACGAGTGTTTAAATACACTATAGCAACAAACGAACACAGGCACAAAAAGAAAAAAGAAGGATGATTCCAGAATAAGAAATCACACCTTTAACCAAATTTATCAAAGACTGAGGTAGCCTGCTTCCAAGATAAAGGGCCTGCTGTCTTTCACACAACTCGGGGGCAAAAGCTTGGAAAGCACCATGTCTGAACAGCTTAACAAGAGACAATGCATAGAATAAAGATTGACAAAGCACTAAAGCAGAAATAAAATGAAGCTTCATCCATCTGGGTTAATGCAACAAACCATGTGCTCAGGCATCAAAGAACTCTCGAAGCAATCTCTTGTCTTCTTCATTAGTATTAGGACAAGTGATTAAGCCACAAAATAAGGAGATAGTTTCCACATTTGCCATGAACTCCTTGCTCTTCATGGTTTTCACAAGTTCCAGAGCATTCCTTATATCTCCGCCACAAATAAAACCTCTAATAATTGTATTATAGGTCCAATCATTTGGAAAACATCCATTATCTTCCATTTTTTTAAGTAATTCATAGGCATCATTCACTAAACCTCTTTTGCAGAGGCCTTTGATCATGATCGTGTATGTCTTCACATCCGGCTGTAACCCTTCAGCCATAAGAGAAGACAACAGATTCAAGCCTTCTCCAATCCGCCCAGCTTCGCATAGGCCATCGATAAGGATATTATAACTAATTATATCGGGAACAACACCATTGCGTTTCATTTCACTAATCAATACAACAGCCTCATCAATCTGGGCAGCTCTACATAGGCCATGTAGCAATGCATTATATGAAACAACATTCGGAGTAAGTCCATTTGCTTGCATTTCCTTAAATAGCTCCTGTGCACAGTGGAGCCCCTTGGCCTTGCACAACGCGTCTATAAGAGTGCTATATGTGACAACATCTGGGGTTAACCCTTTAAGTTTAAACTCTCTAAAGACTTCCAGGGCTTTGTCAACCTTTTTATTCTTGCAGTATCCATTAATCAAGATGCTGAAACTCCAGACATCGGGTTGAACACCATGCTTGACCATCAAATTTAGGAGCTTTTCTGCCTCCTCCATTTGGCCACACAAACAATGCCCGTCCAACAAAGCATTATAAGTAATAATATCGGGACTCACACCTTGATTAGTCATGAATTCGAAAATAGTTTTTGCTTCACCAACCATTCCTTCTTTACAATACATGTCAATGAGCATGTTATAGGTCTCCATGTTAAGAGCTACATTGCTGTCCAGCATCTCAGCCAACAAGACTTTAGCATCATCCCATTGCCCTAGACTGCACATACCTCGAATTAAGGTACAATAGGTGACGACATCAGGTGAGATGCCCTTGGTTTGCATCTCGTTGAAGAGACGGAGGGCTTGAGGTAACAACTGGTCCTTACATAGGCTGTCAATGATAGTGTTGTATATGACATCATTAGGCTTACAAGCGCCTTTACGCTCCATATTCCGAAGCAAATTGAGAGCACCGGCATTGTTTCCAGTGCGGCACAGACCTTTAAACATAGCACCGTAGGTCATGATGTCAGGTTGGAAACCTAACTTGACGATTTTATCCAACAATTTGACAGCATCCGGTAAATTGTCGGAGTGAATGAGGCCATTAATTAAGGTAGTGAAGGTGACAATATTAGGCAGATAACCAAGCTTAAAGTGTTTGCCGAGGAGTGAGAAAGCGAAATCGATACGGTCCAAGCGGCAGTAACAATTGGCGAGTATACCAACGGAATGTCTATCGGGGCGGAGACCAGAGAGCTCAAGTTGATTAACGAGAGTAATTACGGTGGTAAAAGGGGGGTTGGGTTTAATCTTGGACATAGCAGTAAAAAGCTGATTGAAATGAATAATAGAAGGGCGAGGTCGTAACTCAAACATGTGGTGAAAAATAGAAAGGGGGATTTGGGGATCAGAAAACCCTAATTTGCATTCATCTCTAACATAGCGGAGGAACGATTGGGGGTCATCAATATCCAGAGAAGGGGATTTTGGATTAGAAGAATAATTACAGAAACTTCGGAGAAATTGATAAAGAGGGAGTAAAAAATGAGGAAGATTACCTTGTTTAGTAACAGCAGCAGCAATGGTAAACCTCATCGCCATAGCTCCGACGGAGGAGAGACAAAGTGAAAGTGACGTCGGCTCAATACCCAGTTAGGATTTCAGTGGAAGTTTATCAGGTAATGTTTTAGCAGATTAATTTCTCGCTCCTTCTATCTATGATGTCTATCGTCAATTGGTTTTAAGACAAAACTTCACCGAGTTCATGAACTGGTCTTAGTGTCTTACAAGTTACAATTATGCAAGAGATGCGGAGTAATATGGATAAAATCCGAGACTTTTGACATACGGTGTAAATAAATTTGAGAAAGTGACTCAAAGCCGCTCTGCATTTACTATTGTAAGTTACACGTGCGTAACATGGCCTTTCTTCGAAATGGGTGTGATATCTATCTTGGCGAGACGGTTTTAACTTTCCGTAATAATTAATTTTGATCTATGTTTCACAAATCTTATCATAAGATTCCAAACAACAAAACTTGTATCAGTGTATGAATATCATACGATAAGTGTTAGTTTTGGAGAGACCGATTTCGCAAAGCTAACAAGCATTTTCCGATCTTGTATAGTACAGAGTTTAGTACTACTCCACTTGTAAAGTACAGTTATCTGCCCAGGCATTTGGAGTTGGGACATTCCAATTTTCACTACAACGTGGAAAAGTTTCTCCATATTTCGAACATGATAAAAACAACGCTCATGATAGATACGACTCTCCTAATGCCTCGTTTAAGCATTCGGCGATAGAGAAGAATTTAGAACATACCTCAAACTTAAACCATTTTTGTTTGGTTTTTCCAACTATTTTTTCCAAAACTTTTTAACTTGTGTTCAAAATTCATACTAGTATGTTTTTTGGCAATTTTTTTTTTTAACCTTTTTATTTATTTTGACGACTTTTCTAAATTTCCTTTGAAAGTGTTTAAATACTTCTAAAAGGTTCACAACGTTTTCGAAATTTTTTGGCGTTCACAGGACGGTTACTGGATGACGATTCATGTTAGCCGACCACAAATCATTTTGGGAATAAGGCTTGGTTGTTATTGTTGTTGTTGTATCTCAAACTTAAACCACTCGACGAAGTTTGTATGTACAATAACAACGACTCAGGGTTTACAAGTTTAAGAACACTACGAAATGCAAAATTCTAAACCCACCGTCACGTCTGCCACTTACATTTTCAGGGAATTTCTACCACATTCTGACATACCACCACATGGATTAATCACATAAACATTTCTTAGGTAAATACAGAGCTACGGAGACAACAACAGCACACCAGCTTCTTCCAACCTCGCCAAATTTCAAACTACTACTGTTGCTATAGAGCTTCTATCCCATACTTCTCTGCTTCTTCAATCGGAAGATGATGATGATGAAAAAGACGAGCATGAAGAAGCGGGCCTCAGGAGCATAAGTTTCCTCCTAGAATCATCCATCTGAGTTTGATAATAACCACTTCTGTTACTGCTGCATGATTTTACTGAGTTGATTTCTGGCTGATACTGTCATCTGCCGTTTTCCTCTTCCTGCCACAAGCATTGCACAGAGACTGTTAACACCAAAACAACCTTAATTACGGGCAAATTATCATCATCATCTAAATATGTCAAATCGCAAGTGAAGGATATAAACTCATAAGGTAACCCTACCTAATATGGTCAAGTATACACAAGCCTATCTCGTGTTCCAGGTCAGTATACACAACCCTATCTATCATTGCCGGAACATGAAAACATACATATTGGATATTAAAATGCATTCCTTATGGTGTTCCAAGTGAAAGGCATTGCTGTGTGCGGAAAAAAAAAAAAAAAAAAAAAAAAAAAAAAAAAAAAAAAGTGTAAAGCGCAAGGAGATAAGCTGCAACAAACATATATAATAGGCTTCATATCATCATATGCCTCAAATCAAAGTGCTCACAGCAAAGCAAGATACTTCAGAAACACGACCAACTATTGTAACTATGTTAGTACACCCTACTGTAGGTTGAATTTTTCAGGAAAAATGACACTTGTATACTTGATGAACGAAAACATACCGCAACACAGACAATCAGTAAAACATAATTTCGTAACACTGACAACTAGGTAACTCAACATTGGTATGATACAGTAACAGAAATCCAGGGCATCTCCATCAGAAGTCAGCAAGATAGTGTCAAGTGTCAACATAACATTCCAGCCAAATAAAGTGTACGGGTGTTTAAATACACTATAGCAACAAACGAACACAGGCACAAAAAGAAAAAAGAAGGATAATTCATGAATCAGAAATCACACCTTTTAACCAAATAGATCAAAGACTGAGGTAGCCTGCTTCCAAGATAAAGGGCCTGCTGTCTTTCACACAGCTCGGGGGCAAAAGTATGGAACGCACCATTTCTGAACTGCTTAACAAGAGACAATGCATAGAATAAAGATTGACAAGGCACTAGAGCAGAAACAAAATGAAGCTTCATCCATCTCGCTTAATGCAACAAATCATGTGCTCAGGCATCAAAGAACTCTCGAAGCAATCTCTTGTCTTCTTCATTGACATTGTGAGAAGTGAGTAAACCATAAAATAATGATGTAGTTTCCACATCTGCCATGAACCTTTTGCTCTTCATCGTTTTCACAAGTTCCAAAGCATTTTTGATATCACCGCCACAAACAAAACCTCTGATAATTGTATTATAGGCCAAATCATCTGGAGAACATCCATTGTCTTCCATTTTCTTAAATAATTCATAGGCGTCGTTCATTGACCCTCTTTTGCAAAGGCCTTTAATCATCGCCGTATATGTCTTCACATCAGGCTGTAATTCTTTAGCCATAAGAGAAGACAACAGATTCAAGGCTTCTCCAACCCGTCCAGCTTCGCAAAGGCCATCAATAAGGATAGTATATATAAATAAATTGGGGACAACTCCCTTGCTCTTCATCTCACTAATCAGTAGAACTGCCTCATCAATCTGTGCATCTCTACATAGGCCATGTAGCAACGAAGAATAAGTCACAATATTTGGAGTAAGTCCATTTGCTTGCATTTCCTTACATAGCTCCTGTGCAAAGTGGAGCCTCTTGGCTTTGCACAATGCGTCTATAAGAGTAGTATATGTGACCACAGATGGGGAATTTCCATTAAGTTTCCACTGTCGGAAGATATCTAGGGCTTTGTCAACCTTTTTATACTTACAGTATCCGTTAATCAAGGTGTTGAAACTCACAACATCAGGATTACAACCACGTTTGACCATCAAATCGAGCAGCTTCTCGGCCTTCTCCATTTCGGCACGCAAACAGTACCCGTCCAACAAAGCATTGTAAGTAATAATATTAGGACTCACACCTTGCTTAGTCATGAATTCAAATATAGCTTTCGCTTCATCAACCATTCCTTCTTTACAATACATGTCAATTAGCATGCTATAGGTCTCAGTTGTAGGAGCTACATTGTCGTTCATCATCTCAGCCAACAAGACCTTAGCATCATCCCATTTCCCTAAACTGCACATTCCTCGAATTAAAGAAGTATAGGTGACGACATCAGGTGAGATGCCCTTGGTTTTCATCTCCTTGAAGAGATTAAGGGCCTGCGGTAACAGCCGGTCTTTACAAAGGCTGTCAATGATAGTGTTGTATATGACATCATTAGGCTTACAAGCGCCTTTACGCTCCATATTCCGAAGCAAGTTAAGAGCACCAGCATTGTTACCAGTGCGGCACAGACCTTTGAACATAGCACCATAGGTCACAAGCGTTGGTTGTAAACCAAGCTTGACGATTTTATCCAACAATTTAACAGCTTCGGGTAATTGGTCGGTGTGTATAAAGCCATTAATTAAGGTAGTGAAGGTGACAACATTAGGTTGATACCCAATCTTGAAGTGTTTACCGAGGAGAGAGAGACCGAAATCGATACGGCCCAAGCGGCAGTAACAATTGATGAGGATAGCAAGGGAATAGATATTTGGGCGGAGACCAGAAAGCTCAAGGTGATTAAGGAGAGTAATTACAGTGGTAAAAGGGGGGTTGGGTTTAATCTTGGACATTGCAGTAAAAAGCTGGCAGAAATGAATAATACAAGGCCGAGGACGGAGCTGAATCATGTGGTGGAAAATAGAAAGGGGGATTTGGGGATCAGAAAACCCTAATTTGCATTCATCTCTAACAGATTGGAGGAACAATTGAGGGTCATGAATATCAAGAGAAGGGGAATTTCGATTAGAAGAATAATTACAGAAACTTCGGAGAAATTGATAAAGAGGCGGTAAAAAATGATGAAAATTACCTTGTTGAGTAAGAGTAGCAGCAGCTATGGTCATCCTCATTGCCATAACCGACGGAAGAGGGAAAAAGTGAAACCTGCGAAATCTCCCGATGAACTAGGATTTCAGTTGGAGGTTTTATTAGGTGGTGTTTTGGTGGGGATTTTGTCAATGAAATGTGGGAGACACTCCGTATGTTAATATGGTTCAAGTTTGAGGCTTTGTTACGGTAACTTTCGGTGGTTGTCCTCACCATATAATAATTTTCCCTAAAGAGCAATTGAAAAGTGAGTCTAAGCTCTGAGTTTACTCGGTACCATGAATTAATACTAAATATCTTATGAAAAATTAAAATTTTTAATGTTGTATTATTCGAGAAGGCGTACACCGTTAGAACTCATCTACTTAATACAAATTTTTTGGACAATCTAGTGAATTCTAAAATGAGGAACCGCTTGCTTCATACTCAACCCCGTTGTCTTACTAGTATTCATTTAGACAAGTTTATTTGTGCAAGTTTGTACAATACATGGTAAACCATAGCTTATGCAACTCTCGTGTAAAGTGCTAGATCGAAGTATACCTCAATCTTGACCACCCAACAACGTTTTATGTATGTACAATATCAGAAGGGGTGGGTTACAAGTTTAAACATATAAGAGAGAGAAAAAAACGTCTAATTTGGTAATCCCCACTTATATCACTTTCATTCTCAAGCAATTTCTACCACATTCTAATAATCTAATCATTATTGCCATACTATGAACCAATCACCCAAGCATCTCTTATCCGACTAACTAAAGGATTAATCAACCAGAGTAACTAGTTATCATATGTATAATTACAATTATTAATTAATTTTATCCATTTTGTTCAAGAAACTTCTCTTTAGGCAAATACAGAGTTACAGGACATAGACATCAGTAGCACAGCAGCTTCTTCCACCTCACTAAATTTCAAACTACTACTGTTACTATTGATGCTTCTATCCCTTCTACTTCTCTGCTTCTTCAGTTGCGAGGACGACGACGACGAAGACGAACACGACGAAAATGGTCTCTGGGTCTGGGCAATCATTTCCTTATCAGAGTCATCCATCTGAATTTCCTGAGGATCATTACTTCTGTTACTGCTGCTTGATTTTTCTGAGTTGATTTCTGCACTGATGCTGTCATCTGCTGTTTTCCTTTTCCTGTATCTTATCCCACAAGCATTGCACAGTGACTGTCATCACCAAAACAACCCTGATTAGGATCATATCGTCATCTAAATATGCCAATTAGTAAACAAAAGCTCATTAACATAATAGTACAGACGTATAGTATATGGTCAAGGGCAGCGTTACAGGGTCTAAATATACGCAACCTTATCATAGGGGAAACACGAACTTTACATATATTAGGCTAATCGTGTTAATTTATGGGTCTAAACATGTGAAATCTTATTTGTCAAAATTAAAACATGAAATTTACATATTGATCGTGATATGGTGTAATTGTGTAAAATATGCAACCTTAATGAGTACTAAGACTACTAACAAACGTGAAACATGAAACAATATCGCGTTATGGTCTTGTAAGTTGCAACAAACGTATTAATAGATGTACGCAACTTTATCCCTACAAAACGTAACGAAAAAAACAAGATTGAGATGAATAGAAGTATACCCTAGGGCCATGTGGACCGGTCCTCCACAAAGGAGTTCTTGTAGTCTTGCAATCTGCACAAAATCTCTTCAACTCGTTCATCGTCTCTTCCCTTTCTTCCAATATCATGAATACTTGATAGCTTGATAACTAAAATTTCTCGATCAAATATGCAATTTCTTAGATTACAAAAACAAGATTAATAAGAAACAAATATCTTTTGGTTCGAAAAGCTTCTACGAGAAGACAGAGGGCAGGTGTTTATTATGGGGTTTGGGGGCAAAAATGAGCAAGTTACGAGGGTAAAATAGTAGGCAAAATGAAGAGATAGGTTGACCGACATATGTAATCAGATAGCTCGGTGGATAGCGCAGATTCCTAGGAAGTTTAGAAATTCAGGGGACGCTGATTCTATTACTTGTCTCGTTTCGAGTCTCACTCCATATGCAACATCAAATAACAAATCATCAATTACATTACACAAAGAAATTTAATTAAAAAAAGTATTGAAAATTTATTGCTGAAATCTTTTTATTGTAGATTCGATAACATTTTTTGGCATATAAATTTCAATTTATATAATAGTGCATAAATATTATTATTGTAGATTCGATAATATTCTAATTATCATAAATCAGCAATTATATGGTTAAACTTTTGATTGCTCTAGTGACTAATACCCTAGCCAGAAAATGTCACAATTTTCCTATTTGATAATAACTTTAGAATTTCTAGTGGAGTGTAGAAATTATTTGGACACCCGCCAAAACGTAGTTGGCGGGAATTGGATGGCGGGAGAATACGTGGCCAAATTTGAGATTTATTAGTTTTCTTTCTTTTTCCTCTCTTTTTTTTTTAATTTCTGCCCGGCAGACTTGTGTCATACTGTCATGTCACTTCTTCACTTCTATACTGTATTTCATTAAAATATATATATGTACTGAAATTTGCAGGTATCACGTTTTATACGATAGTATTTTGGAGCACAAATTATTCAAACGGTTCAAAAAATTGTAAACTACACCAAAAGTTATGCAGCAACCGCCAAACGGTCCACTAACTACCAATCTCATATAAGCTACAAGCTACTTGGTGTTTAAGAATCCTAATTGTTACATTAGCGAGGTTTTTGGTTCTATAAGCCATTTTTTACGTCTGTTATAACTTCAACAGTACTTGATTTATTATAATTTTTTCCAGGTTTTTTAATTAATGTGTCTTTAGTTTAGACGATTGAATCACAATCATATTATTGGTTAAATGTCATATGGAGTAATGAATAAGAGAAGTATACGGATTAGATTAGTTTTGTAAACTGCTTGCTTAATCGATTCAGAAAAACATACTTGCAATTCGAATATTGATGGACTATATGTAGCTATCGAGCTAAGTGCTACTTAGCTAAAATTGAAAAGCTTGTACCAGATCAATGAAAATGAAAACAACACTACGGATATGACGACTTATATAGAAAAGGGATTTGTTTAGACGGTCTCATACAACAATGTCTTCTTTTAAATCCCGGTGAAAAAATATTTGGTAGACGCACAACCCTTGAGAGTATAGATCCATTCCTACTCGTCATCTAAGCCCGCTGCCCATTCGGATAAAAGCCCAAGTCTTATACAGTGCATACTATCAAACTTAGCCCATAGAATAAAAAGGCCAAATCTACTTTTAATCCAATTTAATTATCCAATACCCAATATGATACTCATAAGACAACGTTTTCTATTTTTGACAATTTGACCAATCTGTTTACCTTATAAAGACGGCTTAATTTGCTACTTACAGTGCTTCGCCAAAAACGACGCCCTTCCCTTCACTAAACGCGCGGAATTTTGACAAAACGCAGCCATTTTCACATGAAACGCAGCCCTCTACATCCAAGGGCTGAGATCGACCCCCAAATCTCGGCCGTCCAAAACTAACCTACACCATATGTTCTCTTTCTCTGTCCTCATACTGCCTCCCTTCTCATTCATTCTCTCTCCTCCGTCCTCATTCCTTGGTAAGTGATTGTTGTTCTGATTGATTTTGTTTTCTAATAAATGTTGGTCTGATTTTGATTGTGGTTTGCTCCATTTTCAGATCTTGATTATTATTTCAAGATTCTTGACCTCTTTATTCCACTGCATTTTGTGTGTATGTGATCGATTATCCACATTGTAATGTTCTGGGTTTGATTATTATTGTTGATTTTTGATCATCTTTTTATTTATTTGTGATTTTGATATTTAATCTTGATTCATTTCTAGGGTTTGCTGTAGCAAAGAAGAGAGCAACAACAATGGAAGAAGGAACAAAATCAGTCGAAGCCCACCCTCTTCAATCCGGCCGCCTCTCTGTACGTTTTCTTATGACCCCTAAATCCCTCTTTTTCACTCTCCTACGTGCCGTGTTCTGATTGGGTTGTTTGTGATATTTGCAGTCGAAGAAGACGGAGGAAAAGATGAAGAGGACAGTTCTAGCTAACACTTACAAAGTATGGCTCATCTTTCCCTATTAAGATACCTTGAACGCCAAATTCATACTAGGTTTGATTTCTGATTTCGATTATTTCGATTATTTTTGTTTAATTGATGTTTGTAATTGCAATTTGATGTGGGTTTTTGTTTGATTTTTTATTATAACCCCTAGCTCATCTGGGTTTATTTTGATTATATTTTTTTTTCTAGGGTTTGGGTTATTTTCCCCTAGAATTTAGCTTTCACTTTTTCAATTTTGTGGTGAATAAGTTAAATTAGTTAGAAATCTCAGATTTTTATGGGGATTTAGTGGATTCAACTTAATGTGATTAGATACAATTATACAGTACCTTAACCCAGAAGTCAAAATAGCTAAATTTGGGTGTAATTTTCTTAGATGTTGATTAAAGATTGAGTGAAAATGTATTTTTATATTTGTAAAATGGAATGACAAGGTGAGAAGGGAGGACTGCTGAGAGTTTTGACTGAATGAAATTTCTCTGCTTTAAATGGGTTCCATTTTGTTTTTTAATTTCAGTTAAATATGGGGATTTTCGCCCGCACCAGCTCTTATTCCTTCTCTAAAATACTGTTTACCATGGCTCCGGTGAGTCCGATCTGAATCCGAGCTTGTATTCTTCTCCTGGTTCTCTTCTTTTTCTCATTTCATTAGCTTCTTCCTGGCTATTTCGTTTCCAAACTAACCTAAAGTTATGAGCTATTTGTTTAGTTATTGCTAGAATAATATTATTACAGTTTTATAGGATTAATTGATTGCCAGCTTTGTGTCTTCCCTTTTTATTGCTCTCATCATTGTTGGGCATGAACTTTGGGAAAAAGTATAACTGATCACGTCTTAATTGATTTTATAGGCTAGATGGGACTCACTGGCTTTAGATGTGCTTCATAAAGCAGCATGTACTTTTTTCCGATGATGCACAGACTTGTCGTATTTTTACGCATTTACCGGTTTCTTATCGAGGACTCCTCCTCGGTGAGAAGGTTGTCGCCGGCTGCGGCAACAAACTTTATATGTTGAATTCTGGTTGTTATATACAGTTTGTGATTGATTACTCTACTCTTAAGGTATTGCATGTTATCCAATCAGTGTCGTGATCCGACATTCTGCTGTAATAATTCCACTATTTCTGTCTCTTTTTGGTAGAATTGTAAATTGATATTAATTTGTTCAATATTTGGAGGCCGATGGGACTTTTGTTCCCTTTGTTTTGAGTCTTGTAATTGAGTTTCTTTTAAATTAGCGCTGTTATTGTATGGAGGTTTTGTGCCTGTGATTTATGTGTTGCTGTTGTGTTGCTGTTTGTTTAGTTGTTGCCCCTTTTAACTGGTCTTTATTTGGTTTAATTTTCACCATCTTGAGTTCCGGATTGTTGGAGAGTCGGTGCGGCAGATACAGGCTTCTTTGGCTGAAGGGCGATTGCTCTGATTTCGGGTTTTCAAGTAGTTTAGTATGTCTGGTCTGCCTTAATTTTAAGTGGGTTTTCTTTCGTTAGCGTCTAAATTGGAAATTGATTGGCGCTGGTTAGGTCATGAGGTTTAGTTGTGGACAATCTTGGTTATATGGAGAATAATTTTTCATACTGGTTTTGCTGATCAGCATCGTTTGGGCTGTGTGTTAGATATGTCCTTGGTTGTTGAGTTTCATGTTGATGATCAGTGATGGTTTTTACTTTGAAATCTAGCCTTTTTGTATATCATTGAGATTATCCATCTAGGAGTCATAATAAACTGGTGGAATTCGAAGGATTTTAATATATTATATGCCTAATCTGGTTATCAATTGGTAGTCTTCTTATACAATAATCCACAAGGCAAGAACTTATTCTACTCATCATTAATATTGCCAATACAAGCACGATGATAGTTTTAAAAGTCCATCTAAATCACCTGCAATTTCAAAAAGATGTCTCATAATTGCATTGAAAGAGTCCAAATTTTGAATTCAGACATTTTTAGATGAAAAAGGGTGGAATTTCAGCCTCCAATCTTTCAATCCTGCTTGTTTTTATTAACTGTGTTACTCTTGTTCATATCTGATTGCTATTAGCTGTCACTACATAGATTTGCGTTGGCTTCTGACCGAGACCTTGTTAATAAATATGTATCTGTTACAGATAGGTCGGCCGGCAAGGTCAGGGATGTTATGCATTGAATTCTCTTTAGTACAGACATTATCGGTTAATTGGTGAGACGTATATGAGCGTGTATACCGTATCTTGTCAGGCCTACTGTGTCAGTCTTTGTTTGACGCTCATGGTGTTTGCCAAGATATCTGTCGTGCTTGATTTTTTGGGGGTGTTGTTCTTGCTTGCTTCGCAATCCTAAACTAGGCTTACAGTTTTACCGTTCATGTATAAAAGCCTGTTTGTTTGCGAGAAAATTGTGTCTCCATGTAAGATTTAGACCTTCAACTTTCTTTTACAAACTTCATGTGCCCTCCGTGTGCCTTCCATGGCTTCGCAATTCAAAGTTTAGGATTTTTACTTTCCAAATGTCGTAAATATACGTTTCCCACATTTTTCTAAGAGAGTCAATAAAGTATTTACGGGTTTAGAGAAAAGGAGGTCAAATTAAGTCCTTCAAGTGTGCTGGTGTGCTCTGAGCCCTCTTCAAAGACAACATTTTTATTTTGCATTCTTGATAAGTGTTCAATAGTTTTTAGCCATATTTTATAAAAAAAACTATGACCCTTGTTCCCTGGATATGCGTCAACTATTGTTTTATTCAGACATAAGAATACCTTAACACTTACACAATATCTTTGCGCATATACTGATTACTTTCGAGTTGCGATGATATGAGCATAGATGTATGTTTTTAATTCTTAATCTCTTTGTTTGTATCTGTAGGCAGATGCTGCTTCGGCTGTTCTGAATTTCAGTGAGAACTGCACTTCGGTTATTCTAACCCCTTACATGGATGGATTGTGAGAAAACTGTTTGTCCTACGAGGTAAAATCAAGTGACTGCAGCCCTTTCTTGGTTATGCTCCGTTTCTGATTCATGTTCATTTGCATGTGAATTTGGAATGGTGAACATTAGGTTCGGGAGGAAGCTTTGAATGCATTGGCATCAATTGCTAATTTTCTTCTCAGGTACCACTTGCGCCAAAGTTTCTTTAAAAAGTTCATTATGCAATTCTTTGGTCAGAGGGCTTGTAAAAAGATTATTCCTGAAAGCTAGAGCCACCTTCTGGTTGTTATGAAGTGATTTTGAAATTTTACATGAATATACGTCTGCATTTGGAATGAATGGGCTGTCAATGCGCTTGTTTTGTTGATGATATTGGACCCTATATTAGTGTTTACTGTCGTTTGGAGGTTTTTCTTACAGCATAGGTATATATGAAGGCGTTTGAGAATGTATGGTCACCCGTCCAAGTACCAACATGACTGGTTAAAAATTGTTGGTTGCTGCTACTACTGTTATGATGTTTAGTGTTTGAAGTTTGGACTTGGCTAATTTCGCACACTGTGCTGCCATCTAAAGGACCTTTTTAAAGACAGAAATTTCATTTTCGTACACGGTTATAATTGTGTGATTATGTAGGGGCTGGACTACGTTTTTAGGTATTGATGATATGTCAATAATCTGTGCATACATAGTTGGAGTCTCCTGACTCAAAGTGTCTAAGATTTGGCCGGCTGGAATCTGGGTCGAATTTTAATATTTAGTTGTAGTCAATAGCCTTGTGAGCTAGGTCTATCCTGATTCTCGGTATTTTTAGGCGAATTGCTGCTCTATTTTATTGTTCTTTGTCATTTAGAATTCTTTTTTGCTATATCGTACGTATGTATGGAGGGATTCGAGTTTGAGGTCACATGGTCATTAGCGAGATTACATTTCTATTTTTGTTTCGTGTTTGATTTGTTATTTGTTGGTTATCAATAGACCGTTTTTTTCCCCTAGAATTCTTTGATCAGGAGGTCTTGCAGGGTACTCCTCAAGTGCCTGGTGTGATGCAATATGCGCTAACTTTGGAATCGATATAATCATCTCTGCTAATTGCTTTAATGACTTAAATATATAGCCATACCTGCTACCTGCTGTTTGTTCTTTCCTTCATTCATTTGCCATTGCTGAATAAGAGAGGAGAGGGGGATGGACATAAAGAGGGCCAGAGCAGGGAGAGAAGGGGGGGGGGTAGGGGAATTCGTGACAATGAGTGAGTTTACACAGTTGTGTTGGTTTGGGTATCATTTTAGTTCTGCTTCCTTTAAGAGCTGGATTTGCATTGTCGTGTTGGTTTTCTTGCCATCTCAAATCTGTTTGCTTCAAGGATAATGGGCAGACCTACTTTCAAGGGAATTACAGTTGTGATTGTGTGCAAGATGTCTTTATAAGTGGGAACCATTTGTTTATAGGATGCAAAGGGGAGGGGGGGGATAGAGGGAGAGAAAGTAATGTGGGGGCAATAAAGACTCTTAAGTGGGGAGATGGACAATAAGATGTTGGATATGAGCTAGACGCGGAAATGGATTTTTACAACAAAAAAAGAGGCAGGAATGAAGATTGAATAAAATAATGGAGAAGGGTCGAAAGAAGGGGGGGAGTAGAAAGAAGGGATAAACGGAGATAGGTGGTGGTAGAGACCAGGGAGGATAAACGATTGTGGTGGTTTGAGATAGGTTAGCAAAAACCATGAGAAAGATGGGGAGTGAAAGGTGGGGGGAAGCTTGGTTATAAAGCAGATAATGAAGAGAGGAAGGGAAGTAAAAAGTGTTTTGGAAAAAGGAACATAAGAAAACATAGGAGGGAGAGAGAATGTGTAGGCAAAATAAATGAGATGCGAGAGAGGGGGCTAGCGAGTCAAAAGAATTTGATAAAGAGAACAAGGAGTGAAATATAACAGGTTGAAATGGTGGGGAGGGGAAAAGGGAGAAGAATATTTTCGTATAATAGATATAATGGAAGGCTTGAAACAAAGACACGGGGAGGGGGAGGGGGTGATCTGATAAGGTGGGAATAGAGTAAGAGGCGGTAATGACAAAAAGAGAAGGAAATGGCAAACGAAGAAGCGGTGGGTATGGTTTGCTCTAAAACAATTATTGCGGCATATCCTCACAAGTTTAAACTTTTAACTTACTATTGTATAGTTCGTGGACTTTTTCCTCCTTAGGCAAAGAATAGATTTGAATTATGCTGTTATGCCCTCCTTATTTTCTTTTGTTTTTTCTTAATGTTACAAGGTTGTGAGTCGTGGCTTCTGACGACTAGATGCCAAGAGAATGTGTACGATTTGTTAAGATAAAGAAGAGAGGAACCGAAGACTCGCAAAGAAGAAGCAGCGATTTATAAACTCTGTTCGTTGAAATAATAGTAAATTTGTGAAAACTATTCGAAAACGTGTATAGTGCAAAACAAGATGATACTTAATTAAGAGATGCGTTGAATTTTATGTACAACATTGTCATCTTGCAAGATTATTTATGTGGTTACAGCTTTAGTGAGCCTTGCGGTTGTATTACCGACGAAATATTCCCAACATCAGTTACTTCCCCAAAATTTACTCCTTTTTGCCACTTCATATCTCAATTGATAAGAAGGTACATGTGCACCTAATTATGCCCGAGCACAAGAGTCAACCTAAAATCGATTTTCACTATAATGCAATGCATTCCGATGAACTGTGCGTATTGTGATAACGATTTAACATGAGAATTGATAATGTTGGAGGGGCGCGCGCATCGCGCGTGATGCGCGCGGCCCAACAACTAGTGGAGTATAAACAAATGGGACGTATGGAATATTCCCGCCATCGGATCTGGAGTATTGGTTTTCTATTACATACCGGTGGCTTACGCAAATCGGAAATCTCTTACTCACGTTAACAAGCCAAGATGTCAGCAAGTCGACCAAACACAACTACTGCATTAGTTTAGATGCGTAAGGTTGACTAATGGCAAAAAGTTTAATTTCATTGAAAATATTGATTATGTAAGTCTTAAGTGTTTAAAATTTCAAATGTTTCATTAATAAAGACCAGAAAGAATATAAACATACTAATGTCATGGCCTTCCTTATCATTTTGCGTATATGAATCAATTTTTCAAGTCTCTATGTAGTTGTAATTTTTGTTACTTAGACATTTCGCCATTTCGGTCACTACTTGTCAATTCAATGTCAAATAATCTTGAGTTTGTCTTGTAGAGTTTCAACTTAAACTTCATTTCGAGCAAATGGACACCAAGACATATAAGTATTGATTGACATAACACCATATTTAACCAACGTAACTAATAAAAGTGAATATATGAAATATATTCGTGTTAAAAATCACGACATAAAACTTTAGACATAGGGACTTTAAAGTTATGAACGTGATCGAATTTGAACTGAATCGGATAGCGTAAGTACACAAAATACCTTGAAAATTGTTTACTAGAGTTGAGAAGAGAAGAAAATTTGGAAGTGGAGCGAGATCGAGATCCGAACTTCAAGGGGAAGAGTGTTGGAAGTGTCCATTTACTCACATGTGAGTGTCCCACATTGGAAATGAGGAGAGAAATTGTCTAGTTTATAAATCAAGGAGTTACTCCTCCTATTACCAATTGGTTTTAGGATGGAACCTATTTGGTTTATGAAGTGGGCTTTCTCTCTCCTCCTTGGGTGTCGGCCAGGCCCGTTTACGTTTTCACAAAGAGGGAGAGAGGACGTAATCAGAAATTAAATTAATCGACAAAAAATTGCCTAACATTTTAATCAAAGCAAACACACAAACAACAACAATATACTTTGCTTGCTTCTCTCTCTCTCTCCTCCTCCTCACATCACATGTCTTCTGGTTAATTTCTTAACTACCTTTCTCTCTCTCTCTCTAAAAGTTTTAAACTAATTGTAACTTCCCTGTTACGCCTCAACATATGCATTTTCTCATCCCATCTACTAACTCCCAAGGCACGTTTCCTCCCTCTTTCTCTCTCTATTCTTCATTTTCTCGACTGGGGTTATTGTATTTTTGCATTTTCATGCTTTATTTGATCAATTTATGGGTTTGTTTGTGTAAAGTTTGCACCTTTTTTATTATTAAAATTTCTGGGTAGATTGTGTAATTGATTTGTGGGTATTTTGAGTTTTTTTTGCTAGATTGAGCTTTGCCATTTTTTCCCATTTCCCAATTCATTTGATTGTTACTATTGGATTATGCTGCAGATTGTGATTGAAAGGTGCAATCTTTTGAATTTTGTGGTAAGATGAATGATCTTTGCATTTGTATGGGAAGTTAGTGAGAAGATTGATTGGAAAAAAGGATCCCATTTGGTTAATTTGTATGATTTTGGTGCTAATTTATTCATTTCTATGATTATCAAGGTTGAGAATGTCTGCATTGCATTACTAGACTTTCATACACTTGCTTAGCCTTATACTGATTGTCCTGGATTAAGGATTTGGTTATGAGTTTCGGTGTCGCGTTTGGACTTTATGTTTGGACTTTGGATTGGGGATATAGGATTGATATTGAAGGACATTGCATAACCTGGTATTCATACACTTGCTTAGCCTTATGATGATTCTCCCTGAATGAAGGATTTGGTACGAGCTTAAATGTCGTGTTTTGTATGTCATACTTGGTGTTTAGATGGGGTTAGAGACTTGGAGGGATCCAATTGAAGTATATGAGTCTCATTTGGAAGATGTTGTTTGAGGAATGCCATCAAGTTTTTGACAAATGTTGTTTTGTGTCAAAGGATTGGTGGCTTCTTCTTTATGCTTTTCATTTAATTTGGCTCTGGCATGGCTATTACGAAACCATAACCTGTTTTAGTAGGAATGTCTTCTTATTTTCGTTTTATTCGTTATATGTTTGGAAGTCAAAATGGATTGAAGTGTGTGCATGTTTTAATTCTGTGCAGCAGTCGATAATGATTTCATTTCACTCATAGTATTCAACTGATGTATATAGGTCTAGCTCTGCGTTGGTGATGCAACTTGGTTGGGTTTTGGTTTGTTGAAATTTACATTCAGATGAGAATCGCTTCCATGTGTTCCACTGTCTTTCGAATACCAAGATGTAGAGTTCACTCTTTGGTCAATACATGGTGGAACAGAGCTGATAGCTTGAGTATACCATGTAAAGAAGGCCACGATTTTAGGTTATTGAGTTCTAGTGTGTCTGAGCAAGGACCAAATAGTAGAAGGTGGACCAGGAGACCGATAACCACAAGTGTTGAAGGAAGTAGCAAGAAGGTTTTAAGTAGCGCAGCTAATATTAGGAATGGAATAACAGATGAAATAGTCACATCAGTGTCCACAAACTTAACTATAAAGGAAACAAGTCATAGCAAACTCCAACAGATTCAAAGTACAGATGTTCGACAACTCATAGCTGAGAATAAGGATTTGGCCAAGCAAGCAACTTTTATTGTCTTTGACCTTGAAACAACTGGACTAAGGAGAGATGAAAATATCATCGAGATTGCCCTTCTAGACCTTCAAGGGGGCGAAAACAGCACCTTCCACACTCTGGTTAATCCTGGACGTTCTGTACCAAATGCAGAGTTCCATGGTATCACAACTAAGATGGTCACCGGACCTGGTGTTCCAAGGTACTCTTATGCCACATGTACTTATTTTCGTGGTTGACACTGTTGTACATTTTGCTCTTTTAGAAAGAACTATGGCGACCTAGGCTTGGTGAGCTAGTGTTGTAGGGTCATGTACTCATGTGAATATGTGATCTTGGACTCGTGGAGTATAAAGGGAGTGTAAATTTGTTTGGTAAATGTCTGTCAGTTAACTAATTTATATTGCTTGGACCTTTGTATAGGATGGAGGAGCTGATACCAATCTTGTTAGAGTTTGTAAGAAGCCGCCAGAAGCCAGGGGGATTTGTGGTTATGGTAGCTCATAATGCTCGGTCTTTTGATGTGCCGTTCTTGGTAAATGAATTTACTCGCTGTTCCTGTCAAATCCCTTCAAATTGGGTCTTCTTAGACACAGTTCCTCTTGCCCGTGAATATTTGAAATCCATTGGTGAGCTCTTTTTCTCTGCACACCTCGTTGGCTTATGTTGGATTGGAATGTTGGATGATAAAAAGGGTCTTGATTGCAGGGATGGGAGCAAAGTACTCGCTCCAGACTCTTCGTGATCATTTTCGAATCGAGTTAGTAGGTTCCGCTCACAGAGCCATGTCAGATGTACGTGTATTGGCGCTAGCGCTTCAGAAGCTTTCATTCGCTTTGAAGGAGTCACCAGCCGGCCTAGTACAGAGAGCATTCACAGCTGACGAATTAACCAGTAGCAGCACGAAGAAGAAGAAAGACTCCCGCTAGTAGTCCTGTTTCTTCTTGTCAATGCCTGTATCATCCATTGTTGTTCAATTACGATGCTTCGTAATTATTCTTATTCGATTTTAGGTGAAGCGTCATTCCATTGTATTCAAATCTGTTGCCAATTATAGAAATGTAGCATTATTCAGTTCTCTCTCAGTTTTTTAGTTTATACTCTGTTCCAGTTTTATCTAATGCAAAAAAAAAAAAAAAAAAAAAAAGATTAAAAAAGGTGACAACGCCCACCGTGGGGCTCGAACCCACGACCACAAGGTTAAGAGCCTTGCGCTCTACCAACTGAGCTAGACGGGCTTGTTGACTTTAATGAACTATATTAGTAATTTATTCGTTACGACAACAAGGCTTGAGATAAAAAAAAAGTACGAAAATTGCTCTCGTTGAGAGTCGAACTCAAGACCTCCCGCTTACTAAACGGGTGCTCTAACCAACTGAGCTACGAGAGCTGCTTGGTCTTATACTAGTATTAATAAGTTAAATATTTATCAAAATATTGAGTGGTATACAGTATCCTTGGAACTGGTATAGACTGTAGAGATATCCAACTATCCATATTCCATGACATACACGCAAGCTGTTCGTACGTAAAGGTGGTTAGCAACTCATTATTCATAATTCGGATTCAACATATGACATGCGCAATTTGCTTGTACGCAAATCGCAATAGATGGTAACTCATTCTTCTAAGAATTTGGATCCAACATATGACTTACGCAAAATTTGCTTGTACTCAATTGGTGGCCGGTGGTTAGTAACGCATTCTTCTCAGAAATCGGGTTGAACATACATTACGTGTGAAAAAAAAAAAAATCGGTACTCCGACAAGTCTAAGCACAATGTGACTATTATGATTGTACATTTATACATATGGTAGTACTAAATTGCAATTGATGTGAAAATTCATGAGGCTTGACAAACAAGTGAAAATTCAGCTTTCGTTCTTGATCTTCGTACAAATGAAGGAGAGTTGCCTTTCCCAAATAAAATCAGTGTTGCACCGCATGATTACACGAATGAATGCAATGATACAGTAACCATTACATTGCATACAAAGCGTACACAAGAAAGCTAATTTTCTTTGTATAAGATTACGAGTACAACAAAAGGGATTTGATACGAAATTCTAACTGAGGGGACAAGATCCCAAAGAATCGATGTCAAATGGTCACAATCGCTTGGTAGCTCTAGCTTACTTTTCACATTCCGGTTCTGGAAGTGACAGCACTCCAGTTGTATGATGATGAAGTAGCTTGTTAAGGACTTAGGAGCACCAGGCAAGGTCCATGCCACTCCTGTCGGAAGCATCGGACAACTAGCCAAGCTCTCGAGGCCATTTCTCCATTTGAAGGACAGGCAGGGCCACACGGGGCAAAAGGTCTGGAGTACCCAAAAAGCTTCACAAATTAAAACAATATTTCCTTCAAAATCAGGAGAACCAACATGACAAAACACATTATGATGAGAACTGTTGCGCATTTCACCATTCCACCACGTCTTTGAGTTCTATCTGCCTGCAAATGCAACACAGAAAAACGAGCAAAGATAATTGAGTACAGTAAGCTAACAGAAAGATCAGAGCAGGAACTTTCAACTAAACATCACGAGAAGATGACCTTCTGCAGCTGTTTTAAGCCCTCATCAACTGTCGCAGCTACATTCTGAATGTTGTAATCTATCCTATCAATAATTGTACCCTGCAAATTCAAAAGGTCAACCAAACTAATCCTCAGATTGTGATCTCCAGCCACATGATGAGTTCCCTGTAGCTGCTAACCTGATCTATCACCAATACGGAGAGGTCCTTCATGATCTGAGCAAGCTCATTGACTGATTCCACAACCTGGTTTAGCATAATGTATAAACATAAAAGAATTACATAGATGAATTACAGAGCAAAACGATCACATGAAGGTCATGTACGCTCATATACACAATTGAGAGCCATTTAAGATATATTGACACTAATGAAGCTCACATCAGATCAGAAGAAGCATAATACAATGAAAAACTATATCAACATCAACGCGGTGCCTCAAAGGTTTCTCCACATATTAAATGACTAAATCTATTTTTCTGCTTCAGGAGTTCAGCAATTCTTTTGACTCAAAGCCCATAGTGCCAAAAAAAAAGGATATTAGCAAAACTGCATAGGTACATAACTCATACGGAGTAGTTATCAAAGTGATAAGAGGATCATCACCTGCTGGATTTCGCGTTCCCTTTCAACTGTGAAGGCTTCACTCTTCTTTATTTTAGCAAGCTGGTGTTCACTGAACACCTACAGATCAACATATCATCAGAAGAAAACAAAAATTACACTTGAGATTCGTCAATAAAAAAACAATGCAAATAATTGGACTTGACAAATTAGTTTTCCACGCCAGAGCTGTAAGTTTCTCCATACGAATATATACGGCTGTTCGCAACATTTCAAGAATTCAACAAGGATTGAAGGGTTCTAAGAGAAAAGTTTCCAAAGACCTCCACTTTACCCTAAATAAGTGATGCTCAATCAATTGCTAAAAAAAACTACCACCTTTTCCAGAAATAAACATCTCCACAATGTAGAAAGAACTGAGGTCAATTCTCTATACCTGGTCATCCAAGTCATCGTCTTCTAGTTTCGATCTGCTTCCACTAATATTTATTTCCAAGTCTACACCATCTGGGCCCTAGACAAAAAAAGCATCAGCTACAGATGTTGATATTGAAAAAAACATGCATACATTATCAGTATGATTTGTATTAGCATATCCATAATCACAAATTGTCTATACGGAGAAATAAGGTAGTTAACAGATTATGATACCAACCTCTTTTTGTTGCTGAAGGCGCTTTAGATATGTAGACTGTTTTTTCCGAAGCTCCATAGACAAGTTTTGAAGGTCGGTAGCTAACGAGCGCTAAAACAGAAACATCCACACTTTAGATCCGTTACATCCAAAGCACAAGCCAGCGCATGACACATTAAAAACGGCATGAAGATTATCATGTTAAGGAATCTGGAGTTCGAAAAACCAATGTGATAGAATTATCATTGCTTAAATGTTATATACCTGCACATTTTTTCTAACATTTGAGTCCTCTGAAGGCCCAGCAGCAGAAAGTCTTTTCAGTTGTTTCTCTGATCTCCTTATCAAACCAGTTATTTCATTTGTCAGGGTCTCTATTTGATGTTGGTCTTCCTTACCATCCCCAAACGATGGCATCAATGCTTTTGCATGGGTCTTTGTCAGTTCAGCCATCTTAGAACGTGCACGGTGCACATTTGATGCCACATCTTCAAATACATCTACCCAGGCTGGCGGTAGACCGACTGCTATAGCACCCTGGCTGCACCAACACAGCATATTTAGTTCAATTGAGAGGATTAAAAGCATGGTGCTTGGAAGGAGGGGGATTTTCAAAAGATCATTTTCAAAAGAGATCCCAAAGTCAGAGTTTTTCCATATCGACCTAAAACCACAGAGAAATAATATAGAGCTAGCTAATTAATTTTAGAGCAAGATTGCAATGAACAATTATAAGTACATTACCCAAGTTACTTGTGTGACAGTTACTATGAAGGAAATGTCTTGTATGACAGTCATTTAAAGAGACAAAGTTTGATGTTGTAAAGTGATGAGATGGGGTTTTGAGGTTTTTAACAAAGCATTAATGTGTGCATTGCAATTGGCTGGTTCTAAGTGTGGCACAAGAAACGCCAAATTTAGTCGGACCTAGTTTTTGGCACATCCCACAGATGTTATAAGCTAGTTTCCATAGATGTTAAAATGCTCTTCTGTTGGCTATAAGTCGGAGCCAAGTGCCACGAGAATTTTTCATACCTTACTGCTCCAGCAACCTCTAAGTAGCAATATAGCATTACCTATCTTCTTATTGCCTTCTTTTTAATCCTTTACCCCCATGGAGGAACAATAGCCCTCACCAAACTACAAAGATACCAACAGAAGAGCAATTTTAACATCTGTGAAAAGTTGAAAACTAGCTTATTATTATTGTTATTAACATCTACGGGATGTGACAAAACCAAGCTTGGACGAGATTTGGCCTTCCTTATGCCACACCTAGAACCATCCAATTGAAGTGCACACGCCGATGCTTTGTTAAATACCTCTCGAAACACCATCTTATCACTAATCACTTTACAACATCAAACATTGTCTATCTCCAAATGACTGCCATACAAGACATTTCCTTTATAGTAACCGACACACAAGTAACTCGCTTTCTACATTCGCTTGCAAATGCATTAGATGCTCCCTACCATCTATGCAAATCCAAACAAGACAGTCACTTGGAAGATATCATCCTCTACGACTAACAAACGAACAAGACCTCATTGTCATTTATTCATAAAATCATACTCCATACATCTCTAACAATTCCCATTTCCCCTATTCACAGTCTGATCAAAAATCTGAACAATGCAGCTAATTTAGTGAATAGTATGGAGCTCAATTCATGCATTCCAACATCGAAAATTGCACAAACGTCGAAAACATAGAGAGACTGCTTCCGAATAATCCAACAAACAACTACGTAAATTGACTATAGTAAATCACACATCCCTTAAAACAAAATACACATCAAACCAATCAAAAATCTTCACCAACACGCAACATTAACAACGTCTGATATCGCATCGACATCGGACAGCTAAATTCAACAATGCAGATCAAAATACATTAAAATAAAAAAAAAAGTAGCCACCTGGAGGAAGTGGCGGGATCGGAAGTACTAAGAGGAGCGTAAGAGCGCGCATTCCGATTAATCAACGCCGTCGCAGCTAATTCAATACTATTCTGCGCCGCCGTCGTCGCCGCCGCCGATACCGACGTCGGAGCACGCACACTCTTCAAAGCGTCTCTGTGCTTCTTAAACAAGATCGTCCGATTTCTCGTCGCCATTTTTTCCCGGCGATTTTGAGATCTGGATAGCTTACTGAAGAAGATTCATTTGATTTTCTCCCCCTCTTTCGATTTCAGAGGGGATGAGTGTGAGATTATTTTTGGCGGGTAATTTTCAGATGTACCGGAAAACGGAAAAAGGCGAAATCTTGGTGATTTTTATCTCCCGGTGAATGGGAAAAATTGGACTAATTTGTGCACATTGTTATTTTTTTAAGTTTATTTTTCGAGCTAATTTGGTGGCCTTAATTAAGTAAAATTAAATTGATATGATTAAAAAGTCATACGGATAATGACGGCAAATTATATAGATCCGGCGATAAGAACTTTGTATAATTTGATCGAATTTGTACTTTTATACTTGTGTAATCACATCATATTGCCGTTTTTCATTAGAGTAATATATTCGACGTACATACGCGTATAAAAAACTATTATCTAGCTATTTGTCAAATTCGGATAAGAAATTGTTATAAGAAGTGTTTAATTTGCCGATTCCACAAACCACAAGGAACGTTTGATCGGAGCATATTCAGCATAATAAGTCCTACGCGCCAAAATGTATTGTCATGTCTCACGTGATTTGGATGGAGTATTATTTCGATTTCGACACGACTTAGCTATATGATTGTGTTGGCATGTTGGGTATAGTGGTATACTAATTGGTTGTTCTATGTACTGAGTAATTGACGATTAGATAACACGAGATCAATTCTCTTATCACTAAATTCACAAAAATACAAATTACTTTTTCGCCGTTACAAACCTCCAAATAAATTACTCATACTCTAATCGCAAAAAAAATGAAAAACTTTTATGTAAATCAAAGTATCAAACAAAAGGAGATTCAAAGTGAAAAAAACACACATGCATGTACTATAATTATTCAGCCGATTAGCCATCATGTCATCATGAAGCTGTATCCAACAACAACAAAATATAATTCAAGTGCACAAAGCAAAATTCTTTCTTACAAAATTCTCAATTAAAAATAAAAAGTCAGTCTCTTTAATTAATTAATAAAGAAAAAATAATTAGTTCACAGGGGGCAAAAAAGACCAATAAAAAAATGCGAAGCAGACAACAAAACAGAACTCAACTGTTAAACTCAGTCATCCCATCTTCTTCTTCTTCTTCCTTCAATCTTCATCATCACGTTTCATTTTCTCTCTCCTCAACTCCCAACCTCTCCTCCTCCTCACTCCTCCCCCAAAAAACCCCATTTCGAGCTCACTCCCTTAAAATCATAAAACCCCACAAATTTACATTTTACAATAATCTCATAAATTTTTACCTGAATTTTTCACTGAGCTCAGCTCATAAGAACCCTAAAATATAAGCTGTAATTTTAATTTTTTTACTGTGTGAGGTTGGTTTTTTTATTGACATTTGGAGTAATTATGGATTCTGATTCTTGGAGTGCTCGTTTGTCTTCTGTGTCTAAGAGATATCAATCTGCTTTCCAATCTCAATCAGGTAAATTTTTTTATAATGTAGTAAATATCATTTATTTTTTTTACTGTATGGTTGTTATTATGTTTGATTAATGCGTTATTTGGTATGTAATATGTTATGTTGATGTTGTTGATGATGTTTGATTGTTATGTTGGGTTTGTGTTGTTGTTGTTGATGATGATGATAGATATGTTTATGGGGTTTGACGAAATTGATGGGGATGATGACATAAGGGAGGAGTTTCCATGCCCGTTTTGCTCGGATTATTTCGATATCGTCGGGCTTTGTTGCCACATTGACGATGAGCATCCGGTTGAGGCGAAAAATGGGGTATTTACATTCTCTTCATTTTACTCTTTTTGTCAATGTTTTTGGAAGTTGGAAGCTTTATTTTTGAGTTTTGGTTTAAATGGTATAAAGGTTTGTACTTGTTTCTATTGATGATCTAGCTGAAGTTGAAATTTCGCGGAACTGAGAGTTTTCTGGCTAAGTTGAATGGTTTGTGTTGCTATGGAAAAGGTGAAAATTGGTCATGTCTTTAGGATCAAAGTAGTTGATCTTAGGAATTAGTATTGTGCTTGATGAACAAATGGGGCTGGAGTAGGTGTAGCTTTAAATTGATTGATTAGAAGGGTTGGTCGACTTTAGTTTGTGTCATGCGTAAATCAGGGCCAAGGTTCATGAAGCGTGGAGGGATCAGGAAGTTGGTCAAGTTGGGTGGTGGATGGTTGACTACGCAAGGTTCTTACTTTCAGTAGATTATCTGTGATGGTTTTGGAATTTACGTGCATCTGATAGTGAGTTTCATGAGTTCAATTGAAGGCAAACTGTACTAGTGTCTGAGTTTTGTGATTGTAAAAAGACTTTTCAAGTTCATAAGTTTCAGCTTGGTGAAATGTGCATGTTGCCCTCATAGACTCTTGATGTTAGTGGAAGAGCTTTGTCGTTATTTCAAGAAGGTTAAAGAAGCATCGTTGAGACTTTTTAGGTATGGATGTTAATATGTAATTATGCCATCTAAAGCTGACCACTAATGGAGGTGTTAATATGTAAAACTTTGTGTGAAGATTAGTCTAGGAGGGTAAAGTGGATGGATGCGATTGCCTATACAAGATCAAAGTATGTGTTGAACATAATAAGAGCCAACTTTAGGATGACAGGATCCCGTGTGATCATGGGCCAAAACTGGCTTAGGACATAAAGCCACTGTCAACTGAGCTTGATGATGTTGAACGACCTTTTTGGCATAAATAATGTCAGAGTATAGATAGATAAATGAATGAAAATATGAAATGAATTTGAGCAGGTTATGAAGCCATCATTGAAACAAGCATCATGTAGAGTACCTGTCACCTCATACACAGTTAAAGAAAGGGATATCATTCTTCTTCCTGGAGGAGCTTGTTGCTTGTAGTTTCTTGCAGACAAATGTTGGCAGGGTATCTTAGTGGAGTTTCTATAGGCTGGGAAGTAATAATCTGAGTTCAAGAGTTTAAATAGAAATGTACAGGAGATTGTGATTTATTGGTTCTTGGTTTTCGGGGTGTTGAGAAATGATCAGAGGTGGTTGAACAAGCCGAATATTATACTTTCTCCATTGCTGCTTGAGTCTACTAAACCCGAGCTAGCTCCTATGTGAGATTGTTCCTTGGTTTCCTAGCTCGCTTGTTTTTCACCGTTCACGTTAGGAGCAGCAGGCAAGGGGAGTTGACCATGTTATCTGCATAAGAATATTACGCAAAATCTTCTCGAGGTGACCATGTTACCTGCATTTCCACTCACGAGGATAGAGATTTGACCAACACTTAGTTGTCAATGATTGTTTTTTGGTCAATGGAAGCTCATGTCAAAGGTCCTAAAGCATCCCCTTCATATGGGTTTTCCCCTTGAGCTAAACTAATACAACAGCTATAGTATATGCTTTTTCGTGGTCGTCCAAGCCCTTTCTCTCCGTGGTTTATGACTTGATGTGTGTGCTTTCAAGATTTTGGCTTTCAGGAGTTTTACATTATCACAGTGTACCATAGCATGATCTGCCATGTGCCTTAGCCTTTAATCTGACTCTGAAACTTAGTCATGTGAAGTTTCCTAGGCTTCCTGAAAATTGATTTCCGTGAAATCTGATTTATTTGAAAAATTGGCTTCACAGATAACAGTGGTTTGATGTCACTCCTTTTCTTGGTAATTGCCTACGAGAGATAAGACACACTTGTATGGTTAAAAGGCAAAACCCAAGGATGCCCTTTTTTTTAATTTTTTTTAATCCATCTCACCCGAAATGCTTTGGTACTTAAGATAAATGGGATCTTGGATCTGGACTTTTTGCCGCCTGAGTAAACTTTATCTACGTTAACTGTTGCTATTATTGGTTTGCAGGTATGTCCAGTTTGTGCTATCAGAGTAGGTGTTGATATGGTTGCACATATCACATTACAACATGGGAACATATTTAAGATATCCTTTTGGCACTCAGTATTGCGGTTATTTCTTGTTTCATATCCTTTATGTTCTTTATCTTTTAGTCATTCTTCAGAGATATGTGTAAGCACTGACTAACTAGATCCCCCCACCCTTCCCCCGGGTTTCTTCTTGTGTGTCAAAATCTAAAAAGTGCTCTTGTTGGGATACCATATATCTAACGAATGGTAATATGAAAATATTACATACATACGTTGCCATTTTCAAAAAAAAAAAAAAAAAAAAGAAAAAAAGAAAAGTTTGATACTTGGAAGTCCTTGACTCTAATTAACGCGCAGCGCAAGAGAAAATCTCGTAAAAGTGGATCTCACGCAACACTTTCTTTATTGAGAAGAGAACTACGAGAAGGAAACTTACAGTCCATTTTTGGAAACTCTTCTTATTTAGTATTGTCGTCCAATACAGCACCTGATCCCCTGTTGTCGTCTTTTATATCACCCTTGGCTGATGAATTCATGTCTTCCCAGTCTGTAACATTAGCTGATACAAGCTCTGCAAAGAAAGGCTTAGAGGATAATTTACTCGAGAGGTTTGTCTGCTGCTAATTGCTATTGCTTGTTTCTAGTTTTTCTATTTGTAAACCTATAGATATTTGGTAATGCCAATGTACCGGAAAAGCATTATCTAGCTACATATCAGTATGATCATTATGGATGTATTTAATGTATAGTTCATACTTGGTGGATTGTCGTTCAATTTCTTGATATATATTTGCCTAATTCCTTACATTTTTCTAGCCAGCATTCACTAAAATAGCCTCACTAAAATTGCCTAATTTCTTGGTTGTTGTGTAGTACGCAAGGTTTTACTATGTAGGTCGTGATGGTGGTGAGGCCTCTGGAACTGGTATAGGTTTATCATTGTGAAAATGCAACCAAAAAAAAGATATGTTTTTGTTCATTTCAGTGTAGAAGATTGGAGTGACAATGTCCTGGTACCCAAGACAGATGACTTCAGCTGAGGGTGAATGCCACTACACTGGTGCTACAAAATAATTTCTGGGGGTTGAGGGGTGGATGAGAGCTAGGATCTAAATTGGTACCAGTTCTTATGGAAGCAAGACAGTGCAAGGTTCTGCCGCTGAAAACACTCGTGAATAGTATCATAGTGTCGGTAGATAAAGGCTAATAAAGTGAAGTTTGCCATGATTCTGCATTGTTGGAAAACTAAATGGCCCATAAAAGGCCGTAGACACATTTTGGTTTTTGTAAGCTTGGTTAGTTAAACTAGAATCAGGTCATAGGTTATCCTATGCGTCATTCATAACTGTAATCTTGATAAAAGGCGCAGTCTTTCTAGGATGATTGAAGTATTAGACTGTTGTTACATTTTCTGCACTAGTATATGTTGGGTCAGATTATCATCTAATTATGATCTCTTGTGGTGACAGGAATGTGTCAACAACTCCCCTGTCAATCAAGGATCAGAAGGAAAGGGCTAGGAGATCGGATTTTGTCCATGGCATGCTGCTGTCCACCATCTTCGATGATGAGCTATGAAGTCGCCTCTGGGGTTCTGGTTTGTGCGCTAGTGCTACCGAGAAGCTGGTGGTGCAAAACACCTGTGTAGTGAATATGATGAATGTATCAAACAGAGGAGTGGAAAAATGTGTAGGAATAAATGTAATGTAATGTTCGGCGTGTGGTATCCATTCGTAGATCGAAATGTGATCTTGTTATGGTGCCCCATCTCTTGTTAAAGAAAAGTATCATATGGATGCAGAAAAGCCTTGCTTTCTGAGTTTCTGCTTCAATTTCACGACATGCCCCCTTACCTTCGAAAGAGGAAAAGCACGCAAGATGCAATTCGTTATGAGCAAGCATTACTGTCTTTACGATGGAAAGATAATTTTGTTGTCTGAGATGTATATTAGACATTGGTTTTTACAGTCTTCTAGTGAGAGTACGGTTAACGCCATGGACCAAACTGGAAAGAAGACTCTCCCATCTGGAGTATGAATGAACAAGTAACGACCAGGAACAAGGTGCAGAGTAATCTTGAAGCCTCAGTAAAGGAATAAGTATGTTTCAGTGATCATTCATCTTTGCGATTGCGTACAAACTCAGACACATACAAACTCATACACATAGCAAAGAACATAGATAGAAGTACTATCCTGATTCCACATTGGCACTGTTGAATACGGAGCATGTAAAAAGAATAAAATATAAGTAAACAAAGATTTGCTGTTCAATCCGTTTTGTTGTTAACATGCCCTGAAGAGAAAGAGCTTGATATAATTAGTCACAGTTTGTTCCTACAGTCCTAGACAAGATATGATTATGCTACACAATGGCCAAAAGCAAATCGGCCCGAAAGGGAAAATTTTGCTGTAAAAGAAAAGAATCCTAATATCTAAGCATCAGTGTCTGTAATCCTGCCAATGTGGTGTCGTCAGTATGTCCATCATCCTTTTCACAACAACTTGCACAAACTCCTGAAAACAAACTAGGCAACAACCATTTAGTGGACTGCTCTGCACATTGGCAAACCTATCAAGATGATGGACACAACCCGGAGGCGGCATTATAAAAGTATCATGCCTTTGAGGTTCTAACCCACACGCTGCCATAACTGTGTGCACGGATCTTCTAAAAATCTCCACGAGACTGTTCTGATCTGCAATCATTTATCAAATTTAGAAAATAAGCATACTATGTCTCAGACAGATGCTGGCAAAACCACCAACAACGAAAAGGCAGAAATACAAGCTCACAAAAAGTACCAACAGACTTCTTCCACATTTCTTTCGTTTTTTTAGGGGGGAGGGGTTAAGGGGTTCCTTAGTTCAAGACTCGCGAATGGCTTATATTGACACCACAACACAAGCTGCGTAACATGCCACCTTCACATAACTAACACATCATAATGCAAGCTTTCTAAGGATGACCATGCATGTACATTTAAAGCTACACAACCTACATTATGAATTGAAGAGAGATGACATCAAAGGAACTTACCCAAGTTCATGTCCCGAGAGATTTCCTTTATTTGGTTTCTCACTATTGTATGTACTTCTTGTTTCACAAAATTATTACTATGTTCCTCCTCCCTGTTTTGTGAGGAAAACCCACCAACGCCAGCTTGACTGCTTGATCTACTGGTGCAGGGTCGGAGTGGATCGTTATCTGGTAGATGGGCCTGAGCGGCCCCCAAATTTATGCTGTTGAGGCCGCTCCAAGCTCTGGGACCATGAGCTGACTCAATTGCAGCTGTGAAGGGTTGACCCACATGTCCCAAGATGCCTTCCAGCCTTCCAGGACCAAAATCCATATTTTGCACACTATGAGGATATAGGTCCTGAAACCTACCAACTTGTTGAACATGATGAGACGTCCCTACATCTGTTCTACTATGATGAAATGTTGGATCAACCCCAAGACCTATTATATTCCCCAGAGACCGTATTTCACCTCCAGTTTGACTCCTTCTGGAAAGGATATGTTGTATTTGACGGTGTATTCTTCGTCTTCCTGAAACAGTAGATACCCCAATGCCAGAAACTGGCGAAGGAACTTGACGGCTTCCTCCAGGGAACCTTGGAGAAGTTAGAAACCCATCTCCTTGACTTAATGGTGTTTCAGGGATTGTCACATTAAGATCTATCTCTGCCATGTTCTCAAATGTTGACCGTCCATCAGAAGCACCATTAGCTGCTCTTTGATCGGGTATAAGATCATGAGCTTGAGGATGTAATGATGCAAGAGCAGCTGGTCTACAACCATCACAATACCAATTGCCTTCAGGAACTTCTTGTCCAAGACCAACACAATATGTGTGCGCTGGTGAATCACAGACATCGCATAGTAACATGAGGGCGTCATCCCCACCTTGATGGCACTCTGTACAAATGACATTTTCATAAGGATTAAGAAAGTCCCGAAGTTCCTCTTCAGAAGGTTGGTAGACCTGCATCCAACAAAACCTGATTCTATGAAAAAATGAACTAGAGTATTGAAAAAAGAGAAGTCTGAAGGACCTGGATTATGATAACGCAGGAGAAGATTAGGGGGACATGGAGAGAATCAAGACTTGAAGGAGCTTCAAGGACTGTACCTGATCACGTTCAGGAACTGTTACCACCGCATTCCTCAGATCAGAGCCTTTACCACATTTTGTAGGCTTACTTATGGTCACAAACCTCTGTTTGCAAAGTGGGCAACGTGTTTCTACTTTAGACCATTCCATAATGCACGCAAAACAGAAGTAATGAGTACAGCAGTTTAGTGTTCCACGGACGGTGCTTCTTCCCTCTTCTGTTAGGCAAATACCACAAACAGGCTTCCCCAAATCATTCTTTATCTCCTCTGCCTTCTCTTTGCCCTTCCTGACCGGAGGTTTCTTTGGCTCACAAAAAGCTTCATCTTCCTGATTTTTTCTTGAACTTCTCAAATTTGTGGCCACCGTTCTGCAAATCAAATTCGCTTCTCTGATTTGTTCCCTTTCTTCTTCAGATATAGTGAACTCACAATCTGATGGGTCGGAGCAATTATCTGAATCAGACCCAGCAGCCCCTCTTTTCTTCCTACGTCCTGCCTTTCCTTTTGTCCGGCCTCTAAGAGACGGGACCTCCTCAAGGAACTCTTCATCATCACCAGAATTTGCCTTTCTCCCCGAGCTGCTAGTCCTTTTACTTCTCTTTTTAGAAGTTTTCCTAACTGTCTTTGCTCTTCGTTTTCTCCGACCTTTCACAGAACTTTTCCTCTTCAATGTGGTCCTTCCCCTTTTTTTAGTCTTTGTCTTTGCCTTCGAAAACTCCTCCTCCTCCTCCTCCTCCTCCTCATCAACATAATCCTCCTCGTCTACATCATAATCCTCCTCCTCCTCCTCATACTCATCCTCGTCCTCATCCTCATCATCCTCCTCCTCCTCCTTCAGATATTCGAATTCCTCAGGGGTAAACTCATCATCATCATCATCATCATCTGAGGTAGCATCATCGTCACGTGTAACTTTTCTTCTCTTCTTTCGCCTATTTACACCATTCTTCCTAGACCTTGAAGATCCTTTCTGAACCCTTGGTTTTGGCTTCGGTTTTGATTTTGGTTTAGGCTTTACCACAGTTCTCCATCCACCTTTTCTTCCACCCTCTTCATCATCATCTTCTTCTTCCTCCTCCTCTTCTTCCTCCTCCACCTCCTTCTCGTTCTCCAAAAAGCTTTCTTCTTCTGAAGCATCTCCCACCAAGGAGTCCAAATCATCAGACTGCTCATCTACTTCATCAACTTCTGCCACGTAGTCCTCATCTGAATCCTCAGAGTCCATAATTTTCTTCCGTAAAGGTTGGTTATTTCTTTGTTGCATATCACTCCTACCTCCTCTCCCCATCTATTGATTGTCACACAAAGAGTAAAGACATCAATTTTTAATCAGGAAACACTATATACATTTCAGAATGTAAACTTTCTATGCAACCAACAGATTTAGCATCAAATCAATTATAAGTTAGAATTTCCAACTCTCCTAACGAAATCTAAAAAAATCATCACTTACAAAGAAATAATCATGCACCGATTTATTAGCATTTCTAGGCATATACCAAATTTGAACGAATAACGCCATATAAAAGAGATCATGCATGGCATGGCGATTTTAACCTTTTAACCAAACAGTTACCTTATAAGTAAAGATCATGGTAACACTAACCAAAAAAAGGCAGATACAAGCCGATCCCTAATCCCAGAACGATTACTAACCATTATTGTTTCATCCACTCAATCGCGAGATTGTTGGCTAGTTTGGAAACATATCACTCTCCAGCTAATTTCTAAGCCACACAACTACCTACAAACCTTAAGAAGATCACTAATCTCATACTTCCAAAACAAGACCACAATATATTGCATTTCGAGCATTAGATAGCCGAGGACAGAACAAACAAACCCTAGATCACTTCTATTCGGTCGTTTGCCCGAAATTCAGATTACTCCATCACAATCTATTGATCCAATCCAATTATAATAACCACACAAACACTCTAATAATAACCCATCTCCACATCTTAACCAAATTTTTACCTTTAACCCCAAAACTCAAAATCATTTACTTTACTTTTTAAACTGAGATCACCTCAAACTAAATTACTAAAAACACCAACTTTCACCACCTTCATCAATCCACAAACCCAAAATTTCAAATCTGAATTTGCTGAATTAATCAATCTTAATAATCACCCAAAAATCATCTAAAAAAATAGAAAAAAAAATAACATGCATAAATTATTTTTAATGCATAATCAAATCTACCTCAATTCTAAGCTGAATTATCTGATAATTCAAATCAATAAAACATTTTCACAATCAAGAACAACCCATCACTGATTCATCCTAATTCACCTTCACAATATAAAAATAAAATTAAAATCATTAAATCAACAACCCACATATTAAATATAACAAATTCAGCATAACATAATGATGATATAAAATTCATAGCATGCTAAAATTACCCATTTCATATAACAGATAAAATTATATATTTTTTACTACTATAACACAATTTGAGCCAAAAAAATGAGAATAAAATAAAATAGCACCAAATTAAATTATAATTAAAAAAAAAATACCCTGATTTAAAATGGGTTGGGAGAGGGAAAAAAGAAGCGTATAATTGACATTTTGAGGAGAGAGAATTAGGTACCTGAGAGGAGAGAGAAAGCAACGAACCAAAAGTAAAGAGAGAGGAAAAAATTTGCTGAGAAATGAAAATGTTTATTATGTGGAAAAAAAATTTGTTCTTCTTTGCTTTTTATATTGGCTGTATTTATCTTTTTCCTTTTAATTTTTTTATTTGGTCCGGTCGGTAAAATTTAATGTTTTTTTTTTTTAATTTAGTCCTAATTGCAGTAGATTTGGAAGGAAATTATTTTTAATGAGGTATTAAATTTACTTGATTTGATTTTATCTTTTTCTTTATTAATGTTTAATGCTAATGGCGAATGGCTTCCTTCTGACGTAAGCATATTGGGGTGACAATAGTGTCCATACTCAAATGGGGAAATTACGTGGAAATGCCACAAGTTTTTTCTTTTCCTTTGGCCACATGAAAAGCAAGTGGCAGCTCATGAGAGATAGAGCCTATAGAGTAATAGAGCCAAGAGGCATAGAGCTGTAGATTGACTCACACAAGATTTACGCGTTCTTCATTTATGCTCGTTAATGTGTAAATATAGCGTAATTTTAGACCGACCGTTGTAAGTATATAGTGTGGTTTGTGTATTGTATATTTGAGTTGTTGTATTTTTAATTTCGTGAATGGAAAAAGGGACGTAGGCAAATTTGATCACATTAAATTCGTGTTTATAAATTGTGTTACTCCGTATATTCTAATTTGGCCACATGAATCGTGAGATAAACTGTTTCATCGTATGGTAATGACTAATAATAGTAACAAGTAATTAATACGTATACATGGGTACAATACATTTCATCTTGTAAGAGAATCATAAGTTTCAAATTTACTTAAAGGACTCACATTTCACTCACTCGTGCACAAATAAGCATTAGAACATTAGTATTTACACATTGTTTTCGGGAAAACAAATACTCACACCATCAATTTAAACGCGTTTTTTCTTGTTGATGGTTGCAAATTTTGAGAAATTTGTCATTAGGACTTGCAGATATAGCGTGTTATGTGTTTTCCGCAAAATAGAGACTCTTGTGATTATTTTCTAATACTCTTTCTTCTTTATTTCACCGTGTAGTTCTCTTCATGTTTAACCCTTTATGCTATTTTCCAATCTTTTAACTTGATTATACCCTTACAGGCGTATCAGTCTTCGTTTATGACCAAACAGCAAGCTACTCACGCGAGCCCAAGAGCAATACACTCGGCAATAGAAAGCTCTGATTCTGTAGCCACGTTTGCGAATTTCGCTGGATCCTTCTCCATCATCTGTGAAAACGTCATTTTCTTCACCATCTGACAAGGATTTCTTAATGTCCTATTTTAAAAATCAAAGAGATCAATTAACTAAACAAAACCCGAGAAAATTAATTACAATAAATCAAGCATAATAAGATTAATTACCATGATTTTGAGGAGGCTTTCTGGAACAGTGAACGAAGAGAGCTACAACAAAGACAATCGATTAATTAATTAATTAATTTAATTCGATCAAACAAATAACTCACTGTAGAATAAACATCAATTCTTTCCTTTTCTACAACGTCAGATTAAAAGATCAATTTTGAATCGAGATCAAATCTTCTGCATCTTCAGTATGAAGATTAAACAGATTTCATCACAACTTCTACATAAACATATCAGATGACTTAAATATCTCATCTATCTATCTATTCTATTACTTTAAATAATTGCGTGCATAAATAACTGACGTGTACATCAATTAGAATAAAACCGACACGTGTACAAAATATAACATTTGATTGGTCCAAATATTTCCATATATTCCAATGCTATCTTAATAGATTTTAGTGAAATCAAATAGTATCTTTTATAACCAAAAATAAATCATAGAATATCTTCTATGAAGAAAAATAAAATTATGTGCTATTTTTGTAAATATTTTGTCATCAAAATATAATTATATGGTGTGATCTTGCACACATTAAATTGAGTTTTAAGCATGTCATGAAATACATACAATAATATCATTTTTCAATGGAATTTTAACGTTATAATTTTTGCGGAGTATTATATACTACTGTTGTGACGGGTGTGAGAGTGCCGATTAAGGAAAATATAATTTTGATTCAAACTTAAAGTTGATCAAGCCAATTTGAAACACAATTTCACAATATCACAAGCCAATTTTGTATTGTTTTAAATTCTCATCGGTGTTACCATCTCAATAAATTTAAAAATATATGTCAATAAACAGTTTTAAATTTGCAAATGTTGAATTTTTTAAAATTTTAAAAGTGACATGATATGGTAGTATTTTTACATTAACATTTAGAATTCCCGTACATTTTGCACGGGTAGATTTTGTAGTAATAATACTAATAGGCTGAAAAATATTATTACAAATGATATGTGTCACAATGAGAAAAAAATTATGTTAGTTTTCGAAGTTTAAAATCACGTAATGAAAAGAAATTAATTATATCATTAATGGAATCCATTTATCGCTACGCTACGTCCATTTATGTTGTGCTATACTAGATAATAAGACATTAGGTATATGAAATTGGTCTATTAAGAGTTCCGTGATTTCACGAGGTTTAAAACTAGTTTTTATTTATTTCAGACGCCAAATTAGAGATTAATAAAGAATATCAAATCAATTCTGTAACAGAATTAGAAGAAATAGTGTCTTTCTATGGATCATTAGCCGGATTAATCTGTTACAAAGATGCGCTCAAGGAGAAAAAGAGGAAGAAGAAGATGAATGTTTACTATAGTGAAGAAATCAATTCGGAAGGTGAGGTGAGTTAGAAGATTATCAAGAATCAAAATTTGGAAGAGTATGTTAATGATCTAGCAGAATAAGCGGCCAAGGTGGAGAGATCTAAGAAAAGGGCTGAGTTTTTCAAGAAACACATTGATGAGATGAGGATGGAGACCAAAACTCTTCACTCTTCATCACATCACTATAGATTTTTTATTTAAATTTTAGTTAATTATTTTAGGTGAGGGATAAATATAACATTATGTGTGTATATATAGAGAGGGAAAACCTAACTCAGAGTTAGATGATCACCGTCGGATTCCCTTTAATCTGACGGCTGAATACGTTTATGATTTTTTCTTTTTTGTATGATGGGTGAGGAATGATCGAAAGGGGTCATATGCCTTATGTGCATTGTGATCGACCTAGATGTATCTTTTTTTTTTTTTTTTTGCTTGCTTGTACATCATTCACATACACTAGTTTCACATCAAACTAACAAACCAACCCTTCAAGTTTAGAATATATCAAATGAAACTCAAACCTCCACAAAACTACGATCGTTGTGTTAGATGACTCGTGATCCGAAAACCCTCTATAATAATGCTGTTTCATGATACAGCTTGACCCGAGGGGGCCTATTGATCTCTTATAGTTTTGTCGAAAGATGAACAGATCCGCTAGCCAGTAAAAGAGAATTCAGCATCCGTCTCAACGCCATGGCAAAATTAATGAACGTCAGATCCTCGTAAGTTCTCAATTTAGACCACCTATATGGTGGTAGAGATACCCTCTCAAGGAGGTAGAAACGAGTTATTATTTATAATAACTAGTAATAACTAATTGATTAGAGTGAAAATAACAAGAAAATTGGGGCTTACCACCATCTAATTGATGGATGTTAGCCCCTGTATTGAGATTTAGAGGCATTAAAATTACTTCTAATTTCTCTTAACCTATCTTCTGCCATCTCTCTCTTTCTTCACCCTTAAGAGCATCTCCAACAGAGAGCTACAAGCATTGTAGTTTTGACATGCCAACTAGGAGAGAGGAATTTTGAGCAACAATCACAAAACACACCTCATTTGCTACAATGGTAAAACTACAAATAATGTAGTTTTGGGTGGGCCTTTAAATATTTTTTTAATGTTTTAATAAAAAAATTTAATTCTCAAGCTACTCCAAGATATGTATCTTGTGTGACTAACATGGTTTTGTCAAGCTACAAAAAGAAAAAAAAAAAACAATGGTGTGAGCTGCTTATGTCAGCAGTTTAAAAACAAAACTACATGTTAAACCAACCATTGGAGATGTTCTAATGCCTGCTTTATGCTCATATACCTACATAAACCTTTGATGAGGATTGGTCGAATAGAAATAGGTCATTTTCGGCCCTTCTTTGTACATAATTTTCACTTGTTTGTAAAATTTCTTTGAGAACATGAAGTATTACAAATTTTTTTATGATAAAAATTATCAAAATATATTTTAAAGTGCTCGCCACCGCCATTACAATGATATGTCATATTCATTGTACAGATTTTAATATTTAATGGTCAAAAGTTATAAGGAAAAGTAAACGGATTAAAAATTGATGAAACTCCTAAATTGATTTAGTAACCAACTCTTCACATTATAACGTGATAAATTTTCATTTTCTCTACAATATTTTTTTTAACTTTGCTAGTTGGCAAGTTTTTTTTGGCTATGTATAATTATTTCTCATACATTATAGAACCAAATTGACTCAATTTTTTTTTTTGAGAGGAATTGACTCAATTTTATTTGATGTCAAACAAGATGACAAAACTAACCTAAAAAGTCTAACCTCCCAGGCTCCCACACAAGGAAGCCACGTGGCAGTCATTCGTGGAGTTGCCTAGATTTTGGGCACTTTGGTAGCACAATATGTGCCACAAACTTGCACCAAGTCTTGCCAATCGGGCGTTATCTCTTCAATAGCTTCAACAACACTACTACTATAAACTACCCAAAAAACTCCCTCACTTCCTCTTCTTCTTCTGGCTCTTATTATCCCTCAAAAAAAACACCATTTTCACTGATTTTTACCATTTTTAAGCTCAACTTTAATTAGGGAGGGAGTTTTTAGAGTGAAGTTGAAGATACCCACCAAAAAACTCTCTCCAAAATCCAATCTTTTTGGTAATTACAATGGAGTTTTCCACTTTAGAGCTTCTTTCATCACCATTTATAACTGGTTCTTCTTCAAACTTGTTAGATGCTCGGAAATCTTCACTTTTACCCCTTCATTCTCATTTTCATACGATTAAAGCTTCGAACTTTGGTAATAATCCGATAAAATCTTCAAAACTCACAAACCCTAGGCTCAAATTATCCCAAATTTCATCAAAGTTGTCAGCTTTAGCAGTGGAAACATCCGACCCAGATACCCAAAGTAGGGAAGAAATTGAGGCATTGTTTTCTAGGGATTCTAGCAGTGATTATGATCAAAGAAGGGGGAATAATAGGCAGTCATATTCTGGGGCTTCAAGTGTATCTTCTGGAGTAAGATTAGAGAACATTACTAAGAGTTATAAGGGTGCTACTGTGTTGAAAAATGTGAGTTGGGAGGTAAAAAAGGGTGAAAAAGTTGGGTTGGTTGGGGTAAATGGGGCAGGTAAAACTACACAAATGAGGATTATATCAGGGTTAGAGGAGCCGGATTCAGGGAATGTAATTAAGGCTAAGAATAACATGAAAATCGCGTTCTTGAGCCAGGAATTTGAGGTTTCATTGAGTAGGACTGTGAAGGAGGAGTTTATGAGTGCATTTAAGGAAGAAATGGAGGTTTCTGAGAAGATTGAGAAGGTGCAAAAGGCAATTGAGGGTGCTGTTGAGGATTTGGATTTGATGGGGAGGTTGTTGGATGAGTTTGATAGACTTCAGCAGAAGGCACAGGCTGTGGACTTGGATATGGTTGATGCTAAGATTAATAAGTTGATTCCTGAACTCGGGTTTTCGCCCGAGGATAGTGATAGGTTGGTTGCTTCTTTTAGTGGTGGATGGCAGATGAGGATGTCTCTTGGGAAAATCTTGCTTCAGGTATTAGAGTTGTCGTATGATATAATTTGAACTTATGTTTAGCTACATGGAGAATTTGCTATGTTTTGTATGCTTATGCTGGGTCATATAATTGTCTTTGTTTGCTATGTTTCATTTGAGTACTTGAGTTTGTATTAGTAAAGAGTAAAGACTACTCTTCTTTACCCTAGTCCCTAGTATTATGGAGTAGAAGTTACATTGAACTGAGTCAACTAATTGAGCTGTAGTGCAAGTTTAAGACAGTGTGGTTATTGGGAGAGACAGTTATGGAACACAAAATTTTGCTTGATTTCGAGATTTCGTGATGCTTACACCTACACTTAAAAGTTGAGGAATTGCTTTGCAAAACTATGCTATGTTTTGATTACTGACGACTTGTTACATCGAAAAAAAGGTTGCATATGAATCTAGTGCTGTTCTGTATGCTTTCAAATTTCAATGTCCCTGTGCTGGGTTACTGATTGAATGTGTTGGCTTTCGAGTTTCGATTAAGATGTTTCTGTCATTTGCAGGATCCTGATCTGTTGCTTTTGGATGAGCCTACAAATCATCTTGATCTTGACACCATTGAGTGGCTTGAACAATATCTTAACCAGCTGGATGTTCCGATGGTCATCATATCTCATGACAGGGCCTTCCTTGACCAGCTCTGTACCAAAATTGTGGAAACAGAAATAGGAGTGGCTAGGACATTTCCTGGGAACTATTCTGACTATATAATCTCAAAGGCAACTTGGATTGAAACTCAGTTTGCTGCTTGGGAGAAGCAGCAGAAAGAAATTGAACAAACAAAGGACTTGATCAACCGGGTCGGTTCTGGAGTGAGTACTGGCCGAGCATCTTCTGCAGAGAAGGTAAATTACATGAAGTCTTTCTATGTCTGTACAACATGTTATGGTTGAAGCTGTTTTAAACGAGAGAACTATATTTTCTTTCCGGTTACATTTTGATTCAATGGGTTGCTGTTTATTAACTTAATGTTGAGGGTACTAGTGGTTTAGGGGCGTCACCCCTTTAGGTGTATTGTTGTATACGGGACTCACCCATTGGCGTCCTTTTGAATATATTGATATCCTAACTTAGCTACAGTTATTGTGGATGATATTGTACCATCTAACGTTTAAAAACGAAAAGAAAAATTGTACCGTCTAGGCAGTACCTTGAGTCTTTGACTTGTTTAGTCTTGTGATTTTGATATCATTGGTGTCATTTGCTAGTAATTTTTGCAGACTGATTACTGCTGATTATTAGTGTTCTTCACTTCTGGAGAATGTGGTGCACATTGTGACATTCTACTTCACAATTGCATCTTTGGACTGTACTGTAGTAGGATTTAGGCCTTGTTCTGGAAGGTCATATCCTTTATGAAATTGATGAGGGAACTTATGACATGATTACATATCAGAAAATTTATGTTGACAATGAATTCATCTTTCTCTTTTGCAACACGTGAGTTCATTGGTTTATGGGTGGGCTCTTGAGTCTGTAACTTGCAATTTTTTTTTTTTTTTTTTTTTTTTTTTTTTTTTTTTTGTGCTCAAGTCATGTTTTATACTTCATTATTATCCAACAAAGTGGCGAGTAATCATACTGCATTTTAGCTGTGCACCATTCCTAATCTATCTTTGCAACTTTGATTATTGTTATTGTAGAAACTAGGAAAGCTTCAAGACGAGGAGCAAGTTGAGAAGCCTTTCATTAGGAAACAAATGAAGATCAGGTTTCCTGAGCGTGGGAGAAGTGGAAAGTCAGTTGTAACTATTAACAATTTGGACTTTAGCTATGGCGATAATGTGAGTTAAGCTGCTTGCCCTTTCTTCTTAAGTGTGAGGCTCATGTTCAATTATCTTACAAGTATTTACTTGTCTTTGTGCCAGGTGTTATTTCGTAAGGCAAATCTCACAATTCAGCGAGGGGAGAAAATTGCAATCATTGGTCCTAATGGGTGTGGGAAAAGCACTTTATTAAAACTGATACGGGGTTTGGAGAAGCCCACTGCTGGTGAAGTTATTCTTGGGGAGCACAATGTTCTTCCAAATTATTTTGAGCAGAATCAGGTATATGACTATGGCTATGAGGTTTCAACGTTATTGAACTTTCTGGTTGGCATAGATTGTTGTCTCTATGGAGTTTACCCTTTCCACATCACCCAAAGTCTGCTTGGTGACCACCTGTAGCTCAAGTAATGCTAATTGCTAAAGGTTTGATTTCTCTATTTCCAGGCTGAAGCGCTGGATTTGGATAAAACGGTGCTCCAGACTGTGGAAGAAGTTGCGGAAGATTGGAGAACTGATGACATAAAAGGTCTTTTAGGGCGATGCAATTTTAAAGCTGACATGCTTGATAGAAAGGTCTCCCTCTTAAGTGGTGGAGAGAAGGTAATTGTTTCCGCATCTTGCTCTTGAGCTCTTCAGCAGCTGGACTTATTTTAAAAGACTTATCACATTGATTTTCTGCTTGGGCAGGCGCGTTTGGCCTTCTGCAAATTCATGGTCAAACCTTCAACCTTAATGGTTCTAGATGAACCCACAAATCATTTGGATATCCCTTCAAAAGAGATGCTTGAGGTTTGTCACTACTGCACAGTTCTTTACGTGCAATTCTTCTAGCTACCTTTATCATTAAATCTTATATCCATGTTTTAATTATTTCTCAGGAAGCAATACAAGAGTATGATGGTACAGTGATTACAGTGTCTCATGATAGATACTTTATTCGTCAAATAGTTAACAGGGTGATTGAAGTCCACGACGGATACATAAAAGACTATATTGGTGACTACAATGTAAGTCTTACTGTATCTCATTTTCTCCTCTCTTTGTGGAAGGATTCTTGGATTACGCTTACTTGGTAGACAGAATTTTTTAGATCTGTCCCTTCTTCCTGAAATATTGCCTCCTTTCTTTCTCTAATGGGCCTACAACACTATGAATATATTGCAATGTTTTTGTAGTGGCTACAACCTTTAACTGACAATTGAAAATGAATTTTAAGATATGAATAAGTTTACTCTTTTTTTTTATTTTTTTTTATTTTTTATTTATCACAGTGAAGTTAATTTGAAGAGAGCAACAAATTTGCTCAAAATTGTCATCATGCTATACTATATCTTTATTGTAATATATATATATTTTTTTTACTTCATATTATAAGTTCATTTGATGTTCTCATGATTTAATTAAATAAATAATGGTGGATGGTCGGACTCACTGTTTCTAAAAGATGAATGCACTAGATTAGCTAGTTTGGTAGTCAACTGGTCACCACTAATTCTGGCCATTGTAAAAAACTAAAAACTCTTGAATACACTAGTACACTAGCCAGCCTCCAATAGATCATGTTTCTTTGTGAAACACATTTGTTGGTTAACCCTCATTTCGATTAGGGCTATATTCTAGGGTGAAAATTGTGTCATCTGTATACTCGTTTGACTTCCTAGTTTTGTAAAGGCCTTGGTTCAAAAAACTAGTGCCACCTGAAACCAACTGAACAAAATTGTCTGAAGTCAGATCTACTGGTTTTGTTTGGATCAGTCGTAGTCTTTGTAGTGTACGAGAGGTGAATTTAGAAGTTGCCATGAATGTCTTTTAAAGAAACTCTATTGAAGACCCAGATTTGGTCGTTACCATGTTAGTGGAGACACTGGTGATATATTTGGTTCTGAATGGTCACAGTATAGTGAGTAGTATACTTCTAAAAGATATACGAGTAGTAGTATTTTCACTTTTGACTCTGGTCTTTCAATGTACCAGTGTTCCGGATGCTTATGCAATGCAGAAGTTCTATTTAAGTTTGTTCGTTGAGGCTTATAAGTTCTGTATTATCATGCAGTATTACTTGGAGAAGAATCTAGACGCAAGGGAAAGAGAGCTGGAACGGGAGGCAGAGCTTGACGAGAAGAACACCAAAGTAAAAGCCAAATCCAAGATGTCAAAGGTGGGTTCTTAGTGGCTTGCTCTGAGCCTTGGATAATACCGTGTTTTTTCTCAATCAGCTTGAGCATAACTAATGCATGGTTTAACAGGCGGAGAAGGAGGCTCGGAAGAAGCAGAAAGTGCAGGCATTCCAGCAGGCAAAATCAAAATCCAAGGGGTTAAAGAACTCGAAGAGATGGAACTGAGGGTATCTTTCGGTATTTTTGATGAAGGTCCTCTCGTTACCACCAGTTTGCAGTCCCCGTTTGGTAGAACCTCCAAACCAAATACTAGTATGATCGCTGTATATAACTACCAGTTGACGCGTACATAGGCTTCTAGAGGTCCTGCAGTATGAAGCTGCATCCGAAAACAGATACAATTTTCTTCTGTTTGTCTCACACATGTTGCCTCATGTTAGTTATTGTATTACCTTAGTATCAAAGCAACAATTCCTCCGCTTTGTAAATAACAATTGTGAATCACACATTTTTTTGGTGCTTCTACTTCGTTCATGGGTCCTCGTCATCGTACCGAAAGTTGTCATTTGTGTTTGTAGTTTGACTATGTCAAATCTTGTTCCGACCAATCCGACGTATGAGAAACTATACGAAAGATAGGTGCATGGTGGTCGTGATGTTTATTTCGATGATAAAAAAAAAAAAAAAAAAGAGAGAATGGGTATGTTACACGTTACACCCATGAAATTCAAATACTCCCTCCGTTTCTTTTGTTTCTTTACGTTTCGTTTGAATTAGGGGAGCACTTTTTTTTTCTTTTTTTTTTTTAATCAAATGTCATACTCGTATTTCAGTTGTGATTAAAGAGAAGTGCTATACAGAATACATATTAAATGGAAATTACTCCTATGTTTGGTCTCGATAATCGCTAATTTGGGTGGAAATTAACAGTGATGTTTCGTGGTAAATTTGTAGTTGTTTTTTTTTTTTTTTTTTTTTTTCAAATCGCCAGGGAATAAAGTTACTCGTAAATCGTAATACACCTTTCTTTTTCCGTTTAAACCCATCAAACGAAAACCGATTAGTAAGTGAACCAAACAACGGAAACGCTAGATTCCACCATATCTCCCCCTCCTTATGTATTGCAGTACTGGGGCTCCCAACTTCCCCACTGAAGTGGAAACTTGTTCATGAAGATGAGTAAACTGGGATTTCCACTGTCATCAGCTCAAATCAGAATTCTACCTGGTAAATGTTCTTCCCATTTCTTCATTCGTTCTGCATTTCAATTACAATGTCACCGCTACAAATTTAGTACCCTTGTTCATGATCGTCAATCATTTCTTAATTCAATTAGAGAACAATGCAAATTAGGGTTTTCAAGTGTAGAAATCCCCCTTTCAATTTTCCAAAAGATGTATACTTTACGGCCGAAACCATCAATTATTGTGTTTACTCAGCTGTTTACCGCAATGTCCAAGATTAAACCCGACCCCCCTTTTGCCCATGTAATTAATCTCTGTAATCAGCTTGAGTTTTCGGGTTTTCGTATCGATAAGCATTTGCTTGGTATGCTCACCAATTGTTATTGCCACTTGGGGCGTGTTGATTACGCTTTTTCTCTCCTTGGCAAACGGGTTAAGCTTGGTTATCCTCTTGACGAGGTTTTCTGTAACACTTTGCTTAATGGTCTTATTCATTGCCGTAAGTTGGACCATGCTGTTCGGTTGTTGCGTAAAATGGTTGAGTTAGGGTTTGAACCGAGTCATGTTACCTACGGTGTTATGTTCAAAGGTCTTTGTCGAAATGGTGACAATGCTGGTGCTCTCAATTTGCTTAGGAATATGGAGTCTAAAGCCGCTTTTAAACCTAATAGTGTCGTATATAGCACTATCATTGACAGTCTTTGCAAAGACGGGTTGTTACCTCAAGCCCTCGACCTTTTCAGTGAGATGAAAGCCAAGGGTGTTCCACCGGATTTTATCACTTATAATAGCCTAATCAGGGGACAGTGCTGTTTAGGGAGATGGGATGATGCCAAATATCTGTTGACTGAGATGTTGGAGGGGAACGTAACCCCTACCATTGAGACATACCGCATGTTGGTTGACATGTATAGTAAAGAAGGTATGGTTGTTGAAGCAAGGGCTATACTTACATTCATGACAGAGAGAGGTTTAAAACCCGATGTTGTTACTTACACTGCTCTCTTGGACGGGTATTGTTTGCGTGGCCAGATGAAGGAGGCCGAAAAGGTAATGGGTTGGATGGTTAAAGATGGTTGTAAACCGGATGTTGTGTGCTTCAACGCTTTGATCAATGGCTATTGCAAATCTAGAAAGGTCAATGAAGCTCTTGACCTTTTCCGGGGTTTGCGACTCAAAGGAGTAACCCCAGATGTTGTCACCTATAATACTCTTATCGATGCCTTCTGCAAGAAGAACCAGGTAAACCACGCCCTCCTACTTTTCGAGGAAATGAAATCTCATGGAGTAATTCCAGATGTATTTACTTATGCTGCGTTGATTGATGGTCTTTTACAACACAAACAAATTGATGAGGCGGTAGCAATGTTTAAGGAAATGAAGACCAATGGAGTAGTCCCCAGTCTTATTATCTATCATATTATAATGGATGGTCTATGCAAAGCCGGAAGACTTGGAGAAGCAGTGGATGTGTTTTCATTCCTTCTGTCTAAGCGGGTAAAGCTAAATGTGCGCACTTACAATATTATGATTCACGGACTATGTGGAGGAGGGCTTCAAGATGATGCTAGTGTCCTATTAAGGCAAATGGAGGACAGTGGATGCTCTCCAAATGCCATTACCTTCAATATAGTAATTAGAGGTTTCTTGCTTAATAATGATGTCAGTAAAGCTTTGGAGACTGTCAGTTTAATGACTAGGAAGGGGTTTGCAGCTGATAATCATACACTGTCATTGTTTGCGGACTTACTTGCAGACCCAAATGCCAGCGACACCGACAAAGCTCGTCTTCAAGAGTGGTTTGGCATTGAAGTGTGATTTCAATGCAACGGACTCCAGAAAGTTTTTCGGGTATCAGGTATGCATGTGTGATGGTATTATTACTTAGGCTCTGATTTTGTACTTAGTGTGATCTTGATTCTTTTGATGTTATGTCTGGGTGTTGGATCATGAGTATTTGGATTTAATTCACTCATAAAGGGTTAAGTCTCTATTACAGAACGAGAATGAACAAATACAGCACCATCAACAAGAGAACAACATTACCAAAATGCCTCGAAGTCTCCCTCCTCCAGTGAGGTAAGGCGAGAGGCCAAGAGGGGTCAGGTCTTGGATGCGTGTTGAAACATGGGAAGTCTTCTGGCTCGTCATCTACTTCAGACAAGGTAATATACGCGTCTTTGCGAGATTTTAGCAGTTTTATTGTTCATTAATCTGTCTTGCTAAGAGTGGTTGTGATTTGTGAAATGCAATTTACTCTTTGCTTTCATTCTTATCCAATTTGGGTTGAGGGCATCTGAACACATCTACAAACATTGTCTCATCTGAACGCATTGGATAATGGATAGTAATATATGATTACCTAGTCAAGTGATTAGCGATGCCAGCCTTTTGGTATATGGATTTTTTTGGCTTCATAGAGACGAGAATTCGTGCAGTTTATGTTTGGTACTTCTTGCTTCACTGGATGTAGTTCTGATTGCTGAAGCTTTAGAGTGATATGTTTCTCTCATTCATAATCATGATTTGTAGATTCTGGATGCGCTTGTGGATGTGAGGGTCACCGTATGACAGAAGAGCGTTCCGTGGTCATCATCTGGATATTCTAATGAACGTGTCATGGCAGAGCTCAAGGAGAACTCCTCCTACGTCAACCCCAAGCCCAAGCTTTCCAAGGTCGGATTTAGTCACTGATCGTTGGTCGTTGAGGGCAACAAGAAGGTTTTGTAATACTAAAAGTCATATTGGCAAATACAAATAAAGTCTGTTACATTCCGTCGTCAAGGAAAATGCAGTTGATCATCTGTATTTTGTATACCTTTTTGCTACTTTGAGTAGTGTGAGTGTGAAGCTAAAATAGTCGGGAACTTGTTGGGCGGTAAACAAATTTTGAACAATATATATACGGTACAACCTAATAATTCAAATCATTTCTCATAAGTTTGGAACATCAATTCACCTCCTCTTCGTCGATCTGTAATGAATTACGGTGAAATCGATTTAGATCAGAATTATGTCATAAAATTCTTATAAATGAAACCACAACTTATAAGTACCCAAGTGACGTGAAATGATTTGGTACAATTGGTACAAATTGTCCTACAAGAGACCTTTTATCGGGAGTCACGTATTACGATTACCCGATAACCAATACAATACGGTGTCACCCGTGTGCACCTTCATAGATACGAATTCGAAAAAAACAAAACTACAAGAGAGTTGAACTTGAGACCCTTGACCCAACCCCGACCTTCAAACTTCAAACTCACGTGTCCACTATCCACCTATCACGAAACGGGTCTCCGATCTTGGGTATTCGGATCTTGGATATCCGGATCTACACCACCTTCTTTTCTCAATTTGAATTTCATGTACAACGGAAAAAAGGACCGTCATTTTCAATTTCAGTCTCTCTCTCCTCTCCACATGCGACGCTGCGTCCGACTCTCTCTCTCTCTCTCTCCTCCGAAGTTATTAATTTCACGCCTAAATCAACCGTGAAATTTACGCCTAAATCAATCGTGAAATTTACGCCCAAATTAACCTAGGAATTCTACAGGTACATTTTAATTTCTTTTACCTATTACTACTATTATCGATTTTTCTCTTTATTTGATCGAATTCTGTTTATTATACATGCTAGATTGTAGCTTCTATTACAAGATTTGGGTGAATTCTTAGTGTTGAGTGTGGAATTGGAAGACAATTTGCTGCGGAAATTTTTTAATCCGATTGATAGAAAATTGCATTAGTTAGGGTTAATCTGCCTCAATTTTTGGGGCTTAGTCGAATTGCTCTAGTTAGGGTTAAGTCACATTGTAAGAAGCCGAGTCGGCGAGTGCGAGGCTTTTGTTTGAAGCTTGAGTTTGATGGAGTTTAAAAGGAAGCGTTATGATTACGACAATGAGAAGCGTTGCAAAATGGCGAATATTTCTGTGCTTATTGATTTACTCGTTAATGTTATTTTTAGGCTATCGTTTTTTTTCTTTTCTGCGGGGGTGGGGCTATGAGGATGTGAACCCGGGACAACCCCGAGGTAGGTTGAGTTCCTAACCACTTGGCCAACCTTGATCCTCGGTTTCTTGCAATTATAGTAGCCTAGTAGGTAGGTGAGATGAACGTGTAGCTGTGATTTAGCCTTCATCTTGGTAATTACATTGAGGCTTAAGTGTAACGGTGCTGATTCGTCCTCTTGCGTTTTGTAGTGCGTTCTTCACCTGGAATTTTGCTGCCGGCCAGGTGTAAGCTGTGAGGATCTTTTGGGAGGCTGAATGAATCAAGTTCTGTTGTTTTGGGGTTGATTTAGTGGGATTTGTAATCTTGGCGAAAAGAAGGGATAAGAGGATGGCTAAGCAGCCCGTGGCATCAGATTGCAGAGTAGCTGATGTTGTTAAGAATCATAAGAAATCAAAGATTCATTTAGGTTCATCCACAGATCGAGAAGTTGAACGGCAGATTGCTGCAGTTAAGGCAATCTCTGACATGGAGGTTGATCATCTACTTACAAGTCTGCACTTAATTCGTTCGTACTTCAGTGAAGACCAATTACAGATTCCTGTCCTGCAGTTTTTTAGGGAGAATCTACCAAACGTTGAAATTGTTGGAAACAGTGAAGATGAGCATACCGATCTAAGGTGGAAAGATGATGCTGCTAACTTGTCCACTTATAACACTGATGGAAGGGATATCCATGCCTCCCTTTTTCAACGTATGAGTATGGCTTTTCCTTCATGCTCTGCTGCGAGGCAGTCTTTCGATGGATTTCAGTTTTCAGCTAAGACGGTGAAAAGCCATGCTGTTGATGATCTGCAGTTTGGGAATTACTTGTCTCAGGAATCCCTTAACAATGTGATGCTCGGGATGCCAGACGGTCTTCAGACTCCAGGGGCGACTAGCCAGAGATTGTCCGTAGGTATGACACCGAAAACGGTTAGATTGCCTAAGCATGGCGAGATGCTTCTTTCGGTACATGGGTCCCCGCTTGGTGTCTATAAAGAAGATAACATGGAAGCAATACACGAGTCTGAAGAAGGTTGATAGTCTTATGTGGTTTTGGTTTCTGTTCGAAAAGGTTTGCTATGTCAGGGGTTGCCTCGGAAAGTTGTACATTGTAGTATTAACATGATTCAGCTTTTTGCCCTTTTATAACAGTGATTTTACTGTGATACGTTCATTTCAGCTAGAAAGGATCTGTGTTAGGCTGATTTGTATGAGCATATGTTTCAAATGACTGTAGTTGGTCCTAAAGTATTGTATTAATGTATTAATTATGCCATCTTATGTTTCCATTCATGTTTGTGATACATAGTGTTGGGCTGCAATCAACTCTTTACTTCTGGCTTGCTTTCTTCTGCTGTTTTCATTCTCTTAAAGATGAAAACATACAATCTAGAATGCTTGGCATTGTCAGTGGGAGAGCTCGATTCCTACTTTGTTTTTTTTTCAGATCATGTTTGTTTGCAGAAAATTTAGCATCTAAAAAGTTGGATGGCTGCTAGTGCATCATTGATGTTTCAAAGGCAGAAGAAGAAGTTAAATGCTCCTGAAACTCTAAGATAAGTTGGTAACTTGGTACTTCTCATCAATGATGTTTTTTTCTGCCTGATTGTATTTTTTCTAGTTTTATTCAAAGTACTTATTCATATAGATGTATATTTACAATGAAGATAATCTCTTCTCTGTTAATGAAGTAATGGTGTCTGTTTAAATCGGTATAACCTCTTATCTGATGTATATACCTCATTGCTAATAGAGTAATAGCTGATTCATAGGCCTCCTTTGCAAGTAGAGTAAAGTTCCGACTGTTCAAGTTCTTTCAAATGTTTGTAATATGTTATTACATAATTTACTTTAGCTCTAAACTTTATTTAATTTATTTGTGTGTGATCTTTTCATGGTTTGTCAAAGGTTGGAGCACTTTTTATTTTTATAACATGCTTGGAGGTACCACTATGGAGAAATAGGTCAAGGTATCTAACAGCAACCTGAGCTCTATCTACCCATAGTTTCACATCCGATTGTTTACCCTCCTCTTGAAGCCGTGTCTGAGTTTGAGTATTAGCTCTTGCCTGTTGCCACTCACTTTGTGTTATAATCTGTAAATGGACCTCAGGGAGTAGATTAGGTAGATTAGGTGGGACTAATTCGAAATGAATTCATACAATATGAAAAGCTCTATAGAAGTTCAAAGCCAACTAGGAGGGATTTAGTTATGAGTTTTGATTTAGAATTTTGTTGGTTTGCTTCCTTTGTTGATTGTTGAAATATAAGAACGGTAGAATTGGTTCAGTTGAATCAAGGAAATGGAAAAGGTTAGAACAAGGAGTCACTTTGTTCCTTGTAGACAAACCATGGGGAGATGTGAGACGAGTGAGAGCCTGAGAGGGAACCTTGACAGATGACAACAATTACTGTATTGGGAGTTTATGGTGATAACTGATTTGAATTACAATGAAATTTTTTTTTTTTTTTTTGACGTAGTAATTTATGTAATATTATTATCACTAAAAATCAATAATAATTTACAAGAAGTTGGTGGGGAGCCGAGATACAATCTGAGCCCCCATGTGTATCTTTTTAAGGTAGCTGAATTGCAGACTGTAAAGAAACGTTTTTGCTGCATATGATCTTTTAGAGTATTAACGGTTTATGTTTTCAGGATTGTATGTAGTGTCAGTCATCAACTTCACAGGGTGATACTTAGCCCTCCCCTTTCCATGAGATGGGTCAATCTTTACCTTCTGATGGCCTGCCTATATGAACACACCAAATTTTCTCTTGATTTCGTAGCTAATATGATGTGAATAGTGTCCATAGACAGTTCAACATAATGAAAGAACTCGCTGCTCCAAGCATATTTCAGTGAGATTACTCTGTCTAATGTCTTCAGATGATATATAAATGACTCTATTCCGATAAATATTGTAGTATTTGTTTCTTCTATTTCAGGGAATCCTTTTCTGGAGGCCATTGATTTTGACAGCTCTGTAACAAGTTTGTTGCTTTTCTGGGCCCTGGGTACGTTTGAGGTACTGTCACTTTGAAATTTTACTGTACTAAATAGCATTTGATGCATAGATTTTGGTTTACTGTCCGATACTGGTGTTAAAGTACCCTAGTCAATCTGAAATTCACTGCTGTGTGGAAGGATTCTTGTTGTGGTTGATTGAATTTGTAAATGCAATTTGTAATACAATGTCTGGAGGACCGTTTACTCTCGTAGATGAAATCAGCTCTACTGCTCTCCCCTTGGACATTTGGATATGGAAGAGCTTGACAATTTATAGTCGACAATTGCTGTTGTATGGCGTCCCTGACAATTTTTTGTCAAGTCCCCAGACCTCATAATATCATGACTTTGTTTGGGTCCATTTTTAGGTACAATATCTTTTCAGATACAGGGGTTGGGAAGATTCATCTGCTACCTTCCACTAAAAAGGTACTGAACAAAATGGAAGAAAATCTCTTTGTTAATGTGTTGGGGCATGGTATTATCTATGTCTAATTACTTTATTTGGTTGCTGAACATATTATACTTTGATGATAAAATGTAACAGGTCACTTGGCACTTTGAAGCATTGTTAGAGGATGGGACATTTCAATGCATACCTTAAAGGTGACTTATCAACTCTTTGATCCATGATTTTTTTTTGAAAGTTATCAGGGCTCACCAACATACTATTAGACAAGGGGTATGAATAGTTCAAGAAATGACTTAAACACATGGTCTGTATTGAAAAGCGCTTTGCAGATTCAATTTATGATTGATCGTTTTGCAAAGCTTGGATTAGATTATTTTCTTAATTATATTTTAAATTTATCATACAAGGGGTCCTCTTGGGGTAGCACTGCTTTTTTAGAGTGCATCTAAAGATATTTGCGAAGTGCCGACAGAGCTAAGAGTAAATATTTCAGTTGGATTGTTTAACTAACTTATTTGGCTCCTTTTATTTTGGATAATGGTTGATGATCAAAAACTGGATTTTCTTTTCAACTATTATACTAGTTTGGTTCTGCTTAGAATATACACTGAAGCTACTGCCATGATTACTTGGAATGAAAGGGTCTCTGAATCCCAACAAGATATATGATGATTAATGATGTTTTGTCTTCCTTTTCGCAAATTGTTTATGCTAACCTTATGAGCAAGTTTTTGACAAATGGTGAACCTTATGAATGGCAGGGGAATCAGGATCGGTGAACTTATGTCAAGTGGACCGAGATCTTGGAAGAACATTCAGATCTAAGCCTTGGTTTCTGGTAAATTTGTGTATGTTCTTTAGGGTGTTGAATTCTTTCTTTATACCAAGTACGCATCTATGGTTTTCTAAAGTGGATTCAGCTATAAGCTTTTCTCCTATTGAATATTCTTGTTCTGCTTGATGCTGTCAACTTTAACTTCAAAGACAGCCAAGACTTTGTTGCCATAATCATTCCAGCATCTAAGGCAGGAAATTGTTTTCATTTTTTATTTTGTTGATCTTGCATTCTTTGTCCTCTTTTGACATACATGGACTTGCCGGCCTTACGTGAGGTAAAACCGTCATCACTCACCGGACCAACACCTGTTTGCGAGAAGGGCAAACTCGCGGTCTGTTTACATGTTTACTGGTCTCATTCCTGATCTGACTGTGTCTTTCTTGTTAGTAGTGTTTGCTGCAATGTAATCTCGAACTCTTCCTGAACTATGACTATTGACTAGCGCCATTAGAGATTCTTGAAGTCTTTACTAGCTTTGATTACTGTTTGGTTCCCGCGTCTTGGACGACGTGATTCTTGTGGTTGATAGGCTTGATGGCTTCTTGTTGCTTCTGCTAGTCCGTTATAATCCAGAGGAGATTGAGCCGAAGTTTGTGAATTTGCATGTGAACTGGAGCTAGAGTGGTGGGGTTGAACAACGCAGAGCTCCACTTTCTGTGTGAGTTAAGGATATGTTCCTCAACCATATACAGCCACTCTCACCATCACCAGAAAGGAAAGTAGAAAAGATTTTTAAGATAACCTGCCAATTTGGGAAAGGGGTCTCGTTGTTGGACGGATGATTGTCGTGGCCGCTGTTCTCTGTGTCCTACATCTGGGACTCTGGGTGAGCGTTACTTTCTGATCACTCGTCCGAGACCAAGCCAGTTCAGCTCTCCACTGAGCTCTGTAGACTGATGACCTAGCTAAATGAGCTACTCGGGCTCAACCAGTGGGTTACCCAAGGACACACCCTTAGGCTGGTTTGCTTTTTAGCTTTAAATATCGGGGCACAAAAAAAAAAAAAAAAAAGAAAAAAACAGTTTTAGGGTGCTCATCCATGAAAACGAAAGTAACTTGGTTGTTTACATTTCTGTTTAAGGAGTGGAGTAGTTCTTTTATTAGTCAGTAAGGTCAAAGCTATCTCATATCTCGTTGATTTGTCGAATCAGTTTTGGAAATCCGCGTGTTTAGATATTTCCAAAATACAAAGTAAACTTTATACGTCGTGATAAACGTAAGTGAATATTAGTCTTTGATGTACTGCCGAAGTGCCGAACGGGGCCTATACCCCAAATGGTGAAAAACTTGCATAATTATTTTTGTTAATCTTTAAGAGTTGCGAGGGGTGGGTTCTTAATGTGGCAGTGGAACATGTTAATGGTACTTAATGATGTGTCCCACGTTATAATAACAAAGTTAGGGAGTAGTAGTAGTAAACATTCCTTAATTTTTTGGGGTTGTTTGAGCATTTCATGGGCCGGCACTTTCAAGCTTCTTCCCCCCGCTGATGCTTTATGCACGTTAACATTGTGGGCCCCTCGTTCGTCCTTCTCACTCTGGTTAGTGTTGTAGGCCAGTTGGAAACAGAAAACTCCGTATTATCCGAACCTCTTTGGCTTGGTGCTGGACCTATCATTTGAATATTTTGGGATTTTGGACTTTTGGAGGGAGATGTCATTAGGACGATAATGCTCAGCTCGGCAAATAATTACGTACCTCCGATGTCGACCTATGTTTTCGCCCCGATAATTATAGTAATAAGTTTTGTTGGAAAAGGTAATTTCGTTTGGGTGCGTTGAGTTAATCTCAGTTTTACGTAATTTGATCATACAAAATGACTATTGTACTTGTTTTATCGTAGGTACGACTAGAAAATCATTTCTTATAGCCAAGAGTGTACGACACTTAGTTTTTAAGAGTTTTAACATGTGAGATGGATATTAGTAATTGGGATTCACATTAAAGATTGTCAAAACACATTTTTAAATAGTACAAAACTTAACTACGGAGTAAGTTTTATAAAAATCGACATTAGATATGTTCGAATTACTATAGTTTGACGAACATGATTGAGGAAGAGGGAACTTTACAGAAAGGGGATACATGAGGTACCATAACATATGCACAATTTCGATTAACCTTTGACATCCATTATGCACGTCTCCTCTACCCTCAATTTCTTTTGTAATCTAATCAGTGGTTGGTAAAAGCATAGTAAGTTGTTAGACATGACACCCACCTCTGCCCATTTAGATTGATTGTTCTTGAATGTCAATGTTTTTTAATGTTTACCATCATCTCTCTCATATTCAATGGACTAAGGATTTATGTTTCAAAGGCAATTGGTTTACATATTAGGTCTAAATAACAAAGTCGGTGTTTAGTAATTTATGCACAACAACAACTTATGATTAAATAACGAGCCGTTATCTTTGCATGTTGTGATTCAAATGTTCACTTACCGCATCTATCGTTGTCCTAGAATCTTAGGCTAATCAGTTAAGTACTTGAATCGATAACACGATTTCACTCCACACTCAAATGAATCGAGAACACGAACTCATTACTCACCCCACACTCACACCATAACACATACTCCCACCATTTCATTCATTTATCTACGTTGGGCTTGGGTTCCTCTCACAAACCTCGATCCGACGTAAACAAATGAATGAAATGCAGGGAGTGCGTAATTTTTTTAGAACTAAGAATCTAGGGCAAGTATTTGTTAAAATTTTACTTTGAAGGACACGTGTGAGCTAGCAATTGGAGCATAGTAAGGATAAAAATAGCCTTTTTAGTTTTCAATTTAAATATTATAAATAGAATGACCGAAGCGGGAGGTTCGGAAGCAGCTTTTTGGGGAGTATTACCTTTCTGACAGCGACATTTTCAGATAGTAGAAAAAAAAAATTAAATTTTTTAGAGGGAGAATTTAGAAGAGTTCAACAATGGCGATTTTTATAGAATTCAAGCTTATGATTATATTAAAACTTTAATTACAAAATTTAATACGAAAATTAAATATCTTCTTCTTCTTCTTCTTCTTATATCATACTCTCATTCTTCTCATTTCCCCTCTTCTTTTCATCAAATAAACAAAAAAGAAAAAAAGAAAATAAATAAATAAACTTCATCTGAAAAAAAAAGTTCTCAACTTTCATACAATTTTCACAATCTGTGAAAAGGGTTTGTTCATATTGCGGAGAATTCATCTGGGTCTGTTTTAATTTTGGATGATATTGATCATCAACGGTCAAATTTTTGTACCAAAGTTTCTTGAAATTTAATTTTGAAAAAAAAAAAAAGAATTGTGCACAACGGTCAAATTTACTGGTGATGGTTTCAATGGCGGCAGAGGGAATGTTGTCATTTTCGATGTTGTCTGTGGTTGAAGATGTTCTTAGAAAACATAGCACTCCATCTCGTGACGTTGATCATTTTGCATCAAGAAGAGCAGATGAAGCTTGTATGATTTCTTTTTTTTTTTTTTCTTTTTTTTTATTATTATAAAGTTTGATTTTGCAATTTTACATGCATTGACATTAATATATGTATGATGATTATGTTGTTTATATGATATGATTATTTTGCAATATGATTGATTGAGAAATTTGTGACCTTAGAATTTGTCTAATGTACCGAAATTTAATGATGTTAATGATGGGGTTTTTCGGTTGCGTATGTATGACTCCTTTTACCTCGTCATAAGCGGGAGCCTTTGAGATACTTGGGTGGGGTAGGGGTAATGTTGTTGGGGTTTTTGGGTTGGGTTTAAATGTAATTTTACTTTTCTCTGTTTTGCCCTATAGTTGAAATTGATGGAACGTTCCTATGATCTATGATACATTGCGATGAGTTGGTATTTGGTAATAATTCTCTGTAGGGATGAATATAAAATTGATTAAGGTATGGGTTGGTGAAATTTCGGGACACGGATCATTTTGGGACTAAGGCTTGGTTGTTGATGGGGTGTTGAAATTTTGTAGCGACGAGGCGATATGAAGCTGCTAGGTGGCTAAGGAAGATAGTTGGGGTGGTTTGTTCTAAAGATTTGCCTGCTGAGCCTTCTGAAGAAGATTTCAGACTTGGGTTGAGAAGTGGGATAGTTTTGTGTAATGCAATCAACAAGGTTCAACCTGGTGCTGTTACAAAGGTATTAGTAGTGTAATGTTGACTTCTTACCCAAAATAATTGGTAACAATGAAGTGATGAACTTTTCCTTACCATACATGTTTGCTGGTTTGTGGGTCTAGGTGGTGGAAGCACCAAATGATACAGTGATTATCCCGGATGGGGCCGCATTAATGGCATACCAGTACTTTGAAAATGTGAGGAATTTCCTAGTAGCTGTGGAAGAAATGGGGCTTCCTACATTTGAGGCCTCTGATTTGGAACAGGTAGGTCATACACATTCTCATACAGTGATACCATGCTTCATCTGATAAGTGTTGGGACTTGATTCTACTTGTTACCAGTTGAATGTATCAGACTGAAAGGCGTCAGGGTCTGATTCGGACGTAGTAATAACATTCTTGTTGTTGTGATCAATGCAATGCTCAGGGTGGTAAAACTACAAGGATTGTGATCTGTGTTCTGGCGTTGAAATCATTTTACGAATGGAAGATGGCAGGAGGAAGTGGAACATTCAAGTTTGGTGGAAGTACCAAATCACCTAGTGTTGGAAAGGGTTTTGCTAGGAAAAGTTCAGAGCCTTTTATGAACTCAATTTCGAGGGCTTCATCTGTGAGCGAGAAGTCTTTAGACACATCTTGCAATGACCAGTATGGCGATAGTGGTCATGATTTCAGTGACATGGTTTGAAACTAATCCTATCTTTTGTATTTGGTTAAGAGTTCGGCATTGTCGGTGAGAACTTACAATTAACTCGTTTTTGGATTGTATGCACAGAGCAACTCTCATTCCTTGAATTTGATGATTCGTACACTTCTTATGGACAAGAAGCAAGAAGATATTCCAAATGTATGTACGATTTCTAATTATCTGCGATTTATAGTAACTTTATTTCAACTTGTTCTCTAGTGTGAGACTGATCAGTGATTAGAATCCTTGAACTTCTAATCTGACATTGAGGAGAGTCAGCAACCTGATATGTAGGTGACTTGTTCAAGTATCAGTTTTGGTTTCTGAACCTATAGTCTTATGTGTGATTAACTTAGTGCTCTTCCTGATTACAGATTGTTGAATCCATGCTCAGTAGAGTCACGGAGGAGTTTGAACGTCGTTTAGCAGGTCAAGCTGAATCAGTAAGTAGCTGTTAGGATTTTGTCACAAAAGGCGTGCTTTCGTCTACCCTTTGCATCCTTTATACCTGCATTTGAAATTAAAACATTGTCCATTTGCAGTGTCTGACATTATGTGACTAATTTTTGTTTGAAGTGTGCTCTAGTATGATTTTTTTGAATTATCATTAATGATATGTGATTCCATCAGGTAAAGTTTACTCCAGAAACATTGTCTGTCTCCGGCCAAAATTCGTCTCCAACAGAATCCCCCAAGGCAGACACGCAGGTAAACGTTCTATATCATGTTGCAAGCATATAATAATTGTTGATCACATGAAACCGAGTTGCTGAACACTTGCTTATCCGATAACTTTATGAAGAATGATGATGACACTGCGACAGACAAGGCCAGTGACACTGAGCAGGTTATTGAAGAAGATAAGATGCAGCTGTATGCCCCCTGTGAAGCATCAGAAAACCGCCTTAAGAAGCAAAATATGTTGTTCGAGAGACAGAATAATGATATCCAGGTTAATGAAAGCAACTTTGTGCATTGTTTGTATTGTGTTCCCTGACTCTTAGGGGAAAAAAACTTTTAGCTTTAACTGACTCTGCTGGTTTTCTTCAGGGACTGAAAGATACTGTACATACTACCAAAAGAAGTATGCGAGAACTCCAAATGAAGTATCATGATGAGTTTAGGATTTTAGGTACCTTGTTTCTCTGTCTTTGCATTTGTCATGGAAACTTGCTCATACGTAATCCTTACAGTGTAACATTTTCCTCTTAGGTAAGCACCTGCACAGTCTAGCTCATGCGGCCACAGGATATCATAAAGTTCTTGAAGAGAACCGCAGATTGTATAACCAAGTACAAGATCTTAAAGGTCAGAATCACTGCTAAATATCTGTCTGAATCATCTTTTTACCACAGCTGTAATTGCAAAACTCAGATGTTCTTTGAAAATAGGCAACATTAGGGTTTACTGTCGAGTGCGTCCTTTCTTGCCCGGCCAAGCAAATGGATTTACCACAGTGGATCACATTGAAGATGGGAACATTACGATCTCAAATCCAGTGAAATACAGCAAGGAGGGAAAGAAAACCTTCAATTTTAACAAGGTGTTTGGATCTGCCTCAACACAAGGTCAGTAAACACTCACCTAGACCATCTTTTAGCTCTGCATAAATGATATTGAGCTTCCACTTATTTACGTAAATTCTGTTACAGCTGAGGTATATCTGGACATGCAGCCCCTTGTTCGGTCTTGTCTCGATGGTTACAATGTCTGCATCTTTGCATATGGGCAGACAGGATCAGGAAAAACTTACACCATGGTAAATTGCTATGGATTTATCTATGATCTTGTACTAGTAGCCAGTCATGTAAATTATGCTAACTTTCTGATTGTCTTCAGACTGGACCAAACGACCTCACAGATGAGACCTATGGTGTTAACTACAGAGCCTTGAATGACTTATTTTATCTAGCAGAACAGAGAAAAGCCACTTTTAGTTATGAAGTTTCTGTTCAGATGATGGAGATCTATAACGAGCAAGTCAGAGATCTCCTAGCTACTGATGGTTCCAACAAAAGATATCCTTTATACTGTCATTTCCCCCACCCCTTTCCTGATGGAGATCATTTCTGCTGAATTCTTTCCGCATTATGTTTCCTTAACTTTTTCATACATTAGAAATTCGTAACAGCAATCAGACTGGAATAAATGTACCTGATGCTAATAGGTTGCCTGTCTCAACAACATCTGATGTTATCCGCTTGATGGATCTCGGACATAAAAATCGGGCAGTGAGTTCTACTGCCATGAATGATCGTAGTAGTCGTTCTCACAGGTATACTAAACTTTAAATGAACACACTTTTTAAAGAAATTTACCCCAAAGCTTTGCTAGTTCTTGCAAAGCAACAGCATAATTGTCTTCTTTGTTTCGTAAACTGGTTAAATGTATGGTTTCAGTTGCATGACAGTTCATGTTCAAGGAAAAGACCTAACATCAGGAGCAATGCTACGAGGATGCATGCATCTAGTAGACTTGGCCGGAAGTGAAAGGGTTGACAAGTCCGAAGTCACAGGGGATAGACTCAAAGAAGCACAGCATATTAACAAGTCTCTCGCAGCCCTAGGAGATGTAATTGCTTCTTTATCATTAAAAAACGCGCATGTTCCCTACAGGAACAGCAAGCTAACACAATTGCTTCAGGATTCTCTTGGTAGGTTATCTTTATTCTGTGATTTAAACCTTGATTGTTTCCTGTATTAATCCTCTGTGGCTAATTTGAATTCTGGCACTTCTAATTATCAGGAGGCCAAGCCAAGACGTTGATGTTTGTTCACATAAGCCCAGAAGCTGATGCCATAGGAGAGACGATTAGTACACTAAAATTTGCTGAGCGTGTATCCACAGTGGAGCTTGGAGCTGCACGGGCAAACAAAGACAGCTCTTCTGATGTTAGAGACTTAAAAGAACAGGTACCGTTGGTTATTCTTTTCGTAAAGAGTTAATATTAACCATTTAGCTTACACATGGGACAAATTGTGTTATTCCTTGATCATATAGGAGAGCAGATTGCAGTTTCATGTTTTTTTTTTAATTGTGTTCTTTATCTTACACATTCACTTTCTTTGTACTAGATATCCACTCTGAAGGCAGCCTTGGCCAGAAAGGATGAAGAAATGGAGCAGCTTTCTCGTTCCTATAGCAGCACCCCAGAGACAATGAGCGTAAAATCAACTGCTTCTTCGCCTATACATCCTTCTTACCGTGTAACTAAAGATACTCCAAGTGGCCGAAAGAGTCCAGTGAAGGATGGCAGTATCACCAAGGTAGGTTTATTTTCTAGCACATGTATGAGTTATGACATACAGGCCACAACCTATGTGGCTGGAATGAGCAGCTGAATGTATGTTACTGCTCTTATCCTTGTTTTATTAGTCAAGCAGGCTCCCTTGTTATTTAAGCTGCACTTTTTTTCAGCAGCAGTTGTTTCTAATCAACTGTTCTTATTGAAAATTGTGGTTTTCAGGGCAAAAGCAACAAGCCACGTAGGAAAAGCTTAGACCCGAATGATCTCCTAGCAAACGCTGCTCACTGGCCGCCCCTTAGTGTGGTGAAGACAGAGGAGAAGATACTAACATCAGGTGATTGGATGGAGAAGGTCATGATGGAGCAAAACTCACTGGAAACAGATATGTCCTTAGATAATTATATGGAGGACAACAAGAAGTCCTCGGAGAATCAATATCAGAGATACAGGCTTGATGACACGCCGCTTAAGGAGCCTTGTGATACCTTGTTAATCAACAATACTCATAAAGATAGCCAAGACAATGATGTGCAGATTATGATGTTTGATCCAGCCACCCCTGACAGCATAGATGAGCTCGAAATAGCGACCAGCGATTCATCTGAGCAAGACTATCAAATTAATCTTCCAAGAGTTGCAAGCTTGCCGAATGTTTTGTCGTCAAAGCTTAAGAAACCTCAAGTAGTGAAAATCTCCAGAAGTCCGGAAAAGAGGTCTGTTCTAAACTTACTTATCATTCATCATTATCTTGCCCTTTTAACTTAAAGATGCACCCTCTCGCTATTCTTTGGCTTTGGAATATGACGGAATGAACCAAAATGTCTCACTAAACGGTTTTCTCTTCTTAATATTGTGAAGTAGTAGTCGGTCAATACATTTCTCAATATATATCTACAATGAGCATAACACACTACAACATGCTGAGCAGCTTAGGAGTTGGTACATTGTCTTTAGTAAATAGAACTTGTTGTTGTTACATTGTAGCTAATGTAAGTATTTACTTGTTGTCCATGATCAGAAGTTTAATCCCTATGCCACCAACGCGAAGATTATCCAGTGGCGGTACTCCACCAATAGTGAAGAATGGAAGACAATCTGTGTACATGAAGCGAAAAACAGCAAATGTCAAGTGACTTCCATGTCCTGATGAAATGGTGGTTTTGTCACAAACCCTCTCTTTTAATGTTTTTTTGAGTAGTTAGAAGAGTCGAGGAAGGGTTTTTCGAATGCGAAAAATGGCAACTCTTTACCAGTTGCTTAGGGATGTTGTCTGTTTTCTGGTGGTGATGTTTATAAGTATTTGCAGTCCCATCAGATTGAGATCAGAATCCCTTTTTGTTGTGCATATGAGTTCATCTTGATACAGTTTTTCTTATTTGTTCAAATTGGTTTGATCTTGTTAGATGTACATGTACCCTTCCTCTCAAGAATTGTGAAGGGTAATTAGGGTATTATATAGCATATATTTGTGCTCCATTGTGTAAAACTCTGTTGAGGAAAACTGTGTCAAATACATCTGATGAAATGAAATCAGATGACAATGTTGTATATTAACACCAGATATATTGAAAATTTGAATGTACCTTGTGAAAGCTCAAAGGTTCGACTTTTCGCTAGATTCACACTTTACTAGATTCTTTTGGTAGATAGTCGCTGGTTCCGTAAGTTTGTCGAAATGTAACATGTTTGTCACAAAAGTATAAGCCGTATATACTTGTGATTTATGAAAGATTAACCGTAAATTGAAAGTCGAAACGTTAGCGATCAATAGAAAGGAAGGAGTGGAGGATTCTTTTCTCTTCCAAAAGTAGAGTAGCGGATAAAAATGAACAAATGATCAAAATTGCATACACACACATCGCAATTAAGCCAGCTGGGTAGCAAAAACCCCTGTGGAAGGAGTAGTTAAGGCTATAAAAAAATAAAAAGAAAGAATAAGTTAATGGGTTGGGTCCGTCAATCACGTGGCCACGTTGGCTCTGGCCTTTTTATTCCTGGACTGCACTTCCCCAATTTCAATCCCAATTACGGAGTACTACTCCATTTTCAACTGGTCTACATTTCCATTTCCATTGCTTTACTTGCTCATTAATCAATCCTTAATCCCCTACTTCAAAAAAAAAATAAAAAAATCAATCCTTAATCCCTTCTACCCCAAGTTGGCTTGTTAACTGTTACTGCTTAGTCGAGATTTGTCCGAGCCGATTTTTAATTCCTCGTGAACCGACTCAGCTCATTTAATCCTCAGGTAGAAATGTCGTGGAATCGTGGATCAACCTATTGAGCTTAAACGTCAAAGTATCCATCCCTTATAACGTTTTTAGCACAATTCACCATCAAGCATGAAAGAGAAGCCAAGTTTATAGATTCACGTAGCTCGCCTTCCTACAGGTTCCCTTACCGACCTAGTGACACACAAGAGCCCTCTCCGCCCTAAAGCAGCCCTAACTTGTGTACCCGGAAAGAACGGGGATGCCAGCCAGGGCCGAGCCTTTAAAGTCGGGAAGTACACCCATATCGTCATTCCGTCACTAATCCCAAGTTCCCAACCGATACAAGATTATCATAAATTAGTACTCCTCCAATTGGTGTAGTAATATTATCACTATGGAACTATATACTCTGGTAATCTCAATCTGGTTTTATATGATGTTTTTCTTTCCCTTTTAGGTCATTTCTAAATGATCTTCCCCTTTCCTATTTGTACATCATTTGTAATTGCAATGATTTGGAAATTACAATCCGCCCCCTTTTGTTTTCCACCACGACTAGTTACACGAATATCCGTCGTGGAAGATAAAAAAAACATCCATAACCATAATTTACGGATTACAAGTATCCTCTCTTCACCTATAAACTGTATAAATCCATTTTAACACGTATTTTAAAAAGAGCATATCTACTACTCCGTACTCGTTTAATCAAAATTCCAAAAAAAATCACATCGTTTCCGAGTTCTTCATTCCTCTTCTAATAAGTAATAACTCTCTCTCTCTCTCCTCTGTCACGAACACCCGCGTCTTCCCTTCCCCAACCTCTTTTTTCTCTCAAAATTTTTCCCCCTTTCCTTTTCTTTGCTATCAAATCACAGCACAGCACAGCACCAGCAAATATAAACTCTCTTCCCCCTTTTTTCTCTCTCCTCTTATCTTCCTTCCTTATTTTCATTTCCTTTTATTATCTGCCAATGTTGCCCTTCCCTCTTTCTCCCTCCTCTCTCTAATTAACAACTTACTCCTACTTTCTCTCTCTACTCCCCCCCCCTCTCTCTCTCTCTCTCCTCTCACTTCGATCTGTAAGTTTTCTTCTTCACGCTATTTTTCTTTCTACATTGTCTGATTAATTATTACTTGCTGAATTAGTGGATTAATTTGTGCTAATTTTTTTAATTTTTTTTGCGGTGTGTAATTTATCTGTTTAATTTTTTTCGCGGAAATTAATTGCGTTTGTTTTTTGTTAATTTTTTTCGTTAATTATCTGTAATTGCGTCTCGAAAATGCTGGAAAATGTAGTTTATGAATTTTGGAAATTAGGAAATTCGAGTCGAATTCTCCGCCAATTGAAGAGAGAAGAGAAGATTGAAGTGAATTTACTGTGAAAAATTGGAGTTGATTTTGTGAGTTTTTGTCAATTTTTTACCGGCGAAATGAACTGAAGAGGAAGGTTATGCTGTTACTGATTTGATTGAAGCGTATCGATTACGTGTTTGTGTTCGTGTTCGTGTTTGTGTTTGTTATGATTAGGATTATGGAGTAGGAGAGTTAAGAAATCTTGAATTGAAGAGAAGTTTTTGCTGTTGTTGTTGATTTTGATTGAAGCGTATCGTGTACGTGTTCGTGTTTGTTATGATTAAGATTATTAGATTAAGGAGAGGAAAGAGTTAAAGAAATGTTGAATTGAAGAGAAGGTTATATGCTGTTGTTATTGATTTTAATTGAAGTGTGTTTGTTTTCGTGTTCGTGTTTGTGTTTGTTATGATTAGGATTACGGAAAAGGAGAGTTTAAGAAATGTTGAATCGTAGTTCAAGATGAGTCAGATTGAAGTATCGCGAGTTAAGCCACCTCTGGTTCCGCTTGGGACGTTGATTGGTCGTGAACTTAGGTCTGAGAAGGTAGAGAAACCGATTATTAGGTACGGACAGGCAGCTTTGGCGAAGAAAGGGGAGGATTATTTTCTTATTAATCCTGATTGTCAGAGGATTCCTGGGAATTCTGCGACTGCGTTTTCTGTTTTTGCGGTAATTACATAGTCTGTAATTCTGTATACTTGGTTTTAGTGAGTTTCTTCGGGTTAAATTTGGTTTTGGGGAATTAGCTAAAGTTCGTTTGTGTGTTGTTTGTAGATATTTGATGGTCATAATGGGATATCGGCTGCTATATATGCGAGAGAGAACTTGTTGAATAATGTCTTGAGTGCTGTCCCGGAAGGTGCTAGTAAGGAAGAGTGGCTTCAGGCACTTCCTCGAGCATTGGTTGCGGGTTTTGTCAAAACTGATATCGAGTTTCAGCAGAAAGGTTGGTTCTGATCACTGTTGGTGTCACCTTATTTATGTACCATAAGAACTTCTTGTTTGGGGGTTTACTAAATATTATGATTGCGTGAAATAAATGAATAGGTGAAAGCTCTGGGACAACGGTCACCTTTGTTGTGATAGATGGGTGGACTGTGACTGTTGCGTCTGTTGGGGATTCTAGATGCATACTGGACACACAAGGGGGAGTTGTTTCTCTCTTGACAGTGGACCACCGCTTAGAAGAAAACGAAGAAGAGAGGCAGCGTGTGACAGATAGCGGAGGTGAAGTTGGAAGGCTTAATATTTTTGGTGGAAATGAGGTAGAACTGATGGCTGTATATTGTATACTACTTGCCAATTCATATTGGATAACTTTTAGCTAGATTATTTCTGACTGTGCCACTGATATTTGTTTGGGTTTCTAGGTTGGTCCTCTTCGCTGTTGGCCTGGTGGACTATGCCTTTCTCGGTCAATTGGTGACACGGATGTTGGGGAGTTTATTGTTCCTGTTCCGCATGTTAAACAAGTGAAGGTGAGTCTCTGATATGCATAGCTATGTTTTTATTAGAAACTTTGTGTGAGAAGATTAACTTGAATTGCTTTCAGCTCTCTGATGCTACTGGGGGAAGACTTGTTATTGCTTCCGATGGTATATGGGATGCTTTGTCATCTGATGCTGCTGCTAAAGCTTCGCGAGGTCTACCAGCCGATCTTGCTGCAAAGCTTGTTGTTAAGGTCGGTTAATTATGTTGATAAGGATCTCATTATTTGCACTGGCTCTTTAACACCATAAAAACGCATTCTGAATTTGCTTTCAATGAATATGGATCAGGAAGCTTTGAGGTCGAGGGGTCTAAAGGATGATACAACTTGCTTAGTTGTTGACATAATTCCCTCAGTTCACCCTGTATTACCTCCAGCGCCTCAGAAGAAGAACAATGGACTAAGTTCACTGCTATTTGGGAAGAAATCACCGAGTTTAACAAGCAAATCATCTAAGCTCTCTGCGGTGGGAGCTGTGGAAGAGCTGTTTGAAGAGGGTTCTGCTATGCTCGCAGAAAGGTTCATTTCTAATACACTTCTCCCCTTGCTTCGTTGCTGTTCATTTGCTCTGTTGAGGTAATAAAGTAAGCATTTACTTCTAGGACTATAATAACCTGATCAGAGATAGTCATCTGGTTATGTGACTTAACATTGTGTCTCTCTATTACGCCTGTCTTTAATAGAGACTACAAACATTAGAAAAACATTTAGATGTGCTGCATATCTCCGTATGCGGTCTCCTGAGTTGACAAACCAGGATATGCAGCGATTCAGTGTTGAATGTGAATTCTCTGTTGAGTCAATATGGGAATTCAGGGAGCTAGGCAGCAAGAAAAGAGGCTCTTAGCTTATCGTGGATGTTTTTCCTCCCCTTAGCTGTGACAGGATTAGTGTCATCCTGCTGTTATTATTGTTTACAGCAATTCAGAACATTTAGATTCCCGTGTGTACATTTGTATGTCGGAAATCGCGTTTTTGGACAAAATGACCTACCCAAAACTCGCTTGTAGCCCTGTACCAATAATTAGAGGAAAATGATTCTTCATTTTTGTCAAATGTTAGGTACGTAGGTGTTGCAATCATTTATTTTTTTGCATGTGAAGACAAGAGTTAGTGGTCTGCGTAGGTTTATCTATTTTATTAGTCTTATGTTTGTGACGGATGGGATAAATTAATGATGATCACCTGCTTAATCATGGATGTCACGAGATTAAGAGAATACAACTAGATTTTCTGACAATGTGCAGCTCATTTAGCGGGTACTCAACTTTAATGTGTAATCGATTGTGTTGACTATGGGGTGAGATTAATTGTTGCAGATCATAGTTTATTTTTAGTTTCATGGTAACTTAGTCTTAGTCTGTGTATTGGATTCCTTCATGTGATAAGCTAGTTATGTAAGAGCTAATGCAACAACTAGACAACAGCTTAGTGAAATTAATAAGATTATTAAACGTTTACGTCTTTCATCAGAAAGTATTTAGTTGATTGGATCCCCTATTACAAAGGTGAGGGTTTTGCATCCTCTCTTCCATCCTGCTTGAAGTTACAAGTCGTAAAGTAGTACTTATTCTGTGTTTTTTTTTTTTTTTTGTCTCTGGAATATGCAGGCTTGGTACAGATTTCCCCATGAATCCGGATTCTGGTCTCTTCAGATGTGCCATCTGCCAGGTGGATCAGCCATCGAATGAAGGTCTATCTGTTAACTCTGGACCGTTCTTCTCTCCCTCATCGAAACCATGGGAAGGGCCTTTCCTGTGTGCCACCTGCAGAAAGAAGAAAGACGCCATGGAAGGGAAGATGGCGGCTAAGCCCACTTTCCCCAACTAACCAAATTTATCCGGTGATATATTCAATTGTTGATATATATTCTTTTTTGTCTGGGAAGTGTGAGTGTGTTTACATTTCGTGGACAATGTGTGTCAATGTACTGTAGCCTCGTAGGTGTGTGCGTGTATGTGTGAGGTAGAAAACAGATGAAAGGTTTAGTAGGTGCTTTCGCCCTTTTCACAGTAAACGGCTCGTGTTGGTTATGAGGTTCAGCTCGGCTGTTGGAGACTCAGAGTTGCGGAAAATGAGAACATGACTGTTAAGTGATCCTGTATGCAGTAGATGTTGCTAACAACTTTGAACTTTGATAATATGTAAGTAAATTGGTGAATGTTACTGATATGTTCTGCGCTTGATATTCCAAGCTTTCTCTCCCGGAAAATTACAGAGTACCTTTTTTTCTTTTGTAGATAAGCAACTTCTAGAAAAGGACTCGCGAATTATATCTTTTGTAGATATATAGACTTGCATGTATGCAACTTCCTCACAGACCTCAGACTCGTATAACTTCCATAATTACATTCTACAAAGTGAGCATTCAATGGCCTTTTACCTTAGCTTAGCTTCAACTCGAAGAATGTCGAATAAATCTTTGCACTTAGGTTTCGGGTTTCATCCAACAGATGCAGAATTACTGCAATACTTTCTCAAGAGCAAAATCATGAACAAGCCTCTCCCTTATGGTGACCTCGGAAGATGTTACTGTCACGGATTTTACTGCTGCAAGTTGTGTCATGGATTTTACTGCTGCAAGCTCTGTGTCGGATTGCACTGCTGCTGCTGCCTACTCTGAAGTTCTTTCGGTTGATGCTGATAATTTGCGTTGGTGTGATTCACAAGGATAAAATCTGTGTAGTTTCAATGGATTAACACACCAACGCAACCTCCGACAGCCCAACCCCATAGATACAACATTAGTTGGGTTAAAACAGCCTAGCGAATTGAAGTCGTTCAACAATTAGCATCCCGACTTTACATCCGAAGAAAACACACAGTTTATCCTCTTACATGGTAGCATAACACTTTATCATTGAAAACAATTCTTACGCTTTTGCTAAAAGTCGGACTCATGAGTCACAACTCACAACACCCTCTAAACCGAACCCTTGAGGATCAAACTTGTCAGATTGCAAAAGAAAATCTAGCATTTATCGGGTTCCGAAGCTAACATTGCCCTATAGCTATATCGCAAGTGCTCTCTCCATTCCCTTCATAAAACCCGAGCCACAAATGCTCCCTCCATTTCCTTCGTAAATCCCGGACCAACGTAAAGAAATGAAGTGCGGGTTTTGACAACACCCTCCATTCGCCACAAAATTAGACCCGGTAATAATCAGCCCCAACTCCCCAACATCTCTTCCCCTCTCTCTCTCTCTTTTCTTCCCCAAAGTTTAGATCTTTTGACTTGCTTCTGTTTGATTGAGCAGTAACTTTTCAAGAGGGCAAACTCCATCTGGGCTTACCGTAGTAAAAAGTGAGTACTATTAACTCTCCCATTTTACCTGTTTTTTCATCCCTTTTTTAGATTCTGGGTAACTTTTTCTCCAAGTTTGCATCTTTTGTCAATTATACTTTGTGGGTTTACTTTGAGTATTATCCATTTTTGTGAATTTGAAGTATGAATATATTTATGCTTAGTTCAATTTAATTATTGATTTATAAATCCGATATAAGCTTGATTTGGTATTTCGCATTGTGTTTGTTTTGATTGTGTATAAGAATCAATTGGGTTGGTGTACTGGAGTTTTGTGAAAAGTTGCGAGTTGCTCAAGCTTGAGAGTTGAGACTGTCATCTCATGTTGATTAGTTGGGATATCTGGGGATGACTGTTAGTTTGAAATGTTTAGAAAGGTGGAATAGATTGTTTAGGTATTCCGGAGTAATGCTGGAATTTGTGTGAATGTAAATTGCCGTAAGTCTAGTAGGAGAAATTGTACATGGTGTACTTGAACATGATGACACTACAAAAAAAGGGCAACCTGGTTCACATTGGTGTCCTTGTAAAGCGAGGGTCTGGGGAAGGGTCCCACCACAAGGGTGTATAGGGGACAAGCCTTTCCCCTTCACTTTTTGGACAAGAGGCTGCACCTTGGTAGAAATTGTATATGCGTTTACAATTTACATCAATGTTCGACATTTGGGGCGTATTAGATTAGAGTTAGTTTAAGAGTACAAGGAATAGAGTGTTATCATTGTAGTTTTTTTTTCTTTATATAAAAAGGGCGTTAACTTTGTGATTTGAGCTTATGATCGTAGGGCTTGATTCTCTCCTTATCTAACACTTTATTTATTTTTTTGTATTAAAATGAAGTAATCCCTTTCTTTTTTGAAGGGGGAGGGGGATTTTGATTGTGTAAGCTCTCTCAGTATTTGCCTTATGATTCGCTCTATTTTGATTTTTGTTGAATTGTCTTTTACTGGGTTAGAGTTCTACTTTGCATGACTTGGTTTGTGCATGTAATTGTTTCCGGGTTCGTGGAGTGTGAGTGTGTGACTATAAGACATGAAATGGAAATGGTGTGACAATGGTATCAATGATTGGAACCCAACATGCTTCTTCTGATTTGTGACTTGTGATGGCTAGCAGGGAGTACAAATCAATTCACGATGAAGATGAGGGCATCATTTTCACATTTTTCATTTCCTGTTATTCGTGTTCCTGGTGATCCGTTTTTGCGCCATCTTCATTGCCTTTACCCCTTAATTTCTCATGATTATTTCCCTTCTAGTTATTCTCAATGCCGAAATAAACATGATTCTGCAAGGTCCAAACGCTCTGAGCATGTTGTTGATTTTCACGGTGATGCTCATTTGTTCCTTCAGTCTGTCTCAGAACAATGCAAATTAGGCTTTTCTGGACTTGAAACGCCCCTTTCACTCTTCCGACAGCTGATGTCTTTGCGGCCATTGCCTTTAATTGCCTTTAATCAGCTGTTTGTTGCCATGTCCAAGATTAAGCCGCACCCCCCTTTCTCAGCTATAATCTCTCTCTCTAATGAACTCGAGTTGACCGGTCTCCGCCCTGATGGTTATTCGATCTCCATTCTTAGCAATTGCTACTGTCGCATGGGCCGCGTTGATTTTGGATTGTCTTTGTTAGGCAAATGCCTTAAGCTTGGCTACCCTAGCGATGTTCTCTTCAACACTGTACTGAATGGGCTTGTTCATGCTCATCGCTTACCCCAAGCTGTCGAATTCTTGGATAAAATCGTCAAGTTTGGGTTCCAACCTGACCTCTTCACTTACAGTTCTATGTTCAAAGGTCTCTGCAGCACTGGCAACAATGATGGTGCTCTCAATTTGCTCAGGAATATGGAGTCTAAAGGAGTTTGCAAGCCTGAGGTCATCATATATAACACAATCATCGACAGTCTTTGTAAAGACTGGCGTGTACGTGATGCCCTCCATTTATTTCAAAATATGAAAACCAAGGGCGTCTCACAAAATGTCTTCACATATACTTCCTTAATTCGAGGACTCTGCAGTGTAGGGGATTGGGATGATGCTAAGCAATTGTTGACTGAGATGTCGGAGAGGAACATACACCCTGACGTTCATACGTACAGTATGCTAATTGACATGTATTGTAAAGAAGGCATGGTTCATGAAGCAAGGGCTATTTTCGAATCCTTGAGTGAGAGAGGCTTAAAACCCACTCTTGTTACTTACAATGGTCTCTTAGGTGGGTATTGTTTGACTGGCCAGATGGAGGAGGCAGAAAAGCTACTCGATATGATGGTTAAATGTGGTTGTGGACCTGATATACAGAGTTTCAATACCTTGATTAATGGATACTGTAAGTGGAAAAAGGTTGACAGAGCCCTTGACTTGTTCCGGGAAATCCAACTTAAAGGAATAGCCCCTAATTTCTGCACCTATAACATTCTTGTAGATGCCTTGTGCAAGAACAACCAGGTATACTGCGCTGTCAAGCTTTTCAAGGAAATGAAGGTTTATGGACCAACACCAGATATATTGACTTATGCTTCATTGCTTGATGGTCTTTTTAAACGTGCATTAATTGATGAGGCGATGTTGTTGTTTAAGGACATGAAGAATAATGGAATAGCCCCTGATCTTGTCATCTACAATATAATAATTGATGGCCTATGCAAGGCTGGGAGACTTGGAGAAGCTATAGATGTGTTTTCTTTCCTTCTATCTAAGAGGGTAGTACCAAATGTGCGCACATACAATATAATGATTACAGCATTTCGTGAAGTAGGGCTGCTAATGGAGGCCGTTGATCTGTTGATGAAAATGGAGGATAATGGATGCTCTCCAAATGATGTCACGTTCAATGTCATTATTAGGGGTTTCCTCTGTGCTAAGGACGTTGGAAAAGCTTTGGAGCTTCTCCAGATGATGACAAGCAAAGGATTCGCAGCTGATGATCAGAATGCTGTATTGTTCATGGACCTACTCTCTGACCCTAATGTTAGCAATGAAGACAAGGCTTTGCTTCAAGAATTCTTCCGAAGCTGAGTATGTGATATCTGGTATATAGCCTTATTCTCTATAGTAATTTTGTGTTTAACTGTTTATTGAATTCTTGAAATTCACGTATCTTAGTTGAGGCCAAAATTTTCTAGTTTCCACATGTCAGTTCATAAAACATACTTACATTTCACCTCTAAATTATTTGAGGAACTGTAGAAAGTAACTAAGTAGCTCGAGTTCACCCATTCGTAAAAAGACTCTGCAATAGATGTATATCAGTTATTTGAGATTGTGAGGTGCTTGATTGGCTACATTCAGCTTTATGCTATTTGCTGCCTTTGTGACAACAACAAAAACTACTACTACTACGGAGTACTACTACAATTTAATGTTTCTGAACCTATGTTGTGACTTTCAGGAACTTGTTCAATAGATATTGCAGTAAAAGAACTGATGAAAACCCTTGACCTACTTGAAGAACTGAATTGCAAAGGTAAATTTTCTATTCTTAATACTAAGTTTCTTGGGTCTCTAGTAATTTTCGGTCATATATTGTAAAATTTTAATATACTGTCACAGATTGTACTACACTACTACAGCAAGCTTTGTCATGGACTGTACTGCGGAAAGCTGGCCAGAGTTGTCAAGGATTATAGTGGTTATTGATGATAGAGTAGAAGTCATAGACTTTTATCATGCAAGACAAGATTCTACTCCCAACTTTCCAGTGTTGGAAGATTTGGAAGAGTGGAAGATGCCATGCTGATGAATTTTCATAAGTCGAGGCTGATGAGTGTTGTGATGATCTCAGTTTCTTGGAGTCCATGGGTCATGCATGCCGCTATTGTTGATCCTGTTCTATTCTCCACAAGATAAGTTAACAATGGGTTTCTCTATCAGGAGAGTCAAAACACGTTGCTGAGATTATCAGTCTGACTTTGGCATTAGGAATCGGAAAGTAAATGTGGGCTGTACTGTACCTCAGAACAAGAAGGTTACAATTGCAACGAGGATGAGCACACATGCAGCTTATAAGAAGATATGAACCTTGTGCAAGATAAGACTAGACTCAGATTCTTAAAGATTACTAAGCCGCCTTAGAAGATTGCTGACTGTTGATGTCCTTGGGGTTTCAAGACCCCATAATGTTATGCTGTGGCTTGCCCCTCTTTGTAACCAAAAAAAACCATGGAGATGTCGATAATCTTTATGCAAAAGCAGACTTTGCTCTTTTAAGACAAAAACTATGGGCAATGTTCATGCACTGTGGAAGCGTGGAATGCGTTGTACAATTTGGCGCAGATAGTAGGAAAAGAGGAGTGTCTGCTTCATCCGAAATGATGAAAAAAATGTAAAACTTTCTAATCCTTGGTGAAATTGTGAAAGATTTCAGGCCGAGCTGTAGTCATTTCTCATCAAATTAGTGGGGTTAATTGTAAACTGGCAAATTTTACGTCTGAATATGAAAATTAATGCTTATATGAGCAGAGGTACGATTGTTTTGCAAAATGTTTGATGTTTCGTAACTTTGTATCGCAACTTACAAATTATTTTTTTGAAATCAGCAACTTAATAGTTATTGATCGTAAAAATTATCACTTTGTCATCTGTACGTTTTACAGTCATTCCAATTTCCGAAGGCTTTAACGAGTGCTAAGGGCATGCCCTTGGACCTTAGTTGTTGTAAGCCAATGCTTCAAATTTAGTTACACATGAAAGTTTTGGGACTTTTGAATGGAAGTAACCTGAAAGTGCGAGATCGAGATTCAGAATTTCAGATCTTTCATTAATCGTCAGACAAATCAACAAACTTCAGCAAAGAACAAGGGAAAATAGATACCTCGCTCTTATGCTCGAAACATTCCTACACTAACTACTGAACTACATCGGTGTGATACACAGGAATCTACAAACAACACTACAATATTACACTAGTGGCAAAAAACCATACAAGCATGGAGAAGGAAGAAAATAAAAAAAGGCGAACAGAGCAGCTACCTAGATTCAATGGCATGAGTTTCGGAGCCTCTTAAAAAGGACCTTCGCCACCATATCTGGAAGGCTTTGCTAAGATTAGGACATTCGGTCCCATGCTTTGAGAAGCATCTGAACCATTCCATGAATAATGCGTACTGTTGCTTCAACGGAAGTGTAAGAAGGGCTTGCCCCATTGCTTCTTCCAATTCTCTGACATTCAATCCCTTTCTACACCTCTGCAACCAGCCAAAATCCAGTAGCATAGCGCCAAACCATGTGTTCAGAAGTCCAAATCTGGATTCAGCCCGACACTGTAATTTTCTAGTCCCCATGGCAATGAATAGAACTGCTGAGATACGACTCAGTTCATATCTTACCATGGGAGAAGCTCGGGCATGCATATCAAGCAGATCATCCTGGCTGGCCCACACATCAACGAAATCTTCTGCCATATGACGATCAAGTAAGATTTCTATCAGCCAATTTATATTTTCAACCTGCCATGAAACAGACTCAATCAAGGGCTTGTCTACTTTCAACTTGTTCTCTGGTTCCTGAGGTAAAGAGCCTGAAGCCTTCTGGAACAATATAACTAGAGACGATAGGCAACCATGACAAACAGAGTACAGATCCTCCTTGGTTATGTCGAGGTGGTCTTTTTCATAAACAGAGCTTTTCGATAGGAGACCCTTGACCATGGATTTGAGCTCATTTCTTGCTTTGGCATTGCCACAAGCAGTGATTGAACCAATCAGCTGACTCGCTAGATTCTGTTGAGGGGCATCATTTTCAAAGAGATTGAGTCTTGAGAAGAGCTCACTATTAGTCGAATCGTCAAAGTTGAACTTTGTGAAGAGTCTCCTCAGCTTCTCCTCCTCTTCCTCGGTCCAAGGAACAGCCTCCAGGTATTTTAAACAAGATAGAACCCCTCTGTTGAACTTAATGCCTGCTGATACCTAGAGCGATTCAACCACAGATATACTGTCAGCTTAAGAGCAAGAACTTCCAAATTCAAAAAAAAAAAAGATGATATGAAAAACATGTCCTCTCCGACCCCATGCCTCATCGACATAGTAGTAACCTTGATCACTCCTTAGCAGAGTTCCATACAGAACATACTGAATTCACTCTCAAGAAGTCACATGGCAGTGATCTATATATAATATATATGGAGAAGTATCAAGCTTACATTACACTATCGAGCAAGAAAATAGGACGTAACCTAAAAACAGTGAAGTAACAACTCTGCAACACATTTTTGGCAAGCCATACATGTCAGGATATGCTTACATCTAGAGCCTACACCTTACTTGCTTAGCTCGTTAGAGGCATTGAGGTAATAGTACTGTAGAGGCAAGTTTCTATATTTACCAATTACATCGAACTTCATATAGCATCACGAAGTCAACACCAAAAGGAAGGCCTTTGTCTTGGAACGTTCTTCACGAGATATCATAGAAGCCATTTCCAAATTCCAACCAGCAAAACGGATATCTCAACATTCAAGTCAAGAAGCCAAAAACTGACTAGAAGAGGCTAAAACTCATGCTCACCGAGAAGCAAGCAGCAGTAAGAAACCAGAGTCATAAGAAGTACAACGCCGTTACTTCAAGAGGGTGGAGAGCTTCTCAAACATCAATAACATGTTTATCACCTCCTGCTCTACTACCCCAGTGAATACTGCTAGAGGATTCTCACAAGCTCTGAACCACTATCTTTTCGAGACACATAAATTTCATTTTCGAAATTCAAAGTCCCTAAACTCGGGACAGGCACAAGTCCAATCAAGGTAAATGATCACATGGTTCTAGCTAAACAAATTCCACAATCAAAACCCAAACCTACCACTACCAAGTTATAGACCAACTTCTCTCTCAAAAAAAAAAAAAAAAAAAAGTTATAGACCAACTATATTCACCAACTCAAATTACACCCAAATCCCTTGATCATCAATGCCAAAACTTACACAAGAAGCTACCAAAACCAAAATACACAACAATACAGCTACACATTCACAACACACGAAGCATAAAATGAACCTTGAAAATTCAATTGATCAAAGACAATAATGTACCTCAAGAATGTCAATAGCGCGAAAAGCCCCGATTTTGATGAGCTTCTTAGTGATATCCTCCTCAAACATAAGCTCAATAGTCTCTCTAAAAACACCCAAATCCTCAACATCAGGCACCTCAATCCTCCAAAACCCGCCTCGCTTACTACTATCATTATCATTATTATTCCTAATCAACCCATAAAAAACCTCACTATTCTCCTTCAAAACCCTAGAATTCACCTCCAACACCACACACCCACCTCCAATCTTCCCCTTCACGCTCAATCTCACATCATACTCCTCATACCCACACTCATTCCCATCCTCCTCCTCCTCCAATATCCCACCCATCACAGGACCCACCTCCACCTCCACCTCATCTCCCGGGGGACCCACATTGGTTGAAAAGATCGGGTCATCAATTGGGGAAACCCGACCAGGAGACAGAATCTTACGCGGGTCAATCCGACCCACTAAACTCAACCCGGATTTCGCGCTCTGGGGCGAACTTGGGAACGAACCCAGTGATTTTGAGTGGGTTTCGGATGCGGGTCCGGGTCCGGGTTTCGGGTAAGTTTTGTAGGAGAGAGAAACTAAGGTTTCTGGGGATTTTGGTGGGCTTTTAAACGAACAACACCATGATGAAGATGAAGATTGTGGTGCTGGTTTTGTTAATTTGCGACGAGTTTTTTGGGGATTTTTGCGGTGTGATGAAGAAGCCATTGATTGATGATGAGTGATGATGAAGAAAATTGATTGAATTGATTGTGAAAATTAGGGTTTGTGGGATTTCTATGGAGGAGAGAGAAAGTTGAGAGTGAGGTAAGCAGAGAGGGGAAGTGTGATGAGAAAGATTCTGTGTTGGATTTTGTTGTTGTTGTTGTTGTTGTTGTTGTTGATTGTTGTTCTTGTTTGTTTGTTTGTTTGTTTTGTTGTTGTGTTTTTTTTGTTTTGGGAAATTCAATTTTGTTCAGAGTAGTTTTGACTAATTTTGGACCAAAATTTGATTGTTCACTGTGAATATTTTGAGGGAAGCAACAGATTTGGTAAAGTTAGTTGGGAAATGTGGGAAGATCTCAACGGTAATTTACACTCGAAAAATGGTACTACTAGTAAGCGAGTGAAAATTATAAATTGATTGATGCGTGTTGAGATTAGTTTTTTAGATAGTGTAATAGGGGTAAAAAAGTTGTTTATTTCTTTGTGAGACGAAGAGTGAGAGCATAGAGGAGGGTGCTAGTGGGGTGTTAGATACTCCCTCCATTTTATTAGATTCTTTGCATTTGGTTTGAATATGTGAGAGGAATTCAAACCAAATGCAAAGAACCTAATGAAATGGAGGGAGTAGTCAATATAGTCGACAATGGAAATGAAAGATTTTGACGCACGTTATAATACTCCAAGGGTAAAAAGACTAGAAGACATTATGTTGTGATTATCGTGAACGAGTGAAAGAAGGTCGAAACTCAAGTCGTTAATGTGTCATTGTCAAGTGAGTATACATCATCAATCATTGAGAGAATATTCAGTAATGTACATTAAGTCAAGAATATAATAGCAATTAGAAACATGATTTGCTAATTAATTACCTATTGATTGGTTAGTAGTACTAACTACTAAGTACTGGAGACCTAAAATAGATCTATGAATCTATGATTTAAAAGTGGAGCCAATTGATATAAGTAGAAGGCAAGCAAGTTGCGTGAAAAGTTGTAAATATGAGTTGTGAATCTCGTGCTCTCACGCTCTATAGATGCCCTTTTGTAGCTCTATGCACCTTCTACTCTTCATGGCATCAAGTAATGCTATGAATTCAAAGCTAAAATCGCGCGTTACACCCATCGATTATTGTGGCATGAGTTACTTTGTAATGTTAACGTTTGGTTGGATGAGTGACTTATTTTGTAATGTTAACGTTTGTTGGATGAGTGAGTTATTTTGTAATATTAACGTTTTGTTGGAATTGTGAGAGAAATTCGGTTTATCAAACGTTGACAATTGACAATGGAAGGAAACTGAAAAATAAATTATATTGTATCACCTCTTTTGCATTCATTTAGCGATATTAACAACCCTTCACTTGTTGAGATAAAAGCAAAACGTGGATTCTTAACGACGGTATTCCCTTTCTGGTTTCTTCAATTGTTAATGTTTGAGTAACTTCGAATACATAAGAGGTTCACGGAACGTTGACAAATGAAAAACCGATGGAGACTCATCAAATCGCCAAGGCTTGACATATCGGGCCAAAAGTCTGAAAGTCCATATTGATGAGATCCATGTTGCAGAAAGTCCAAGTGTCCAACCCGATGATCATGGGCCAATAGAACAAAGATCCAACTAAACGCAGGAAGCCCAGCCCATTGGGCCATGTGCGATGGTGAGTATAAAAATGGAAGCTCTGCAGTCTGCAGAGAGACGGCGGCGCATGTCACGGCGGCGAACGCAGCTTTGTCAGTCGTCCCTGCATGACACTCAAAGCCTCAAGCTTACCCTTTTTGCCCTTCTCTTTCATGGAAGGGTCATTTTATATAGTAATCATCTATTACATGATATAGTAACAATGTCGTGTTGATCAAATCTGTACTACAACATCAAAATCTAACTCACGTTAACACACACGTGTTCAACTTATGTCATTGTTTATTTCAATGAGTAAAATAAGATTTCTCGTAATATTATCTGTTGTGCGGAAGCGTGTATGCGCTAAGATTAACGATGGCAAAAACAACAATAAAGAACACAAGCATTTAACGAGGTTCACTATCAATGTGATAGCTACGTCCTCCAGGGTCAGGAATCATCAATTTCACTATGTAGGGAGTGTACAGATACAAAGATGATCTGGGTTCTCAAGATCTGCTCCTCTTGAGAACCCGAGTTGGCTCTCTCTAATTCTCTCCCATAAGAAATTAGGCTAAACTAGTGGGAGGTTTATATATTAACTCCCTCTCAATAAAGACCTAATTAATTAAAGTAATTAATTATGGAAAGACCAATAACAACAAGCCTCGGAAATCAGCCGTCCAAAACAAACGCACAAAGCCGCAATACGGAAAGCCCGCAAACGCAGCCACCGCGGGCCGCGCCCAGTCGCCGGCGGGTCGCGCCGGCACCTCCGCGGACCGCGCTTCATCCGCGCTGAAGCTTCTGCCCAGTCGACGTGGAACACGAGTTGGAGCCTCGCGCTCCGCGCCCAGATTCGCCGCGCACCGCGCGACTACCGCCGCGGGCCGCGCCTTGACCCCGGCGGACCGCCGTCGTCCTGATCTGGGCTCCTTTGTTCCTCGTCGTCTCTGCGTCTTGGTCATAGGTGGCATTCGACCATCCCAAAAAGCACACCTCTAGGTTGCCCCATTTCCCTTGCTTGCTCATCTCGACTTGTATCATTCCGTTGGCGAAAACCCGAGTGCTCAAGGCACATTTCCCAACATTATCATTACCATTTAGATAGAGAAATGTGGATCGTTGAAGTACATCATTTGCATGAAGCTTCACAAGTTATGTTATATAAAAACGATTATCTTATAGTCTGATTATCGCAATATATACGATTTTTTGTTCATTAACGCACAATTAATAAGTATATCTATACTCTCAAATGTCAAGGCAAACTTAATACTAAAACCATAACCAAAAATCGTAAGCTTAAACTTTGAATTGCCATGATCGACCATGGACGATACACATACACAAATTCTAAAAGATTTTTTCTATATAAAGTTAATCAAAGAGGATACCACTCCTCCATAACTATCGTAATGGATAATTCACGTCCTAAAAAACAAAGAGAAGGCACACACGCGTAGAGCAAATAATGGAAGGCTCTTCCTACTAAGAATTCCAGTTTGCCAACCGAATTAACTTGCCTTCACCTTCGTGTCACCTTACAATTCGATTTTTATCTAGGCACTGGCTGAGTAACAACACCTAATAACATTATTAATTTAGCCTTCGCTTTTCTTACCAACTGGCGGCCCAAAATATATAAACTAACAACAAATGTGGCAAATTGATGAGGGTTTAATACTTATTCTACTCATTTTTACGCGATTTGATTATGTGATACGAGTAGTAATTAGATACTCTTCTCCGATTAATAGACTTTGATTTCGGCGTAGTCCAATTTAAGAACATGTTCAAATCGCTACCTCACTAATATGCATTGTCCTCATTTTAGATTATCGGACACTTGTTATAGTGTAACAAAAACAAAAATATCTAATATTACTTCTTATACCAGAAGTCGGCACCCAAAACATAAAAATTGAGAATGATAATATAAATCAAGTAAAACACAAAAATCATCACGTTTGTCCCACTTTAAATCGTCAAGAGTTTCACTTGTTCAAGTTCCTAGTACAACATTTGATCAAGAGCCGCCACGTGTAAAATTGAGCCCATACTAGACTGCCACGTATGCACAATCATTGGTGTAACATAAAAGTTTCTGTTTTTGGCGCACCGGCTTAAGCTATTGTGTACATCTATAAATAGAAACTATGGATATCATAATCAGACCTCATTTCCAACATTCTTCATATCTCGTGAAACAAAAAGAAAAAAAGAAATACGAATCCTCATTTTACTCTTAGTGTGAGAAAAAAAAAATTGCAGGAGTACGTACCTATGGCGCGAATTGATAGAAAATCATCAATCGAAACTGAGCCTCGCACTCTAGATTTCAGACAAATTGACCTTGCTCGGGTACGTTTCTATGTGGTCTACCTATATATACAGTGTCACAACTTCGATTTCTAAGTCTTACTCGTATATTTTCGTGTATATTGTCGTTTAATCGTTTATTCGGGAATTGGTATTTAAGATACAGTATGTTACTATGTTAGAACTAGAATAAGTATTTAATTTGTATCCGGGTTAGTAAAGAAAACGAGATAGGGTTATGAGATGGTATGTGTTCGAGAATAACGAATACTAAGAGTGTTTGTTGATATGGAATTGGCAGGAAGTAGCGTTGTACGTGGTACATACGAAGACAAGGGAGGAAGCTTGTCAGATATTTACCGAGGTGCGTATAACGTTTGGCAGCCAAATATTTGTTGAATCATTGACAACTCAATATATCTCTTTTTTTTTTAAAACAAAATAAACAATTGTAACATTTGGTTTAAATACATTCGAAAATAGCAGATAACGTTTAGTCGTTCACGATCCAAAAAAACAAGAGAGTATTATGATTTATGAATTGCCAATGTTATATGTAATGGACTAATGGGTGCGTCATAATTACTAATTTAGGCTTATATGTGTTGCAGGGTTTGGAACCTGTGGAGACACCGGACAGTCATTCAACCGGCACGAAAGCGAAATGGGGCGAGTATTCAGACGATGATGAAGATGATTATTCATCCAGTGATCAAGGGAGAATGAAAGAGGTGCTAACTGCACCATTTTAAGACACTTCTTTTTGTAGTACATGAGCTCCCTAGTAGACAGGGAGATTTTTTGGTGTTACTTTTATACCAGCTTCTACAATGTTTCTTGTACATATGTGTTCCTGTGGCTATTGAAGAATCGAGTTTGTTTATCAAGCTTTTATCAGATTCGAAAGTAGTTTTTTCACGTCTGTATTACGTATTCAAATCATAACGCGAAATATCTTATTAGTCCGACTTCCTTTGGCCTGCTGTATCTTCTGAATGGACCGAGTCTCATAGTCGTAGATCGACTATTCAACAGATCTACGTTGTTTTGAGTTTTCACTTCCAAGACTTTGTACCTGGTCATGTTAGCACTCAAACGAGATGGTTCTGTCTGATCCAGTCTTCCGGAAACAGTCCTGGTAGAGAACGTGATCAGACACATTGGCGATAATTATAATCACTGGAGCATAATTTGATCGTGAGAGTGTACTACGAACCAAAATGCGAGGCGTAACAGGGGAGGGAGAAAGCATCAGCAATAAGCTAGTAATACAAAGCAGGTGAGGACTGATGTACAATTGTACATGAAGTTAAGAACTTTCCTGTATTCGATATCAAGTCAAACACAGGAAAACAAACAAACAGTACAAATTAACTTAAAAGCACGGCTCAGTGTGGCAGCGTGCATATAGCTGATGCAGCTAAAATAGTGAGTGTCATATCACTTCATTGCCAAAGGGCAGAAAAGAAATAAAAATTAAACAAAGTAAATAAGATAAGATATCAGCTGCCGGTCTTCTTGCTCCAACATCGGTGTCAGGCAAAGACGTAAACAGAGGTCTTTCGGGTGAATTACCTCCAGGACCGGCAGAGCAGCCAAGAGGCGCAGCATGTGATTATTCCAACATCGATGTTGGACAGAAACCACAATAAACGTATTTCTTTAAGGTTCGACAGCAGCAATCAGAGAGCCACTGCCCCTTATAACATGCGGGATTCTTGAAAGTTCCGTTGAACATGGACATTACAAGAATCTCCCTTTCAGTCATGGAGGTCGTTCAGCTCCAGAAAGCCGTCATCAACCAAGTACTGGGACCAATCAATGTCATCCCCAGAGGAGGAAATCCCAGCAGCTAAATCATCCAACCCATTGAAAATTTCGGTCTCAGGAGCCTGGTTACCGTCGCCTTCAGTAAACCTCGCCAGCAACCTGTCAAGCTCATCTTCCTCAGTTTCAATGGGTGGCAGTCCCTCCATTGCAGCAAAAGGTGGCTGCTGTGCTGTAGATGGCGTTGAGGGACCAGCAGAGTTGTGACCAGCTACAGTACTTGAAATGACAGAACCATTGGGGCTGTAAACAGCACCCACAGCAATTGGTTGCGGAACCTGAGCATTCAGATTACTGGTCGCCAATGAGACAGGGTTCCCATCAGCAGTACCACATCCCTCAGGGTGTAGAACAAGTCCACGGTCAGGCTCCAAATTATCGTCATTATCACTGTCCCACTCTTCTTCCACAAAGGGGGCCCCATAGCTTTCACCATTTTTAGGCCCTAGGCCACTCTTCTCGAAAATCTTACAAATCACATAGGAATCTTGACCAACACCCTGCTCCGAAAGAATCCTATCCTCCAACCTGTATTCATGCATCACCCAATCTGTCCTGTCTCCCTTGGGTGCCTTTCCCCGGTGGAAAATCAAGGTCTTGATCTTCCCCACAGGGCGGTTTTTATAATTAACCGCTCTGTCATTCCCCGTTGACTTCCAGTATCCATGTATTGTGGCCCTGTTAGATCTTCCTCCATTGGGGTATTTCCTATTTCGTGGGCATAAAAAGTACCAGTTCCGATCCCTCGTCTTTAAGCAGGCTTTGGCAGGAAGTTCCCAGGGAGCAAATTTGTAAACATCAACCTCAGACATCATTTGAGGACCAAGTGATTTCCCCAACACAGTCCTTTTCAAATAAAACATAAAGAGTTCCTCATCGGTCGGGTGAAACCGGAAACCGGGAGGAAATGACTTGCTACCCATCAGAACATCCATTGCGTATGAGCAACCAAGAACAAAAAGATCTCTTCTTACTAAACTACTTCACAGAGTTATCGAGTTGGCTAAATAGCAGCAAATATCGGCAAATGATTGAAGGATGTACAGTCGGAAAGCAGCAGAGCGCAAAGCAATAAGGGTGGGAAGGTTGCACGTCAGAGAAACAAAGCAGGCGGAAAGCTAAAAACTGCAGATGGTGAAAAACGTGCAACCAGGAATAAAAGCGAATGTGAAGTAGCAATGGCAGAAGGTGAAGAATGTACGAAAGTAGCGCCTGCTTAAAGACAACGAGAGATTTACGAACCCCACCACCGTCCCCTTTTCATGAAACAGAAGTCAAATAGAAGAATCCACAACTGCTTCTTCTTCAGGTTGATAAAAGACATGGAGGCCTGTAAATAGTTGATAGAGACATCAGCTATCAAACTCAAAAACCAACAGACAAACAAAGCAGCCACAAAAAATGGCCGAGGAGTGACAATATCCAAACAACAAACCCAGCACACAATCAGGCGATAATCATTTACACATTTCTGTTTCTGTTTCCCCCACAACGACAGCTCACAGACCAAGAGCAATGCAAAACACCCAAACAACGCAGACAACGGGACACCAACTACCAAGTAAAGGAACCCGCTAAACACAGGTCAACAACCCAAAGGCCTTCGCTACCACGAAAGGGGATACAACAGCCCGACAACCAAACCCACAAACAACACAACAACAATACCCTAGCTCTTTAAAAGGTTTCGGCTATGGCAAGGTTAGAGAAGAGAAAATTGGATTTATTGCTCGTCGAATCGAAACCACGATGACCCATCATCACAAATCCAAATGCTTGACTCACAATTCACCAACAATAAAACCGAAAGGCGACTCCCAAATCCCAATCAATAAGATTCAGAGCTTTCCCACATCAATTGACCAACAATTAAACCCCAAAAATGAAAATCGGGTCAACCCACAAACGATCCATATTCAAAATCCAAAAATAATTGCTACCCAGAATCAACCACCAAACCAAATCAATAAAAATGAAAACTTTAACCCTAAAATCAAACAATCAAACAAAACCCACAAACAATCGAACGAAAAAACCCCCAAAATCGGATCAAAATCAAACCAAATCAACGATCAATCAATCAACCAAAACCCTAAATTAAAACAACCACCAACACATCATCAAAAACCAAACTAACTAAACCAACCAACCAACACACAATCAAATCAATTAAACAATCAAAGACTCAAAACCCTAATTTTTCCAATCGAAAATCGAAAACCCTAATCAACAATCACCCAAATCAATCGCAATAAAAGTCAACAGAAAACATGAAATTAACCTACAAATTGGGGGAAATTAAATTGGGGGAAATCAAAAGGAGGAGGAGAAGAGAAGAGACGGACCTAAAAAGCACGAGGGGAGGAGGAGCACGGTGGCGAATCGAGAGCGAGGCGGAGGGGGTGGAGAGAGAAAATTAGGGTGGAGTGTGTGAGGGAGGTGAGAGACTGCGGTATTAAAAGTGAGAGTAGAGGTTTTTTTTTAGAGAGGTTTTATATTGTAATTTATTGAAGCTGAGAATGGGGAGTGGTTAAGGCTTGTAGAGTAAGCTTCCTTCTCATTGGCTGGTTGACTACATACTCTAAAGACTTTTCTACTCTTTCTGAGTATTATTTTTTTCTAAATAAATAAAGAATTTTTTTTCTAAATAAAGAATGGTGAGAATATTTGAAACAAAAAAGTTTAAATGAAAAGAAGGTGGGTGACTAGATTCATTTGATAGTTTACTTCGGTTAGATATTGTTTGAATTGGTTAATGTAGCGATTTGTTTACTTTGTTATTGATAACAATTTTTTGATAAAATGGTTTCTTACTAGTGTCACACGGTACGAGTTCCACTAGTTGGTGTGATATGGAGTATAAGGTGTGCTACTAAATACTATTCAACACAACTATCTTTTGATTTTAGTGTGTATGCACAGGAACACGTCTACAACACTGTGAGATGTATTGTGCAAACATGAATGGGTTTAAGATTTTTTAGTTTTTTTGGTGTACATTATTACTTAGAATTAGTTTATTTTTATATTTATTTTGTCTATTAATATGAGACGAGAGATCTATATTAAAAACAATATACAGTATATATTTCTCTCTCAAAAAAAAAAAGTATATATATTGGGCTTTTGAGGAATGGTTCCCGATTGGAAAATAATGTGGGTCAAAGCCCACAATCCGTCAACTAATATTAGCCCAAACGACAAAAATAAATGGATCCGATAAAGTGTGGGCTTCTGACAAGCGCGGGTCCAACAAATCATAGTGTGGAGTTGTTGTCGAGCCCTCCGAGGTTTTGTTTTGTCGGCTCTCTGTCACTTGTAGCAGCTTTGAATTAATTGAATGAAGGATGCCATTACTCTTTATTTTTCAGAATTATGATGAACAAAACTAATTTTTATTTTATTTTTGAAAAATATTGAGGAGAAAAAATATTTTAAAATGAGTACAAACTCGAACAAATCATGCCATCGGGGATTATGATGTAATTTACCTCAATTTTACCTCATTTAGGAACTACTTATAGGAAGTAAATAATTTATTACGTTTTATGCATTCCGCGACTTATACATATCTATACATGAAACATGATGAACCTCTATGGGAGCGCATGAACATGCGATATTTTTGTGATGCGATTGCTTCACAGTTTAGTTAACAATGCAATGTAGATCAGAGACAATAATTGATGTTGTTCTTTTTCATTAAACATGTGCCTAATCAACCCAACTATCTAATTATGCAAAATCTTCTAATTCATTTCACCGAAGATCCTCGTTATTTAAAAATTAATCAAATCAACCATGCTTCCCTCATGACAATTTCCATAAACTACTGATGATCTCATGATCATGCTTGCTCTTCTTTCTTATTTTGAATATTTTCCTCCTTGATCCATATCTTATCCATCATATCATGCATGTACATTGTATATTGGACATATGAGAAGAATGAGAAACAAATAAAAGTTGATTTTATCAAGTTATGAGCAAATTGCATCTTTTGGAGTGACACACGTAAAAGCGACGGTCCTTCTAGATTTAATTTTGCAATAACATCTATAAACGGTTGTGATGATGACTTTTACTTAGTGCTTTCACCCACACCATGTGAATTGAAACCAATACCATGGCGCCTTTCACTACTCTCTTACAATGCCTTCAAAAATCCTCGAAATGAAATTATGTTATTTAACCAATGTACGGTTGTTTAGTGGATTCTATCATAGTCATCTTGACCTTCAAGTACGTGTTTAAAAAATACGAGTCATTCAAAAATGAATAAAAAGACGAACAAGCTATAACTCTAGATCATTGTCTATTGGATTTAATTTGTAACGTACCCCTAATTAAAAGACGTGCATACAAATGAAACCCGAAACATGAATTCATTTGTTTTCCCGTGACAACACAACGACCAATTTTAGAAATTTAGGAGCGTGGAAAATGTACTTCTTAAACTCGCAGTTCATGTGTTTTCCCATGACAACTTCGGAGCGTGAAAGCTGTACTACTACTTCAACTGTTCCACCTCCAAACAGCATTTTCAATCAACCAAACAATAATCACTTTTAGAAACTTAGGAGCGTGAAAAACGTACTCCCAAAACTCGCAATTCATGTGTTTTCACGTAACAACTTTGAAGCGTTAAAGTAGTACTACTTCAACTGTTCCACCTCCATATAGCATTTTCAATCAACCAAACAATAATCAGTGCTTTAATCACTGCTTCCCATTCGAAACGTGAGCATCTAGTACACTTCCAACTTCTACTTCACTCTTCACTACCACTCACATGAATTAACAAGCAACACACACACAAAAACAAAAGATGCTTTCTTTACTCTTTTGCTAAGTCTAGATTTAGCATGCGCAAATCTTACAACCAAATATCACAAAAAAGATTGAAACTTTTATATAATCACACCCATAAAACACGGATCTAAATATACTCTTCCAAATTTAATAATAAAAATCTTGAAAAAAAAACATTCAACAAAGAGTGACAGTATGTATTTCCCATGTCAGTAATAATAATAACACATTAACACTCCAAATCTTCAATATCTGGCTTTTTGAGTATTTTTTGATCCGATTTATACTCCCAAATCACATTATTCATTTGGGTAATCTGAATTTGTTGATTACATTTTTTTGGGTATATAAACATATACACATTTCTGTATTTCTGTATACAAATAAACCCAATTCAAGTTTAGTAGGAAAAAAGAATGGAATTTGGAAAGTGGGTATTTGTGGGATTTTTGTGTTTGTTGAGATGGGGGTTGCTTGTTGTACAAGGGTTTAGTTATGCAAATGTGAGCCACATTTCATTTTTGGAGACTTATGAAGCTTCTGATGCTGCTGCTAATCAGTTGATGGTTCCTCTTACTCTTATTCCTTCTGCTGCTGAGAAGGGTGCTGGTAATGTTATCAGTCTTTTTTTTAGTGTATAAACTTTTTAAGTTTGTTGGTTGGTTGATTTTAATGTTTTTTAGGAATTTATTTGTGAACTGATATCTTGTTTGAAATTTTATGGCGTACACAAGACGGTTACTTGATGACGATTCGTGTTAGACGACTCCAAATCATTGTTGTTTTATCAGTTTTATTTTATTATTTTAGTGTATAAAATAAAACTTTATGTTTGTTGATTGGTTAATTTTGATGTTTGTTAGGATTTTGTTTGAAAGCTGATATCTTGTTTGTGTTTGTATCAACTTTTTGTTGTCTGATTTGAAGTTTTCAGATCTTTGTTCTGAGAAATTCATGCATAGGATGTCTTTTCTATAGTTTGGGATTTTCTATGTCGTTTGTAAAGTTTTCAAGTTTATGTCAAATTTGGATAAGCTAGTTGAGTAAATGCTAGAAATGAGTTGTAACTTGTAAGTTGGAGCCTAGGATCACAAGTTTTAAAGGCTCATTTTTGCAATTTGCTGACACCATGTAAAAAGAAGTGTATTGATTACGCTAGGTGTACAGTGTACCATGTCACTGCATTCCATAGCCTATCATGAGGATTGGGGAACATAATGATTTGTTTCATTACAAATGTAAGAATATAGGGGCATAGTTCGTAGGGGCTTGGAAAATAGAAGTATTTGCTTGAAGGAGTATGATGGCGTGTTATTTCGAGGGAATGCTAGAATGTCTGCAGAATGTTACTCTCCTGTAATTTGCATTTCGGCCTTTCAGGTAGAGCCGGGATAGATCTGTATTCTTTTTGGCTTTAACTTGGAATATGATGAGAAAACTGAAAATTACTCATTAATTTAACTGTTCTTGTTTTATAGAGAAGCAGTAGTAAGTTGATGCTATTCTCAACTTATTTATATTTTGCGCCATTCCGAATAACTTGTGTTTTCAACACTGCATCGACCCCCTTTACTTGGCCATAGGTGGAAGCCTTTGAGTTATCAGGCTCCTCATGTGTTATCAAACAGATACTCTAATGTAGCTTCATCACCAAGATGACTTTTTTTTTTGGGTTTATAGCTGACCATTGCCTTAACGCAGACTTTTTCTCAGTAAAGGAATCAAGGTGTCAAAGATTTCAGTGCGGTTTTTTTTTTTTTTTTTTTTGAGCTGAGACTGATAGTGTATATAATTGTACTATGAGCTTTTGTACTGGTTTTCCATTGTGTCATTGTGAAATTTCATTAAATTTTCTTATAAAACTGATATCCTTGTGTTCAATGTGCAGTTTGCCTGGACGGTACGTTGCCTGGTTACCACTGGCATCGTGGATTTGGATCAGGGGCCAACAGTTGGCTGATTCAATTGGAGGTCTGTGCAGCTTAATACTTCCTTCTGAGTTTTCCCCTCCCTTGATTGCACTTATTACGTGCGTGATTCCTATATATATACATCACTAGGCATGAGTATTAGAATTGCATGATAGGTTGACAAGTATAACTATCCTATTCAAAAGCTAGCAAAGAATGCATTTATACCCACTAGTCTCACGTTTGCTCTAAACTTTATGTTCTGGTGTCTCAATATTGCAATTTTACATCAGTAATGCAGTAGAAACTGCTATAGGTAAGTAAAAGTATGCAGTATAACAACCCTATTCAAAAGCTAGCGAAGAATGCTTTTGTACCCACGAGTCTCACGTTTGCTCTAAACCAAATTCTGGTGTCTCAATATTGCAATTTTACATCAGTATGCTATAGCCTTTAGGTGAAGTCAAAGTAGTGCTTGTGATGTTTAATAGCCACATATACTTCCCCCTGCGGAGTCTGTCTGCTTTCAAATTGAAATATTATTTTCCTCTGTATGACTTCACTGTCTTTGAGTTGGCAAGGTACGGTTTTCTGTTTTGATTCCAGGTTCGGTTTCAAGCTGTGTTTTACATTGATCCTGGTTTTGGTAACTTGTACAGGGAGGAGGATGGTGTAATAACCGTAGAACATGTGTTTACCGTAAAACAACTCGACGTGGCTCATCCAATTATATGGAAAAGCAGCTAGCATTTACCGGAATATTGAGCAATAAGCCTGAGGAAAATCCAGGTCTTTGTATCTGCCCTATTATCGTAGAATCTTTCCCTTTTTGCTTTAGATTCAGAGCGTCTGATCTGATGTATAAGTGACTATTTTTGTTATGTTTTTCCTATCTTATAAAAGTTGTTGTCTGTAATGCAGATTTTTTCAACTGGAACAGGGTAAAAGTTCGATATTGTGATGGTGCATCCTTTGCTGGAGAAGGCCAAGATGAGGTTCGTTCACTATATTTTTTCACTTCCTAAAACCATTTGGTTGTGTCCTTCTAATGCTGGTAAAGTTTGAGCTGACTAACATATCCTGAGCCCCAAAGTAGCAAAATGGCCGTACCCTCACTAAAAGAGGGATGAAAGTCTGAAACCTGTATTGTGTACTTTGTTTGAGGCTCATCAGATAAACTTTCTTCTTTGTGCTTTCGCGAGCATGTGAAAACTGTTGTGACTTTTTTGTAGGCCAACAAAATGTATTTTAGAGGGCAGCGCATATGGTCAGCTGCAATGGAAGAATTGATGGCTAAGGGAATGCGTTCAGCAGACCAAGCTCTTCTCTCTGGTTGCTCTGCTGGTGGTCTAGCATCTATATTGCACTGTGATGAGTTTGCAGAGTTGTTTTCAGGACATACAAAAGTGAAGTGTCTAAGTGATGCAGGGTTATTCCTTGATGCGTAAGTAACTTTTATAGGCTTGATTTTCCCTCTTTTATGTATGGTCTTTTCAGTGTATCATTATCAATTATCAGTACTCTAATATTTAGGCAGTTTATTCTTCTGATGACATCTGATCCTTCGTATTCAGGATGGACGTATCCGGTGGGCACACTTTAAGGAATTTCTTCAACGGCGTGGTTACATACCTGGTAATAGCCCATTTGTAGAAGAGTTTTTTCTTAAATAAATTGCCAATATGACACTCTTTTAAACCTTTTAAAACTCAGCCTAGAAGATTAGTCACCACTCTTCATTTGTTGGATACTTTTGTGGTAGTTCAGAGAAATCTCCAAAGCTGTTCGAACTCATAATGTGGATACTGTATGCTTGCTAGTAAGGGGGCATAGCCTTGATTTAGGGTATTCTGTAACCAACTTTTGAAAATACAGATATCTCAGTGTAATGCCAGATCAGAAAGTTTGTTGACAAGATGCAAACCCTTGGATATCATTCTGAATCCTTTTCCTAGACAAGAGAGGGATGCGAAACCAAGCTGTAATGTTAATACCACAAAAGATTGGGACTTTGGGAGTCCATGCCACATGAGCTCTGTGTCTAGTGACTCAATCTTACGAAAAGTTGCTAGCTTGATTCAATATTGAATGTTCAGTGCCCATATCTAAGCCCAGGGATTTTCTCTGACATGAGATGGATAGAAATCATAGTGTTCAAGGAACTTCCATTCTAATGGACTTGTTAATTGGCTCAGCCTTCTTTCGGTTGTTTATGTAGGCAATCTAGGCATAGACATAGTATCATTTTTTTTATAAAAATTAATAAGATGGTATATTTATCTGTCTGTATTGCCATACAGGGTGTTGGGAAGAACTTGCCTCCTTCCTGTACTGATCACTTAGATGCAACTTCGGTAATTCTTTTCTCATATCTTTAGTCTATGGATTTTGCCATAAAAGTTTGTGCAGACCTTGTTGGACCTGTCTTAATGTGTGTTTCTCTGTGTTCAGTGCTTTTTTCCTCAGAATTTGATTGCCAACATCAAGACACCTCTGTTCATTCTGAATGCAGCATATGATGCATGGCAGGCATGTCGATCTAGTCTAATTTGAAACCATATATATTCATTGCTTTTGTTGTATTCTGACAGTGTATGTGTCTGCTTTCTCTGATTATCAGGTACAAGCTAGTTTAGCTCCAAAATCAGCTGATCCTCATCATCTGTGGGATCAATGTAAAATGAACCATGCATGCTGTTCTTCATCACAAATTGAGTTCTTTCAGAGTAATTTCTGCCCCTCTCTATCTGGCCATATGTTTTTTAGTTTCTGGACAACTTTTTGAGGCGTTGGCCTTTTTCCATGCAGAATTCAGACTTCAAATGCTCAACTCGGTAAAGGGTTTCACGACGTCCAGGTCAAATGGGTGGTTCATTAATTCTTGCTTTGCTCACTGTCAATCAGAGAGGCAGGACACATGGTTTGCTGATGACTCCCCTGTTATGCAAAATAAGGTATCTGAATTATTTCGTTTCTTTTCAGTGAATTAGAATTCTCTTTACACCACACCAATTAGAAAGCTCAATCAAACTTTAAATTGTCTCCGATTTTGACATCTGAGTATCATATGCAATCTTTGACCCCCTCCCCCCTCCCAAACTTAAAATTCGTCAATCGAATTGCGTTGATTTGAAGTTCTCTTGTTTTGCTTAATACATGTCAATTGTATATGCAAGAGATAATTGGGCGGTTTGTGATAGGAGCTGATTGTGGGGAAGGGCTTATGAGCTTGCATGTGCTGTTGTTGGCCAGATTAGTTAGAGAAGATTACATAATAATACAAAAGATTCCATGTTTTAGAACATAGGATTTGACTCTGGTTCATCTTTGTCATTCCCTGGCCTACGGATGTAATAAGGAGATTGCACTCCTTGACTAGACTTTAACAATGATTGATTTCGACGAGGATTGATTTAGGAGTGTAGTAATTACTTATAGTGATGGGAATTCAACTCTTAGGTCTAGGCCCTCTGTGATTTATCAATGTACTCGTTGCCACCCGAATATATGCTGATTGTGGATGACGAAATCATGAGTAGTAAGGAAGATCAGCTTAGGAAAATCCTGCGCCTGTTGCGTATGAAGGTACCGTACCAGTAAACCCAGTACAATGTACGATATACAAGACACTTCTAATTAAAGCAACAAGGGCAGGAAAGCTCCTGAAATTAGCATGGTTTTACCTTGGGTTAATCTGATCTTTATCCTCTAAATATAATACCCTGTAGTCATAGTGGTATCTGTGTGCTACACTGCTACGTTTAAAATTTGTTTGTAGATTGATGTCTCATGAAATTGCTTACGTTTCCTTGACGTTTCACAATTTTTCAGCCTGTGGCACTAGCTGTTGGAGACTGGTACTTTGATCGTGTATCTACCAAGCTCATTGACTGTGCATACCCTTGTGACAATACTTGCCACAACTTGATTTTTCGATGATTCTGACCAATCTCCGGCAGTCTCACCTGTAGTCTCATCCAACAAATTGATCCATCACCACATCTCTTTGCTGCTATTGCTGGTACACATTGAAGTCATCATACTATTCGATATTGTTCAGTAAATAGCCATAAGAATGAAGGTTTATGGATAATGCCTTAGGTTATCGCCCAAAATGTATCATTAGTGGCTGCGTTATTTAGGGCAGCAATATAGCGTGGTTCTGTTTATTTGAGTGCCAGATTCAAGAATTATGGGTCTGTAAACTTATTCATTCAGGAATGTTGAAACTTTTTAACTCTTTCCTGAGTAATATTCTAGTAAATGTACTGTATTTGTGAGGCATATATGAATCAACAGCAGATACATGTTTGATTTTTCTGAGCTCAGCTTCAGAAGAGGGACGACACCCGTTCAGACACTCCCTTTTTTCGCTCCATCACGTAGGACGGAGTGTCAAACCTGAGACCTATCGTATCTATTAGTTCCTTGACGGCACTTTCTCAACGAGTCTTAATAGATGTAACCTACAAGATACAGTATGATGCGGCTCCGTGTATTGATTAATTTTTTGATTACCACTTTCTTCCCTCATTCAATTTCATACACTTGCAAAGGACAGCCGCCAAAAACAGTAAAAATTCTTGAATATAAAAGACAGATAATTAAAAAAATTAAGAATCGTACGAACAGCTAGCAAATTAAAGTCATACAAGAAAAGGTTAGGAAAAATGTGAATAAAAATTGGAAAATAGCCGCCTTAATGATTTATGTCCTCTCCCCTTAGACGATAGTATATAGTAACCAAAATATGATTCTTGGACCAATAATAATACGACTACTACTATAGTTTATCCTATACTACAAGTTTGCATTCAAGTTATGTAGGACCTTAACCTAAGAACATGAATGATCCCCAATTATTTGCTTCACATGGGTCTCCAATTCAACAAAGACAAAAACTTTAGCATATACACATACATATACATTCATGCATTTCTTAACCAAAATTTTTATTTGTACCCCCCATATCTCCTTTGTATCAAAGTCCCAAACTTTTTGCCCTTGGATCAACTGGTACGAACTTGTGGAATAGGATAACCTCGAAACTTATTCTAGGAAACTTTATACATGCTCTATTTCATTCGAACAATCGAGTATAAAAAGATTAGGATATATATACTTAGCTCAATAGTTATGAGATACATATTCATGCATGCATCACTAAACCGAATTTTATTTGTTATTCTCCTCTGTACAAAATAGATTGCATCCCCGCATTCGCTCATTTCTATACGCAATTTAGTTTGGATCAATTGGTCGATATTGTCCAGTAACACCTAGGAAATGTAATAATGTCGAAACTCGTTTAAGCAGACTGGATCATGATCAATCTGATTCGAATAATCGAGTTTAGGAAGATCGGATAATTCAACCGTCATTTAAGAGATGTGAAAGTTTATGTTGTTATTGTAATACATCCATATATCCTATGATCATGGTGTATATGAATGCACGTGGGCATACACAGCCATATAGCCCCAAAGTGGCCCCGAAGGACCCATATAGGCTTGTGAAAGGGACAATGTTGAGCCATGGTGCTCGTGCAATATACGCTTCATATTCACAACATGCAAGTCTACAACCCTCGCTCTTGTTGTCAATTCCATGTACGGAAACATCCTCTAATTTGTGGGGTGGTTGTGAGAATGTGAGTAGCTTGCTAGTGAGAGACTAGTGAGTAGCGACCCTTGTTTTGGAGGGCATTGGACGTTATGTCTGTTGACTGTTCATATTAATTGGCATTGTTTGTAATTTCAAAATGAAGATTTATTATTACGTAATTTAATAGTGTAAGGATATCGGGAGTATTGCTATTCGTGATGTCCTTGCTTTTCCTAGGTACATTTTTTTTTTCTATTTTAATGATATGATTACAATTGTATCAATGGAATTTGTGTTTTCTTAAAGGAAAAAAAAAAAACTTCAGACTCATACACATGATTTCATATTAATAAAAATGATTCTTGACTATTTTCTCTATTTTTGTATAGTTCGTTGTAAACTAACACGAGTATTCAGCTTAATTGAAGTAATAATAATTCTCACACAAGATATAAGATAGAGCTTTACAATTTGGATGATAAAGAGAAAGAAAACACTTAGGACAAGATAAATAACTTTTGACTATGAATCCATAACTAGGGCACAAGCTTATTAAATCAAATTGCAAGCAATTAACATCAAGTCATCAATATATGTCTTCTCAAATTAAAGAGCAATTATCTTGCGCGTTATATTCACAAGTTAGTGTGATAAAAATCTGTGAAGCCAGCTTTTCACACATACATCACATTCACATAGGTGGGGAACAAAATATGCCAACTTTTACTACTTAATAATTAGTAATTCTAATATCAAATCGTTCCTATAAAGCTCTAATTTTAACAATATACTCCGTACTAATAGCTAGCTAGTTCTATCTAATCATCAACTAATTAATAGGTCGTCTTTTCTTCCATCTTCCTGAGAAATGGCTGAAAATTGCTATTTACAAACAAGGGGGAGGGAGCATATATACTACTGCACCAGTGATGTTAATAAAGCGATCATGGTACTAGTATCTAACTCTAGACATTAAATCGTCTACATCAATATTGCTCTAGAAAAGAAAAGAAAAATACAAATGTCGCCTAAGCTAAGTCTCGTCTATTTGACTCTCATTGCAATTTTTTATACCAATTTGTCCTCTTGGTTTTATTTATACCAATGTGGTAAAGAGATGTGTTTTTTTATACCAATTTGGTCATTTCGCCCCGTTTCTTCTTATAGATGTCTTGTCATTTTTATTTTCTTTACTTTTTGAGTATGAATTATGAAACATCATATCGAAGAGTAAATTAAACTGACGATTCAAAGTCGGGATACTATTTTTATGACACCCTGGCCTAGAACTCACTTCTATGTAATAATTTCGTGAGTAAAATTCACATATCATTGCACAAATAAAGGGATACGTCATATTATGAGTTTATGACTTGTCATACTCCGTATAAGACTTTCAAAAGTCATAATTTTCTTAGTTTTTTAGTGCACAAACTTTTTAACCAAGTAGTAGCAGCCTGTGTCTCTAGTGTTTAGCATAACTATAATTTGGAAGTTTACTTGGATTGTCCTTGAAGTTTCAGCATCAAGGGAGACTTATTAGAGGACACCATCTCCTCCAGGCTTCCCCACAACCTGGGGGCCAATTTATTTATTTATTTATTTTAAAGAAAACTAATATATGAATGAATGATTATAGGCAAAAAAAATTGCCCACATGTTATTTAGTTTCTCTTGTAGAAAAGTTATTAGCTAACTAGCTTGGCGACACCGTGACACTGCGCAAAAAACCAAAATTAAAAGGAGAGAAGATAGTATTTGAACTAGCTGACAAGCATAATTTGACTCTTTAGAGCATGTATGGAAAAATGGCTAATTGGTAATTATTCATGGTGAGCTGGTAATAATGAAATAAATTTCTTTTTTTTTCCGGTTTACTGATTTTTGAAAAATTACAATAGAGTAATGTAGCTTGAGTTAATATAAACAAACGGGTAGAATAATTATATTTTACGTATGTGTAATTATACAAAATAAGACCCTCAAAAAAATTTTATAAAAAATAATGGACTCTAGGAAAAAGAATGCTTAGGAGTACAATGGCGTATTACATACAGAGTTCTCGAGAAGTGATAATTATTAATGGTAAGCTGATAATCAAATAAGTAATCTTTGAAAACAGACTAGTGTAACTTGAGTTAAATCCAGAAAAAGTCAAAAAACGGGCAGAATAATCGTATTTTACATATGCGTAATTATACAAAATGGACCCTCAAGCAGGAGTACCAAATGGTCCTTCCTCTAAACCTTTAGGGACCTTTTGAATTATTACTTGATGCCGAAGGCCGCCTATTAGAATAACTATTGACAAAAAGAAGTCTAATAAGTTACTCCATTTCTAAGAAATGTTCTTCTTGATCACAGTAGCCAGTAGGCCAAACAACCAAATTATACGGAGTAGTAAATACGAATATGATTAAAGTGGTACATTGGTAAAAAGGATAAAAAACAAATTACATAAAGTGACATATTGTTATGAAGTCAACTGATTTTTTTTAAAAGATCACTTGATATTTTTTGTTATTACTATTATTTCTTTTTTTAGCCAATTTCTCAATTACATGCTCACAAAAACTAATTTAGTTTTTTTGCCCTATCACAAACCAAAAAAACATGATGATATCTTACGTCTTTTTTTTCCTACCCATGGAATGAGATTGACGTATGAAGAGTTAGTCACTTTTCGGTACGGTAGAAATAGGAAAAAAAATTGTTCATCCAGCTAATTGTATAGCTTTTTTTGCTTTAGCCAAAAAAATCATATGGCTTGAAACATATAGAAGTTGCTATCTATCATATTGATAGCCATTGTCGTCCTTTTTACTTACTTAACTAGCAGGCCAAAAAGGTAGATTACTCATTATCTCCTGTGGGGATCAGACGGCATTGTGACATTGTCCTTGACCTAGTGAAAATGCCCTCTTCCCTTGTGACGACTGACGAACAACATGGTAAATACAAATTCTCGTATGAGATTGAAAGCAACTCTATTTAACATCTTAACTTAATCGAACCATTTTAAACCTAATAATAATTAAGATCGAGTTGAAATGATGAGTCATACTTACGATTTACCCTTTTTATCCTTTCTTTAACTCGGTGTATACTGTTCGGAAGTCTGACCTAGGCAGACTACTAGACATCATTTTCTTAGTTATGCTCATGCATGCATGATTATGATCTAGAACAATCGTCTTAGCTAATGTGTAGTTGCTTTAATGTATGAGACAGTCTCATATAAGAATAGTACGTTGGGGAGAAAGCGCGCGGTGTAAAGTAAAATTGACAACTCTTTGAGAAGCCAACAAGAAAGGCTCAAGTAGAAGTGGGACTTGAAGGAAAGGGGTTGTCAAAACGGTGAAAACAATCGACATCTAAGAGGGACAATGATAGACACCCATTTAAGGACTATGGTTTCCTTTGAATGTTTGCACATATCAATTTAAAGGTGTTTTTTTTCTCTCTTTTATACAATTTTTTCTTCTTCTTCTTGTGCTTCATCATCATATATAATCAATACTCCATATTATAAAAATTGTATTGAGGCCCAATTGAAAAGTAAAGGAAGAGGATAAGTACTTGCATTGCATGTATGGCGTGTTACATGGACATGAGTCTTTTTAGTCTTATGATTATGTAGAGTAAGCATCAAGCTTCGTCACCAAACAATATTACATGCACCATATATGCAATTATTATAATGTCCTACTTAATTAGCTGTTCCTCAATAATGTTTACTCGGTTTTTAGACAAACTTAAGTCCCTATTATCTCAATCAGATTGTTGCATTGTACTTTAATTTGTCATTTCAATTTCTTTTCTCATGATAATTGTCATAACACTCATAAGCAAGGGTGCGTGTTGGAATAGACATTTCAATTACTCGAGAAAATTACTATTATTTCGTCTTTTAACCGATTTCTTAAATACATACGAACAACTACAAAAAAATTACTCGAGAAAGTTACTGAAATGTACTGTGAAGGTCCGAAGGATGCTTAGACAAAATACTCTGTAAATAAAATGCAGAGTATTTCATTAATGGAAAATAAATGTAAATTAAAAAACATGAAAAAATAATGGGGGATTAAAGTCGCTATCTTTCCTCGTAGATAGTCAGCTTTCAGAATAGTTGATATTAAAGAGGCTCATAATGTACGAAATACCCAGAATTTCAAATCAATTTCTTTTTATGGGAGGGCAGAAGGCTATTATTATTCCAAAAAATTATTCTGCACTTCTCTTGAGAGAGCAATAATCCAATTTTTTTGTCACATGTTTATAGAGTGCAAACTAGCTAAAGGCCTTTTATAATTAAGTGAAAATAACTTGTATCGTTATGTTGTGAAGCTAGGTGTATATATGTACGTTCATCAGATGTGATAAAATGGTCACTCGGTCATTATACCGTAAAATGAGTCATTTTGTAGATATGATCATTAAAAATAACATGGGACGAGTCATTTTGATAAGAAATTTGTCGAAATGCATGGTATATACACCTGTATTTTTATAATTTATTTTGTTACGCAGTATTTTGATGAACAATATAAAAAGTTACATAAGAAATAAATAATTTTTTTTACAGTTCAAATATTCAGTCTCATACATTTGATATGTGTAGTACACGTACTCCAACCGGATATCAAAACCTTACAATTAATGTGAACTTATACAAGATTCATTATATTTGAATTTGTTAGGTGCTGGCACTCGATTGATGGTGTGATAATACATAAACTGAGACAAAAAATGAGACAGAAAATCCGTATTGAATTTACAGATATGTATGTATGCATGGATCATATGGAGAACAAGTCAAGCATATAATTGTACCAATAATAATTCACACAAATAATATTCCATTAGCCCCCCTTTCCAAGAACTAGAAAATGTCACGTATATGGTCCTATTTACAATATGTAAAACCAAGAAAAAAAAAAAGTCAAAAAATAATTAAAAAAATTCAAGACTTCTATAGCACACGTCTTTAGAAGATGAACCAGAAGATTGAAGAAGATTTAAAATTGTAAAAGGAAAAAAAAAAAATCTCATTTTTTTGTACTTCCCATTTTTTAGCACTATTTTCGCGCTTCCGATAATGATGAGTCGAATTGAGTCGAGTCGAGCCGAACTGAATTGAACTGAACTGAATTCGCGTATATAATATGTATGTAGCTTAGAAAATCTGACCAAAGGCTTCAGCAAGCCTTTGCAAATCCTTGTTATACATATCTGACCCATGGAAGCTTGGCAATGACGACGGCGGAGTTGACGGCGGCGGATTTTGGTGCCACCCGGAGGAGCTCGAAAAGGGTATAGACGCTTCCGTCTTAATATCACCGTAAACATGAGTGAGTGGAGTATGAAGATATTCAGACCATTTGATTTCATCAGGGTTCGAACCCTGGTCTAACCCGGCCGCATTCATGTTCACTACCTTATTATTACTATGATTATGATTTTGGTTATTATCAGTGAGTCCCCAAGAAAATGTGTCGTAGAAGGAACCGCCAAGATTGTTGTTGTTGTTGTTGTTAGTACTGGTACTGTCGTGGCTTGTACTGGTGGTTGTTGCGGTTGTGGTGGTGGCCGCGGCTTGATCACTGTGTTGGTGTTGATGGTGGTGGTGGTATGCATTGTTGTTGTTTGCGGCCGAAATGAATGGGATCATAGATGGCATGATTGATGATGGATTAGTGCAGTGAGTTGGGTCAATGTAAGATGTATTGTTGTTGGATGATGAGTTGAAGCTTAAACCTGAAGCTTGGTTGTTTGTTTGGAACCCAAATGAGCCGTACAGTGTATCAGGGAAAAACTCATGGGTTGAAATCGATGTTGCGAATCCTGTTGAATTGTTGTTGACGCCAAATGATGTGGAAGATGTCAGTGATGATTTCCCAGGGTGGTTGTCAGATTTCTTGTTGTTGTTGTTGTTGTTGACGGTGGTGGTGGTTTTGGCCGCGGCCGAGTTGTTGTTGGTTTTGGTGGTGTTGCTGCTGTTGCTGTTGCTGGTTTTCTGTTTGTCTTCTTCATTGTTGTTGTTGTTGTCTAGCTCAGACAAAGGCTTGTGGGTGTTTGGGTCTATACCTCTTTGTCTAAGCTTCTTCTTCAAGCAAGAATTCCACAGGTTTTTAATCTCATTGTCTGTTCTTCCTGGTAATTGTGCTGCTATTTGGGACCATCTGCCATAAAAAATCAAAACAAAAATTCAGTTACTTTCAAGAAATTACTCATTGTAATTTAACATCATATATATAGATATTTATCAGTCATGATGAATGATGATATACACCCTTTGGATTTTACAATGGTTAATAACGTTTTGTCTGAACATGTGGGAGGAGTCGTTTAGAATAAAACGTTAACAATTCAAGTGAGCGAAATGAATAATCTTGTAAACATACTTGTTACCAAGAACAGCATGGAGTTCAATGATCAAATTCTCCTCTTCTTGAGAGAATGCTCCTCTCTTTAAGTCTGGCCTGAGGTAATTAATCCACCTAAGCCTGCAACTCTTTCCACATCTCTGAAGACCTGTCTCCCACAAGCCACACCCAACATAAAAATTAAGACATTAGCCCATACTGGTTTCGACTGTTGTATCAGATGAACGCAAACCTTACCCCTAATTCTCGCAACAGAGAGACGAGGAATTTAAGTAGTAGGTATATGTACCTGCAAGTTTGGGGACAGAGCTCCAACATCCATGACCATATTGGGTAATATGCCTAAGAAGCTTCTCATCTTCTTCAGGAGACCACAGGCCTTTCCTAAGCTTCTGTTTGTAGCAGCAAGAATGCCTCCCCATATATATATGATATAAGATTTATATTATATAGTTTTTATATGATGTAACAGAAATTGGAAGAGAAGCTTTCTTTTTCTATCTTTATCTAAGCAATGCAGCAGCAAATTGTGGCAGTTAGGCACCAAAATGTTTGAGGGGGTGATGAAAGAATGAGAAAAATGTAGTTTGTGAGATGATATATGTCTTGTTGTTTGTGTGTATATTGAGAAGTGTCAGCAAGAAGCTAATGAAGGCTCTCTCTATGAAATGGACTAAAAAGGAGGTGAAAAGTGGGAGTTTTTGTTTTCCTTTTTTATTTTTATTTTTTTTGTTTGATGGGGATTTTGAGAGAGAAAGAGAAAAGAGAGAGAGATTGGGGTTGAGAAAATGAAGTGGCAGCTGGTGGGGAATCTTGGTTTATAGAAGATGAGGGGAGCTTCAAATGGGAGAGAAAAGTCACATCTTAGACATGAATCATGATGATTGAACTCTTTCAACTTCATTAAAAACACAAGTATATAATAGTATAATAATAAAATAAAATAAAATAAAATAGATTTTTACTTCTTTCAATTTCTGATGTTACTACTTGCCCAAGGTTGAAAAAAGTTTGCAATGTCAAAGGATGTACTATTTGTGGATGGTCGTCGAAACTTATTCATTTTCAGACTTGTAAAGTTTTATGATTTGTATTTGTTAATCTTACTTACTGGGTTAAGATCCGTTATCCACTATCTAGATGGAGTTTTCTGGCGTTTCAAGATCCCTTACATTAATTTCGTAATTGTTCAGGAATTGAGCTCTATTGAGCCAGTTAAAGTTAGCTTATCTAATATAAAAAAAGGCATCGGGGTTGTTTTATTAGTTCACTTCCCGCTGAATAAAGGTGTAGTGCGAGATAACTTCGAGTTTGCGATGGCGTAGAATTACATGTTACAAAAAAAAGGTCGGTTTTCAAACACCCATTAGTATAGTGTATATGAATAATAGGTTTGACGATAAGATATGTCTTATCTAATTTTATTTCTCGGAGTTAAGTTGAAATAGTTTTATCATTTATAGTAGACCGTAAAATTCGTAATGGAGTCTAAAAGAAAACACCTAAACTATATCATTTAAATCACTAATCACCTCACTATCGTTGTTCTTGAACATTTTGTCAAATAGAGACTACCGCCAATTGGCCTAATTAATTGTTGAGTATATGACTTTCACAAGCCTCGTCATTGGCTTTAAATTTAATGACTGGGGTACCCCGGCCCATGCAGTTTAGTATATTTCTGTAATCTTTGCTAAGTTGATTAAGTTCTATTACGTTGATGACAAATTATGTACTCTTGCGAATTCTGGAACAGAGAATTAAGCACAAATCTGTACATTGTCATCAACTCGTCATTCCTCAAAAGTGAATAAGTTTTTCAAAGTCCCTACATACAAAAGACTTCAATTGATGTTTTTTTTTTCATACATTTGTTTCATTATTTGTGCAACTAATTCAAGTGTTTCAAACACATGTTACGGCCAAAAAGACTAGTAAAAACTAGTAAGATACATTTTAACCGTCATGGGAGGTGGATGTACATTATCGAGGCGTTTCATACATACATGATACATATAATCAACGTATAGAGTTTAGAAAACATATAACTGAGTAGTCGTGATCGAATTTGTTTGTTGACAATAAAGTGATGATAAGGTTTTGAAATTAAAAATACCGTTAACATAGCGTTATATTAACGTTTAAGAGAAGATTATAACCAATTATCTCTCATTATTAGGATTGTCACAAGAGAAAGGTTAGCATTCAAAAGTTTTCCTCATTCCTCCAATTTGAAACAATTCTATCCAATAGTACCATAATCCAAAATCAGACACAAGATTCCGAAATGGGAAAAATATTCTCTAACACAATAACCATCCATGATTAGCTAACATGGGCTTGATATGGCTGCTTTGCAATTAATGGCTGATGATAACATAACTTTAATTAATTAATTAAGTAATCAATAATTAATTGATTAATTGAGTGAGGTGGGTGTGTGTATATTTATACACCCACACGAAACAGAGACTACTCTATTCTTCCTTTCCCCTCATTCAAGTTCATCCTTTTCTCGACAAGCATAGGTTGCAGAAACAATTCAAACTAAAATTACAATTAATTCCCTATCAATCTTCATTTTATGATTTATTTCCAATGAACAATCATTATCTAATCAATGAAGATAAAATCGCTACTTGGAAATAAAGTTTTGGACGTAACTGTTGCATATCATTGTTAAGTTTGTAGCAGGTCATCAACAAGTCAAAACATGCCGCTACTACTTTTGAAATCGTACACAGCTTGAAATGGGTGACGTTTCTTGGTTATTGGTGTCGAAATTTGACTTCCAAAATAACTTATTGTAAAACAATTTTGAGACGCCAGTTTGAGAGATTGCTCTAGTTAGTAACGATTGTACAAAAAGTTGCACCTGGACAATAACCAATAACCTAAGAACAATAATCATACTTAGAAATTTAGAATGCATTTTGAAAGACTTTTCGAACCTTGTATGCAACGGTCGAACACAAAGTAAACTGTTCTTTTCCATTTAAAGTTTCAAAGAAATGTAATCATACTTAGATTGAATTTTGAAAAGACTACCCATAATTTCTCCATTCCTATAGTTGTCTTTGTAGTCCTTCTAAACAATAAACGCTTCTAAAACTCCACAATTAATAGGATAACCAAATAAACATATAGGACAATAGCAATAATGTAGTTGTCATATACTGGATTTCACTGTGTATATAGATAATACAGACAATTTTTGATGGATTTGAAGTTTAGAACAGCATATATTTATGGTATTAGGGAAGATTCCAATATTGGGTTTATTGTATAACAAAATGTTATTATTGAGCAGTATGTTAAACTCACCATTAATCCATGTTAACACAACGATTAGAAAGTCTCTGTTTCTGAAAATGACTAGCTTTCATAGCCTTGTTGGTTGAGTAGATCAGTCGTAATATGCTACGTACTCTTCTACTTGGTGAGCTTTATGAACTTGATAGATGTTGGATTAATGTTGGATCTGGCAAGTGAAATTTAATTAGCCTAACTTGCGTTTCATACTTTCTTTAATTTTAAGCTCAATCTCGGATTAGTGATCGTTTGATCGACTTGAAAGTCACACCTTTCATATCATTAATTATTACATCAGAATAACGACATTTGCATTTCTCACGAAGATTTAAGGTTGATAACAAGTGCCTAGTCTGGCTAGAATCTTTATTGGGTAAATCATCAGGTTGATTAAACCTTTTTATGGTTAAAAGGGGCCGCAACGCGCTATTCATATTATCGAAGTTGAATAATTAACTCAGTCTGGCCTTCTTAATAAGGAAGTTGGATTAACACAAACGACTATTGAGGTGGAGCAACCCTTGTGTAGGTTGATCTCTTAATTAACTACTAAGCATTTCTTTTTTCTTCCAAATGAAAGTCATTATTTGTTTAGTTATTATATTTTAACGATCTCCATAGGCAATGCAAACGAGCAATTAGCCAATTACCACGTCACGAAGTAAAACCATGTCATTTTCTAAATCATTGATATGGAAGTCTAGACATGACACAATATAATTGACATTAGAGTTAGATTCACCTGAAACCCTAAGTTAATGACCGTGCTAACATATAGGAGCTACCTCCCACTGGATAGGGGTAAATGTACGTATATCTCTGCTCTTAGAATGAGTTAAATTACAGCGCAAATATATAATTTTGATGTAACTAGATAGACACATATTCCGTGTTGTCGAGGACATATATATTATTATTACCTTTCGTAATTTTCTCAAACTGCACACTAGAATAATTTTACATTACTACTCTTAATAAATTTGTACTTTAACCATGTATCAATAACACATAATAGGGTCGTTTGTCGAAAAAAAAAAACATATAATATGAATATGCTGTTTACCGTCGATCATCAAAACAGTGAAAATTTCAACAGCGTAAAAGTCAAACAAGTAGAGTGCTAAGAAATGAAGTGCATGCAAATCGACGAATCACAATTTATCAAGAACATTTTATCTACATGAATAGTGGACATCTCATTTTTAAATTAAGACGTGCATAGATATAGCATGAAGAGTAAACAAAACAAAGTACGTAATGAAGCAATTAGTTTCATGGGTAATGGCCCACGAACAAAGAAGGATTATTATTAGCAAATTGATAGAGGTGTACAATGTAGACACAATTAATTTAACAATGTAAAAATGAGTTAGTAGTAGTAAAATTGAGATCGGAGTAGTAAAATTAATTGTAATGAAAAACTCATGTAGTAAAATTAATTGTGTGAGTAGTAAAATTTTGAAAATGTAGTAAAATTATTGCTGATTGTAGACAATTTTGGGTGTGTACATTGTAGACCTAAGACCTCTAGCATTGTTCTATTATTATAGTGTAATTAAGCAAAAAAGCCATAATCTTTTCTACCAAGTGCACATGAAAAAAGACATAACTAAGCATGGGTACGAAGAAACATACAAATTAAAAGAACTACATTTGGCTAAAAACTCTTCATTATTCAACTTTCTTATTCTTTTGATACATACAAATAAATCATAATCCTTTGTTTGAAATTCAACTTAAACCTTTGTCCTTCAATGATTATATATAATATATCAAATTTCTTAGTCCATAATGTATGAGTTGTCCACAATATCACCATGAAAGTTCCTTCGTCCAATCAAATGTCCTAATTGCGATATTTTGTTCCCATTGTATAAAAATAGTCCCATTTGTTATAAGTATTTATTTAGACCTTTCGATTATTTCATATTGATTATCATACAATTGTCTTAAATTCTCTGGCCTATATATTTTTTATAGCGTTTTTTTTTTTTCTATAATAGTGTAGAGCCCATTCCGGGTTCACGATCAAAACCTCTCTAATATAACTGAGTATCTTCATATATGTCACTCATGAGCTTATGATTATATGAGCTGTGATTTCATTTAGTCAACCCATGCAAATGCAAGCTTATTAGTTCATGAAGGGTAATAATGCATGTTTTTGTCCACTTTATACGTTAATCATTTGTCGGCACGAGCTGTTAATTCTTGCATTTTTCAATCTCAATCACTTTTAAACAACTTATTTAATCTAATAATTGTTTAATCACCAATGTTTAAGCATCATATATAATATTACATACTCGTACTTTATAATATATACTCTGACGACGACTTCATCCTAGGGAAATGAATGTCTGCCTTCTATTGGTATCATTATATGTAGGAGGTTCTTTGTTTGGGAATCTAGTTGATGCTGAAATTTATTGTTTCTTTATTTGGAGCCACAAAATATAAAGCTAGTAATATGTGGAATAATATTTACGAAAAGGAAGATTTGTGTATGTTTCTCACCGGGATACAAGTCTTATTTCTGACACAAGTTTGATTGCGAAGTCTGTTGTTTGTCCAAAATTTACACAATCAAGTAACATTGTACACAACTAACACAAATAGTATCGGCTTATATGCACTCTTTAGTCTCTCTTTACGCCTAACTTGAATATAAAATAGAGGAACTAAAATTTGACATGTTCGAGAACCATAATTCGTAGTAAGACATTCACCTCTTACGATTCCGTAGTTATTAAGTAATTCAGTAAATACATGAAGTAGTGTTTAAAGTAAATACGTTTTTTTTTTTTACTTTTACGACCCTTCAACAATTTATTAATAAAATGTGTTACTCACTAATGCGTAACATCTTTTTATGCAAGAAGAACAAAATTTTGTGTCGTTGAGGTTATGATCGAGTATTATCACGTCTTAATGACTTTACCAGCTAAGTTAGTTGTCATAGATGGAGTATAACTGTATAAGTGTATAAGAGCTAGGAATATACATCGTAAATGGGACTAAATGCGACATTCATGCATATGTATATCTATAGTTGATTAGCAATCTACATAAAAATGATTAGCACTTTGTTTAGATTAATTATTGTCAATAATTGTCGGAGTTTCTTCTCTGACAGGGGAAGATACGTACGGGAAGCCAGGAAAGACATTCGCGCGTAACTGCGTTGTTTATGATTACATGATCCCGCAGATGCCGCCGGTGACAGATTGACATCATAATACACACATAAAAATCATGTAATATATGGTTTTTGGAATGTATCATGATGTAATTGTATTCGCAAGTTGATTTGTTTTCTCTTCTCCTCTGTTCTTGATTTTTTTGAATTGTAGCTATAAGAGTCTTTGTGCTATAACAAAATAATGTACTTATTAGAGTTATCAAAGAGGTACAAGACGTTAGAGGGATTAACAAATCGTTTGATACTAGGAACTTTCGAGATTTGGAGCCCTTTTAGACTTACAAGACCCGGGAATTACAATCTCAAACAGAATGATGCCCGATACTTGTACAATTACAATGCACCGCGATGTCATGCATAACTTTGGAAATGTGACTCATGACTTTGAGGTAAAGTCATCCGGAAGCTAAGTAGGATTACTCGAGTGTGTCTTTGTAAACCGCTCCATATGAAAAATGTCATATTCGTGATTGAGGACCAGCAATTTGAAAATGGGCATCAAGTACTTTCTCTCCTCTTAATCAAACTGTCATTTGAAATACAAGGGGGACATAATTCATGTCATTGAACACAGTGGATATCGATAAAGAGTAAACAACTAGTAACCATTATCCTTAAAAGCCCTATCTTTTCCTAATCTTCTTTTTAAATGACAAGAAAGATCAACAAATCGCAAGACATGATGGATCCACAACATTCAAATTCTTTCGATTATCCAATCCTTTGTTAACTCACAATGATCATGAGTTACTCTTTAACTCCGTATTACTCGTATTACACAAGTTTCGTATATATGTATCCGAGTCAATTCAAGTAAAATGATACGTCCTCATAAATCTAATATTCATTGATTTCACATTAGTACATTCTTTGGGTTTAAATTTGAAAATAATGAGTAAGCAGTCCGAGTCGATTGAATTTTATGTCGACTTAACCAAATACTCACGGCTTATAAGTCATTTCGTCTTTAATTTGGACAAAATAAATAGTGGTGGATCGATATTGTGTACGTGCTATTGGACTTTTCCCATTCATCTTAATTTCTTTGGCGGCGAATCTTGATTTCCCATTGTATGTGTGCGAGTGTGCGACTCTGTGCTTGCAAATGCGCCCTGTAGAAAATTTCCGGGCCAATTGATAGGAATTTGATATAATCTCAAATTCGTTTGTCTGTGTATAGTCTAGTGTGTGATCAAGTGGAGTGCTTTGAATAGAACGGGGAGTCGGGGAGTCTATTTTCGCCATAGATGCGATGCGTAATTTATACTAGTATACGTCAATACGTGGTATTATTTAGATATTTACGTAAAATGATATGCATATATTGGTTGGACCATGTAGCACCTGATATCGCGAATAATATACTTCGATATATTTGTTGACATGATTATATATAGGGTTTTTTGTCAGACCACACCTATTAAAACTAAAATTTTGTCAAACTACACCTATTATAATTTTTTTGCAAACCACACCTAATACATTTTTTTCTATGTTAGACTACACCTTACACTCTTACCCTCTTTTCCCTCCATCTATCTTCACATCCCCCTTTCTTCTCCATCTTTCATCTTCCACCATCATCATGCTCATCACACTTTCATTGATCCCATAGTCAATTACTTTATTATTAAAAGCATTGAAATTACCTCAAGAACATGAATTCATGCTAAAGGTTAGTTCTTTGTAAATGTCATAAACTCTACCCAAAATTCGAATTAGTTTAATCTTAATTGGTACAATATAGGGTTATTTGGGTGAATTATAGGATTTTCTTTAATGTTTGGGGAAAGTAGAAAAATAATGGAGAGGGGGAAATCTAAAATGAGAAAGGGGAGAAAGATTCAAAGATAGGGACAAAAAATCGATTTTGGGGGGAATTTTTTGAAGCAAAAAATCAGATTTGGGGAAAAAAAAATCAGTGGTGGTGGTAGTGGGGTGGCTAGGGGCAGTAGTGGGTGGCTAGGGGCGGCATTGGGTGGGTAAGGGACGACAATGGGCAGAAATATGGGCGGAGTTAGTATTAGGTGTAGTCCAACAAAGAAAAAGATCTTATTAGGTGTTGTTTGACAAAAAAAATTATAATAGGTGTGGTCTAACAAAATTTTAGTTTTAATAGGTGTGGTTTGACAAAAACCCTTATATATATTTCAGTGTTTGTCTGCGTAAAAAAAGAGTGAGATCGTAAGTACGATATGCAAATTGCTCAACTAATTGTTGAAAACCCAAGATATAGAAGAGGGAGGGGGGAATTGGACTGGATTGAGTTCTTTTCAAGATGACATAAGAATATGCCCTACTTAAACTAGGGCCATTTTCTCAAGATGAGGAACGGACATAATCACATGGATAGCTGATAAATTTTAGCTAAATCAAAGATTATTAAGTAAATTAATCTTTTTGTCTTGTCAAAGCAACAAATTGATGAAAGATGATGACCTAAAAGGCCTAATGTCATGTCCTTGTTTTCTATATGTAGAAACTTCATATCTCAATTACAATCATTGGTTTCTTCTTTTATACTTACAATTTTCTCTAATTGAAAAAGTAAACTAACAAACAATCACAAAAATCATTTATTAGTATTACCAAGCATAAATATTGCAAATTACGGCTCACTGATGTTGAATATTTATTTTTATTAACTATTCTTCCCGTTATATATCAATATATGTAGGAAGCGTGCTTGATATAAATATTAACCTTATGTAACACCGACAAAAGGTTAAGTTACAAGAAACAATTTTAAGTGTTTGTATTTGCTCACTTGAAAAAACAAGATCATTTCAGGATATAAACAAATCAGTTTAGCTCAAATAATTTCATATTATATTAGTTATAGATAAATTTTATTTCATAGATTAAATTTTGGCGAATTTGATAAATTGAGATAATGTAAAAAAAAATAAAAAAAATCTTATTAGATCAAATTTTTAGCCAGGGTTTTTACTAGTAAACTAAGACATCATTCTCAAGTCTCAACCCCTTTATGTTGAAATTTTAGCCTTGGCCTTATAATTACCTTTAGAAACCAATTTTTTATTCATGAAATAGGTGGTGTACCTTCTTCCAACAAAGATGGCAATTCCCCCTTCATCAGAAGTAATAATTAATCCTTGTTACACAGTAATTTTACTATTTACCAGTTGCTAATTAGGATGCTAATTAGAGAGTCACATCAACTATTAACTAATCAGCTTGATCTCCAATTAGTAATTATTTTGTACTTTTTTGAGTTTTTTCCCCTCTTAATTTTCCCAATCCAAGTTGTTTCCAGTAGTAGTTTAACTGAAGTTGACGAAAAAAAGTTATATCATTTCACCTTCAATAGTTTGGTTGTGATTCCCATCACATCATGCAAACATATTTGATAATTAAAGTTGATAATTAACAAATACGGAGTAAGCTTCATAACCATACAAAATCTATTAAAATATTGTGCCACTTTAGAATTTTACTGGTCTTCTGATTAACTCTAACTTCACTCCCCCCTTTAGGAAGCATGCAAAAGATGCAATCATCTAGGAGAAAGCCATTAAAAATATATATAAATATGATCGAATTGACACCCCTAAAAGTATGTTTTAGTCTTATGATGTAACACCAACGTAAAAATTAAGCAAATATCAAATAATTAGTATCATTTTCCTACATTTCGTTGATTTCATGTCAAGCTACATTCGGAGAATGGACTTAAGTCTGTTCTATTCACTATGTTAAGCAATACTAGTATCAATTAAACCATGTAATTTTAAGACATTTCCTATTTTTCGATCGTGTCTATTTATTGAATTGAGTCTTATATATTGCCAAGTGTCAAATGGAAATAAATTCGAAAGATATCAAACTATATATACGTTATTTAAGATTTTTAAGCATCAGATTTCATAGCTTTGACTTGTCTCACTTTCAACCTACACCAATGTGTTCACTAAAAATAATACAGTATATTGTAACATATTATGTGACTCATTATCGAAATGAAATTATGAAGTATTCAATGTAGAATTCAAAAATGTCAATGTGAAATATTAAATGACGAATATATTAGCTATAAACCATCTACTATTAAGCAAAACTGTTTTTGTGTCAATCTTCCGGATTTGAAACACACAAACAATGTAATCTAGCAATAAAAAGATAATTTTGCAAAGACATTAATTCGTTCAATTTGACTTATGTAAGGAATATATTTGTCTAAAAAACATTATAATGTCTTAATTTAACCCTCGCCCAAAAAATGTCTAATAATAATAAGTGGCGGATGACTAAATTGAACTTAAAAGTGTCTCCAAAAGATTAAAGGACCACTTGAGTGAGATATGGAGGGAGCATCATCAATAAGTACTTGCTTTTAAAAGGAGTAACACTTTAATTTGTAGGTAAAAAACTTAGAAAGTGTTTCTCATTTTGTGCACGTTTCGCTATTACATTGGTCGCCTGATTATGGATGCATACATGACTTCGCTGATGATCATCTCCAACGGAAACGAAGACTCCCGTCCGATTTTTGCCAATGGAAATTTGGTCATCGTAATCAATAGATAGTAACAACTCACGTGTTCATGTATGTATGCGTAAGTGACAAAATTGTTCATAAATCTCGAGGTAGGAAGTCGAATTAATCTATGTATTTTTTTCCTCCATGCAGAGCGGACTGTTAAAGTCCGCTTCTGTTTGGGAATCCGACATTCCGACTTTATAGTATGACAAATACTTTCTGTCCATAATTTTAATTTTGCTTCACAATATGTTTTGATGAACTTAATAACTGGGCCAATAAATAAGCAAAACTTTCGCATATTATCACAGGTGGACCGGATCCTCATGATCATCTTAGGTGGGCCGGGTCCTCATTTTGTATTGGATTTCTTTGTTTTTCGGCCACTAACCCATACTGCCCATATAAATTGGGCCTATCTACAGGTTGGTTATTGGGCCTCATAGTGAATCACAAACAACAAAGGTCTCAATGATTTCAGCACATCTGACTCCTGATCATGACTCTATGAACTATGTCTAATATCCAAAGTCCAAACTTGATTAAACTTATGCCCTATTATCTACCGTATCGGACTAGCATGTCGAATTTATGATAAACGATTTCTGATCGAACGTGTGAGACTTAATATCACGAATAGAAAAATGGGCGATTTATAGGTATTGCACTAGTTTAGTGCAATTTCACTCCTTTTGTAACCTTGAATCCTTAATTTTTAATCCTCTCGCATATTTAAACTAAGCAATATATACGCAAATGAACGTAGTGAGTGCAAGAAACTTCGATTTTGCCCTTAGTAAAGCAATAAGATAGAGATTAAGTAATAGAATTCATGATGCATGAAAACGATTTGCCAACTTTATTGTCCAAAACCGTCTACAAATTGATAACACAATGGAAATGATGGCTCTTGGTAGGAAGAACGAAAGGTGCATATTCAAAAATGTCATCCAAAGTCGGCTCAAATATTATAAACTTTTATGAAAGAACAAATGGGTGATAGCTATATAATACACATATACATAGTTTTATAGTCAATTGTTCATATAGTCATATGTAGAAGCTGCAATTTCAGTTGTCATAATCCCTAATTCTGCATTGCTCATCACTTTCTGTCAACCATTCTCATGCATTTATGAGTTTCTGATAGGGAAGCAATGCTATATGTTGCCATATAATTATACTACTACATACTACTACTACTACATACATACATTTGAGTGTGAGTAGTGCAAAGAGTGTGAAATCGATCGCTTGATATCGTTGAAGACAATAATGCGTGAATTGTTGTTTCATATCACAAATTGAAGTTGATGATGCTTGGTTTTCAAATTTAGCGAGTTACTCGTATTATGTGACGGGAATTCACTTAATTATTTGATGAATATATTTGTAGGCAAACTTTCATGTGTCTCTAATAACTAGCTACTGAAACGATTTAATTCTTTTTTGGTAATCCAACATTTTGTTTTCCATTGATTCCTTAGAAAGTACATTTACGGATATGCACGCCATAAAGCAAATCGTATGAGATCACTAAATCAGAATTGTTGCGAAATTTCAACCTTTGCATCTTTGAACTATGTACATTAAAGTAAATTATGAAAAAACAAACTTCTACCATAATTTCGCTATAAACACGACCGCAAGGTCAATCAAACAAGAATTCGATCACCATACAAAAAACAACCTTTAATTTACATGAAAATCTTTCTCAACAAGTTATAAACAAGACAAGTGTAGAACACAATACCACCAAAAAATACTCTTGAATTTTAGCTGTTTTTTACAGAAATAAAGATCGAACATGTATGTATAATTGTACTTTTTCCTTTCTTTTGATTGAAATGTACTTTGTACTTAATTTCATACTAGTATGTAGTATATGTACTTATTATGCGATAAATTACAAGTCGCAGCAGGTGACAAGATGCAAGAAATTAAAAGGAAACCACAAATGGGAATAATACATAATTGCGAATTTGCGATTCATTCTAAAGTGTATGTGCGTGGAAGATGAGCTGTCCTAGCTTGTCAAAAAATGCCGCAATCATTGAATCCAATTGGAGTCTTATAATTTTGGGTTTTATTAGCTTTAATCCACCTCCTAATTTGTGTTAATTGATAGTTATATAGCCACTAAACGATTTGGAGGATTGTTGATAAAAATATCGCCGTTGGCATTGGGGTTTTACATCATTATATGAAGTTGATTCGATATTAAAGAATTCTTTTTAAGTCGAAGTTTTGGAGATATATGGGTAATGACACCGTTCCTATGAATTATTTGATTCAACTTCGAAATTTAAGATATAAAGGATAATCGGATGATTGATGTGGGTATACTCATTAGATACCAAAAAGCATGCTTAATTAAAGAACTTTGGCCACCTTAAAAGTTTGTCATGTTGCATTTGCTTTACCTAAACAACAACTTGTCGATTATTTTTCTCATTGTATAGTGATCGTCGAACATTGATGGATTAGGCTGTTTTGTACATTTGTTTTTGTTATGCATAATTTTGATACTTATCTTTACAAAAATGCGATTTTTTTTCCATCCATTCTGATACGGAGTATTCTATATTACTCGTATGCAAAAATGAAAAATAATGATCACGAATAACCAACTTTCTCAAGCTTTAAGAAAATATATACGACTACAGTACTTTAGTAGTATCGGAGGTGAAACATCGTCTTTGTGAACAGTAGGCGAAACAACGATCAGATCACTTCCGCATTAAAGATTTAAAGCCATTAAGGTTGTCTGACCTAACCTTATCTCGTCATAAACGGAAATATTCAAGACGTTGGAGTAGTGTTGATATTGTGTTGTTGTAATGGTTGTCTAGTACTACTGTACTAGTCTCTAGGTACTAGCACATGAGTCCCAAGCAGATATGTTCCAACTTGCTCAAATCTATATAACATATGGTCATATGGATTTGGGAGGGGGGGTCACTTATATTATGGGAGGGAAAAATAATTGAATTTTGTAGGCAAAAGAAAGGGACCTAAACATTGCATGAAATATTAATATTTCTTTCCAAAATAATCCATCAAAGCTGAGCTAGCAGTCCATGTGATTATCTGTCACTGCCCACAAAACAGTCCACTTTCCAGTAAGTAGTCTTGCTGTTCTTTGCTGCTGCTGCTGCTTCTTCTTCTTCTCCTTCTGATCTTTCTGATCTTTCTTACCTTTTTTTAGTTCTTTGATTATTCTTTTTTTGACTCTGCCAGCCTATTTCTGTTCTTTCTTTCCTTAAATAGTAAGTCAGGTGGGTGAATAAAAAGTTCCCTTAGTTAGTTTGATCACTTGACATTTTTACACAGGAAATTTCAAGGGTTGTAAACTTTTTGGTTTTTTTCCAGGATCATAAACTATGGCTTCTGAAGTTCCTGGTTCTGATCATCCTGTTGTTGTTGAGGTAAAATTTTCTTTTGCTTTTTCTTGGGTTTACTTTACTTTTTTCTTTACTGTCTTTTTAGTATAGTTGATTCTTATGCTGTTTTTTGTTTACCTGTTTAGTATAGAATGTGTCAAAAATCAAAGAATTTCATTAGATCTTCTTTTCTTCTACAAACTGATACTAGTTTCGCTTGGATCGTTAATGTTTGATTCAAACAAACGTGTTAACAATTCAAAAGAACGGAGGGAGTAAGTATGCTCTGATATAGATGTGTATAACATGTAACAAAATGATATGAATACTGATTTGCTGTTAAATTTTGAATGCTCTTGTGTACTTGTTCACGTTAGCCGACCCCAATCCATTTTGGGACTAAGATGTTGTTGTAGTTTAGTATATTAAGAAAATGATCATATCATGATCATGTATAGTTTACAATATAATTGTGTTCATATTGTATTGCGGGTAATTAATCTTGTAATCTATACATGATCATGATATGATCATTTTACTTAATATAGTAAACGGGTGTAGTCATGTAGAATTCGTAAAATAAAGTTGAACAAACATGCTCAAAAAAAGCTGTCACTGATGTTGTAGAAAAGTTGCAACATTATGATTTTGTTCTGCATAAAGTCCTAAAATTTGAAGTATAGAAGCTTGTAGAGGTTACCACAGAAACTTTTTACTGTTCCATGTTTGGTTTAGGTATCAGAAGGGTGTGGATCACAGAAGTAGTCTTAGTCCCCTAAAAATGATGTCTGTACATTTTAGATACAGTCCAGAAAGTTCTGTTTGGTGTGTCTGACTGTCATATTTCTGCAGATTTTACCAGTCGAATTTAGGTATTTCTGATTTCTGACTAATGGTATTACACAAATTGCATTCGATGATGAATTCGTATTGTATCTTGAATGATAAGAAAATTAAGAAATGGATATCTAACGAAGTTGTTGCTTTCGCATATAGCCTTTATTCTCTTCCTGTTTGGCCACTTGCCTACCAATTACCAGACTTTGATCTGCTTTTCCTACCTTGTCTTTGTGCTGTGCATTGTCTATTCCTTGCTTGTGGTTCAATCCTTGTTGTTAGTAGCCTTTTTGCTTACAGAAACAACTTTCTGATTTGTTGCAGCAGCAAGTAGATAAGGCGGAGTCAGAAGTTGAGAAAGTGGAGGACAAAGTAGCCGAAGTGAAACCGTCTGTGCAAGAGACTGATCTCAGTTCAGCACAAGAAACTGAGGAAACAGTGATGCCTGCAACGGAACAGACATCCGTTGCTGAGGCAGATGAGAAAACAGTGATGCCTGAAACGGAACAGACACCTGTTGCTGTGGCAACTGAGAAAGAGAATGTTGCTCCAGAGGAAAAACTGAGCACCCCTGATGAACCTGTGGTCGAGGCAGAAAATGTGGCCGAAGTTAAGCAAGATGAAATTATTGGTGCAAATGAGCCTACTGCTGAGAAATCAGAAGCAGAAGCTGCTGTAAGTGAAGAAAAAATTGAAGAAGTGAGCAAAGAGTCCGAGGAAGAGAAGAAAGAAGAGGCTCTTGTGGAGAAACAGGAAGAAGTGGCCGAGGAAGTGATCAAAGCGCCTGCACAAGAAGTGGTTGTAGAGGCTGAAACTCCGGCTATTCAAGAGAGTGAAGAAGAGGTGAAAAAGGAAGATGTGTCTGAGAGCACCAGAGAGATTGATGTTGCGGAAATTGCAGCTGAAAGTACTTCTGAGCCACAGGAAACACCAGAAGTGAGTCCTGTCAACGAAACTGAAACAGAAGACGTTTCTGCAAAGACGACTGAGCCAAGTTTGGCAGCAGAAATTTCTGAAGAGCCAGAGAAAGCAAAAGAAGAGGCAATCATAGAGGAGGAAAAACCAAAAGCAGAAACTGAGATCACTGAAGCTGTCAATGCAGAACAATCAACTGTTGAGGATATTCCTAAACCAGAGGAGGCAGCTCCTGTCACAGAACAGGAGGCTAAGCAAGAGGAAGTACCGGCTGAAGAAGCTACTAATGTGGTTGATTCGGTTGTTGAAGAGAAAAGCGAAATTCCAGAGGAAGTACCAGCTGAAGAAGCTACTAATGTAGTTGAATCAGTTGTTGAAGAGAAAAGCGAAAAGCCAGAAGAAATACCAGCTGAAGAAGCTACTAATGTAGTTGAATCAGTTATTGAAGAGAAAAGCGAAAAGACAGAAGAAACACCAGTTGAAGAAGCTACTAATGTGGTTGACACAGCTGTTGAAGAGAAAAGCGAAAAGCCAGAGGACATACCAGCTGAAGAAGCTACTAATGTAGTTGAATCAGTTGTTGAAGAGAAAAGCGAAAAGCCACAAGAAATACCAGCTGAAGAAGCTACTAATGTAGTTGAATCAGTTGTTGAAGAGAAGAGCGAAAAGATAGAAGAAACACCAGCTGAAGAAGCTACCAATGTGGTTGATACAGCTGTTGAAGAGAAAAGCGAAAAGCCAGAGGAAGTACCAGTTGCAGGAGCTGCAATTGTGGTAGATTCAGCTGTTGAAGAGAATATTGAAAAGCCAGAGGAAACGGTGGAAGAACCTATTCAAGAGCAAGTGGTTGATGTGAAAGAACTAGCCTCTACAGATTATCCCAAGAATGTAGAGGAATCTAAAAGCGAGCCACCTGTTGAGGAGCAACAGGTGGATGTGAAAGAATTGAATGTCGAGGAATCGAAGAGTGAGCCATCTATTGAGGAGCAAGTGACAGATGTGAAAGATATGGCCTCGGCAGAGGACCCCAAAGTTGAGGATGAGGCTAAAAACGAGCCATCCATTGAGGAGCAAGTGGTGGATGTAAAAGAATTGGCCTCGACAGACTACCCTAAGAATGTAGAGGAATCGAAGAGTGAGCCACAAGTTGAGGAGCAGGTTGTGGATGTCAGAGATTTGGCGTCAGCAGATTACCCCAAGATTGTAGAGGAATCGAAGAGTGAGCCATCTGTTGAGGAGCAAGTAGTGGATGTCAAAGAATTGGCCTCGGCAGACTACCCCAAGAATGTAGAGGAATCAAAGAGTGAGCCATCTGTTGAGGAGCTAGTTGTGGATGTCAAAGATTTGACCTCGGCAGATTACCCCAAGAACGTAGAGGAATCAAAGATTGAGGCACCAGTAGAGGAAGAGATCAAAGAGCCTAATAATGAAGCTCTAAATGTCGATGAGAGTGTGTCTGAGCAATCAGTCGAAGCTAAAGAAGTCGAGTTATCTGTTGAAGACACACCAAAGTCTGAACAACCAGAGGAAGTAGTGAAGGATAGAGACATCCCATCAGCTGAAATCGCGGAACCTAAGGAAGTTCCTGAGCAAGCTGCCGAAATTTCAACTGCAGTTGCTTCAGATGAGAAAGTAGCTGATGTAATAACTGAGAAAAAGGAAGAGAATGGTGAAGCTACGAGAAGGGCCAGTCTAGGAGAGATGATCAAGGAGGAAAATGATCTTAAGGAGGCCGAAGAAACAGCTAAAGAAGTAGCACCAGCAGCACCAGCAGCGCCAGCAGCACCAGAAGCAGTCAAGGTTGAAGACGAGTGCAAAGAAAAGGAAATGACAGCTGTAGAAACTAAACCAGCAGATGACACGAATAATGCTGCCTCGACTGGTGAAGAACCTGCAGCTGAGAAGCTCAACGAAACTGAGAAAACAACCGCGGAAGAGACAGTAACAAGCAGAGATATCGATGTCACTCCTCCTACTGAAGAGAAAAACGGGCATGTCAAGGAAGCAGCAGTGACAGAAGAAGTAACCAAAGAACAGGAAGTTAAAGATGAAGAGAAAACTAAAGAAGAGGCCGTAACCAAACCAGCATCGAAAACTATCCTTTCCAAGGTGAAGAACTCACTCGTAAAAGCGAAGAAGGCGATCATAGGCAAATCTCCCTCATCCAAGACCATTACTACTGATGCTACTACAAAGGTTGAATCCTAAGTTTGAACATGAAGATCAGTGTGTACTGTTCTACTGTCTGTATCATATACAGGTGTCTGTGATGATTGTTGCAGGTGTTTTTTCTGAATGTTTTTGGTTTGTTTGTGTCTTATAGGGCGTGTATACACAGAAGGGTACAGGGTTGATGTTTATGTATGATTTTCATTGGTTTTTTTGTTCTTTTATTCAGAATTCATATTATTATTATTGATAGTGTTCTTGTGTATTCATCAGGTCTATGAATTAGTACGTGTGTGCTATGTTTGTTCATAAGAAACATTTGAAAATGGTTATTAAAGCATAACTAGTTTTTGTACCCGTGAACATCACGGGTCGGATTGTGAATCATTTTTTGGTATACATTTGTTATTTTTCTTTTTACGGTATTTATTTGCAATTTTTTTTAAAAATGTGAATATCCTGGGTTGGATTGTAATTCAAACTTCATACATTAAGAATAGAACATCAATTCATTTAGAGAGGTATATATAGGTAGCACCAACAAAGCCTTAGGACTATGGTGTTTGCTCCAATGGAGATTTTGTAACAACTTAAGAAACTTAGTAACAAAAGCTTTATTAGCTTAAAACTTGGAGTTGATGTTCTCTGTTTGACATTTATCTCCTCACAGTTGGACATTCATCTCCCTTCCCCCATTATATTATCGGGGTTGTTAGTCAACATTCACGGTCTTGCTAATGGGTTCCTTTTCTTTTCTAATGCAAATGAAACACATGTTTGTGTTACTATGTATTGTATGTCCAAGTTTAAACAGCTAATTAGCCACGCAGAGGAAAAAGAAACAGTAAAGTTGACAGGGAACAATGGTTATAATATTATATCATGCTCCCGGGAGCACAAGTAGCATGACGGTCCTTCTCACATTAGAGGAGTAGGGATCACTCTTAAAATTATTTAAAATCTATTTAAGTGTGGTCTCTACTCCTCTAATATGAGAAGGATCACCATGCTCCTTATCCTCCCGGGAGCACGGTATAATCTACCGACAAGGAATGACTACTTGTTGACCCTTCTAATTTTTATTTCTCTTGCTATTGTCCCGTAATTTGTTGATTCTTCATTTCCTTGTACGTGCTGTGTAATACCACGTTTTGGCATTCCACTTGTTTCCTGCAATTGTAAAATGTTAATTATTAGTTTAGTAAAACTTGTCCATCTATGCTTTGTTTAAAAAAAAAAAAAAAGCAAAGATGAATCTGTCTTTTATATATTGTAGAGTATACTCCATATGTGAATTAGAAAGAGTACAAAAAAAAAAAAATTGCATTCATGTTTAAATTGAAGAGGAAACTTATTCATCCATGTCTTTGAGAAATTAGAGGCACCATCTTCCCAAGGGTCACTTAAACTAAATCTCATATTTTAGAGGAAGTTCGATAACTCATTCTACAATACCAAGAATAATTCCTATAAAGTAGATTCAAACGCCTATTAAGAACATAAAAAGTGACTAACAGGGGAAATCATCTAGCGAGGTGCTGTAAGCATTGAATAAGATAATGTAACTAAAGAAACAGGGGAACATCATCAAAGAGAAAGAAGGAGTTTTATAACTCATCTAGATCTGTCGTCTTTGACCATTTCTACTTAATAAGCTACATATCTATGCTACGACAACAAATTCGATCAAAGCAAGGCTAAATTTTACTATTTTGCAAGGAAGACAGTTGCTCCCGAATGTTATAAGTTCGAACAACAAACAAAAAAAATGAAAAAGATAACTATGAACCCTGATATGTCAAAATATGAATATCAAATGTAGTACACGAAGCAACCAAGAAAAACAATAGCTATCGTAAACTGATGTTCAATATGATCTGAATCTTACCAGATTGCGAGGAGTCACTTTCCGTAAACTTTTATCAATAAAATCAGTCGCTTCAACCATTTGCCATGATCCAACAGCTTTTGAATCCCAAACTTGTAAATGTCTTTGCAACTATTCTCTAGGAGAGTTCGAATATCTGCACAATCTTAAGTATTTGATCATGCCTAGAACAGATTTTTGGTTTTACGCTGCAAGTCTGGAGAACAAAAAATTGCATTCATAATAAAGCATGAAATGATCATGGTTCATATAAGAACATACCAGGAGATAGAATCAATCTTCTTCGTGTTCTTTCAATGTTTTGTAGCACGATTGGCTAGTTGATGTACAGTATCATGAAGAAAAAAAGAAGTCCAAAAAATTAAATAAATTAAAAAACAATATGCACTCGTATTTGAAAAAACAAAACAATTGTAAGGTCATAACCATGACACAATAAAGATTTGTTAAACATGGACAAAGATGGTGAATGAGTACCTAAAATATTATATGTTTGCAAATTCACAGATGTCTTTGTTTATAAAGACAGGGGAGGACATGAAAGGTCGGTATGAACAGTTATGTGTATAAATGTGACAATAATTTTCGAAGAGTTATTCATTGTGAAATAAATGAGGAGTTCAAGGGTCTGTGTTCTATAGGAGTTATCTAACATATGCTACACAACAAAGAATACAGATGAAACAATTTCGGCTTATAGGCTAACCTGACCACAGGCAAAGGTAAAGCTGAGGAAAATAAAGCTTCACAATCTCGCCTATCAAACTTACTCCAGTACATATCTATATTTTAGATAACTTTTCTTGTAAAGGGAGACTTTTAATAAATTTACAGCAAACTTCCTGTGAAATTACGAATATTATATAAGGGAAACCGATAACAAATGAAAATGTATACTCCGTACCTTTCTAGTAAATGGTCCGGCATTAACCTTGGCCATCTTACCCACCATCTCCATAAACACACCCATTAAGTCTCCATTGGAACTATTTCTACATTTCTGAAATAGATACATGTGGTGCATTCACAAATATGAACCTCTCGATACAAACAATAGCAAAATAAAGGCTAGACAGTGAATGTGACCTGAAATGATAAAATTTGACTTGGACAAAGGGGCAGAAATTACCGGCACACGACTAACACAATTTTTGAAATTCTCATAGTCCTTCCACAGTTGCTCAACATGGTGAGTCAAAGTAACAATAGCTTCTTGGTATAATTTGCGCACAATAGTCAATCGTTGAGTTTCTTCTTGGGCTGAATGCACATGTAAAGTTACAGTGTTGAGCACCCAACCAAGCAAAAAAAAAAAACTACAAAATGTGCAGAACATGGTTATGCATTAAGATAAGCATGGCATACCCGTGAGGACCTTAAAAAGCTGATGTACTCCATCCACAAAAGAGCAGCAACAATGTCCACTCCTATTAAAATGTATGTCCATCCTCGAACTTGTGCTGCAGAGTACAGAAGAACTCAAATGTGTTGATTCCGGCTCCTTCAGCTCTAACAGGTGGAGTATTCTATAACATCAGTGATGACTTGGGAGGGTTATCTTAACAGATCGTTTACTTTGCACAACTTGGGAATTTGGGATTGCCAAAGTACTAACCTACTGAAAAATAGATTGATTGCAATACCAAATTTCCACTTATTCAGATTGATAAAAAAATTACATCTTCCAAGTTTTTTAATTAGTTTTTTCCAAGTAACCAAATTAAATACAAAATCTAAATTATCACCCCTAATTTGTAAATAAAACTTCAATCGACATACCTGACAAATTAGGATTTTGAGGGGCGATTGGAGAGGACGTGGTGGTGTGCGCGACTGTGAGAGGTTGCAGGTTGGTCGTAGGCCTCATGTTGAAGACGTCGCCAACTCGCCACCACCGTAAAGACCGACCCATCACCACCGCAAAGGCCGACCCTATCAAGAGGCCTCATCACAGTTAATACAGATCCTGATCCGTTACCCACCACAAGTTTCTTCTTCTTCGCCGCCGTCGCCGCGCCTTCATCTTCATCATCTGCTCGAATCTCACCTTCCTTAAGTTCATCATCATCGTCATCATTAACATCTTCATCAAAATCAACATAATCTTCAACTTTTGTTTCTTTGAAGCTGATGATGATTCCGGTCGGAGGAGAAGAGCCAGTAGATGTCGTGGGGGTCCATTGAGGAAAGAAGGAAAATTTTAATTTTTTTGCGATGACATGTTTTACCTGGGTGCTGAGGTGGATTACAAGTACATGGTGAGCTGACAAAATATTGACAAATAAGCTTGGATTGGTGCTATTAACTGCCAAGTGGATTTAGAGGGGAAGTATTGCTTGCCTTTTAATAGTTCTATATAGATTACTAGTGGCGAAATGCTGCTGTATTATTATTGGAACGAATTGTGTCGACCGTTAGATTCCACATTTGCACTTCAAGTCTTAAGAATGCAACAACGATTAAACTCGTACAGGGAGTTGTCGCGATATATGGTCTTACTTAACTTATTCGTTCCTGTGCCGTTTTTTTTCATAGTAAGCTGATTTATTTGATCATGTCACATTTATATGCAGATAAACCTAACACTTGAATACTTCAATCACCTCCAAAAAAATAAAAAAAATCGAAGACTTCAGAATCAGAAAAAGTCAAACTGAAAATGGAGTAAAGGACTTCCTACCTAAAATAGAGGTGGACAAATTGGCGCACCGGCCCAGTAATGAATGGGCCTATACCATGGCCCATTGTAGCCTGATTGACCCGTATGGGAAAATGACTTGAAAGCCTGAAAGACCGGGCCAATGATGATCATCTCTAAACGTGTGGCGATTGGGAGTTCCGATTGGTTTCGGGATGAGATATGCCGGGGCAAATTAGTGTCGGACAGGTTCATCAATTGAAGTCAAGTCGACTTAGTTTTCGGCTTCTTTTGGATAGGGTTATTGTTGTGCTTCACTCGAGCCAAATCGAGGTCGGGTCGGATTACATTTGGTTTGGGTTGTTTTCGGGTCTTATCTAAGTAATACCATTGCAAAATGATTATCTAATTGCCTTGATTGGCAATTCCTAGTTTGGATCAGTACCGAGTCAGGTCATTTCAAAGCTAATTAGTCTTACACCTGTTCAATTCGAGTCATATAGACTTGATTTCTACGCGAATTATTTTGAATGGGTTAGTGTCGGGGTTTACTCGACCTAAATCGTGGTTGAGTCGGATGATCTTTGGTATGGGTTGCTATATGGTTATGTATGATCGTGGATTAATCAATCAAGTTAGTTTACATTTGATTTGAATATTTCAGCCAATAAGGCAGGTTAAATTGATGCATCTATCCAATTTTGGGCGCAATTGCTGGTTAGTCGATCATGGTCACATGGGACTGTGTCGAACTCTCGATCACATCTATTATTTTCAGAACTAACTAGATTGGGTTAAATTTTCTCACGCCAAACCAGATCGAGTTTAACAAACTTATATCAATCCCGAGATTACAAAAATGCTACCAATTATCCTCAAGTCAAGGCCCTTACGGTTACAAATTTACAATTAACTCTACCATTGTCAAAATTTGTCAGACTGTGAGTTAAATTTTCTCGAGACGGGTCGAGTTTACCAACACTAGATAAATCCTCAAAAAAGGTCAAACTATGAGTTAATTTTTTTTCACGCGCAGAACTTATATGAATCCCGGGATTTAAAAATCACTACCCGTTATTATCATTTTCTCAGACGGGGTCGAGTTTACCAACACTAGAAACAAATCCTCGTCGAAAATACGAAAGTGGAGTATCCAACAATCCACCACAAAAAATACGGGTTTTACTGACACCCATAATGGGCCTTATACAATAAACCCAAGAAAAAAGGCCCATAACCCAAAAAAAAGAGAGAACTAGGGTTTTACAAAAAAACCCCAATCATCCAACCTCTTTTTTATACATATAACATTTCATTCACAATAAAAACCTTCTTTGTTTCTCTCTCTGCTCTGCCGCCGCATTTCCTCTCACAAGGTTTCCTTTCTCTCTCCTCTCCTCTTCGTCTCCATCTGAATCCTCCATTTTAATGTCGGAGAAACGTATTGAACAAGATTGATCTAATGTTGGGGTGTTGTTATGAATGCAGGGTAAGTGAAGAAGAAAAAAGTGTGAAACTTCAAGGAGAAGAGAGCGAAAATGGTTGAGAAGACTAAGGGAAGGAAGGAAGAGGTGGTGACTCGCGAGTACACCATCAACCTTCACAAGCGTCTCCATGGATGGTACTTTCTCTCTCTCCTCTTTTCCCCTCTTTTAAAATTAGGGTTTTTTTATTTCGGCATGTGGTGGTGATTTCGTTGTGTTTTGTGTTTATTCTTCGTTACGCTACTGAATTAGGGTTTGTATTTAGTGTTTGATTCATGGGTTTTTGTTTCTTTTGTGATTTGTGTTGTTGATTTGTCATGTTTTTGGGCCTAATTGCGATGAAAAGTTGATGTTTTTGATGAAAAGATTGTATCTTTATGCACGATTTTGATGTTAGATTACTGAGATTTGTTTATAATATGCTAAGATCATGATATGTAGAACATGGGTACGAATTAGATTGTTGTTTTGTCTGTGATGTTGTGTTAATTATAATTTTGGGTCATTTTTGCTTTATGATTTCGGATTGGGTTTCGTAGCGAGCTGAAGAAATGTTGGTCGAATTTTTGTTAGGGTTTTAGTTTGGTATTTTATCAACAAATGCTATGTTTGGTTATGGATGATGAGAGTTCATTATGAGGATTAGGGTTTTAGTGCATTGCTGATCATTATTCGTTGTGCGATCTGTTAGGGGATTAGGTATTGAACCTGTAGTGATCCGTTTATGTGTTTTGCGCAATTGAATTCAATCCGTCTCTGTCTTCTCTTTCGATGCCTACTTGTTGCTTTGGGAATTACTATTGATTGTTTGCTTATGTACTCTGTAATTTGAATTATTTAGCGTTTTTTTTGAATCCAAATTGGTTATCAAGTTCGCACTTATTCGTGTTATCTTTCATCTTGGCCATAGTTGTGTGTTTACGACTGTTATTGTATCATTGACGACTTGCTAAATCATTATATTTAGAATTGGTTTAGAGTGTCTGCCTACTGCAATGCAATACTTGAGCTGATTTGTTAAGTTCACTACTGGTGGATGATGATTTCCTAAGAAGTCTTTCCCTCTTTTCTGGTGATGTTCTATGTTCTTTTTATAGACTGTTGCTGGAGTGATGTTATCGATTTTATAAAATCCTTCTACCACATTATTGACATTTTGTTCGTTAGCATGAATAACCATATGTTGTTCCATTCGGACCTCTCCACAATCAATGGATTCAATCTAACATCTGTATGCATTGGATTCTGAACCTGCTTGTTTGTTCGTGATGTAGTGTTGGTGATTTGTGTTACTGTTTTTGGATCTGGTTGTATCCTGTTGATAAATATATGTTGTGGTCAAAGTTTCGTTAGGGTCATGGTAATGATGGTGCATTTAGAGGATTAGGGTTTTGTCCATCACTAATTGTTCATAGTACTACATGTTTAGGAATTGGGTATTGAACCTGATGTCATTTCTGTTTCTGTGTTTTGCGTAATTGTATCTAACCTATGTCTCTTGTAGTGCATCTTGTGTCGTAAATGAGAATGGATCTTGGTTGCTTTCTGATCACTTTTATTTAATTTGAATTAATGGGCGTACTGTTGTGAAAATGGCTCTTGATTGTTTGTTGGTCACTTGTCTTGAATTGGGACTTATGAGCATGCTGTTGTGAGAATGGCTCTTGATTGTTTTCTGATCCGTGTAATTAGAGTATTACTGGCCCTTGCCAGTTTTAGTTTACGTGTGACAAAATGTGTCTGCTAATGGTGCTTTGATGCTTGAATGAACTTGCAGTGCCGTTTGTTTGTTTCATTCTCACTAATATCTGCTGTAACTTCTATATCAATGCAGCACTTTCAAGAAGAAGGCCCCCAAAGCCATCAAGGAGATCCGTAAGTTTGCTGAGAATGCTATGGGAACCAAGGATGTCAGAGTGGACGTTAAGCTCAACAAGCAAATCTGGAGCAGGGGTATCAGAAGTGTTCCAAGGAGAGTCAGAGTCCGTATTGCACGCAAGAGGAACGATGATGAAGATGCTAAGGAGGAGCTGTACTCTCTTGTGACCGTCTGTGAGATTCCAAATGAGGGATTGAAGGGTTTGGGTACCATGGTGATTGATGATGATGAATGAGTGGTTATTCTGTTTAAACAATCTAGATAGTGTTTCATCGTTTCCCCTAGTTATCTCGTGGTTTTGGATATTATATCATGTTAACCTAAATTTTGTTTTGCCTCTGCAACGACTTATTGAATGTCATGATCAGTTTCAGACCTCATGGCTTGCGTATTTGGATTCTCAATTAGTCATGTTTCGTGTGCATGTGATTTTAACGCTGTTTTCTGTCCTGGGATTTTCGCGTCTCTCTCGGCTCATTAATTTGCATTATGGAATCCCAGCTCTGGTTTCATAACTCTGGTCAATGCCTGAGCAGAACTTGTTGCTTGATCTCTGAGCTCCTACTCCATCTTGCTTTGTTATCTCTTTCTTTTATGGTTACTTTTCTTCTGTCCGATTCGCTCATGAAGATTCAAGTGAGCAATTAGCATTGTTACCTTCATTCACAATTGTAATGCTGTTCGGTCATGATGTCTAACGTAACATAAGATGTGTCAGCTGCACATCTGTGGTATCGCCGTTTAGGCGTTTAGCCGAGTTGACAGATTCGATAATTGGAGGTGGTTTTCTTGTGAAAGATCACGATGCATTGTAGAACATGTACTCAATGTCGGAGAAGTCTTGAAGCAAAATCAATTAACATTGTACAACGTGCACGTTACAATCTCAATATAGCGTTCAAGTGGAGTCATTACATGATGAGTGGTAGTGTGACAGTAAACACAGCTGATGGCGATTGATTTCCACATCGTTGATTTTTTAGAACAATCAGCATCCAATCAGAAACGATTCACAAACCGATACCAAGATGCATACTTCAGTCTCTCAAGCGCTGCAATCTTCAACAGTAGTGACATTCGCGCTGCAATCTTCAACAGTAGTGACATTCGCGCTGCAATCTTCAACAGCAGTGACATTCTTCTGTGGATGCTCAAGGGATGATCTAAAGGATCTTCAGATATGATGAACATGCACCCCCAGAACAATTACATTGCCTTGTAAGCGTACATGTAACTCCTAAGTTTTTTGACTTCTGCTGCCGATTCACCAAGTAGATGATCCACATAAAGGCATAGTCCTGATCCACTGCAGGGGTGACGATTGGGTAAACCTTTGGGCAAACACCTTAATGAAAGGGAAATTAACAGCAAGAAAGAATTAACTGACTCATTTATACCTTAGAGGACCTAATGGAAGCCAAATAACATTCCACCGGAACTTTGGCAATCTGTAACACAAAAAACAATGAGACAGGTCAATCTGTACGTGATTGGTGGTGCGGGAGACGTCCATGATAGTGGACCATGTACTAAGTTTAAACATATACGGCTTATTAGATAATCTGTTGGAACCATGCCATTATATGAGTTAGTACCTCAGCATGTAATACAGCCAGAACATGGCAAGTAAAATTCCCCCAGCAAAGGAGTACCAGATCTGCTGCCTATGATGCGCTGAACTCTGAATCAGCCCAGCAGTGGCCGTTAAGCATACCACCACAGCAAACCAATCTGTGAAGACTCGAGAGTATTTTAGAAGTAATCCACATATATACATATTGCTTCACCACCAATCACAAAGGCATAAACGACAGTTTGAGTGGAACAACAGAAAGTATTCCTAAGCCTTAGTCTAAAGTGCATTAGACACGGAGAGGAGGCAGTGCAATATGCCAAGAACAGATATAGGTGGCAAGAGACCGTGACCTTAATAAAAAGGAAGTGAGATCTACAACCACAGGTAAACTTGGGGTAGTTGATTGTGGTGACAAAGATCTCACAGAAGAAACTTGTGGTAGCTGATTGTGTTCACAATTATATACATTGACATACATATTACATAGTACCAATGTGATATGTTTATTTTTCTCAGAGCTAAAAAGTAATAAACATGGCAAGATCAAGTAAATAATAGGACCTGAGAGTATGAGCAACCGTGAATTTATGTCCTCCATGAAGTAAGCATAATAACGCTGTTCATCAATACATAGGATAGAATAATGTCAAAGATAGTTATAAAGGATAGACTGATATCAGTAACGGTAAGATAAAAAAAGTCCACAACTACACATCACCCTGCTTACAAATATTTGACTTCTGTAGGACCAACATGTGCAGCTACTACACAAAAACAATCAGGAAATACCCTATATGGATTTTTCTAGCAATGACTTCTATCTTACGCATATTATTCTCCAACCTCTATTATTGCAAAGATGAGGCTTGACCTTCATCTCCTTTAGCCCCCTTGGCGAGGGAGTCTCTTTGGACGTGTTGGGCACACGTCACCCATTGACTAGCTCAACGGCGGTTCTTGCCAAATATTGGGAGCCTATCATAGGCTTTTGCCTCTAATATATTGCTATACACACAATATGACCACAGACCACTAGGTACTTCCACCAAAAATCACGGCATTGCTATTCGTGGGCCTTTTTAGGCAAAAAATACAGTGATTTATACTCCTACTTCAAATTTGACCACATTTTTGGAAAATGTCACATGTTTCTCAAAATTTTACCATGGATAGCCTTGGGCTACCCTTCTTGGCTATGATGTCTAGTTCCTCTATTTTCAAAGTTCTTGTAAGTCCTTTCGTTCAAACATCACCCATTGAGGATAAAGTGTGGTCTTTGCCGATTTCGGGATTCATCATAGGGGTCACTGGAGGGGGTTCCATAGGATTTGAGCAGTTTTTGTTCCAAGGAAATTTTGTCCAAAATCGTAGATCATTGCTTCGAATTCGGCCAACTTTGACTAACTTTTTGGAAATAGCCAAATGTTTTCAAATCAACCTTGGAGTTCCCGTGTTGGGATATGAGGACCTTTTCCTCGATTAGAAAAGGTCTATAAGCCCTATCAGCACATGCGAGCCGCTGAGTCTAGCGTTCGCCGATTTTGGAACGTACCATATGTTTTTGACTCTAATTTTTTGCTAAAATCCATAATATGATCCCTAGGGGCTTCCACAAAAAATTGAGCCATATTTGTTACGAGACCATCTCCACTAAAAAAACCATGGATTTACATACTTCGATTTTCGCGGTTATTGACCAAAAAATTTTATACCTAGACAAATGTTCTCAAAATTTTATCATGGGCTGCCTTAAAGTACCCTTGTTGGATAAGAAGACTTGTTCCTTTGTTAAGGAAGTTGCTTGAGCACTTTTGCACACTCTAGCTAATCACCCTAGTGCCCCGTTTTTGTCGATGATAGAACCTACCGTCGGTTTTTGGCTCTAATGTTTTTGATAAAACACATAATATGACCCCTAGTTACTTTCACAAAAAAATGAGACATCATTGTTCCGATGCAAATTTAACAAAATAAAAATAAATTAGATTACATACTTTAGCGTGGACAACCTTGAAGCACTCTAATTGGAAATGAGGTTTAGTTCCTTTCTTTGGAATGTTTTTTAAGCCCTTTCATAGAACACTTACAGCCTAGAATGCATTTTCCGCTGATGTTGGAACCTAATGTTTTTGTTCTAATTTTTTTTGCTAAAACTCATAATATGACCCTTAGGACCATTCAAAATTATTTCAGCTATATTTGCTCCAGGACCATTTTGGGCCAAAAATCGTGGATTACATACTTCAATTTTGGCCAATCTTGACCAATTTGCTTAAAAGCTAAATGTTTTCAAAACTTACCAAAGACAGCCTTGGAACACCCTTGTTGGATATGACAATATGAGGGTCTGTTCTTATGTTGGGGAAGTTCATTAAGCCCCTAAGGCACACGTCACACATTAAGTCTAGCGTGCGGTTTTGCTGATGTTCGAAACCTGCCATAGGTATTTGTTACCTCAAGTTCTGGATTATACTTGGGTTTGACACTTTTTTTTAGCCCAATGTTATCAAACTTTACCCAAGCCTTTGATTACTCTTATTACAAATGTGGTTTAGTTCCTCTCTTAGGGATGTTTCTTAAGCCTTTTCGGCACATGTCATCGATTGAGGCTAGCGTTGGTTTTTCGCTAATAGTGGGACTTATCTTAGGTTTTTGGCTCTAATGCTTTGCTAATACACATAATATAACCCCTAAAGAATTCTACAATTGTTTGAGCAGTTTTTGTTCCGGGTCTATTTTGGTGGAAAACTGTGGATTATATACTTCAATTTTGGCCGATTTTGACCACTTTTTTTAAAGTAGCCAACTGTTCCCAAAACTTTACTATGGACAGACTTGAAGTACCCTTGCTAGGTATGAGGGATGATTTCTCTGTTAGGAAAGTTTTTAAAGCCCTTTCAGCACACGTCGCCTCACCCATTGAGGCTAGAGTGCGGTTATTGCCATTTCAGAACTTACCATAGGATTTTGGCTTTAATATTTTGATAAGACTCATAATATGACTCCTAGTCTCCTACATGCTTCCTTAGGAGTTTTAGAAGCCTGAGCCTCTCTTGTTCCCAAGCCTTGGGCCGAGAATTGTGGACTAGTGTTTTCGCCAGTTTTGACTAACCTTTTGAAAGAAGCCAATTTTTTTTTTTTTTTTTTAAATTTCACTATGGACAACCTTGGAGTGCCGTTTCCTATGTCAAGGAAGATAGTTTAAGCCCCTTTGGCACACAACATCTTGAGTTTAGCGAGCGGTTTTCAGCGATTTTGGGACCTCCTATAGGTTTTTAGCTCTAATATATTGGTAAAACCCATAATATTATCTTTAGGTGCTTTCCACTAATGTTTTTAGTCGTTTCAAGGAATAATATTGATTGTAATATATAGTCATGTTTTCTACAAGTTTCAAAGTATAATAGGAACATGAAGAAATTCCGACTACTCCATGCTCCATCTCTAAATTGTAATAACAAATCAATAACCTCTTTCCATGTAGCATATACTCCGTATTACTTCTAGAGTACAACTACTACTCTCTGTGCTACCAAGAAGCATGAAATAATTCCAATTCCGCGGTATAGATCAACATTTAGCAATCTCCCACTAACCGAGCAAATTCCGATTACTCAACTAGCAATTGAAGCCTTGGACCACATTCGTATAAGGATCACAGTCAACATATGATTACTGCACTAACAAATACATACAACATCTCAGTGAAAATTCACAAAGCAGAGAAATTTACCAATTCCCAAGGATGAGTTGCTTGTTGATAGATGGAATAGAGAAGAAATGCAATGTAACACGATATCAACACCGCGAAAACACCCTGAAATTCACAACATAAACCCAAATTCCAGCTTAAACCCTGACTTTTTTTTACCTTTTTTTCCTTAACTCTTCAAATTAACCCCAGAAAAAAAAAAGAAAAACATGAACCCCCCCAAAAAAAAAAGAGGGGTAAAGGGTAAAAAATAAATTACCCTCCAAAGTCGACTTTGCTGGGTGTGCAATTTTTCCAAGGATCGAACCAACTCTTCTTGTTCTGTGCAATCCAAAAAACAATTAAATTACAAAAAGAATTCATCTTTTTCCATATGGACAGTAAAAATGTGATAAGAGAAGAGAGGAAGATGAAGAAGGAACCTTGAGTATCAATGGGGCGAGCATCGTCGACAGTGGGGAGAGAAAAGTTGTCATCTTGGGAATTTTGATGAAGCGTCTTGTTCAAGTTTCTTGCCAGTTTCTTCATTGTTCCCCAGCTTTTGCCTGATTAACTCCTGACTTGTTCTTGTGTTGTTGTGGCAGTTCGCTAATTTGTAAAACTTTGAACTAATCGGGGTTACGTGATCCAGGTTGAGTCAAGGTTCGTCAACTTCGACTCGCTTACGAGTTACGACTTCAAGTACATTACATTTTTACGAGCTTAAATTGCGGACAATAGTATTTGTTACTCTGCCTCATGACACAATCTCGTTTATTTGATAAAAGTTTCAGTGGTTAGATATCGATAAGTACATCTGACAATCACCAGAAAGTTAAAACGGTATAAAGTAATAAAACTGAGTAAAAACTGACCTCTTTACCCGTATACAAGACTTTAATTGGAACATCCAATAAACCAAGCAACACATGTACACATTCAAAACGTTTCTACCCAAAAGGTTTTGATTTTAACCCATCGAGTCGAAAGCCTTCCTACCTAGAAGGTTTGATTATAACCAATCGAGTCGACTGAGGTCCAACGTATGAGCGATTTTGTGATTAACCATTAACACCACTCGGGCCGACTTCCCGGTTAAGAGAGAACCCGGGCTGTGGTTTTCGGGTTCATCCCCTTGAACTCAATTCTCTTCCAACACAAAAATCAAAACCCCAAAAATTCATCTCCAGAAAAAAAATTAAAAAAAAAAATTCAAATTCCCCCAAATTAATCGTTCAATTTATATCCAAATCAATTCGATTTCCCAATTGCTTGTGTCTTACGCATCTCTAATAATTTGTAAGAATGCCGTCTAACAAAAAGTATCACAAAGAAAAGGCCCTTCATCGGAAGTAAGCTTTCTATCTCTTTTACTTCAGTAGCTTAATTTGAGCATATTTATGCTGTTAATTTGGTTGGTTTTGCGTTAGGTAATGTATTTGGTGATTGCCCATCATAAATAATCATGTGAATTTGTTGCTCATATGTTTTTTTTAGCTTAATATTGTGTGTATATGAGGTTTTTTTTTGTTATTGGTATGAATGATGTAGCATCATGATATTCCTTGAACTGAACCCAATTTGGCTTTACTCGCTTTCGCACAAAAACTTGGATAAGACGGTCTTATTTCGAACATGAGTGAGGCTTACTGATGGTGGCAATTGTTGGAAATAATATAATTAGAAGACATGTGCAATTGTATATGCCCTAGTAAAAGAAATAAGAATTGGGAAGTGTTTTGTATTCTAAATTGGTAGGAGTGGGCTTGAAGCTGCCTTGTGGGGTTCAGTAGAATTCGATAGGGTTTGCGAAATGATGGTTTTGATATGTTTTAGGGTAGTAGGAGTGGGCTTGAAAGTGCCTTTTGGGTTTCAGAAGAATTTGGTAGGTTTTGCGAAATGATGTTGTAGACGGTAGGTGATTTGGAGTTCTCGATTTTGCAGGGAGGAGAAGCCAGAAGAGCAGGACCTACCGAGGTATCGTGATCGTGCTAAGGAGCGGAGGGAAGATCAGAATCCTGATTATGAGCCCTCTGATCTGGGATTTCATGCTGTTGCTCCTCCTGGCAGTGCTGATGTCAAGTGAGGCTCTTGTATCCAGTTTTGTGCATTCTTTGAGGATTGGAGCGGATGGGGAGATTAACGGGTGTCTTTGTTGTGTTTCAGGTCAGCTGAACAACACAAGCTAGCTATTGAGCGGAGCAAGTACCTTGGAGGTTCACACTCTTCTCTCTTTAGTCCGTTAAAAGCAACTAGAAATTACATTTATTCCCCTTTGCTATCTATTGCTTGTTTTGTCAAGCTGTTTGGCTTAGTGATTATTTCAAACATTTGTTGGCTTATGGAGTCTATGTTTTGTTTGTACGTCATGCATCTCTTCAGCTATGTTTGTTTCTAAATGTTCTGTTTGTTTGTCTAGGTGATGTGGAGCACACTCATTTGGTCAAGGGGTTGGATTATGCTTTACTTAATAAAGTTAGGAGCGAGATGGACCGAAAGCCAGGTGAAGAAGATGATACCGAGGGAAAGCCAAGGTGAACATCTTTGCTTTACCTCTTTGTTCTTGAATTGCATTCTTGTCATCCTGATAGGATGTTTGAATTTAGATGGTACCAGTCTGCATACTCCCTAGTTTATATCAGATGTAACTCATGTAAGCCTTAAATGGCCTTGTGGAATGAGACTGAATCGGTTCTGTGAGTGGCTTGGTTATGCATATTTTGATTGATGAAAATTTATCTTCTGTAACATAGCTGTCTATTTAGAGTCTTACTTCTCTTTTGCTGTTCACTGATTTGGCTAAACAAACCGTTTATTTTCTACGTCCAGAGCTGCTAAGGATGACCAGCCAGTCTCATTTCGAACATCAACTGCAAAGGTTTGAGCTTTCCATGATTTGATGCGTAAATGGTAATTCTTTGTGTGTTATATCAAGCATGGACAGATTCTAATTTTTCTATATTATATGTCAGTCTGTTTATCAATGGATGATCAAACCTCAGAATGCTATAAAAACAAACGAGATGTTCCTTCCTGGTCGGATGGCGTTTATTTTTGAGATGGTAAGTTTCGTGATATCAAAATTCATAATTTTTTTTGGAAGGTCAAATCATAAAGATTTTTGACTTCCTTGCATTCCACTTATTGTCCACCTCCTTATTTAGTTACCTGGCTGATGCTGTTAGGGCTTTTGCTTTTTTAGTCTCTTGATTTCATCTACTCTGTGTGTTTCTAGTTGCTGTAAGGTTTTCTTGAATCACAATTAAGTAGGGGAGCTTGCAAATGCATTGAAGAGTTTAGTTGTTTTGTTATCGACTTTGTGTATTCAGTAATTTCGGGAAGTCAAATGTTTGAGCGACTCTTATAATCCTGATATTTCTAGCGTGATTCAAGGTTATTTCATATACATGACAGGAAAATGTATATTCACACGATATTCCTACGGTCTTGCATCGAAGTAAAGCTGATTGCCCAGTGCCTGAGGTTTGTATTCTGTCAAACTTTTAGTTAGGATCAAGTGTAAGATTCCTTCTCTTTGTGATAATGAGCTTTTGTGCAGGAAACGGTTACCGTGAGTGTTGATGGTTCTGTTCTCGACCGAATTTCAAAAATTATGAATTATTTACGACTAGGATCATCCGGAAAGGTTCTTAAGAAGAAGAAGAAGGAGAAGGAAAGCAGAGGTATAATGCTGAATGTTTGTATCGTATTGGTAGTAAATAGTAGGCACGAAGTTTCTAAATCTATGAACTTATGATTGGTCCTTCCTTGAAGCCATTATTCGTAAAGGCACATTGTTTATCTTCTAAAGTCTCCTGTGATGTTTCTGATGAGTTGACAGATACAAAACAGTAATGTGTGTGTGTATACATGTCTATTAGCTTAGTGATTTTAAATTAATATTCTAGGTGGCGTGCCTTTGATAGTTTGATTGAATGATCAATCTCCTTGTGGGTTTCAAGTTGCAACTTCCTGTACATACTGTTGGTTGCATCCCAAGACACTAACCATTAAGCGTATACAGTATACGCCTTTTGTTTGGGTTTCAAGTTGCAACTTCCTGTACATACTGTCCGTTTCATTATCTCTATTTAGGTATACAGTATACACCTTTTGTTTGGGGCAAGGTGGTGGTAGCGTAGGGATATTTTCTCTTGCTTTAAGTTTCTATCTGATACAAATTGTGGAATCTTGAGTTTATGCAGTATGGTTTCTCCATTATGGCCGAAAAGGTTGAGACTTTTCAATGTGTTTAGTACTGGCAGGCTTGGAGCTTTAGCTTATCCTATGATCTTGCTTCTGATGGTTCATGTCAGTGTCATCATGTGCCTTTAGGCAGTTCAGTGTTCAGCTTGTACTGTCTGTGTACTTATTAGGAAAACTGACGTGTTTGTCTGATGCTATAATTTAGGAAAACTTTCCACTGTGATACATGAGTATGATGGAGATCAGAAACCATCCAAAGTTAATGGCTTGTCATCAAAGAACCAGAACGTGGACAATCTCCCCCCACCTCCCCCATTTCCTAAAGGGGCTAATCTTGATTCAATCGAGAAACAAGTCCCAGCTGTTGTTAGAACTGAAGATGATGATATCTTTGTTGGTGATGGTGTCGATTATGAAGTTCCTACTAAAGACATGAGTCAGAGTCCCATTTCAGAAGACATGGACGAATCCCCTCGGAATAAAGAAAAAGGACCGTATTTCAGTGAACCTATGTATGGACCTGTCCCACCTTCTGATCCTTCGCAAGATTGGAATCAGGCTGTGAGTATATTGTGGATAGCCATTTTGATCTTTGTGAATATATGCTATGCATGCTGTCATATTTTTGATAGCACACACATTTGGTATATTCCTTAACACTTGTTCTTTGATGGTTTTTGATGGTTACATTCAGAATGGTTATGATGCACTACAAGCTCAGGCTGTAGGTGGTACGTATCAGGGCGAGTGGCAAGATTACCAATATGCCGATCAAGTGGCATATCCAGATCAGTATCTACAACAAATGCAGGCTTATGAAATGCAAGCAAATGGCAACATTATCCAAGATCCTCAGTTCATGACGCAGGAGGAGAAGGACCGTGGTTTAGGATCCGTGTTTAAGCGAGATGATCAAAGACTTCAGCAGCTCAGGGAGAAAGATGCTCGAGAAAAGGATCCCAACTTCATATCAGAAAGTTATTCTGAATGCTACCCTGGCTATCAATCATATAACCAAGAAGTCGTGGACAGTGATGATGAAGGTGACTTGTCAAAAATGGACATGGGTGGTCGTGTAAGTAATTCTGTGTTCATCATATTCCCCTTTGTTTTTATCTTGTTTTGTCTAAGGTTTAAAAGTTCACCTCCCTAAAGTACCGGTGACCCGGTGTTGTCTTCAACCCAGAAAAATGATGTTGAAAGTTTCATGGAATTCCAATTAAGAGAAGTTCACTTTGTGCTGGCCCTGGTCGAATAATTCGACTGTGCTTTTGTCATAGATCTTTTCTGAAGTAGGCCCGTTTTTTTTCTTCTTCTAATTATCATGTATATATGCTTACAGCCTTTGTATGTGTATTTTGTAATGCTCAAACAGGCGAAAGGGCGTCTCCATCGGTGGGACTTTGAGACAGAGGAGGAGTGGGCTCAGTACAATGACCAAAAGGAAGCCATGCCCAAGGCTGCTTTCCAGTTTGGTGTGAAGATGCAAGATGGACGAAAGACAAGGAAGAACAAGGACCAAAAGCTCAATAACGATCTTCACAAGATCAATAAGATCATCGCCAAAAGAAAGGGAGATAAGGGTGAAGGTGGAGATGGTCCGGAACTGGGTGATGCTACACCTTCCGGGAAGAAGCATCGCTCATGAAGAGGGCGACTTACTTTGATTGTAAGCATCGGTAGTGTAGAGTAGAATCGTCAGTATTGTAGATTGTTGAAAGCTGATTATATCCGTACATTCATGTTACCGTCAATGCTGTCATCAGTGAACCAGTTTCTGTTAACCTGATGTTCATTACAGCTTTACAGGGCTTATACAGTATACCCCTATGTTTACTGATCCCCCCTTCGTAGGGCGTTTTCGTTAACATCTGCATTTTCATTAGGTCTTTACCTGGTTATCCTACTCCTTGACAACATGAAGCTACTGAGTATGTAGTTCATGCCTGTCCGACCTTACTCAAGAAACGTGATCGTGAAGTCAGATTTCCATGTTGTCTTGCATTTAAATCCGTACGGCTTGAACTCGAGACTCCAATGTTTCTACTCATGACAAATTCTAGTGTGAGATGGTCTCATACTTGCCATGTCAGCTTCAATTACTTGGACTTTCCAAAATTCCCATGTGAGTTTACAACTTCAATTTAAAAGCCCATCTCAATTTCGGACCCCGGAATATTAGAATTAGAATTTTCGACTTTCCATAAATTTGCACTTCGTAGGTATTTAGGCGAAAGATAGACAGATAAGAAAAGAAGATTATTTGGACATAGAAGAGAAACAGCAGAAATATAATTATGAGCATCGGAGGTGTTTGGAAGAACTCGGAAGACGAAATATTAAAAGCGGCGATAACCAAGTACGGCCATAATCAATGGCAACGTATTTCGACGCTTTTACCTCGTAAAACTGCTAAACAATGTAAAGCTCGTTGGTCTCTCTTCCTTGATCCTGTCATCATCAAGGTACGTTTAACTTCGTTGTTAATTTCGATTCCGAACTTTCAATTTATATTTTTGAGTAAATTTACAAGGCTTTAGGTTATGAAAGTTTAGATGTGCGCAATCTTACATTCGATGATTCGAGTATGTAATGTTAGGTTTGAAGCGTGCCGTGAACCTTATGAAAGTCCTAGGTTTTAGTCGTGTGATTAAGAACAACTTTTGTATCGGGGAGTAATCTTTTGAGATTGACCCCAATTCATACTTTTACGTATTCACAATGACCTCAAGACCATCGACACGATTACAAGATTATTATTAGAAGAAATGTTTCGACTATATCGTCGGTGATATTTGTATAGACTCGCTATAATCCCTTCAATTGTTAACGTTTTGTTTTGAATTTCGGTCGCATATCTCATGAATTGAATATTGATCGTTGTGTCTTTGAATCTTGCAGACATCGTGGACAAGAGAAGAAGATGAAAAGCTGCTCCATCTTGTTAAGATCATGCCCTCGCAATGGAGAACAATAGCACCAAGTATAGGTCGTACTCCTTCACAGTGCATCGAACGTTATGAACAACTTCTCGATGCAGCAATGAATGACAGAACAACTTCTGAACAAGGTGGTGATGATCCTCGTAAACTGCGTCGTGGAGAAATCGATCCTAATTCAGAATCTAGGCCTGCACGACCAGACCCTGTCGATATGGATGAAGCTGAGAAAGAAATGTTGTCTGAAACACGAGCTCGTTTGGCTAATACGATGGATAAAAAGGCGAAAAGGAAAACCAGAGAGAAACAGATCGAGGAAGCTACAAATCTTGCTTCTTTACAGAAAAGAAGGGAACTGAATGCTGCTGGTATAGATGATTGTCAGGGGACGAAGAAGCGAAAAGGAATGGACTACAATGCTGAGATCCCTTTCGAGAAAAGGCCTTCCCTCGGGTTTTATCGACCTGTGGGATGATGAGTAACTAGCTAGTGCGCGCACCCCTCAGAGGACTCTTGCCAATAAGTAGCTAGAGTTGTAGAATCTTAGACTCCATTGAATGGAGGAAACATCCTGAATTGCATCTTATCACATTTTGTAGTGTCTTGAGCGTTACGCACAATTTGTTGATTGGTATTTGGTGCATATCCAACGCTCCAATTCAAGGAAGGAATTTGGCTAAGAATGAGATGCTAATTATGTGATATCATCAGCGATCTTGTTCTGAATTTTTATAACGAGATTTTGTAACAATTATGTGTAACAATTCCGGTTAACAATTTGCTAGATTGATTAGTAATTTAGTACTATTAAGTCTATAACCCGTGATGTGGTTCAGGTTTCGTTCGGTATCCATGCGCTTTTAGAGTTTAGTTTATTTTGGCAAAAGTAATTTAGTGTTGCCCTTTTCTTTTACGTAAACAAACTTTAACCGAGTATGATCACAAATCGTTTATACGGAGTAAACTTTTGTGTTTCACTAGCTTGTACTTTTGAGAAAAGAACCCTCCACTCTGTGGATTGTATTCATTTGAATTTCTATGTTGAAGATTGTCCAGAACTATCCCACGAAGAAAAGTTTCGGAAATTCCTATCAGTCTTAATAACCGAAACAAAATTTTACAATATCAACACTTCAAAACTACTTAAGAAGTGCAATTCGATACGAGTTAGTTCTAGTTTTACTATAAACAACCAAACTAAAAACACTTAAACTTCGTTCAATAGGTCACCCCGTAAAACGGTCTCATAAGAAGTTCTCGTTTTTTTTACGAGAACGAGTATCTGAGGTAAAGATAAAAAGAGCCGGAAAGAGTCGGTTAAAATAATCAGATAAATACCATAATTTTCTCTCTCATCCTCTATCCAATCTAAAATTCCGCCATTGTCGAAATTCCGAAAAGCTCATAAACCCTAATTTCACAATGCATCCCCAATCCAATTAAAACCCCTAAAAAATCCCCCTTTTTCTCAATTTCCAATCCAATCAGTAATAATAACCCCCTTTCATCGTCTCCCCAAATCCTTCTTCATCACGCTCAGATTCAAAAACCCTAACTTTCAATCACAAAAAAAAAAATCAATCAAATTGAATTGGGGTTTTTTTTTAAAAAGGGGGTAACAAGATGAGGATTATGATAAAGGGAGGTGTTTGGAAGAACACCGAAGATGAAATCTTGAAAGCTGCTGTTATGAAATATGGTAAAAATCAATGGGCTCGTATTTCTTCGTTATTAGTTCGTAAATCTGCTAAACAATGTAAAGCTCGTTGGTATGAATGGCTTGATCCTTCTATTAAAAAGGTAATTTCTTTTTATTTTATTGTTTTCTTAATTTTCTGGGTTTCTTTTTGTTTTTTGTTTTGTGTTTAATGTTGTATTGTGGGTTTAATTTGGAGAAATTAGGATGTGAATCGTTTAGTTTACGATTCGCTGCGAATGGGTGGGTGTATGAGGGGGGGGGGGGGTTCTGGTGTAGTGGGAGTTTGATGTTATTTGAGTTGAGTAGTAAAGATTGGAGCTTTTTGTAATTTTAGGTTTGTGTTGATTGTATATATTTTGTTGTTGATTTGTTTCGCGAATTGTGGTACTTTAGATTGTTGCATTTGGTTTACGGGTTTTTGTGGTTGGAACGTGATGATTAAGTTTTCTGTGAATTGTTGTTGGTGGTGTAGAGATAGATAGACTGCGTTTTATGTTTGTTATTGCTAGGATGTAGGAAGTGATTAGTGTTTAGTAATCAGCAGCAGAGACGGTTTATGGGAATGTTCCGACGAGAGTTGTTTTTTCGACTAGGGGAGAGGGGGGTAGTCGAACTTTTACATCGTATATGCAGCAACGCAGTTGATCGTTGGTTTGGGGGGGTTTAGACTTTGAATTATGATCACCGGAGTTAGTTGTTGGTTTGGGGGGTTTAGTCTTTCAATTATGATCGTCATTTTCCTATTACCGTTTGGATTTCCTTAATCATGTCTAGGTAGTACACTAGTTAGTTTGTCAATCTACGGTACCATTGACTTGCTTTGTGTGCTAGTAGTATTGTGTAGTGGGTACTTCAATTTGTCTGGCTCTGTATCTTATGATGCTCTACGGTGATCCTTGTTGTGTAGTTTGACTGCAATTTGATGGTATTTAATATTTTTGCAGAACTTGAACCTTTTTTTACTAGGTGGTTATGGATTGCATGTTTAATTTTGTGATTGTTTAGCATATAAATGAATGAATGTTCATATATTATTTTTGTGTTTTGTAGACGGAGTGGACAAGAGAAGAAGATGAAAAGCTGCTTCATCTTGCTAAGCTCATGCCGACGCAGTGGAGAACCATAGCACCAATTGTTGGTCGTACTCCATCGCAGTGCCTTGAGCGTTATGAAAAACTTCTTGATTCAGCTATCAACGATATAACAGCTTATGAGCAAGGTGATGATCCTCGTAAACTGCGTCCTGGAGAGATTGACCCCAATCCAGAATCGAAGCCTGCACGGCCAGACCCTGTTGATATGGATGAAGATGAAAAAGAAATGCTCTCTGAAGCACGTGCTCGTTTGGCTAATACAAGGGGTAAGAAGGCGAAAAGAAAAGCTAGAGAGAAGCAGCTTGAAGAAGCTAGGAGGCTTGCTTCTTTGCAGAAAAGGAGGGAACTGAAGGCTGCTGGTATAGATGTTCGGCAGAGGAAGAGGAAAAGAAAAGGCATAGACTACAATGCTGAGATTCCTTTTGAGAAAAGACCGCCACCAGGGTTTTATGACACTGTCGATGAAGATAGACCTGTCGAACAACCTAGTTTTCCTACAACAATTGAGGAACTTGAAGGAGAAAGGAGGGTGGATAAGGAGGCTCGGTTAAGGAAGCAAGATGTTGCTAAGAATAAAATCGCTCAAAGACAGGATGCTCCCGCAGCAATAATGCAAGCCAACAAGCTCAATGACCCTGAAACAATTAGGAAGAGATCAAAACTGATACTTCCTGCTCCCCAGATATCTGATCAGGAGCTGGAAGAAATTGCTAAAATGGGTTATGCTACTGATATTCTAGCTGGAAATCAGGAACATCTGGAAGGGAGTGGCGCAACTCGTGCTCTTCTTGCAGATTACTCACAGACTCCACGGCCGGGTATGACTCCCATGCGCACTCCTCAGAGAACTCCTGCTGGGAAAGGGGATGCTATCATGATGGAAGCTGAGAATCTAGCTAGACTTCGAGAATCACAGACTCCATTGCTTGGAGGAAACAACCCTGACTTGCATCCATCAGATTTTTCTGGTGTAACTCCCAAGAGAAGGGAGGTTCAGACCCCCAACCCTATGCTTACCCCTTTAGTGACTCCTGGGGGAGCAGGCCTTACTCCTAGACTTGGTATGACTCCCTCCAGGGACAGCAATTCTTTTGGATTGACGCCAAGAGGGACTCCTATCAGGGATGAGCTTCATATAAATGAAGGATCTGACATGCTTGATAGTGGTAAACTTGAAATCAGAAGACAAGCTGAGCTGAAGAGGAACCTTCGCATGGGTCTAAGCAGCTTGCCGGAGCCAAAGAATGAGTATGAAGTGGTAGTTCGCTCTGCCCCTGAGGATGCTGATGAACTGGAAGAGAGGATCGAAGAAGACATGTCAGATAGACTAGCACGTGAGAAGGCTGAGGAAGAGGCGAGGCTGCAGGCATTGTTGAGAAAGAGATCAAAAGTGTTGCAAAGAGAGCTCCCCCGTCCTCCAACTGCTTCCATCGAGCTCATCAAACATTCATTGATGAGAGCTGATGAAGACAAGAGCTCATTTGCTCCACCTACTGACATCGAGCAAGCAGATGAGATCATAAGAAAGGAGCTGGTATTGTTGCTGGAGCATGATAATGCTAAGTACCCACTTATTGAAAAGGAGAAAAAGAAGGGAGTTAAGCGTACCGCTAATGGAGTCCCTGTTATTGAAGATTTTGAAGAAACTGAACTGAAAGAGGTATCATTTTTCAATTCATTTACTTGTTCGCATGATTTGTTAACCTCTTCCTTTTCTACACCAGAATAAAATCTGTTAAATCTCTAAAAACATTTTTATGCTGTTTAACATCAAGACAACCATCTAACAAAATTGTAGCCTGCCTTCAACATGAGCTCGTGAAGTTTCAAAGTAGGCTTATAGTTACAGTTCGATGTTTAGTATCAGTTGCTGATTTTTAGTGCTCTCTTTTTTGCTCCTTGGTGCAAATTTCTGAGTTTGCTGAGCATCTTGAGTAATGAGTATAACTTTTAGTCTTATCTTAGAGCTGTTTATAGAAAAAGAAGCTGTGCAGCTTAAGCTCGTTGTGATACTTGTTTACAGGGCCCCTTTTTTTTAGCATTATTTTATTAAGCAGGATATTTGAACTAGTTGAAATTTAATTCATGGTCATTTGTTATCCAGTGAAGGCCTCTAACTGTATTGATTAAGTAGTTTTGAGATTAGGAGTTTAAGAGAAGAGAGAGAGTTTTTAAGTTGGATGTAACTACGCATGAAAGATCAAAGCAGTTGACATGGTGTTTTGAAGCTGCCCATCAAAAGTCTGTTAGTGCAGCAAAATCTTGAAGAGAGATCAAGCTTGAGTTGGTTATATACCAAGCGTCTAATTAGACTGAGTTAAAGGTCAACTTTAATTTGAATAAATTTGATTGCAGACACTTTTACATGTTCAGCAGGATTTGTGTAACTCTCAGAGGATGCTTTCAGACTCGTGTAACTTATGTCTTACATCACAATTGCCAAACATTTTCTCAGGCTGGCTCAATCATCGAAGAGGAGGCTCAGTTTTTACGCAGAGCAATGGGACACGAAGACGACTCACTTGATGAATTTGTTGAGGCGCACAGGACTTGCTTAAATGATTTGATGTATTTTCCAACTCGTAATGCTTATGGCCTCTCTAGTGTGGCTGGAACTGCAGAGAAACTTGCAGCACTCCAGAATGAATTTGACAATGTCAAGAGAAAAATGGATGATGATAACAAAAAGGCGCAGCGGAATGAGAGGAAGGTTGATATTCGTACTAATGGTTACAAGGTTTGTAACTAAATTCTTCTTTTGGATATTAGTGAGTTATGTTTTCTACCATTCTATTGTTTCTGTGGTGGTGGTAGTGGTGTTGACCTGACCTCCCTCATATTTTATTAACCTGAGTGCCATTCACTTAACAATCTCACCTCATTTGTAAATTATCTCTTACCAATACTGGTGCCAATTTCAGCTAGATAATTTGGTCACAGATTTCTCTGAAACTGAGTAGTTAACTGCTAGTTGAACTTCCATTCCTCAACATGACCCTGGATCATTGCATTTTTGAGATGTCAACATTGTGATGGAGTCTGAATGACTTTCTGGCCCTTTCTTAAAGTTCTTATTGTTTGTAAATCATCTTTAATTGATTTAGGTGGAATTGATTTAGGTGAAATTGACATGATGAGAGTTGAGACTAGGCAAATTTGTTACCCCCCTCCCCCGGAACATCAGAGCTGCTGTAGCCTGTGTGCATAGCACCTCTGTGTGAAGATGGTATAGTGAATTAATGTGCAAATGTGGGTATAGTGAGTTATGTTACGGAGATTGGCTGAAAGTGTCGGGTAAGGGTACTAGCAGGAGTGTGAGACCTGCTTTTTTGTAAGCACTGAAGTTTGGTCCTACACTGAAGTGTTTCAAGTGTTGTGTCACATTGTGTCACACTACTTCCGTGTTGAACATGTGACACGCGAGTCTATATTGTGCAGTATACCCTGATTTTTTTGTCTGTATTATCCATATTGATGTATGAACAACATGTTACTTAATTCTGTACATTATCTCCATGGTTGAGTATGTCTAATCCTGTATGCAAGCGGGTGGTCTTTGTGGTGATGCTTCCAAACTTCCATTTTTTTGCTGGGGTGGTTTGAGGATGTGTGTAGAGAGCAAGCTAATTCTGCTGCGTCAGTGCAATTGGTAGAGGACATTTGGGCCCTCTTCTCTTGTTACAACAAAAGGGGATGTGAAAGGACTATTTCATAGTACATAATTCCGTGTTGTTTGTCTTTGTATCTGAAAATGCAGTTGTACTAAAGTTTGATGCTTTCTCTATTCCAGGCACGGGAAGCTAAGCTTAGGGAGCAAATCGAGCTTACATTTAAGCAGATGAATACAGCTGGTACAGAATTGGATTGCTTCCTGGCCTTGCAGAGGCAGGAGAAATCAGCAGCTTCATATAGAATCAAGGGCCTTTGGGAAGAGGTTCAGAAGCAGAAAGAGCTCGAGACAACTTTACAGAAACGGTACGGAGATCTTTTAGCGGAATTGGAGAAGACCCAACTGCTGATGGCGCAGTATAAGCTACAAGCTCAACAACTAGAAGAATTGGAAGCAAAGAAGCGCGCCGAAGAATTGGCTGCAAAAGAGCTTACCCAGGCTGATCCGCCAAGCTCAGAAACTGCTGAGCCTACAAGCATGATGGATATAGATTCTTCTAATGATGTAAAGCTGGATGATAGTGCTAAAGATGATAAAGAAACTCTGGTCGATGGGGATGAAAGTTCAGTTTCACAACGCATGCCCCTTGACTCTGAAAATCCTCAAGAAATTTCTCCGAGTGATTCTGGAGTTGCCAAGGATCAGAATGTGGAGGGTACTGTGATTGCAGAGAGTTCTGACAACACTATTGGAGAAGCAGTTCAAAGTGATGGTTTTGCCGATGGGGAGGCCATTCCTAGCAGTGAAAAGGAGTCGGTTGCAGAGGGAGTTGACCATACGAGCCAGGTTGATAAGGTTGAGGGGAATGGTCCTGTGTTAGAGGGAGATAGTGAGAAGCCTGTAGAAAGTGATGGAAATGATGTTCAAGGGTGAGACCAGCGTTGTAAATTTTCACAGGCGTTTTTGCTAGGACGAGATACTAAACAGGACAAAGAGATGTTAGCGTTCTGTTTGTAGTTCTCTGTCTTTTGCTATTGCCTTGTTCTTTCAACGAGGATTGGACGCAGAAATATTGCAGGTTTGCATTCGCCATCATCAGTTGCTTTTCGAGTAAGGACTTTGGACTGTTTCCATTTTTTCGCTTTTCCTTCTTGGTCTCGCTAATGTGTAATACTCACAAGAAACATACTTTCTATTGTGCTATCAGGATGATTAGTAATGAAGATACTATTCGCCAATATCCTGAAGTTTGTCCTTTGAAGGGGACAACGCTGTCCACAATTACCAAGTGGTAATTTTGGAATATTATGCTAGACTATCCATGTTGACATTTACCCTAGAGAGCATAGATGACTAAAAGTTCTTTTCTTGGTACGTCTTTGAATTTATCATTCCCTTCTACTCAGATTTGTATTTTTCATAGAGAAGTGCATTAATCAGAGTATTTCTTTTTACTCAATCTTTCTTTGGTACGTCTTTATCTTTTGAGGTTTCACACTTTGGGGCGCGTTAAACATGCCTCAGTCGTAATTGTCAAATGAGCTGTGGCCTGTGGGCTACTCTGTTTTTGTAGTGGTTAATATCTCGCCTGATCGCCTCTTTGGCACACTGGACGGAATTACTATTATCTGTTACTATTGTTCTTTGTTGGGGCAAGCTGGTGGGCATTGAGGGATCCTTTACCAACTGGAATTGTACAATAATTTACATGCAATCGTTTCAAATGATCCTTGTTTTCTTGGTTGGAAATCTAAACATGCCATGTCGATTGGGCTTGTGGGGAAACTGGAAAATTCGTGATCGTAGGACCTGATTGTATGCGCTTATGCGTGGTTTCAGGGAGAGGGGGGGGGGGGGGGGAGGCGGTTGGAATTGATGTTTACGATTGGCCTGTCTTTGCTTTTCATCTGGTATTTACCACATTGGTATTCCAATTTGCAGACACAACATGAAAGGACCAACTCAGAAGCTCCCAAAAGAACCTAAATTTGTGTCCACTGGGTATATAAACACTAACCAACTTCTAGTTAAGTTAGCTCCTTGAATAATACAGTTTGTGTATCCACTTCCTGTAATAAATTCCAAAAAGAATTGCCCTACCATAAATATACATTCGTTCGCATATGCACCTTACGGAGATCGGTGAAGTCTATCGTCTATTCTCCTGCACCACTGTTAAGAAGCAGAAAGAGTTGTTCCGCGCGTTCCAAGTGATGAATGCTCTTTTTGGTTCGCCGTGGCTCTGTAATTAGGTTTTCCTAGCACATTCTTCCGGGAGTCACCTGTGTTGTTGTGGGTATTGCCTCAGGCGTAGAAAAGTTGCGTCTTGGGGAGTCAGAATTAGATATCCCGTACCTCCCGTGCAGTAGTACAAGACTACAAGGGTGATTCTTACATCAGCCTCTGCGGATATTCCCACAGTTCTTGGCGCATGACCAACCAAATATCGATCTGAGAAGAATACATTTGAACAAGATTAGTCAAGCTCAAGTCCTAAGACTCAGGTGAGTAGATCACATGTAAAATTAGCACTCTATATCTGCCACTACTCTTTAAGAGTCGTAGGATAGATACCTCGTCCATGCAACTATGCCACATTGTTTGCCCCGCGAGCAGCTAGAGAAGTTTCAGGAGCATTAACAGCTTGTCTTCTGTCATGGGACGGTGCAGACGGCTGATTACACTCCACTGTTGCCTGCTATAGGAAATTTGAAATACACCAACAATGTTCAGTATAGGACTAGACGAATTTCAAATCATAGATGAAGTTCTAGAAATCATAAGAAAGCTTACATGTCGCTTAATTTAGCATACGACATTCAAGTTCCACAAAATGAATAATAACACCAAAATCAGGTACCCAACATTCAACAATGCATTACTACGACTAGTACTGATTACGCTGAAGCACCACAACAGCTTGAATAAATCAACAAGTAAAAAGGAATGCATACAGCTACAAGAATCAACTAGAACGAAACAAAAAACTCTCGCGAGCAGTGGCCAACCAGAAGAAACATCAATCGGTACGAATACATTGTAACTTGGCATGGTAAGTACCTGATTAGTAGTTGCCTGATTCAAGGAATTGTTAGGAAAGTTGTTGGGCATCACTTGTTCGGTAGCAACCTTTGCACTGCCAGATGGAGGTAAATTTGATGTGCCTGAAGAGCCAGCCACACCCGACATATTCAATCCCATGGGTACGTTCCCAGGTGTGGCGCCTGGAATCGGATGTAAAGGAGCTCGTTGCAGTGACATCTGCAATCCTTGGCCTGGATGTCCAAAAGGCTGAAGACTAGGACCTGGCATCCCGTGAAATGCAGCTGCTGCACCGGGGACTGGATAATGAGGGCCTTGAAAAGGGATCATCTTCATACCACCATTCACATCAAGCATGTTCATCCCGAAGCCCATTCCCATGCCCATCCCAAGCCCCATAGGTGGAAAATGGGGAATTTGTGCTCCATGAATGGGCTGCATTCCCGGCGGTAGCATCATTGGCTGCATATACATACCAGCACCCATAGACAACATCTGCAGAGCCAGTAAGCTTTATGAGCTAATTGATGTTTACAGAGTGAGCAGAGTAGCAATAACTTAGTAAACACGATACTCACCTGTACTTGAAGCTGAAGTGTCTTCAGATATTCTATTGCCTCATCCAGCATAGACGCTTTGTCCACCTGATAATTAGAAGAGAATTATTAGCTGAGCAGAGAATAGATTAATGATATTGTAACCTCATTTCAAATCTTTAAATGGACATAATTACACAAGTGAATGACACTAAACGTTCACATTGAACCTATTGCCATAATACAAGTTCAGATAAGTCTTGATATTGAAGCTAACCACAACTAGGTAAGGAATACAGTAATTGTGAAAGAAATACCTTGTTACAGTTGGGTATGAGCTCTTGCAATGCACGCATCTTCTCGTTAATTCTATCCCTCCGCCTCTGTTGATAACCAACATCAAACATCAACAAACAATAAAGGTACGCTCACTTTCTTATAAAGAGATTATGCAGGCATTACCCTTTCAGATAGATTATGCACTTCTGCAGCTCGAGTTCTCTTTGAGCTCGCTCGAGCATGAGCAGCCTTTTTTGCACCCACAGATTCATCTTCAGCTTCCTGCAAGTATATATTGAAATCCAGGTAATTACGAGGCTCATAGTAAGAGTGACGGACAGAGTCCAGTATTCAGAAGTTAGACGAAGGAACTAAAACTTACTTCACTAGGACCATCTGATTCTGTAGTTTCACGTGATTTCCTTTTCAAGTCGTATGCACGCTCATTTGAAGCTCTATCCACACTGTTGCCCGAACATACAGAAGATGCTGCAACTACTGGTTCCGTATTCCTTTCATCAAGCATCACCACTTTGCTCACCGTTGCATCAGGTGCTTGATTCTGTTCAGCATCATTCATGACGACGTCTTTGCGCATTGTTCTTTTAACCATAAGGAGCTCCTCTGCAGGTTTTTTGGACGTTGACTCCTGAATTACATTGACCGGGGCCTGAATAGACTGGTCATTAGTTGCTGTTTCTTTCCGAGAACAAGCACTAGCGAAATCAACCAGTGTAGGTTCACTTGGATTACTAGTCACGGTGCATCTTTGCTCATCGTTGCCTATTCTCTTGGAGGTGCTAACATTGAAATTATTAGCTTTGGCAAGAGCAGCAGGCCGCGAAAAGTAGGGAAAGTTTGTAAAGCTAGAGCTAGTACTCGGGTGTCCTGCATCTAGCTTCTGCAATCTCAAGCTGGTAAATCCACTTAGAGATGATGCATTAAATTCTCGGGAAGCCACATTGTAGGTGTTGCCTACATTATCACCGGTGATACCAGAAACACCTGATCTGGGGATATTAAGCTGAGAAGACGGTGCAAACTGGGGAACCTCGCTACCCTCACCTCTACCAAACTTCTCAGTATCCGAGGCATTGCTACGTTTCAAGTTAGCAGAATTATGATGGCCATCACCATGACAACTACTCTTTTTCTCTCTGAACGATAGATGGTTATCTGTAGAGAGGTCATTCATGGTGACGCCTGATAACTCTGGGAGAAAATCACAAGTGTAATCATTATGCAAAGAATCGTCAACCGGATAACTCAACCATGGTACCATATCAGCATCTTGTCCCAAACCCATTTCACAGGAAGGAACAGCCAATGGGAAATCACCCAAAACCGAATCCATCGTGGTAAACTTGTTCAGCTTAAGACCGTTCGCATCCCTTCCAACTTGAGACTTATGCATGAATGATTGGAAATCGCTCGTAGTAGGAAGACCTTTGCTAGCTTTGCTAGATTGACCTTGCATCATGATCTGACCATTATTCCAAACTAGTTCACAAAAGTCTGTTTCTGGTCTGCAACCACTCCACCCCCAAAAAAGGAGCAAGATCAGTACATAAGAAAAATAGTAAATTCAAGGGACCAACATCAACAAAATACTAACATGATTAGCCTGCAAAACACATTCCATATCAACCTAGATCGCGTACCTAGTAGAAGGAACGGAAGAATTGGAGGCTCTCTCTTGGGTTGCATCCATTTCTCCATTAGTCATCCTAATCAAATCAGTTAAAGGCATATTGCAGTAGACTCGATATCGTCTTCAACAATACTTCAGAGAAACGCGACAAATCAGTTCCGTCTCTTCCCCACCATAAACCTCTTCCACATATGTGTCCTGCAAATGTATTTAGGGTTTCAAAGTCAAATCTTTATACCAATTTATCAGAAAGAAACCAACCAAAACTCCTCAGACCCATAAATTCTTCTGCTGTGAAATCTGCTCATGCTTAACATTTAACTCATAAGTTTCCAACATAAGTTTACAGGGAGGAGTGGCATGTATTATATATTATACTTAATAACCAACAGGAACAACTTTTTATGATAAGCAACAGAGAATGAAATCTTAATTTACTGGTGTCCTAATCACAAAGATACACAATTATAGTAAAGTATTAGTTAAGCTAATTCTTTAAGCACACAGGAAGACCATAACATAAGCAGCCACTAATTTGAACAGATAGGGGATTAAAAAAATCAATCTTTTTGCTAATACCATGATTAGAATAAAGTATTAAGGAAATCCCACATAAGATTATCCAAATCAAACACCAATTAGGGGGGCAAAACTCAACAAGCCCAATAAAATTATCTACAAATGAGGAGTAGCAAGCTAGCAACAAGGAGAAACACCTCCTACCTCAATCAAAATGAAGACCACCAAAAGCAAAAAAAAAAGGCCCAAGATTAGCTTGTTTTATACTCCAAACTCCCCACCCAATTGATCAATCATGAGATTCTAGAGGGAAGGACCCAAATTTTTTGGAAACTCTGAAACACAAGAGTCTTAGCTTTGAATGGCAGCTATGACACTAATCCACATGCAACTCAAAAGCTTTCTTATCTCTAGTAAACAGTGAAATGAGAAGAAGAGGAGGAGATGAGAAGTGTAGTACAAGAGAAAAGGTTTGGACGTTTGGTGCAATGGGGACCTAGAAAAAGGAGGAAAAAGTATATGTAAGAACAAGATACTTGGGGAAATCGTACCAAGATCAATGAATACACAATTGACCAATACAAGTGGTGGAATGCTAACTCTAGTTAACTTTTAAGAAAACAAAAAAATCCAATTTACCCAATTGTATGATTAGGGTAAAAATGTAGAAAAATTGAAAGAGATAGACCATGTTCAAGTCTACTGAACTACCTAACGGCAAAAGTCATTAATGAAATCTCACTTGGTTTACATTTCTATTTATCTCTACTTGGTGTGAATCTCGATCTAGACGAATTTCTTAACTTGTTTCTTTTTCAAAATTTTGTCTATGAGGAATGATCTCTAACTATCTTTTCATCTTTCAAAGATTTACCGTACACCGAGTTTGGATCCTAATGATCTAAATTTTAATAAAAATTAGGGATTTTTGCGAAACCCTACCTTTAAAAGACCAAATTTTGCGAAACCCTACCTTTTATAATGATTTTTGCGAAAGACTACCTTAAAACAAAAATAGTTTGCGAAAGACTACCTAATCACAGTTTCCGTCCAAGTTAACACCGTTGACCGTTAGTTGACTTATTTGCACTCTAAAACATCATCCCAAAAATCGATTTTGAGAAATTTCCTCCAATTCCAACCTCACTTTCCCACATTCTCCCCCAATTTACCATCTCAAAATCGATTTTTGGGGATGATGTTTTAGAGTGCAAATAAGTCAACTAACGGTCAATGGTGTTAACTTGGACGGAAACTGTGATTAGGTAGTCTTTCGCAAACTATTTTTGTTTTAAGGTAGTCTTTCGCAAAAATCATTATAAAAGGTAGGGTTTCGCAAAATTTGGTCTTTTAAAGGTAGGGTTTCGCAAAAAACCCTAAAAATTATGATGCTTTGTCTAAGTATCAAAGTAATACAGTAATCTTCAAAGTAAAGAAGCAGTAAATGCTTTTGCCTTGCACAGGAATAATTGAATAAATCCTGCCACAACTGTCGCTTTCAAGTCAATTGTCCTTGTGTGCACCCAAATAATGTGAACTACTATTACTAGGATGTGGGAAAGACAATCTCCCACTACTCTGATTGTTATACTGTATACTCCGTACTTATATATCTTTAAAATCATTTTATAAATTTAGTTCCTGTAATAAGTCCAATTAACAACATTCTTTACTACCCTCAAAAAAAAAAAAAAAAAACAACATTCTTTACTCAGAATGTAAATCAACTCCCTTGCCTTGTCTTAATCAGACTGATGTTTTGTTAACAACATTAGAACTTATCTTCCTAAACAAGCAGATCTCGACAAAAAAAGATGGACAATAGAAAACATAAGCATGTTTAGACTTTATTAGGACTAGACAATACTCCTAATCTTTTCTAAATGGTAATTTTGTACGAAAGATTATAAAGTTAGATTGTCTTGTCACATTCAACTTTAATAAAATAGCCAATTTATTGGCTCCCCTTGATTTAACTTGCATAACATTGCTCATAATTTTATGATTAAGCTGTTCTATAAATTTTATCTAGAGAGAGAGAGAAAACCAGGTACAATCTGGGAGTATTTGTTGTGAATTGTGTGGGGAGCCTACTAGTACAAGCCCAATCCAGGGGGAATGGGCGGTTAACACGTGGACCCACTTTAGCCAAGTAGGAGATTGCTAACACTGTTAGCCTGGCATCCATATCTAAGTCTCAGTTGCTAGTTTTTTCTGTGCAATGAACTTGCATATCTTTTCTGGTCATGACCAAAGGGAATGAACTATGAAGTCCAAATAGAGGAAAATGACAATGAGAAATCGGCCTCATTGCTCATGGAGAGTCGGAGACATACTAGGAGTCACGCTATGTTACTCGATACTTTCATAATCCATAATATATACTCCGTATAAAACAAATATAATTTTTCGACGCCACTCGATCACACTCGTAGAAGGGGAGCCTTGGCACACCGGTAAAGGTGTTGCCGTGTGATCGATAGGTCACGCGTTCAAGTCCTGGGAGCAGCCTCTTGTCAAATAAATTGACAAGGGAATGCTTGCCCTCATTACACCCTTGTGGTGGGACCCTTCCCCGGACCCTCGCTTGTCGGGGACGCCAATGTGCGCCGGGCTGCCCTTACTCGATCACACTCGTCATTTTGGTAAATACTCCATATATATTTATCTTTTGTGAGCTATGGTTTTCACTTGTCTTTGTCATGTTCTCTACTATTGTATAAAGCTACCTTAGTAAAAATAACATTGTTAAAGGAGAGAAACAAATTAGGGGGGGTTTCGCAAAATATGAGAACTTCACCCTAGAGAGTCCTTGTAGAAATGGACCGGAAAAAGCATGATGGGAAAGACCATCGTCTAAAAGGGCTTTAACGAATTGTTAAAGACCAAGTTTGGCCAAGTAATCCACAACCATTAAGGTTCTCCCTGGCCAATAACTAATCATCTTCATGCTTCACCAAATTTTTCAGTACCACATGAATTTATTGTTGTCACAGTGTTAGTCATAATCGTATACGGAGTATGATGTTTACTTCCCACCCAGGCAGAGGCATACGCATACCGCATACACATTACATGTCCTAATCTTTCATTTTCCCAAGCTACAAAAAATCGTACTCCAAAATTCTTATCAATCATTTTTATGAGAAGAGAAGGTAAAATAAAACAAAAATGAAAAGATAAAAACGTGAAGTTCACGTGCATTTTCTGTTTTGGTGGCCAATAAAATTTGTTTGGCTCCAATTTCATGTGACTCATTGACCCATTTCTCCCATTTAGTTGCTTTCGCATGGACCATCAACTTTGGCATTGCTCCTTTTTTACCTAGACAATGACCATTTTAGGGCCTTTGGGCTTTGGCAGCAGCTGATGACTTATCTCACACTCACACCACTAATGTAAAAGAAGAATCAATTCGTAAAAATGAGTTTAATTTTGTTCAAGAGTGGGAGATGGACGATGGGTATCTCCAAAAATATTCGTGGACAACTATTAGGGTATAGTCATATACGAACTTAGAATTTGTATAGTGTTTACTTAATTATTAAGAGGGGATACGAGTAATTTAAGTCACTCTTTTGAATTTTCCTCCTCCCATTATACTTCATTTCAAACCCAAAGAATAAACTTATGAAGAGAATATACTTATATCAATGAAATACTATGATTACCATCATTCTATGATTTACTATGGAGGAGTATAAAATATGAGAGAAAGTATGTTGTAGTAGATGCAATTACTCAATTAGCATCACAGGTGGCTTTAATTGATCAGATATGGGCTCAATCTAGGAAACAAGGGTCGGTGTCACTACTTCAATTAGCTCCACCAATCTAATTTTTCGACTGCCTCCTACCAATCCCATCTTTCTTTAAAGAAGCAAACAACTTTCCACGTGCTTTTACCAAATATTGTAAAGCATCACTTGATATGTCTGTTTGGTCCATAACTCCATACCTTCATATTAAGACCTCAGTTCTCTAGGCCATTTGTTAAGACTTAATACAGTTACTTTCTTCGTTTCACGGATTTATATATTTAATTTAGTAGAACTCACGATGATTTATATATTATATAGTGTTTGTCAATCTCAATCCATACATAATGCAGTTGTTTGAGCTATTCAGCAAATATTTCAATCAAGGTCGTATTATTGGGAGCTATATGCAGCAAACTTATCAATCAAGGTTATATTATTGGCCGGGAAGTCATATCTTAATGACTTAGTATTACAAATAGCTTACTCCTATTTTAATTAGTCTTATCTTTACAATGATTGGAAGGACAAACTCTTCAACTCTCTGATTCCTCCTTCTCCCATAGTCTTATCTAAAAAATCAGAGGTGTTCCCTCATGCTAGAATTAGAAGGCAGCAACGAAGATAATTGACCCATGGTTTATGGTTATAAACTCAACAAGATTGTGCACTATTATAATGTACAATATAAGACTCATGTACCACCCACTTCAATCGTCAATCTTGAGATGAGGCAATAACTTTCTCATCGACCCACGACAAAAGAGTTTAATACATTTGTCCGTCAATCGGTCATTATAATTGTAACTGTTCTTATTATAGATTTTAATAGAGTAAATAACATTGTATTAACATTTCTCTATCACGCACCCACAGAGGCCACAGTTCACTCCATTGAACCCTACACAAGAACAACATTTACCCTAGTGCCTCAAAGATTCCGGCCATAAAACCGGGTAAGGGAGGTTGAATTTACGCAAACCTTATCCCTATGTTAGCATTAATTCGACCATGTTTTGTTATATTAGCTTCATGTTTATTAGCTTGGCATGATTTCAACTAGTACACAATAAACAGTACGAAACACAATTACACAAACAGAAAACAACAAGAAATGCAGCAATCGTGAGCCGTGACCAATAAATAAAAGAGAAACATGGCAAGAAAATGGGAAGAAGATAGGGATGAAGATATTGTAAAATATGCTGACTATCAAAAGAGATATGATTCCCAAGAGGATGGGATCATAATCTGCAGGTGGCAGGAGAGAGGGTGGAAAGAGAACAATGCACTGACCTCACTAAATGCCGCCTACTTTCTCTCATGTTTTGCTGTGAAGCCCCCCTTTCCCAATTGTCTTTTGAAGTTGTGCTGAAAACCAAGACCAAAGGTGTCATATCAAATGATCAAAGCATATACTCGTACCGTTGTCTTGGATTGTTAACATTTGTTCAAATATGCGATAGAAATACGAATAAAATACGCATTCTATACATAGAATCAACACACACTTCTAATAAGAGATGTCAGCTAGTTCAATACATATGTATCAAATTACCCTTGTGATCCTTTTCCCTTCAATATACACACAACTGTTGGATCATGAATCGGGACATAGCTACAAATTACCCTTTTCTTTCTATTTGAAGGATGTCACTTATACTTAAAATATGACACGATAGGGGTAACGCCCAAGTTACAAAAGACACCGTAGAAGTGACACTCATATAGTCATACGCAAAGAGTGAGCTAGCGTCTAGATATATTGTGAGTAATTGTATCCACAAACTAAAATAACGTCAAGTGTCGAAAAGAATGTCACACATGACTTTCAACTATACAATTTTGGAGAGCAAAATTCAAGCTCTCTCCTGATGTGCCAAAGCAATATCATCAAATAGGTTTCAATTGTTACTAGATTTATATTATCCCAATGAAAATTAAATTAGTGAATTCAATGATATTGGGTGTTAATCATTGACCTTTTCTTATACTGCACTTCATTGCAGATTATGTTTTTGGCCTCCTGCAACCTGCACATGACCACTAGGGTCAGTCTGCCAGGACCAGTTAAGTTGCTAATAATTTCGCATTGTAAACAGCGGTATTGGTGTATGTCCTCGACCATTCCTCATATAATGCCTAAATAATGAATGAGTGCACAAATAATGTGACCCCTGAAATTTATGCTCTTAGAAAACAAACAAGCCTCTGCCCCGTCCCCGGGAACCTTTTGTTGACATCTAGCTCTTGACTTTTACAAGGATCAACTTCTATTTCTAACAAAATTTCTATCACTAAGATATGATTAGTTTACTCTTCATGCCAAAATAGCCTATTCTTACAACGAAAGGATATCGGATTACCAAAAATTTCGGTTTTTTTTGTAAGAGTGTGAAAAAGATCATAATCATTTGAAATGCCACATAAGTAAATAGAAAAAAGGGGCCGCCCTATTTCCACGCTAGCTAGTAATCAACTAACCCACAGAAGTTAAGAGTCAGGCACATGTAACACACGCATGAATACAGGACACGAGCTTGGTTAAATTATAACCACGGTAAAGCTAATTCTAGCATGATTCATCATTGCCATAAGAAAGTATTGAACCTGTGAGCTGTGACTATTTCACCTCAAAGCTCCTTTTACAGCCTCCCCTAAACGCTAGGCCAACTTGCATTTTGAGCGAAATACTTACAATGCAAAATAAGTGATTACTCCTTACTAGGACAACCAACACTTTGGGAAAGTGGGAGAAATAAAGCAGGAGACAACAAAATATAAAGAAGTCGAATAATTGCGATGTAACAGCTGTAGCAGAAATAAGAAATACATTACCTGGGAAAGAAATATCAGCAGTGTATAAATGATTGCTGGTTCCTGCAAGATGCCGAGGCCTCCTGCATGAGATTGCAACAATGAAACCACAACAGGGCACTAATCAGTTGGCAACTTTCAAGGTATGCCCATGCTGGCCATTCCGGGCATACGGTAGACAAAAATCTACATAAGGTCCACGCCCACAACTTGTAAATCGCTGTGCTTTAAGCTTTTGATTCTTCGTATCACTGAAAATCTATCTCAGAAGTTCTGGAATTTGACATGATCTTAATTAAGCTATACAAATATACCTATGGGAAATGGAGATGTATGCACTGTTGTTTTAAGTTTCATGCAGTTGAAGAAGCGACATCACACGCTGTAAAACCAGAAAAAACGGTTCAGTTAATGGCTTGTCTTTCAATCCGAGGAGACTGTGGATGAGGAAGTTTCACAAGAAACATTTTGTGCTTATTGACAGACTTGATCAGCTATGTGTCACTTTACTTAAAACTAAAGGCGCGGAAATCATAAATGATGTATTATTCGCAATATGAACCAAAAATGCTGAAGCAGAAGATATCAAAACAATGGTAAAGACTACGTCAAATGTAATGCTAGCTATTTGTTATCAGAAGAGACTGCCACAACCAATTCAAATACTACCTGTACACATGAGGTTTTTGCTTCAGTTATTGCCAGACCATAAGTAGTATTTCATCATTAATCATGCCAGGAGGGAGGTAGTATGAACTATGAAGCAGTGCGGCTTTGAGTGAATATAGCAACTTTCGATAGAAAGCAGTCAACTGGTTGGCCAAAGGCTTCAAGGTAACCTACAACACATCTCAAACGAATGTGATGATGATGATGGCCATGTTATTATTTCATCTCAAAATGCAAAGATTGGTAGCAAAAGGTTTAAACCAAGTTTGTTGGAAGACAAATACAATAGCAAGAAGCTTATTGGACTTGTACTCAAATCTTGTATCAGTAACTTTGTACATCATACACTGCAATCTAGCTCCTGTCCTACGAACGACCTTCATCCCAGAGATTAGTTAAGAAGCAGAAGTTACAAAATCATTAAGCTAAATTACTCGAGGAAAATGGAAGTAGTAAATTCTGTTGTGTTGTTAGTTATGTCAACAATTGAGAAATGTACCACAGTGAATTAGTTCATTGCATTACTTAGCATATTCAGTCAGCATACAGGTGACAAATACGAAAAACAGACAACGGTTTTCTTGCAATTGAGTAGTGACCTACAGGAGAACCATATCAAGTTTCGTTTCGATAGTGCATTACTTGCATAAAACACATACTCCTGTGAAGGGGAAATCCACAAGAATCACAAACATAAAAAAAGCATAAGGGGGGAAGAGACAACCTCCATGATGATGTTTTCCTTGCATCTGAATGAGTAAATAATTCACCAATAATCTCCACAAGAACAATGGCCGCGAGAAAAATGGTGAAACCTATTGACATCTCTGATAATGATTTCTCTGTTGTAAATGTCTGAAGCAAACTTCATAACAGTGTGACAATCCCCACAAGTCCTCAGGTTCTTTTTTATCAAAATTGGAGAGCCAGCAGGAAGGGTAAGTAGCCCGAATGCAAGTGCTAATTTCTCACTGTGATTCCACAAGTTCTGTTCCTTGCTTTGCCCGACATTGTTTGTAGCAAAATGAATCTCGGCTTTGTAGCCTCTTTTCTTCACTGATTCCTTCAATTCCCTTAGCAGATTACGCATTCCAAGTGCTCTTGCGTGCGACTTATCATTTGCTGTGAATACATAAGTAGTATTGTTAACATCAATCCAGCTACACCCAGGTTTCTTCCTCACCCCATTCACTCCCATAAGCCTTCTAACCTCATCGGCTTTGTCTAATTCTCCGTTTCTAGCATAGATGTTAGCAAGAATCACATAATTTCCCGGGTTACCAGGTTCGATTTCAAAAAGCCTTTCAGCTGCTTCCCTGGCCATCTCAAGATTCCCGTGCTTCCTGCAAGCCCCAAGCAATGCTCCCCAGATAGATGGACCTGGCTCAATCGGCATAGATGCTATGAACCTCTTAGCTTCTTCCAATCGACCAGCTCGACCAAGCAAATCTACCATGCAACCATAGTGTTCATGACTAAGGTCTAGGTTGTGTACATCTGTTATAGAGTTATAGTAAGCATATCCTTCCTCCACCTTTCCGGTATGAGCACATGCTGAGAGAACACATGTAAGAGTCCTATAATCAGGTTTTACGCCCTGCTGCAACATATTCTCGAACAATTCTATCACTTGGTTCGAGCAGCCATGCTGCTGGAAGGCTGAAATCATAGACGTCCAGCACACAACATTCAGCTCGTACATCTCTTGAAACACCCTGTAAGCATCCATCAATCTACCACATTTCGAGTACATTGTGATCAATGAACTAACTAGACAAATGCTCTCCTCAAACCCTCTTTTCAACATTAGGCTATGTATCAGTATCCCCTGGTTTAGTGCAGCAAGACCAGCACAAGCGGTGAGGGCAATTGAGAATGACGCCTCATCAGGCATAATCCCTTTCCCTCTCATAATAACGAAATATTTCCAAGCTTCCTCAAAGTCATCCCTCTGCACAAACCCCGACATCATAACATTCCAAGCAACCACATTCTCGTCCTCTACACTCCTAAACAACTCAACAGCATCATCAAATGATCCACATTTGCAGTACATGTCAATTACCGCGTTCCTCACATATCCAAACCCTACCAAGCCACGCTTCACCATATCACCATGGACTTGTTTCCCCACACCCAACCCATCAACCATATTAGCACACGCGGTCAATACACTCAAACCACTCACTTCATCAGGAACTACCGATATCTCCCTCATAATCCCCTTAAAACACATAATTGCGTGATCGTAAAGCTCACTGTCCAAAAACCCATCAATCATACTGTTCCAGGAAACAATGTTTCTCTCAGGCATTTCATCAAACACCTTCCGTGCACACCCGACATCGAAAAATTTCCCATAAAAACCAACCAATGCACTCCCAACAAAAACATTATTATAAAACCCATATTTACATATCAAACCATGCATTTGAATCCCATGAAGTCGGTCCAAAGTATTAGAACAAGCAGTCAAAACAGCAGAAAAAGTAAAATTATTAGGGTTTACACCAAAACCCCTCATTTCATTAAACAAAATTAACGCATTAATGGGCAAATTATTACGAGATAATTGAGTAATTAGTGAAGTCCAACTTCTAACATTCTTATAACAATCATCTATGTTAGAAAATAAGATCAAACTTTTAGTAATATGACCAGAATTAGCGTATAAATTGAGGAGATTATTAAGGAGAAATGGGAAAGTTGTATAGCGATTAGTGATGATTTGGGCATGAATTTGGGTAGCGTGTTGAATACTATGAATCTGGGCAGCTGCATTTAGGAGAGAATTGAGATGGGTAGGTGTTGGTTTACGTGATTTTTGATGATATGATCTGGGTTGTAAAATTTGCGAAATTGGGAGTGTGTGATTTTTGAGATAGTGGTGTTTGAGTGAAGAAGAAGTTACGCAAGATTTTTTCATAGTATTAGTGACATGCAAAAATGTGTACGAGAGTAGAGTATTGCAGAAGTTACACCAAATTTATACCTTATGCTCCAAATTTGGTTTTTTGTGAGTGGTCAAGGTCTTAAAGATGGTCAAGCTTGGGAAGAGATGGGCACGGGCCTGAGCCTGAGCCGGTTCACGATTGGACTCAGGTGTCGAACTCGGACCTGCAGGCCTGAGCCGGTTCACTATTGTGTGAGGTGGATCGAAGCCTACAAGGCTTGATTCGGATTGGGTTCAAAGTGCGCCCGGGTTATTTTTTATTTTTTGTCAAGGACAGATTTCGTTGTGATTTTGTGTTGATTATGTTTTTTATATTCATTTTGGAATCCAGACTTGATCGTGAGGTACTGAGGTGACTTGAGCAGAGCTGTGCCTACCTCGGTAGTGCTATTTCAGTCTATTGGTTGGGCTGGTGTAAACAGGTCATATTAGCCAACTCTATAAAGGAATTTGTGTTGGGGTGTCAACTCAAGTCCCACATTGAAGAAACCATGAAATAATCATTGGTATTTAAAGTGTCCACCTCGCTCATTAGTATAAGGTCTTTTGTGTTGAAAATATACTTGTGTTTAAATCCATGCGGGCTTGTTGTCAGCCCAAAGCGGACAATATCATACTAATTGTGGAGCCGGTGGTTTGACAGTCCAAAAATAACAGTTTGTAACTCGACCACAGACGAATACTCCGTATGACAATAGTTGTAAAAACTTTGAAAGAGGTTTAGTTTAAACAATGAACCTCGAGATGTCTTAACGTAACAAAATGCATATCCTCGAAATTCAAGAAAAACTTGATTTCGTTGACGAGTAACCTTTGTGGTTTTTGTCATAAAGTTGGATGTAACTTACATTGTCAGCTTGATGTGGACTCTCATTCACTCTTATGAACTTCTTTCGTAAAATTTTGTTACAAGTGGCAAAAACTAAGTTCAATATCCAAAGATTTTAAAGTAATCTTTGCATAAAATAGGGTGATGATAATAATGTAGTATGGATCATCACCTAGTCGCCTTCATCTAAACAGGGCCAAATGACCAAATGCACTCTTTTAGTTTTCTAGAATAATCGGATGATGATCATCTCATTAAGTCATTATTATTAGTGGTGTCGTCGTAAGATGATTAATTAGAATCGTGTTATGTTAGATCACATATCATAGCTAGCTACTCGCTTTTTTCCATTTGTTATTATAATATTTGCGTGATAAGTACGTTATTGTCCTAATATGAGATTTTATTTTTTGCGTATATATTGCAGGTGCGAGCAGCGAGCTATACTACTATTGCCTACACTAGTACTGATCAGTGATCATCAACATGTGATTATAAGTATTGTACATTTGTACCTGTCTTTTGGAGCTCCTGTAAGACTAAGATGATTAACAACGATACAACTAATATTATAATCTAATAAGCAATTAATCATCAATAGTCGCCAAAGTTCGTTGGGGAGTCAATTGTGATTTTCATTACATCACGAATAATTCAAAGAATAAAATCGGAAAAAACAAAAATATTAAGAAAAAATCCACATGTTGCTCCTCGAGTTTCTTTTAGAAGCGAAGTAATTCATACACTAATTTACTGTTTTATATAAAACGTGAAAAATCAACTATATATGGTCCAGGCTCACGCTATCTGTTGCATGATGTGTACTGTAATTTGTAGTGACGATGAATTTAAAGTTATTATGCTGCTCTGCGTGATTCCATTTTAAAACAAAAAAAATAGCAAATTTAGCTCCGACAAGTTTAATTAATTCAATCAAATCAAATCGAATATGATCAAATAGGATTCAATGAATTCAGTGGCGGTATTAACTCCCCTAAAACCAGCTAAATCTCATAGGATTCAAATCATATCAAATGCGTAAAATTAAATCCGACAAAATCAAATCTGATTATTAACTGCAAAATCCCTATAATGCCAATTCAAGAACAAACATACATATTACAAATTTCAAATCATAATTACCTTCGCACCCAATAACAATATCAGACCAACGCGGATTAATTACTAATGTCGTCATTATCAGGAAGAGTAGCAGTTACATAACCAACTTTACTTAACCGCGTAACGCTCAGCTGAGCTGGTCTAATCCCACAGTAACACGTGGAGCGTTACAGGGTGTTTAGTCTCTTTGTCTCTATAAATACCAACGGCTCTATACTAAAAATGTCATCATCGTACTCAAAAAATAAACACTAAACTCCTTAGTTAATCACCTGCAAATTTCTAACATGGGCAGCACAGCAACCTGCGTAGACATCATATTGGCTATTATTTTGCCTCCTCTTGGTGTGTTTCTGAAGTATGGTTGCAAGGTATGTACTACTTCTCCTTCATTCTCTTCCACTTTTACGTACTCGATCTTCCACCTGTTACACGTACGAGTTTTTAAGGTTTTTATTGGGTGAATTTCGAGATTAAATGTATACTCGTTGTTTTTAAGCGTTTTATGCGTTCATCAAATACTCGAGGAGAAATTGTTATAGATCAGCAACTTTACATTTCATCACACTTATTTATTAGTGGGTTTCAAACCGATATATAACATGGAAAAACAAAGATTTGTAATCTTTGGATTGATTGATTTAGTAGTTTCAAGCGTTGTTCCATTGCAAATTTCTAAAATTTCAAGCCTGTGAACGTGGTCGTTGCCTCTAACACGGCTTTTAATATATAGTATAAGATTTGAAAAGATGCATGGTTCTTATATTGCTTTTTCGCACTACCCTAATTTTAACACTGGAAATTTGATCTTTTGCATTTCTCTATAAGAAATGAACTGTGCACTTAATTAATAGTTTTTTCGGGTTTGATATATGTGAATTAGGAGCAAGTGTTAATTGTTATATATGCAATGTTATTTTCTCTTATATTTACATAGAATTGACACAAAATCTGGTTTTATGCAGTGTGAGTTTTGGATCTGTTTATTGCTCACCTGTTTGGGATATCTCCCTGGAATTCTCTATGCAATTTGGGTTCTCACCAAGTAGATGCCATGTAAGATTACTTTCTTCTTCTTTTATTTTCTTAAACAACTTTCGTTTTCTTAGGATGACGATAATACAGGGCCATCCTTGACGTTTTAGGAGCACATGTCTATTTCCGTAGGATGGCTATAGTGTCTCTAAAGAAGGTCCGAACCAAATACGCGAAAATATGTTGATCATGTTAAAACTTAAAAATGACCAATAAACGGGGACAGTTCACCTACTAATGTTGTGCATCTTACTCTGCTTTCATGACAACGAATTGACTAAATAACAAATAGTGTTTACAGCAAAAAGCTTGCTAATAAGAACCGCAATATCACAAATGCTAACAAGGCTGTAATATAACTCCCAAAAGACTATATAAAGACTCGTGACTCTCATCATACTTTAATATCAGCTCCACCGTATGGACTTTAACCAGGAAATCGAGTTAGGTCAATTAATTTCGAATTCAAATTTCTCTTTTCTCGTTACAGTGACTTTTTCGCCTTATTATATAACCAAGCTGAAATAAACAACGTTTACGCACACAAGTTGCCTTGTTAACAACGCATCAAAAGACAAAAGAATAGAGAAATCGTCCACCAACAAGCAACAGATATTCCAACGATATGAATGATACAATTGAATAAATTGATATCGACGAATAAAATGGGCCATTATAACAAATGTAAAGCAGTAACAATGCCGGCCCACTTTCCATTACATAGACAACGATAAAGACTTCTTCACAAAAACGTTTCGTATCTACTGGGCAATATTGCCTCAAATCATCATTTCCTCATTACTCTCAAATCTCAATTATCCGGCTTAATTTCAAGTGATTTACATCGATAATGCTCTATCAGGATCAATACATAGGTCAGCGTCACAAATGCGCACATAATTAAAGGATTACCTATGAATGCTACGACCGTAATTTGCCCATAATGTGGCTAATGACGGGTGAATATTGACAGAGAATTGGTACTTGAACTTTCTGCTGCAAGATGGTACTACAGTCCTGCGCGATTTGTCAAAAATAGGTAGGACATAACATTCCAAGTCGAAAACTGGAGCAATGAACAGATTGATTGTAGCAGGTCATCATTCCTTGAAGTGCCATTCTCTGCGGCACATAGGGCAATGGGCTTGTGAGGTTTGTGAGTTCACCCACTTCAAGATGCAGTGTAGATGGAAAGCGTGGTTGCATTGCCCCCAGACTGCAAGAAACAGATCATTAGTACAGAGCGGAACAAATGGTACAAACAAGATGTATAGAAATGCACACAAAAGGTTGGAGATGCCCTCCCCAACTCCCTCAACTTCGTTCCTGAATGTTCAACAGCGGTCTACCAATAAAGACTACGGAAACAGAAAATTCACATGGTTGGAGTAGGCCATGAAGACACAGTATCAAATGTTACACTTCCTATGAGCTATGCTACCAGCTTATCAAAAACATGATCTGTACTCCAAAAAAACGATGCTTGTATTATTCAGTAACCTGAAACAACGTGCGAAACTAATGACCTTGTTAACAGGAAAAAAGAAAGAAGAAGAAGGAAAAGAATAAGAGAGACACAATGACAAATCAGTTTGAGAAATTAAAACATCACTGTATGAAATGAAAGTCAAAACGGTAGAGAACATAAGTGCTGGTTAAGAAATAGGGTCATGTTTGATTGGCCAACTTTCATACCAACATACTTACAGCCATACAGACCTATAGGATACAGACATGGAAGAATGACATTAGAAAGATAGTATCTCTACAGTCATTCATAAGCTATTTCAAAGTTGTAATAAACTTCCTCTGTTCCTATAGGCCTCATTTCCACTTTGTGGTGTCCAAAATGATAGAAAATGATAACTCTCCAAATGATTTGGTATTAGCCTTCAAGAATTGCCATATGCAACTATGCGAGCAATGGCGACATGACGTTGCAAACAATGTGAATGTAGTCAATAACTTTATTAGCACAGTCCAGAGCCAGTCTATTCGTTAACAAGTTCTCCAATTAAGGGTAGCCCCTAATTGCATCTTGTTCCCACACTTATTAACAGCATACTAGTCTAAGAGATGAAAGAATGAACCACTCACTCAAAGGGCAGTCATCGCCAGGAAGTTTACAATCAGGACAACACCCATCAAAAGCCATCCTACATATTCCACACGTCTCATCTTGGGCGTCCCAGGTCCATGAAGCTACAGCATGCCATTGAAGAATGTTGACTTTCATCCTCTTTTCTGTGAGAAGCAACCAAAGTTCAATACAACCAACGAGGTGCTATTGCAGCCAAGCATTTAAGTCAAGTATTAGTGAATCCAAATATATTATCTCATCAAGTTCTGCCTTTTAAGAAATGATTATTGGAACTTGGAATAATTAAGGAATGTCATAGCAGTAAATATACCCAGCTTGACAGAAGCAATAATTCTTCAGCAAATCACACACCAGATCGATAAAATGGGGATAATTAGTGGTTTAGCACATAACAAAGAGACATTTGACAGGGATTTCGAAACAGTCAAACAGCTATAGTAACACTTTTCACATCCAAATAAACCATAGATTTTTCATCTTTGTATGACAAATGTAACAACTCCATGATTTCAACGTTAGGAACCATACCAACTATAGTTTCAGCCTCTCAACATGCTTTACACCTACAACACATCCACCCACATACACATCACCCATGAAAAAGGGAGGAGGGGCAGGGGAAAGGCCTGAAAACCATAATCAACTGGAGGAGAGAAGTAGGGAAGGAACAGAAAAAACTTATCCCAAGTTTCTGTAAAGTTCTAACTGACAGTGTTAATGTCAGTTCGAGAGAGAACAAGAGAGGGGGCTGTAACACCCCCGATTTTCTGGGTAAATTCTTTTTTTTTTTTTACATTTGCTAATTTAATACAAAGAAACCCTGAGGGTGCTACAACCACAACCGACTTTCTTTTGTCAATTGTTAAGGCTGAGGTAGAAATCTAGTGATAATTTATAATTCGAGTTATCACAACCCTTATAAACTGAAATTGGTCTTTAACATTTATACAAATTGAGTTTCCAAGTACAGAAGCTATGATACGGATCATGAGGTACTTGTTACACAATACATTTAATTATGTCGTCTCTCACCAAACGCCCCTTCTACCAAATCTTTTGCATACAAACATTTTTAGCAACCAATGGATCAACACAGGACCACCGAAAGGAGATAGTGGGACAAAAACATTCAAAAAGCATCAGTCGACCGACTGGTTGAGTAAGAAGAGACCAAACGATAAAACCATAAAACAATAAACTCTTTAACTTATTATTTTTATTCTGTCTTATGTATCTTAATTACACGCATTTTCGCGGCACCAAACCAACACAGTTAAGGCATGACCATCACGGTCCAGGCAAGTACCATTACGGTATCGGCAAGGACCATCACGGTACAACAGGGATTCATGCCATAACGGCTAGGCCAACCATCACGGTAACAGATTCACATTTATTAGTTTTCACTTTCCTTGCAGATACTGAACTTCTTTGCATTTAAAAATCAAAACATGCTCCTTTAAAGTAAGTAAATTTAACTTCTTACCTGGAAGTGGCGAACTCACAAAACCTAGCTCAGCAAGTCAACTACTAATGCTCCTTAATTGGTCTCTACATGACTATAACTTTATAAGTGTATGATTTATTAAGCATACATGCACCTCTTCCTCAATGTTCCTACTTAAAATAAATGACAACTAATAAGATGCAAACCTTCTCCTTTATTTAGACCATCTCCACATACCTTAACACCTACGCTTTGGCTTAAACATGAAACATCCTTAAAACAGCCTAGAAGACCTAATTTTCAGCCTTAGTTTGTCTACGTAACCCTGTACGACTTACCCATTATACTAGCATCTCCAAAACGCATCACTAAACTATAGACTTCCTAAAATCTGTGTTTTCTCCACTTCTAAAATTTTTATCATCAACCAAAGTACTCACTACTCACAAACTAGCTCCAGAATCAATTATATCCCCTTCTTTTTGTTCAATTTAACCAATCCTCACAACAACAATAACTTCTCGTCACTTAAACCATAAAAAATAAACTCAATAACATCATAAAAACATCACTATCAACATCATCAATTCAAACCCAAATTCGTATAACTACAAAATCCCGATTTCGAATCAAAGCCTAACTAAAAAATCTTAACTTTAAATCATAATTTTTTTCACTATAAGCACATACAAAGCTTATTTGTTCATTATAAGTGAGTCTTCAATCACCCAACAACAATCTAACATAAAAAATAATCAAATTTCAAACACTACTAAACAAATCCTGACAAAAAGCACCCATTTCGATTCTAACAACTACCCCACATAAATCAAACTACATCAAAATCATCAATTTATATCTCAAAATTAGCAGAAAAATCAATCAAACAAGATTCAATTTTCAAGATAAAATCAAGAGATAAACAATAAACGAGAAAAATAGAGCACCTTACTTGGTGCGGTTTGGGCGGCGGCTACAGCCGTAGACGGCCAATGTGGCTGACTGAGTGAAGGCAAAAGGGGGCCTGCTATGAAGGAGAGAGAAAGTTGTAGTAAAGAAAAAAAAAAAATGTCGTGATAAGTGAAGGAAGGGATGGAAGAGTAGTATTTAGTTTCATTTTATTTTTCTTTTGGATCGGTTAAGCAACCCATCAAAGAAGGTTCCAAGCGTTTTTTTTTTTTTTTTTTTTTTTTGGTGTAAACAATAACATGGTTGCTAAAACAATTTCTTTCCTTCAAAATGAATCTATGTGACTAAAAATCATTTTATATAATTCGAAATACTTCTAAATAACTCTCGAAAATACAGGTTGTTATTACAGGCCTGTAGGAGAAGGTGGACGGGGAGGAGTACAACTACTTTAAAGTTCAAAGGAGTAAAAAGACCCAACTTTTATACGATTTGCAGTTTATGTTCCCCCTTAACCCGATTGATGTCTCGAGCTATTAGTAAGGAAAAGATAGAATTGCAATCTGCCCAGCATACAAATCCTGCCTCATAAATGTCAAGATAGCATCCAGGTTGTTAGTATCTTCAGAATTTGTGAAACATATCACAAAATATCCATTTGAAATATGAAAATCAATTGGATTTATTATGATAAGATTATTGAGAAATCTTTGAAAATGAATTAGTATGGAAAATAAATCTCTCAGATAACACAAGATTTTCCTAGTCTACACCAATAGAGCTGAGCAGTAACCCACATCAGCTCAACATAATATCAATATTAATTACCATATAAAAAAAAATCAAATCTCCCAGATAACAAAAGATTTCGCACTTCACAACAGTTTTGAGGAGAATTATCAGCAACACTCTTCAGGTCTATATATATATATATATGCTAGACTCCGTAAGATCAGGCATCACCTTTTGAGAAATTTCCCTAAAAAATGACTAGAAAGAAAGTAAAGCTTGCCTATATCATCAAAGACTCAGCCAGAAAGGCGACCTTTAAGAAGAGAAAGACAGGTCTGTTTAAAAAAATGGATGAGCTCACCACTCTTTGTGACGTGGATGGGTGTGCCGTCATCTACAGCCCATACGATAAGAAGCCAGCCGTGTGGCCTAGTACACAGGAGGCAAAGCAGATTATGTCCAAATTCAAGAGGCTGCCCGAGATGGAACAATACAAGAAAATGTTGAGTCAGGAGGACTTCCTAAGGCAACGGGTGGCTAAAGCACGTGAACTATTGGATAAACTACAGCGACAAAATCGTGAGAAGGAGATGACCTATGTCATGTATCAGTGCTTGACTAATTGGCAACTCTTGACGACCATGAATCTGATGGACCTGTCTGATCTAAGGTATGTGATTGACGAGAATTTGAACGCAATTAAAAAAAGGATTGATACCCTCAGAAACAATGAAAATCAAAACACAAACCTAGTCCAACCAGAGCTATCGGCAGATGAAGCAACTTTGAACAGGCACAATGTGGCCGAAGGTCATGTTCCTGCCCTACATAGCCAACTAAGCTTTACAGAAATGATGATGAGCAATGCAGACTCCGATTTCCACACATTGGACTTTGGTATGATTGGTAACGAAAACACAATCGTTCCATCTGGCAATCACGAGCCAATCAGTGGTATGAGTTGGTCTAACGCTTTCTTCCAATAAAGCGTAATTCCATTATCCATACATCAAAATTCAAAACCAATTTCTTTCTTATCAGTTTTTATGTTCAATTTATCATTCTAGTTTTCCCTTTTGTAATGTCAATTTCATATTGTTGTTATGACTCGAATTCCCCAAAAGTTTTAATTGTTTTCGCACTTCATCACATTGTCGATTCCTTACGATGTTTCATGTTAGCCAAACCCTAATCATTTCACGACTACGGGTTTTGTTTGTTTTTACTGTTGTATACCTCACGACATTGACTATCCCATACGAAATTATTTTGCGACTACGGCTTTTGTTCCTATTGTTATACAATACTCCGTATAATGTTACGACAAATCTATTCCGAAACTTGATAATCACGCCACAGCATTTCATATACAATTATACAAAATTCATCGTACTAGAAATGCATAACTAATACTAATTAACAGATATATTAAGCGAAAATTAATGAAAATCAATCGAAATTTGGTCAAAGATTTCATAATAGCGAAAAATAATGCAAATCAATCGGAAATGATATTATTACCAAGGAGTAAAGAGAATACAAGAGAGAAGAGTGATAATTACTTTTAGAAAGCGGCGAAAAAGCGTGGTTGGACTGCCGGTTTGAGAGGCGACGACGGTGGCGCTAGCGGCGGCAGAGGATCAGTCTAGCCGCCGATTACGGTGGTCGGGCGGCGAGAATGCGGTGGCCCAGCTGATTTTTGTAGGGAAGGGTTTATGAGTTCTGGGGGTAGGGGTGGGGGTGGGGGTGCTTGTGCTTCGATAATTTGAATTTTTGAGTTTATTAGATGGTCAGTGGGGTAGAACCGGTCCGGAATGGGTTTCGGAATTGATATCGACCGATGTATTCGATTCGAAAGTTAATACGGAGTATATAAGTGACCGTTTTTACCTTCTAAAAGAAAAAAGAAGAGATGTCAAAATGTCGAGTTTTTTGGTAGAAAGTCGATTAATACGAGTGAGGCAAAAGAAAATTTTCATATATTGCGTGGCTTTGCAATAAACGCAGAAATATTTAAAGCCGAAATTTTGTACTAAGGTTATGTAAAAATTTACTGCTTAACGAATCGAGGTTTCTAGTTAATTATTAAGAAAACGTATTGAAGAGCGTTTTGAGGTAGGATACACCCGTTTAAAATTGACGCTTAATTTTGGGAGAATCATGACAAGCATTTCTAAGTTCTAACAAATTTGGCCGACAGTCTTGCACCACATCGCTAAGCAATTGCAAATCTAGTGGGTCACAATGTCATATGTAGGGGTGTTTACTGCTCTATAGTTCACCATAGGAGTCTTGCATATCTTCTGATTCTAATTTTTTTCTGGCCAATGATCACTGTACTTGGACTTGGACCTTGACCATCAGACCTGAATATGAGGTTACAATTGGCTCATTCATGAATAATCCCAGATTCCAACCACTAACTCATGAAGACCAGGATGAAGAAAGGTAAAGATTGTAGAACAAGATACAAGAAAGTCCTCTAAATTCTTCTTAGACTACAACAGTATTCCCACCTAATTAAAGCTAGCTTAAAATTTTAATTAATGACCTTAATTGTCCTAGCAATATAGTGTTGGAATCTCCCCATGGATCAATGTACCAGGTCATAACGTACGTCGTGAGGTTATCTCGGAAATATAATAGTCGCTTATATGTGACCACTATTAAAGAATGAACCAACTCAATCAATAGTCTAAGTTGATGGTTGAGGACCCAACAATGGTTCTATACCTTAACACACATCCTCATGTGAATGCTCTTTGGGCTTTAAGTGTGAAGATAGATAATGCAGATGGTCACCATCACCCTTGTCATGTGCTCAATTTGATGGAAAAGGGGACTACCAGGATTATTTGAACCCAAGACCTCTGAATCGATGAGACTTTTAGACCATGTTAAAGAATTCTAGATTGGTAGTTTTGGTCCATTATTATTCGGTCCATGCCGATTGAATTTCCATTGTTGAACCCTACATACATGTAATGGTTGGCTCACTACTTAACGGAAAAGGTCACTTAATCAGACTTTAGCATGTTCATTTGTCAATTAACATTAAAATAGAGTAAAAATGTGGAATACACGGCCCATTTAAGGTAGTAGCTTCTAGAATACTCTCTCATTTTACTTAAATCGTACGTCTCTGCTAACATTCGGCTAGAAATTGTAACCCCTTCTAACATTGATAATTCAAAGGAATGGATGGACCACGGAGTTAGTAGTGAGACTAGTGACAAGGAATGCCAATGCAATCTTCAGCTTCACACTATATAGCAATTTACACGAGTAAGTATACTAACCACGCTCTTTATCGTAGGGGGTATAAAGTGAGAAATAAAGAGAAGAGAACGTTTGGATTTTCTTAGAACAAGTAATATATGTATGATTGATGATTACTACTAAAGAAAAGGAAGAACCTCTTTTAAAGGTTGATCGTATCTTGCAGACCTATATATAAGTGTAACTTATACCCCTAGTCTATTGCTAGGAGGAATATATAAGGAGTTCCATCCAATACTTGATGTTGAAGAGGAATTACGAATGTTTAAAAGTTATTACTATTACTATGTGATTAGTTATGCATGCAAATAGATATTGTATAAGATCAAGCTAAGGCATGATCGACAAAGTAAATTGCATATGATTATGTGTAGTATTTCATAATATTTTATTACTTATATGAGAATCCGAGTCCCCACTTGTATTATTTCCTAATACCACTCCCTACCACTAGAAATAAAAGCGTGTTAGTAAAGAATACGGTGTAATAAATCACGTAAAATTTAAGGAAGCAAATGACATGGTATATAGTGGTGTATTTAGATTCTATGTGCATATGCGCCTTTTAAACTTAAAGCATTTGTAGAATCTAGAAAAAAACTAAAAAAGAGAGCACTTTAAAAAATCGTTTCTACTACTAATAATCAAAACGTGTGTACTTATATCTTCTTAATTTTCGGTAATTTGAGTGTACATTTTGAACTTTTAGGTACATATATATATGATGAATGCATGACAATATACATTTTTAGTTGTTTGTCAACAATTCAAGAGTCCAAAACCTTGAGCTAGCTAGCAAAAGCACAATAATGTGCAATTTTTAAAAAATAGGCAAGCACCTAAAAATGGGTAATTAAATTAAAATCAAATTACAAAAAGGGGTTAGTTCAAAAGGGTAGTCTACCCTATATTTTTATGGATGGCTCTCCTTGTAGATTTTGAGAAAAGGAAACACTTATACAGCCTGGCCAAGCTTACTGCTTCCTCCCAATTCAGCTTTGAGCAAACACAGAATATGTTGAGGAGAGTGACAGCTGCAGTGAGCAAAGAGAGAAGTGAAGTAGGAAGAGAAGAGTGTGATGATCGAGTATCTTGTAGGGGACACTAGTAGAACTATTTGCCCAATTTTTGCAAGTATACCCTAAAGGGTACTTAAAGATTGTCGTTTTATGTTGACGTGATTTTTGCTACATATCAACTATGACGATATGCTTAACTTAAGTTTCAATGTATGTGTTGGGTTGAAATAATGATGTCACGCGTCACACATGGTATGTAAGCTGATCATTACTTACAAGTTACAAGTAATAATCGGCAAAAACTCGTAACTCATGTGAATGGTCAATTTTAAGTCAACATTAGCTCAAGCGTAGATAAGGACAAAATATCACAACACTATTTCAAATTCTCTACCGGAGTACATAACACCCGGATACAACGTTTGAAATTCCGATTTTTTGCTTGTTTTGATGTATCATGTGACATATGCTTTGAGCTAGCTATCACTTTGTCAGTGTAAGTTGTACGTACACTTTTGTTTTGGAAATACACCTCGAGCAAAAAATGTGACATGCATAATCTTCCTAGTTCCAAGTTGCATTCTTGTCGAGGCAAAGTGGTAACAAAAAGGAAAACTCAAGAAAGTGCAATTGAGATACAACATAATGGAAAAAGGTAGCGTTTTCGCCAAGTTCACCATATTAAAAAGCGTGATAAAGATCTTCAAGTGTACGTACTTTGCGTACAATGAATAAAAATGTTCCAATTGAAGTAGAAACACTTCTTTAACTTAATTATGTCTTCGATTAAGAAAAAAAAACACTTATTGAAAGATTATATTCCATTACCTAAAAGCCACTTTATTTGCCATTTTCACGAAAATGAGTTTTATTCATCATTATATAGTAGCTTCAATATTTTAAACACTATAATAAGCGACATTTATAGCTAAGTATATACGTTTCAATGTTGATCAACTATTTTCACTTGGACAATGCTAGAGGTCTACAATGTAGACACTTGAAAGTGTCTACTATTAGTATTAATTTTACTAAACTAGCAAAATTTTACTACTCACACAAATAATTTTATTGCATGATTTTTTCACACAAATTAATTTTACTACTCCAATCTCAATTTTACTACTATTGACTTAATTTTACATAGTAGACAAATTAATTGTGTCTACATTGTAAACCTTTAGCAATATGTTTTTCACTTAACCATACTAGTATGTATCAATGTCAATCCCCAATTATCCTTAGTCCATTACTGTGTGATGATCGATAATAATATGGCATAATTGTTGTCCTTGAGATTGCGATCTCATCAAAATGCCGATAATATTGATCAAGTTTATTTATAATAGGTAAATCCCCCCCCCCCCCCCGATTGATCGGTAGAAATGTACTATAAAATAATTTTCATCAACGCGACTAGTACATACTCCGTAGTTAAGAAAAAAATTAAAATAAATGAACAATACACTTCTAGCTAATCATGATAATGTGGCCAAGAACATAGAGTATTTCACTTCTTGATCTAATTAACTTCTAGCTACATTTCGATATGTAACAGTCACACTTTAAAAAATTAAAAACAATACTACTCGTGTTTAGAATAAGGGGATAATTAATCACCTACACCGATTATCCCCTTTATTCATTTTGGCCCTCTACCTAGCTTAAAGATTTGATTTGAGTTCGATTCTCATTACCTATCGGCCGTAGCCAATTAACTACCACCTACAAATTAAAATTAAAAACAATAATACAACTCCTATGTTCAATAAGAAGACTAAAATTAAGCTAGCTAGCTACTCCATATCGTTGCATGACTCTTACTTTAATTAAGTACGTATACGTAACGTACACATTCTTCATTGTTTTTGCAATTCAAACTCATGATGATAAGTTGTGAGGGATGGCCATAGTTTGAGCATCAAAGCGACGAGCCTCATGAAACTTAGCAATGAAATCGGAAGCTTTCCGGTCGATTCCGGGTTCGCCAACCCAGTAACCTCTGTCTTCATCACTAGGGAACACCTTCCTCCTTGGTGGCTCTTCCCAGTGATTGTATGCAGCTGCCTCAACCTTTCTTGCACTAGACTTTTTGGTTTTAAACAAAGAAAAAAATGAAAATGAAGAAGATTTCCTTTGCCTATTGTAATTTCCACCCATTATAGATAATTTAATTTTGAAATTATAGATTTTCTTGGTACAATAATTTTTTTTTTTTTTTTTGAAATTTAGTGATGAACAAGGAAGTTTTAATTTGTTGGTAAATATTAGTATGTAGTTTTTGGTTTATAAATTGCATGCATGTCTCTCTTCTCGTATTTATACTAGAGGGCGTGGGGGAATCTCGAGATATGGACCGTTGGATCTCTTTTTTACGGCCAAGATTGTTTTAAACGTTTGATAGGAGGCATTACACATTTTTCAAGCGATTTATTCTTAATGTTCTTTACATATGGCACCTTTATTTGGTGGATAGACATATAGACATATAGTAGTAGTTAAGAGTACTATAGACGATTAAATAATAAACATGCACATAAGATTATGTTTTAAGTTTGACTGATCCATACAAAATGGTGGGTTGTTCAGCAGGAATTTTTGTTCAGGGGTCAGGGTATGCCTTGCCAATCTGCCATCCACTCCTACAGTCCTACACAAATTAATCTTTCATTTCATGAAAAAAAATCTAATTTGATGCTATATTGGGTGATATTTTTTCGGGCCGTATATAATCTAACGTAAAGGTCTATATCGGATCGGAGCGAGTAAGCTAAGTAAGTATATCGGGTCGTGAAGGCAGATATTATTGTAGCTAGTGATGACGGTATATATATGTTACGGATACAACCGTACCATACACGGTTGCATGACACTCCATGATGAAATTCTCCTATATATATATAATATACTCATCTCACAAATATTTCATCTCTAAGAAGAATGATTATTCCAATATTGACTGCTAGTCTGAACAAAAAACAATGATGAAACTTTAAATTTTAACTTTTCGAGTACGCTAATGAGATCTGATCTGTATATTAGACTGTTAGAGTATGTAGCGCATACATATCTCTATTATTATATCCAACATATTTTTACGATACTACATAGTGGTAGATTCCTACACAGTAGATTTTTTTTTTTTTTTTTTCCGAAAGGAAGAAAATTCATTCATAATAATTAGCCATACGGCATCTACAACAAGTGCTGAAATTATCAAAATACAACGCTAAAATCAAATTCAACCCAAACCTCCAAAAAACTACGATAATCATTATGTGAGGTGACTCGTGATCCGAAAACCCTCTATAATAATGCTGCTTCATGATACAGCTTGACGCGAGGGGGCCTATTGATCTCTTGTAGTTCGTCGAAGGATGAGCAGATCCGCTAGCCAGTAGAAGAGAATTCAGCATCCATCTAAACGCCATGGCAAAATTAATGAACATCAAATTCTTCTAAGTCCCGCAATCTCAGTATAAACCACCTATATGGTGGTAGAGAGACCCTCTCGAGGAGGTAGAAACGAGTTATTATTAATAATAACTAGTGATAGAAAATTAATTAGGGTGTAGATATTAGAAATTTGGGGCTTACCACCATCTGATTGATGAGTGGTAGCCCCTAGATTGAGATTTAGAGGTCTAGGGTTTTTTTTTGAGAGAGGGAGAGAAGAGAGAGTCGGCTATTGTTGCATTGCTCGGAATTTTGGACTTATTCCTACACAGTAGATAACCAAATGTGAATTCACCGTTTTTTTTTTTCCCGAAAATGATCAACCTTTGCATCTATTTTTAATTACAGTGGTGGAGTATGTTGGAAGATTTGAAAACACATCCTACTTTCTCTATAATATACTAGTAAAATTTAACATAATGTGTATGGGTATATTAGAAAGCTTTAATAATAATCATATTTACATGGTTCAACGTCATCCATGTATATATGAGTCCTGTTGATCATTTCTAATGTGATGCATGTAAACTTACTGTAAGTTAAACGAGTCCAGCAGGAAAATATTCGTAATTCGTTAGTTTATTATTAGTGGCTTGGCCGACTTTGATTTGGTTACTCTTTTGAGTAACTTGTGAATATTAATCATTCCACTATAATTAGTAGAACTAATTAGTATCGCATCATATTAAAGCTAGAGTGATGATTTGTTAACATATAAGGTGCTAAAGTTTACTGGAAGATTTATAAGTTGCATTTTGTTAAGATGTAATTAGTGTATTAAATTGATAGTAGTTGTCGTGTTATTATTGATGAAGGGTGAACCCCTATTTATATCGTTACATAACTTGTACCGTAAGGCGGAGATCTACTCTGTTATTCCATAATATTATTCCTACCATAAGTCCAATATTCCTTTCCTAATACAATATAGGAATACTTCCTAATCCTCTAACACCCCCCCTCAAACTCATGGTAACTTTGCAAAAGTTTCCATGGGTTTGAAAATTACAATAATTTTGTAAAAGAAAATAATTTTATCCGTAGTAGCTTGATCAACCCGCAATGCCTCGTTCATCCTTGTTCAGCATCATTCGGTTTGATGGTACCGAAAAACCAAAATTGTTTGTTTGTACGGTTTACTGGACACCGAAAAACCACGTAATTTATTTGTCACGGTTTGATGGACACCGAAAAACCAACCGTACGGTTCAGTGGACACCGAAAAACCAAATTTGTAATTCAGTTTTGATGGAACTGAAGAAACCAACCATTAATTCGATTTTGATGGAATCGAAAAACCAACCATTAATTTGTTACGAAAGTGCCGAAATTGGTTCGACAACATCCGTAAGAGGGTCGAAAATCGTACGACCGAATAGTAGTAATAAGGGCTGGACGTAGAAGAACTAAGGAATTGGGGTCAGCTTGCTTTAGGTTTTGAACGAACAAGGGGGTGATCGTAGAGTCAAAGGAGCTTTGACTTGGGATTTTGGTTGGGGATTAGGGTAGACTTACGTAGGTGGAAGGTAGAATTGGACTTTTTTTTTTTTTTTTTTGGTATTGACTTAAACGTAGCTAGGTAAAGAAGAAATTTGTAAGTAAAGGTTGAATCATTACTATTGAAATCCCGTCGGTGGGCGCCTTAGATTATCAGCCCACCGGCAGGCAGCGGAAGCGGTTTGCAGAGTCCTCTAGGAAAGAGGCTCTGATACTAGAGCTGGCAAAAATCAACCCGACCCGCCAACCCGACCTGAAAATAACCCGTTTAGTGTAGGTTTAGGTCAATGGCTCCTAACCCGTTTAACTAAATGGGTTGACCTACCCAACCCGTTTAGATAAATGGGTTGGGTTCAGGTTCTGACTTTCAACCTGAAAATAAACCGATCTGACCCGCTTACATAAACAGGTCAAAAATGGGTCAGGTCTAACCCGGGTTGACCCATTTATACGAGAAAAAAAAAATGAAAAATACAAAAAAAATCACCTAAACGGGTCAAAAACGGGTCAATTCGGGTTGTTTAATGGATTGGCAGGTTGGGTTGACCCATTTGACCCGTTTAGAACCTATTTAAATGGGTTGGCAGGTTGGGTCGGGTTACCTGTTTATAAGACAGGTCGGGTTCAGGTTGCAATTTCTTGACCCGTTTAGTAAACGGGTTGGGTTCAGGTCAGAGGATACCCAACCCGTTTATCTGCCGACCTGGGTCGGGTTGACCCAACCCGACCTATTTGTCAGGTCTATCTGATACCATGTTAAGATGTAATTAGTGTATTAAATTGATAGTAGTTGTCGTGTTATTATTGATGAAGGGTGAACCCCTATTTATATCGTTACATAACTTGTACCGTAAGGCGGAGATCTACTCTGTTATTCCATAATACTATTCCTACCATAAGTCCAATATTCCTTTCCTAATACAATATAGGAATACTTCCTAATCCTCTAACACATTTGCATATCCTTTTTAAGCTTTATCTTTTATTTATTTATTTATTACATATAAGTATAGAGATCAAAATCCATTTATCCATGTGTAAAGCTTTGTCTTTGCATGGTGATGAATTGGTGACACATTTCTTATTACGTATTAATTTTATACTAGTATAGGTGAGTAGTAGTAGCTAGATAATGATGATATTAGCCCTTTATTTTAATTTTTAAGCATAACTAATCCAAACAAAATAATAGCCGGGCACAAATAATAATGTTATATCTTGAAAAAAATTATGGCACGATAAATTGACGAATTGACAGCGTGATTGATATCAATCGAGTTTGGGTCGATAGTAGTGGTCCTAGTGATGTACTCGATATCGCAGCTGCGGATTTCGTAACTGCTATGACGTAATACACAGTTTGATTTCCCGCCCCCAAAAAATAATTATATAATAACCTGTTACACACAATTTGATTATACGTATATATATCCAACACTTTTTTAAATTAGTTGTATGATAAATGATAAATTATTTGGCTTTAGTAATATGTGTGCTTGCCTAACTTGGGGCCATTTGGTTGGAATTTTACCCACCAAACTTGACTTAATTTTGTGGGGATTCTAGTCTATCATGCATCAATAATAATTTATAAGATGAATAGACTACGGTGCATGAAACTTGGTTCATTGCATGTATATTTATAGCAATCTACGATCGAGAAATATATATACATTTGGCACAAACCTTACCCAAATTTAATTTTATTATGACTAGTTCGTCTAGTTGCAACAGTTTCAACACACGAGCAACATGTTCTAGAAATTTATCTTTTTTTGTTAGGAGAACTGATAAGTTAAAAAATTACATGCTTTAGAATTTTTTCGATTCCTTTGCTTAAAATGTATATACTCGATATTTGAGCATCATTACAACACGTTTTCCAAAACTTTGTGAAGTATTAGCTAGCTAGCATATCAGAATTTAGCAATTTAGCAATTCGATCTGGCATTGTGCATGCATTTGCGTTGTCCTAGAATAATACTGATGACTTGATGAGTGATGACGATGATAATAGACCTAATTCTCGTAAGAAAGAAGTTATAAAAGTCTCGGGTATACTAAATAATTATGTAAATAGCATTTGGATATGACAATGTTGAAACTTAGCTAATATATGGGCCTTTTGCCAAACTAGCCATTTAATTGAAACTATTCTCCATAATAGCCACACGACTATAATATTATCCAAAATAACCAAATTTTAAGATAATGAATGAATTTGCTGTTGTACTTGAACCGAATAACCTATTTGGTCCGGTTTTCTTGTTTTTTTTTTTTTTTTTTAATGTTGGCCTGGATTTTTTAAAAGAACCGTTCCTAATAAAATTTAAATATCACACATAAAATCAAAACCTTTTTTCTTTTTCCCCAAAATCAGTGTCCATCATAATCGTCACAGCGTCGGCGAGCGTAAATCCTATTCAGGTTATAAGCATAATTCGACTCCTGGTATGGTTCTCTTACTCCTTAGGAATCAGGACAGTGTTTGACTTCTATGTGAAATGTGGTAATTTGAAAGATTACACTAGTATGTAATTGACAAACCCAATTTTGATATCTCTCCCTTTGATAGAGGTTTTTTTGCGTAGTTGAAGAACTTTCATGGTAGGTGCTTGACAAATTGATATCTCATGCTTATTAAAATTAAAGTTCAATGCTTTATAGGGCAGAAGACGTTATTGATGAGACAAAACAGTGAGAAGTTTATGAATTGGAAAAACAGTTTGCTTTATTGTGCTACTGGAGTACTGGGATGTAGTGTATGATTTTTGGGAAGCAATAGGCGCTTATGTTAGTCTGTTAGCTATGCTGTATATGCAAGCAACTCAATAAAAAAAAGTATATTAAAATGGAAGAGATAAATTAGTTAAACCAAAGCAAACCCAAAAAAAATTAAATGTCGGACCGGTGGAGTTGTTGGTTTGGCAGAATTAAATTGGTTCAATAATTATAAAAAAGTGTTTGCTAAATCGGCTAATCGGCTATACTATGTTGGTTTGGCAAGTTTATCTTTTATATTGTCATTCTTGGTATTAAAATTAGAGTATTGCTATTATGGAGAATAGTTTCATTTAAATGGCTAGTTCGGCAAAATGCCCCTAATATATCCTCCGACTTAAAGAGATTTCATGTTTCCTTTTGCAACTTTGAGGTGTCATGATTCATGTTCGAAGCTATTTTTCAAATAAATGAATCGTTCACTTGCCGCAAAAATTAGTACCCCGTATATGCATTTTGCATTACAGCCTACCAACTCTATACGTGATTTTAATTAACTCAAACAAAATCCTAAGAACTATAGGTCCATTTCTTAACTCAGAGGAGCGAGATTGCAAATAGGTTATCATGTCTAATTAGTATAATAATAATTTTATTATATGCATCATAGATATTTGGATAAAAGATATTGAGAACCTCGGTCGGTATCTCATGTTAAATTAGTACTCATGTTAAACACGTCCATAGCGCATTGTAATGGGGATTGGAAGTCTTGACACAACCCGAATTATATCAAACTTAAATCGGTAAACAAGTTCATCATATATTGACTCGTCTAATAAAACGTGTCAACAAAATTTCACTCCCATTTCCATTTAGCGTCATATTGCCGCATCTCGACTCTAACTCGACTCGTCTCGACTCAACTCGATTATCGCCCCCGAAGCCAAAAAAATAAAACTCGAGGAGGGGGGATACAGAAAAGGAAGGGAGAGAGAAACTCGGCGACTCCGTGGGTGCATAGTCCTTCCTTCATTTTCTGGTAATTATATTTTTCTTTTTCGTATTTGAATTAAAACTTTCTGTTGAAGCCATCGATTATTTTACGTGTTAGATCTTTAATTGCTTCTATCTAGGGTTTCTTAATCTTTTTGATTTTCCCAATTCGATGAAATTAAGTAAAAGCTGAAGTTGTTGATGTAAATATTAGGGTTTGAAGTTGTTTTTTTAATTTGTTTTCAGTAGCTTATGAATTAGATCAATTGCAAAATTTGGGGGTTTTGTTATTAAATTGTAATTCATGTGTAGTATAATGCTGGGTCTTGCGAAAGATTGAGGCTTTTTTAGTTTTTGTGGTGTAATTTTGAATATTTCGATCGTATCGATAGGATTGGTTGGAGTAAAATCTGGGAAATTTTGGGGAATTGGGGAAATAAGATTTGATTTTTCATGATTTGACATTTTGGTTTTTTTTTTTTTTTTTTTTTTTTGGGTTTAGAAGTTTAGAATTAGGGTGTGCAAATGAAGTTTATTTGGTTGAATTTGATTCAACTAAATCATATTGGAGAAAAGTTAGTTATTGCCGTTGCCCGTAACTTTAGAGCTAAGGGTATGAGCTTGGGAAGGGTTGACATTCGTTTCCGAGAATAGTTAGTTATTGCTGTTAGCCCGTAACTTTAGACCCGGGATAGGTTTGGGAAGGATGAATGTCGTATGGATTGATTGGTAGAGAAAGGAGGAGCTAGGGGCCAGTGTGATTGAGCGGTTTGTTTAGGGAAGCGAGAATGGGAATAGTATGTATGCATAAAATAGAAGATTGATGTCTGCTGTGCAAAGGCAAGTGCTTGTTATGCTTTACACTGTTGGTGATGGAGGTGGTGAAGAGTAAGAGTAAAATCAGTGAAATAAGAATGGAATTCTGGTTTTGCATCTGAAGTGTCATCTTACCCCCTATATAGTTATATAGCTGCTGCTAGATTGACTGGATTTAGTTTGCGCCTCTATCTTGTTGATGTTGGTAGTGATTGCTAGGTGTGGAAATGTAGTCATTCCATAGTATGCATATGCAACTTCTCGTGGCTGCAATTATCTCACTTAGGATTGAGTGTCAAATGCTTATTCATTCGACTCCTGCCATTTCATGATAATGAATTAATGATGCATGTTGTAGGATTCTGACCTAAGGTGAAGTTTCTATTGGTTTGTTCTCCACATCCATGTCGGTTTGTCGAGTATCTGTATACTTGCTTAGGCTTATATGAAGAGATTGAGAAGCGCACACCGTCACTCAACATCTTAATTCGTCATGACATAATAGTGAAAAGCCTTGGAGTCTGTTTTAGCTTTGTGGTGCAAATTGGGAGTAAGTGTGGCTTCTTTCTGGTTACTAGACCATCCAAATTACTAGGTGGAGACGCAATATTCATAATGGAGGTGCAATTGCAACCCTTCTCTCTTCTCCCCTGGAACTGGATGATGGGAGAGGATCTTGATTCCAGCTTCTGGATAAAAACTTATGCTTTTGACGTTTGTTCTACAATAGGTAGTTGATCGTGGAGAGTTGAATGTGCCATGTCTGGAGTATAAAAACAAAAATTTGATACATTCATGTTTGGGAGTCGACAATCGACATGCATGTGGAGATTTTGCAATGCCATCTCTTTTTTTCCCGACTCTTAGTACAGCTTGTGATTTGTGTTACTGTTGTCATCTTGCAGGATAAAATGGACTACCGATCAAACATCAGACGAATAGAGGCAAGTATGCGAGAGCAAAGACAAGTGAGGGAAGAGGTATAGGATTTACTCACTAATGTTTACTCTGCTTAGACTGCTCAATGGGAGTTTCTCTCAGTGTTAAAACTGAAACTCCACTAACTTTTTCTCTCTGAATTTCATTTCTGATTCAGATTGCACATATGGCTTTCTGTGCTTTATAAAATATAAATTTGTATTTCATGACTGCATGTATGTTTTACCTTTTTTTTTTTCTTCCTGGTTTTAAGTTCGTGAGAGTCACAGATTTGTGCATTAATTCAACATTCATTTCATCTTTTGCCTACTAGGATGTGGTTCGTGAGGATACTGGTGAAGAATTTTGTCTGCCAATCAACCATAGGCCTACCGAGAATGTAAATTTGGATAATGTTGAACAAGCATCTGAGGACAGGCAATTGTCATCGTCGAATATAGGGTTCCGGCTTCTGCAGAAAATGGGATGGAAAGGGAAGGGGCTGGGTAAAGATGAGCAAGGTACGCATTTCTGAAGTCTACCGAGAGTTTGTAGATGGTTCAGCTGTACCCTGTATCTTGTTCTTGTTTTTTTTTTCCCCAATAGTTTATCCAATTCTTTGATGGTTTGAAGATTCGCTCATAGTCTAATGGTATTGTTTTAGCACCTGGGGTTTGCAGCTTATTCAGTTACTGACAAATATGTTATGTTTCTTTAAACCTCTTTAGGTATCATTGAGCCAATTAAATCTGGTATGAGAGATCCCAAGCTTGGAATTGGAAAGCAGGAGGAAGATGATTACTTTACTGCAGAAGAGAACATACAGCGCAAGAAGTTAGACATTGAAGTAGAAGAGACAGAGGAAGTTGCGAAGAAGAGAGAGGTATGCCATCAAGTCTTACGACAATTTGAAGTTCTGCGAGTATCAGTCATATAAGAGTTAGATAAAGTGGTTTGATTCTTTACTCTTTTTGAAACGTTACATATAATAACACAAGGCAGCATATAGCATATATGCTTGTCTTTTGAGGGGAATGGTATAGCATAAGCGAACATCCACTTTGGAAGCTCTTTCCTGCAGTTTTTATTACCTGGTGGGTTCTTCTGCTGCTTCGTGCACATATTGAAATCAGGTGATAGCAGAACGGGAGCAAAAAATTCAAACCGAAGTGAAAGAAATACACAAAGTTTTCTTCTGTGAGCTCTGTAACAAACAATACAAGCTGGCGATGGAGTTCGAAGCTCACCTGAGCTCCTATGATCATAATCATAGAAAGGTAGCCACTGAAGTTCATTTACTGTTAAATGGTTCCAGCCTTTGGCGATGCGCGTCATCTCAAACTATAACTTGTCTATGTAATCATGTTTCCAGCGCTTTAAGGAGATGAGAGAGATGCATGGTAGCAACCGTGATGATCGACAAAAGAGAGAACTGCAACGACAGGAGAAGGAAATGGCTAAGTTTGCTCAAATGTAGGTGCTTTCTCATGTGCTTTAGTGTAGCATCACTGACAATATTTCTGTATCTTATACTGTATATTTTGTCTTCAGCACTGATGCCCGCAAGCAACAGGAGCGGCAAATGAAAGAACCATCTGAAAGTGCTGCTTCAACTGCTACAAAAGGGGCTGGTTTACCTGTCGATACTGATCAGCGGAAAGCACTGAAGTTTGGATTTTCTGTCAAAAGTGGCACGTCTAAGGTATGTCTGTTCCTGATATGTTCAGTGCATGCTAACTTGTGAGTTTGTGCATGAAGGTTCCTGATCTGCTTTCTCTGTGAAAACTTAAGCTTTGCGATTCTAGTGTTTTGTAGCTTCATAACCCCTGTCTGAACCTTCCTGGCAATCTTGCTCTATATGTGAGCTACCAATCTGTTTTGAGCTGTGAGGTTCACAAGAGAGAAAATGGAGGGTTTAAGGCATAGGGTTTCATATATCACTAAAGGATCTACAACCCCTTTTGCTTTTATTGCACGAGGAGAGTGTGGTAGCTTGGTGGGGAGAGTATCTCTTTGTTTTGGAGGGGGGGGGGTGAGTGAGGATGCAAACAAACTTCTTCTGCTTGTTATATGTTTGGGTTGTTCTTCGATAGTGCTCGTCGATTTAGCTTGTATCTGTTCTGTCTTATAACAGAAACCAGTTGGTGCCGCTGCAAAGAAGGGGAAGATACCGGTGCCCTTAATTTTTGGCGATGACAGTGACGAAGAGCAGTCATGATTGAGAGATATTCAGGACACCAAACAGCCTGTTCCCTCATCATTGGATTACCAAAGTAGAACTCCACATGTGCATGTGTGAACCCGAAACTGTTGTTAATTGATTGTTATGTTAAGAGTTTCAAACATCTAGCCTCTGTTGAACTGAAGCAAGTACTATTCTGATCCATATCTGTGACTGAAAGTCTGATATCCTGTTTCTCTTAGCTGTCGTATCCTTGGTGATTTCTCTGTATCATTTACTTGTATATGACTCCTTTGTTAGACATCACCGCTACCTCTAAAGTTACATGCTCTTGCAATTCGTTAAAGATTTCCGGTTTTTTAGATGAGCGATGTGTTTCAAGTATAGTTCATGATCCGTTAGTAGAGTTGACAAGGTAGAGTTACTCCCATCTCTACAGGATTTGAACTGATTAAAAAATTTTAAAAGTTTGTTGCCAGAGTACCCAGGATGGTCGTACACTCCTAGCGTAAGACATATTTTGCCATTACTAGTTATCAAAGAAACTTAATTATGGATTGCTCCACGCGCCCCTCACTCAGACGCGTGGAGTACTGGAGCAGTCCTCTCTGGTAATAGTGTTACTCTAAGAGAATCATCGTCAGACTATATTCTCGGATTTACTAGACTGCTTCAGCAAAACCCACTCGCAAGCTATCAAAATCGAAAATGGTATGATACGCAGCCATGAAAATGTTTCCGAAAATCCTGCACATAAGAAGCAAATTTTATGTCGTTCCAAGGTTGAACATGAATTCACATCTGTACTCCGAATATGTACCACAGTTGAATATATTGAGCATACCATGCGCCTGGGGAAGCTGGCAGATCCACTGCATAAAACTGGCTCCGGCAAATCGTGCTCTTGTTGTCTTTGATTATGCGAGTGTACTGAAACAGATGACGTTAAAAATCGTTACTTTTCTGCGTCTGTCGAGGGGAGGGGGTTGTTCTGCAGTTCATGTAAATACATATTTCGATGGGTAAAAACGCAGACACTACATTTTAGTAAGTGGGATTCGCAGACTAACCTGTCTAGGAGTCAAGGAGAAAGGTTTGGTTCCAATCGTCAATGTCAAGTTTGGCATGTGTCGGATGTGGTCGCAGGGGACGACCACATCTCCTTCAGGAGCTGGAAAGCTATTGCAAAGCTGAAGGGAGAACAAAAATCCTTAATTCTTAGTACAAAAACCTGGTTTCCACAGGACGTAATGTAATGTTGATTCTGGACAAAGGAATCATTAGGGAACAGAATGACCTTGCTGACATAGTTCACTGCCTGATTCTTGGAACTTCCCTGTTTCATCTGATTCTGTGTCCAAACAACAGCCAACTGACAGGAACTGCATAACTGGTCACCCGTGGCTGATGCCAGGAGTTGTCTTATGCTGTGTGTCCCCTGAACTGTTTCGATCTCATTGCTGCAAACCAGTTCGGTCGTGTGAGCTTTAATATGGTTTGAAGAGCTCCTGGTTATTCAGACGAGCTGCGCGCCCCAAATGAACTAAACAGTTTACTTATACTCATTTTGATCTCAAACCAAAAGAGTAAGCTCTCCGAATTTGTTGTGATACTGTCATGAGCAGAGGTAAGACTGTATAATGAACGTCCTAACCTTTGATGTTGAGCCACAACGTTGGAACACATCCTGAGCTCTGAACATATATTGTCTGGATTTACCTGCAGGGCAGGAAATATCCAAGTTAAGACAGCCTGCTCAAACTTTTTAGTATTATTATCGAACATTTGGTACAGGAAAGGGGGAAAAGGTGAAGAGACCCCTGTTGCCAAAAGATCCCATATCAGCACTCCTTTCTGAGAAACTACTTCTCTGCAGTCCTTGTTTTCGACACCTTTTGCTCCTATTACGTGGTTGATCTCAACGGCAATAGCCTGCCAATTTACGAGATGAGCTAGTACTGTAAGTACAACAAATTAGGTTCAGGACTCCTTTAGTCCACGCACATGGAAAAGAAAAAAAGAAATTGAGTAGCAGGCTGCAGCTTTGCAGTATTGTCAGTGCAGCTGATCAAGTATGTGTTTTGGTATAGCATACTGTAGGGGCGGCGAGTAATGGTGACCCGGTGTCTAAGATAACAGGGCAACCCTCCTGACAGTAACCTACATGGAGTGAATTAAAGAACTGATAAGTTTTCGTACAAATTCCGAGCTCAAGAAATCTTGTAGAAAAAGAACAGGAGAGGTAACTGATATAATGATCATAGATTTTACCAGTTGAATGTTCACCAATGAAGAATTCTCCGATTTCAGTCTGGAGTAGCAATATGAAAGAAGATTAAGCTCAATCTACGTGTAAGAATGCAATTATTCCCTAGATACTACAAATTTTCTCATGTGTGTATGTTCAGCTAACCTGCCATAAACCATTTTGCTTTACAGGAACATATGTATGTTCTCCCTTGAAATGTCGTGGATCGACTCCTCCGAAAACCATCTCTCCTCCTGATTCTGCTTCTAGGTCCATGTTAAAGTGCATTGAGAAAACCTTCTTGGTTATTAGTCCTTGTTCTGCCATAGTATGCCTACATGACAGTAAAAGAGATCAGTAAACAACGTACACGTAGATTTCTCAAATATAAACTGATATATAACAATGTTGGTTACCATATTGGCGTGACATTCACATCTAAGGTCTGTTGAAATCCAAGCCCTACTACACCATCGAATTTAGCAGCAGCCAAAACCGGGTTTTCTTCTCTCGTTACCTCAACGAAAACCTGCACTTGGTGTACTGGTTAACCTACTCGACTTGAGACTCAAATGCGAACAAGGACTTAAGACAGCCAAAAGACCAGAAAACTGAAGGCTACGTACCTGATTCTTAACGAGAAGTTTTCCAACTCCAATATTGTCCTGGCTGAGTGAACCATTAAGTACTTGTTTTGAGGTTCCATAAATTATGTCATATGGTGTTCCTGAGAAGTTTATTTGTACATGAAAATATAGGATCACACATTAGAAGAATACAAAATTAGCATGTAAATGAAATTAGGTTTCGCGGTTGCAGAGCTACCTATCTTGGCATATGAACTTGACTTGCTTGAACTGTACTTAGAATGTCTGTCACAGGCCTATTACGATATAAACATTGCTGATCAAAACGGTGAATATGGACATTCGTATAAGAAGGCGAAAACTTAGGTAAGACAGTTTGTTGGATGAGTGTTTTTAAGTTTGGGAGATGGGGTTTCAGTTTAATCTCCCCCTGTGACCTTAAAAACTTATCTCGTGTGGACGTGAGATTGTCTCATACAAGACTTTTAACCGAATTTGATAAGCGTAATATTTACACTTACAGAAGAAGTGCACTTTGAAGAGGGTACCCAAAGAATGGGAGTTGAAGTATCAAATATGACAGAAAATTTCTGAGGTGGTGAGCCAATTCCAATCTCTCCATAAAATTGCGCATTCTTATAATTCTGCAAATGTATTATGTCTGCTTTTGAATTATCAGCAGAATATTTTTTACTGGTTCCAAAATTTAAGGCTGATGAAAATCCATTTGTTGGGAATCTTCTGAGAGAAATCTTAACTAGGCCATTTGTAGTGAGAGCAAGGCAAGAAATCATGCATGTCCATAGAAAAAGAACATGAAATGTTTGTTTCTGAGACATTTTCTTTGGCAGAAATCGTGAGAGTGAAGCTAAAATTTTATAGGACGAGATAGAGAGTGACAGAATACCAACCAAAGGTCCAGTGTAAACGTAGAGATAAGTTGCGTATCATGAAAGCCACCCAATTCTTAAACAAACTGTAGACACTAAAAATCAAAATCTAAACTGAAAGTTGAAAGAGAAAACTTGTAATGATTCCAAACGGGGTAATAAAGGATGATGTGTGAGTTGAATCACCCGGTACTGCTCTATCGACCTGGTCATTTTCTCGTGTAACTCGGACCTAGAAATGTTGATGGCATCAGTGCAGATACAGATAGCAGCAGTCAAAGGAAAGTTAACGAGAAATTTATCTGGATAAAGCACAAATTTGCTACAAGAGTACTGGCAACATGTCCAGATTACATATTTACATGGATTTTTATTCAACAGAAAGTAAGCTTTGTATGAATTCTCTGTTCTCAGTCTAAAACTCCTAATACTGCTAATACACATACGGCTACAAGTGGTAAAAATAGCGACGAGCAACTATATAATCTAAGCAGCTTCAGCAAAACCCAGCTGAAGGTTACCATAGTCGAAGACAGTATGGTACGCTCCCATGAAGACATCTCCAAGGATCCTGCAACATAATTATCTCTTGTTAGAACAAGCAGAGGGCATATCAAGTTGTGAAAAGTGGGAGGCGCCATCCATTTTACAGAACAATGTTATGTGCTCTCTGAACAACTTACCAAAGGGGTCCTCTAGGAGGAGGCACATCGAATGCCATGAACCCGCTAATGCAGACCTCAGCAAAATCTGTTCCGGTTTTCATAATGTACTGAAAGTTCAAAAGAGTCATTGTCACAACACAAGTCTCACAAAAAAGGGAGTTGTTGTTTGTTTTCCTATCATGGGATGAAGTCAAACCTGGTCAGGAGTTAGCGTGAAAAGTTTATCTCCAATTGTCAATGACACGTCTGGCAAGTCTGAAATGAGGCTACAATCAACCACTGATTCTTGGTTTGGACTCGGTATGCTCTCACAAAGCTGCGCAAAGTCAAAAACTTCTTCAGATCCAGCCATATGATATAAAAGGTCTAACAAGGTAATTTAATGGTGGTGTCTGAGCAGCGAAGGTTCAGGACTACAGTACCTTGTTCACGTAGTTCAGTATGGACTCCTTGGTCTTAGCTTGTTTCAACTGGTTTTGCATCCAAACCACAGCCATCTCACAAGCAGTGCACATTAAGTCACTCCCATGTGTCGAATTCATTCTGTTTCCTCTTTCTACCACCGTTTCAATACCAGCACTGCACACAGAGATTCCATAATAGGGGTAAGTTTCCTTTACATCGATTCAGAGAACTTCTCACCTTAATCTAAGAAAAATTAGGGCCTTAGGGAATATCCTAACCTGACATACTCAGCCCCATTGAACATGCAGAGGCCAATCTGAGAACATACTTTGCCAGGCTTTACCTGCAAAGTTGAAATCAGAGTATCCCAGTTAGAAACATACATCTAAGTATATTGAGAATCAGTATATGTTATTCAGAGGGGAGTCAGGTGTGTCTTCTGAATAAACTGAAATGGAACATCTTCCTATACTGCATTAACTTTAGGAACTGTGGAGAATTAGTTTAAAACATAATAGTAAATTTAACCTGCCTGCAACTAACTCAATAGGCTACGGACTAAGCATAAACTGTTACGCTTGGGCTCTCAGCTAATTAAGTTCCCTAATCAGGTTCATCTCATAAAGATATGGGACAACAGATCAATGAGCATCCCCTAAATTACGTCACAAAGAATAATGTTAATAATTTTTAGGACATTAAGAAAAAGTAAAATTTTATTGCATGAAAAAGGAAGTAGAAACAGACCCCTGACACTAAAAGATCCCATATCATATCTCCGTACTGAGAAACAACGTCTTTGCACTCATTGCTGAAAACACCCTGGGCACCAATTGCGTGGTTGATCTCCGTAATGACATGCTGAAATTTACAGAATCAGTATAATCATTGAGCTATTTAAATTTTGTATGAGAGGGGGTATCAACAGGAGGTGTGCCATTCATTCAACCTCCACTGAGGAAGACTTACTGTTGGGCCAGCAAACAGTGATGTTCCTGAGTCCACGATAGCAGCACAGCCTTCAGCACAAAAACCTAAAGCAATTGAACTGTAAGTTTTGGCAAATCCTACTAAGGGGTTAAAAGCAAAGCCTCCAAGAAGCCGTGAGTACAAGTTTCTATTAAAATGAACAGAAGAGACTGCCTGTGGTCTGTTCATATAGAAATCATTTTTAATAATAGCCTGCCTGCAAACTGGTTGCTTGGTTTACTTTCGAAAGTTGAATTGCCCATGCAGTTACTATTTGCATGAATCACAGAAAGTTGAATTTCCCATGGGATTTCTACAAAACTAAATGGAGAGGGTGGGGGTTAGTGACTTCCCCTATACTGTAGGAAGTAGCAATATCTATGAAATTCTAATCCCTGTGAACAATAGTGTGATTACCTACTTCCTGGGAACTTGAGTGTTAAACGAAAAAGCATAAAGCTTGTTGTCTTTCACCTGAAGTGTGTGAATATCGGAGCTAGTCTAAAAACCATAACTCAGTAGCATGATCTAAACTTTACCTGTTGAATAGTTGCCAATTAGGAAATCACCCATTTCAAACTGCAAACAAGCAATATGCATACATTAGAAAAGTCTGTCGCTAGATAGGAAATAAACAAAAGGAAGATACTAAATACAAACAAACTGCGACAGACAGCGGTTTCATTTTATCGCATTCTTTACTAACCTGCCAATAACCCTTTGTGGTCAAAGGAACATAAGTATGCTTCCCCTTGAAATGTTTGGGATCAACCCCTCCAAACACCAACTCCCCTCCAATTTCAGCTTCTTGATCTCTATTGAGCCAGAATGAGAAGACCTCCTCTTTAACAAGTTCTTGTTCAACCATGTTATACCTAAAATATGACCAGAAGACAGCATAAGGTGCGAATGGTCACGTGAAGAGAAACGGGTTTCTGAATGAAACAAAGGTATGGAGCTTCAGTTTTAGTAGTTGGCTTACCATACAGGAGTGACATTTTTCACTGAAATCTCTTGAAATCCAAGTCCTAATATACCATCAAACTTTCCAATTAGAAAAGTAAGGCTTCCTTCTCTAGTAGCTTCGATGAAAACCTGACACAATGGACCTTTAACCAGAGTTGTGCAAAAAGATACACTGGTACTTGTGGAAAAGAAGGCTGCAGCTTAGACAAACCTGATCCTTGACAGTAAGGTCTCCAACTTCCACATGATCTTGACTGAGGAAACCAGAGATAGATCCAGATCCGTAACTGATTTTACAAGATTTTCCTACAACACACAAAGGTCAGCCATATTTCGGGGTCCCAACTCAGTTTATATAGACAGAAATGTAACATTAACATTACCAACACTAGTGTATGTTGTCGACTTTCTGGACTTGTACTTGGAGTGGAAATAGCAGGCGACCTGCACACAGTTAGCAATGAGCCAGGTGATCTAAACCCACATCAGAAGCGCAGAAGAAGTGACAACTCACCGAGAACAAGCATTTTGATGACGGGACCCAAAGATTAGAGCTTCCAGTGTCAAATATCACAGTAAACTTCTGTGGAGGTGTCCCAATAGCAATCTCTCCATAGTATTGAGCCCCCAAGTAATCTTTCAAGTACACTATGTCACCATCTGAATTGCCATATTCCAGTCCTTCCCTAGCTTCGTAATCCAATCCCATCTTTCTCACTACTCTCATCGCACTAACACTATCACGATCTAATGGACGCTTTTTCAGGTTGATTCTCACCAATCCCTCGGTGGAGGGGAAAAGTTGGGAACTTATCAGCATCAAAGCCCATAGTAGTAATACATTCTTGAGAACCATTGTTGGAGAGAAACCCTAACAACAAATAAACATCCCATTTTATCAAACAATCCGGTTAAGTCAGTTCCCGTTACAGAGAAGAAGAAAATAATGTTTCCTGACATAATTATAGGCATCTGAACTTGCAACTTGATGATTTCATGTTCGAGAGACACACTTATCAGAGACTCCTAAGGCCTAAGAGGGTGCGAGTAGGTTGATAGTGAACACGAAACTTATGAAAATCAAAATATAACAAAGTTCAGGAATAAATATTGATCTAAACGACTAAACCTTCCAGGCACGTTTTAAGTCTACCTCCGGTAAATGAAAAAACTAGTGACATTAACATACTTACTCTCATATCACCGATAGCCAATAGGTATTGTCGTATTGATATTAGCTTGAAGAATACGAACAAACTAACTCTAGCTACTAGCTACTATGAAACATGTAAATGAGACGAAACTAAAATCGGCTGTCATCCATCACACACGTAGCACATATCAAGACCAACCATATCAAGGATCAGCTGAAAAATACAAGCAAAATAACAAGGTTCAACCTACAAGCAGGCTAAGAATCATCTAAGCTCAAAAAAAAGTTCTAATCTTTTGATTCCTTAGCAATTTTGAACAGGTTTAACACTGTCAGGCAGACCAACAAAGACACTAACAGCACAAACAAGGTAATCAAAATCAAGGGTGTTGTCAAAAACTCTAATCACATGCCAAAAGATGAACTAAAACAACAACTATGTGGGTAATTTCTCAACAATTTCTTCATTTCTTGATTACAACAACAATACTTCAAAGAAATTAACAAACTTTCTTCATCACTGACCACATGGGTTTTGATCAAAGCCACATAGCACTCCCTCGTTTTAAATTGTTAAGTGTCGTCGTGAGAGAAATTCAAACCAAACGTTAACAATCGGAAAAAAAAAAACGGAGGGAGTAACCCAACACACCTATAATACCCAACATCAATCATATTACAAAAGAAAAAAAAAGAAAGCATAATCTAATCTAATTCATCAAAAACACTGTACTAGAAGTATATCAATATATAATCAAGCGAAATTATAACAAAAAAAAAGAAGGGTTTATAGCAGAAAGCCAGAAATTAAAGTTCATACCATCATCATGCCAAAGTTGTAGGAAAGCTGAGCAAACTTCTTCAGCAAGATGCATGAACCAGAGTTACAAGTGATGCCTTTTTCTGAGTTTCTCACACATAAAAATTGCAGCTTATAAATTTGTTTCAAGCAGCTGGGACCCACTTACGAAATTTCGGATTATTATTCGGATTATTCCGGGTGGTTATTCCTAATTCCTTAACTTGTATGATCACTCTTTCAGTCACTCTCACAGCAACTCAAGTTCATATTGTTTGTTTAAGTCTCCGTATACAGTATGTTGACAGTATTTCGTTTTTTTATTTAAATTTCGATCATGTTATTCTCGGTGTTAAGCTCGTATAATCATTCTAGAGTTGAAAAATTGGTAAAGATTGATAATATGAAATTACGCATTCTTATAACACAAACGTATATTGTAAGAGTTGCTCCGTATTTTAAACAAAGTTCGGGAATTATCGCGTAGTAGGAGTCATAGAACAAGGCAAGCCAATGCAACATGCGATTCACGAGGGTGAACGGGTGAAGGGTCCAATACCCAATGTTTTTATTTTTATTTTTATTTAATTTTTAGTTTGAAAGGGCCAATGGCCAATGTTGACAAATAAGTAAATAAAAATGAAAGAACGTGGAAGTTTCTCAATCCAACATTTCTAAATGGTCCATAATCATTGTTTGTTGGGCTTCATAGTCATAGATGCTGGAGTAGTTAGCAAAGATAGTTAGCAAAGATAGTTGGGACTTGAAGAATGGTAAATTAGAGTTTTGTTTTGTTGTAATTATGTGATTTGTAATGGTTATTTGGACGTTATTTGAATTTCTAGATAGTAAATAAAAGTTACTTCGTACAAAATATATTTGACTGTTAAAACGTAAAAAAGGTAGAAATGAATCTGTAGATGCTGGTTAGGACTCACTGTGTTCAATCAAACACTTCTTCACTGAATCCATGATTCGTGTTCAAATTGAAATCTTATGTAGAACTACGGGGAGCTTTTCAATTTGATAGTTAGCCACTCGTGTTACTTTCTATAAAAAAGAAACTCTAGTATTTATCGTGGATAAAAGAAAATTGTAACTTGTGAGTGACAATTTTAGTCTTTTAACAACCAACGTACTGATCCGTCTCAACGTCTAATCACCGTGTTGTTGTCTAGTGTTTTAAAACTCGTCTCCAAGTCTACAACTATATTACGAAAAAAGAACAAAAAAATGTATCTTTCAAGCCCAATAAGGTTCAAACCCAATAAGCCAAAGTGTTGGGCTTCCAAAATCCGTCGTATCTTTCAATTTACGCAACAATTAGCTTTCTCACACACACGCGCCAACAATTTCACCGCGAAATCTCAAACAGGTAAAGTTCTTTTTAAATTGAGAAAAATGATCGTTCCTAATTTCTTCTACATTTTAATTTAATTTTGTTTGTTTAATTCATCAAATTGTCAATAAAATTCTCGAATTTCACCTTAAATCACTTGAAAAGTTGAGATAGTTTAATACCCAGTACACAAAATGGTAGATTTTTCTTTGATTAATGTTATGCAGGAAAGGTGTTCGATGAAATGCCTCAGAGAAAATTTCAACCTGATGTCCTTAATTTGAGTAGTTTTAACTTGTTGCTAAACCTTGAACTATTTAAAATAACAAATAGTTTGTAGAAATGCTGGGATAAGATTACATACGATTGCGAAAATTGGGAGTCAGGCGAATTGTGTTATCTGTAGGTTGCGATTACGGACCCTCGTAATTTTAAAACATTTTCAGAATATAGTTAATTACTGTGATTGAGTTGAGCTAAGCATGGTAGATTGCGCGCTTGCTAGTAATGTCTGATGATGTGTGGATAGAGGTAGTTTAATTTGAATGTGGTAAAATTCTCGACGTAGAAGCATAGGAAGGTGAAATTTTGAGGAAACTAATATAAGATGATGCTGTTGAAGTTCTGTAGAAGTAAAGAGATTGATGGCATTGAGAAAGGCGCTAGGGTGGTCTGATGGTGAGCTTATGCGATCCGACTCAAAGCCTTGCACGAGATTGATGAGACAAACAGCTGGTCTTTTTACAGTCGGGGGAGCATTGGGGTTCTGGGTCTTGTGTAGACTGCACTATGGTATGTATTTCTGAGCATTGAAGCTGTGGAATAATGGAATGCATGTAGTATTTTCTTTGGTGTGTGATTGTTTGATTGTTGTCGGTCTGTAATACGTTGTATTGCTTTATGTTTTTCGAAAAGTTTGGCAATTGAATCTAGCATAAGGAGTAGGCCACTAGTTTATGTATGTTCATCACAGCCTTTTAATCTACTGAAGTATGGAGCTGTGATTAGCCTTATTCATGGTGTATTCTGAAAGCCTGAATTTGAGGTGGCATCTCTGTTCAATTCATGTCACCCTTTTTTTTTCCGGAATCTCATTTGCTGCAACTTATCTTCTGTCATTTTTAATCAGCCACGAGGCATTTCGTGTGAGCTATTTCACATGTCTTGTTTAAAGTAATCTGATAGGTTGCACCAAGCTGTAGACGTTTCTTTTTCAATTGAAGACTGCTGAAGTTGTGTCTTTTGGTCTTTCCTTAATTAATTGAAAGCTTCTTTATTCTCTGTGAAAGATATTACTGAGGAGTATCTGTTAGATGTTAAATGTAATTGGAGGGAGATACTGGCTCAACTGAGTCTGACTATGGTAGAGTTGAAGCAGTCGTCTTTGTATTAAGCTGCATATTGATGGCAATGAATGTCGACTTATGTTGCTTACTCTAAAAATGGCTTCAACTGTACCTCCCAAAATTTAACCCGATTGGTTTCATTCAACTCCGTTAGTCTGGCCCCTACGTTATGATTGTCCATCTTTGGAGTGAACAAATAGAGGGCAGTGAAGCAGTAGATAGTGAATTGTTATTGGTATGATCTAGAAATGTTTGCTGAAGGAGTATCTATTTATTTCATCCGTATATAATCTTATCATGGATTCATGGGTGTTGAAGTCGAATAAATTGGCTCGAGTTTTTACTCGAGTAATTGTGAACTTACGTGTAATTTCTGCAGTTGCCACTAGTTCTTTCTTATTGCTGCCTATTTCACTATTTGTCCTTGTAGTTCAGACATTTATGCTTATGGCTTTCTATGTGCTGCAGGATCAAGAGTAACAGTTCCTCGAAGTCTCAGATGGGCAGCCTGTGGAGCTGTGTCTGTGAGCTCAACTACAGCTCTACTGGTCCGCCTTCTGTGTCCTGAATGTGAACCGCAGAACATAGCAGCTTACGACATCAAAAAATGACCCTGTCTCTACAACCGATCTACTATATATCGAATCCTTGTAACAGAAGGAGCTTGAGCTTAAAACGCAAGCATTTGGGTGCTGCATAATTAGTTCTCTTTCTAGCAAATATCCATGCAACAAAAACTCGCCAACGTAACTGTGGAAACCAAAACTACTTTGTTTCTTTTGTTGCATTGACGATCTCATACAACAATTCATGTTAGCCGAACCCAAACCGTGATGTGAAATGTGAATAAGGCTTTGTGTTGTCGCTGGGATGTTGATTTGATTACGTGTATACGCTCTTTTCGTGTTGACGTACCACTGTGGTTTGGTGTGGAATCTGAAGGTATCATTCCATTGATGCTATTGGGATCTTGTGATTCTTATCTTTGGGTTAGTTCATTAATCTATGTATTACATCATAGTTTTAGATATATCTCTTGTTGTTTCAATTTTTAATTGTTTTGATTAGGTTAAAGTAATTGACTTAATTGAATAATTAAGAAAATAATCAGAGCTTAGTCGATGTCAAATCAAAATCTATTAAGGATTGACCTCGTATGAATGTTTTTGAGATACAGGGGTATAGTGATCAGTGGTCCAATCTTTTTTGTAATTGACATCGAAAAGTTGCATAAATTGGAATTTGTTTTTCCAACAGAGGCACCATTAAAAATGTCTAAGATGACTATCTCAACATTTATAAGTAAGGCACTGTGCGATTGGACTGCATTTTTCTAATCTGATTTGATTTGATTTGAACTGATCTGATTTGATTTGATTTGATTTGATTTGAACTGAATTAACTGATAAATTAACTGCAACTAGACGAATTAATAACTAAAAGTAGACTACATTCATTGATTGTTATTTGGATAATTCTGATCTGATTTGATTTGATTTGAATAAAGGTGATTTGATTTGATTTGATTTGAATAAATCTGATCTGATTTGAAAACACCGTTGAATAAGTTGAATCGCACAGGGCCTAAGTCAACGAAAACATTCACCAATGTTATCCGTAATATTTGTCAAAATGCCACATGTATCCCACATCATACTAAGAACAACAATGTTCGCAAATGACTCGAGCAATAACCGTGTATTCATATTATGAAGGAATGTTTATCGGTAGACTTTTTCTATCACAATTAGGCGTGGTTTTAATTACGGGAGCAATAGCCTTAGATACAAATTGTATTGGAAAGTTTCGTGCACAAGCCTTCATTTATCTCCCTCGCCTCCTCCCTCTCTCTCGTGAATTGAACCTTTACCGAGCTAGGTTCTTGGGTAGTATGAGGCTCAGTCTAGTTAACCCGCTCTTTATTAAAAACGGAAGTGTCACTCATTAGTTTCAAATTTTTTTATCCATCATGGATTGATGGTGGCCTAAAACTTTAATTATGAGCTTGTTTGTTTAAGACTAATTCATTTCCAATCTTTATATTAATGCTTACATGTATTGTTTAATTATAACAATGGTAGCAACTAGCAACAATAATGTAGTACGAGTGTACGACGCATAAAAAAATGGAGTACGAATTAAATAAACACGACACTTTCCGCCGGATCACCATGCTCGAACTTTGCCTATACTAACGTCTAGATTTTAAGGACATTCCAAAACTACACTAATATTCCAATGTTCAATCTAAACTCTGGTTTATTAGTGACTAACCACTCATTCAAATCCTTCGTTACACACCCACCCACCCAACATTACACAATTTAGCTAACAAGTTACAAATGACAAATTCTTCTCCACCAATACACCTAACCTACCAAGATTATTCTTATCGTATACTCTGAAAAAGGTATGTAAATTCGTTTTACTTCAAACTAATTTTGAAGAGCGTATAATGCACATCTTTGTAATGAACTAACAAATAATACTTCGTGTATTGTTTTACTAGTACTCTACATATGAACGCTCACATTGTTGGAGTATGATTTATCTACGTGAGTGATGTGTTTCCACAATTCCACAAACTCATAATAAGTAATTGTTGTCGAAGTTCAACGTGAGAGGAAGTAAATCCTTCTATACTATTAAAGGAGGCTTTTCTAAAGCTCCCACAACGACCGAAGGTTTTTAGAGAGTTTCGGGAATTTAATAATATTATTTAGTTACCAATTTTAAATGAAACTCTCATAATTATTAGACAATCCAATGAATGCATAATATATATTAAGAGTCCTATATTCGTAGAACTGCTATAGTAGTGGTCATAACTCAAAGATAAAAATGTCATTGTTACATCATCATTTCTCAACACATAATAAACTCCGTGGAGGCGTGGACTATAATTAATTCAAGATTGCTTCAAATCAATATGAAAGGATCGGTTGACTAATCCCCTAATATTTGATGTTCTAATTATCTTAATTGGCTAATATCTTTGTATTACATATTTATATGGGTCACATTATAAGTCAAGCTTGACTAATTTATTAAGGAGTACAAACTAAATTTTATAAATGAATATCATATGATTGTATTAAGGTTCCTAAATCATCTAATCCCAATAGTCCGTATACTACTACCTATAAGCGAGATTTAGAGTAATATACTATATATGAAGTATATGCTAATGAGGTGGATTAATAGACACACTTTCTCGACATATTTCTTAGAAGGTTTAACTGGACAACACATATATATAGAACGTTCAACTTTAATTGTGCTCAATCTCATCTAATACGGAGTACCAATAGTACGTGGACTACTACCTATGGTGGACTACTACCTATGAGGCTATGAGCTAACTATATGCTAACGAGGTGGATTAATAGAAATCATTATTAAGAGAACCGTGCAACGCACGGGCTTTCATCCTAGTTTTATAGTAAAGTTATCTACCTCTCGTAGATGAGCTGCTAAATGGTTGTTGACTTGTTGTGTGTAAAAACAACATTTTGTCACAATTTAATAGCCAGTGGCTCTTTACCGGATATGGTAAAAGTCTATCTATGCTGAAAAAAATGACACAGAATTTGCAGATTTTACCAAACTCTTTAACCAACTTTCATTCAATAATTAATGTATTTCAATCTTTACCATAATTGTAGATACCGTATGACTCTCAACAACAACTCTTTCCCATCTCATCAAGTCCACTACATATGTATAAATCTAACCCAAATACAACGAACGAAAACTCAACAAAAATAAAATAAAATAAATAAAAATTAATTCAACAAAATTAATTTTCTTCACGGAAAAAAAAAAAAAGAATTGACGAGTTGCATTGCAGCCACCTGATGTGGCGCACTTTCTCTAATCCATTTGTCTCTTTTCCTCTTCCCATGATTTTTCAATTCTTGCACTCATCAATCTTCTCCTACACACTTCTCACTCTCTAATCCCTAATTTCCTCTCTCTCTCTCTCCTCACCAATAAAAATGTCTTCCGACGACGACCACCGCACCTCCGTCGAGAACGGCGGCGGCGGCGGAAAGAAACCGAAGCTGAATCCGGCGGAGGAGAATAAAACCCTAGCACTTCTAACACCGTCGGAAATCGCCGACGAGTTCTCCCACCACGACGCCGCCGTAGCACGGATCAACAACGGTAGTTTCGGTTGTTGTCCAGCGACGATTCTCGAAGCGCAACGCCGTTGGCAGCTTCGCTTTCTCCAACAACCTGACCATTTCTACTTCTCCGTTCTCCAGCCGTCCGTCGCCGTCTCACGGCGGAAGCTTCTCCCGTTAATCAACGCCGCTTCCGTCGATGAGATCTCGCTTGTCGATAACGCTACCACCGCCACCGCCGTCGTCCTCCAGTACGTCTCCCGCGCGTTCAACGAGCGGCGGTTCAACCGAGGCGACGCCGCCGTGATGCTTCACTACGCGTACGGCTCCGTGAAGAAATCTGTCCACGCTTACGTGTCACGCGCCGGCGGACACGTCATCGAGGTAAAGCTTCCTTTTCCGGTATACGATAAAGCTGAGATTATTGCTGAATTTAGAAATGCGTTGAATGAGGCTAAGTTGGAACGTAGAAAGGTTAGGTTGGCTGTGATTGATCATATTACGTCTATGCCCTGCGTTGTTTTGCCTGTGAAAGAATTGGTAGCGATTTGTAGGGAAGAAGGTGTTGATCAGGTTTTTATCGACGGTGCGCACGCTATCGGGTGTACCGATGTCGATATGAGAGCGATTGGGGCGGATTTTTACACTAGTAATTTGCATAAGTGGTTCTTTTGTCCGCCCTCGGTCGCGTTTTTGTATTGTAGGAAGAAGAGTAGTAGTAGTGGTGAGAATGGTGTTGTGGATGTGGAGGATGATGATGTGCATCATCCTGTTGTTAGTCATGAGTATGGCAACGGTTTGCCTGTGGAGAGCGCGTGGATTGGGACTAGGGATTATAGCTCGCAGCTTGTCGTGCCTGAGGTGTTGGAGTTTGTTGAGAGGTTCGAGGGAGGGATTGAGGGGATTATGAAGAGGAATCACGAGAAGGTTATTGAGATGGCTGAGATGCTTGTTAAAGCGTGGGGGACGCATTTGGGATGCTCCGCTGAGATGTGTGCTAGTATGGCGATGGTTGCATTGCCGAATGAGTTGAGGGTTTTGAGTGATGAGGATGCTATGAAATTGAGGTTTCATTTTAGGGAGAAGTATCGGGTTGAGGTTCCTCTATACTATCGGCCACCTGTGGAAGGAGAGGTTGGTGCTTTCACTGGGTATGCTCGGATTTCTCATCAGGTTTACAATACTTCTGATGAGTACTACAGGTTCAGGGATGCTGTGAACGATCTAGTCCAAGAAGGGTTTACCTGTGCGCAGCTCACCAGCTAGACAAGGTATGGCTCGGACTATAAAAAAAAAGGTATGGCTCGGACTATTTTCGTTGCCTTCTGATTCATAGCTTCTGATGATCCATCCTTTTATATTTCGCTATTGTCTTGCAACTGTATCCTGTAGCCTGTTGGGTTATTATGAATATGTCAAATTTATAAGACATTGGTGGTATGTTGCGTCTTATCTATAGTTGGCTGTGCATGTGAATTTCCTCTATTTTACCAGGCTCTTAATTGCATACCTATTTGTGTGGTTTTATGCCTAAAAACATATGTAAGGAATTCTAGCTTGCATTGTGAGAGTTCCGCCTGGAGATGGGTTTGCTTGTCAAATGATTAACGCATGGTTGTTAAGATGTTTATTTCTGTTTAATTGACTGCTTGACTCTCCCTGTGACTCTCCATTTTGGTGGTCGACATCTTAGCTTTGTTGTGGGAAATATGTAAAGAATCCTTTTCAAGGCTCACATTGCCAACCAACACTGATTTTACTCTGTTCTGAGGAGTTGTTGGTCTTGTGTTTAGTTTACTTGAGGTGGATTTAGGTGGGCAAGGGTGTCTTAGCTGAGTGGTTGTGAACTGAGGTCGTGAGTTTGTGTTGCCAGTTACCCACTTTGTTGTTGCACTAACTACACCTTCTGCTTCGCTGCTTCTTGCATCCCTGTAGTGTAAACACATGGTGCTCTCACATCTAATCGTTCTGGCGCTAATTGATATTGATGCTGGCATGTTGCTGTGCTCAGTGATGTTACTGATGTACATGCTACTGTTTGGTCCGTTTCTGTCTACTCCTCCTTTGGGTTCTGTGGATTTGATACTGTGTTTTGCATTTCCCTTTATGCTCTCCTGTTAATGCCATAATTGCGATTTTGTTAGGAACCTATTTTCCACATGTTACTTTTTATATGCCATGTCAAACCCTTTCTTGTGCCCATTGCCCAACTGAAAGAAGCAAAGCATCCCCAAACCTAACTCTGATGAGATTTGTTGTTTAATTGTGTAGTCGGTTGGCTGGCTTGCTTTTAAGATGTTTTAACTTAATGTGATACGATTAGACATCATCTCACCAAATTCTGTCACTAGTCCTGAAGGCTTGAAGTTATGAATTGATGATGGCATTGCAGCCAACCATTAGGTTCTTATGTTGCTCAATGCTCGCCTTATCTCCTTGCATGAACACTTATACTCTATAACTTGATGGAATAGAGAGAGCTCGATGGAATTAGAGAGCATCTTAAACTAAATACGAGTAGCATTTTTGCTAGGTTCTGATCCATAAAAAACTGTATGTTTGGACCTTTACTGGAAATATTATATGATGGGGACTTGAAGTCATGGATAACTGTTGTAATCTGAGGGTAATTTTGAACTGAAAAGCTAGCGTGTATCATGTATGTGTGTAATTTGTTGACAATCCTCCTTTTTGTTCTTATTGGATTCAGCTGTTGGTACAGTTCTATCTTCAATGTGCGTGTCTGCTTATTTAATGTACACTGGATATGAGTAGCTGACTTCCTTGAAAACAATTGTGTCCAGCGTGTTGAAACTACAGTAAAGGAGTTTCTTCTTAGCTCTGGAATTGAGATTATGATGGACCAAATGTATCAGCTGTCTCTGTCATTTCGTCTTTTTATAATCAATCGAGTAATAGGCTACATAATGTGTTGTCAATCTAAGGTGTATGTGGTACATTCACAATATCGAAACCTCTAATGTGGTGATTCCGCTATCTGCATCTTACTCCCTCACAACATACTACCCTTTTTTTTTAATGTGCGTGTGTGTGTGTGTGTGTGTGTGTGAGTGTTGATGGGAGTGCCTTTTTAGAGCGGTGGCTTTAGGTGTAGCAACTCGAAAATTTAACGACTCCCGTCTCCCACTAGAATTTAGAAATTTTGCTAGAAGAAGCCTGAGCGTTTTGTAAAATGAATGTCATTTGTCTCCTGCTGCAGTGCTCTTTACCAAAGATTAATTCTACAACTCCGTTTGCTAATGCTTAACTGAACAAATGTTGTAGATGCATAAATGCATTTCTTCCATCAATGCTGAAAAATGGTGATCATTCCTCTCCCCCTCTCGCATCTCTCTCGCAGTTTTTTTACCTTATCTAGGCAGTTTTTGTGTATGTGTGTGTGCGCGCGCCTAGGCTCTGTTGAAAGATGGGCTAATTGGTTTTCTTGCTTTTTGCAATGATGTAAATTGGAAATTTAACTTTGCCGCGCTTGACCTTTCATTGTTGGAATCCTTGTATTTCAGGTAAACGGTGAATGTTAGTCCTTGAGAAGCTTTCATGAATAGTCAGTTACTTGCTGCTTGACTGCGCGGAATTTGGCTTCTCATGGATCTTGGTTCCGTGGAAGTTCTACACCGAAGAAGAGAATCTAGTGAGTGTGGAATCTGTATTTGTACAGCCCTTTGTTCCTAGTGTTCTAACACAGACGGCTTGTTTGAGTCGTCTTGTAAAGAATTTTTGAATTAGAACAGCTTATTCCGATGTTGTAGTTTTACTCTTTCAGTTCTTTAGCTTGAGCTAATAGCCAGTTGTTTATGAACTTCCCTTTCCTAGCAATTGAAATAACAAAGGGATAGCTCCTTTCGTCTTTGGATTACCAACTCTTACAAGTTGCCGGAGCAATTTCTGGAGTGACATTAAGAGGAAACCTCTCTTACTCGGCATATTTGTCGACTCCTGCTGTAGCGGGACCAGAACACTTAACATTTTGGGCAAAACATGACATTGTTCATAAAATGGTCAAATGTGACATTTGAAGACATTCTTGTCTTACACTTGCACCCAAATCTGGGTACCATAGTAGAGTCGGAAATATGACATCTAAGCTAGGACAGTTGATAGTCAGAAACATGGCATTTAAACAAGGACAATTGGTAACTAATTGTCGCGGTAGTTCCGGTAGACATTGTTGAAAGGAAAGAATACTTACAAGAGAGCAATGTATGTTTATACAAGCCGATAATGGTCGATAAAAGCTCAGTTTTACAATTCCATGTAATAATGTCAAGCTCGTTTTTCTCTTAATCTGTGGTTCATTCCATAAGAGTACAATGGAAGGAAAAAAATATCAGACAGCGTTTGATGAGAAGTCAATATAATGCAGTTCTAAATGAATAACTAATGAGTTAACGGTACCATAAAAAAAATATGAGTTAACGGAGTGTTAACCCCATACCTTTATACCATATGTCGAACTCGTATGTCCGTCATTAGAGAACTTCTAATCTATATATTTGTAAAGATCATCTCATTTGACACAACTTTCACTGAACCAAATTGAGAATTTTGCTTCTTTTTTTTTTTTTTTTTTGAAAGAAAAGCCCACTATTTTCATCGATCATTAGCCACCGCGAAATGCGTACCCGTTACATAATATGTAATCTAAAGGATTTAAACGGGCTGCACAATGAGCATCTTATTCCCTAATCTATGAACACGAATAAAACAACTTGAATTAAACTTGGCTAAATTAAAGACATCCAAACCTTTAGGATAAGATCATAGAGTTCTTCCGTCAAAAAAAAAAAAAGAAGATCATAGAGTTCTAACCTCCTTTATTTTTGTTGTTTTAAAGAACACGTATCCCCGTATCTATATCGTGTTGTGTCCAGTGGTGGATCTAGAAAAAATCTTTCCCGGTATCCTGATATATTTTTTCGGTGTCCCTCTATCTATCTAACGGAACAATTCACAAATTTTAACCTAAGAAACATGCGTTTCCGTAAATTTTTCCGGTGTCCGCGGACCCCATACCTATAAGGTACATCCGCTACTGGTTGTGTCCGTGTTCGTGCTTCTTAGGTTCTAAAGTGACAAAGAGCACAAAATTATTGACTTATGCTTGACGTTACCATCCAAAACCGAAAACCTCACGTGTTACATCTCGCATCCAAAAACGAAACACAAAATTTTTTCTTCACTTTGTCACGTTTCTTTCGCGTGCTCTTTCTCTCTCTTCAAAAATCATCATCATCATAATAATCTGGGTTTGTTCAATCATATGCAGACAATACTTATCAGTCTTCCCTTCACTCCTCATTGAATTCCCACTTCGATTTTGACTTTATTTATCCAAAGGTACAATCTTTTTTCAATTTTAGCAAAATTTTCATGTTTAATTTGCAAATTAGTGTATAAATTGGTTAAAATTATTGATTTTTTTCTGGCAATTCTGATAAATGTAGATGTTAATTCTGCTGAATTTTAACTGCCCACTTGTTTTTTTATGTTGAATTGTTGATTTTGATTGATAATTGTGGGAATTGTGTTTAATTGGGGATTAATGAATTAGGGTTTTGGAAATTTGGGAAATTGGGGGTTTCTTATTTAGGGGAATTTGTGTGAGTAATGTGTTTTTAAGGTAATTGTTGGAGTGGGTTGATATGGGTTTTTTGTGATGATGTTGAAATTGGGGGAATTTGATGCAAATTATTGTTAATTAGGGTAGGTCATGGCTGGGAAGAGAGTTATTGCGATATGCCAATCCGGGGGCGAGTTTGAGGTCGGAAAAGACGGTACAATGACTTATAAAGGTGGAGATGCTCATGCTGTTGATATCGATGACGAGATGAATATAGGTACCCTTAAAATGGAGGTGGCTGAGCTGTTCAATTGGAGTAGTGATGCAATGTCTATCAAGTATTTCCTTCCCGGAAATAGGAAGACTCTTATTACGGTTTCTAGTGATAAGGACTTGACGCGAATGATCAAGTATCACAAAAGTTGTGCAACGGTTGATATTTATGTTGCGGTGGAAGAAACCGGTGTCCCTGAAGTCTCTAACATGCCTGCCAGTAGGTAGTTGTCTAGCTCTTCTGATTTGTTAATTTCTTGAATTTTTAGCCTTTTGAGTGGCCCTTGAACATGGAATGTCATATTTAGGTCAAGCAGAACTACTCTTCCTGAGTCGGCGATGCATCTCGATGTCCCTCTTGATGGGGTGGAGGATCCAGTTCATCCTGATGATGTGCAGTTTGTTGCTGCACCGATGGATATTGGCGGTACGGATGTGCATATCGAGTTGCCAACTGAAGCCTCTCCGGAACTTTCACTCACTAGCTCTGCCTCTGGTGATGAGAAACTTACAAAAGCTGCTCTGCAGTGGCAGAATATCATTACTGGTGTAGGTCAGAGATTTAACAGTGTTACTGAGTTCCGTGAAGCATTGCGGAAATTTGCCATTGCTAATCAATTCGCATTTAAGTATATGAAGAATGCCAGTTATCGTGTGACTGTTAAGTGCAAAGCTGAAGGTTGTCCATGGAGAATTCATGCGTCAAGGTTGTCAACCACTCAGCTAATATGTATCAAGAGGATGACTCCCACTCATACTTGTGAAGGGGGTGTCCTAACTGCAGGAGATCAGGCAACAAAGACTTGGGTAGCAAGTGTAATAAAGGAAAAATTGAAAGTGCACCCAAATTACAAACCGAAGGATATTGTCAATGACGTTAAAAAGGAGTATGGAATTCAGTTGAATTATTACCAGGCTATGCGTGGAAAAGAAATTGCTAAGGAGCAACTTCAAGGTTCCTACAAAGATGCCTATAGTCAGCTGCCAAGTTTCTGTGAAAAGATACTTGAGGCGAATCCGGGGAGTATAGTTACTTTTACAACCAAAGACGATTTTAGTTTTCATCGTCTCTTTGTCTCATTTCATGCTTCACTGAATGGTTTCCAGCAAGGTTGCAGGCCTTTGCTCTTTCTTGACAGTATAGCTTTAAAGTCCAAGTACCAAAGTACGCTGCTAGCTGCAAATGCTGCAGATGGCAATGATGGTGTCTTTCCTGTCGCATTTGCTGTTGTTGATGCTGAAACCGATGATAACTGGCGATGGTTTTTACTTCAGATGAAGGCTGCATTGCAGACACCTGCTCCTATAACGTTTATTGCTGATAAACAGAAGGGTCTGAAGGAGTCTATTGCTGAAATATTTGAGGATGCTGTCCATGGTTACTGTTTACGGTACCTCACGGAGCAATTTATTGAGGAACTAAAAGGGCAATTTTCTTATGAGGTAAAGCGCATCTTGGTTGATGATTTCTATGCTGCTGCTTATGCGCCTACGCGTGAAGGATTTGATAAATGTGTTGAAAGCATTAAAAGTATTTCCATAGAGGCTTACAATTGGGTCATTCAATGCGAACCAGAGTGTTGGGCCAATGTTTTCTTTAGAGGCGCAAGATATAATCATCTGTCATCAAACTTTGGTGAACTATTTTATAGTTGGGCATCTGAGGTTAATGAGTTGCCTATAACCCAGATGGTCGATGGTATCCGGGCAAAGATAATGGAACTGATTAGTACTCGACGATCGGAATCTGACCAGTGGTTGAGTAGGCTAACCCCATCCATGGAAGAGAAGTTGGAGAAGGAAAACTTGAAAGCTCGCCGCCTTGAAGTTTTACTCTCAGGTGGTAGCACATTTGAGGTACGTGGGGACAGCATAAAAATAGTTGATATTGATCATTGGGATTGTAGTTGCAAAGGTTGGCAGCTATCTGGTTTACCTTGCTGCCATGCTATAGCCGTCATTGGCTGCCTTGGAAGGAGTCCGTATGAATATTGTTCCCGATATTTTACAGTTGAGTGCTACAAGTTGACATACACTGAGACATTAAATCCTGTTACAAGTTCCAGCACGCCATTGCCAAATGAGTCTTTACAGACTGTAGTGACAGTTAGGCCTCCCCCAACTCGTCGCCCTCCAGGACGACCTACAAAGAAGAAAACTGGTCCTCTGGACATTAATAAACGGCAATTGCAGTGCAGTAAATGCAAGGGCATTGGTCACAATAAAGCAACGTGTAAAGAGGTGTTGATGGAGCAGTAGGTAACATCTTGAACTTGCAACCCACTTGCTGATTTGTTGTGTTCTAATGTTTGCAATTTTCAGACTATTATTGCATGGCATATCTATATTCTTTGCCTTCACCATGAGTTTGTGTCCTCTTTAAAGTGAGTTTTGTACTTTTGTGGAATATTCACTTGCATGCCTTCTTTTTAGTGGAAAATCCATCTGTGGATTCATAATTCCTGTTTATTTAGTAAGTTGTCACTTGCCTGATGCAGAGCGATTTTATTCCATATAGTTTTAGTGTACAGTTTTGGAGTACCATGTATTCCTCCTTCCTTTCTAGGAGTTAACTTATGTGCTGTCACTGGACTTAAATATATTTGTCAACTTGTCTTTCCTCTGAATTGTTATACACTTAAAAATTAAATACTTTGCTCCATCCACGTTTCAGTCAAAAATTTCGAAATAACTTTTTTTAGGACATGCGTCAACTTAGACTATTGACATAACTTTTCCAAGTTCAACTGTTCAACAGCAAGAAAGCGCACAAATGAAATGTCTCAGGGAGCACAAAACCTGCATAATTATGTCTTCTGTAAAAACTCAGTCTTTACTTCCTGCTCCCACCTCTTATCTCATGCAATTTCATTCCTATCTTGGAGATACTTATGTTGTGAACAATCAAGGAAATTGTAGGCCTTGGCCCTTGATTGATAAGGTAGCTTTTATTCCTCATTTTAGATCTGCAAGCTTGATGCGGATGCTGCTTGATAGGTAGGGTTTCTGAATCTTGATGGTAGAGGAGAGAGAGGCCTGGAAGGGATGAAAAAATTTGTGGTACTCGATTTTACTCAGGTTACTTGCAACTCGAGTGTCCTCTTTTCAAGTTACCTGAATTGTAAAGATTTCCCTAAATTTTCTAAGACAGTGAATATAGTTGGTTTTTTGTAATAAACCTTCCCCAGTTGTTGAAAGTTACGATTTAGCCCTTTCCATAGTGGTTCTTTTGTCCGCCCTCGGTTTCGTTTTTGTACTGTAGGATGAAGAGTAGTAGTGGTGAGAATGGTGTTGTGGATGATGATGTGCATCATCCTGTTGTTAGTCATGAGTATGGGAACGGTTTGCCTGTGGAGAGTGCGTGGATTGGGACTAGGGATTATAGCTCGCAGCTTGTCGTGCACTCGTGCCTGAGGTGTTGGAGTTTGTTGAGAGGTTTGAGGGAGGGATTGAGGGGATTATGAAGAGGAATCATGAGAAGGTTATTGAGATGGCTGAGATGCTTGTGAAAGCGTGGGGGACGCATTTGGGATGCTCCGCTGAGATGTGTGCTAGTATGGCTATGGTTGCATTGCCGAATGAGTTGGGGGTTTTGAGTGATGAGGATGCTATGAAGTTGAGGTTTTATTTTAGGGAGAAGTATGGGGTCGAGGTTCCACTCTACTGTCCGCCACCTGTGGAAGGAGAGGTTGATGCTTTCACTGGGTATGCTCGGATTTCTCATCAGGTTTACAATACTTCTGGTGAGTACTACAGGTTCAGGGATGCTGTTAACGAACTTGTCCTAGAAGGGTTTACCTGTGCGCAACTCACTAGCTAGACAAGGTATGGCTCGGACTATTTTTGTTGCCTTTTGATTTATGGTGTCTGATGTTCCATTGTTTGTATTTCGCTATTGTCTTGCAACTGTGAATATTTCGGAATTGAGTAGTGTGCATTCACATATGTTGGTAAGTTGTGCATAAAAGGAATCAGGCTCTTAATTGCATACCCAGTTGTGTGGGTATATGCCTAAAAACATATGTAAAGAGCTCTAGCATGCATGATGAGAGTTCCGCCTGGAGATGGGTTTGCCAGTCAAATGATCGGGCATGTAAGTTAAGATGTTCCTTTCTGTTTAATTGACTGCTTGTCTCTCCCTCTGACTCTCCATTTTGGTGGTCGCCATCTTAGCTTTGTAGTGGGAAAGATGTAAGGAATCGTTTTCAAGGTTCACATTGCCAACCAACATAGATTATACTCTGTTTAAAGGAGTTGTTGATCTTGTGTTTAGTTTACTTGGGGTGGATTTAGGTGGGCGAGGGTGTTTCACAGGCACAGTACATTCTCCTGCTGTCTTAGCTGAGTCATTGTGAACTGAGGTCGTGAGTATTCGTATGTATTGCCAGTTACCCGCTTTGTTGTTGCACCGACACCTTGTGCTTCTCTGCTTCTTGCATCTGTAGCGTAAACACATGGTGCTCTCATATCTACTTGTTATGACGTTAATTGATATTGATGCTGGCATGTTGTTGTGCTCAGTGATGTACATGCTACTGTTTCTGTCTACTCCTCCCTGGGGTTCTGTGGATCTGGTACTGTGTTTTGTATTTGCCCTTGATGGTCTGCTGTTAATGCCATTATTGCCATTTTGTTAGTAACCTATTTTCCCTTTCTTGTGCCCATTTACCAACCGAAAAAAAAAGCAAACCATTCCTGATGAGATTTGTTGTTGCAGTAAGTTGCTGCTTGGCTGGCTGGCTACTAAGATGTTCTAATTTAGTGTTGTACAATTAGACATCATCTCACCAAATTCTGTTACCTTACTACATCTCCATTATACCCTCGTCCTGAAGGCTTGAAGTGAGGAGAGGATAGCATTGCAGCCAACCATTTGCTATCACCTTATCACCTTGCATGAACATTTATACTCTATAACTCGATCGAATAGAGAGAACATCACTAGATAGGAGTAGCCTTTTGCTAGTTTTTGATCCATAAAAGCTGTACGTTTGGACCTTTACTGGACATGTCATATTTTGAGGCCTCTGAGGGTACTTTTGAACTGAAAAGCAGATCCCTCCTGCGTTTATCTTCTTGTTTAGTGTACACTGGATATGAGTAGCTGGATTCCTTGAACATTTATGTGTCCAGCATGTTGAAACTACAGTGAATGAGTTACTTCTTAGCTCTGGAATTGGGATTATGATGGCCCAAATGAATCAGCTGTTTCTGTCATTTCTCGTCTGTTTATAATCAATCGAGCAATAGGCTGTATAATATGTTGTCAATCTAAGGTTTATGTGGTACATTCACTCTATTGTAACCTCTAATGAGGCTATCCCACTATCTGCCAATGACCCCCCCCCCTTTTTTTTTTTTTTTTTTCTGGTTCTCCGCTAGGGCACATACGACCTTTGTTCGGTTATGGCTAACTGCACCTGGCTCCCTTGCAATAAGTAGAATGTTGAGGATGACGGTTAAAGCTGTTTGGTTATAGTTTTCCTTGCTAATTGAGCATGTACTGTTTGAGTATCAAATCTCAGGCTCTTGATAGGAGTGCCTTTTAGAGCGGTGGCTTCAACTTCAAGTGTAGCAACTGGAAAATGTAATGACCCATCTCCCACTAATATTTAGTAATTTACTAGAAGAAGGCATTTCGTGCAGCAGTGCTGTTTACCAAAGATTGATTCTAGAACTCTCTTCGCTGAACACTTTACTGAATAAGTGTTGTCAATGTATTTCTGAAAAATGGTGACCATTTCTCTCTGTCATTTCTCACACCTTTTAGCGTTATTTTTATTTTTATTTATTTGTTATTTTTGGTGGGGGGGGGGGGTGTTGTTGTATCTGTTGTGTGGGCTTGTGGCACTGTTGAAAGATAGGCTTTTTTCCCACTCTTTGTGGTGATCTAACTTGGAAATTCGACTTTGCTGCGCTAGACCTTTCATTGTTGGAATCCTTGTATTTCAGGTAAATGGTGAATGTTACCCATTGAGAAGCTTTGATATATAGTCAGTCCTATGTTACTTGCTGCCTGACTGACTGCGCGGGATTTGGCTTCTCATGGATTTTCGTTCCTTCTACACTGAAGAAGAGAATCTAGTGGGTGTGGAATCCGTATTTGTACAGCCCTTTGTTCCTAGTGTTCTAACACAGACGGCTTGTTTGAGACGTCTTGTAAAGAATTATTGAAGTAGAACAGCTTATCCCGATGTAGTAGTTTCACTCTTTCAGTTCTTTAGCTTGAACTAATGGTCAGTCGTTGAGTAACTTCCGTTCCTAGCAATTTGCATCTTTGCTAATGAAGTAACAAAGGGATAGCTCGTTTCGTCTTTGGATTATCAACTCTCGCTGATACAATATCTACAGTTACATTGAGAGGAAACCTCTCTTATTCAGAAGTGTCTATCGACTCCTGCTGTAAGTCTGTAACAGGACCCAAACACTTCATTTTGGGCCAAACATGACATTTGCTCAGCTCGTAATATGGTCAAATCGACATTTGAAAACATTCTCAGACATTCTTGTCTTACAAGTTACAATTGCACCCAAATCTTACTCGGAGATATTGCATCTAAGCTAGGACAGTTGATACTTGATTGTCGTATGGCAACTAAATGGGGACAGTTGATAAATCATCGTGAATTCGTGATACTCATTTGTGATGAGGAGAATACTTACATGAGAGCGCTATGTGCTATATGTTTCTACAAGTCCGCAACGGTCGATAAAGCACACCTCGAAGTATAAAGTTCTACAATTCCATGTTGAACGTCTTGACTAACATTTGGTTCATCCATACATTAGAAGGTTTAAACTGATATAGCATGTGACTTAATTTGGTAGATGTATATACAATAAAACTATACAAGTAATCGAGAGAGCAACATAATACAAGTAATCGCCCAGGGCCCCCATAATCTCCCAGCCGGCCCTTATGAACACTTGGCTGCCACAAGCCAGTTATCCCTATGGTAACTTTTCTGACACCTCTAGCTTCATATTTCGAAGGTTTAAAGGATTGTTAGGCTACGCTTTCACGATTTGTATTCGTACTGAAAATCAGAATTAAACGAATTTTTCCCCTTCTGTTCTACACGAGATTTCTGTTCACGTTGAGCTCGTCTTAGAACACAGATGTGCCGCCCCAGCCAAACTAGCCAAACTCCCCACCTGACAACGAGAGTTCTAACTTCAACGAGCACAAAATTATTGACTTATGTTTGACGTTACCATCCAAAAACGAAACCCTCACGTGTTACATCTCGCACTTAACTCTTATCTTCCCCAAATTTCTTCTTCACTTTGTCACGTTTCTCTCGCGTGCTTTTCTCTCTCATAATAATCTGGGTTTGTTCAATCATATGCAGACAATACTTATCAGTCTTCCTTTCACTCCTCATTGAAATCCCACTTCAATTTTGACTTTATTTATCCAAAGGTACAATCTTTTTTCTATTTTAGCATTAATTTCATGTTTAATTTGCTAATTAGTGTATAAATTGGTTGAAATTATTGACTTTTTATGGCAATTTTGGTAGATTTTGATAAATGTTGATGTTAATTATGCTTAATTTTAAGTGCCCACTTGTTTTTTTATGTTGAATTGCTGATTTTGATTGATAATTGTGAGAATTGTGTTTGGAATTGTGTTTAATTGGGGATTAATGAATTAGGGATTTGGGAATTTGGGAATTTGGGGGTTTCTTATTTTGGGGAATTTGTGTGAGTAATGTGTTTTTAAAGGGAATTGTTGGAGTTTTTTGTGATGATGTTGAAATTGGGGGAATTTGATGCAAATTATTGTTAATTGGGGTAGATTATGGCTGGGAAGAGAGTTATTGCGATATGCCAGTCCGGGGGCGAGTTTGAGGTAGGCAAAGACGGTACAATGACTTATAAAGGTGGAGATGCTCATGCTATTGATATCGATGACGAGATGAATATCGGTGCCTTTAAAATGGAGGTGGCTGAGATGTTCAATTGGAGTAGTGATGCAATGTCTATCAAGTATTTCCTTCCCGGAAATAGGAAGACTCTTATTACGGTTTCTAATGATAAGGACTTGACGCGTATGATCAAGTTTCACAAAAGTTGTGCCACGGTTGATATTTATGTTGCGGTGGAAGAAACTGGTGTCCCTGAAGTCTCTAACATGCCTGCCAGTAGGTAGTTCTCTAGCTCTTGTGATTTCATAATTTTTTGAATTTTGCCTTTTGAGCGGCCCTTTAAACTGGAATGTCATATCTAGGTCAAGCAGAACTACTCTTTCTGAGTCAGTGATGCATCTCGATGTCCCTGTTGATGGGGTGGAGGATGCTGCTCATCCTGATGATGTGCAGTTTGTTGCTGCACCGATGGATGTTGGCGATACGGATGTGCATATCGAGTTGCCAACTGAAGTCTCACCGGTACTTCCACTCACTAGCTCTGCCTCTGGTGATGAGAAACTTACAAAAGCTGCTCTGCAGTGGCAGAATAACATTACTGGTGTAGGTCAGAGATTCAACTGTGTTACTGAGTTCCGTGAAGCATTGCGTAAATTTGCCATTGCTAATCAATTCGCATTTAAGTATAAAAAGAATGACAGTCATCGTGTGACTGTTAAGTGCAAAGCTGAAGGTTGTCCATGGAGAATCCATGCGTCAAGGTTGTCAACCACTCAGTTAATATGTATCAAGAAGATGACTCCCACTCATACTTGTGAAGGGGGTGTCCTAACGACTGGATACCAGGCAACAAGGACTTGGGTAGCAAGTATAATAAAGGAAAGATTGAAAGTCCACCCAAATTACAAACCGAAGGATATTGTCAATGACGTTAAACAGGAGTATGGAATTCAGTTGAATTATTTCCAGGCTTGGCGTGGAAAAGAAATTGCTAAGGAGCAACTTCAAGGTTCCTTTAAAGATGCCTATAGTCAGCTGCCAAGTTTCTGTGAAAAGATACTTGAGGGTAATCCGGGCAGTATAGCTACTTTCACAACCAAAGACGATTCTAGTTTTCACCGTCTCTTTGTTTCATTTCATGCTTCACTGAATGGTTTCCAGCAAGGTTGCAGGCCTTTGCTTTTTCTTGACAGTATAGCTTTAAAGTCCAAGTACCAAGGAACTCTGCTAGCTGCAAATGCTGCAGATGGCAATGATGGCGTCTTTCCTGTCGCATTTGCTGTTGTTGATGCTGAAACCGATGATAACTGGCGATGGTTCTTACTCCAGATGAAGGCTGCATTGCAGACACCTGCTCATATAACCTTTATTGCAGATAAACAGAAGGGTTTGAAGGAGTCTATTGCTGAAATATTTGAGGATGCTGTCCACGGTTACTGTTTGCGGTACCTCACGGAGCAATTTATTGAGGAACTAAAAGGGCAGTTTTCTTATGAGGTAAAGCGCATCTTGGTTGATGATTTCTATGCTGCTGCTTATGCGCCTACGCGTGAAGGATTTGATAAATGTGTTGAAAGCATTAAAAGTATTTCCATAGAAGCTTACGATTGGATCACTCAATGCGAACCAGAGAGTTGGGCCAATGTTTTCTTTAGAGGCGCAAGATATAATCATCTGTCCTCAAACTTTGGTGAACTGTTTTATAGTTGGGCATCTGAGGCTAATGAGTTGCCTATAACCCAGATGGTTGATGGTATCCGGGCAAAGATAATGGAACTAATTAGTACTCGACGATCGGAATCTGACCAGTGGTTGAGTAGGCTAACCCCATCCATGGAAGAGAAATTGGAGACGGAAAACTTGAAAGCTCGCCGTCTTGAAGTTTTACTCTCAGGTGGTAGCACATTTGAGGTACGTGGGGACAGCATAGAAATAGTTGATATTGATCACTGGGATTGTAGTTGCAAAGGCTGGCAGCTATCTGGTTTACCTTGCTGCCATGCTATAGCCGTCATTGGCTGCCTTGGAAGGAGTCCGTATGAATATTGTTCCCGATATTTTACAGTTGAGTGCTACAGGTTGACATACACTGAGACACTAAATCCTGTTACAAGTTCCAGCACGCCATTGCAAAATGAGTCTTTACAGAATGTAGTGACAGTTACCCCTCCCCCAACTCGTCGCCCACCAGGACGACCTACAAAGAAGAAAATTGGTCTTCAGGATGTTAATAAACGGCAATTGCAGTGCAGTAAATGCAAGGGCATTGGTCACAATAAAGCAACGTGTAAAGAGGTGTTGATGGAGCAGTAGGTAACATCTTGAACTTGCAACCCACTTGCTGATTTGTTGTGTTCTAATGTTTGCAATTTTCAGACTATTATTGCATGGCATATCTATATTCTTTGCCTTCACCATGAGTTTGTGTCCTCTTTAAAGTGAGTTTTGTACTTTTGTGGAATATTCACTTGCATGCCTTCTTTTTAGTGGAAAATCCATCTGTGGATTCATAATTCCTGTTTATTTAGTAAGTTGTCACTTGCCTGATGTAGAGCGATTTTATTCCATATAGTTTTAGTGTACAGTTTTGGAGTATGATGTATTCCTCCTTCCTTTCTAGGAGTTACCTTATGTGCTATCACTGGACTCAATTACATTTGTCAACTTGTCTATCTTCTGAATTGTTCTACACCTAAAGATTAAATACTTTGCTCCATCCACGTTTCAAGCAAATATTCCGAAATAAAAGTTTTAGGACATGCGTCATCTAAGACTAGTGACATAAGTTTTCCCAAGTTCAACTGTTCAACAGCAAGAAAGCGCACAAATGTGACGTCTTAGGAAGCACAAAACCTGCATAATTATGTCCTCTGTAAAAACACAGTCTTATCACATGCAAGTTCATTACTATCTTGGAGATACTTATGTTGTGAACAATCAAGGAAATTGTAGGCCGTGGCCCTAATTGATAAGGAAGGTAGTTTTTATATCTCCTTCTAGTGCGGATGCTGCTTGATAGGTGGGGTTTCTGAAATGTGATGGTAGAAGAGAGAGAGGCCTGGAAGGGATACAAAAAATGTGGTACTCGATTTTACTCAGGTTACTTGCAAGTTGCAACTCAAGTGTCCTCTTTTTTCAAGTTACCTAAATTGTAAAGTTTTACGCAAGTTTCCTAAGACAGTTAATATACTTGTTTTTTTTTTTTTTTTTTAAAAAGGTCTCCCAGTTGTTGAAAGTTACGATATAGTCATATGCTCGATAATGAAGCTTTTGCCTGATGGATTCTCTATTACTGCAATACGATGGAATGTTTTAACTTGAAACTCGTTTTTCATATCCGATTGCATCACCTATGTGACCTTTTTTTCCTTTATCCTCTGCCATGTGAAGAACCTTTGATAGTGATACATGACATAGTAGAATCATACCGTTGATTCTATGGTCATCGAGATGTTTAACTCCATACCAAGTGTTAGAATTTTAATGTTTTTTCATGTACATTTTTTATTCTCCATCTGCTTATGATCATGCTTCACAACACAGTTGAAATTTCCATTGTAATAACCTTCTATCTGACCTTTAACCGCGTTCAGTAACAGGTTGCCTGACTAGAATCATTTATCGTCTTTGTCAGGTTGGAAATATGAATTCTCAGGGTCAGGGGTTTGGTTCCCAATTCGGATAGCAAAGCTGGATAAATATTCTTACATTTCAAATGAATTTCCGGTTCAAAACAGCTTTCTGCTCTTCCGTTATCAATTCTGTGTTAGGAGGTCCAAGAGAAGTCGATACTAGGCTCTAGGGTTCATTTATTATTTTCTCTAAAGTTCCCCAAAGCCCTCATCAGTGATAGGCTTAAGGCTATGTGTGTATATATAATTTATTTGGCCTGTGTGATCCTGGTGAAACAAAGCTCTTTAACTTAACTTTCGGTATTTGCCCCCTCTTTTTTTTAGTCCTCTCTTGGACCTGTAGAATGTGACATTGTGTCGAAATCTGGTGAACCAACCCATTTGTTCGTACTCACCATCTTAATTTGTACCTGCACGACTGCTACTGTCATCTTGCTGCCTGCCCTGTGCGTCCTGGGAAATGTTTGCGTTGGAGAAATTTTGTTTACTCCGGAAGGCATCAGTTGTAAGACTAACTTCTAACAGTTGTTTTTGAAATCTCAAAAATGAAAAGCTTGAGACTTTATTTATTTAATTTTCCTTTTTCAGAGGATCAATGTTGTGTAAATATATAAAGTTTTAGTTCCTATAACTGTAGTTGAAAGTTTCCGGTTACAGACTCGGAAAAATCTCTGTTTTGCTTGATTGGCCTCAATATGAGCGGTACCACGCACCCGACCTTCCACTTCAATGCGGTGGTCTATCCGCACTTACGAAGGGAGGTAGTCTTGTGTATAAGCGTAAGATATTCTCGTTTTTTTCCCGTCGTAGATTGGGTTGGTCAGCAGACTCACCAATCATCCCCTTATGAATTTAATCTGTCCCAAAGAAAGCAACTTTAGTAGACAAAATGCGAGTACGTCCAATGTTGCAAGTACAACTTCAAGCTCAAGCGATAGAGATGTACAAAAGTAGTACATTATCACATACAGTTGTTGTAATACAGTACTACTCTTAGCTCGTGCAGTTGTACTGCATGAACTAATAGTACATTTTTCTGAACTGAGATTTCGGAGACAGTATTGCAGTACAAGTAATCATGTTTGAAAGTTAAAAGTCTAGTACTTCCAACTTTGCCTTATATATAGAACACCTCATCTTGTTGGAACTATTGTAACAAGTTCAAATCACATCTTGGTGTGCAACATGGGAAATTCAGGAGCATTTCTAAGTAATGTTAATTGGTAACAAATACTTTCTTTTTTCGCTTTCTCGTAATTTGTGGTGGGGGGAAGAGGAGGACGGGTAAAAAGCTAGGGAAAAGGTGGAGCATGAGATGGATCAACCAAGGATGGCTTGGTTGCTCCTCCCATGCACTGCCTCTTCCCTGGCTTATCCGTTTTTCGTTGTTACCTTACGGCTTACGCCTTAATGTTCCCCTTAATGTTCCCCCTTTGCCACATTGTTCTTGGGTCAGTTGTCCTTTCATCCTTTGGTATGGTAGCGCAATTTATTTATAGTACAGTGCTCTATTAAATTGCAGTTATAACACGTTTTTAATGTCTTCATTGAGCAAGCATGAACATCTGTAGATCTTGACCAGGTTGTGCTAATTTGAGCATTGGAGTTCTTTGCATATGGATGAGCTACATCCACCTCCCCTATTTACTATGATAACTACTTGTATTGTGCAATTGGTTACGTCTGACCTTATGCGGTAGCAACTTTTAGAATTTCGATGAGTGTTAGTGATTGCGACGGTCGAGTCACAATGTGACAATAGAAATAGAGTCTTACTTATCAGACATAATTCCACGACTAAAATCAATTGTTCCATAAGTGTGTAACACACATGCGCTAGATAATATATGACGAGGAACAGTCAATTTGGTAGTGGAATGAATTTTGGACTTGGACTGTCAAAATCAATTGCAGGTTGCAAACTGTCGAGCATTCGACACTCAATCATGCTGATCAGAAGTCGGAAAACACAAGTTTGTTACTACTCAGTGAAATGATAAGCAAACTCTGTTTTTTTTGTATTTTTTTTAAAATGTAAATTCCTACAGCTGTAATAATTGGTTTGAAGATGAGATTCGTATAGCTTGTAACTTTGTAAGTATGGAAACAAAGAAAGCAAAATTCTCATATAAAGCAGCATTGCTGTAAAATTTGATGGGGTTTTCACTTTTTGGCTAATTTGAAACAAACGCACATGTCATTCTATCGTTGATCACCATTCGTATTGATTACTCCCAAAACACGGTTTTAGTAACACACATTGTACTCAATAGTAATAATAGTTCATTTGTTGATCAACGAAAGACCATACAAATAAAGACATGACAAATTAAATAAGGATATGAGGAACGAACGAACACACAAGATATGCATACGTACCTAAGCTAGCTAGCTAAAAGACCATAACCATGCGACCATGCATGAGAAAACGAACAATGAGACCGTACCACATGACTACTTGACTCAAGATTATTATAAAACGAACACAAATCAACACAAGTTATTTCATGCAAACCCTAATCGAATTGAAACTGGACCTTCATGCATATCATGATCAGATCTCCTCTTCAATAATATTTCTATTTCTTCTTCTCAGATTTCTCCTTTTCGGCCAATTTATGCTTTTCGGCCAATTTCTCCAATTTTTTTGCAGACTTCTTTTCTTGCTCAATCATCTTCCTGCGGGCTTCTTCAAATTCCAGTCTTGCACTTTCTGCCCTTTGTCCTTCTGGGGTACGTTTATTACACTCCATTATGTGCATGCGATGAGCTTTCGGAGAACTAGCAGAAAAACCACACATCCTAAAGCAAGGAAACATGTTGAAGGTGGGTAATGAATGAGATATTGAAAAGCAGTGTGTATGAAGTAAATGGGTAGATAGCAGTGTGTATGTGTATGAAGAAAAATGCAAATGGAGAGTCCTCAACTTATATAGTAGTGTGCGTATGTAATGAAGGAAGAAGAAATAAATTTGAGTTAAGTACCAAAATGGTGACTGAACTTTGGCAAAATTTTGGGTTTGGTGACTGGTAACTTTTTCACGTGAGTTTGGGGACTGGACAATTGATACCCACTAATTAATGCCTAAATTAGATAGTAATTGATACCGAATATGCCCTTTTACAATCGAGTGCTACAAAGTAAAATCTTTGCTATGTACACTATCGATCATTATTCTAAATATTATCAAAGTAACTTAAAGTTGTACAAATATAAATCATGTATAAAGGTATATAATGATATCAAACTTATTGTAAAAGCTTGTCATTGTATCTTTTGGTCGCCGAATGAAAACTACGATGCTTATAATAGCGATCAATTGAGTACGTCGTCTCGCTTCCATGCAACATAAAATTACGAACTTCTTGCCCAGAAAGATGACAATTACCGTGGAACATCAGTTTACGTCAACTTTTGAACAACCAACTACCACAATTCATTCTCATTTATCTCACGCTCTGCAATGCAATTAGCAAGCGTCCTACTATTTCTAGAGATTTTCTGGAAATGGGAACAATAATTATTGTATCCTATGATCAAATTTAGAGTATTGTGGAAGTTGGAACAATTATGAATACTGGTTCCATTTGCATTATTGCATGATTCACGGGTGAGAGTATGAGACTTTAATTTCCTTTCATTCATTTAGGATGGCCATTACTCTATTACTATTTTCTAACATGGCCATTGATTTATCCAATATTAGGCAATGTGACTATGAGTTTGTATTTAGAGTATTGTGGAAGTTGGAACAATAATTATGAATACTTGTTCCATTTGCATTATTGCATGATTCACGGGTGAGAGTATGAGACTTTAATTTCCTTTCATTCATTTAGGATGGCCATTACTCTATTACTATTTTCTAACATGGCCATTGATTTATCCAAATTTAATTCATCAACATATTAGGCAACGTGACTATGAGTTTGTATTTAGAGTATTGTGGAAGTTGGAACAATAATAATGAATACTGGTTCCATTTGCATTATTGCATGATTCATGGGTGAGAGTATGAGACTTTAATTTCCTTTCATTCATTTAGGATGGCCATTACTCTATTACTATTTTCTAACATGACCATTGATTTATCCAAATTTAATTCATCAACATATTAGGCAACGTGACTATGAGTTTGTATTTAGAGTATTGTGGAAGTTGGAACAATAATAATGAATACTGGCTCCATTTGCATTATTGCATGATTCACGGGTGAGAGTATGAGACTTTAATTTGCTTTCATTCATTTAGGATGACCATCAGTCCATTACAACACTAGTGCGACGGAAACCTCGAGTCGAGGTAGTACAGCCCCAATCAATAACTATTTTCGAACATGGCCTTTGATTTCTCCAAATTTGATTCATTAACGTATTAGGCAACGTTACTATGAGTTTATATGAGAATCGAAGGTCGTGTAACTAAGAGGTATAAATATTTTGCTTCATCTTATTGGCAATCTTATTGGCAATTGATCTAATCAAGGTACCACAACCTAACTCGGGGATTGGATTATATATCCTGAATTGAACCATTACCGCAATCACTCGACGTACGATATTGAATTAGTCATCAGCATGCAGTAACAAAAACATAAAAATAAATTAGTTAATTGAGTTTGTATCTGCTAGTATGTAGTAGTGGACTAGTGGTGGTTGCTGGAGGCAGCACGCATCTAATGTGGATCAACTTATAGTAACCAAGGGGGGTAAACCAGTAAAGCAAACAACCTTTTGAATTCAATAGCAGCTGGCTTAAGCTCTGAGCGAGCAACGTGATAGGTGGGTTGCAACACACTATCGGAAACAGACCATCGGCAGTTAAATCTACCTGCACCAACATTATCGAGCTGCCAAATAGCTCAAAATAAGAGGAAAACCACTTGATTTTCAAGAATACTATTTCAGGCATACATTTCACACAAGATGAATACAAATCAGAGTTATGCTCTCTAAAGGGAAAATGAAGAAAACCCTGGGATGGGGCTGGGGCTGGCGAGATTTTGGTGGGGTTTTGGGGAGGAGAAAAGGAAAATTTATTGGGTTGCTTGGGAGAAGTTGTGTAGGATGAAGAGTGAAGGAGGTCTCGGCTTCCGTCATCTCTCGTCCTTCAATGTAGCCATGCTTGCGAAACAAGGCTGGAGACTCATGCAGTATCCTAATTCTCTAGCAGCCAGACTGATCAAGGCAAGGTATTTTCCTTCCTGCGACTTTCTTGATGCGAAAATTGGTCACCACCCTAGTTATGTTTGGCGGAGTATTCTCGAGGGGCAGACATTATTAAAGCATGGGTGCAGGTGGCTCATCGGGAATGGCAAGCAAGTTCGGCCTTGGGTGGACAATTGGACGATGTGTCCTCCATCCTTTCGGCTTATATCTCCGGCCGATGCAGTTGAGAATGAGATGGTCAGTGACTGGATTGACGAGGAGACAAGTAGATGGCGTGAAGATGTCGTAAGAGCAAAACTTTTGCCATTCGAGGCGACTGAAATTTTGCGTATCCCTATATGTCCGAGCACAGAAGATAAGCTAATTTGGCATTTTACTACGGATGGCCACTACTCTGTGAAATCGGGCTATCATTTTTTTCGATGGCGTGAACAACTGGACACAGGGGGTGTTGGTTCAAGCGTAGATACCTTGGCTCCCTTTTGGAAGCATCTATGGAAACTTAAAATTCCTCCAAAGGTAAGATCATTTCTATGGCGAGCATGTAACAGGGCCCTGCCTAATGGTGCAAACTTGCAAAGGAGGGTTCAGGAGGTGGACCCGACTTGTTCCCGCTGTCATTGTAGGGTAGAAACTGATTTGCATGCTCTATTATTCTGCCCAGAGGTGCGATTGGTTTGGGCTGGTGTGGATATTAACCCTGAAGAAGAATGGGGTGAGGTGAGAAGCTTGAGAGACTGGATTTCGTTGGTTATGGAGGATAATAGGGGTGAGGAGTGGAGAGAGAAAACTTTTGTATTGCTATGGAGCCTGTGGAACGAACGAAATACAGCCTTCCACGGTAAAAAATGTCGTGAAGTATGGCAAGTAGTGGAAGGAGCGTCCAGCTTGTGGTGTGCCTATTCGGAGGCGTATGATCAGTTGCATGATAAACGCGCTCAAAATACGACAAGCCCAGATAGGTGGACGCCTCCGAGCGAGGGTACCTGGAAACTAAATGTTGATGGAGCTACCTTCGGTGACAACGGTTGTGGATTAGGCTTTGTGTTACGCGGCTCTCAGGGGGAAGTTTTACTTGCAGGGTGTCATCAATTCCGTGAGCAGTGGGAGCCTATAATTGTTGAAGCGAAAGCTATGGAATTTGGCTTGCGAATGGCACGACAACAAGGTTTTAGGAATATAATTTTGGAATCGGATAATCTGCAATTAGTGTCAATGGTCAAACGTAGTACTATGCCCTTGTCTTCCTTGGGTAATATAGGTAAGGTTTTGCTTGATTTGTTTAAGGATTTTGAGTCGCTAGTTGTTGTTCATATTAGGCGAGGGGGTAATCAAGCAGCTCATTTTATTGCTCATTTCGTGCCGCTCGATTATTCCTGTAGGGTTTGGGTGTATGGTGGCCCGGAAGGGCTTCTTGATGTAGCTTCTGCGGACTTTATGTCCACTTATATAACATAATATATTTTGCGTTTTGTCAAAAAAAAAAAAAACCCTGGATGTGCAAGCAAATGCACAGATTAAAACAGCCTCTGAAATTCAAGTTCTAATTTCAATATTCAAATTTTAAAATGCAAACTGGTTTACAGGACAGCATTAGGAAAGATTGAAATAGCATGCAACGTTAAGATGAGAACTATCAGACATCGACCAAACAGAAAATGATATATAAAAATAAAAAGTGTTAGATCAAGAGAGCTAAACACAAACGTGGACATGAATTATCAGTGACATTGGCATCACAACAACTAATCATATGCGAGTATATTTCAACAACTGAAAGTTTAAATATAAAAAAACACATACAGAAGATTGCTGGTTGCAATTGTGTATCTAAATTTTAATCCAACACCATGATTCATATCAATAACTCAAACCAAGTTGAACGAAAACATGACCAAATGACCACTTAAATCAGATTCCAATAGCCACTTGAATCAACCAATTCACAACAAACTTATATCTATGGACTCTGGACAAGTAGTCAAAGCATAACAGAAGGTGTAACCTCTTACTCAGAAGCTCCCCTTCCAAAATTGCCCGAGTCCTTTGTTTTGGAGGCGATCTGAATCGGGCCTGTGTTCAACCAAAAAGAGTAAGTACCATGGAATATTAACACAAACGGGACTAACTTAACAGATTAGTACTTTCTTTGCTCTCTTCTTTCTCTTGTAGGAATGATGGTCGATTAATTATTAACAGTGAATGGAGCCCAAAGTAGAGACTCCGTTAAACTTCTACGATTAATTTTTGCTTTGACGATTTTTAAACCTACACACTGACTCTATCAATCAATCATCAATGATCTTCTGGTTTAAAAACTTTATCCATTCATATTCAATAGCACCAAAGCATTCTCCAAAATGCTCGAGAGCCTAATAAGAAGGACTGTGAAAAGTCATGGTCAGTTACCAGGTCAATCAAAATACCAGAATCAAAATATTCTATTCTATACATGATTGTATATGATGACTTTGACTTAGAATGAGTGTATTGGACCTGCTGTTAGACTCCTTCAAGAGCAAGCCACATCATTCTATTCTATTCCGATATTCCGTAATCTTATGGACTTTGACTAACACTTTCTAGTCCTAGCGTAAACCTAACAAATGATGAATTTCAACCTAAAAATCGACAATATTTGACCTACTGGCCTAATGGAAGCTAGACTTTTCAACTCATACATTTGGATGATCATATCAGGAAAAAAAAATGACAAGAGGTAGTGTACACCTTTCAGAAGGACAAGCTTCAAGGTTTCAATCTATTGTCTTTCTAGATAAACAGGGATTTGTATGAGTATAAGATCATAAATTCAACAAAAGCAATTTCAGAAAATATATAATGGCACTCATGAACAAATCATCTTGTGTTGCTACTTTGCCACTTGACCCTAGGCCCAATCAAACCTCCAATTCAGTACAGACCCGCCCCCCCTAAAAAAAAAAAAGAAACAACCCTCATGAAGGCAAAATTTTCACCAATAACTCAACCAAAGATTGATCCGATTAGCCTCTTACTCAATAATCTATTGAAATAAAGAAAAAGAACGACTTACAATATGAAAGAAGAGGTTCCTGCATTGTGGAGGGCTCATACAACCCTAGAAATGAAATCAAGAATAAAAATCAAAATAAAAAATGTGAGCTCAGGGAGCTAATGCCAAAGCCAAACCAACAATCACAGTTCTATGTCATATATTCCCTTTTTTTTACGTTTACAATCAAAACAACAAATGAACTAACTAATTATAAGGGAGGAATAGAAAGTATACTTTCGAAGCCAAAACTGATTAAAAGGGGGGAACAGAAAGTATACTTTCGAAGCCAAAACTGATTAAAAGGGGGGAACAGAAAGTATACTTTCGAAGCCAAAACTGATTAAAAGGGGGGAACAGAAACAACAAAAGAGGATCGATCAGATATCAAATTACACAAAAACGCTTGTTAAACACACCAGATCGGATCCTAGATGAACCGCAAATTATACCATGCTCCCGGGAGCACAAGGAGCTCCCCTTTACTAAACGCACAAAATCCCCCCAAACCTAATGTAAAACACCATATGAAATCCTAATGTCACAAACCCCCAAAATCCCTATAACGAAGAATTCTCATGCCCAATAAAAAGGTGAAATCAGAATATAAGATAAGCTACATACCTCTTTAATGTGGGCATCGAACTTCTTGGAAATCCTAGTGTTTCTCGCTAGTGTTTGTACGTTTCAAGGTATAAAAAACCCTGACAAAATAAAAATGAGCAGAAAAAGTTAGAAATAAACAAAATTGAGATTATGTTTAACAAAATCCACAAAACCACGATTCAGAAAAATCAGAAATCAGAAATCAACAAAAATCAAAAACAAAAAATCCTTGGGAGGAAAAAAAAAACGCCTAATTAACCAATTGAAATTAACAGAAATTGAACCCAAATAACACTAAATTAACAGGTCAAATCATCAATTAACTCATAAGATAGTGTAAACAGTATTAAAAACAAACTAAAATCAATCTAATTAATCTACAATGAAAAAACATCACAAACATCAAACTAAAATCGAAAACTCTGAGTAACATGAGGAACCGATCGAACTTACCCGGAGGAGCAGAAATGACTGCACATATCCATGGATTTCGATGAGTTCATAGCTCAAAAAATCGGCTCAATTTTTCTGGGTATTATTGTTAATCCAAAAAACCCAAATATTGGCTATGGGTAATATTGTGAATTGAAGAAAAAAATTTATGCTGATTGGGTATCTTGAGGATCAATTTCGAAAACAATTATTTGTGAATTTGTGATGTTGAGATGAAAAAGGTGGGAGGAGAGAGAGAAGGAAAGCAGATGGGGAAGATGAATGAAAGGCCACGTCAGTCCATGTGTTAACAGTTATTTTCTTCGGCTCTTCATCTTCATCATCTACTCAATCCATCATCTTCAGCTCGGATAAGCTCTAATTTATCCCGTTTTCTTGAAAAATTATCACAGGTCGGTATTTGATATGTTTTTTTCAAGTTTAATTATGTCATGGGTACATGTTTAATTGATTTAAAAGCTTTGTTTTTTGTGTGTAAAATATCGAAAATAAATGGATGCAGCCAGCTGATTTGTTTTAGATTGTAATGTTTTAGTTCCTTGATGAAAATCTGGTTTTTATTTTTTTATTTTTTTCGTATTCATTAGATGTGTTTTATGTTAGGGTTTCATATTTTTTTGGTTGTTTCATGTTTATTTTTATATATTTTTTTTTATTCTTTGTCCCTGTTTGATCGGTTTATTAGGATATAGGAACTAGTTTAAAGTAATGTTGGTGTGGCATAGAGACAGGGTAAAAAAAGGGAGTGTGAGGTAAATGGTGTTGCAGAGGTTCAGATTTGAAGGAACAGAGCTTGAATGAGTAGAAAAGAATGAGTTATAGAGAAATGCAAAGCTCTGGTTGTAGTGTCTTATTGCTTTTGATGAAGATTTAAATTGACCCAAAGTGTTCTTTATATTCACATTTGTTCAATCTTTTTGTAGAATTTATTCTGATTGCTTTATTTTTTTTTCTTTTTTCCTGGGAATCGCAGAGTTATTGTTCATCATGGTGGACTTTGGGAAGTGATTCCGAAATTGAAATATGTTGGTGGCAGTAGAACAAGTTATGATAACTTGCCTAATGAAATTGATGCAACATTCATTACAACACTAATTGAGATGTTAGAACATGAGGATGTTGTTAAGATATATTGGTTGGATCCACAGGGACTAGGTTCCTGCACAATGATGATAGTTTTGCTCCTCTCATTGCTGTCTTGAATCTTGGTGTAGAGATTCATATCTACTGTGAACATGGTAAGAATCTTGACATCAGTGATGCGGATGAAGTTGAGGGGATCATTGATTTGAATCAAGGTTACTGAGCTGCTTGGCATGCAACTTAGTAGCAATGTCGCACAAATAAGGCATGCACCACCGAATCGCAATGCATCAGTAACAAGCAATGCACTTAGCAGTTGTAATGAAATTGATTATGATGAAATTGGGAGTGATATTGATGATGATGAGCTCACTAACGCTAGATTGGAGATTCAGAATGCAGGGGGGGAGTTGGAAAGGCTTGAAATTGAACTTGGTAGAGTTAGGACTGAGGTTGTTGATAGTGACTATGAGGATGAATCTGATTTAGACAACTCTAGTGAGTCTAGTGAGGAAGATGAGTATGGATATATAGCTCCCCCACTCGTGACTCATAAGAGGAAGAGGGTTGTGGTGTATAGGGATACTGTACGGCCTGAAGAGACTGTTTTCAGCCTCGATCAGGTCTTTGACTCCGCTGAACAGTTCAGAAGGGCATTGAAGAATTACAGTGTCTGTAATGGATTTGAAGTGGAATACACTAAGAATCATCGAGATAGGATTGGTGTAAAATGTAAAACAGAGGGGTGTCAGTGGAGGATATGGGCTAGCACTGATAAATGTACAAAGAGTTTACTGTGAAAACTCACTTGAATGAGCACTCACATGGGAGGCAGAGGGTTGTGAGCAAGATATGTTATAAGTGGGTTGCTGAGAAATATGTTAGCAAGTTCAAGATAAATCCTTCCATTAAGGTTGCAGAGATTGTAGAATGGGTGAAACTTGACTTTGGCCTCGTTGTGTCGACTTATTTGGCTTATATTGCTAAAAAACTTGCAATAACTAATATATTTGGTGAATATGAAGAGCAGTATGGGTTGCTCAATGAATATGCAGCAGAGATTATGAGATCTAATCCTAAAATCAATGTCAAATTCAAGTTGGAAAGCAATGTTTTTCAGAGAATGTACATAGGGTTTGATGCTCTAATTCAAGGCTTCAAGGCAGGGTGTAGGCCATTCCTTTCAGTTGATGGTTGCTTTTTGAAAGGACCGTATGGTGGACAGTTGCTAGTAGCTGTAGGGAGAGATGGGAACAATCAAATGTTCCCTATAGCATGGGCAGTTGTCGAATCTGAATCGGAAGATAGTTGGTGTTGGTTTTCAGGTCTTTTAGCTGATGATCTTGGAACCATTGATGGTGCCGGTTATGTCGTGATGAGTGACCAACAAAAGGGGCTGTTAAATGGTGTTGATGTGGTGTTCCCAGCAGCTGAGAAGAGATGTTGTGCTAGACACGTGTACATGAACTTCAGGGGAATCTTTGGTGGTAACAATGAGTATAGGAAATGGTTCTGGAGAGCAGCAAAGTCAACCACTGAGGTACAGTTCAAAGAAAACTTGGAGCAATTGAATCTGCTATGTCCTGCAGCAGTAGAAGATTTGCTCACAAGAAATCCTGAAAAGTGGTGTAGAGCTTACTACACATATGTGTCAACATGTGACAATGTTGACAACAATATGAGTGAGGTATTCAATGCCTACATACTCAAGTCCAGGTACAAGCCAATCATTTCTATGCTCGAGGACATTAGAGAGTCCCTAATGGAGAGACTTCACAAGAAAAGGGACTTATTAGCCAACAAGAATGTCTCTGTGTGTCCTAGGATTCAAAAGCAGCTTGAAAAAGCAAAACTAGACGCAAGAGGTTGGTCTGCCTGTTGGAATGGCGATTATGACAAATGGACTTACAGCGTGAGGGACGGGATATCACAGGATAGGCATGTAGTTCACTTACTAGAGAGGACATGCACTTGCAATTCTTGGCAATTGAATGGCGTCCCCTGTAATCATGCTGTTGCTGCTATATGGCATAACAAAGAGGACCCTGAAAAGTATTTGTCTGAATATTACTTGAAGTTTTATTATTTGAAAGCTTATCAGTTTAGTTTGGATGCTTTGAGAGGTCCAAAGCAGTGGGAAAAATCAGAAATGCCACCCATACAGGCACCACCTAGGAAAAAGGTGAAAGCTCAAAGGCCTACAACAGCTAGAAGAAAATCAGTTGGTGAAGAGTCAACCACCAAGTCCTCAAAGAAGGGGCAACATCAGACTTGCTTCTATTGTGGCCAGAGTGGTCACAACAAGAAGAAGTGTAAATTGGATGATGAGAAAAAAGCTAGAATCATAGAGGAGAAAGAAAAAGCCGATGCCACAAGGAAAAGTAAATGGGAGGAGAGCCAGAAAAAAAGCACAAGCTAGGAAGATCCAAAAAGCTGCTCACCAAGAGCAAGCCCTGAAGCAGAGAGTTCAATCTTCCGCAGCACCAAAGAGACCTCAAGGATCAACACCAATGCACAATAGAGGATTTGGTCAGCTTACATACCCTAATGGATTCAGCAGACCTGCTACTGTAAGTCTTTGTTCTAAATTATGATTATCTTTGTTTGTTATTTTGGTTTTTGTTAGTTTTCATATGTGCTAAGTATGTGAAAAACAGATGCCAAGGTGTGAAAGAAGTCCTCAACAAACGCCACAATGCCCACAATCACCACCAAGGAGGAATGTGGCTGTGTACTCTGACTTTGAAGGGTCACAGACCTTGCGGTCGATAACACCTATACATGATAGAGCACCAATGGTTTCATCTCAATCAGGGTCATCATCAACGACCCCCCCCCCTTTCCTTGACCCAAAAGGCAGGCCGAGCATTAGTAGCCATGCCTTACGTGTAAGCAAGTTATCTTACAATTTGACTCTTGCTTCACAATTTCAGTCTGGTGTGTTTTAGCTAACTGACATGGTTGTTTGATTAAGGAACTGGCACAAAACCGAGCTTCTGCCATGAACAAGAATAAAGGCAAATCTTGTGTGACCTTTGACATATAAAGTAATTACTCTACATTTCAATTACCTTTGAATTTGTTGAACCTAGTGGCTTAGGCAAAACTGACATGCGTCATTTCAGGTTGGACTTTTTTACGATTTACTAAAATTGCTGTCGGATTGGATTGGATCTTCTGAGCTGCTGAGAAGTAATTTTTTGGGTGTCTTTTGGCTCAGTAGCTGCAATTTGTGATTAGGTCCATAGTATTAGCTGTTAGGTTTTGATAAATCTAATTGCGGAAAAACTATCAAAACAGTCCAAGATCTCTCACATGTATTAACATGAATCTGCACATATTGACATACCTCTTGTAGCGTGAATTCTCGTATAAAATATAATATAATCAATTAGGAGATCAGGACCTCAAGTGTTGCCCCTCTACCAGTATCCACACAGCTGGATCAGATCCTTAGGAGCTTGTCGGCTACAACAATGGAACGAACCATTCTTCCATGCTCATCAGTCTACATCGACCCTCTTAGGGCTCACTTTAGGTTTTCTCTCCAATTCCTTAATTATCTCTGAGATAATCCCACCGATAAGAGTTTTGCACAAGGTAAATATATATACTCATATATTTCCTAAACTCCGTACATAATTAGGAAACCTCGAATATACTTTCTCTAATCTAATTAGGAAAGTCCATATATGCAAAATACTATTTCATTAGTATTTCCATAAATATAGAAAGACTGATTAACCTGATCCACACTTAGTGTGTGTGACCCAGTAGGTCCAATTACATTTAGCAGCTGATCACCGATCAACAAATCATAAGAGGTTTTTAGCCTAAACATTATGATTACCTAAACGTAATTGAATTAATTCACTCCGTAATTAATTACCAAACTATTTGACAACTTGATCGAAGGACATACTCCTTCAATCTCCCACTTGTCCTTAGAACAAGTGGTCAATCGCATTCCCTTGTCACTTAATGTCTTATTTGAACATAAGGTAAGATTTCATGTCATCCTTATATAGTTCAAATGTGTTTCTCGAATCTGAGATGAACTGATAAAACAAATGATTATCCAAAATCCATTTGAGCACGGCCATGCATTTTCAGTTCCAACTCTTCGAGTGGCCCAAAAGACAACAATCCCACAATGGGAGGACAATTCCAATCTTGCACACTCAAACCTCTTCACTAAGTTCATAGTAATCCGAATATTACCTTTATGACCTCCTTTTACGGCACGATGTTGGGCAATATCACAGCTTACCAATTCCCAAGTAAGAGAAATGATGTACTCATGTTAAGAAATCGAGTCAACATAGTTAATGTGAAATTCTCATAATGACTTTACATCCCTTAAAGAATATTCACATAAGTGGGCCTGTTCAATATGAATCCTAGTTCATATCCATGCAAAAGATCCATGACTTTCAAGTCCCAAAACTCATGAAACAGAGTTAATGAATCGACTTGCATACTAGTCATAACAGTCATTAGTGTCCACGTTTAATGACTTAGACTAGGAACAACTATAATCTAAATTCCAGTTCACGAAAGCATTTCATAATCAAGACCTCATCTTGACAGCTTATGGACAAATAGATTATTTTGGACATACATTTAACACTAAACCAAAATTAAATGTAAAATCGAATAAATATCGATTAATGATAAATGTCAATATTGTTTTACAATCATGATTTCCTAATCATATTTAAAACAATAATTTCAATAGAATCACAACCACTCTCCAAAGTGTTTGATTACATTTGCCGTTGTATGCTTCTCATGCATAAATTTCAACAACAGTTTAGTTAACAGAATAAAACCATTTTAATCCGTACTTACTTTGCTAATCCATAATATCAGCAATCTAATCAATTAGATGATATATAAATTTAAAATCTCTAAGAATCTGATCATATTGGTTCCTTGTACCAAGCAAACCATACAAACGTTCAACCATGAACAATCTGATTCAAATTTTCCACAACAACATCATTTCCACTTTCATAAAATGAAAAATATATCTTTGGTTATTCGAGCACCATAAGATATATTTGATCACACACAATTGTGATTCACTTAAATTGGTATCTTCTCGCCATACTCCAAGTATACGAAACAACAAGTACATAATAGTAAGTTTGATAGATTTACTACAAATCCATACATTAAACTACTCATCATTTCTCTATCATCATATGTCCAACGACATTGAATCTTGTAGAGAATCTAATGAATGAGTTATGGAAAGAAAACCTCTCTAAGAGTTTTCTAATATTGAATTCAATAAGCTTTACATCCAAGTAAACACTCCCACTAAATTCAACATCTCACAAGATTTATTCCAATAAATCTTGATGCCCAATCTGTACTTATTTCCTTCTACTTTCTTCATTTAGAAATTACACCATGTTACGTCATCCAAAACCAAAACACATGAAAATTCGCTTGAAAAACAACATGTGACTATCACATAAAGTTAGAAATATAATTATGCTCCCACTAAACTTCTTGTCTACACAAGATGGACCTTCATATCTTAGAAATCAACTTCTAAAGTTGTCTTTTTAAATTGAGGATTTTAACTCCTAAATGCTCACATGAATCCATCACTTGGATTCTTAAGCTAACATCATTTCCTAGCGTTAATCGGATCAACGAAACATTTAAAATGCGCCCATACACATCTTCTTCCAATACCCATCTAGGAAGCGGTTTCGATATCCTAATGCCAAATCTCATTACTATAACGAGTTGCATTAACTAGGTTTATCCAATGGATTTAAGTAAAACACTATGTTATCATCCTTGTCCATTTTATCCAATAAAATTCATTTACACGTGGAGCCACTCCGTTTCGCAAATCAACCAAGTTCTAAACTTGAACTTTGGACATTAATCCATTTCAAAATTTATGGTCTCAAACCAATGGAGTTTTGACTTGTCATATATAGCGTCTTTAAGGTTTAAAGGTTCATATAACTTTCTAAAAGGTACATTAGAATTATGAGTAGTACAGATCTCCAAATCTATTTCTCAAAATTCTTTCCCTTTCAAACCTATATGGTGTATGTTCGTTACTATGACTACATGTTTCTAAAACATTAGTCATATCCCGTTTCCTCAATTCTCACCAAAATTTTAATTAGGGTGACATATTAGGATAAGGTATGTTTGAACTATTTGTTGCTCATCTCGAATCTAATCGAGATAGACATTTCTCCCACTTGTCATTTTAGAAAGATACATTCTTTCCAAAAAGACACAACACTTTGAGCAACAAATGCTATGTTCTCAGTTGTTGGAGAATAAACCACCATGTTTCTTCTAAAGAAACACTAATCTGATTATAAAGCAAGCTTATTTGACACACCTTGTTACAAATAACTTAGCAACTTCAGATTTTAAGACAATCTAGGAACTATTTCTTTCATATGTATATAGAGTCTTTTAAACTGTTATTGACAAAATATTGTTTAGTGATTCACAATTTATAAGGTAATTTCCAAAAAAGATAACTGAAGATTTGGGTTGACTTATCATGGATCAAATCATACCTAGTATGATTTTAATTCGTCACTCAGTCACACATATCTTGGTGTTCTAGGTGGAATTAATGTGGAACTTTCCACAATTTGCTCATGATAGTCTTCATTATATTGATCTAGATATTCACCATCTCAATCTAATTGAATGGCTAATATCAAGTGTCAAGTTGATTCTATATTTCATTTTGAAATTCTCTAAACTTTCCAAAAGTCTAAGACTTTGATTTCACATAAATATAACCATATTTATTTCGCATTCGTTAATGCAATGAAATAACTAAATCCGTCATTTGTGGTTGAACTCATTGGATTACACAAAGTGTACTCCCAATTATTCATTAGCTATCACCATTTCTAAGATGTGATTTCCGCTTTTATCACTAAACATAATCTGCATATGTCGAACGACTTCAAGTCTAACGACTCAAGAATGAATCTTAATTCGATGCAATGACTATTTACATGATAAAACAACGCTATTCACAAGTTGGATTTGAATCAGATACTACCCAATTATATATTTATGTCATAAAATGTTTCCAAAACAACGAATTTTCATATCTATTATAAAGCTAAATCAAGATTAAAACAACTATTGCTTTATTCTTAACACGTAGGCCGGACTAACCTCCCACTTAAACAAATATCTACTTCAACAAGTATCTAATACATTTGGTGTAGATATTTTGTGCTAAGATAATGACATAAATAACTTTAATGAAATACATTTTCATTCTTCTTATCTTCCTAGAGAACGATGTCCTTGACTAAACCTTAGCCAACATTGGGAAAAATTTCAAATTGTTATACATTTTCAAAATGACCATCATTTTGAGCACCAGAAACAAATTTATTTTCCATTTTCGATCCAATGATCAAAACTCTCTAGTGTGTCATAACTCTATCCTCACACTCACTTGAACCTTGTTCATGAGTTGTAGAAAAACGTTATCAGCAAACATTATCTAATAATAATTGCTCACACTAGACACATAGACATCTACTCCATATCATTTCGGCAATCTTCTCAATGGCCATAGCCAATCGTAAAAAAGAATACAAAATTATTATCTCCAAGATATAATTTTTCTCCTTCCACTTGAAAAACTATTCTCAAGTTTCGATACCAATTGATTAAATTAGTGTCGTCCACAATCATTCCAAAAGATTTGAACTCAACTCAAATTATTGTTGTTGTTATATTGCAAAGTATCTAACATTTATCAAATAAATAACAAAATTGAAACATTTTAAGTTATTTAACACTTTATTCCATCCAATGCTCTACAAGAATAAAATGACTCCAAGATCCCAATTACTTGGATTAAGCAAGCTTTGGCTTGACACTTAAACCAATTAACTTAGGTAAGTAATCCCATTACTAATTATATCCAATATAATTCCTGGTTTGTAAGTCACATCCAATGTTAAACCTACTCTTTTGCCTCAACATCTAAGGACTCCTTACTAATATTGTCGAGTTAACCAACTTAACATGTGAATCTCTTTATAGACCCACCCGTACTTATCCCCAGATTAGAAGTGATACCTTGCTTTGGCAAAACCTATCACTAGTGATCGAGGGTTTCATTGGTGTTACTTGTTGGAAAGGCAATAAACTCAATATTAGTAGAGATTTCGATTTATTATATGTCTAACCTAAACTCTAGTGAACTCTTACGAGATATAGGTGACATGCATAAATCGTAAAACGCAATAAAATACCAAATTAAATTGCGAAAATTAAATGTGATCCTAGTATGGCCCCTAATCCTAAAGATCTAATCTTCAAGACACCTCCTGGAAGCTTTGGATCTCATCCACGCCATTACATGCCTTATCCACTATGATTCGCCTTGCAATGATCAATCTCCATTCCAGTTGTAATTACATTTGATTAACGGTTCGCAGACCGTAAAAACAAAATTAAATAATTACAAAAAAAATTCACGATTCGCAGATCGTATTTAAATTACATGAATACAAAACAGTACGCAGACTGTATTTACTATCCTATTTTGGGCCATACAAGTCACCTCATGCATAAACCATTCATACATTCATTCAATCACTTCTAAAGTGATTGACCCAGTTCTAATATATCGATTATTAAAACTCATATCATGCATTTAAATAATATTAAACACATAATAACAATCATGCATGCTAATTAATTAAACAATTCTAAATTAATAATTAATATACAAAATTTGAATTATCGATTTATTGTGTCAATATCAAATAATTCCAAATTATTCAATATAAATTGCAAATTGAGCCCATCTAATGCCTCTTTTAAAAAACATGCCCCATTCATGCCATCAATTTGGACTGTCCAAATAAAATTTCTCCCACTCAAATTGACAATTATTTTTCTCAAATAAAATTGTAGTTGGATCTAACCCAAATTACATGAGCAAAATAAATAACAATCCTCCACCATAATGGACTGTTTTACAATAGTTAAAACAACTTTGCTGCAAAAGGAACTTTGGTCAAGTCAAACTAAATGCCATGGCATCTAAATCAGGCATTTAACTTTGTTTCTAAAACACGCATCAGACCGTATTGGCCAATATCAACCCAGCTCCTCATGTCGACCCAGTCACGATAGTTCGTATATCATCCATCTAAGCCTAGCGCAGTTTGCATTATGGCCGTCATTGTGATCGAGCTTTTGGGCCTAGCCACCATGATCGAATCTCAATGACCATCTTAAGTAACACGAACCCAGCTCATGTTTACAACCACCGGCTTGTTGATTCAGACCCGCACGAACCCAGCACGCCGGCGTCTATTCTTGAATTCCAATCCCTACGCGACTACGCCTGCGTCTCAGGCTTCGTTTAACCAAGGCGGCGCCTAGCGACTTAAAAACAGCCTCGTCATACGCTCCCCTCGAGTCGCTCGAAGCCCAGCTTCGACGCCTCTTGGCCATCTTTCGTGTCGCGTCAGCCGTTCGTCGAAGCGCTGCCCAGCAGCCTTTGATTCGGAATCCTTACTTCTCCGATCGTCGTGATCTGAGTTCAGTAAGAAAGGCTGACCATCAGCCACCATGGCTTGATCTGCCGCGTGTGTTTGCACGAAGGGGATTGGCGACGCTTGATGGAGATGCTCAGGCCAACATACGCGAACAAAATCGCGTTAGTTGGCCGGAGCCGCCCTATGTCGGTCGACATCCGCCTCGCTTGTGCATCGACAATCCAAGATTGTCACCCTAACGTCGCTGGAAAACCACCATCGATTCCGATTCGTCTGCCACCATGGCTTAAGCACGTTTCTACATTCTGTGTCAAATTAGGAAACTTCCTTTTTCCTTTTAGTTTGTTTTATTTTATTACCTTAATTAAAGACATCTAATGCTTTATTTAGGTAATGGTGAAATTTTTACGTAGTTAATTGCTAAAAGTTGGAGAAAAGTTAGGCACGTATTGATCTAATCCAATTAGGTCAACCTTTCGAATTGATCATCCAATGAACAATAACGAATTTAACATACATTCAAATCATGTTAATTTTGGGGAAATTTCGAAACAATTATCTAATAATAACGAAATTTTACTGTACAATTAAATCTAATCTAATTTTGCAATTTATCACAATCAAATCGAAACTCAAAACACACGTCAATTTTAGACCAAAATTAATACGATGTGAGATCGCTCTGATACCACTGTTAGGTTTTGATAAATCTAATTGCGGAAAAACTATCAAAACAGTCCAAGATCTCTCACATGTATTAACATGAATCTGCACATATTGACATACCTCTTGTAGCGTGAATTCTCGTATAAAATATAATATAATCAATTAGGAGATCAGGACCTCAAGTGTTGCCCCTCTACCAGTATCCACACAGCTGGATCAGATCCTTAGGAGCTTGTCGGCTACAACAATGGAACGAACCATTCTTCCATGCTCATCAGTCTACATCGACCCTCTTAGGGCTCACTTTAGGTTTTCTCTCCAATTCCTTAATTATCTCTGAGATAATCCCACCGATAAGAGTTTTGCACAAGGTAAATATATATACTCATATATTTCCTAAACTCCGTACATAATTAGGAAACCTCGAATATACTTTCTCTAATCTAATTAGGAAAGTCCATCTATGCAAAATACTATTTCATTAGTATTTCCATAAATATAGAAAGACTGATTAACCTGATCCACACTTAGTGTGTGTGACCCAGTAGGTCCAATTACATTTAGCAGCTGATCACCGATCAACAAATCATAAGAGGTTTTTAGCCTAAACATTATGATTACCTAAACGTAATTGAATTAATTCACTCCGTAATTAATTACCAAACTATTTGACAACTTGATCGAAGGACATACTCCTTCATTAGCAGCAACCTAATTTTTTTGCTTTGGAGTAGTTCATATGTATGACGCTGATGGTATTGCCGCAATGCTCCTGTAAATTTTTTGTTGTCGACCAGCAACGGTTAACTATGAAAACTGATGCAAAAAATGCACATGTAAATTCTCTCCATTAATGTCATGGACTTGTTTTGGGTGAAATTCCTATAAATTCTCCATTAATGTCAAGGAATGTCTTTGTACCTGGGTCAGGTCTTTGCAAGGTACAGCTCTAATCATGGGAGAAGCAAAACGAAAGTCCCCTCAACAGTGCCACGTCAGCCCAATATAACGTCCGTCAGCCTCCAGTTCCTTAACAGACCAGAAAAAGGATAGAGGTCCTTCTTTCAAAAAATTTGGAAACGTTGGTCCCTGATTTCACAGTTAACTCGATTAGGGGATGCACCATGCACCTTATATAATGATTTGTAAAGACGGTAGTAGATATATATAGTGATTTGTTAGTGATTAATAAGGTGATTATTTGAAATTCAAACATGATCATTATCGATGTTGTTTCAAAGAGAATGTGGGTACAATCTGAAAATATACTCAAATGACACGACTGGCTGCAAGGATTTTAAAGTACGCGTCTTAGAGTCTTTGGCTCAATGAAGTTGTGTTAAACAGCGACGCACTTAGTTTGGTCAGTGTTATGCTTATGCAATTGAAAAGTAATGGCCAACATACAAGTGTGGGCAAAATTATGTAAGCTCATCTTTCTTCATGATATTATGATGGTTTTTGTCATCCGGGTAAATGTTTTTAGCTCAGTTTTCTTTAGGGTAATTTGTGAAACACTACCTAATAAAACATATTTTTTGCGAAGCACTACCTTATAAAATTATTTTTTGTGAAACACTTACTTTGTGTATAGTCTATTCTTTGTTAAACATTACCTTATATAATGTACTTTTTGAGAAACACTCCCGTAACTCAGATTTCGGCAAAAAAAATCATGTTTTCGACGTTGATTCACCTTCTTTTCTTTTACTCGTAGTTTTTTTCACTTTAATTTCTACCTCCGTGTAAACTCGCCCTTCTATTTTAACACCTTTATTTCTACTTTTCACTGTTCTACTCCTTTACTAGTGTTCATAATTGTAACACCTTTTTATTTCATTTCTTCACCAACTTTACCTTTTCAAGAGCATTTTGTAATACAATTAAGAGGATTTTATGCATTTAGTTCACTTATTTATGGAAACCGTATTTCAAACTTTATCTAACCGTCAAGTCATGTATTATACAATCGATGGTTGTTAATGACCTTTTGACCTCTTTTCTATCATTTTTGTTTCCCGCCATTTCTTTTCAAGTCATGTGCTTTACAATCAAACGGTAATTCAAACTTTTTTAATGTAATTAAAGAGAGAGAATAACAAAATTGGAGAGAAAACAAAGAGGGAAATGAAAATTTGGGGCGAAAATAAAAAGAAATGAAGGGACGGCCAAGAATCACGTCCACAGCTGGGTCAACGTCCGAAACGAGATTTTTTTCCACCGGAATCTGAGTTATGGGAGTGTTTCACAAAGAATATGTTATATAAGGTAGTGTTTCACAAAAAAAAAAAATTATAAAGTAGTGTTTCGCAAAATATACGTTTTATTAGTTAGTGTTTCACAAATTACCCTTTTTTTTATGACCATTATAATAACAAACAATTTAATGTTCATTTTGTAACTCAATAACTGATTTAAAGAATATTTTATGCAAAAAATAAATAAAATTGAAACGACTGTGATACCGAAGAGGCCCCTAGCTTTTATCTTCTAACTAGTTTGCATGCCCGTGCCACGCCCGGGCTATATATTATATTGTTTATACACGTTTTATAAAAAAAATGTTACCTTATTTTTGTTCTAATAAATTACCATAATGATTATTTTCCATAAATTAGCTAATACTATATATATTACTCTATAATAATTTATTACTACCATATCCTAACCGATAATTGTATTTAATGCTATTTTTATGTTCTATCCAATTAATGTATGAAAATTTACTACCATATCCTAACCGATAATTGTATTTAATGATATTTTTATGTTCTGTCCAATTAATGTGTGCCAAGTGTCGTCGTAGGAAAGACTTGGTTTTAGGTTTTAATATATAGTATTAGATTTTCTACTAATTCTACAATAGCTACCAACCCGTGGTAGCCATTGTAAGAATATCAAATAACAACCATTGATTTTATTGACTAAATCTGGGCCGTTGAATCAATTTGACCCAAAAAAAAATCAGGAAAAAAAAAACAACACTACAGTACTATAGGGCTACACCCATCGCCTCTCTTTTCTCTCTCTCTCCTCCCCATCTATGCTTCACAGTGGCGGATCCAGAAAACATATTTCCCGGTGTCCTAATATATTTTTTCGGTGTCCCTCTATCGTTTTAGGGGAACTTTTCTTAAGTTTTGGTGTAAAAGTTCGCGTTTTCGGAAACCTTTCCGGTGTCCGCGGACCCCATGTGCTTGTACATGGATCCGCCACTGATGCTTCATCCACCCTTTCTGCCCCCACCGCCACCAGCCCGGACCATCACCATGGCCTAGGCCTCCCCGTCCAAACTGACCGTCCAGGAAAAAGATTCCGTCTGCTCTGCTCGGCCACCCCACGACCGCGTCGTGTCACCCTTACCTCCACCCCTTTCAAATTGAGGGGCGGGGCGTAAGGCGGCCTACGTATAGGATAAGGGGTGGCGAACACAGAGGATGAGGCGGCAACCACGTGACTACGTGAGGGGGCCGTTGCCGCCGCAGAGCTTCTTTGGGCCGGAAATGAGAGGAGGATGGAGGGAGAGGGGTCGTGCAGCCTTTATAAGTTGGGGGCGGGGGGACGGGCGGGCGGCGACGGGTGAGTTTGGTGGCGACGGAGGCGGCCGCTAAAGTGGTGTTTGGATAGATGGTGGTGGTGGAAAGGGTGGCGGTGGTGGTGGTGTTTGATATAGGAAGTCTGGGTTTATTTAATTTTTTTTTTTAAAATTTTTTTTTTTTCATGGTCTAGATAATGAACGGTTGAGATTGCTCAAACAAAATGAATGGTTAGATTTGTTTTCTTTACAATGGCTACCAAGCCTTGGTAGCCATTGTAGAATCGCTCCTAATTTTCTCATGTTACATCGCAAAAATCCAATGAGTCCCTATGAGTATTCTACCAGAGTGTGGGTAGATAGTGGTCTTCTAACAATGCTCTTACGAAGTATATTGATATCCATTGACTTGTATTACTCCCCCGACCCAAGTCATACTACCCACCCGAATTTCGTGATTCCTCAATCCAGTAAAATGTGAGCGAGAAGCCAAACAGTATGAAAATGCTCAAACTTGTCGCTCAATCTTCCTCAGGTACGCTACGCAGTGATCAAACTCTGACATTCTGTACTTGTTACCTTAATTTGTTTTCAATTTACCTGAGACTTCAAATCAGTAAATAGTAACAAACGGTAAATTATCATATTTGATGTCCAATTTTTTACTGCAAATGCCTGGGAAGTTTGCATCTTTCATGTCTCCTACCAAAATTTCGAGATGGGTTTGTTCAATCAAGTCTTTTTCTTCAATTTCTGGTGTAGTTCTTGCTCAATCTTGCCCAGAAAGCTACCAGAAATTAGTTAATAAGGCTGAAATTGATCCTAAATTACAGTATTTGAAGAGGGATTTGTGCCCGGATAATTTAATTCGGGTCCTTGATAATACCCATGATTTGAATTCAGCTCTTCGGGTATTTAAATGGGTTTCTCTTCAAAAACAATTTAGACACACAGTTAGTACGTATTCTAGCATTATTTTCAAGCTGGGTTTTGCTGGAAATGTGGATGAAATGGAGGGTTTTTGTAGGGAGATGGTTAAGGACAAGTGCCGAGGGGCTGAGGAAGCGCTTTTCAAACTTTTAGATGTGTTTCTTAGTAATTGTAGGTTAGATGAAGCTATGAGGGTGGTTTTGGTTATCAATTCTAGTGGGTTTAAGCTTTGTTTAGGTAAGTGGAATTGTGTTTTAAGCGCCCTTGTGGATGGGAAGAGAAGTTTTCGGGACGTGTTGTTAATGTATAAGGAGATGGTTAAATCTGGAACTCTTCCTGATGTTGATACTTTGAATAAGTTGATAAAATCGTTGTTTGTTGCAAATATGGTGGATGAGGCTTTAGGTCAATTTAGAAGGATGGGGAAGAAGAGGTGTGTGCCTAGTTGTAGGACTTTTGAAATTGTCGTATGTGGCCTTGTGGCGTCTAATCGAGTGGATGAATCGCTTTGTGTGATGAGTGAGATGTTTGTAGACAGGGTGAATCCTGATTCCAGCTTCTGTAATAATGTCATACCGCTTTTTGCTAAAGAGAATAAACTAGAAGAGGCGATGAAGTTGTTTACTTTGATGAAGACGTTGCAATATGAGCCTGATGTTTCTACTTATGAGGCTTTGATAAAATGTTTGTGTGCAAATACTCGCTTCAATGAAGCAACTGAGCTTTCTGACCAGATGAGGAACTCTGGGTTCAGTATCTCGGCTGATGTTCTAGTGGATCTTTCAAATGCATACTGTAAACTAGGGAAACTTGATGAAGGCAGAAGTTTATTAGATGAGAGTCAAGTTATTGATCCCTCTCCTTATAATATTATGCTGCAGGGGTACTGTGATACTCATCAATTCCTAACAGCAAAAGATCTACTTCAAACAATGCTTCACATGAATGTTGTAGATAATTTATCATGGAATATCCTTATTCAAGGGCTTTGCAATGCAAAGTATGTTAACGAAGCACGTGAAGTGCTTGGGAAAATGATAATTTCGTCATATGTACCTGACTCTGCTACATACTCTGCCTTAGTCACTGGCAAGTGTTATTCGGGTGAATATGCAGAGGCAATGGATCTATTCATACAAGTCAGAGAGAAAGATTGGATTTTGGATCCTTCGTCCTATGCTGAACTAATGAAAGGACTTTGCAATATGGAGAAGCTTCAGGAAGCAACTGAAGTGTTTATGTACATGTCTGTGAGGAATTTCACCCTTCAGTGTTCTATTCTCAGCTGTCTGATCGAAGGTTTTTGTGCAACTGCAAGGGTCGATGAAGCAATCAGGGTGTTGAAGTTTGGCCAGTGTCACGGGAATGCCGCAACTACTTCTGCTTATACCAGTATAATGCAATGCTTGTTCAGGCTCAATAGGTCATATGATAGCCTACTTATGCTCCCACAAGTTCTTAAACGTGATTTAGTTCTTGACGCGGAAGCATATTGCATCGTCATTCAATGCATGATTGCTCTCTGTCAAACTAAAGATTGCATTTTGTTTCTGAACCTGATGGTTAGTGAATATTTAGTTCCTAACCATGAAACACTTGCAAGTCTTTTGCCACATTTTGCCAACAACTTCAAGTTACAAACAATATTTAAGTCTATAAAAAAAATTTGTCAGAAAAGTGAAGTCATTGACTCAGATATGTACAACTTGCTGATAAGTGGTCTCTGCAAAGAAGGTTGTAAAAGTGAAGCATGTCAGCTGCTTGATTGTATGTTGGAAAGGGGTTGGGTTCCAGATGCTAGTACTCACAGTCTGCTGATCAGGTCTTCAGATAGACAGTCAGATCAACAAACAATGAGACCTGACAGTTCAGGCATGCAAGATGAAGTCGTTAGCATACTTTCTGAGGCACTAGGGGAAGATTAGATAGCCAACTGGTGTAAGGCATCTCTATCATAGTGCTTTTTTTCATTGTCGGAAACATCTTACAGCCATGCTTGGATGGCAAGGTGAGTCTTAGTCAAATCACTTCTTCTGATCCTTCTCTGATACTCCCTAGTTTATATGCTTGATGGTGAGGTACTGAGGTGGAGTATTAATATCTAAATTACTTCAGGTTGTATCAAATTTGTGTGTGGTGTCTTTTTTTTTTTTAATGGAAATCAGCTGTTATAAATGATTTGGTGTGAATATGTACTTGAGTTGCTGCTTGTTAGTATTATGGACCTGTTTTTTTCGGGTTGAACAGATTGTGTCCAGACGTCATATTGACATGAGGCCATATTTTTTGTGAATGCAGATTATTAACTTAAACAATATGTTAGGGCAAATATATCAGGGTCTCAGAACAATATCATCTACTGTTTAGCAAGTCGTTATTGTACGAGCTTATGCTCTCAAGTCCTATGTGGAGTTTTCTAATTGTAAACAGTGTTTCACACACCTGGTCCAAGTCTCCAAGAACACGGCTTTCCTACTGACACATACGCTGTTTCTACGTGCCTCTTCTCAGACTAGATGACACACTTCTATGGAAGATGCAGAATTTGTGCTTGTCCTTCTGTGGGTAGTCCGAGGAGGAGCTGTATTGGGGCTTTTGACGAAACTGAAGAGCTGATTGTACCAGCAGCCAAGGTATGTGGAACTCATTATATTTCATACAGGAAGACTAGAAATCACGAGTATCATTCTGCTTGTGGTATGACCATATAATGACAATGAATTTTCTGTATATTTTCAGTTGAAATTTTCCAAATGAATGTTCATGATCTTGGACTGTTGCCACCAAGGTCCAACTGTCCAAGTATATGGTTCTAAATTACGTCAAATTGTCAATGCTGTTCAAAATACTTTTTTTTTTTTTTTTCAAAATCAGCTGTTGAAAAGGGTTTGGTGCGAAGATGTACTTGAGTTGCTGCTTGTTAGTATCACGGACCTGTTTTTTACAGGTTGTACAGATTGTGTTTTTATAGTGACAAGCTGACAAAAAAAAAGGCCCAGACAATATCTCATATTGACATGAGGCTATTTTTATTTTGATATTCAGATTCATGACTATACCAGTTTGTTAGGGCAAATACATCAGGGGCTCAGAGCAATATCATCTGCTGTTTGGCAAGACATTATTGGACAAGCTTATGCTCTTATGTCAAGTTCTCTCATTGTAAGACGTGTTTCAAATGCCTGGTCTAAGTCTCCAAGATGACAGCTTTCCTATTGAGGCATACACTGTTTTTATGTGGCTCTTCCCAAACTAGATCACACACTTCTGTGGATAAACTACTTCTGGAAGAGGCAGAATTTGTGCTTGTTGTGGTAGTCGGAGGTGGAGCTATGTTGGGACTGTCAAGGAAACGGGAAGATGATCGTACCAGCAGCTAAGGTATGTGGATATCATTCTACTTCGTACAGGAAAGACTAGAAGTCAGAAGAGAAGTAGCATTCTGCTTGTGTTATGATCATATAGTGCCATGTTTGATATGAGTTCACATAAAGGAGAAATGATGATGAATATTCTGTATAATTTCAGTTGAAATTTTCCCAATGAGTGCTTATGATCTAGGACTATTATCACCAAATATATGGTTCTTTTTTAGAAAAAGCTCACTACCACCTGCACGCTACTAGACTTTTAGTCCTGGAGTATTATTACTATGGCAATTGAATTATTGAACATAATGCCCATTACAGTTTCTCCATTTTATGACCTCATAGGCTCATACCAAACGTGTCGTGAGCACAGTGAGAACTTGTAGGTTGGTTTTAAAGTTTTTAGGTGCTGACAAAGCTACATGCTTCATGTTCAAGTCACGTTAATGGAATTGCTGGTCTGAGAGACTCCTGCATTCTAATTGAGATTATATGAACATATTCCACCTAGATATCTGATCTAGTTAAACTGTGCTTCCTGTCTCCTGCTTCCTGCTTTCCATGACTGTTCTAGCCTTCTAGGCATCTAAGATATTGTCTGAAAAATGATTACGCCTAGTCATGATTAACAGGTGCTCCGTATGCATTTGTCAGCTGATGAAAAGAGCCCACAGAAATGAAAATGAGCTAACAAATTGATGCAGTGCAGGTTTGGAGTGCCGCTGTTTAGCTCTGTTTTCATCACATTTAACTGACTGCAAATTACGCCTTCGAATTGGGCGTTTGAAGTAAGTATACCAAAGTCCTGCCTTAAGTGTACCAAATACCTGCCTTAATTATTTCAGGAACATGGGCCTCTAAGCTTTTTTGTTGTAATCCTAGTTCATAGTTATGTCACCTTTTTTTTTAGGCAATGTCTAAATTGCATAGTTGTACTGGTATTGGTAATACACATCCACTGTACTCCGTAATTGCGAATTATTAAACAAGAATTATAAATGGAAAATCAATCATTCAGTTCAATTTCATCCTGTTCTTTTGCGAAAATTCTACGGTCATTACCGCTAGTGGTAATCACCATAAAAATATAGTATTTCATTAGAATTTGATATATTCTAATATTAATTTAATAAAATTTGGTATCTTCCAATATTCATTTAAAAGTAAAACATTTTATTTTTATATTATTAAAAATTGTAAAACCTAATACATGTTTGGTCTTGGTTGAACTTCTCAAAAATTAGAATTAGGTTAAAGTCTCACATTAAGAATGATAGTCGTCACTTTTCACTAGATTGATCAATTAATTATTTAAAAAAAAAAAAACCAAAGAGGCAAACGCGGTACGGACGACGCCCTCGCTCCTAATTGAAGTACCCTTATCCACGTGTTTTGTTGTGATGTGGACCAAGCTACCCTTGTTCATTGCATTGTATGAAGAACAAAGGTGCATATACGTGCAAAGGTGCATAAACGTGTTAATAATTTAGTCCAATGACATGAAATGTCGTGGAAGAGTACATAAGGGTAGTGTCATTAACCCAGCAAAAAAAAAAGGTAGTCACTGGTAGTGCCAATGCTTTATGAATTTATGCCCCCTAATTAATCCCAAACAAAGCCTAAAACAATGAATAATAAAATATACCTTTTATTCAAAAAAAAATGTATTATATGCAATTTAAATATTACATTGAAATATCTATCATAAATAAAATAAGTTATTTTTATGGTGAATACCACTAGTGGTAATGACCATAGAATCATCGGTTCTTTTGTATTTTAGTTACCCCACCTTTTGTCACCAATTTTACAATGCTCCTCAAAAGTCTGAAATTCTGTCTGTGCCCAAATTTCGAGTACCATATTATGTATTTCAATTCGAATACCAGTATATGCACCCTCTGAATCAGGATGTAAGAAGTATGTCTCACTCACTCTCTTGACTCACTATGGATATATAGTTCCATCCGGTTGTGCTTTCAGAGCACAGCAACTCCAGATTTGACTTGCTTTTCCAGTTCTAAACCCGAAACAAAGCTATTAAAACCCGAGCATTATTCAGCAGTTAGCTGGCTAGCTCTGCCCTAAACCTTATTTGCCAACTGAAATACAACATTGCAATCTCACGATTGCTCGTCCTACTGCCCGGAAACTGCTGTCAACAACCGACCTTAAAAAGTCCGGTCAAGAAGCACAATACTCCGCAATTCGCATACGACTTCACTGTCACAAGACTCAAAGCAGAGAAATACAAACAACACAAGAATTAAGATTTGAGTGAACCAATAGCTTCAAGAACACGAATTCATCCTCTATTAAAACTATTTTACAGAAGACCAGGACACAGAGGATCATTATCATCATCATTTGAAGACATAAAAAACTAACTAAATCAACATTCATTCACAATTCACAAAAGAACACTAAACCCCTGATCTTTCCTACCAAAAATTCCAATGCATCGCAGCAACCAATTCAGACCCTAACTTGATCACATCATCTCGATTTTTCGACACTGATACCACCAATGCAAACTCCATAACCCTGATCACATCATTTCGACTCCGACTACGCCTGCATTACTACTATTTACTAACCCCCATCCCACCCCCACCCCCAAATTCATCAGAATTCTGATACAACCAATGCAAATTAATCGAAATCAAAACTGCGACTGTCCTGCATTACTAACACCCTGCACAGCAACAACAGCACCACCAACACTACCATTACTCTTATGTTGACCTGGCATAACAACAGACACTGGCACAGGCACAGTAACAACAGCCCCGGCCCCGACCCCGACCGCGGCCGCTCTACCACCTGCATTCTTAATCTCCACATTGCTGGTACTCGCACCATTCCTCTCCAACCTCACCGGAACATAATTCCCGATTTTCGGCCCGGTCGCAGTCGACATCTCCCTCCGTTTCGCGCCCTCAACCTTGGCAGCAATCGAGAAAACATGATCAATAGCTTCCCTGGCACGCAACCTCGCCAACGCGGCGTCCTTACCTTTCCTCTCCGCTTCAGTCCTCGCCGTCGCCGCCGCCCTGGTCATCGTAATACAAGCAATCCTCGACGCACCTTCCAATTGCTTCGCCGCCTCAAGATCCACCGCCTTCCTCTTCCTCCCGCCACCTTCACCGTGTTTTACGGCATCAAAGTAATCGTAATTAGGCGTTCTACACGGCGGACAAATGTACGGCTCTTTCGGCGTTTTCTTTCCCGGACACCAGTTGTGCGACCAGTTTTTACACCGCATGCACCAAAGAAGACGGCTGTTTCCGGCGGTGGCGGTGGCGCTGCTCTGCGGCGGCTGAGATAGGAGGTTCGTGTCGTACAATTCGAAACATTCAGCGCAATACGATTGCTTGTACTGCTTTAACACGCACTTGGTGCAGAGTTTCTGGAGCGGCGATTTCGGCAGAGTCTCTTTAACATTGTGAAGGATCAATTGGTCGGTGCGATTGCAGGTGTCGCACGCCGATTGAGGCGGCGGAAGCAACGGTGGCTGTTTTTGGAGGTTGCCGTTCATGGTGGCGGAAATTAGGGTTTTGTGGAATTGGTTTTCCTGGACTACGGGTTGCAGTGCGGCGAAGTTAGGTTTTCTTTTTTTTTTAGGGAAAAGGGGGTGGCATTGGTAAATTAGGGTTTGAGGTGAGAAAAGCAATTGAAAAGTGTGTAGGGAAAAAAAAATTTGGATTTAAGAATGATTATGTGTTCTAAGGATTTTCTAATAAATAGATGGAGATGGAAATCGGGAGTAGTTTTAAGCTACCACGTCATATAACAATGTGGGTTTGTGATTTCTTTTAACACGTCATTGTCACTCGTTATTGGTTATTTCTTTGATGACGCGTCATGTTCACTATCATTGTTGATTTCCTTGATTGTCTAGTCAGGGTTGTGATCTTGTGAATTCTTCTAACACGTCATTGTGGCTCGTTATTGGTCGTTTCTTTAATGACGCGTCATGTGTTCTATCATTGTTGATATCCTTGATTGTCCAGGAACAGAGTATCACTAGTTTTCATGCCCGTGCCACGCCCGAGCTATATATTTATATTGTTTATACCCGTTTTAGAAAACAAATGTTGCCTTATTTTGTTCTATTAAATTACCATAATGATTTTTTTTCCATAAATTAGCTAATACTCCGTACTATATTACTCTATAATAATTTATTACCATATCCTAACTGATAATTGCATTTAATGCTATTTTTATGTTCTATCCAATTAATGTATGATAATTTATTACCATATCGGCTTAATCCAATTAATGTATGTCAAGTGTCATCGTAGGAAAGACTTGGTTTCAGGTTTTAATATATAGTACTAGTTGAATGCCCGTGCGTTGCACGGACTCTTGATCTAATCTTAAATTTAAAATTTTGGTTTAAACTTAAATTGTTTTGTCAATATTTGATCTAAATTATTGCCACTTAAAAAAATAGGATTCAGTTCATATGGGAACACATCCTCCCATGTGAACCATGAGAACTCTTCCCTACCATCAGATTACAAAATGAAGGGTCAAAATTAAGTTTCAATAATTAAAAAAAAAACTCAACAACTCCAACCCCTTTTCTATCTTCTTCCCCGCTGCCCCCAGTCCCCCATCACACCTCCACCTTTGCCTCGCCTTCACAGCCTACCCACCACCGCCGAAACCGATGAGTCGACCGCCGCCACCATTCGTCTCACCGACCGCCGGCGACCTTATCCCCACCCCCGCGACCCCACATGCCTTCCCTTTTCCTCCATTTTTCTATTTCTATTCATTCTCTCTCCTCTTTTTTTACTCTCCCACAACCAACAACGGCTAGATTCCGGCGACGAACAACACGATTCCGGCCACCGACGCACTCTAGCCACCACCATCAGAATATGCATTTCAAATCATGTAAATGTGCATTTAATTTTTTCTAAATGTGCATTTCTATACTTATCTATTAATTGTCTACTATCCACGCCTATGTGGCAGTTTGTTGTTGCATTCGGCCTACGTGTTAAAAAGAAAAGCCACGTCACGGGCTTATTTGTCAGCTCCAAAATTGTTCAAACCTGTTGCTAGCAGGTCAATCCCCACCCCTGTCTATCCGTTTTCCCCCCTTCAATGCCTCATTCATAGCCTTTAATTATCCTCCTCTTCCCATCAAACAATAGAAGATGAACGGAGGCCCGCTCACATCTGATCTTCTCCTTTCGTCTTGCTCTTCCATGGTCGTTAAACACATTCATCACTTTTAATTGAAAAATTGTTAATGAATATTTGAGGCAAATAATAGATGGGGCTTGGAAAAGGATTACTTCTCCTTAAACTCTTGATGTAATTTCTCTCGACTGTATTACTTCTCCTCTCCAAATTCCAATTCATCCTCTATAGTCTACTGGTTGTGCGTTTTTCTTCGACCTCCGACCTTCCCTTCTTTATGACACTATTAAACAAGGAAGAGTGTCAAGCCGTCCTTCTGTCTTCCCCATTAAACTTACAACTCCGTGGTAACTCTCTATCTCCCTCTTATTTTTATCTTAAAATTCTGACATAGCTAAAAAACTTAACTTCATTTGTTCTGTTGTTGTTGATTGTTGTGTTTTTTTTGTTGATTGACTAATTTGCCGATGAATGTTTATATTTATATAGCACCAAATATATGCACTATTCAAATGATTTTAGTTTGGTTTATTCATCGGTTATCATTTTTGTGTAATATTTTGTATATGGTGTGTGATGTTGTCTGACTACTGATTCCAGTTTACGCATCATTAATTTGCAGTGGATGCGTAATAGTGATCGTTCTCCGAGTAGACTTCAATCTCTCTCCAATGTCGTAAACCTAATCTCCAGGGCCAAAACAAGGTATTTTAATTGGGGATTGATGTAATTCTGTTTTGATTTGTATACAGTGGGACTTTTGGTTATGCTTGATATTACTGCGTATGGACATTGTCAATATCGCAGCAGAAGTGAAAGTGCATTCTCAAATTATGCGGCATGCGATGTTCAGACGTCTACGACATCACCCCTAAGGTTTTCTCTCGACTTCTAAATCTCTAGGAAAATCATGTTCTATTTTTGTTGTTTCTTGAGTTGCCCACCAACTGTTTGATGAATTGCCTGACTCGAAATTTGGCTATCATGGGCTTTTCATTGCTAATTAAGTGTATCTGGGGGTGCAGACTTATAAGTGAAGCTGATCAACAGAAGTGTAGTGATTGAGTCAAGTGAGCGTGATAAAGTTCTGTTGCTCATGGAAAGCGGTATCCGACTTCACACCACTGCCTATGTTCGGTAAGACGATATCCGAATTCGAGCAAGAGAGATCGTTTGTTGAGGGTTTTGAAGAGGGTTTAACCTGCCCCTTTTGTATCGACATTTTATTTTTCATGGACATTTTGTCATAGCAAGAGTAATAGGCTATCTGGGATTACTCTAAAATTGAGGGAGCATATACGTTGGATGATGAAAAGTGTGTTTTGTTGTTATATTATCAGATAATTCTTTCCTGTTTGGATTGGGTTTTCATGCATATTAGGTGATCGATATTGGAACTTTATGCACAAGAAAATATTATTCCGTGGATCAATTCACCGTCTTGACCTTGCTTCACTCTCACAGGTAACACACTCTCGCTTTACTTTCCTCTCTGTTGTTATGTCCGGATATATACTACGGGTTCCACTAAAAAATTGAACTTGATCAAACAATTGGAACTACAGTATGTTTTATGTAAACATAGTTGACGCAATTGACCTTTTGCAACAGAGGCTCTTGAAGCAAGTAAATTTAATAGTAAATGTTTGTGTATGTGTTGTTTCTATTGCTGCTAAGACCCAGATCACCACTTGATGTCTACCAAGGTTTAAATTGACCCTTAATAGTAACTTGAGTTATAATTCTTTAGTTAGGCGTACGTGCACTATGATGAAATCGCTCATACATTGAATTCTGCTCAGATACAATTTTGGTCATTGATGGTTGTAAAAAAGTCCCTGCTACTGATTTCGTTTTTTAATTCACATAGTTGTAGTAGCTTAATTTCAAAAGATATCTTAGATTCTGAATCACGCCGAGGTCATTTAATTTTTAAGACTTCAATACTCTCTATCCCTCTTTGGTGTGCTTGATTTGCTAGGTGTACCATTTGAATGACAAATAGGCGAGATGCGGATGGAATACCGATCCTACTCAAGTGTGTCTACCTCAATTTTTCCTAATAATTGTTCTATTGTTGGATCTATTCAACCATTGTTACAGCATATTGCTTGGGTACAAGTAGTTTAGATTCTTCTAAATTGTCATAATATGTGTTTTTATTTAGATTCTTAAAAATTGTCATAATTTGTGTTTTTCCTTAAATAGCCATTATTCTGCATATGGGAATGTCTTTTTGAGACGGGCTACCTCAGCCTTAACAAACGGCAAATGATGAAGGCCTTAATATGAAGCTTGATGGTTTGTCTGAAAATTTGAATGAATTCTATATGATGTGCTAAGTTACTAATACTCTGTACTGCTCATTCCTCTATTCCAGGGGAGTACCTCAAATATAGGAGAGTAGGAGACCTTTGAGGTAGATTTTAGCGATATCCATCACGTCAGTGCTACGAGAAGTTAAAGCGCCCAACAACAAGCAAATGATAGGCATAACAAATGAAGGGACCTCTACTGCCAAGAAATGATCAACTGAATGGTGAAAGAGGCAGATAAGGGGTGCACGCGAAGGTGCATGGTAGGAACAAGTTAGTGGCGTATAACTGTAACATGAGGAGCATTGGACTGACAAAGACAAGCAGACAAGAAATTGTGCAGAAGTTGTTTTAGATTGTTTTGAGTATATAGTTAATTGTAATAACGACTTAGTTAGTTAATTGTCCTCTGGAACTAGAACCATAACGTATAGGTAATTCCACAAGAATTTTCTAATCAAACAAACCAGAGTTAGTCATTCAGATTTTGATCCATGATCTTGCAATTTTCTTCATATTTTCTTTTGCTTTGATGGGCTGCTTCGGTGGTCTTTGTGAAGGATGTGATAATGTGAGCTGATGGCATTATTTGTCGTCCTTTTCTTTTTCTTACAACCACTTTGCAGTTCGCATGCATCATTGAAGGGGCTATTGCACAAACACAGTCATGTTCATTGGTTAAAACTTTCTATTTAACTAGATGTACTGGGATCATAAAATCATAATTCATAGTAAGTTAGTGGAGTCTTATCATTTCTAATATATTACGGTCGAGTGCTATGTCATTTCATATATATTACATGCATTCGAATGTACGTAATGCCACCATAGAAGTAACAAAAAAGAGTTGTGTTACTCACAAATAGTGTTTTTTCAAAAATATTAGTGTTGCAAAGTTAATATTCAACGATAAAGGGTATGTTTGGTAGCCAAGTAGAAGGTAGCATTTAGCGTTTTGACCAAGTCAGAATGCTACTTGACATGTTTGGCTGTACATTTGTTATTAGCATTTGAAGTAGCATTTAGCGTTTTAAGGGGCATTTGGCAAATGCTATTACAAGTAGCATTTCCCCCAGAAAGTAGCATTTCGGATTTTCTAATTTTCTGATATATATAAATTTAATAACTCAACAGCTACTGCTCGTGCCAAACATGTCATTGTTAACAGCTACTTTTCAGCCAACAGCTAACAGCTACCTGCTAACTGCTAATAGTTAGTCAAACTGCTAACAGCTACCTCAACAGCTAAAAGCTACCTGAACAGCTACGACTACCAAACACACCCAAAGTTTTCATATGTTATCTTCTATTTTTAAATGTTTGTCACAATAACATTCGTCAACTTTTATTTCTCATGTTTATCATCAAGAATTAAATTTAATTATTTGTTTTTATACTATTTTGTTTGTAGTGCTTGAAATATAAAGTATGAACTCTCTCATTGTAAATTATTGTTTTGGTCTTTAGCATTGATGTGGGTATAATAACAGGACGAATTTATAATCTCATCATTTCCTCATATTGTTAGGACCGTAGGATCATGCCTCAGTGGTGTTCCATATGTTATTTAAAGTCCCAATAAATTAGCCGATCTTGCAATTGCAAGCCTTTTAATCTCATGTTGTTGTGATGATCACACTATTCTAATCCTAGGATTTTCCATTGTGGGTGGAATTAACATTCACAATATGTTCTTTTCATCTTTATTTTTTTTTTTTGAGGTCAATCTTTTATTTGGGTCATGTGTAAAACTTTACTTACTGAGTAGTTTTGTACTAAAAAAATAAATGGAGTAGTTAGTTGAATTGGGTATAATTAGACCTAACAAATGGGTCGTACGAATCTGATAGTTGGTCATTTTGGAAGGTTAGTTTTGTGTCGCTAATATTTTGGGCCAGTTTCGAGTTACATTTGGTCAATCCGATTTGTGTCAATATCGGGTCACTTTTTAAATCGGAATGAAAAATGCGTTATAACAAAAAAATTGAGATTTGGATCACATGGATATTAATTTGGATCACATGGATATTCTGAAATAAACAAAAAAATGTTACAGAGTATATAATATCTGAAATTGAGATTCTATTAGTAATTTTGCGTGACTGGAATTGGGGTATAGTCACTTCGAGTCATATGCCAGTCGCAATGGTCATTTAAGGGTCCAACTATTCGGATTGGGTCTGTATAACATTAAGATCATACGGAGTATACTCTAAATAATTAATTTCTCTTATTAGTTAAGTGTAGTTTAACTAAATGATCGCAAAAAATGCATATATACTATACTTTTAAGTATATGCAATGAGGAAAATAAAATATGTCCCGTGAATTCACGGGGCCTAAAACTAGTTGAATCATGTAATTGTGCATTTTGAATCATGTAATTGTGCATTTCGAATAAGGTAAATGTGCATTTTGAACCATGTAAGTGTGCATTTCGAATAAGGTAATTGTGCATTTTGAATCATGTAATTGTCGCCGGAATTAGAGTAATTTGGAGGAGAGAGGAATTCGTGGATGGAGAAGAGGAGTGACGCGGTGGTGGGGGCTTCGGCTCGCCTTAAGACGGCCGTCCTAATGGTGGTGTCGGCTCCCGATTTTGAGGTAGTGTGGTTGGATGGCGGTGGTTGGGTAGGCGGCTAGGGGTGGAGACTTGGGTTGGGTAAGGGAGAGGAGGGTGGAGGAGCGTCGAGGGGGAGGGGGGTTTGGGTCGCCGGAGTGTTCCGACTCCGGTGGTGGTGGTCGCAATGGTGGAGGTGGTGGTTGCGTCTGGCCGTCGGTGGGGCTATGGTGGTTCGAGGGTGGGGTTGGGTGGAGGTAAAGGGAAGGTCGGGGAGGGGTGAGGTGAGAGAAAATTAGTTAATTAATTTATTTTATTTTTTTATTTTATTTAAGTTTATATTGGGGGTGTTCTCATGGTTCTCATGGGAACTAGTGTTATGGGAACCGGACCCTAAAAAAATATATTAGTATACTAAAACTTGTAAAAGTTAGAGATTCCTTGAAGCAATTATTAAACTTGATCAATGCACACTTTGATTTCTTTGTTTGGTTTTTCCAACTATTTTTTCCAAAACTTTTTAACTTGTGTTCAAAATTCTTATGTTTTTTGCAATATTTTTTAAACCTTTTTTTATTTATTTTGACGACTTTTCTAAATTTCCTTTGAAAGTGTTTAAATACTTCTAAAAGTTTTACAACGTTTTCGAAATTTTTTTGGCGTACACAAGACGGTTACTGGATGACGATTCATGTTAGCCGACCCCAAATCATTTTGGGAATAAGGCTTGGTTGTTGTTGTTGTTGTTGTTGTTGTTGTTGTTGTTGTTGTTGTTGTATCAATGCACACTTTCTTACATTTGGTAGATAGGAAATGGATGGAAAGGAAAAGGAAATGAAACAGATTTACAACTTTCTTATTAAGCAGGTTTGGTAGATTGGTAATGGATGGAAAGGAAAGGAAATGAAACAGATTTTACAACTTTCTTACGTTTGGTTTATAAAGATACATGAGAAGTGAAAGGAAAGGAAAGGAAATGGAAGGAAATGATTTTTCATTAAATTGTCATTTCATTTCCCTCCCAAAACGGGCGGAATTGTACGGAAAGTCAATTTACAACATAAAAACACTCGCTTTCCTTCCAATTTCTCCAAAATTAATAAGTGAACCAAACATAGGAAAACGTAATTCCCTTCCTTTCTCTAATTCTTTTCTACCAAACATGCTGTTATAATGATTTATTACTCTTTCTTGTTGAAATTCAATTTGCTCACTGTCTACTTCTGTAACTTATTGATTAGCCTATATTCAATGAGATTAGTGAACAATGGTGTAACACCCCGACTCATCGACTGAGCCGGAAGTAGTCACCTATGGCAGCTTGCCAGGCTGTGGACTGACCTCACAGACCAACACGGGTCCTTTCGGCGCATTTTGACCTCACTCATGCGCACCCTGGGAAACTTCCCAGGTTGTCACCCATCCTGAAATTGCTCCCAGTCAAGCACGATTAACTGTGGAGTTCTTACCATATGAGATTCCTAAAAGGGGCAAATACTACCGTACCCCCGGGGTACCAAGAGAATGGTACCCCCCGGCTCATGTATGCCTGGGCTGAAATTAGACATTAGGCCCAACTGAAAGTGAAGTAATGGGCTCATTAAAAAAAGGGCTGAAAGTTTAAAACCCAACTCCCAACTCTTTCTCTCTCCTCTACCTACCACCACCCACGACCACCCACGGCAGCCCCCCATCACCGACCACAACCTGGGTTGCCATGAGCACCACTACCATCCTCGAATCCCTCCCTCGAACTCACTCCGGCGAAAATGGGGGAGAGAAATGTGGGGCACTGAGATATAATGGGGGCGAAAATGGGGTTGCTATGTCGGAAAAGGGGCGGGATAGGGTCGGCGGCAATGGCTGGGGTTGCTGGTGATGGGTCAACGTGTGGCCGGGGGTAGTGATGGCTGGCGGCAGGTTGGTCGGAGGCGGGGTGGGAGAGAGATTTAATGGAACCCGAAAAAAAGAAGAGGCATGAGAATAGAGATGTTGTGGTGGCCGGAGGGGAGGTTTCCGTTAGGCTGTGACGCCGGCGGCGGTGGCTGGGGTGGTTGGTGATATATCAACCGGAGAGGGAGTGTGGCCGGCGGCAGGATCATGGGGGAGGTTGGTCGGAGGTGGGGTGGGAGAGAGAGGAGAGAGAAATTGGGTATATTTATTTATTCATATTTTCTAATTTTTGTAAGATATTTTCTTAATTTCATAATAGAAAAAGATCAAAAATATATTACGGAGTATTATGGACTAAAATTAAATCATTATAAATAAGTATTACAAAACAAAGAAGATCATTTTAGAACAAAAACACATCATTTCATAACAAAAACAGATTATTAAAGAACAAATATTGTAGTTCATTTCGCAACCAAAATACATTATTATTCACCAAAAAAAAAAAACAAATGTCATTCATTTTAAAACAAAAAACATTCATTTCAAAACAAAAAAAAAATCATTAATCCTAGAACAAAAATCATTCATCGTAGGACAAAAACTAATCATCCTAACACAAAACTAACCCTTCCTAAACAAAAATCATTCATCCCAAAACAAAAACTAACCATTTTAGAACAAAATCAAATCATCCTAGTACAAAAACATTATATTATTTTTATAAAAAAAAAATTAAACAAAAAACATATTATTATAAAACAAAATTAAATTATTATAAAACAAAAATATATTATTTTTGACACAAAAATAAATCATTACCAAATAAACAAAGAATAGTTATTGTTTTTGTCCTAGAATGGTTAATTTTTGTTCTGAGATGATTAGTTTTTGTCGTAGGATGATTAGTTTTTGTTATAAAATGGTTAGTTTTTGTTTTGTGATGAATGGTTTTTGTCTACGAATGATTAGTTTTTGTTATGAGATGGTTGTTTTTTGTCCTATGATGGTTAGTTTTGGTTCTGGGATTAATGATTTTTGTCCTATGATGGTTAGTTTTTGTTTTGGGATGAATGGTTTTTGTCTTACGATGGTTGGTTTTTGTCCTAGGAAGGTTAGTTTTTGTTCTGCAATTGTTAGTTTTTGTTCAAGAATAGATGGTTTTTGTTCTGAAATGGTTAGTTTTTGTTTTGAAATGATTAATTTTTGTTCTAAGATGAATAGTTTTTGTTCTAAAATTATTAGTTTTTGTTTTGGGATGAATGGTTTTTGTCTAGGAATGATTAGTTTTTGGTATGAGATGGTTTGTTTTTGTCCTAGGATGGTCAGTTTTTGTTCAGGGATGAATGATTTTTGTCCTATGATGGTTAGTTATTGTTAAGAAATTGTTTTTTGTCCTAGAATGGTTACTTTTTATTTTAGAATGGTCAGTTTTTGTCATAGGATGATTATTTTATGTTTCTGGAATGAATGATTTTTTTCTTAGGATGATTACTTTTTGTCCTACGATGATTAGTTTTTGTTCTAGGATGATTAGTTTTTGTTCTGAAATAAATGATTTGTTTTTGTATGGAATGAATGATTTTTGTCCTAGGATGGTTAGTTTTTATCCTAGGATGATTAGTTTTTGTGCTGGGATGATTTGTTTTTGTCCTAGGATGATTAGTTTTTGTCCTAGGATGGTTAGTTTTTGTCCTAAGATGATTAGTTTTTGTCATAGGATGATCAGTTTTTGTACTAGGATGATTTGTTTTTGTCATAGGATGGTTAGTTTTTGTCCTAGGATGATTAGTTTTTGTCCTAGGATGATTAGTTTTTGTCATAGAATGATCAGTTTTTATCCTAAGATGATTAGTTTTTGTCATAGGATGATCAGTTTTTGTACTAGGATGATTTATTTTTGTCATAGGATGATTAGTTTTTGTCCTAGGATGGTTAGTTTTTGTCCTAGGATGATTAGTTTTTGTCATAAAATGATCAGTTTTTGTCCTAGGATGGTCAGTTTTTGTTTTAGGATGATTAGTTTTTGTTCTAAGATGATTAGTTTTTAATCTAAGATGATTAGTTTTTATTCTGATAAAATTATTTTAGGACAAAAAACATTCATTTCAGAACAAAATTCTTTCATTTTGGACAAAAAACATTCATTCCTGAACAAATTAGTTTATTCAGGACAAAAACAGGCCATTTAAAAGAAAACCAAATTAATACAAGAAATAAGAATAATTTTTTTTTAAAAGAGGAATGAATGATTTTTGTTTTAGAATGAATGATTTCGTTCTAAAATAAATGGTTTTTGTTTTAAAATGAATTAATTATGTTTCGAAATAAATGGTTTATATTTGTTGAAAATGGTCTATTGTTCAATAATTATTCTTTGTTGTCATAAAATGTGTATATTTTTTATAAAATGATTTATTTTTGTTATAAAATGACCAATATTTGTTCTAAAATAATTTTTCTTATTTTGTTTCTTTTTATTTTCCTCCACCTTATTTCACTTTCTCCCTCCTCTTCCTTTACCTACTTCCCCTCTCTTCTCCACGCTCACCCCGCGCGCCACCACAATCCTGCCGGCGACACAATATTATAGTTATCCGGTCGCCGGCGATCACTCCTGGCCTATCACCACCCATCGCCGTCGTCTCCGTCCCCACCAACAACACCATATTCCTCCGCCATCTACATTTACCACCACCGTCAAATTCTCTCCCCTTCTTTCCGTCGAGGGAAACTCAAACTTCCCCTTGTTTCCTCCGACATGTTCGGCTCCTTCTTCCCCCCCACCACCGCCGCCTCCTCCGCCGCTGCCGATCTCTCTTCCGGCGATATGTTTTCAGAAAACACCGTCTTCCTCCGCCGCTCTCTCCTCGCTTTCATTTTCTTCGTCGCCGTCCTCTTCGTTTATAATATCGCCGGTATAAAAGACAACCACCGGCTGACTGGTGGTTGGGTCGGGTCTGCCGGAGGCGGGGACGGAGCGGGGTTGGGTTGGGCGGGTCGTGGTTGGGGGAGAAGGGAGGAGAGAGAAGGTTGTGATAAATTTTTGTTTTTGTTAGTTTCTAAAATTACTGTTGGGCCTATTTGGAGCGTTTGGGGCTTGGTAGACTATTTGGGCCGATATTTATGCTGCGCTTAAATATGAAAACATCAATTAAAAGCCCAGGGGGTACGAAGAGAACGGTACCCCAGGGGTACCATAGACGCGTTGCTAAAAGGAAAGTCAAATTTGTTGGTATGAGTAGCACTATCAATCTTTTTAAGCACATCATATGAGCCTTTAATCTCTTAGAAACTTCCTCTGAAATCTGGGGTATTACAAATGGATTCTTGTTAAACTCATTTAAGGTTTACTTGAATAATAATCTTATATGATTCTCATAATTTAAACATAACTGCGAAATTCATATTAAACTCGTATTATTCTTCATTAGTTAGCCAATATTGACAAAGGGGAAATGTTCCATATTAAAATTATATTAAATTTAAATGGATAGTACATTTTTGAAGGATTGTATTGTATGTTTTCAAAAGTTCCATGTGACCTTAACTCAGCTCGTGTCTAAATAGTTGACGAATTATAATTTTCATAATAATTATAGGATTATTATTTAACTAATCACATTATAACATTTCAAAAGTCATGGACATCTTGTACATTTTCTTGATGTCCTACTTTTATAGTTTTAGCAGGATTAAAATGGAAAATGGACTCACTCTGTTTGAGTAAGATCAGATTAAAATAGAAAATGAAGTTTAATTTGATTTCGTTTGTAGTAGGATTAAAATAGATGATGAACTATCTTTTGAATAAGATTTGAATAGATAATGAACTATTTTTTAGAATCGAATTAGACTTTAGAATAGATAACGAATTATTTTCTAACAAAATAGACATTTGATAGATTAATACCTTTACATTTTGCCTTTGATATATGTGCATTATTTGAAGGACATTGTCGAGCCTATTTGGATATATAATATCGTTTAGCTTATTGATAAACCTATTTTCAATTGGATAAGTATACATAAGGAACTCTTATTCTCATTGCATTGAGATCCAATTATTTAAGTTGATAATATTCTCCATAATTAGAGGTGAGACTGTCTCACATAACTTATTGAGAGACCATTCTATTTGTTCATAGAGTGATCCTTTTTTACATTGATAGTGTCATTATACTTCTTTTTAGGTATTCATCTTAATTTTTGATGATAACCTCCAACTTAGGATTAGTAAATTTGGTTACTTTACAATTATGGCTAATTTTAACATGTTGATCCTTAAAATCACAGGTAATGTGGTTTAAACGTGAACTAAAACGATTACTAAAAGTAATAGAATTATCAACTTATATATGTTTTAATGTAGTATTGGTGTAATTTTCTAGGTTTAAGAGAATTGATCTAACAAAAAGTGTTTAGCTCTAAATAAAGGAGAAACACGAAGTGCTCGTTTGGAGTACAACATATAATTAAATTCTTGTAGGAAGTAGAAATTCTCTAGAAATGAATTATTATGGTAAATTCTTGAGAATTCGCCTTAGACTGTGTGGATACTATCTAAGAACTTAGAATTCATCGGGATTCATTTCTCATGGTTGTTTTGTTACCCTACAACAGTTCATTTATTAGTTATTCAAATGACTCGTGGCGTATAAGATGTTTAAATTTAATTTTTGTTAAATTTTAAGTATGATCTTAATAATTAATGTGTTATGTTAATTAATGTTGAGGACATGATCATAATTTTAAGGCATGGTTTCAATTGTATACACATAAATATAGAGAATTAGATAAAAAAAAAAAACTACTTCGATCAATTGCCCAATTTTCCTATGTATTAAGAATGTCTTTTTACTATTACATACTAATACTGCTTCTGTTACTCGTGTTATCCTGTCAATCTTGCTATTCGTTCCTCCTACTCCTACAACAACTACTACTACTCTTACTCACTACTACTATTACTACTTCTACTACTAAAGCTCCTATTCCTTCTACTACGTTCTACATGCATAAAAATTTAATTTAAACTCTAATAACCTTTTACTACTCTACACTACAACTACTATACTACTACTATTACTATTACACTACTACTATATTACCACTACTATTGTTATTAATACTACAATTCTCTAATTTTCAGTTAGAACTAGGGATGGGCGTGGAACCCAGACCCAACCCAGACCCGACATACCTGACCCATGTGGGTCGGATATGAGTCCTCATTTTTTAGGACCCATTGAATTTGGGTCGGACCCAAACCCATTTACATGTGTGATGGGTCGGATATGAGTCTCTAAACTGAGACCCAGACCCGACCCATAGACCCATCTAATTTAAATTTTTTTATTAAAAACCTAAATTTTAACCTTTATAGAACATTATTGTGTTAGCTAATAAACTCACAATAAACCACATGGTATCAATATCCATGATTTCCTCCCCTATCATAGCTATCTAATGGAGAGTACCCCCATTGCGTTATCATAGTCATCTTCGTCGACCTTCTCATTTACTATGTAATATTTTATTAGATGCATAAAACTTTGATATTATTTTATGAGACTTCGCGTATTGACATTTGACACTTACGGATGTTTGCTAAGTTATGAGCATATAGGAAGTTTGGTTACAAGTTGTTTATTGCACATTTGATTTGAGCATTTGTCTACTATTTGACGTATTAGTGCAACAAAATAATTTTTTGAGCTAGAGAATATCATAAAATTCGGCTTAGAAGAAATGCTCACATAAGACCCAGACCCTGCCCATGCCCATTGGGTCTTGATGGGTCCGGATCTATATAAGAGGTCATGGGTCTGGATATGGGTCCTATAGGACCCGACCCAGACCCGACCCACGCCCATCCCTAGTTAGAACTGTATTAGGATTTTGGTATTGCAAAAACGTGCAACTTGTAGGATTGTATTGATATTCGAAAGCTGATGGAGATATTATAAGACGTAAGCTCTTTATTATCTATGAATAAGGTTTAACTTTGTTAGTTAGGATTGAGAATGTGATAAAGTATAGTGTAATTTTTTTATTAGTCTATTGTCAATATGATTAGTATGAATTTACATTTGATCTCTTGAATCTAGCACAGTGGTTTAGATTAAGTGAAGTTTGACCACCATAAACTATTATAGCAGCAAGAGTGTTGTCCAATTATATTTTGGGTTATTTTACCCACGTACCGACGTACTATACGTACGTGATTAATTAGAGTATAGATGCACTTGCATTCGTGTCAATTATAGAACTTGTCACTTGTGGTATGGGATCATTGATCCGATAAACTTTGCTTTAAACATTACTTGGCGAATCAGTAATCAGAAAGACAATTATGGGATTTTTTTTTTTATCTTCCATTTATTCAATTCCTACCCTAGTCCTATTGGCTAATACTAATGGTTTCAAGAATTATTATTTGATGAGTCATACATGCATACAACTTTTATCAAAACTCTAATAGCTTAGCCTTCCTACTCCTACTCCTACTCCTACTGCTACTCCGATCCTACTCCTACTTACCACTACTACAATCCTTAGGAATTTTTTTTTTTGACGACGCGCTACTATTATTACTCATACTATGATATAAATCCTACTCGATCTCCTACTACTACTCCTATCACAATTACTACTTCTACTCCTACTCCTATCAGGATTACATACTACTCATACTCCTACCTCTATCTACACTAAATTAATTTAGGAGTCCATAAAAATATTGGAATAAACATTGCACGTTAGATTGAAAACTAAATGTACTATAAGTCCATTAAATGATCAATTGACTCTAAAATTACAATCGTTATAGGACTCTTTAGTGTCTCATGTGTTATTTGGTAGGAATAGATACTCGGCCACAAAAAAAAAACAATAGGTAGAGAATTTTGTGGCCGCTCCTAAACAAATGAAGCATCTTAAGCAACAATAGTGGACCTAACTATAATAATTACTTTATTATTATGTGATTTCACTATAATAATTACTTTATTATTATGTGATTTATTACTTTATTATGAGGTTACTACAAAAATTATTTATATGGAATATGCATCCAAAATTGTAATAAAATAATGAACAATTAGAAACCAATACTTTCTGTCATCAGCTCGAATTAAAAAAAGCCATGTTCAGGAGAAAAGCTTTCTCCTCAAGCTAAGCCGTACACCAGCTTGATCCATGGCGGGGAAAGGAAAACCAGGGCGTCCTAAGAAACTAAAGTTACAGCAAGATGCAGAGAGTCAAGGCGAAGAGAATGAAAGTAGTATTGAGAATAGTCAGGCTAAATCGCAAGAGATAACACAAACCCAGCTCGCGTCACCGACATCGGCGCCGGTAAAAATTTCTGACCATGTTCCTAGTGTTACTAATGCTTTGAATAGTGATCAGAATGCGATTAGTGGTAGTATAAATCTGAATTGTGATGTTAATTTCCCAAAAATTGGAAATGTGAATGATGCAAAATTTGGGGAAAAAAGTGGGTCTGTTTCTATTGAGTCTTCTGGGGGTATTAACAAAAATGCTCAGCAGAAGAAATCTTGGTCAAATGTCATTGGTAAACCTCTAGCAGGGATGAGTCTCTTTTTCGTTGAGAATAGCTCAAGTGCAGAGGATGTAACAATTGTGGAAGATGATGTAGTGGATGAGCTAGAATTGTGGAAATATACATTAGTTGGGCATGTTATTGGAGCCAAAACTGAACTTAAGCAGATGCAGCAAGTGGTTAGTAAGAATTGGGAAGGGAAATGCTCAGTTCAGTACTATAGGAAAGGGTGGTTTGCCTTTAGGTTTACTACTCAGGAAGATTTGGAGATTGTTCTAAGAGGAGGGCCATGGCTAATTGCAGGAAAGACTTTGATTCTAAAGCAATGGACTCCTACCATTGCTCAGGAATTAGACAGGCTGACAGTCTTGCCTGTTTGGGTTTTATTTCCAGCATTAGACCCTTATTTATGGTCTGTTGCAGCTTTGAGTAAGATAGCAAGTAAGATAGGGAGGTCTTTATTTGCAGACCAAACCACAACACTCAAAAGAAGACTATCATTTGCAAGAATTATGATTGAAGTGGATATATCAGGGGAGTTGCCAACTGCTATCACAATAAACACTCCCTATGGTGAGCAAATTAAGCAACGAGTGGAATACGAGTGGGTGCCGTATTATTGTAGAGGATGCAACAAGATGGGTCACACAATTTCCTCTTGTAAACATGCCAAACCAAAGAAGCAGCCCGAGGAAGCTAAGAAAACCTACAAACCAGTAAAGGAATGGGTTGTAAAAGATGCAAGTGAGCAGGTGAGGAAAGACACAGAGATGAATCAGGATATGGAGGAGAGGAATGATGCAGAAGTCAGGATCATAGAACAACCAGTCAAGGTCCCAAAGCAGCAACAGATTATTGAGACTGAATTCCACAAAGATGTAGACTCTCCTTCACCACCACATGAGATAATTGATGATTTGGGGTTCAAAACAGTGGTGAGAAAGAGCAAAAAACAGATGAGACTCAGTAATCCAGCTGGGTTAATAACTAATAGGTTTGCAAACCTTTTTGTGGGGAGCTCAACTACAACTGGAAGGGTAGAAGGTGCTGGTATACAGGAGATAGGAATTGCAGTAGGGGAGGGGATTCCACCTGATAATCCCACCCAATGAATATCCTTACCTGGAACATTAGAGGGTTAAATCAAACCCTCAAGCAGCAGGAGGTCAGGGATCTTCTGTGGAAAAATAAGATTGTTTTAGCTGGGATTATTGAAACAAGGATAAAGGAAAGTAAGGCTAATAAGGTGATTAAGAGTAAATTTGCAAATTATGCTCATGCAAATAACTATAATATGCATTATAATGGCAGCATCTGGATTTTTTGGAATACTCAGAGGGTGAAATTTGAGGTGACTCATGTAGGAGACCAAATGATACAGGGTATTGTCAGGGACTTACTCAATCATTTCAGTTTTTGCTTCACTGTAGTATATGCAAAAAATGACAGCATTGAGAGGCAGGAGTTGTGGAAATGCTTGGAGGCTAATAAGCCAAGTATGCCATGGCTTATAATGGGGGATTTTAACATAGTCAAGGATGATAGTGAAAGATTAGGAAGGCATCCTCCAAATATTCAGGATATGAATGACTTTAATGACTGTTTAAGTAGATGTGGCCTTGTGGACATTCAGGGAAAGGGTCATTTCTTCACTTGGACAAATAAACAGGATGGTGATGACAGACTTTGGGAAAAATTGGACAGGGCTTTGGTAAATGGAGATTGGCTTAATGATCACTCAGCTTCTTATGCTGATTTCCTGCCTCCAGGGATTTCCGACCACTCACCAATCAAAGTGGTGATCAGTAATCAGGAGAGGATAAGGAAAACCTTCAAGTTCTTAAATTGTTGGGTAGATCATCCTCAGTACAAGAAGGTAGTGGAAGAGGCATGGAGCTGTAAGGTGCAATGCACTCAAATTCATAAGCTATTTGCCAAACTGAAAAGAGTAAAGCATGCTTTAGGGACTTTGAACAGAAATTACTTCTCTAATTTACCAGAAAGAGTTCAATCCTGTAAAGCTAGGTTGGAAGAAATTCAAAACAAGCTGAATGATAATCCTATGGAGGAGTGTTTGCTGGAATTGGAGGTGGAGGTTATAGCTGAATATTGCAAGTTGAAAAAAGCTGAGTTGAGTATGCTTCAACAGAGATCAAAAATCACAGATGTCAAGCATAATGACTGTAGCTCCAAGTACTTCTATGCAAGAATAGCAGTTAGGAAAAATCAGAGCATTGTTGGGAAGATTGTTGATAAAGATGGGAAAGTCTACACTGACCAAGCAGGCATCACCAAGGCATTCACAGAATTTTATAAAGGGTTATTAGGTGAGGAAAAGCCTGTGTTGGAGCTGGGAAGTGAAATTTTCCAGCCAGGAAGGAAAGTCTCAAACAGTTGGAAAAACTATCTGGTTAGTGTCATTACCAAGGATGAAATTAAGAGGGCTCTCTTTGATATTCATCCTGATAAGAGCCCAGGGCAAGATGGGTTTTCAGCTGGTTTCTTTCAGAATTCTTGGGATCTTGTGGGCAAAGACCTATGTAGTGCAGTGGAGGAATTTCTCAAAAAATGCAAGCTACCTAAACAGGCCAATGCTACAATAATAGCATTGATCCCTAAGAAGGAAAATGCATCTTCAGTAGCTGATTATAGACCAATATCCTGCTGTACAACCTTCTATAAGGTTATTAGTAAGATTTTGGCTAACAGAATGAGGAAAGTTCTCCCTGAACTCATTGGTAAGGAACAGACAACATTTGTACAGAATAGGAGTATTTTCGAGAATATTATGGTCTCTCAAGGGCTGATCAAGGGCTACAAAAGAAAGAATGTTTCCCCAAGGTGCTTAATAAAGGTGGATATCAAAAAAGCATTTGATTCCCTCAACTGGAAGTTCATTGAAAGCATGCTCAAGGCTATGGACTTTCCTATTCTATACGTCAAATGGGTTATGGGATGCATTAGCTCCTCTTGGTTTAGTTTGAAGATCAATGGGGAAGCTAAGGGCTTCTTTAAAGGGGAAAGTGGTGTTAGACAGGGAGATCCCCTATCTCCTTATCTATTTGTTCTAAGTATGGAGGTTCTGTCTAAGTATCTAAGAGAAATTCCCAAACAACCTCAATTTTCCTACCACCCAAAATGCTCAAGGGTGAACCTCACACACATGATCTTTGCAGACGATTTAATGATCTTCACTAGAGGAGATGTACCCTCTGTTAAAGCTGCAACAAGGTGCCTGGAAGAGTTTGCTAAGGTCTCAGGGTTAGCAGCTAATCCAGCTAAAACAGAGATTTATTTTGGTGGAGTGTCTATTGAGGTGCAGGAGCAAATCAAGAGTAGCACAGGTTTCTCTGAAGGAACATTTCCCTTCAGATATCTTGGGCTGCCCTTAAACCCAGGCAGGCTCATTATAGACATGTACACTCCTCTTATCAGCAAAATGAAGAGCAGCATCACTAACTGGTCATCTGATGCAGCTGCAATATGCTCATAAGCCATTCAGATTTGGAACCCTATATTTGAGGACAAATCAAAATTGAAGACATTCTGAAAATTCGGTTTTGCTGAAAATCAGGTTACAGGTCCGTACTTTGAAGGCTTATATCTCCAGCTACAGATATCGAAATTGGGCTCAATTTGTGTCTAAATTGAAGTTCAAGAATTAAGGTTTCTAATGGCATAAATTAGAGCTTCATCAGATTAGTGGGCAGAAAGTTACAGCTAATTTCGTACTGTCACAATCTTTTGATCAACTCTGCTTTTATCACTGACGTATGCTGCTATTTTGGGCTCGAGACTAAGCTATTTTCGAGAGCACTTATTAAATAAGGAGGAAATTCAAGAGCTATCATTTACATCTCAAGCAAGCACACAAGCAAGCAGCTCTACAAAGAGAATGAAGAAACCCTTAATGAAGGGTTTGCTCTATATCAGAAAATCTGATGAGTCATTAGCTCATGTGTTGTTGTCCTCTTTCATATGACACGTCCATCCTTTCTTAGAGAGTAAGCAAGCAAGCAGCTCAATAAAATAAATGAATGTTAAGGCTCCCAGCAAATCAAAAGGCCAAAGATAGAGCAAAAAGCAGCAACAAACTGAAGGGACAATCACACGTAGCACAGCAGCAGCCCTAAGTAAATTTATTAGAATAATTAGCTAATTATTTTCCTTTGTTTTTTTGTATTATTTTCCTTATTTTATTTTATCAGTTCAAGCCTTGTAATAACTCTATAAATAGAGCTCATTTCCCATTGTAAAAATCAGAGTTTATGAAAATGAAAACAAAACCTTCAGATGAGATTTCTGTGCTTTGTCTTAATTTCTCTTTGAGTGAGTTATATCTTTTAGAGGTTAAGTCTTGTGAAGGGATCATTAGTGAGTAATATCTAGTGGTAGTTTCACTTAGTTCTTCCAAGACAAAGGTGAGTAATATCTAGAGTCTTTGAAGTCCATATCCAAATTATTTTCAGTCAAAAAAATACAGAAAATCAAAAAAAGAAAGTGTAGTTTTTATGTGTGAGTTTCGAGTGTGTTTAGGAGTGCATCATCATCCAACATGCTTTCTTATGCTGGGAGAGTTGAATTGATAAACTCTGTCATCTTTGGAATAGAAAACTTTTGGAGCTCAGGGTTTATCTTGCCAAAACACATTGCTCAGAGTATTGATAAGAATTGCAGAAACTATTTATTGAATATTGAAGATGGGAGGAGGAAAATGAGTTTTATGAGCTGGAAAGCTATGTGCTCTCCCAAAGTAGAGGGTGGACTAGGCATGTGTAGACACCCTACTTTTGCACCCATTTTAGCGCCCGATGATGAGATGGACAGTGGACACGCGTTGAAAGGTATCGTTTGCCAATGGGTTCGATTTATCAGTTTTGTCCCGAATTACCATGTTTAGCCAAAATAGCCTTGTTACTTATAGTTGTGGGTTGAGAATTTAATTTGGACCAATATGCGAATAGTACCAATTGGACTTAAAATATTAGATAGTTCTTTAGTAATTTGGGTCAAGGTTATACGTAGCATATGTGGGAAATTCGCTGATGCCAGTCACCCAATGGCATATTGGCATTGGTCTTTGCCTCGAAATAGAATCCTCTGCTCTCCGTAAGGATTATTACTATTGACTTCTAGATTTTCCGTAAAGCTTTCCTAATGCCATCCCACCTCCAGCATTCAAATACTCTTCGTCCTAAAACTCCCCCAGCAAACCCCCTCTGATTGGTGCGGCGACATCACCAAAAGAGTCCCAATGCCACTCAAATGCCATTCATCTTCTAGTATAAATACCACTCCCCGTAACCCTTGTTTTTTGGAGGCACAAAAGGCACAACTCACATAACTCCTACGATTAGTGTGCAAGAAAATAGACGAGACCATGAACAAGCACATGAGTCTCGAATAATAAATTTCTATCTACAAAATTCTGACCTACATCTTCAATACGTAGATTGGGAAAAGAGCACTCACCATACACAAATACACCCATACACCTTACCTACGACGTCCAACGACCGTAGACTTTCCAATTCAAGACAAGACAATTAGGCTACGTGGAATACGAGGGTCAAGACTATATACCTTGGGCTCATTGGCAAACGATACTGAGATCTGCGATACGGCTACTCAAGAACGTCCACCTGAGGGCCCCAATATCTTTCTCAAATGATTTGCAGTTATTTGTGTTATTATCGTGGTTATTGCATGCGCACAAGAGTCTAGGTTTGTGGGGAACCTATAAAAAATCCCGCTGGCGACTCCGTGTAATTCACACCTCTTTTCGGGAGAGCGGATCGGCAACCCGCCGGTACGGCATCTCACAGTGGCGACTCCGCTGGGGAATAAATTGCAAAGCTTGAAATTTAATCCGTTTTAAATATTTAATGTGTAATTAACATTGCATATTTCATATAGTTTGCATGCCGCGTTAGAACGCCGCGCCCTAGGACAAGGCCAATTGACCTCGAAAGAATGACTATTGACCATCGGACCAACATGGTTTATGCGATGGAAATATGGTCTACTTTCACCCCGTGACGCTTGTACTTGTCAAAGTACAAAATGGTTGAACTCATTAGCACGGTCTGACGTACCGAAACCTAATAGAGTTTGTTCTAGTCGTGGGCGTATGCTTACCCTATTGACTACCCCATGTAGCGGATGACATAAAACAAACTACGTGCGTTTTTTTTATCTTGTGCGTGCATTGTGTGCCTATTATTTATGCATGATATATTAGATGCTACGTGTGCCCCATGCATGTCATGCCTAGGTAGACCAAAAAGCTGATTTGAGTTTGGTACGTACGTGTCCTTAAAAGATGGTTTAGGAGTCATAGGAATTTCAGCGGCTAGTTTCTTACGTGTCGGTGCATGCGCGTCCATATAGGAATTTCTGTGTCATAAGAATTCCAGCATCTGTGGTAATAAGTGCGTCAAAACAGACTCCTAGTGAATTAGGGAAACCAGACCCTTATTTGTCTTAAACTCCTAGAATAGGTTGGCCTTGAGAAAATTCCAAAAAATAGGAAGTAAGACGTTTCTAGAATAGGGTCATTACTCACTTTAACCACCTTAATTAATCCTGGTGTGCTAGGGAGTCTATTTATCCTATATCCTGTGTAAGGTTGTCGTGCGTGTTCTCGATTTGTTCTCGTCCCATCGTCACTAAACTTCTAGTGTCCTAGGACTCCTCTAGCCTCTAGGTGTGTACGCCTTTCTAGGTGTCAGACATTCCGTAATCCCGTCATCTCCTAGAATCATTGTAGAGGAAACCCTAGTTTGGTAAGAGACCACTTTGGACACCTCTCCTAGATCAATTGAACAAACAAATATGATAAAAAAATCTTAAAATATCAAAGAAAATCTGAAATACGAGTACCGAGAAGACGACTTTTATGCCGTGTACATGGACTTAAAAATCATAAGTGTCATGACTTACGTCATAATTTTCTTACCTCCTAGCAAGATGAGATTGCAATTACGCTACTCTAATGCCAATGGAGTAAAAAGACTAGACCAACGGAAGCCCAGAAATTCGTGCAGGCCCAAACTCATTAGCTAATGCCATTGTAATGCCAGTAGATTGAGAAGTTCACCCTTACGTGGATCCATTATTTCGCACAAACCAATAGTCCGCGTACGAGAATGAAAGCTCACCTCTTGATGCCACTGAGATGCCAGTAGAGGAACATGCTCACAAAAAACAAACAATCCAACGTGGGCCAAAGCTAATCCAACTTCCAAGCATGGATGATGATAGAATTGCAAGCATTTGGTACAATGAACACCACGGTATTTGGAATACCCTAAATATGATAACAAGGGCACACCAAATATCGAACCTTCAAGATCGACTAAATGCCTTCATACAATGTGTTGTACACTTGTGCCCAAACTTAGCAATTATGAGTCTAGTGAGTCTAGCAATACGATGTTTTTAGTCCTAGAGTCAAAGGACATTTATGCTCGTTTTGATGTACAACTTGGTTCTAATAATTTTGCGTACCCTTTGTCTTGATTTGCCTGGCCTATTTCGCACACTCCAAATGATATTGCAATGAACAAAATTTACCAAGGAAAAAATAAAGCAATGAAAAAACAAGGAAAAGGACTTCACAAAAAAATACACATTGGACCTTAAAAGGGAATAAAAGGACTAAACATTGGCCTTTCATATCCTCAGACTTTTATAAGAGATCATCTTTCGTCTACCTAATAGGTCTTCATTCGTGTTCAAGCAGAAAAGAACTCAGAATGCAAATTCAATGTAATCAATAACAAGTCAACAAGTAGAGTGTGATTTAAGTTTTGTGACGAAGATCCAGTAAACTCATTTTTCTTTACCTATTCCAAGTCTAACATAGGATACCCACTCCCTATCACTCACTTGGCCATCAATAAGTTTCCCATGCATTCTTGAGATCATTTGACACGTTTCAATTGTTCACAATTTCGTGTCCAAATATTGACCATCATGGCCTGCAACTTCTAAACCACAAATTTGACCCCTCCAACATTTTATATCCAACATGGCTAGCAATTTTCAAAATCCAATTCCTAATATGGTCAATTTACAAGGCTGTCAGATTCGCGATTTCGGTAACATGAAAATAGGACGCCTGTTTTTTAAACTTTTTTCAGGCAAATTAGTCATGGCACCTGAAAGAGGCACACATATGTGAACACCTAAAACATACGCATTTGTGAAATTCTTCTACGTCATTAAACATCATTGTTGCCAACCTAGAAATCAATCATGGCTCACACATTCTTGTAGCTCGTCATTTTATTAGCTATTTCGAATCAAGCCATGGGAATTTGAGAGACCTTTTTTCGGTTACGTTATGGTTGCACCATTACAATCAAGCGAATGTCAAAATTCTAATAGCCATATCATTAATCATTGGATCATTAATCCTTTCAATAAGTCATGTCCACATTTCTTAGAGTTAGACTTGGAAGTTTAAATCTTAACCATTTCCAATTCACCTACTACCTTTCACCTTGACCCATCGTTTACGCAGATTCAATCAAAGCCCTACGATCGATCATACCCTTTTATATCCAACAACTTTCATTTTCGATCACAAGTCATGATACATCAAACTAATAACTTTTCCCGTGCACCTCCAACCCATTTTTACCTCACAAATGTTCATGAGTCAAATGACACGAGCCTTTCCAAATCCATATCTCCCTTTACCAACCTTGCCTACCCTTACAAAGGATCTTTGTCACAAGGATTGAATCACAAGCTACTTTGTTGTACATTTTTCATAGTTCCACAGTTGTGAGTACGAATCTGAGCCATTAGGTACATTCTATCCAAAGCAAATAAAAATCATGATCTGCAGAATAGACCAAATGTGCCTCTAAATGATGTCAAAGGGGTCCAATTTTCAAGAATATTCATTACAAGCTCGGCGGCTTCCATGTCAAGTTGATCACCTATGTAACTCTACGTACAGGGCAAATCTTGGACCTACTTGAGTCCTTTGAGCGCCAAGTATGCATGAGAAAATCATTGGTTCATCAATTAGTAAAAGTGAACACTAATGTCGAACATTCATAAACATTTGCATCCATTCTACACACAAGTATAGTCATCCAATTGAATGTTGTGTACGCATTATCACGCCTTTGCTAATTCCCACGAATCAAGAACAAATGTTAGGCACTCTCTATCATTTTTTACCCCTTGCATTAAAGTCTTTACACGAATAGCGAGATCATATGCACAGACGCCAAACATCCTTTGGCTCTGCAAGTTTACTTGCTTTTTCGACACTATTGACTTATTTCGGTCCAATTCACAATGAAGTCCTACATTGCATAAAAGAAAAATTATTAATTGTTCAAAATAACAAAGGTAAATAAGTTCATTGCAATTAAAATTGGAGGGTGAATTAGTCTTAATCATTAAGCATTTCTTAATCTAAAGACATTGGGTTCAATTCACATGAAATTACATCTTCAGCTAGACTTTCAAATATCATGTTGTATCAACTGCAATCATCTAGTGGGGTTAATCTCGTCATCGTCCGTCGTACGATCGTTGCATATCAACTGATCAAAGGCCAAAGGGAAAATTTGCTACATACAATGCGTGAACTATTGAAATTATGGCAAGCAATCTTAATGCTACTATCACTCTACCAAACAGTAGTCACTTAAAAAAACAGAAACCAAAGGTTCTTACCATTGTTAGAGTGATAGCATGTGCATTTGTTAATGGTGGGTAATACGAACATTCGGCTAAACTTCTACGAATTCGAATTTACCTACAAAAGCAAGGGAATACCACCCATATTCAAGGCTTTCTTTGGTATCATCAAGTGATGAAATGTCCTTCGAAGCCACTTCGGTAGGCCTTTCACATTCGACGTTAGCAATTTCGAGACACCACTTCACTTGAAATTTTGTGCTACTTCTTGAACATATGTGGCGGAACAAATTAAACTGTATACGGGAACTGGGACCCGTCACCGCAGAGTCGAATTCCGGTACACTACAAATTCCAACTTCTCTTCGAAAGGCATAATCTTAGTGCACCAAATTTAGTCTACCCTACCTTGAGCGGTCTTTTCCATCCTTGCTAGGGCACGTACGTACTGACTTGTTTGTCCTTGTGTGTTTTGCTTGCATGATTTGCTACGTGCGCTTTAAGTTTGCATTATGTTGGTCATCTTTGCATGTGGTTATCTATGCATTTACACTACCTTCTGTATGAGCTATAATTTGATACAATTGAGAAGTATTCAAAGCAAAAAAAATCATCGTCCGTTCAATATGTATGCAACCACCATGGAGAACAATCCTCGAGATGGAATTTTGCATCCCAACGAGTAACATACTCTCGTCAAGTTCAAAAGAAATAGCAAACTACAATGCTTTGACTTCATATGAATCTACCACTATGAATTTGATAACGAAGCTGCAACATCAAGCTCAGCAACCATCAAGTTATAAATTCAGCCGTCGTAAAACTCAAAATCCAGCAGTCGTTAGACTATAAAATCAACTTCAGCAGTCCACGGACTATAAATGGCAGCAACTTCTCTCGGATGACAACTGCGCCCATCCTGAACATACAAGTTATCCAAATGCACAATGAATGTCTTGAATGACTACTTCGCCCATTCAAGATATCACTCCAAGACACTTACATTTTGATCGCTTACTGCGCCCGATCGAAATGGCTACGGTTAAATCTTTTGTGATGCTATATGTGACTTAGAGGAATGTTCTTTGTCATTATTTTGTTGCAAATGATTTTTCAAACCTTTGACTTTCGTCTCCTCACAGACTCAGTCAAAGCGGGGGCTCCTGTAGACACCCTACTTTTGCACCCATTTTAGCGCCCGATGATGAGATGGACAGTGGACACGCGTTGAAAGGTATCGTTTGCCAATGGGTTCGATTTATCAGTTTTGTCCCGAATTACCATGTTTAGCCAAAATAGCCTTGTTACTTATAGTTGTGGGTTGAGAATTTAATTTGGACCAATATGCGAATAGTACCAATTGGACTTAAAATATTAGATAGTTCTTTAGTAATTTGGGCCAAGGTTATACGTAGCATATGTGGGAAATTCGTTGATGCCAGTCACCCAATGGCATATTGGCATTGGTCTTTGCCTCGAAATAGAATCCTCTGCTCTCCGTAAGGATTATTACTATTGACTTCTAGATTTTCCGTAAAGCTTTCCTAATGCCATCCCACCTCCAGCATTCAAATACTCTTCGTCCTAAAACTCCCCCAGCAAACCCCCTCTGATTGGTGCGGCGACATCACCAAAAGAGTCCCAATGCCACTCAAATGCCATTCATCTTCTAGTATAAATACCACTCCCCGTAACCCTTGTTTTTTGGAGGCACAAAAGGCACAACTCACATAACTCCTACGATTAGTGTGCAAGAAAATAGACGAGACCATGAACAAGCACATGAGTCTCGAATAATAAATTTCTATCTACAAAATTCTGACCTACATCTTCAATACGTAGATTGGGAAAAGAGCACTCACCATACACAAATACACCCATACACCTTACCTACGACGTCCAACGACCGTAGACTTTCCAATTCAAGACAAGACAATTAGGCTACGTGGAATACGAGGGTCAAGACTATATACCTTGGGCTCATTGGCAAACGATACTGAGATCTGCGATACGGCTACTCAAGAACGTCCACCTGAGGGCCCCAATATCTTTCTCAAATGATTTGCAGTTATTTGTGTTATTATCGTGGTTATTGCATGCGCACAAGAGTCTAGGTTTGTGGGGAACCTATAAAAAATCCCGCTGGCGACTCCGTGTAATTCACACCTCTTTTCGGGAGAGCGGATCGGCAACCCGCCGGTACGGCATCTCACAGCATGAAAGAGGTGTTAGCTTGGAACAAAGCAGCCATGGCTAAGTGGCTGTGGAAGATAGAAAAGAAACAGGAAGGATTGTGGCTGGAATGGATTCAAGCATACAAACTCAAAAATAGAAGCATTTGGGGAGTCACTGCAATGGAAAGTGATTCGGAAAGCTAGAAAGGCATCCTTAAGATCAGAGATGAAATTTTGTTGAAAACAGGAAATGAGGTGAATGCTGGAAATGAATTAGCTTCATGGAGTAAAGGTGATAAGTACAAAGTACAGGCTGCTTATGACTTTTTCAGATTGAAAAGAAGGAAATGTAGATGGAGTAAGGTAGTGTGGAACAATGCCAGCTTGCCTAGGCACAGGTTCATTGCAAATCTGGCGATTCAAAAAGGTCTTCCCACCATAGATAATCTATCTAAAAGAGGAATGGTAATTGTGAATAGATGCTACCTGTGTAAGTGTAGCTTGGAGAGTATTGAGCACTTGTTTTTCGAATGTGTTTTTGCTAAGAAAATCTGGCAAAGCATGATAGATTGGATTGGGCTTAACAGGAGGGGTTGGAATTTGGCTAGGGAGCTCAGATGGAGTGCTGGTAGAAGAATGAGGAGGCATTGGCACTTCAACTGGTATTGTGCAGGTCTTACTGCAGCAGTTTACTCTGTTTGGCGGGAAAGAAATGCAAGGGCTTTCAGTGATCAGGAGCAATCGGTGGAGCAGATCATCAAGAGGATGAAGGGGCTGATTAGCATTAGGTTGCTGGCAATCTCGAAAGATTGCTTGCAAAATGAAATTGTTGATAGTTTAAATCGAAATTAGTCGTATTACTTTAGTGGATACTCTTTTTTTGTAAAACTTGTCTTTTTTATTCCCTCAATGGATGAATAAAAAGATTACTATTTTTACAAAAAAAAAAAAATAGTGAACAATTTTAAACTTGCCAATCAATAATTTGCCAACTTATTGTAGCCAACTGATTATATATGACCAGGCATTATGATTGTGCATGTTGATTTTGATTTGGGACTTCAACTATTTATATAGCTAACTGATGGGGGCGTATCCGGTCAGAAGTAGATTTCAGTCAGAAGGTCAGAAGTGATCTGAGCCATTCATCTATTCAAGATCAATGGCCAAGATTAATCCAATAAACAAAAACATAAAATAAAAAAAAGACCCACTCTCCCCCCTTCCCTTTTCTCTCTCCTCCCCCAACCCCCCCACCTTCCCGGACCACCCCTGCTCCGCCGAGGGTCACCGCCGACCACCACCGTATCCGGCCAAGACACAGCCACGACGACCGCCTTTATCCCGCGACCTCCGATCTGCCGTTCCCACACGCCACCGCTAATTCTTCTCCCCCAATTTCCTCTTTTTTCTAACGAAATGACATATGACGGCTTCAATAGTGAGGGGGTGGAAGCGTGTGTGTCGTCGGCGACGATGGACGAGGGGTGGGGGATGGTTTCCGGGCGGCGGAAACCTGTGATTGGGGCTGGGGAAGGGCGAGAGCGAGGAGAGAGAAAGGAAGAGAGAAGTGGTCGCGCGGTGGTTGGGGGGCTGGTTTGGGTGGAATAGATGGCGGGGTTGAGGTCGCGTGAGTGACCCGGCCCTGGTGGTGGTGGTGGAACTTCCCCTGGTGGTGGTCGGTGCTGGGTGCCACCGTGGGTGGTGGTGCACGGGGAGGGGGTGGGGGCTGGGGAAGGGAGGAGAGATAAAAAAATTTTAATTTCTGTTTTTTTTTTTCTAATTTGAGGTATGAATTTTTTTTTTTTTTTGAGTTACGTAAAGTTATTAAAGTGACGTGTTTTAGTTATTGGAGTTATTAAAGTTATCAAAAGTTATTGGAGTTAAGTCGGGGTTACGTGTTTTATAGTTATTAGAGTTATTAAATTTTTTTTTTAGTTGTGTTAAAGTTATTAAAGTTACGCGTTTTAGTTATTGGAGTTATTAAAGTTATTAGAGTTATCAAAGTTATTGGAGTTAAATCGGGGTTACATGTTTTATAGTTATTGGAGTTATTGGAGTTAAGTCGGGGTTACGTGTTTTAAATTTTAATTTTTTTGATTAAAGTTATTAGAATTATTAAAGTTATTGGAGTTATCAAAGTTATTGGAGTTAAGTCGTGGTTACGTGTTTTATTGTTCTTGGAGTTATTATAGTTACGTGTTGTAGTTAATGGAGTTATATTAAAAGACGTGTTTTAGTAATTGAAGTTATTGGAGTTAAATTGAAGTTACGTGTTTTAGTTAAAAATTGTAAAGTTAAAGTCGTAAAGTTACTAGAGTTATGTGTTACAGTTACTGGAGTTACGGAGCAACTAAAGTTATGAGAGTTAGTGGATTATCAAGATGTGTGGCTGAGATTACTTCTGACCTTCTGACATAACTTTACTTCTGACCTGATTTGATTCCGCTAACTGATTGTTTAACTTCTATTACAATTCGATTTGTTTAACTTCTATTAGAATTAGAGTTGTTTAACTTCTATTAGAATTAGAATTAGAATAAGATTTAGATTATTATTATGAAAATATACCATAAACCTTCCTAGTATCCTACAAAACATGGACTCTCTCACAAGCCTTGAAAAATAAACCGAATTTTCTGGTGGCTCGAAAACCTCAACTTTCGACGTAGGCCTCTGAAAAAAGCCTCCTTTATTATTATGTACTAGTTGAATGCCCGTGCGTTGCACGGACTCTTGATTTAATCTCAAATTTAAAATTTTGGTTTAATCTTAAATTGTTTTGTTAATATTTGATCTGAATTGCCACTTAATAAATTATTTTGGTATACTAAAACATGTAAAAGTTAGAGAGTCCTTAAAGCAATTATTAAACTTTATATTACTCTTTCTTGTTGAATTTCTATTTGCTCACAGTACAATTTATATATCCCCCCATATTTGCTCAAGAATTTATGAAACGATGTACTGTTAATTTATATATTCCCCCATATTTCCCATCCTACTACTACAACTATAACATTACAATTACTACTACTATTGATACTACCCCAACTTAAATTCCTGGCCTATTCCTACTACTACGGGTGATTGACTTGTTATTATTCAAGATCATCCATTAAAATTTGATTCAAGCTGTCAGAGCCTTTAACTACTCTACTACTACCACTACATACTACTACTACTACTACAATTCTCCAATTTTTCAATGTAGTAGGATCGTTTTTCGGACGACTACTACATACTAATTCTACTCCTAATTACTGCTATACTACTACTACTACTACTACTACTACGTACTACTATTCGTCTATTCGTCCTCCTATTATACTTGTGCTCTTGCTCCTACTCATTCTCATACTCGTACTCATGCTCATACTCATATATATACATACTCATATATATACATACAGCTGCTACTATTAATAATACTCATACTCCTACTATACATACAACAACTACGTACTATGACATGTCTACACCTCACCACTACTCCTACTAAAAATTAGAAAGTTACTTCTAATTAGCATACAAAATGTGGTAGGGAAAACAAATTAGAAATCGATAGCTATCATTTAATGAATAATTAGCATACATTATTAAGAACAATAATTAAGAAAAAAAATAAAAAGTAAAAGAAGAAAAGTGACGTAAGAATATACCATGTTAGATATATATAGGGGCTATCCTCCATATTCATATTTTGTATAGTAAACTATATCAAACAAAGAAGTAGTAGTCGGAGTCTAATCAGCACATATATAGAAGCTAAGTTTAATTTAGCATACAAAACAAAACAAATAAGAAAAGTTAGAAATTAATCGGAACGTATTTAAATTTAATTAATACATTACGTAAAATCTCCAAAAGAATAAGAACATTTGTTAGAACGAATGAACGGTATTAAACTATAGAGATTCCAAACTTACGTATGTTAGCAATAATGTACATGGTACAACACACAAAATTATTGATAAAAGTTTAAAAAAAAAAGGCAAAAGAGAGTAAATGACGTACATGCATATTATTTATATATACACATACACTATGGCTTCATTGATTATTTATAACAATACACCGTTCACGTTAACCCAATAAATGTACTTGTATTATGATGTAATTTATAGGTGTAATTACTTTCAAGTTCCAATTCTACTCTACTTTAAGAAATTGCACGTGTAAGGAAACTCTACTCCGTATTGTATAACTTTTCTAAGGTAGCTTCTACACTATCTTTACAATAAAATATCTCGTAATTTTTATACAACTTTCCAATTTGAACATCTCCTAATCTACTACAATTTTCCAAAAAGAACATCTCCTGAGCTTCCACAACTTTCCAAAAGTTAGACTCTCTCACGTTGCAAGAAAATTAAATAGAATTTTCACACGTTGGACTATTGGTACCTGGAACTATTGAGAAGAAAAACGCTAGTACTAATTATATTACTGTTACACAAAGAAAAGGAAGAAATCGAAACAACAAATAATTGTGAAACCATAAAATAATTGTTGTAGTAATTTTGACTTTCCTACTAATAGCTAACTAATTAAGAAAAATGATGAAGAAACTTGATTAGCCCGTAACAAGATTGAAATAAAAATTATACCTTATTACAAATTAAGAGAATAGATTAGCCCATAATAATGAAACTAAAATTAAGAGAATTGATTAGCCCATAAGAGTACAATTAATCTTCAAATTTTACAAATCTATAATTGAAATCCCACTGTGTGTAGAATCGAATATTAAACTTGTACTGATCGAGAATAAAAAAAGTATAGTAAGTCTTTTGAGTGTGTATGCGGCTCCATCATTCTCCTAATTATGAATTAGCTTCTATGTAACTCCAATAAGCTAAAAATACAACTACTTCTACATTATGTCTAAAAGCTTTATGTCATAAAACATTAATTTTAAAGTTTTTACTACTAAGATATATAAGAGTAATACAAATTGTGATGACAATCTCACAAACGATGGCCTTCTAATAATTCATGCTAATTGTAAATAATGTTCGAAAAAATTAATTCATACCTTGAGGATTATATCTAACGATTCATACACTGTCTAATATGCTATTAAGCAACAAAATTCAATAGACCTGAAAATCGCAACACGAAAATTAGTATGTTATCAACACGAAATTAGCAAAAAGCATACAAAAGGAATAAATAACATCAAGTGGGGAGAGGGTACGTAGGAATTTCTTCAAACAATACACTGATAAAAACAGCAACCAAAAAGGACAAAAAAAAACATTGTTCACGTTAGGGCAATGCATGTCTACATATGATGATGTAATATATAGGTGTAGTTATTTCCAATCCTATTTACTCTAAAAATTATGGAAGTAAAATTCTATTGTAAATTGGTAAAATATTGGTAGAAGTTTTCCTAAGCTAGCTTCTATAGAATCTTTACAATCAAACATCTTCTAATCGTATGCAAATCTCCAATTATAACATCTCCTAATCTTCTACAACTTTCCAATTTGAACATCTACTGAGCTTGTACAATTTTCCAAAAGTGAGACTCTCTCACAGCGCAAGAAAATTAAATAGAATTTTCTGGTTGCTCCGTGAAAATCAACTTTAACCGTAGGCTCTTGAAAAAAGCCTCCTTTATTAATATGTATTGATGATTGATTGATTGATTGATGATTGATTGATGATTGATTGATTGATTAGATTAGATTAGATATCTGGATATTCTATCTTGAGCACTTTGACATATTTAACTTACTAAATATAAAGGGTGCAATTCGCTACACATTAATAATTTGTGATTTAAGCAACTCTAATGTGTTTATGTGCTACTCCCAAACATGAGTTGTTGTTCAGTGGCAGTTGTTATATCATGCTCCCCGGACCACCACTAGCACCGTGGTCCGAGGACACGTGGCACATTTTCATTGGCCAAAACACATCAACCTAACAATTCCCAACAACCGTCTCATCTTCTCTCTCCAGTTACCAACTCCCGTACCCGCTCAACTACATCCACGGTCACCACCACCGCCAACCTGCACCGACCACCTCCAACGACACCGGCATCCAATTAACACCACCACACAACCACTTTCGCCCAACACCACAACAACAACCAACAACAACCAAGCCTTATTCCCAAAATGATTTGGGGTCGGCTAACATGAATCGTCATCCAGTAACCGTCTTGTGAACGCCACAAAATTTCGAAAACGTTGTAAACCTTTTAGAAGTATTTAAACACTTTCAAAGGAAATTTAGAAAAGTCGTCAAAATAAATAAAAAAAGGTTTAAAAAAAATTATTGCAAAAAACATATGAATTTTGAACACAACACCACCTCATAAAAAAAAAAGCTCATGGATTTAATAAGGAAAACCCATGGATCGTACATCCATGTACCAAAATATATAAAGATCCATACCTTATACCATGAAAGTCCATATGCCCAAACATAAAGATCCATACAATACCAATGTAAAATCCATGCACTGATGCACGACGAAGGGAGAGTTGGGGGCGCCACTCGACACTGGAGGTGGCCAGCGGGACGCCGGCGGTGGAGTGGTGGTTGGTGACGGTGAGAAAAAAAAATCATGGATTCCACCATTAAAATACATGGACTTTTATAAAAAAAAATTCATGGATCTTCCTACTACAATCCATGGATTTTACAATAATCATTCATGGATCAAGATAAAAGTCGGGGCGGAAGTGGAAAGGCAGGGCTCGCTGGTGGGTGGTGGTGGCGAGTCTGGTTGGGTGTGAGCAGAGGGGAGGAGAGAGAGGGGGCAAAGAGGGAGAGAGAAGGCAGATGAAACACAGGAAGAAGAAGACGAATATTTGGAGAGAGAAAAGAATTTTACCTGCGTTTTTTTTTTCGCCCACCAATGACAACACAACACGTGACCCGGACCACGATGCACACTGTAGTCCGGGGACCACGGTATAATTTACGTTCAGCGGAGTAGTTTACCCTGAATGCAACTATTCAATAGTATTATGGTGAGTCTATTCACCAAAAAAAGGTCAATTCCTAATGTGTACTATGGGAACCACATAAGTCCACAAACTTACCAACATATCCCCTTACCTTCTAAAAGAGCCTTATTTCCTACTGTTCCTCGTCAATAGTGCTCCCCAAAACGCAGGCAATCCTTCTCAAAACGCAAGAAAGCCAACCAAAACGCTCCCCATTTGTGCTTGAAACGCAGCCTTTAGTTACTGTTGACTACTGTTGTAGATGAACAGTAGACAATCTAGCGGCTGAAATCTAACCTCAAGCCTCATACTTCATCTCGCCCGTCAAACTTCCCCTATATCATCCGTTCTCTTCACATTTCTCTCTCCTCAGACAGCCTCATTTTGCCCTTTCCTCTCTCATCCGACGCCTTCTAGCTACCTCCTCTCTTCATCTTATGATGAAAGCTCATGATTATCTATCCTCCTTGCGTTTTTCGTCTTCCGGGTAAGTTCAACCGGTTCTTCGTTTTACTCAGGTTACTCAGATTTCAATTAATCTTGATTTTAGTTTGATTTTAATTTGTTTGACGTGATCTTATTAGTTAATTCATTTGTTCTTTTGATTTTTTTTTTGTTTCCAGATTACCTTGTACTATTGGCGTAAATTTATCAGTTTTTTCATTTGTGGTTTTGATTGTGAACTGTGTTTGTTGGTTAGGTTGATTTTGATTGTGTTTTGTCGGTTTTCAGATTTTGATTGTATTTTGATCTGTACCATTTTATCGCTTTCTTACCTTTTTTTCCCCCCCTGCGTACAGCTCTCCATCTTTCTCTCTCAACTCTCAATCTTATCCATCTATTCCAAGGTTTGTTTTTCTCAATTTTTTAGTTTAATTTGCTTTCAATTTTTTTTTGTTTTTTGTTTTTATTGATATTAGAATGCTTTGTTATTGGGGATTTTTGGGTTTGATTGTGTTTTGCTCTTTATTTACTTGCTATGGAAGTTTGGGTTGTTTTACTATTTTTGGTAATTTCTGAATTTGAATCCTGATTTTCTGCCCATTTCGATTTAAAATTTCAATCACTTAACTTCCAGGGTTCATTGTACCTAGGATCTAATGGCATTTTTTATTGTCATTGTTTGGCAGGCCAATGAGATCCTCAAGAAGTTTGATGCACAGTTTATGGAGGTATGTAACTTATTTACAAATTGGGATTTTAGCTTCTTGGGTATGAGAATGCTTTGTTAGTAGGGGTTTTGTTACATTAGATTAGGAATTTCTGGAGTTTCTGTCACCTTTGTTTGAGAATCATTTTTTCCTGAATTTCCAATTGAGGTTTGTAATGCTCTTTAAACTCAGGCTTTATCAACATTCAGGTTACTGTCGTTACTCAATCCGACTATTACTTCTTTTAATTTAAGTCGACTAATTGATACGATCATGAAATGGTAGTTTAATTTGATTGATTAATTGAACTGGGAGTTTCAGAAAGAGGATGACGCACACTTTGTGAGTGAGATGCGGTCACCAGAGTTTCCACCTTCAGGTGAATTGTTGCCCTGCTTGTGCTCTCCTTGCTGGTCAGTAAGTGTATGAGAAACCTGCCATTAAGCTTTTGAATGTCGAACTAATAAACATTGTTCGTAATGGGGTCAGTAAGGTCAAGTTAGGCTTAGCCTTGTGGCTTGAAAGGATTTTAGCTGAAATGGGGAAATTGTGTTTTGGTCTTCCCCATCATATTTACAAATACAGCTCGTAATGATTTTGCATATTTGGCGTAGGACTAATTAGCTTGAAAAGTTTGGAGTTTTCTAAGTACTGAAGTCTGAAGCAACGGTCTTAGACATCTATCTGGTATGGGATCGCTCTCATGTAATGTCAACCTCGTTTTTTCAACATGTTTTTATCATTTTATGACTTTTTCTTAGTGTCAGATTAGTGTTGTTCTTTTTCTTTTCTTTTTTTAAACCAATTTGCTAGATTTTCTCTAAAACATATCTTGGATAGGGTGTGTGGCTTCATTCATAAGATTTATATTAGAAGGTGTAATGCCTGCCCATCCTAAGAATCTCAATTATTGTTTACCGAGAAATAGAATGTCGCAAGCATAGTTTGTGTCTACCTTATTTTGGAGCTGAGTATGTCTATATCAGATGAACTTACTTTCCTACACTTTATGAATTTGGCTTCATTATTTACCAGGATTGGTGAACCTTGAGAGCGTAAATTTATCATTCACCGTGGCCACTGATGCTGGCTTAAAGAAGCTGTCTGGTTTAACATCTCTGAAGTCCCTTAATCTTGATGTTGCTTGTAATTTAGTGCATTGTTTAATGGATTGTTTGTCATGCCTTGCTTTGTTTATCTCAAGCTCATTTTATAGTAAAACTTAACTCATAAAGAAAAAAAAGGACAATTGTCGAAAAAGAAGGGCATTTGTGGAAGTAGCTTAGGTTAAGTAGTTTTTGCATCTCACATCCTTTCTTGGCTGTTAACAGGAGAAACAGCTATTTGAGTGAGATTGAAGTGACAAGACAGCAAGCTCTTGGAATATTCTTTAATAACAGATTTAAGGTAAGTTTTGCATTTTTTCATTCTTATGGTTGGGTGAGATGCCCCTGGTTGGAATGTCTCTGTTATGCTTTCTTATTAAACTTTTCCTCGGCTAATGCCAATGATTGGGTTTTCATTTTTAGGTTGAAATAATCAATGATCTACCTGAAGACAAACCTATAACAGTGTACAGATGTGGTACCCTGGTCCCCATATACCCAACACATCCTTTATTAAAGCATTATGTTACTTGAACTTGAGTAAACTACCTGCATTCAAATATTTTGCAGTGGGAATTTCCAAGTTTTAATGACTTCTTCAATTGGCCAGGTTTCACCAGCATACTGGAGAGCGGACAAAACTCGGGAAAGCTTGCAGAGGGTGTATGGTATCTCTTTCCCTGATTCAAAATGTTGGAAATTACCGACATCGGCCTAGCTGCTCTGAAAAGTAAGCATAGTTTTCACCTCTGTATTGTGGTTCCAGACAGGCTTTTTCGATTTATGGGCCTTTTGGTCTGTCTGTCGTAATATATATAATTTGGTGGCAATAAGAGAGGATTATCTTTTGTGGCAATCGCTTATAGATTTAGGATTCTTTTGACTTTTGAGAGGCCAGTATTACTGGCAGAAAGCTGCGCTGCATATCGAAATAGAATTTCTGAATTTTTTCTTAAGGCTTGAGCATGGACGTTCCTGAATGAATTATTAGAAATTTATATTTTATCGTAAATAATAGAAGCTTCATCATATAAGTTCCTAAATGAGATATCGGAAATTTATATTTCGTCGTAAATAACCGGGAATTATTGACTATATGAGTTCTTGATTTACTTATCGGAGTCCGGGCTTTCCTCTAAATTTTTTGGGTGTTGTTCGGATGTATGTGAGAGACAGGGAAAGTGAGCTTATAAAGAGAAGGTGGGAATGTGGGATTGTGAGTGTGTTTTGGGATAAGAAATGCAAAGGAATAGAGGAGTGGAAGCTAAGAGAGGGGGATAAAGAGGCTGGAGAAGGAAAGAGTAGAAGGGAAGAAAAGCAGAGAAGATGGCGAAGGAAATAACATATTTGGGTAGGAAAGGCGAAAGAGCCATGGACTTTGGAGAGAGTGAAGGTGGAGGGGGATGAAGTATAACTTTGAATTTGTTGCAGACCTACGAATTTATGAAATCTTGCAGGTTTTTTTCCCTGTTTCTGGATAATTTTGCATCGTTTTAACAAGTGAGTGTTGGGTATGAAGTATAACTTTGAATTTGTCGAGTTCATTCCTTCAGCATATTAAACGAATTCAAATTTTTAGAAAAGAGGGCAGTGGATATTATTCTGGCGGTGCTGAGAGTTGATCAATGCCCCCCCCCCTCTCCTAAACTCTCCTATATGCTAATATTTGTCTTTGAACAAGTTTCCTCTTTACATGCAGAAATTAATTTAATTGAGGAAGTCAAGAAACTTTATGAGTATGTGTTGCGGCAAAGACTACCATCAAATGGAAGAGAGGTTGTTCTAAATTAGGAGAAGCCGTCGGTCTGTAATTCTGTATGTCTACTACATGCACTCTCAATTGTACACCGTCTTTCTGATTATTCACATTCGCATGCACCTTCTTTCTCAATTGTACTTTTTTTTATTTGCCCGGCCCTAAGCCATTTTTACCCTATACTGAAGATGTCATTACTGAATCCGTGTTTGTCATATGTGCGTACTTTCATTCCATTGCTTGTTTTGTGTTTTTGGTTGCGTGTAACTGAAATTGGCAAAAAGCAAGTCGAATGTGACGTGATTTCCTTATCTCACGTGTAGAGCTCCTTGAGTTAGCCTCTCTAAAGATTTGATGGGGTTCTGATTGCAAGCATTCATTAGTAGTCTAATGATATCCTATCATACTGTGGTTTTGTGGTCGAACTAGGACTAGGGTCTAGGGTCAGTCCCCAAAAAATGTGGGCTCCTAAGCGATATTTCTTACTTGGGTGATCTAACAAGCAAGCAATAGAAACAACATCGAATAGCTAAGTACTAATTTTTTGCTAGGTTAATGATGATCATAATCGAAAGCTAGAGCTTTGGGCTCCTTGAGATTCATATAAGATGGAAATATGGACCTTAATTATGCTGGATTACCCTATCATGTTGAACAAGTTGCTTTATGAAGTGTATGACACATATAAATGCCATTCATGTTATAGAAAACTGCTTTATGATAGATTATCTGATACATATGAATGCCATATCATGTCTCACAACATGGCTGATGATAGAGTATATCATGTTTGGTTTATAAATTTGAATGAGAGCCGCTCAAAATTTAGCAATCAAAATTTGAATCGCTTATGGGATTCATTTATATGCCTCAGTTGCTTGTCTTTTGACTTAAAGGACGCAGTTCGACCTTCGAGTCAAGTTGTGCCTCATTTGTCAACTCTGGAAGAATGAGAGCCATAATGTGTGTTACTTTGAAATAACTTGCCTTCATTGCAGTTTCACCGGAAAATTTAAAGCAGTAGTATATATAATGTTGAGATAAATGCATTTGTGGAACATTGTGAATATTGATCTTCTTAATTTAGAGGGTTTATAAATTCTATCTTAATTTCTCTATTTGTATTATGTGTGGTTACAGGGGGTAAAGTGAGTACAACTGAAATGAGGGAACTCAAGAGCCGCTCTTCCCCAAAAAATTAACCTTACAGATGATTACACTGCCTGTATGTTTTCGTTTTTTAATAAATGAGTTCAAAATACATAATTCAATCGAACACAGTACGGTTTGGCATTTGGAATCCCTGCATCTTTGGTCTGTCCATGTTTTTTCATCGCCCTGATTCGATTCCTGCACTTGGTTCTTTTGACTGTTACAAAAAATGCCAGGAATGTTGATGGAAGTAGTCGCTTGTATCTTCGAGGCCTTTATAATTAAGCATGGATAACATCGGTCTATCAGTTGTGGGATGACTTAGTTTAGTTATGAAACGTCCTTAGCCTATACTCGAGCAATTGTGTAAAACCTGATTAAAAAGTTGTTTCGCAGTGCTGACTATTTCATTAAATGATCGTTGCAGGCCAAACGCTCAAAACATGTGATCGTAGAACAGAAAACGTGATCGATGAGGGTGAGGTAGAGACGTCAACTGCCAAGTAGCTGCTGCTCATGAGGCATTTGATGAGGGGCCTTCGCCAAATTATTTCTTATGTAATGAGCTCCCTCTAAATTGCAACTTCATTGAAAACTTCCTCTCTTTTTCGTTTTGAAGTTTACCTCCATTTGCCAGCTTCTGTTTGTAACTTGGTATGCTTTTGTTAAAAGTATTGTTGAGCTACAGGTTTGACGTGAAACAAGTCTAGAAAGCTGGCTTCCACTTTTTTTCGTGCTTTCATTTTCGTATTTGTAATTTTAAATTATTGTGCTCTTTGTAAGCACCTCTCGTAATGATTGTCTATTTCTATTTGTCGGTGCACATTAGTGTCCGGCACGCCGTCACTTTGTGGACAAGAGGATGCTCCCATGACATGAACTTGTGATTGGGAACACTTTTATCGGTTCGCCAAGGTGGCCCTTTGTATTATGGAATCTAATACGGTTTCTACAATTCAAGCGTTATAACACGGCCGATAATAGATGCGCGCGCTCGAACGACTAGTAGACCCAAACAATTAGGGGGTCCAAAATTGGTTAATTAAGGTTAAACAAATCACTAATTTGACCATTTGGTACGATTAATCGAATTTCTCTAATGCGATTTGTCGTCTTGTTACGATGGATCTCCCCGACCTTTTAATTTTATGTCTTTTATTCCGCGTTCTTTCTTTAAACTGAAATCAATGAGACTTTGCCGTCGTTAATTCACACTTCTAAATTTGATTTCTCATCGTGCGAACTAGCAATGTCAAACTTAAAAAAGACACCGATTCCAAATGACTCGGTGAGAATTAATCGACACAAAACTCACCCGACTCGTGTTACGTACGTACAGCTCGTCCTAGGCCTCGACTTGCTGCTTCCATCTGTACTAAAATTCCGACAATCAGAACAATTCCAATTACGAATTAACTAGATTCAATAGAGTTTGTTATTGTGTTTAGATGGATACCAAATACTTTAATAATATTATTAAATTTAGCATGTGAGTTTTTGTGTATGTATGGACATCAAATACTTTTAATATTATAAAATTCTCAAAACTCTCTAAAATTCTCCGGTTGATGTGAGAGTTACAAAAAAGCCTCCTTTAATAGTATAGAAGGAAGGATTTGCTTTGTTGTATACTTTTTGCTACTGCGTGTGATGCATTATGATTTTATGGTTTTGTATTGATAATTTCGGTGAAAAAGTAGAGACTAAAGTATACTTCGGCATTTGTTTGTTAGTTACACTCAAACACTAGAATGAGGCACATCATTGGTAACTTCAAGTAAAGAAGCTTATTTAGGAATAACATGGTCATAGAATATGTCAAATTAACAAAAAAAAATGTCCTATATAGTTTAACTCTAAACGTAACTTTAATCATAACTTATGCGATTATATCTTACAAATTGTAGTACTTTGGGTAATGTATTACAATTTTAATTTAATTCTATTTAATAGTAACATTGTTATGTGACCCGTGCAACACACGAGCCTCCATCCTAGTTTATGTAAATACTGTACTAAGTAGCGTAATGACTCGGACTTCTTGTCATGACCACCTTGCTTGGTTAGTGTGAGGAGATGAACAACCCGAATACGTGATGTTAACAATATATTTCGTATAAAGTTATGGTCGCAACACCTTTAGTTTGGTTGGTCTTTTGCACTTGTGCAAATGAAAAGAATTGGCCGACATACCACTCCGTATAATGAGGATCAAGGTTGGCCTAGTGGATAGGAACTCAACCTGCATGGGGGTTGTCCCGGGTTCAAATCCTCATACCCCCACCCCGCAGCATTAGCTGCTCCTTTGTACCAAAAAAAAAAAAAAAAACAAAAATACCACTCCGTATAATAATGGGATGTAAAAGCAACTTAAAACCACTAGTATCCAATATTCTAATATAAAAAAAATGACAAGTAAAATGTTGCATCACAAACCGAAATATCACAAGTACCTGGCTCGTCCCGGACCATCGCAACACAACAACAACAACCAAGTCTTATTGCAAAAATGATTTGTGGGGCGGGCTACATGAATCGTCATCTAGTAACCGTCTTGTGTACTGTACGCCGTAAAATTTCAAAAACGTTGTAAACCATTAAGGAATATTGAAATACTTTCAAAAGAAAAAGTTGTATAAAGTTATAAAATAAATAAAAAGGTTTGAAAAAATATTGAAAAAACATACAATGAACATCGAACACAAGATTGCTAAAAAACGAATTAATCCGCCCGATCCATTAATATTTAATATACCGGAAGTCCGAAACAGGGAGTAGTAAAACACTAAAACTTGTATTACTGCACGGCTGCACCCACCCGAATTTCGTGGTTCTTCAATCCTGGGAAATGTGAGCGAGAAGCAAAACAGTGTCAAAATGCTCAATCTTCCTCAGGTACGCTACGCAGCGATCAAACTTTGTCATTCTGTATTATTTTTTTACCTTAATTTGTTTTCAATTTACCTGAGACTTCAAATCAGTAAAAAGTAACAACAGTAAATCATCATCTTTGATGTCCAAAATTTATATACTGGAAAGTTTGCATCTTTCATGTCTCCTTGCAAAATTTCGAGATGGGTTTGTGACTTTGTTCAATCAAAGTCTTTTTCTTCAATTCCTGGTGTTGTTTTTGCTCAAACTTGCCCAGAATGCTACCAGAAATTAGTAAATAAGGCTGAAATTGATCCTAAATTACAGTATTTGAAGAGGGATTTGTGCCCGGATAATTTAATTCGGGTCTTGGATCATGCCCATGATTTGAATTCAACTCTTAGGGTTTTTAAATAGGGTTTCTCATCAGAAACATTATTTTTCAAGCTGGGTTTTGCTGGAAATGTGGATGAAGTGGAGGGTTTTTGTAGGGAGATGGTTAAGGACAAGTGCCGAGGAGGCGCTTTTCGAGGTTTTAGATGTGTTTCTTAGTGTTTTTAGGGTGTGAATTCTAGTGGTGTTAGCTTTGTATTGGTAAGTTGAAGAGTGTTGTGTTCTTGTGGAGATGAAGAGAGGTTTTCGAGACGCGTGGATGATCTATAAGTTGATGGTTAAGTGAAATCAGGAATTCTTCGTGATGTTCTTGCTTTGAAAAACTTGATAAAATCGTTATTTGATTTAATTATGGTGGATAAGGCCTTAGATCAATTCAGAAGGATTGGAAAGAGAGGTCTGTGTCTACTTGTAGGACCTTTGAGATTGTCATATCTGACCTCGTGACATCTATCGAGTGGATGAATCTTCGCCTCAGTGAAGCACTAAGCTTTCTGACGAGATGAGGAACTTAATTATTATGTAAACTAGGGAAATTTGATGAGGGGACTCATGGAGAAGCTTAAGATGATAGGTCAAGTTCTTGATCCTTTCTCCTTATAATGTTATGCTGCTTCAAGCATACGGTGATACTCATTACTTCCTAGCAACAAAAGATCTGCTTGAAAAGATGCTAACATGAATGATATAGATGATTTGTCTTGGAATATTCTCATTCAAGGCTTTGCAATGTAAAGTTAGTGAAGGACACTAGAAGTGCTTGGGAAAATCATTATTATTTTGTGTACCTGACTCTGCTATGTACGCTGCTTTAGTCACTGGGAGGTGTCATTTGGGCGAGTATGCAAAGGCAATGGTTCTATTCAAACAAGTCATAGAAAATGATTGGATTTTGGGCGCTGCCTCTTATGTCGAGCTAATGAAAGGACTTTGCAATGTGAAGAAGCTTCAGTAAGCCACTGAAGTGTTTATGTACGTTTCAGTGAGGAATTCAACCCTGCAGTCTTCTCTCTTTAGCTGTCTGATCGTAGGTATTTGTGAGAGTTGATGAAGCAATCAGGGGTGTTGAAGTTTGACCAGGATCATGGCAGCACAGTAATTGCTTCTCAGCTTCTGCTTCTACCAGTATAATGCAATGGTTTTTGAAGCTGAATAGGCAGTATCATGGCCTACTTATTTTCCGCAAGTTCCCGGACGTGGTTTCCTTCTTAAAATGGACCAACCATGACTGTTGAAGTTTGGATAAGTATGATGAAATATCAAATATGCTTCCACAAATTGAATGATGGTGGCAAAATCTGCCATAAACATCACTCATATTCTCTCAAGTTACGAAGCCATTTTCTCAAGATGGGATTTTAATGCCCAAGATGGCAATGTCTTATTGTGCCTCAAGGCCCTCAACAATGCAAAATACTCGAAAGAGAAAGAAAACCGCTCATGCTTCATATGCTCTGAAAATAATGGATCAGTTCGTTGTTAAAAGGTTAGCCTTCTTTCTACTGATTTCGTTATCCGTTTCACTCTGCTTTCCAATTATTTTTATGTGAGAAATTGACCGAATGTTTGATTTCGCACAATGAGAAAGTTGTGGGGGTTGATTGCTCCAATCAAAACTTGTGGGGGTTGATTTCACGTAGAGGCAAACGTATGGGGCTTATAACCCACTTTCGCCTTTTTTTTCTTTTCTTTTTGGTCAGATCAGATCACTATGAAATATTGAAACTTTGGATTGCAATCTGGGATGAATTCGATTTTTGTCCTTGGACTTGATCATTTCCGAATATTCCAATAAAAACCACTTTTTCATGTATGAGATTTTGAGCAATAATTGGGTAAATATCTTTTAGAAAAAGTTAGCAGTAAATAAGAGATTCAGATTTTATACCACACTCGTAAAAATTATTTGTTTGCTTGTTTTCCTTTTGGAAAACTCAGCAACAGTGCATGAGAAAGACGATTTGAAATCTGTATTTTCCATGCACTTGGGAAAAAGATACGTTCATAAACTCATAACTTAGGGAAACTATATTTTGTACTTAGGATTTAGGAAAAAAGATAAGTTCATAACTTAGGAAATTTATATCTCAACACCTCAAAGATCTTACGTTGTATGTTGGATGTGTGCTCTACCTTTGAACTATATAATCCGTACTAGTTTGCATGCCCGCCCTGCTCTCAAGAAGCGTATTTATATTGTTTACACCCATTTTATACCATGAATTAGCTTATTACTACCATATACATACTTTCTTAATTCTATCCGATCGATAGGCGCCAGGTGAGACTTGATTTCAGGTTTATATATATAGTATTAGATTAGATTCTATATGGTAGTCTAATTTCTGATAAGCATTATTTCCGTGACGCCGTGTGGTTTGTTTGTATAATCTGTTAGAAAAAAATGTACGTGTGCCCCCCACCTTCTGTAGAACCTTTACCTTTGGTTTCAGGAAGCTCACTGCCTTGGCTTTTGTTCTTTCATCTGGACAGCGATGCGCAAGCATTATTCAGCATGGCACCCTTTAACGGCAAGTCATACGTCAGGACCATCCCTGAATTGCAAGGCAGGATCATATATGCTTCCCAATTTGGATGGCTAATTCTCAGAGATGAAAATCCAGACCCCCCTGACTGTTGCTCTATCACTCTTTTCAATCCTCTCACGTCCAAATCCATTAATCTGCCCCCTTTGATGTATCATGAGGTAGCAGTAAGGCCCACGATATACTTATTGACATCACCCCCCAGCGACAACAACAACGACAATGAAGCTGATAGTAACTGCTTCGTTCTCGTCTGCTTCCCTGATCAGGCCTTTGTCTGCCGATGTCAGTCAACCGGAGATTGTGGGAGGGATTCGAATTGTTGGTACTCTCAGAGAATTGAGATTGGAGGTGAGAGTCTACGTTTGCATAGAGCTGTTGTTTTAAATGGGGTCATCTATGGCTGGGCTAGTGATTCAAACCGTAGGCAAGAATATCTTATCTCTCTAGAAGTTGTTGACCATGATGCCTCAAACCCATTCACCTTAACGGCCTTGTCACTTGTCGTACCGGAAACACCTTTTTCAGGCCTACTTTCTGTTGGCTGCCCCTTTATGGTTGAATCATGTGGGAGTATATACCTCATAAGCGTAGGCACTCGCAACTTTGACGGTGCCCATGCTGCGAAAATTTGGGAGTTCGACCTGCAGAAAGGAATTTGGTTTGAGGTTAAGTGCTTAGGTGACCGGTCCTTTTTCCTAAGTTTCCATAGTTGCACATGGTGCTGGGCAAGCACCACTGATCATAGCGAAGTGAGTCAGGGTGCTGAAGGAAATTGTCTGTATATTTTTGATTTTGAGCTAGCATATGGCGGAGTAGTCAAGTACAGTTTAAAAGATTGTAGTTCGACTCTTTTACCTTGTGGAAATTTGCTAAATGGCCCTTGGAGCTTCACCTTAGGCTACTGGGTGATGCCACAAATTTGTTGGTAAGTATAATCTACTTAATTTAATAACCATAATTCAATCCTGTTTATCTTATACTATTGACAAAATAATTTTACTTGATGTCTCAATGGCTTAAGAGTTTTAGGTCACGCACTTCTGAGTTCTGAAGCTTTAGTTAATCCATCTTTTAACCGGAATTGCCAATCTGACAGTTTTGAAGCTGGAAAAGAGCGCAGAAAGCTCATCGATAATCAAGACAATGATGTCTCCGAATCTTTTCTTACAGTCGGCACCACAGATTGCAAGCAACTGCTGCAGCAGAATGAGCCACAAGAAGGACGTTTGTCTGAGCTTCCCCAGGATTTGATAGAATTACTTTCAAGGTATATGCATTTGTTTGATTGCTGGAACTTTAGATGCACCTCTAAGTTAATTCAGTCAGCAACTCCTTTACCGTTGTGGAGAACAAATACTTTGTTCCCCTTGCTTCTGGTTTTTGAAGATGAGGGTGCGTTATGTCGACTAATGGAGCCTTGTCGTGATGATTCTTGGTCCTGTGTTTTTGGATTTTCGCAAGATTACTTTGATATAGTGTTTTCTAAAGATGGGTGGCTACTTGTATGTGATTGTAAAACCTTGGAGTTCTTTAATCCTTTCACAAGGGAAAGGAGAGATTTGCCTTTTCCTAGTAGTTGGTGTACTTCAGATCCGATTGGATTCTCAACGAGTCCGGTTTGCACGAATTGCTTGACTGTGGGATTCGCATACTCATCGGTTGATTTGTCTGAAATCATTATTGAGTACATTAAGTTAGGGGATACGAAGTGGAGTTCATGTCACTTTGACAATAGTCAAGATCCTCAATTTCGTATCTGTAATTGTAGTCCGATATATCATGCAGGAGCATTCTATTGGCTTGATATGTCTGGTTACCTTGGAGTATTTGAGATAGTAAATGGAAACCCTAGCTGGAGAGTTTATGACATACCTTTTGAGGTGAATCTTGCTCTATTTCATTCATGCTATCTAGTTGAATGCGGTAAAAAAATTATCTTAGTGATCGTCGAAGGAATGAGTACTGGAGAGTCCGTATATGTTTTCCGTTTCAAGCAGTCGAAGAAGAGATGGAGTTATGTTCTCAGCTTGGGAAACTACACCTTGTTTATAAGGCCCAATTCATCGACTTCCGTTGCGACAAGTGACACGAAGATGAAGAACCGGATATATTTTCCACTGATTGAAGGGAACCACATTGTGTACTATTCTTTAGAGACCAAGAAGTATTATGTTGATGGCAATGAAGCTTCTAGCAATAATCTGTTCTTTAAGAAGATCCCATCGAGGTGTTGCTGGATTTAGTTCTTTTTTTTTCTATTCTTTATAATGTTTAAATGTTTTGTAGGTAATTGGTTCTGCAGACAAATAACATATGTTGATCCCTTTGTGTGAACCCATGTTTTCATTGTATGTTGTTATTCAAGGTTTATTTGGAGCATAATATAAACTATACCATATACTCGTACTCCGTATAGCTCTGTCGGGTCATCTTACCCCAATGTATCAGGGGATGCACGCAGCTGGAATTGTATATCCAAAATCCGACTGTCATATGGATCTTAAGACTACGTGGCTCCTGATCGAGGTCAAGTCACGCCATAAGCATTCTGCTAGGTTCTAGCAGGATGACTCTGACAGTCGGACCCAAGTGGAGCGTGTTGTGCACGTGTCGTGCATCCGGCCATGTGCTACTTCTGTGTATCAACTGAACCCAGAGCTCCTCATCAGGTCAGAAAGCTCAGTTGCGTTGCTTCACATATCATGGCCTCATAAATCAGAAGTAGAAAAATCAGGCTCATACTGCAATGTCTTTACCAAATTGAACAGCTTCATCATTGCTTATTCTAACAGTTTTCGGCTTGTCTTTAAGCATACTCTTCTATAGTTCTATGTGCCTCTTCCTTGACTACTTCACACACTATTATGCATAACCCCTTCTAGAAGTAGACTACAAATCATGACTCGTGAGTATCATTCTGCTTGTGTTATGATCATATAATTAATGGCATGTTCGATATGGGGCTCACAAGGAGGAGGAAAGACGATGGATAATCTGTATAACTCAGTTAACTGGCAATTCATCACGCCGAATTATGATTAACAGGTGTTCCATAAGCAATTATCAGCAGATGAAAAGAGCCCACAGAAAACGGTAAGGGGTTAACAAACTAGTGCAGTGAAGTTTTGGAGGGCCGCGATCTTACACTATATTCATCAAATTAGACTGTTGACTGCGAATGTCGCCCTACTGAAGTAGTAACGATGGGGATTAGTTCAAAAGTCCTGCAATCGTGTCTGAAGTGTTTCATGTCACATGGTTGCTGCATAAGCAGAGTTAAACAAGAACAGGGTTAAGTGTTTCATGTCACATGTTGTTGGATAAAAAGAAAGAGGGAATAATGGCAAACTCAAACCATCAAAAACAGCATTGATAGACTGGTACTACAAGAGGTTATATCAAATCGAGGTGTTGCTGAATCTAACTTTGTGATGAACCTAGATTTTTTTTCCCAACTTTTAAGGTTTTATTTGGTTTTCCGGATGAGGTTTTATTCTGTTTTGTTAGATTTGTTCGAATTGTAGTCCAATTGACAACGATGATACTCGATTTCATGAGTTCCCTTTAGCGTTTCCTTGACGAAGACTATTAATGCTATAGAACCTTACTGGTAGACTGGTACTGGTAAAACACTGTACATTGTGTAACAGGTGCACTGTACTGCAGTGGCTTGTCAGCGAAAACCCACCTTTAATCAACGGTGTCAAAGATGGAATACCCGGAGGCCGGAGCAACATCAATGAACGCTGTTTGGAGCTGAAATCTGGAGGAAGTATACGTTATACATTGGACCAGGGCTTCAGAACAGAGTAAGTTACAAAAAGGCTTCATAAACAAGCTAAGTCTCGCAATCTATAGCTAATTCCCTGATTGGCATGTATGAAGCAAAGATTACCTTGTCAAAATAGGACATACATTCAAAAATTGATGCACATTTACCTGCTGTCACATTTACATCACTCGGGCTGCATTCGATTATAATGGTGCAAGTAATCGTATATTTTGTACCTTACAAGGACACTAAGAAGCGTTTCATATGCACCGAATTTCATTATTATCACTTTCAAAGAAGAAAAACTGACCCATTCCACCGGAGGGCAAAGAGCGATATGCACTCAATTTCCTTTTTTTTTTTTTTGGCAGCGCCAAGTTACTTCAAATAAATAAAAAACGAAAAAAAAAACCTAAATCCAGCAACACCTTGATGGCATCTTCTTGAAGAGAAAACTATTAGGAGATGCTTCATTGTCATTAACATAATACTTCTTGGTCTCTAATGAATAGTAGACAATGTGGTTCCCTTGGATCAATGGTAGATAAATCCTGTTCTTCATCTTCGGGTCACTTGTCTTAACTGAAGTGGGTGAGTTCGACTTCAGAAACAAGGTGTAATCCCCGAGGCTTGGAACAACAACCCATCTCTTCTCCGACTGCTGAAAACTGAAAACCTCCACGGACTTGCCACGTTTTCCAATGAACACTGAGAGGAGACTCTGGCCACACACAACCAGATAGTATGAAAGAAATCTACGAGGTTTGGCGAAAGGGCTGTCGTAAACTCTCCAGCTAGTGTCTTCATCACCCATTTCATAAACACCAAGGTGCCCTTTCGTATCAAGCCAATAGAATGCTCCTGAATGATACACTGGACTACAAGAGGTTAGACCAAATCGAGGATTATTTGGATTGTCAAATTGACATGAACTCCACGTTGTATCACCGGACTTCAAGTACTCAATTATGATTTTATCCTCAAAGGGATTGCATAGTCTCAGAGTCAAACACTTCGAGCAAGTTGGATTGGTTGAGAATCCAATCGGAAAACTCCAACCACTAGTACGACGGGAATTTCTCTTCTCCCTTGTGAAAGGATTAAAGAACTTCAAGCTTTTACAATCAGATAAAAGTAGCCATCCGTCTTTAGAATACAATATATCAAAGTAATCCTGAGAGAACCGAAATATGCAGGAGCGGGAATCATCTCGACATGGATCCATTAGTCGACATAATTCACCACTATCTTCAAAGACCAAAAACAACGGGAACACGTTATTTGTTCTCCACAAAGGTAAAGGCGTTGTTGATTGAATAATCTTAGAGGTACACCTGAAGTTCCAGTAATCAAACAAATGCATATATCTCGAAATATGTTCTATCAAATGCAGGGGAAGATCAAAGACGTGTTCTTCTTGCGGCTCATTCTGTTGTAGCAAATGTTTGTATTCAGCATTGACTGTAAGACACGAGTTGGAGACATTGGTGTCTTTAGCAAAGAAGTTCTTAGCGGCCTCTTGTCCTGCTACAAACCTGTCACAGCTAGCAGGGTGAATACGGAATCATCTCCAAACACGAAGTACAAACAAACGATGCATTGCTGACTAATCAAAGAGGTAAGCAAGGTAATATTATTGATTGTATTGAGTACAAGATGCACACAGTTCCAATGCCGATTTACAGTTACATTAAGTACAACACTTAAGCTTTTGAGATGTAATGTAAAACTCGAAGAAACCGGTGACATTAAGGATAAAGATAAACATACTAGAAATTAAACACGAATACTCAATCTTGGTAATAAAGATATTTACCTATAATGTTGTGGCATCACCCAATAGACTGATCTCATATCCCATGTTCCGTCTAGCGGTACTCCACAAGGCAAAAGTGTCGCGCTACAATCTTTTAAATTGTACATGACGACTGCTGCGCCATTTTCGAAACTCACATCGAAAAAATATATACAATTTCCTTCAACACCGTGACTGAATTCGCTATTACTATGATCACTGGAGCTTGCCCAGCCCCATGTGGGATGATTGTGACATAGGAAAAAGGCCCGATCACCCAAGCACTTAATCTCAACCAAAATCCGTTGCTGAAAGTCTAACTCCGATCCCAAACTTTCATAGCATAGGCACCCTCCAAATAGCGGATGCCTATTGAAACGAGGTATATACGCCCACACGATTCAACCATATAGCGCATACTACCACAAAATAGATGTGAAAAATGTGTATCCACCATGGCAATTGGCAATGGCGCAAAGGTGAACGGTTTTGAGAAATCATCACCAACGATTTCGATAGTGATAAAAGCCTCTTTTCTCGGGTACCCAATATAACTAGCCATGCCATAGATAACCCCGTTTAAGGCAGCAGCTCTAACGAATTCTACTCTTTCACCTTCGATCTCCATTCTCTGAGAGTACCAACAATAACTGGAATTCATCCCACACTCTATTCTTGGCTGACATCGGCAGACATAGGCCTGACCCAATACGAAGACAAAGAGAAAGCAGTCACTAGCATTGTCATCATTGTCGTCACAGGGGGGAGACGTCAACAAGAAAATCTCATTCTTGTTTACTTCTTCGTCGTCTTCTTCTTCTTCTTCTTCATCATCATCATGACATATCAAAGGAGGGAGATTAATGGATTTGGACGTGACAGGATTCCAAAGTGTGATAGAGTAACAGTCGTCAGGGGCGGCTGGAGGATCGTCATCATCTAAGAGGATTAGCCACCCAAATTGGGAAGCTATTATGGTCTTGTCTCGCAATGCAGGGATATCCCTGACGTAAGACTTGTTGTTAAAGGGTGCGGTGCTGAATGCTTGCTTATCAATAGTCCTATGTGAAAACAAAAGGCAGGGCATTGGACTCTCTGAAAGTGAGGGTACAGATTCTACTACACAAGGTGAAGGGCACATATTTCCTTCAACCATTATTCAATCAAGCCACCGGGCCGGGCGTTACGAGAATTACACTACCTCGCTCTACCCCTGAGGTAATGAACCAGACCACTACCCACCCTCACAAAATCAATAAAGTGAAGCTTCTAGTGCCAATGTCAATTGGCTGTGTCTAACACTTTCTATTGGTTAAACCCGTAAACAAAAAAAAAAAAAAAAAACACACACACACACACAGGCTACACAGAGAAGAGAGAACACAGTGAAATAATAGCCTCCAACTAGAACTGCTTGAGGAGTGTCCTTTACACAACCTGTAAGATTTATGGTACATGTAATTTATAGAATTTAAAAAGTTATATGGACTATCGGTTCTCCACAGTTGGTGTAGGTTTGTAGCTAGCTGGTCATGGTATGGTAACTTTTCCTAAGTAGAATCTACTTAGGAAATTTTTTACAAGTTGATCAAACATCTCTTAACTTTTAGTAATTCTACGGTAAAACCGGTCTCATCGTATGAGACCAATCAATCGGTTACTTTTGATAAATTAGCATGTTACTTTTGAAATAGGTTGGCTTTGAAAAGTAATAATTACTTTTGAAATGTGTGAGAGGTCTCATCGTACGAGACCGTCTCAAAGTAGAATATGTGCTTAACCCCATTGCCAAACTAGAGTAGTTTAACCCATAAACTGCCCAAAATCTGATTCAAGGAAAACAATGTGGTTATTCTTATTCATATACTCATTCGTCTTTGTTGTGAGCTAGCACCTGTCGCCTTTTTGGAATGCGAGACCTAATTTATCAAACGACCCTCCCTAGAATTGATTTATCGACTTACTACTGTTACTGGTTACTCCGTACTACTTACTAATCAATGACAAACTTGTACGTAAATCTCAAAATGTTAGAGGATTATGAAATATTCCTATATTGTACTACTAGGAAAGAGATTTACGGTTTTATGGTATGTCTTGCGTCTCAAGACTTACCATATCGATGTAATATCTTGTACGGTATGAATACCGAGCTATAATCATTAACAAAAGAGGCAAGCAATTAACAACCTAAACACAACTTGACACAAAAGGTCCTACAATTAAAAGTACACCTCTATTACTACTTCATCAGTTCATCGCTCACTCAATTGGTACTAATTCTAAATATAGTAAGAATGATCATAATCAATTAATCATCCAATTATACAATTCACCGAATTTACTTCATGGTAAAATTTCTCTACTGGGTAGATTTTTACTTGTAAGAATTTGTATACAATACACTGATCAACTTCTAGCCCAATTTGGTGAATTGGGTAGAATTAATTAATAACTGAACAAAATTTGTATGAAAACAAATGAAGCAGAATCAAATGAAGCATCTGGGTAGAAATAATTTACCCAAATTATAATTAAACCAAGTTGCATGCGTGATAAATTCATCTTTTGTTCTCGGCAAAATTTAATTGTAAGAGAATAAATGGAAATCAAAACTTAAAATCAGTGGGAAAGAGCGAGAAAGCTAACCTTTCTGCATGCAAAGAATTAGGCCGCGTATTGTTGAAGCTTGAAAGCCTAAGCCCCCCATGTTCAAAGGACCGCACAAGCTATCCCAAGCAATAAGGTGGACCTTTCTCCTATTCTCACTACTACCCCTATTCTCATTGTTGAAGAATAATTTCAGAGAATATGAAGCAGAGTAGAGTTAACAGGTCTAATGAACTATAGTGGTAGTTTTGGGAGAACATTCATTACTTTGTTGTATTTAACCTTGTTATTTGTTTTTCTTTAACACTAGTTTGCATGCCCGTGCCACGCCCGGGTTATATTTTTATATTGTTTATATTCGTTTTATGATTATTTTCCATAAATTAGTTAATACTATATTACTTTATAATAATTTTTATTACCATATCCTAACCGATAATTGCATTTAAAACTATTTTTATATTCTATCCAATTAATGTATGATAATTTATTACCATATCCTAACCGATAATTGTATTTAATGCTATTTTTATGTTCTATCCAATTAATGTACGCCAAGTGTCAACCTACAAAAGATTTGGTTTCAGGTTTTAATATATAGTATTAGATAGGACCAGATAATATTGCGGGGGTGCGGATACGAGAATTCGAACCTAGGACAACTCGGAGTAGGTTGTGCTTCTAACAATTAGGCCAACCTTGATCCTCTTAACCTTTATTTGTAGTAGTTCTAGTGTACTTGTACTAGGTAAGTAGGTAGAACATCCCATTATTTTACTCGGGGAAACGAAATTTTGGTCATCCAATTCCGTCGTATTCAACTCGACTCCGAGATAGTAAATCAGATAGTGCACAAAGGAAAACAAATCAAAACAAATACGAAAAAGTTGAGAATTAATCTTATGTTCTGCCAACAACATTTAACATTTTGTTTGCTATTCATAAGAAAGATCGTTTGCAAAATTTTGAAAACTAAATCGTAATTACACTGTAAAAACTAGATCCAGCAACACTTTGATGGGATCTTCTTAGAGAAAAAATTATTGGTAGAAGCTTCAGTGTTATTAACATAATACTTGTTGGTCTCTAATGAATAGTAGACGATATGGTTCCCTTGGATCATTGGGAGATAAATCCTGTTTTTCATCTTGGTGTCGTTTGTTGCAACTGAAGTCGATGAATTAGACTTCAAAAACAACGTGTAATTTCCAACGGTTTGAACATTAACCCATCTCTTCTCCGACTGCTCGAAACTGAAAACCTCCACGGAATTGCCAAACGTTTCAATGAACACGGAGAAGAGACTCTGACCACACTCGACCAGGTAGCAGCAGGAATGGAAGTAACGTGTTTCCGCAAAGGGGCTGCCATAAACTCTCCAGCTAGGGTCATCATCTACCATTTCAAATACTGCAAGCTGCCCTTCCGTATCTAGCCAGTAGAATGCTCCTGCATGATGCATTGGAATACCAGAAGGTGCACCAAATTGAGGATCTTGACCCAAGTGACAGTTAGTCCAATCTATGTCCCCGGAGTTGAAGTATTCAATGGCGATTTCAGGCTTTGGTAATTGGCCTGGAATCATGACTGTTAAGCATTTCGAGCAAGTCGGATTAGTTGACAATCCAATCGACGTACTTCCATCACTAATAAGACCAGGCAGTTTTCCCCTCTCCTTGGTGAAAGGATTAAAGAACTCTAAGGTATCACCACAAGATACAAGTAGCCATCCATCTTTAGAATACAATATATCAAAATCGTCGTCTTCATATAAATTAAAAATGCAAGAGCGGGAATCATCACGACAAGGATCCATTAGTCGACATAATCCACCACCATTTTCAAAGACCAGAAACAAGGGGAACGAGTTATTTGTTCTCCACAAAGGTAAAGGTGATGCTGATTGAATAATCTTAGAGGTACACCTGAAGTTCCAGTAATCAAACAAATGCATATACCTCGAAATGTGTTCTACCAAATGCAAGGGAAGATCAAAAACGTGTTTGTCTTGTGGCTCATTCTGCAGCAGCAGTTGTTCGCAATCAGTGGAGCCGACTGTAAGACAAGATTTGGTGACATCATCAGCGATGAGCTTTTTGCCCTCTTGTCCTGCTACAAACCTGTCATTGTGTAGAAGCTGGCTATGTTATCATCTGAAAACATGAATCAGCACTAGCAAAGCTGCATTGCTGCCAGATCCAACAGGTAATAATAGTTCTGTTGCTAAGTACATGGAAGCCAATGCCGATTTAATAGAATCGCATTATAAAACTTCAGACTTCTTAAGTACACAGGTTAAATGTCTGAAGCTGTTGAGACATGTAGTAACACTCCAAAACAAGCTAAGCGTCACAATATCAGGTCAACATACTAGAAACATGGATGGTTATTTAATAACGTGAAATATACGAAATACTTACCAACAATGTTGTGGGATTACCCAAAAACCTGATTTGCTCCAAGAGCCATCTAGCGATATTCCACAAGGCAACAAAGTCGAACTACAATCTTTTAGGTTGTACATGACCACATAGCCGTCATTTCCCATGTAATCATAAATATACACACAATTTCCTTGGACACTCTGACTCGATCTGCTATGATCACTGCTGCTTGCTGGACACCACATGGAGTTGCCGAAACCCACGAAAAAAGCCCTGTCACCTAAGTAGTTAACCTCAACCCGTATTCCTTGCTGCAAGTCTAACTCCCAAACTTTCACAGTATAGGCACTGTCACAACTGTGCTTGCCTACCGCAAGAAGGTAAATAATTCCACGTGATTCAACCAAACGAGCACCACTTTCACCAATTAGGTCCGAAAATAATAACTCTGGCTCTTCTAGTTGCATGGGTGTTAAGGTGAATGGGTTTGAGGCATCATCATCAGCAACAATTTCGATAGAGATGAGATCCCCTTTGACCAAGTGAGCCCAGGCATAGATGACCCCGTTTAAGCACACAGCCTGAGAGAAATCAACTATAGTACCCTGAATCTCCATTCTTTGAGAGTACCAAAGATTATCGTTGCCTCTCCTTGGCTGACATCGGCAGACAAAGGCGTGACCAGAGGAATCGAGGCAGACAAATAGGAAGCAGTTACTATCACCATTGCTGTTGTCGTTGTCGTCACTAGGGGCTGATGTCAACCAGAAATTCTTGTGCGAAGATCGTCTACGACAATGATAATATAAGGGTGGAAAATTAATGGATTTCAACGTGACAGGATTCCAGAGAGTGATAGAATAACAGTCACGGGGGTCTGGATTTTTATCTAAGAGGATTAACCACCCAAATTGGGAAGCACATATGGTCTTGCCTCGCAATGCAGGAATATCTCGAATGTTTGGCTCATTGTTGAAGGGTGCTGTGCTAAATGCTTGCTTATCATCAGTGCTATGTGAAAACAAAAGCCATGGCATTGGATTTCCTGAAAGTGAGGAGGGTACAGATTCTACTACACAGGGTGAAGGGCACATGTTTCCTTCAACGACACGAGACCTCTACCGATCTGGGTGAATGAATCAGACGACCCTCCCAAAAACAGTAGAGAGAACTTCTAATGCCAATGTCAATTGGTAGCGCCAAGCAGAGATTAAGAATAGTCGGAATTTGTAGGGCATCATGTAGGATTTTGGTAAATTATAATATATAGACTTCTACAGTTAGGGTCCTAGCTATTTGGGCAATGGTAAGTTTTCCAAAAGTAATTCTACTTAGGAAAACAATTACAAGTTAGATCAAATATCTCTTACTTTGATTTTAACTTTTTTTGTCAAAATGGACAAGTTTAACCCACTCCTAATGCACAACATCCTACTCTAGAAAAAAAAAATTCATTGGTTACAAAAACCTAAACTGCCGAGGCTACTCATAGAGAAACACTAAATGTATACTCAATTCCGTTCACTGCCAATAACACAGTAAGTAACTCGCTACGCTCATGTGTTTCATCATCCTTTGATGAAAATATATATCACTACATTCACTATACATAAAATCTTAAATCGAGATACAGCCCATCTTCGAATCAAGACCTAGTTTATCAAATGACCCATTACCCTAGAATTGATTTATCGAGGCAAACTCAAATTTGGGTATTGTCTATGTCGTTTGGAATTTCATTTTTCTAGGAATTGGATTACCATGAGTTGTTTAGTTACCACAAAGCGTAGGAATTTCAACTCCTCCAAAGTGTAGGAATTTCTTTACCTTGGCGGGGGGCTAGGTAAGTAGAAATTCCCAATTCCCATGGGAATTGAATTCCCTTGTTCATCCAACAAATTTCCCCAATTCCCATGCTTTCTTAATTCCTAGGATTTGAAAGTTCATGGAAATTCCGACTCCCCGAGTGTATCCAAACGAGCACTCAGTCTATGAACTTGTATGACAATCTCAAGTGTCCTACAATCAGAGGTTCACCACTATCACACTTCATATCATATCTTCATCCCTCTCCCAATTAGTCTTTAAGCAAAAAAAGGAAAAAAAGAAAAAAAAATCAATTCATTAAAATATTTGCATTAAACTAAAATTCATGGTAAAATATTCAAATTTCTGGGCAGATTTCACTAGTATTCCACAGTCAAAATTAAACCCAATTCTTAAAAATTGGGTAAATCTGGTATTAAAATTCAGCATGTAAGAAACCTCTTAATTGGATTGTTAAATAGCAAGAGCAAAATCAAATGAAACATCTGGGTATAATTAATTCATCTAGATTAGCATTAAATCAAGCAAGCTTCATATTCATCTTTCTGGGCAGAAATTTAATTTAATTGAATAAATAGAAATCAAAAAACTTAAATTCAGTGAAAAAAAAAAAGAGATAGAAAGCTGACCTTTTTTTGAAGACATCAAGTGAAGTAACAGCACACAGGTGGATGTTCCCGCCATCAAGTGAAGTAACGGCACACAGGTGTGTCCTACAAGTTTCTTTTTTTTTCTTTTTCGGGGTGATCAGTGAAAGAGGGAATGATCCCAAAAGTAAGAAGATAAACTATGGAGTATTTGTTAACTAATCGAAGCGGTTATGCTTAGACCTCTGCTATGGGGGTGGCGATATGAGGATTTGAACTTGGGACAATACTAATGTATGTTGACTCGATATCTACTAGGCCAACCTTAAACCATTGATCATCGTTCGGGCACATCGTTAATAGAGAGGAAAGAGGGTGGAGTGTTTGGGTTTTCACTCGGACTCACTCTATCCTCTCTGATGTTGTGCCGCAGCACAGTTCTTGGGGGGCTAGCATAATCGTTTTGGACGTGATCCTCGATTTGCTAACCAATGCCGCAAATGACCAATCTACGAATATGTCGTCGGATCGTCAACTGACCTATAACTAGAGGCACGCCTTCTTTCGATATCAATTACTAAAACCATTCAAATCTGAACTAAATCCAATAAGGAAAACCAAAAAGAACGTACTCGTACTAGAAAAGTACTACACTGGTTACGAGGATTACCAATTTGAAATAGAAATTCTAAGGTATTATAACAACCATCATTGCCCAAATGCGAGACTGATCACTAGCAAAAAAAAAAAATCCTTGTACGTCAAAACACATTTTTTTTTTTTTGCCAAGTTATGTAAAATACGAGCGAACGATTATTAACAACTGAAATATTTTGACGGGCGATACGATCATCCGACAATTATAAAAACTGTAAAAACTAGATCCAACAACTCCTTGATGGGAACTTCTTAAAGAAGAAATCATTGCTAGAAGCTTCGGTGTTGTTAACATAGTACTTCTTGGTCTCCAATGAATAGTAGAAGATGTGGTTCCCTTGGATCAATGGGAGATAAATCCTGTTCTTCATCCTTGGGTCGCTTGTCGCAACTGAAGTCGATGAATTGGACTCCAAAAAAAGCGTGTAATTTCCAAGGCTTGGCACATCAACCCAGCTCTTATCCGTCTGCTCAAATCTCAAAACCTTTACGTCCTTGCCACTGTTTATGAAAAACACGGAGACAAGACTCTGACCGCATTCAACCAGATAGCATGAATAGAGTTTGAGATCCTCGGAAACGGGACTGTCGTAAACTCTCCACCTCCAGCTAGAGCTAGTCTCTTTATTTGCCATTTCCAATACTCCAAGGTGCCCTTCCTTAAATAGCCAATAGAATGCTCCTGAATGATATATTGGACCCAGTGGGTACTCCAAAATAAGAGGGATAACTATTTTCCAAGGCCTGAGAAGTCCATTTGGTGTCCCCGGACTTCCAAGTAAACAATGATCGTTTCAGATTCAGTACAATGATCTGAGATCGAAACAGTCCAACAATTTGAGCAAGTTGGATTAGATGAGAATCCAATCGAACTATGGCACAATGGACCAAAATTAGGCAAATCTCCCTTCTCCCTTGTGAAGGGATTAAAGAACTGAAAGGTTTCACAATCGGATACGAGTAGCCATCCATCTTTAGAATACAATATATCAAAGTAATATTGTGAAAACTGAAAAATGCAGGAGCGGGAATCGTCACGACAAGGATCCATTAGTCGACATAATCCACCATCATTTTCAAAGACCAAATACAAGGGGAACAAGTTATTTGTTCTCCACATAGGTAAAGGCGTTGTTGATTGAATAATCTTAGAGGTACACCTGAAGTTCCAGTAATCAAACAAATGCATATACCTCGAAATATGTTCTATCAAATGCAGGGGAAGATCAAAGACGTGTTCTTCTTGCGGCTCATTCTGCTGCAGCAAATGTTTGCATTCAGTGGAGCCGACTATGAGACAAGACTTGGAGACATCATCGTTGATCGCATTGCCCTCTTGTCCTCCTACAATCCTGTGAGCGTGCATAAGGTGGATAGGTCACCATTTGAAAACATGAAGCACAACTAGCAGGCAACTAGGGTCTAGGCAACATAATACTGTTGTGGGTAAGTACATGGAGCACGTCTTACGAAATTACCAATTCAATACCATCGTATCAACTAAAACTTCAGAGATGTACATGGACTAAGAACCCTTTAAGCTATTAATGCATGAAGTAAAATTCGAAAACTTATAGTAGTATGAGATTTGTACTTACCAAAGATGTTGCGGCATCACCCAATAGACAGATTCACACCAAGTGTTGTCTGTTCCACAAGGCAAAAGAGTCGAACTACAATCTTTCAAACTGTACATAACCACTCCACCTTTTCCCATCTCAACATCATAAATATAAAGACAATTTGCTTTGATACCTCGACTCGATTTACTATGACCAGTGGTGATTCCTGCGGTATTACCACAACATATGAAAAAGGCCTGGTCACCTAAGCATTTAACCTCAACCCAAGTTCTTTGCTGCATGTCTAACTCCCAAACTTTCGCAGCATGGGCACCGTCATAGTTGTGAATGCCTACCTGAATAAGGTACATACTCCCACATGATTCAACCAAAAGGGAATAAGATTTATAGAGGAGGCGCGAATAAAATATATCCTCCACCTCTTCAAGTTCCAAGTGCGTTAAAGTGAATGGGTTCGAGGCATCATCGTCAACAATCTTGAGAGAGATCAAAATCTCTTTTCCAGGAAGAGCCTTTGGGAAAGACCTGACATAGATTACCCCGTTTAAGGCAACAGCCTCACTTAACTCTACTATCTCACCTTCAATCTCTACCCTTTGGGGGTACCAACGGTTTTTGTTATTATTCCCTCTTCTTGGCTGGCATCGGCAGACAAAGGCTTGTTCGGATCGATTGAACCATAAAAAGAGAAAGCAATTACTAACACCATCATCGTTGTCGTTGTCGTGAGGGGGGGATGTCAACAAGCATGTCCTAGGGCTTTGTCTTCGAGCTTGATAATTACGATACAAGGGAGGGAGATTAATGGATTTTGACGTGACAGGATTCCAAAGAGTGAAACAGTAACAGCTAGGGGTGTCTGGATTGTCCTCTAAGAGGACTAGCCACCCAAATTGGGAAGCACATATGGTCCTGCCCTGAAATTCAGGGATATTTCTCATGTTTGGCTCGCTGTCAAAAGGTGATGTGCTGACTGCATGCACATCATCATCAGTACTTGAAAACAGAAGCCAAGGCATTCGATTTTCCCAAAGTGAGGGTACAGATTCTACAGAAGGTGAAGGGCACATGCTTCCTTCCATGATTATTCAAACAAGGCACCGGGTGTCACGAGAACTAAGATTCCTACACCCCTGGGTGAATGAGTCCGACCACCCGCAGAAAATATTAGAGAGAAGCTACTTATGCCAGTGTCAATTTGCTGCCTCTAAAGTTATGGAATCCATAGATTTCTAAAGTTATGGACTGTCTTTTCTCCAAGCACGGTTGATGTAGACCTGTAGCTATATGGGCATGGCAAGTTTTCCTAAAGTAATTCTACTTAGGAAAAGAAAGTACAAGCTTGATCAAATTACTCTTATTTGTTTATAATAACTTTTGCCAAAATACATTTATCTAATCTAACCAATATATATAGCTCAAAACCCCATTCAGGAAAAAATAATCATTGTTTGTAAAAACCTGAATCGCCAAGGATATACACCCTCCGTCTCACTTTGTTCTTCCCCTTTCTACTTTAGGCCGGCTCTAATGATCTTCCCTTTTCCATTTTTATCAAATTTTATTTGCCCACCATCACCCATTATCACCCTTCTAATTGGTCCAGCTTTTTCTTTCTCCTCTATTTTTTCGGCCACCAACATTCACTTCTACATTTCTATTGTATTCTATTGGGTTCCTTAACCTCCGTTATTCCATTTATCAACGATGGAAAGAACAAAGTGGGACGGAGGGAGTATATATTAATCATATATACAAAGGTTTCATTGTCAATATGAGGAGTAACTCGCGAGGCTAATAAGTTGTCACTAGCCATAACTCATAAGACCTAAATAATCCCACTAGTACCAAAAGCTCGAATTGAGACCTAATTTATCAAATGACTTACTCCCTATGATCAATTTATCGGCTTACTAGAGGATCAAGGTTGGCCTAGTGATTAGGAACTCAACATATCTGGGGGGTTGTCCCGGGTTCAAATCCTCATACCCCCCACCCCTGCAGCATTAGCGGCTTCTTTGTAAAAAAATAAAAAATTATCGACTTACTAAACAATGTCAAATTTGTCTACAACTAGAGGTACAATTTGGTGTTAAATCACATATTAAAAAAAAATAAAGGGATTGGTCACAATTATGAATTTAAGCATTCTGGGTAGACTCAATTCATCTAAAATTTCAATAAACCATGCTTAGCTTCATGGTGAAGTTTATCTTTCTGGGCAGATTACTATACACTACTTATACAAGTATCCCTTGATAAAATTGAGGCCAAATTGTAACAATTTGGGTATTCATGATTAGTATTGAGCAGGAGAGAAACTTGTAATTGAATTGTTCGATCGCATGAGAAAAAAATCAAATTAAACCAAGCTTTTTCATGATACTAACATTCATCTTTCTGGGGCAGAAATTAATTGTAAGAATAAGAGGGAAACCATGACTAACCTTTTCGCAACGAATTGGACGACGTACTGTTGAAGATACCTGTGATTTTGGAGCAAATGAAGAAACACCTGGTTTTGCTGATGTTGGGAGTTGGGGAAACAAGTTGATTTTAAGTCCGGGTTCGAGTCGAGTTTGCTATGGTTCGACTCCTTTGATGGATTTGTATGCAAAGTGTGGTGATTTGGGTTCTACTAAATATGTACTCCGTACTAGTATAAGTATTTGATGGCATTTTTGTACGGGTTTATTAAAAGGATTTTTCTGATGGGCACACGGTAAAACTCCAATCCCTTCCTTACAAGTGATATTCTCCTTTAATTAATCATTTTCATTATTAGTTTGTGATATGACTAAGGGCCCGTAGGGTATTACTGCCGTTTTCAATTTTTGTTTTTTTTTTGCGTAAAGTATTTAGCTTAATAAGTTACAAAATAAAGTTTTAATTGTTTGTTTCCATAATAGTCATATAGAAAATGAAAACTGACAACTGAATTCTGAAAACCACTTTTTCTGGTTTTCAAAAACGGGGCTTTGTTTTAAAAAAAAAACAGAAAACGGAAAACAGAAAACGATACCGAACAGATATGGAAAAACCGTAATTAAAAAATGAGTTTGAGTGAGAAAAGAGGAGTGTTTGATGGCATATTTGGACGTGTGAATAAAAAAAACGAGTTCTAGTGAGAAAAAAATGGAGGGAGAGTGTTGTGAACTGTGATAGGCTTAGATAGTAAGGTGTTTACACTTTAGAGGCATTAGAAGGATCGTAAGATAGGGATTCAGATTTGCGTTATTGAACTGTGGAGGAGGCTCGGCAAATCAAACGCAACGTTCGATTCGAAAAGCAAACGCAGGGACTTAAGTGCAATTAACTGTGGAGTACACACAATTGGTATTGAAAATTGGTAGTACAACTCAACATGTAATGGAATTATTTTGAGTCGATTATAAATTTACAAGTCTCATATTAGTAGATAAGGAAATCAAGCGGCACACTTTATAACTCACTTGATTCCCCTTGGTACCCTATTGGGTGTGGTCTAGGACTCTATGGAGGTCCGGAAGGGCTCCTCTAACGACTTTGGGCTTTTGTACAGCTAATGATGAGAACTAAATCCAGCAACTCCGTGATGAAAACTTATTAAAGGAGATATCATTGCTAGTAACTTCGGTGTTGTTAACATAATACTGCTTGGTCTCCAATGAATAGTAGACGATGTGGTTCCCTTGGATCAATGGTAGATAAATCCTGTTCTTCATCTTCGGGTTGCTTGTCGCAACTGAAGTCGATGAATTGGACTTCAAAAACAAGGTGTAATTCCCAAGGCTTGGCACATCAACCCAGCTCTTATCCGTCTGCTTGAACCTGAAAACCTTTACGTCCTTGCCACTGTTTATGAAAAACACGGAGACAAGACTCTGACCGCATTCAACCAGATAGCATGAATAGAGTTTGAGATCCTCGGAAACGGGACTGTCGTAAACTCTCCAGCTCCAGCTAGAGCTAGAGTCTTCATCTGCCATTTCCAATACTCCAAGGTGCCCATTAGTAAATAGCCAATAGAATGCTCCTGAATGATATATTGGACTACCAGAAGGTACTTCAAAATAAGAGGGATAACTATTTTCTAAAGCCTGAGGAGTCCATTTGGAGTCCCCGAACCTGAAGTAATTGATGATCATTTCAGATTCAGTATAATGACCTGAGATCGAAACAGTCAAACATTTTGAGCAAGTTGGATTGGTTGAGAATCCAATTGAATTATACCAAAGTTCACAAAGATCAGGCAAATCTCCCCTCTCCCTTGTGAAGGGATTAAAGAACTGAACGGTTATAGTATCAGATACGAGTAGCCACCCATCTTTAGAATACAGTATATCAAAATGGTTGTCTCCATATAATGGAAAAATGCAGGATCGGAAATCATCCCGACAAGGATCCATTACTCGACATAATCCACCATCATCTTCAAAGACCAAAAACAAGGGGAACAAGTTATTTGTTCTCCACAAAGGTAAAGGTGTTGCTGACTGAATAAGCTTAGAGGTGCATCTGAAGTTCCAGTAATCAAACAAATGCATATACCTCGAAAGTAATTCTATCAAATCCCGGGGAAGCTCAGACAAGCGTTCTTCTTGTGGCTCCTTCTGCAGCAGCAGTTGTTTGCATTCAGTGGTGCCGACTGTAAGACAAGATTTGGAGACGTTACTGTCTTTAACATTGAGAAGGTTTTGGCCCCCTTGTCCTTCTTCAAACCTGACATGAATTGAAGTAAACCCCTAAAACTTCAGAGATGTACATGACTAATACTCTAAGCTATTGAGACATAAAGTAAAACCCAAAAACATAAATCTGAGATTTCAACTTACCAAAGATGTTGCGGCATCACCCAAAAGACAAATTCACGCCAAGTGTTGTCTGTTCCACAAGGCAAAAGAGTCGAACTACAATCTTTCAAACTGTACATGACCACTCCACCTTTTCCCATCTCAACATTATAAATATAAAGACAATTTGCTTCGATACCTCGACTCGATTTACTATGACCAGTGCTAATTGCCCAGCCCCGTGCGGCATTGCCGCAACATATGAAAAAGGCCCGGTCACCTAAGCATTTAACCTCAACCCAAGTTCTTTGCTGCAAGTCTAACTCCCAAACTTTCGCAGCATGGGCACCGTCATAGTTGTGAAAGCCTCCCTGAATAAGGTATATACTCCCACATGAATCAACCAAACAGGAAAACCATGAACAAAGGTGGTGCGAATGAGACAATTTCACCTCTTCAAGTTCAAAGTGCGTTAAGGTGAATGGGTTTGAGGCATCATCGTCAACAAATTTGAGAGAGAACAAAATCTCTTTTTTTGGAAGAGCCCTTGGGAGAGACCGGATATAGATTACCCCGTTTAAGGCAAGAGCTTCACGTAATTCTACTCTCTCACCTTCAAACTCCATCCTTTGGGGGTACCAACGATTTTTGTTATTACCTGGATGGCATTGGCAGACAAAGGATTGTTCGAATTGGGAGAACCATAAAAAGAGAAAGCAATTACTAACACCATCATTGTTGTCGTCGTCGTGAGGGGGGGATGTCAAAAAACATGTCCTAGGCCTTTGTCTTACAGCATGATGATGATAATCATGATGATATAAAGGAGGGAGATTAATGGATTTTGACGTGACAGGATTCCAAAGAGTAAAACAGTAATAGAGAGTGGTGTTTGGAGTGTTCTCTAAGAGGACTAGCCACCCAAACTGGGAAGCACATATAGTCCTGTCCTGCAATTCAGGGATATTCCTAACGTTTGGCTCATTGTCAAAGGGTGCTGTGCTGAATGCATGCACATCATCAGTGCTACGTGAAAACAAAAGCCAAGGCATTGGATTTTCCCAAAGTGAGCTTAGAGATTCCATGATTATTCAAACAAGCCACTGGGCGCGACGAGAACTATACTTACTATTCCCCTGGGTGAGTTATTCCCCTGAGTGAGTGAGTGAATAAATCCGACCACCCTCGCAGAAAAAAAAAAAAAAAAAAAAAAAAAAACTAGAGAGAAGTTACTTATGCCAGTGTCAATTGTCTACCTCTAAAGTTATGGATACATAGACGGTTTATGTAAGCCTGTAGCCTTATCTGGGCATGGTAAGTTTTCCTAAAGTAATTCTACTTAGGAAAAGAAGTTACAAGTATGATCAAATTCCGCTTGTTGTGATGATAAGGGTAAATTTGTTTTAGAAAAGTCAAACTCAATAAAGGCTTAACGGTGTTAGACGCCGTTAGTGAAAAAGCTCAAAAAACGTGATTTTGCAAACCTTAGGGGCACGCTGGAGAGCTCGATAACCTGAGGGGTGTACCTGAAAATTTCAAGAACCTCAGAGGTATATTGGAAAATTTCCCTTAATCAAACCTATCTAATCCATAAACAGATCAAAACCCTATTCACCAAAAAATAATCAATTGCTTGCAAAAACCTAAATCGCCGAGGCTATTCATATTCATATGCTATGCGCAAGGTTTCATTGTCAATACGAGGAGTAACTCGCTAAGCTAATAAGTCTCTTGTTTCCTTAACCTAAATTATCCCCTTTCCATAGGATAGTCCTGCATCAGCATGACACTAACACAAAAAGTTCGAATCGAGTCTCAAATCAAGACACTAATTTACCAAATGACTTCCTCCTTACTCCTTATCATCAATTGATCTGACTTACTAAACAATGCCAAATTTGGGTATGACTATGAGTCTATGAACTTTAGGACAAATTCTCAAAGATCATACATTTAGAGGTACACCTCTATTATTCATCCCTCTCTCAATTAGTTAATAAAACATAAAATTGAAAAACTATGGATCGGTCACAATTATGAATTTAAGCATATGGCCATATGGGTAGAAACAATTCATGGTAAAATTACAGTAAAAAAAAACTTGATGGTAAAATTTATCATTCTGGGCAAATTTCTACACACTTGTACTAGTATCCCATGATCAAAATTGAGCCCAAATTGTAAAAATTTGGGAATTCATGATTAAAATTGAGCAGGAAATAAACTTGTAATTGAAGTGTTCGATTGCAATTTGCATGAGAGATATCAAATTAAACCAAGCTTTTCCATGATAATAGCATTCATTTTTCTTTCTGGGGCAGAAATTAATTGTAAGAATAAATGAAAATATGAAATCAGTGGAAAGAAATGACTAACCTTTTTTGCGACGGATTGGACGCATTCTTGAAGCTTGCTTTTGAAGCTAATGAAGTAACACCTGGGTGATCAAGACACTTGTACTGTAGTTTCAAGTGTCTTCAGTTCAAAAAAAAAAAAAAAAAAAAAAGACACTTGGACGGAGTAGTTTCTTATTTTATTTTTTTTTAACAAGCATTCTACGCGTACAAACGATAGGTAAGTAGTTATAATAGAATGGGTTCGGAGAAAAGATTCGCGAAATGGAATGTACCAAGACTTGTAGGACAATTTGGAATCGGATTTGTTTTAGTCCCGACCCAAAAAAGGATAACGGTCAATTTGAAATACGACGATTCTGTTTATTTGTTAGGTGGTATTAAAATTTGGTATCACTTAAAACTCGACAACGTCTGTTAAAGGTAAAGTATAGCATGGTAGTGTCTGCTAATATAAAGTACAAACCCACTTCGATTCTCAATTTATTTTAGAGCTAGCATAATTTCAGTAGAATAGGCCGAACAAAGCTAAGAGAACGAAATCTTAATCTGAATGCCAAACAACCTTTCAGATGGGAAAATTAGTTTATATCATCAATAACAAAGTGTCATTCAACATCAATAATAATAACAACGATTATTCTATTGTGCGCCCTAAAGGCACATGTTAAAAACCGTTAGTAAGTCTTAGAAGACATTAGATTTACACCATTCTAATCAGAATGCCACATAAACCTTTGAAATAACATCATACAACTAAATCCAGCAACACCTTAATGGGATCTTCTTAAAGAAAAAATTATTGGGAGAAGCTTCAGTGTTATTAACACAATACTTCTTGGTCTCTAATGAATAGTAGACAATGTGGTTTCCTTGGATCAGTGGTAGATAAATCCTGTTCTTGATCTTCGTGTCGTTTGTCGCAACTGAAGTGGATGAATTAGACTTCAAGAATAAGGTGTAGTTCCCTAGGCTCTGAGCATCAATCCATTTCTTTTCCGTCTGCTGGAACCTGAAAACCTCCAGGTCATTCCCACACAGTCCGATGAACACCGAGAGAAGATACCCACCGCACTCAACCAGATAACATGAATGTAATTTACAAGGTTCCACGAAGGGGCTGTTGTACACTCTCCAGCTAGGGTATTCATCTGCCATTTCAAATACACCGAGGTGCCCTACCGTATCTAGCCAGTAGAATGCTCCTGAATGAAATACGGGACTACCAGAAGCGGTACCAAATTGGTGATCTTGACCATTGTCCAGGAGACAGGAAGTCCATTCCAGGTCCCCGCACTTGTAGTAATCAATCATCATTTCATGCTCGGGATAGGGTTCTGGAGTTATGACAGTCAAGCATTTCGAGCAAGTGGGATCAGTTGAGAATCCAATCGAAGAGGGATTACTTGAAAATCCAGTCAAAGCAGACCCATAACGAATAATATCAGGCAAATCTCCTCTCTCCCTCGTGAAAGGATTTAAGTACTCTAAGGTTTTACAATCAGACACAAGTAGCCATCCATCTTTAGAGTACAATATATCAAAGCGCCCGTTTTCATATGATTGAAAAATGCAGGAGCGGAAATCATCACGACAAGGATCCATTAGTCGACATAATCCACCATCATTTTCAAAGACCACAAACAAGGGGAACGAGTTATTTGTTCTCCACAAAGGTAACATTGTGGACGATTGAATAAGCTTAGAGATGCATCTGAAGTTCCAGTAATCAAACAAATGCATATACCTCGAAATATATTTTATCAAATCCCGGGGAAGCTCAGACAAGCGTTCTACTTGTGTCTCATTCTGCTCCAGCAGTAGTTTGCATTCAATGGTGCTGACTCTTAAACAAGAGTTGGAGACATCATTGTTTAGATCATCGATGAGGTTTTTGCCATCTTGTCCTGATACAAACCTGATAGTGTGCACAACATGAATAGATTATCATCTGAAACATGAACCACAACTAGCAACGCAGCATAGATCAAACAGGCAAGACACTACTACTGTTGATGAGTACATGGGGGCACGGATAAGCCAATGGCAATTAACTTTAATTGCATGAGCTAAAAGTCTAAAACTTCAGAGATATCAAGTACATGTACTCAAGCTCAAGTCATTGAGACATGAATGAAAACTCTAAAACAAATGGCATGGTATGAGATAAATATGCTAGAAACACAGATTTTCAATCAAGTAACCTACACTTACCAACGATGTTGTGGCATCACCCAAAAGACTGATTCGCTCCAAGTGTCGTTTATGCCAAAAGGCAAAAGAGTCGAACTACAATCTGTTAAATTGTACATGACTAATTTTTCATCTGCCATGTAATCATAAATATACAGACAATTTCCTTCGACACCCCAACTCGTTTTGCTATGATCAGTGGTGTTTGCCCAGGCCCATGTGGAATTATAGAAACATAGGAAAAAGGCCCGGTCACCTAAGCAGTTAATCTCAACCCAAATTTGTTGCTGCAAGTCTAACATCCAAACTTTAGCATCATGGGCTCCATCACAGAATTGAGTGCCCTCCTCAACAAGGTATATACTCCCACATGATTCAACCAAATGAGAAGCACTTTCACAAAGTAGGTCGGAAAAAGATGTGTTTGGCAATTTAAGTTGCAAGCGCTTTAAGGTTAATGGGTTTGAGGCATCATCACCAAAAAAATTGATAGAGATTAGAATACTTTCAAGCCTCGTGTGAGACAGGGCATAGATGACCCCGCGTAAGACAACAGCCCGAGATAAACATAATCTCTCACCTTCAATCTTCAATATCTGAGAATACCAAAGATTTTTTTTATCATTCCCTCTTTTTGGAAGACATCGGCAGACAAAGGCCTGATAAGATAGCTGGAAGCAGAAGAAGAGGAAGCAGTCATCATCACCATCGTCGTTGTCATCACTGGGGGGTGATGTCAACAAGAATGTCTTGCGCGGATATCCTGTATGATGGTAATTTAAAGGGGGGAGATTTATGGATTTCAACGTGACAGGATTCCAGAGACTGAAAGTGTAACAGTCGGGGGTGTCTGTATTGTCATCTAAGAGGACTAGCCACCCAAATTGAGAACCACATATGGTCTTGCCTCGCAAAGCAGGGATGTTCCTGATGTTTGGCTCGTTGTTAAAGGGTGCTGTGCTAAATGCTTGCACATCATCAGTGCTATGTGAAAACAAAAGCCAAGGCATTGGACTTCCCGATAGTGAGGGTACAGATTCTACAGAAAGTGGAGGGCACATGCTTCCTTCCATGATTAATCAAACAAGGCACCGGGCGTCACGAGAACTATATACTCCCTAAACCTGCAGGATTGGCTACTGAGTAAGACCACCCTAGCAAAAACAATACGGAGAAGCTTCAGTGTATGGCTGAGTCTATCAGATAGTTGATCTTACTGGATAGTCGGACTTTCTATCAGTTAGAGGTAAAGAACACAGGCTACACTACAAAGGAAGAATCTCCGACTAAGTCTGAGGAGTGTAGTGCAGCATAGGATTATATTTCTGGATAGTTATGGACAGTCTTTTTCTCCATGCGCGGTTGCTGTAGCTACCTAGATTCTAGACATGGTAAGTTTTCCGAAAGTAGCTCTACAGGAAAAACCAATACAAGTTTGATCAAATATCTCTTAATTTATCCTTCACTTATTCCAAAATACCTTCATCTAACCCATATATTGCTAAAACCCTAATCAAGAAAAAGCGATCATTAATTGCGAAAACCTAAATCGTTGAAACTATTCATATGTTCATATACACACAATTCGGTTTCACTGCCAACAACAGCAGTAGCTCAGCTCCCTATATGCTTATAAGACTAGACTATCCGGCATGTCACTTATCCAAAAAGCTCGAAATCGAGATACAACCCATCTTCGAATCGAGACCTAATTTATCAAATGACCCACTCCTTAACATTGATTAATCATCTAACTACACAATCTCAAAGGCCCTACAATTAGATATACACCCCTATTACTTCACCCCTCTCACAATTGGGTATAAAATGAAAGCAACCAAAATTGAAAAAGGGGAAATCTTATGGGATTGGTCAAAATTATCAAATAAACCATCTGGGTAAAATTAATTCACCGAAATTTGCAGTAAATCAAGCTTATGGTAATAAAAAAAAATCATCTTTCTGGGCAGAATTCAATTGTGAGAATGTCTATACATTTGTAACAGTATCCTGTGATCAAATTCAACCCAAATTTAAGATATTTGGGAATTTCTTGATTAAAAATGAGCATGAAAAAAACCCAATAATTGGATTTTTAATTAGTAGAGGCTAAGAGCATAATCAAATGTCAAGTGTTCATGATAATAATCATCTTTTCTGGGCTGAAATTCAATTGTAGTAAGAATAATTGGAAATATAACATTGAAACTTAAAATTTAGGGAAATAGCATGCAGGCTGACCTTTTTGCGACGAATTGTAGGCATTGTTGATGGTTGAAGATGCTCCAGCTCCAGCTAGTGGTAAAAATGGCACAAGTGTGGTAAAAACAATGACTTGGCCGAAATTCTACATTGAGCTGTCCGTTTACACGTTACGGACTTACGGTCATGTAATCATGTTCACTTTAACTTACGAGTACTAGCTTAATAGTGTACTATACGGAGTATACTACTACTTGAATTTAGTCCATCTAGTAACTGATTAACCGAGTCAGGGTAACTACTCTGTCTGACTTATGTTTGGTATTTGTCGCGGTCTGGTTCCCAAAAAACGAAGAAAATCTGAACTGCTAGGGTTTCACTCCTTTTTATGGTCGAGCTTCTTGATATATATAGACCGAAAATGTGAAAATATCTTCAAACCACACCCCCACATTCCACCGGTATTGTAGAGTGATAGAAGTGTTGTAGGCATGACATGTGGTCCGGTATTTGTCTCGGTTAAATGGTATTTTTCTAGTGTATGTGAATCTTCATACATCACCAATTAAATGACGTCATCTCACTATATTCTGAATTTAAAATGGATAATATTACAAAAATCAAACAAGTATTATCTTGAGTGAAGCACCGATTATATCAAGGTGCCACCTGATAATATATGAAAGATTATGCATACATCAAATGTACGGAGTATGTGTAACATTTATTGAAAAACTAAGCATAAACTCATAAGAAGACTCCTTAAGGGAACTATGATCACAGAGCTGCACTTTGAAGGCGATACGGGATATCCGTAAGAAAGAGTATATGGGCTACCGGAGAGTATGAAATAAGCGAATAAGAGTAAGTTGGGATCACAACCTTTCAACCTAAAACTAATGATTTAAACACTAAAGTTTCGGTTGATCAATGATTGCTTAGCCAAGTGAGCTACCACTAGACCACCACGTCCTCTTATAACACTACCTACCTTTATAACTCATGTCACACATAACTTTAAACTTTTTAGACGAACTCTCAATACGTACCAGTATACCACAAATAACTCGACCCGAATTCAAACCAAACCGAACCTCGTATGTAGCCACAAAACCCACTAGGCCACAAGTCCACAACCCCTCAACCTCGAGAAGGTTTGGAGGGGAGAGAAACTCCTCATGCAACTAAAACATGGACCCACACGCCCAAGCCCAACACTTGGTTTGTCTTAAAACCCGCATTTTGCCGCGCTGTGACATATCTCTCTCCTCTGGTCAAGTAACATTCAAAACTTCAAATTTTCAATTTCTTTCATTATTTTATTTTTTTTGTCTTATTAATCCAATCTCTCTCTTTCAAAATCCCATTCTCTCTCCTCATTCATTCTCCTCACGCATCTCTCGTGTACCTCAGCCATGCCTCTTCACCTAAATCTTCATCAATAAGCTTCATTATTATTATGTGCCCATTTCTCTCCCACTCCCAAAACCATACATAAAAACTTGGAAATGAATTACATGGCCTTATTTCAAGCTTCTTATTTTTAGGTATGTGTCTATCTTTTTATCCTTCTCCTTTTGCATGTTTGAGTATTTTTCCCAACCCGCAACACTTTGCGAGTTTTATAAAAAGGTTCAGATGTACGCAACCTTACTACGTATATATCCCATTTTATACCCACCATACATGTATAGTTGAGTGTTTATTAGTATGAACAGAGCTAAGTAGATCTGTAAGAAATAGAAAAAAAGATTGGATTTTTATTTCTTTCTCTATTTGTACTGATACAAATAAAATGATTTTATTTTTGCTATGTATGTATCAAAGATTTGATCTTTCATCCTTTTTTTTCTTTAATTAAAAAGACTCAAACTTTTTGTAATAATAATACTAAGGTGTCGTTTGGATACCCTCAAAATCTATGGGAATTTTATTTTCCTAGGAATTGAATTATCATGAGTTGTTTGGTTACCCTAAAGTGTAGGAATTGGAAATTCCTAGGCATTTCTAATTCCTCCAAAGTGTAGGAATTTAATTACCTAGTGGGGGCTAGGTAAGTAGAAATTCCCATGGGAAAAAATTTCCCTTGTTCATCCAAACAATTTTCCCCAATTCCCGTGCTTTCTAAATTCCTAGGATTTGCAAGTTCATGGGAATTTCGACTTCCCGAGTGTATCCAAACGACACCTAAGTTTCTTAATGAACACTTAATTATTTGTCAATTCAATCTATTTATCTAATTGTTGTTGACTGTAATAAATTGTCTTGACTTAATAATTTTCTTGTTTTTTGCAGGGTTGATTAATTTTTAATCTAGGATTAGTAGTAGTAAGTAGTAGTAATTAATAATAATAATAATAATAATAATATTCCCCAAAAAAAAAATTGAATTAAATGCAAGTTTAGCAACTACTTCAATCAACTTCACATGCAACCCCTGAATTTTTCAATTCAATTTAATCAGTCGACACTTCATTTCATTTCCTCACTATATACTCTTACTCATACAATTTTATCATATGCTTTTTATCATAAGCTTTTTTAATGATATTATTCTAATTATAATTCAGATCACATAAAATTAAGACCCACCAAATTTATCATTTCTTCTTAATCTTCTTTCTTACACCACCCAACAAATAATCTGACCGACCCCACAAACTTTTTTTCTTGTTGATTACTGAATCATTTCTAAGCTTTTTAATCCTCAAATTTTCATTTATAAATAATCATTGTTTGTTGATTAATTATTATAATTAATTAATTAATCATCAAATTAATGGGTTCTACTTCTGAGAGACAAAGACCCACATCTTCTTCATCCTCATCCTCATCTTCTGTATCTTCATCAACACGCGAAATTGATCCTTTGTTGAGGGATTTAACGGAGAAGAAGCAGAGTTTTCGGCGAAACGTGGTGTCGTTAGCAAGTGAGTTGAAGGAGGTTCGAACTCGTCTCTCTTTACAAGAGCAATCATATGCTAAAGAATCGCTCACTCGGAAGGCAAGTGTTTTTTTTTAAGATCTTAATTCTCGTCTTTTTAAATTGATGCAGACGAGTTTCGAACCTTAATTATCGCATGTTTTAGTACCTCTTTTTGTTGTTGTTCAGTTGATGGGCTAACTTTTAATTGGTAGGTCCATTTTGTTTTTGTATTTTTTGGTTAATTTGTGTGTTTTTTTAATGATTTAATAATAAAGTTTTGATCTTTATTAATTTTGTTATTAATTTTTTATAGGAAGCAGAAGCAAAGGCAAAGGGGATGGAAGAAGAGGTGTATAGATTGAATAAAAGTTTGGAGGAGAAGAACAAGGAATTACAAGCATCAGCTTCTAGTGCTGAAAAGGTCCCACCTTTAACACTCAAATGCTAATCTGTTAATTTTGAAAGCTTGAGATTTACGTTTTTTATGATTTTAATTGTTATGATTGAACTTGGGTATCAACAAAATTTGTAAAGTTTGATGCTTTAATTTGGACAATCTGGGTGTTACTAGTACAAAGATGTGTGTTGACTAAGATTTGATTTGAACATGTTACATTTTTAATGTTGTTTGGACATGTAATTTACCACATCTTTTGAGGTCACTTTTTGGATTTTATTGCATGTTTTATAGTGGAGGCAGCTAAAGTAAAAATTGCCAAGTAGTATGTATCAACTTCACATTTGTTTATTGTCTTACTTTGGTTGTGGTTGGAATGTTTCAAGGTGTCTTGTCTATAGAACTTCAAGTGCGTATTGAAAATGTTGCCTACATTTGAAATTTTGAAATTTTGTTGCTTTGATTTTGTAATCTTGTATCATACATTTTGGAGCTATATGTTCTATTATTGTGCCCACTGCTTGATTCCAGGATGTGTCTCTATTAACTTAGCTTTTATGGTATTGTTAGTTGGAAAAAATTGCGTATGTCTGACCTCTCTTTTCCCACTTGAAGTGGCATACATTGGGCAATGATAGTGATAATAATGTGGATATTTAGAGCGAAAATCGTGGAATCTTGAACTAGTTCATATTGATTGGGGCGAGAGAAGTAGTTTGCAACCTCGAGTATATAGAAATAGATAACCTCAAGGCGGCTCATGCTAAGTAGAAGTTACATTTCGTTTCCATGGTGCAACGACCGTTAATTTGAAAATGGTATTTTAATGAATGTTTAGAAAAAGGTGTGACTTTTGTCTTATGATATGGAGAATAAGAATTCGGAGGGCTGGTATATACCTTGGATGCTTTAGAATTTATCTAGCAACAAGTATTTTGATGTGATGTCACATCTACATCTAAGTTACATTGTTCTAAGCCTCATTATTGTCCCCTTTCGCAAAATGGGTAATACAATATGTGTGATGGATGCTTGTACTAGATAATAAACAGGCACTATTTAGTATGAGGATTTAATTCTGGATTCAGGTGGTGATGGGGAGTCCTGCGCATTTGAGCAATATTAGAGTTTGTAGATCTTGGCCTCTATCAAGTCGTAAACTTCAGCATTCTAATGTTATATAACAACTATACAGTATACCTTTGCCATTTAACTTACTATGTTGTTTTATGAATTGGTTGGTGCTTCTTGAGGTCATAGGAAACTAATTTCAGATTTCAGAAGTCTATTACAGCGGTTGTTCCTTGTTGTAGATTTTGCCATGAAATTTTTTTTACCAGAATGTATATTCTCATGCAAAATATATGGTTAGCTTTTTAAGATAATTTTGGCACCTTGAATGATCGGATACAAGTATACATTTGATAAATTGAAGTCAACTAGTTGGTGCACCATGTTTGTTGCATGTCCAGAGTCTTTCAATTTAATTAGTCATAAGTGATTGATTGAATTAGGTTACTATGAATTATGTTATTATCTGGCTGGTCCATAGATCACATAATTATATCTTTTGTACTTGAGGAGAATAATACTACGTATAGAAGTCACAAGTGTCTTGGTTCCAGGGACACCACCAAACCTGGGGACAATCGTTCCTTCATGAAAGGATGTGTGGGCAGAATAGACGTCTGTGTGCCAGTTGATTTTCTGGGGTTATGAGCTTTGGATTTATTTTAAGGACCTTATGGTTATGGCAATGAGAGCCGAAATCTTATAGCAACATGATGAATTATGCCATCATCGGGATAGAAATTTCCTGCTTAATTGAGAAAGATCCCACATGCATTGAGACAGAAGTTTGTCAAAAAATCTTAAACATAGTATGGTACCTTCACTATGGGGGTAAGGGGGGCAAAGATGATAGTGCTTTGTTCGCCTGATAACGAGTTCCTGGTAGAGTCTATAAATCTCCCTATGACCCTATGAATGACTGATATAAACATTGTGTATATTGCATGCTTTTAAGTTAATTTGGATTAAGGTCTCCTTCCTGGCTGTAATTTTGTCATGTCAAGCTCTGACTCCTGTTTGCTGATGGCATATTGTGATGAATGCAGTACCTTAAAGATGTGGATGACCTTAGAACTCAGCTCACTATCACTCAAGCTACAGCAGATGCAAGTGCTGCAACAGCTCAATCAGCCCAGTTGCAGTGTCTGACATTGCTGAAAGACCTGGATGAGAAAAATAATTCAATAAAGGAGCATGAAGACCGTGTGAAGAGGCTGGCCGAACAGTTAGATAAATTGCAGAAGGATCTGCAGTTGAGGGAGTCTTCACAGATGCAACTGAAAGATGAAGTCATGAGAGTTGAACGTGATATTTTGGAAGCGGTTGCCAAATCCGGGATGAGTAAGGATTGTGAGCTGAGGAGAATCTTAGATGAAGTCTCTCCAAAGAATCTTGACAAAATGAATAAGCTTCTGTCAGCAAAGGATCAGGAAATCGCTACATTAAGGGATGAGATCAGGATTCTCTCTACCCATTGGAAGCTAAAGACCAAAGAGTTAGAAACCCAGGTATGTTGCATTTGGTTCTGTTCTTTAAGCTCTAAACAAATCGATCAATGTTGGTATCTAATGAGAAATTTGTGTCTTAAATAGTTGGAGAAGCATCGAAAGGCTGATCAGGAGTTGAAGAAACGTGTATTAAAATTGGAATTCTGTCTCCAAGAAGCTCGCTCTCAAACAAGGAAACTTCAAAGGGTAATTACTTTAATACATAGTTCTTGTTTGTAGTGAACTTTGAAGTTCAAATGTTTCCAATGATTCTATCTGCAAATCTGCATTAATATTTTCAGGTTGATAGATACACATACTTGGAAACTTTGTTTATTTCTTTTCTTAGAATGTTTAGGGTATGGGTTGGTCTGGTTTAGCATTCTGGCTCAATAGCCTAAAAGTCTTTTTAGTTGGAATAAGAACACCAGAGCACTGAAACGTCTCTACTGCTAGGGGGAGGAATAGGGCATCCCTTTATTTTACTGGGAATTCCCTCCTTTCTAAGTTAGGTGTGTGCTATTTAACATAAAGGATTTTGGTATGCTTTTCGTCAGAGAAGAATGCATAAAGTTGGCTCTCTTGTAAAACGTCAATCATACGTAGCAGCTGTGACCGTTTTCTTAATCTTCTGGATGCTCTAGGGGCTGATACTTGGATGTCTCATTTTAGGGAGATTTGGGTTTGTAAACTTGTCTAGATGTTGCATTTTGCATGTGTTCTGTCTGGTTTTCACTTTCGTTACTCACTTGGACTATAGTACTTGTATTAACACGGTATATTTCGTTTCTGTGGTTGTAGATGGGGGAACGAAGGGACAAAGCTATAAAAGAACTGAGGGATCAACTATCCACAAAGAATCAGTCAGCTCTCGAGAATTCTGAGAAGCAGAATTTCTGGGAAAGCCAGAGTTTCAAGATTCTCGTTTCCATGTCAATGGTCGTGCTGGTGGTTTTCTCAAGGCGATAAATCACTGTTGTTGATAAAATGTATTTTGTAGAACATAGGCAATACCTTAGAATCCAGCTTAGGATCCTAGGCAAACTACAGAGGCACCTCGTCTGTAAAAATAGCCTCTTCTTGCCCCTTTTTTCTTAATGAGGCGGGCAATGTCGGAGAAACTCTCTATGAGTAGAATCGCATTCAGAACCAGAACATATAATCACATGAATGTGAAATGTAAAACTATAGATCAGTCAATGTTCAAGAATCTTCAAAATGAAGAACTACTGTTGTTCTCTTCATTATCATGCTCAAGTCATGTCAGAATATTGAAATTGAGCAAGTCTTGGTTGAGACGGACTTATTTTCAAGAGATGCTATGTTTTACAACCAGAGGGTGAACCTTCGCTGTTTTAGAAATTGCACTTACATTTAAAACTTTCATAAACCGTCTTACCTAAGTTTTTCCGTTAATCGGTATAGTATCGAATGATAGTCAATGGAGCAGTTTGGTAGCAATATACAGTACCTGTTTTCTACCTACCTAGCATGAGGCTCAAACTAATAGGACCATCACCATCCACATTTATTTGCATGTTAATGTGATACTGTCGACATCATTTTGGAATTTGGTCGGTAAATTGTACTATAGTGATAATTGAGGACTAATCTCTTAATTATTGCTCTACTATCTTGCTTAATAATATGTTAATCACGTTAGCACCTGTTGCTTTCATGTTCTTGCATGACATTGTTATATTAAACATATATCTTCAGATATACTCCTTGAATCATGGATGCACCGACTAAATTGATTTCCCCTCAGGAGCTGAAGTTTCCTTTGTTAGTAACTTGGAAGTTTCATGAGACCTGTCGAACATGTCGGCTGGGTCAGGTCACGGTCGAGTCATTTCGTGTTTGGTATGTGAGAAGAATTTGGTTTTTGGGTCGAAACTTCATGGTTAAGATCCAAATCTTCTAGTTGGTATAGGTTGGATTTTGGTCGGGTTCGTTTTGGTGGGTAAATTCAGCCGAGGTAAAATATCTAGCAACAGCTGAATGGACAGCTTGGTGGGTAAGAATTACCAGTTATAGTATCTTCTGCTGTTTATAGTGTCTACCCTAAAACGGCAGAGAAATTTCTGAGCAGGTGACAGTAAATAGTGCTAAAATAACAGAAGCAAGAAGTCAGATAAAACATTGATTTGATTGTCAACATCATCAAAAGAATTCTGATCTAATCTTACATTACTACTCCTTGCGTTGCCTTAGATTGTTAACATTTGGTTAGACCGTTAACAATCCAAAAGAACGGATGAAGTATAGCTTAACGCATAAGAGTTGCTAATAGTAGTACAGTTTCATGAATCTACATTCTTTTTTATACATATCTAAATCTCCCGAGTCATGAATCTAGCTATAGTCCTAAAGTACAACTCATCATTCTGTAATCATCTTCCCTACTGCAGGCTGGTTTTACCAACGCGAAAATTGGACATTTCTGCTAATGTAAGTTACTGATATTCGAGCAAAATTCCATAAGAGATAAAACATATGTACAGGAGCATACGTTTCTTAGTTACTGACTTACGAGCTAGGATTTTGATCTGCTGCTACCTTGTTCTACCCTTTAGTCGAAATCATGAACCGAGAATTAACTTGGCGGTGAAAAGGCACGCTACCAGGATGATCAAGTTAATGCAGGGCTGTGTCGAACCTGCAACGACCGAACCTGCAGGGAAGTTGTTACTAGATGAAGTGCTGCTATCAGGCCCGTAACTTGTAGGAAACCCGGATGCAGGGAAACCCGAATTCGTAGATGATGGTGGTGATCCAAAGCCTCTGCACAATTTTGCATACATAAACAATGGAATCATTAATACAGATATACTACTGTCACTTCCAAGATAACAGGAAAACTTCCAAAATTCCACATAGGATGCTTTTGCTAGAAGCCTAGAATACCTAAGATTCAACAGAATCTGTACTAGAAAAATCATCTTAGGTGTGAGTGTGACTACTGATGTTTAGTTGTTTTCCCCTTTTGATCACAATGATATTCCACATTGGGAATCGTGACTCGTAATTGTGCTAGCCACGGTACCCAAAGTGGAAGATCATTTTGAACTGATAATATCGACTCACTATAGCGTCTTTTTCAAAAGAGACTCAATACGTCCAAAATAGTAAAGGTCGTAATGTCGTATACATACCCCGTCTAAGACACTCGAGTAATGTTAATGTTAATGCTTGCAGTAAAAACCGCAATTTCTATGTGATATGGCTTCAAACACTAACAAAATTGTAAGCGTACATCTTAAGCTAAGCATCAAGTTGGACATTAAACTATTAAGGACTTCACATCATTACACTTGAACAGGGAATAATGACATAGTACACAGAGTACAACTTATAAAAAATATCAAGTTGATTGGTAATCATACCCAGATGCTGGAACCTCGTATGGTGATCCAGCTGTTCCCCCATATGGTGGACCAGATGCCCCATTTGTGGAAGAAGTTGTCGCCGGCGGAAACCCCGACCCCGGCGTCGCTGATCCCGTCCCTGAAGACGGGAATACGCAGGTACCAGAACCTACACACATACATACATACATACATACATAAATCAGTAAGTTTCGGGTTTTCAGCTAGCTCAGCTGATAAAGTCGTTACTGCGACACTTACTAGGATTAGTGTTAACAAGAGTAGCAGCACCACCAAAATCACAACTTGTAGGGACAGGGTTACTTTGGTAATAACTGTTGAAAGCGTAAGAAGCATGATCTTGTAAAGTATTAGGATTGTAACAACTGGCACCACTTTGTATAGTTGAACAATCAGCTCCATTTCCACAAGCGTAATCTAATGCTGTCTGAAGTGTACTCGCAGGTGCGCCAGCTTGTGCTACACACCAAGTTTGTCCCTGAGTTGTTGGAACACCTGTTGTTTGTGTAGGTGGGTTCATTGTAGTAGGGAAACTGTTATCGGGCGGCGCCGTGGCCGGGTTTGTGGTGGTTGGGATGGTTGTTGTAGGCATTGGGTTGGTGGGTGTTAGTGAGGAAGGGTTTGATGCTGGGATTGTTACAACTGTTGGTGTAGGTGTGTAAGGTGGGAAATTTGCTGGGTTTGTTATTGGAGTTGTTGTTGAATCATCTAATCTTCTTACATGTTTAAGTAATTTTCTGTTTTTTGATGGTGTTAAAGATCCTCCTGCAAGAAGGTAACCATTTTAGTGTTTAAGACAATAAGAATAAAGAAAGCCCGCATCAAACCCCGCTGATGCAGGGTCGAGGGGAGGTCGGATGTACGCAACCTTAGAACAGTAGTGCTTACCACATGTGGAGATGCATAGAGTTGAAATGAGCAAGATGAGTATGGGATTTAAGTTTAGTGTAGCCATGAGTTAAGGAGGGGGTTTTGGTGGGTTTTTTTTTGGAAGAGAAACTTGATTTGGAAGAGAAACTTGAATTGGAAACTTGAAGTATGGTTTTGAACTTTGAACTTGGGAAAATGAACAAGGTGGGTGTGTTTTGAGATAAAGGAGAGATTGGGGGTGAGGGGGCTAAGGAAGAACGTAGTATAAAGTGAAAAAGACTCAAAATGTGGTTTGGTGCAATTTGGTGAATAGAAATAAGGGAAAAGAAATGTGCTTTTTTCATCAAGGATTGGAGTGCATGTTCTATCGTTCACTTACACATTATACAATCAGCACTCCCAAAAAAAAAAAAAAGAGAAAAAAAAAGAGAGAAATATGAAAATTTAGACCATTGTGTTTTTTCTTTTCTTATTTATCCAACCACATACCGACTAATATAGATCATCTGTCTCATTATAAATATAGTTTATTCGTAATTTAATCCAACCAAGTCCAGAAGCCCTCATTTCGACAAGTGCACTAAAATAATATATTACGTTGAGATGGCGGTTTACAAAATGGGACAGAAGATTCGAAACTCCGATGATCGATGATTTGGCTTCAGTTAGTTGGAAAAGGACCATTGGAGAAATAGATAAAAATATAGAAAGGAGAGAATCTGAGAAGGAGAGTTGGGGGCATCAGATGCTGATCATATGCATGTAGAACATGCGGCATGGGTTGATTGAACCGATACACGTGCGATGGTGCGCGCGGTAATTTTCGTAAGTATATGGGTCAGCTTCACTCAGCTTCAGCCATACGAGACAGTTATTCTGCTTATGCATGCCTCCTTGTAACTTGAGATCGAGACAATTTTGGTACAAACGAAAAAGAAAAGATACGGCCAATGAGAGAGAGGGTCATATTAAATCGAGTATCGTCAAAGTTTAAGTAGTGAGTTATACAATCGTGCTAGACAACGCGCAACGCAATTTCCTCCCCGTTTTGACATGATAAATACGAAAAATTGTTCGAACATGTTCAACATTCAACTATTCACTCAAGATCTCACATGGTGACATGAATATGAACTCCTAAAGTCGAAAATAAACTCGACACAGTAGAGTCTATCCACCAACGAAATAATAATATTTTAGTCTAACCTTGTATTTGCTCATTTTAAATCTTTACTAGAAAGTATCTCGTGCTTCGCACGATAAGGTTCTATATTTAAGTCTAAAAATTTTGGGTAATTTATAATTTTTTTTGCACCGTTTATAACAATAATGTCATCAATAATGTTAAATCAACCATAAGAATGATTGTATTAAGTGGAAACTTTGATTAGTAAAAAATTTGATTGAATAATATAATGCATGCATTCATGTTTAAGTAAAAGTTAAACCACAACTAATCATTTTAAACAACAAATAGAAACCGATAACTAACACAAATACCTCTCTTTCAAACACTAACCTAGTATCAACTACTCGTCACAAAAGTGCATTATTTTCATGCTAGAATAAGTAAATTGATATGATACATATATTTTATGAGAGTATACAAAAATTTGTTTGTTATGCAATTGCAAAAGACACGAAATACAAAATGTAAGTTCGAGAGGGTAAGACTAATATATTTATACTTGTATTGCATGTATACTTTAATTCATATACTTTGAATATCTCAAACTACATACATTCATGCAATTAAAAAAGTTCTTTGAATATCACAAACGACATACATTCATGCAATTAAAAAGATACTTTGAATATCACAAACTACATATATTCATGCATTTAAAAAGGTACTTTGAATATCTCAAATTACATAAATTCATGTATAAAGTTATTCATGTACTATGTACTACGTACTCCATATAATGTGGATAACTGAAAACTAAATTTAGAGTGGATATATTCAAACTTAGAAAATTCATTGTACTATATGCTAAAGAGGGTAAGACTAATATATTTATACTTGTATTGCATGTATACTTTAATTCATATACTTTGAATATCTCAAACTACATACATTCATGCAATTAAAAAAGTTCTTTGAATATCACAAACGACATACATTCATGCAATTAAAAAGATACTTTGAATATCACAAACTACATACATACATGCATTTAAAAAGGTACTTTGAATATCTCAAATTACATAAATTCATGTATAAAGTTATTCATGTACTATGTACTACGTACTCCATATAATGTGGATAACTGAAAATTAAATTTAGAGTGGATATATTCAAACTTAGAAAATTCATTGTACTATATGCTAACTTTATGTTTTTAATATCATAATATGATTTATATCTTCATAGTTTATATATATGTTCGTTTAATCTGAATTTGACCTTTATTCTATTTATCTAGTTTAGTTATATCCTAAGTGCATGTCTTGTGGTGGTTTATTGGCAAGGGTTTAAATACGTTGTACGTGTAATTTCTCAACAACATTGTACTTAGAACATGTCTATGTTTGTAAGGATTGAAATACGATGAACCTGACCAATATTAGTAGGGGTTGAAATACAATGTACAAATGTGCAAGTTTATAACCTATAAAAACTCGCAAAGTGTCTTCACCACACCGCTTAAACTCACTTTTATATATAGATATAAGATAGGGCTAGCAGGTTTATCACAAACTTTTCAACTGAGTATAACAATAAGAGATTCGAACTTGAAATATATATATAACGCATACATCTGTAACACTAGATCAATACTACCCACAACGACATTACTTACGTCCCGTCAATCATTAAGCTTAGATCACACCCTAAAATAAACAATACATCAACAAAAGCTCCTTTAGTAATCATCCACAACAAACCTAATCATATTTGAAACAAACAAGTATATCCTCATTCAAGCACTCATCGATATCAAGATATCATACTACTATAACAATGTCGACTCATAATGCAAACTAACGTCATCCGACATCAAACTTAGGATAAGAAAGTTTTTTTAATTTTCCACCTCATGGTTCGCACTCGTAGAAATTCTAGAATAATCGACGATCATAAACCGTAAACAAGCTAAGCTTTATCAGCAAAGTTTTCCAGACATTGCGTTTGTACCCAATCTTCCTACGCAATTTGGTAGGGCTAATCACATGTAGGATAACATTGCATGGCTGCTCTGCTCTATACTTTCGCCAATTTCGTCAAAAAAGCTTGTATAAAAAGCCGAAAGCAGAGCATGAGGAGAAAAAAAACACAGGAACATGTAAAATGAAATCTTTATTTAAGTCTACTAAATAAGATAATTTAGATCTATATAAAAAGAAAGCAGCTTTATTTTGTTATGAAAAAGTAGGATTAAATTTCTGATTAACAGGTAATACTTCCACTACTTTTCCTAGAATCTGATCTTCCATTGCAATTTGTTGCTTTAAATAGAGATATATTAGAGCCAATCTTCCAATTGGACTAATAACTTCTTGCCTAAGAGTCCCAAGTCCTAAACGCCTAACTACTCCCATAGATCTAACTCACACAATGTGCTACTATATTAGAGTACATGAATTGCTAGGAATCGAACACGGGAACGCAAATTACTTCTTAATAATCAAGTAGTCTGTATCGATGCAATTAAGTGTAAAAAAACAATCGTAAGAGTACTCTACGTGTAAACTTTACTATCGTTGTTATGCATTTTATACACATTGACTCGACTTTGTGGTAGTGTAATTAAATGTGCGCGGAAAATTCATTGGATTAGAGATCTATGGAATGTGTTGGGTTAAGATTTAGCAACTTTTTATGTGGGCTAGGGGGTTACTTCTTTGGACATGTCACATGATCTAAGAAATCCATGTCATAAGATGAAAAAGTTGTACCCTAACATATCATCAACCATTCTTTATGACCTGCAAGCTGATTCGGATGACAGGGACTACATGGATAGTTTTAACTTTTTATGGCGTCAGTCAGAAGGAATAAAGTTGAAAAACTATTTACTTTTAAAAAAACCTTGGTGAAATGTAAAGTCTTGATTTGATATTTTGCTGTTAATAAACTTAAGTGACACCATCATTACAGAGGATTAGAGGACATTGTTTGTGCTTAGGATCTGGACGACAAAACATTTACGACAACAACATTATCCCAGCACGTAGAAAGCTTTCAACACGCAAATTACCCACCTGTTGAAAGTAGACTAATGCAGTCATGCAGACCAGTATTTTATGGCTATATGGCTGTATGCTTAGATTCGACTACAAGTTATAACATTCTTAGCTTAACACAGCTGTAATATTTGCAGTGCGAAATTGAAATACGTTTCATGTGAATTTCCAGCAACCAGTGGTTTAACCTTCCTAAAATTAACCATGTTAATGTCACATTTTACCATGCTTCGGAACATAAATATGTTATATACATCATACAGCAGAAAAACAGTAGTTTCGGCATTCTGATCTTTCTCACTGTGACTGAGCTGTGAGAAAGATTGGTCTCTACATAAGGCATACATATGATCGAATAACTTAAGTGTCATGGCACAAACCTGAACTCTAGCACACTACTGTGCTCAGGTGTTCACTTGATCGAGCTGATCACTCATGTAGCACAATCATTGATTAGTTCACTGAAGAAGGGATCTGAGAGAGCTTCCTTTGCAGAATCGCAACTGTTCAATCGCTTTTTCAGGGATCGTAATTCTCTTTCATCTTTTCCAGAACGTTTCTAGTAAAATGTCAAAAGTACACAAGTTAGTGGCCAGGAAAAAAGAGAGTAAAAGGTGGCCAAAATCAAATTAGAAATGTGAAATTTGTATCTTAAAAGTTCAGGAGCATCTTGACAGAAACCACAGCTGCAGAAAGTATGATCGTTTGTCAAGTGTAGGTGAGCAATTCAAAGAGAAATAACATATTGAATACTGCAATGTGCTTCAGATTTCGAATATTTCCAATTACCTAACAAGGACCAAGCTCGATGCAGTAGGTCCTATTTATTAAATAAACACTACGATATTCTACCAAAGAAGACAAGAAGAGTCTTTCAATGTCAACCCCTGGAGCAGTTTTGAGTGATCATCTTATGTTGAGATAGAGAAGCTGTCTAGATATGCCTACTGCCTTTGAAGCGAAAGCAAAATAAACAGTCACCTCTATAAGAAATAGGCGAGGAAACATAGTACTTACGAATGATTTCTTCAGCAACAGAATATCGACTAAGTACTGCAGCCACAACACGTTGGTCTTGGGGACACTGCCAGCATACATCAATTATAAAGGCCATCAATGAATCTTAATAGTGAGATTTTTCATGTATGTGCACATTGCAGATTTGATCAGACTTAAATCGTTACCAAAATGCAAGAGCCTTTTCGTTAATAACAAGTGCTGGCACCATCATACCTTTCATCCCAGCAATCATCGGTGACCTCTCTCATTTTACGATATGTTTCTGCCTGTATAAGAATATTGAGAATTTGAGAGTTCAGTAGGACACTTAACTACAAAGGAATGATACGAACTATATTCAAAATTTTCTTACTTGCTTGTCCCTTTTAGGGCCTTCAAAAAGTTCAGGGTCCAAGGATAAATCCAAATAGAGAATAGTGTTGCCTGTATCCATAACAACATAATGTTATCAGCCTAACTATCTGCTGAGCAACAAGGTAACTGGTGAATAAGTAGACAGTTACCTGTATTGATTCTTGAAAGAGTAAAGTCTATAATTGAAACCAAGAGTCCATTTGTTTTTAAAGATGATGTCTTTCCTTCAAGAGCGAACTGCAATGTAGGAGTTTCTTTTCTGCTTAGAAGGATGTTTCCCCTGAAAGAAACCAACATGACGATAAATCAAGTCAAAAATTGAAGATATGACTTCTGGTCTGCTGTTTACTATTATCTTTTAACACTGCTAATTAGTTTTAGTATCTAACCAGTGCAGATCACGATGTTCAAACTCAAATGCAGCTTCTGCGACAGCCAAGGCAGCTGTTACCTGAAACATAGCACTCAACTAGATCAATCAACGAATAGGGTTTTAAGGTGTTGAGGCCGAAACTCAACCAAGAACAATACTAACCTGAACTAACAGACTTTGTGCTTCATTGAAGTCTGAGAGGACAAAGCTTTCAAGATCTCTACCCCCGTGCTCAAGAATGGAAACAACGTAGCACTGATATGTAACATATCCCATACAGTAGGAAAAGAAATTAGGAAATAAATAGCTGTACTGAAAGACTAACAGAAGCTGCACGCCAAACTGACTACATCATCAGTAGATAGCAAACCTGTTCCTCTGGAAACAGCTTCGGGTGATCATTTTCTGAGCCATGCTCTGCGTCCCATGTTTCCCAAGCTTTGAGCAGAAGAGGATCATAAGGACCTCGACAAACCTTTATGCTGAAGAACAAATTCAGAGCACAGATTAAGGTTCTGGAGAGAATTCAGTTTTCCAAGCATAGATTGTACTGTCATTGAGCATACAATAGCCTCAATATTACTGTAAGGCAGTAAGTCCATTTGAATAATGTATCATTAAATAACTCTCACAACCTTCTCACTGAACCATAAAGGCAAGTAATAAGATTTTGTAAGCTCAGTGGTCTGCCAAACATAACATAGTCGGACCAACTGAACTTTTCTGATTCTCTGGCCAAAAATGTAAAGTCTGCTCTTACTCTTTGGTTTCTATGAATGTTGTGGTAGCATTGTCCACAAGAAGCTCTGATCCTCTTAAATGATTAAGTGTACGCGATAGTATTACTTCCTCCAGCAACTCCATTGATCTCTGAAAATTAACAGAAGTAATTGTACAATAGCCCAGCATAAGAGTTTTGCAATGCTAACATAATGACGAAAAAGAGAGACTTGTACAGAAGCGGTATTTAAATCTAATGCAGTCAGAAATCCTCCTACATAGAGAAAAAGCACACAGTTCTGAAGATGCAGATAAGTATGCACAATGGCATTAGTAAATCTCAAAACATAACACGAGATTTAAACATATATCCTAACCTAAGAACAATGAACTATTTGAACAGCTCTCCTTTTGTTTCTGTAGTTTTTAAAAGATGAGCCTCGCTACTTAGAAGTTTAATGCTAAGCAAAACTGCTCAAAGGACATAGCAAATCCAAACTGGTAAGAACAAAGATGTGTACACAAACTTGTCAAGTGTCGAGCACCGGTATCAAGGGTGGACTCAGGAGCTAGGACCGACAGCAAATTGAAATAAGTCAGGGATGTACCTTCTGCACTTCACCATTTACTCGCAGCTCTCCGTCAATAGGGACTATCTTGCAAACAGATCCACCAGCAATAAAAGCCTCTCCATACGTTCCTTCACCAATCTTAACAATAGTTGCTGGGTCACTGCACTCCATGTGATAACATTTCTCATCAGGAACATTAATAAATTGCAAACCTTCATTTTTAAAGATAATAGGAAAATGCCAGACAACAAAAAGCATGACTGAGACATAGCATTCTCATAACAAACGTACTCTAGCCACCTATATAAAATGGAAGTAACTGAACATGTAATGTCAAAGATAACCAAGTACCATGGAGTTCACTAACCAGAGCATGGAGAACACATCAAACAGTGTCGAAGGAGCAGACTGCTCACATTCCTTCAGAAGAGCAAAAAATGCATCATTCCCCAGTGAACTTGGTCGAGATGCCAAAGAAAGCTTCCTGATTTCAGATTCTATATCATCAAAGTCCTTGTCCACAAGATGATCTGAATCTGTACGCGATTTTTCAGAATGTGTGTGCATATCTAGCACAGAACCTGAACCAGGAATGCTTGGCAAACGATGTTCTTCTGACTTCCTCATACATGAAGAACCAAGTCCCTCATCACCATCATCATAAGGAATAGGCTCTAGACGCTCAGCTGGAGTGTTTAGTATAGTTGACAAAGAACTAGAAACCATTTCACGCCGTCTTTTAGCATGCAGCCACTTCTCTAATCTCGTGCACAATGGAGGTACAGGTACATTGTTGGCTTGATTCCCCAAAACCCAAGCACACTTCTTAGGTGAAGGACTTTCTTCCAACAACTCATCTGCATCGACTTCTTGAAAATAGGCTCTCTCTTTCTCGAAATTTGGGGGCTGTGTAAGTTTTCCCTAAGCCAACAAAAGCACCAAAATCTAATGAACATATATGCCAAAATAATAACAAATCATTACAACCTAAACTCAAAACTTCCTCAAACTAAATTCATCGAATCACATTCTAATTGGTCGATTTTCGTGTACAATTATTTCGTTTCCCATAAAATCATTCCAACTTTCAGCCTACATAGCTAAAGAAATGTACAAAAATATCTTATAAACAACCAAATACTACCATATTAACCAAATGAAACCGAAAAAGATTCGTACTTTGGGAAGTGGCGGTCTGGGTTTACGCCTTGGCCCCCGTTTCTGCTGCCCTTGACGATCAGATACTGCTAGAACAGCAATACTTGTCCTCCCTCTGCAACCAATTTCCGACGAAAAATACACATTTCACTCAAATTATCCGGGTTCCAACTAAAGTTACAATCTTTTGACCAACCAGCACTATATAATGTATAATTCAATAACTAAATATTAGTATTCTCCAATTCACGGCTCGAGTATAATAACTTTATCGACTAAGCTAGCTGACATTTGCGTAATATTTACATCCGAAAAACAATTAAACAAACCTGGTGGAAAGAGAGCGATTCCAACTGACTCGTTGAGAATTAATCGGCACAAAACTCACTCGACTCGTACTCGGCCTCGACTTGCTGCTTCCATCTTCTCTACTAAATTTCCAACAACCACAACAATTTCAATCACAAATTAGATTAAATTAAACAATTAATATCTAAAATCATTGATAAATTTATAGTAAAATAAAAAGTAAATAAAGATTATTACTTTGTTGTTGAATTTTTAGTAGCAATTGGAGCTTCATTTGAATTGTTGCGAATATAAGTGACGACGATTTGGGGATGATTAGGTTTAGAAATGTTGTGATTATGATTCTCTTGTTCTTCGGAAATGATTTCTCGCCATAAATCGTCGTTAATTGGGGATTTTTTCTCTCTCCTAGGGTTTGATGAGCCCATCGAATTGGGGGTAAAATTAATTTAATTTTAATTTATGGAGTTTGTAATTTTCAAGCATTTGGCAGACGAAGTGATTGATGAGAGGGGAGGAGAGAGAAAATGGGAGAAATTCAAATTGGAGGAGTGGCTTCGGCGGGAAGATTGAAACGATGACGTTTAGTTATTGGATTAGGGCCTTTTTGGAGAGGGACGCGTTATGGGCTTGAATGAAGTTTTCAGTCCCTGGATCGATCTTGACACGGAACTGACTTGGACCCGACCCGAAAATGATCATAATTTGTAGAGATCTAAATGAACTGATTTGAGTTGATCTGACCTAAAAGACTAGTTTGTCAGGTCTGGGTAGAAAAAAAAAGAGTATATTAGTTTTTTTTTGAGAGGAAAGTATATTACTCGTACTAGTTACTATGATAAAGTAGATTACACATTTTAGAATATACGAGTATGGTTACTTAATGATACTGTTTTCCCCAAATTATGCAAGTCGTTAAATACTTCACCTATCGTACGCTTTTACACCTTGCTCAATTTTCAAAAAAATTATATGTTTTAGATGTCATTGTCGGGCTCTATTTTTGTTTTGTTTATTGCTTAACTTATCGGGTACAACACTCTACGTTTCTGCATAATAAAACTGTTAAGAATTAATCGTACAATAATAAGAGGCAATAACATATCTCAGGTAATTAGGATCCATGGCATATACTAACAGATAATATGTCAATTTGGTGTTAGTTGGCATTTTAATTCAATAGATGACTTCCCAAGTTCCCACTTAATTTGTTTGTAGAAAACTGTAGCATATTAGAAAATTTTCATGATTGCTTTTTCTAGTAAAATTGATATCTGGATCAAACACGAAGCCATGTTCTTGTTGCAATGGATTGTCGTTTGCATGGTGCAATTTCATGCATTTATATGACGTGCGTAACAAATTGTAGTGTAATTGTAGTAGTCTAATCACTAATAGTCTAGCAATAGAGTTTGATTTTGTCAAGCAGCTCATCTAGTAATTAATGCCACGCCCCCATGCAAGCTCCCCTAATTTTCGATTATCTTTCGTATCGATCTTTTTCAAAGAGTGACCATTATATTAACACTTGTCTGTCGAGTAATAATCAAATGTTCGCACTAGGACATCGGCCTCATACGAGCAGATTAGGAAGATGGGCCACAAGCCCTGCGAGATTACAACATAAAACCAACTGGTGACAAGAGGATCAGAGTAACCCACTAACTTATACAAATCAATCTATTCAACTTACTCCTATCGATGTGGGACAATGTTTGAGCACAATTAGAGAACCCCAACATCAAAATCAACATTTCTTGTATTCCTCTTCTAGGTAGAAAACATTTTATAATTGTTCTTTTTAAACGATATATACTAATTTGGGTTAATTCACGTGGTACCCTCGTGTTTTGCCGATTTGCACGTGATACCCAATGTTTTGCAAATTTGTACAAAATACCCTCGAGATTTGACTTTTTGCACACGATACCCAAAATTTAACCCTCTCGTTAACACCGTTAACTTTAGCTTTTAAAAAAATAGGGTAATTCATGTGGTACCCTCGTGTTTTGCCGATTTGCACATGGTGCCCAGTGTTACAAATTTGTACCACATCTCCTGAAGATTTGACTGTTTTTACATGATATCCTTACCTTGAAAATTCCGTTAACGCTGTCTAAAAATTGGTTTCAATGGAGAAAGAAAAATGGTGATTATGGTGTTTATTATGGGTGGAAATGATGGTGGTGGTGGAAAAAGGAAGAAGATGTTGATGACGGTGGTGGGGAAAATTGAATATGGTGATAAAGGAGAAAATCAAGGATGTTTTTTCCCGATCAACGGCGTTTACGAAATTTTAAAGGTAAGGGTAAAAACAGTCATATCTTGACGGTATTTGGTACAAATTTGCAAAACATTGGGTACCACATGCAAATTGGTAAAACACGAGGGTACCATGTGAATTAACTCTCTTTTCTTTAAAAAAGTTGACGGTGTTAATGAGAGGGTTAATTTTAGGGTACCGTGTGCAAATAGTAAAATCTCGAGGGTATTTTGTACAATTTGGCAAAACATTGGGTACCACGTGCAAATCGACAAAACACAAGGGTATCACGTGAATTAACCCTACTAATTTTCATGTCAATCTTTAACAGTAACTAGTTTTAAGCCCGTGCGTTGCACGGGTCTCGTATACTTTCTCTCTATTAATTGATGAAATAGTAATTTATTAAAGAATTCTTTAGCTGGACTATTCTCATATTTATACTTTTAAGAGATCACTATCGCCAAAATACGTTCTCTTGAGCGTTAGTTATACTATTGTGCGTGCATGTTTGTCAAATCTCTATAATCTTAATGGGATCGATTATCTTAATATTTCTTGATATTTCTTGATAATCCTACCATGTTTTCTTGATATATGTACGTATGAATACTATTTGCTATAGGTTTCGATTATTCTTAATATATTTAGCTAGAGTATCATCTTTCAATTTTTTTTTTCCAGTTACCTTTTGTGTGCGTTTATCTCAAGATTATATAGATAGATTGATTATAAAATGCTAATGTAGGAGTCATTACGTACATGGGATTGTAGTTAATATATTATAAAATTACTCAGACTCTCTAATATTATAAAATGCTAATGTAGGAGTCATTATGTACATGGGATTGTAGTTAATATATTATAAAATTACTCAGACTCTCTAATATTGCTCGGTCGTTGTGAGAGCACTAAAAAAGCCTCCTTCAATAGTATAGAAGGATTTAGCACTACATACATAGTAGTAATGTAGTATAATACATACTATTTTGTATGTTGTTTTCGTTTAATTGAGAGTTTTGCACATTATATACGAGTATTGCTTAATTAAACTCTTACGATCATTTTCATCGCAAGAAACCTCATTACAATACAAGCTATGTTTACATAAGAAAAATGAGCAAGTAAAGCCTAAAAAGTATATAGGCGTGCAGCGGATTAACGGCGGATGATTTAGGCTTCTTGTGAAATCTGGTAAGCAATATTCACCTAACTTTGATCATCATCAACATCAGGTCAAGTACGAGTATTTAGTGGAGTGGATAAGCAAAGAGATAAACCCCAAAAACTACGGCAATTTGCAATAATTATGTTCAAAAGAGAGCTAGTTGGATGTTGTCAGAAAATTATACTCCTGGAATAAATTTCACAGCCACTTTTTCTTCGGCCAAAGAGCATAATGTTGCGTGACCAATACTTGGATTTTAGCGCATAATCCCGTTGTTTTCTTTGCTTTTTGTACGAGTACGAGTACCTCGTAATTGTCACGGGATTCCTTAGACTCGTCTCACCCATCAATGCCGATCCATCGCTAATAAATACTCCGTATATGATCAACCAACATTATACCCTATTGATGCACATTACATCGATTTCACTTTGTAGATTAAATCACAATAATATCGTTTTTACATCTAGCTCGTTTTTCACTACATTCAAAATTTAACCCATAACGACGCCTAACGCGGAGTATAGTGTATATCAATACATCACGGTGGCACGGTAGGTTGAGTTGGTGGCACACTTGATAAAGTAGTTATATACGACGTATACTAATATATATAGACCTTGAGTATTGAAATATGGAGGGTCTTAATTAGTTGATCGACTAGGATTTGATTATAATAAATTAGTTTGTAAGAAATGCATGAAGGTCACAAAATACGAATATCCAATATATTAATCTTTTCGACAACTACGTCAACTTCTCGAAGAAACGGAAGAAATATACGAGATTCCTCAATTGCAAGCATTGCTCCACACAAACAAGGAAAAATGCGAGATGGAAGCTGTGAAGAATAGACCAGTATGCTGTATGTAGAATAGAAGATTCAAATTTGTATATATAGTACATTACCGAAATGACATGAGTGGCTAGAAAGTGTGTGCAAAAGGAGATGCATGCCATGTCAGCATCTTTACTAAACGGTAATGTATGCCAAGTCATCTGCAGCTAAGCCTACTGTATGCTAGGTGGGTGACAGCATCACAACCTTGATGCTACCTAGGCCCCACCTCTTGCCAGCTTGGCAACCTGTCGTCTACAATACGGTACGTTATTATCCGGTCCGGTTACTAGTGTTAGGTCCATTTGGTCAACCTGATCTTATCGATCTTGAACAAACTGTTCGCGTTTTTTAAACTTATGGTAAAATAGTTAATATTTAATTAGACTCCGATCTCAAAAAAAAAAAAAAATTAGACTCTAATTTCGAATTATAGTTTTGAGAGTGTTTCTAGTCTAGAAAATTACTTTTGTCTCGTGATTGGTAAGAAATTAGAAATGTGTGATGATTTTATATTGCATATTGATAAAGGTCTACAGTGTAGACACAATTAATTTGTTTACAATGTAAAATTGAGTTAGTAGTAGTAAAATTGAGATCAGAGTAGTAAAATTAATTGTAATGAAAATTTCAGATAGTAAAATTAATTGTGTGAGTAGTAAAACTTTGATAATGTAGTAAAATTATTGCTGATTGTAGACACTTTTGGGTGTCTACACTGTAGATCTCTAGCATTGTCCTTTTATATTACACTGAATACTTAATCTCGAGTCTTAACGATGAGTTGATACATATACGATGGTTAGTCATGAATTTCTGATTGTCGTTTCATGATACCACGTGTCACACAAGTGAGTGAGGCAAGTAGTAGGGAGTATGGACAGGGGAGAGAGGAAACGACGGGTTTTAGATTGAAAATAAAGTGAAATGAATGGTTTTAAATGGAGAGAAATAACATTTTTAAGTAATCTCAACTTCACTATTGGTGATCTTATTTCAATTGAACAAATTTAGTATTACATGAAAACCATATCCATTTTTCTCAACATACGAAGTACACTAACATACTGTGATAGCGTATCGTAATCGCATCCGATTACAGGTAATAATAATCGTATTAGCCAATTAGGTAAAGAATCATTAATTTGGCTGATAGTGAGTCACACCCTAAAAAGAAAACCAAGAAAAAGGGGAAATCCCAAGTACTAATACAATGGCAAATCCAAACTCTTAATCTTTGGATTAAAAAGAAGCGTAACTTTCACTGTTTATGAAGATTTATGTGAAAGGCCAAAATTGATTTTTGTCTCATCACCTACCACTCTGATAACTCCACACCCACCACTTCTTTAGTTCTTTCTCAATCTCTCTCCCCTCTCTTCTTTTTCTCACTTATTCTGTTCTTCACTAATCAATACATAAATACTGTACTTAGCATTAATAAATTTTGTTATAATTATAATAATAATAATAATTTTTTTTGAGTTTTCCATGTCCCTGTACTTTCCAATTGAAACCCCAATTATTTCTAACTCTTCCCATTTTTGGGAAATTAGGGTTCTTACTATTAATATTACCCAACAAGTGTGGTGGGAGAAAGCTCCATTTCAGCTTAGATTTAATCATCTTTTCACATTTTTTTTGCAAATACCCACTGATTTTGGCTATTTAAGTTGTTTTTTGAGGTGGGTTTTGTGAAAGATTGTGTCTTTTGGCTTTTTTATGAAGTTTTGTGGGTGCCCCATTTGATGGGGTTTGAGGAATTTGTTGTTAGAGATTGTTGTTGGGTTTCTTTGGAGTGGTGTGAGCAAGGGATCTGAGCTTGTAGCTCAAGTTTTCTTCAAAGGTGATGACTTTTGTTAATTTTATTACAGTAAATTTAAGTTCTTTAATTTTCAGCAATTTTGTGTTTTATAGAATGTTAATTATAGTTGGAAACTTGGAATTGGGAGTTTTTGTTTAGGTTTGTTTGCGCATTTGATTTGATGTTTCATATGACTGTTCATGTTAGACAACCCCATTTTGGTTCAACTGTTTTTGTCGGTGGTGTTGTTCTTGTTGTGTTTTTTTTGGTTTGCTGATCTTGCTGATTCAATTAATCAATTGTTTCACTGACATAGTTGTATATGTGCTTAATTTCGATAGTCGTAAGCAATTTTGTGGTTGTAACGTTTATCATGATTTTCGCCCGCTTGTGAATTTGGAATTGGGATGTTTAGTTTCTTTATGATGGTAGTTTGAGATAGGAAAGAAGAAATTGAAAATGTAGCGCGATATTTTTCATGACTAAGGTGGCTTTGTCGGCGTTGTACGGTTTATGGGGTTCTAATTTCGCTTTAGGTTCATTGGGGTGTGATGAAAGGTGTTATTATTCGTTGATTAGCATGTGATCTCAATGTTCCAGTGAGTATGTTATTGTTCAATTGGTTTGTGGTTTTTTGCTTCTTCGGGGTGTGACATAGGAATGGTTTTCATTTTGGTGAGAATTACTTTTCGGACTTTACCAAGGACACGAGGATCTGAATTTTGCATTTGCTGTTCTCCTGCATTGAACTTGTCTTAGGTACATTTGTTTCCGGAGGAATGGCTGATCTTAATGCCGCGTTATCTAGGAAATCTATATTTGGCCTAAAGGTCTGGGTAGTTATTGGAATTGTTGTTGGATTATTCATCATTGTTATTCTTGCCTTGGTACCTCTATGCCTTACATCACGGAAGAAAGCGAAAAGAGCTAAGGGTAATATCCCTGTCAGTCAAATTCCCTCTGTATCTAAAGAAATAAAGGAAATAAGGGTGGAGCACATATCTGCGAATTCTTATGTTCCTGGTGAAGGGAATTTTTTGACACTCAAAGATAAATATAGTGACAGGGATTCTGATAAGGTGGTTATCCATGAAGATTCAGGGAAATTGAGAAATGGTGATGCCAGTAGTCAGTCTGGTTCATTTCATCGGTTAGAAGCGGGCGGTTCTATCTCAGGGGAGGAAGGCAGTTCAGGAACATTTGCTGTGTTCAAACCGTCTTCCTCTCATCCAATCACTGCACCATCTCCACTTTGTGGTCTGCCTGAATTTTCGCATTTGGGTTGGGGTCACTGGTTTACGTTAAGGGATCTTGAAGTTGCAACAAACAGGTTCTCGAAGGAAAATATAATTGGTGAAGGTGGATACGGAGTTGTATACAAAGGAAGCTTGGTCAATGGAACCCCTGTAGCTATTAAAAGAATTCTGAATAACCTGTGAGTCTGGACTCGATTTTATGTCTATTCAAGTTCATTGGATTATGCTTTCCGATTGTGTTTTGTGACCTTTTGATTCAAGCTTCACAAACTTCTTCGTCACAGAGGTCAAGCTGAGAAAGAATTTAGAGTGGAAGTGGAAGCTATTGGCCATGTGCGTCATAAAAATTTGGTCAGACTTTTGGGGTATTGTGTTGAAGGAACTCACAGGTGACTCCTTGCAACTTTCTAAATTATAACACGATGGTTTCTTTGCATCTAACTATCTAAGATATTAAACATCTCCGAGAAAGGTTGGCAATATAGCTGTAATTGTCTTGACTTCTTTTTTCCCTGGACTTTCAGGATGTTAGTTTATGAGTACGTTAATAATGGAAACTTAGAGCAATGGCTCCATGGTGCCATGCGTCAGCATGGATATCTTACTTGGGAGGCCCGAATGAAAGTGTTGCTGGGCACAGCTAAAGCGTAAGTTGGCTTAAAGTTCAAGCACTTTATAAAATCTTTGCAAACTGGCCACTTCATATTTCCATGTTCATGTTTTGCAACTGCTTATATTTTTCCTTTCCTAAAAGTTCAAATGTAGTGAGTTGTTTTGTTGCGTGTCTGTTTAAGTCTGCCATGCTTTGCTAGTTGATAAATTTGTATGTATGCTTCCATGGTTCAGAGAATCAGAGTTCTTCAATAGTCCTTTATTGACGTCTATGAAAGTATCTTCACGGGAACATTTTCCTTTGTCATTTGGATTAACTCGTCAGAGTCCTTTCTCATTAAATTTGACATTTCAAACTTGCCCTTTGAATTTCCCTATGACCCCGGCACACCACCATTCAGTGTTATGTATGCGTTTCTTGGCACATTAGTTCCACAACAGTGGCAGTTATAGAATTGATGTGCTGGCCTTATTTATCACATATTGCAGTTATTGTTTGGTGTCTGTGCTGCTTATTGTGCTCAGTGAGATTTAAGTGTTACGAGAAGGAAATTTTCCACGCAAACCTACCATTACCTACAGTTGCAGGCTAATGTGATTTGTTGTTTATTGAGATTGCTTGGATTCTAGTGAATATCCAGTTATGTGGAGAGGGCTATGCTGACTTATTAATAAAATTTGTTGCTGCAGTCTTGCCTACTTGCATGAGGCAATTGAGCCAAAGGTTGTCCACCGAGATATCAAGTCGAGCAATATTTTGATTGGTGACGACTTCAATGCAAAGGTCTCTGATTTTGGCCTGGCAAAACTTCTTGGTGCGGGTAAAAGTCATGTGACAACTCGAGTTATGGGAACCTTTGGGTATGTCTATGAGTACGTTATTAAGTTTTGATTTTGTGCTGTATGGCTGTATCTTTCTTGTTGGATATTTGATATTGCCTATGTGTTTCTCCTTTCAGATATGTGGCCCCCGAGTATGCAAATACCGGTCTGCTAAACGAGAAGAGCGATGTATATAGTTTTGGAGTCTTACTGTTGGAGGCTATCACTGGAAGAGATCCTGTGGACTATGGTCGTCCACCACAAGAGGTAAATCAGCAGTTGTTTGGATTTTTACATTTAAGGTTCTTGCTAAATGAAGTTCGGTCTGAACTAGAACTTTCCTACGCTCCTAGCTACTTCAGTGTCAAATTCTTTTCTGAACTTTGAGCTTTCCAGAATGTGCCTGCATCATTTTTCTTTTTCTTTTTTGGTTTGCAGTTCTCCATGGATACTGAGTTCTGACCCTTGACCCTATTCCTTGTTACCCTGAATGAAATTAATAAGAGGATGCCGAAATTGAAAATCTAGATATTTTGGCATGAAAAGCTCGAGAACTTGCCTAACTATGTGATACATTACTGTCAATTCATGGTCTTGACCTTTTCTTTTCCCTGATTTGGATTTGTGTTTAGTGTTTACCTATGATGGGCAATTCCAGAAGAATAAAAGACTAACAAGTGTTCCTTTTGTATTATAGTCTGTTTCAGAAGATAAAAAGACTATCAAGTGCTCCTTTTGTATTACGGTCTTGATTGAATGTTTGTTAATGCTAAGCTAGCACTGGTCGTTGTTGTGTTTTCTTTTCTGTGTTTTCACTCATGTAAATGGTAGTACAGCTTTTTCACTCTTTGATCTCCTTTTTTACATGTAAGTGGTACATGTTTTTCACTCATTGATCTTGTTTGGAGATTCTTTTCTCCTCTACTCTGCTGTACTACACTCGCTGCTGTAAGGTGCTGTGTTTGTTCGTAGTTTGGCTGATTTGCCATGATGTCAGGTGAACTTGGTCGATTGGTTAAAAATGATGGTAGGAAGTCGGCGGTCAGAGGAAGTGGTGGACCCCAATATCGAAGCAAAGCCATCAACAAGGGCTCTGAAGCGGGCTCTTCTGACTGCTCTTAGGTGTGTTGATCCAGACTCAGACAAAAGACCTAAGATGGGCCAGGTTGTTCGTATGCTTGAATCGGAGGAGTATCCCATACCTAGAGAGGTTAGTCCTTGGATTTAGTTTTCTAGAGCTATACGTAGGCGATCAAATCATATCTAGTTTTGAATATAGCATATGATAGATATGTCAAAATTTAGTAAGAAATGCGATCCACTGGAGTCAGTGGACCTTGCATGTCTGAAGTGATAGCACTAGTTAACATCTCATGAACAAGGATAAAGGATGAGAATTGCGTATGTTGAACGTGTAAATAAAGAAATGATGAAAAACGGTGGCTAGTTCAGGAAGAGGTTGAAGGGGATGAAAAGGGGACGTATGGACGTATGGTGGAGTGTGGAGAATGGTAGCCTCATCTTTGACTGTGTACCCCCATCTTTTTGTTAATGTAAATGTAGCTGGAAATTGCACTTGTGCATGGAAGAGTGCAAGAAGCCCCTCCTGTTGGAGTGCCTTAGTGCACTTGACTTTATGACCCTAGTTTTGATGTGTAAAGGTTAGCCCTAACTCTTGAAAGCTCTGCTTCTCAAAAGGGGATCGAGAAGGTAGTGGAGAATATGAATTCCAGGCCTTTTCCTGGATGACGACGTATTTAAAGCTGCACAGGTTTATACAATTGATGTGGTCCTGTTAGAAAAAGACCATCCATATGAACGATTCAATTAACAATTATTCAAAAGTATGACATTAGTTTTGGGCATGGCTATACCTTCTTCCATTCCCATGTGAAAGGAAGCAATGGGAAGCTGGAAATCGCACTTGTGCATGGGAGAGTGCGAGAAGCCCCTCCCTTTGGAGTGCCATAGTGCTCTTGACTTTACGACACAGTGGACCAGCAATAGTACCTTATATCTTGGGAATTGGGAATAAAGGCGGAGTACTAGTACTAGTTTACCTCCTTTTTTTTTATTGGGGGGGGGGGGTAGTTTACTTGTTTTTCTATTAGAAGTAGTAGTAAAAAGTTTACCTTGCAACTTTGCAAGGGAAACTGCAGGCGTTTGAATTGGGTCTTTCTCATAGTCAATTGTACAACTTCCAATGACATACTGACATACTCAGCGACTTTCTGCACTTTTCCAGGACCGCAGGCACCGTAGAGCTCGGGCAAACAGCACTGAGATCGAATCACAGAGGGATTTTTCAGACACAGATAAAAGCGACAACCCTGATTCGAGGTCAGAGAGCAGGAGGGCTCCACGGTCATGAAAGTGATTGTGAATGCTGTTCGCGTGAGAGGATCATAAGTAACTTGCTTCCGCTGCCTTTGCCATTCAGGTGCCCACTCTATACTCTATAGTCTATATAGAGCTAGAATGGTTCTCGCTCTCTTCCTATTTTTCCTTCACCTGTTTTCCTCTTTACCTTGAGCAGGCTCGGATGCAAGTCACGAGTTGTAGAGGTCTCCGTAATTTATTAGTTTGTATCCATATTCTTTTTTCCTAGCCTCTCGATCTTCTCTCTTTTTTCTTATACATACTACTAGGTCAGATAGATCGTCTTATGTAAGAAAGTGGTGTTTGTGAAGTCATGAACCAATCTCTTATTTCTATTTTTTTTCGGCGAGGGAGGGGGGTTGTATAGTGTTACAACGATTCCGGCAATTCAATTTGTTTCATCATTTTATGGCCTTGTAGCCCTTGTTTCCTTTTGTCTCTTTGTTCTCGGCTCTACGACACAGCCACCTCGAAAAGTCACACGCAAGGGCCTGAAACTAAATTCTTTAATGGTTCCAAATTGAAACTTCCCCACAAATCATCAGAGCAATGAAAGTATCTCGGCGTTTCCGCGATAAAGAATGAGAATGATTTGGACTTGCTACGAAGACACTTGTATAACACTTCAATGACCACCATTTCTCGAGTTCGAGTTTGTAGCATGTCAAAGTGGCATTAGCTCGACAAAGGTCTACCAATTACTCCATCCGTTTCAGTTTCACCGTTTACCTTCGTAAAAGTCGAAAGAAACGAATTACTCCATCCGTTTCAGTTTCACCATTTACCTTCGTAAAAGTCGAAAGAAACGACATTCGCTTAATTTCTAACTGTTTACCATCGTAAAAAATTGAAAGAAACAACATCCGTTCACTTTAACCTCCGTAAAAAAATAAAAAGTAACGATATCATACCTTAACATGGCGGGAACAATTAATCACCTTCCCTCACAAATTCAAATGTGTCACTTAAAAAAAAACATCCCCAAATCTTCTTCAGTACGTTACATTTTCTAGGGTTTAACGTTTAAGTAATTTGGAGCAGCTATGACGACCGAAAGCCCCAATTTCTGATCAGGCACGTCAAATTTCTAACTACTTCTTCATCTAATTATTTGTTTATTCTTTACGATTTCGTCACTCACTCCAATTTATAATTTTATTTCATTTTTTCTTATCTTGATTGATTTTAATATTATCGTTAACATGTGTATCTTTCTGGGAATTTGTTGATGTTCTTAATTTATTGTATAATTAATTGAATTTTGCCCCAATTCATTTTTTTTACTGTTTTCATTTTTCCAGAAATATTCAATTTTGTGAGAAAATATGCAATCTGTGTTTAGTTGTAGCGTAATTATTACGCAATCTAGCAGCAGCAAATTTGACTCCCCCCGTCCCCCCGTTTTTTTTGTTAAGTTGCTATCGGATTCGAAACTTGGGTTTGGATACAAGATTTACTAAGTTTAGGTAGCCGAAATCGACAACACCGATCCGGAGTTCGGTTAATTTCTGTTTCTTTACCTATGTTACTCGGACTCGGCTACAAGTGTCTGATACGGATACATATCAAAGTTTCGCACTTGGCTCATTTTGGTGAAATTTCCATTATTTTAGCGTAGAAGGAAGTGTCCAAGGGTCGTTCTAGTGTCCGAGTGTCTAAGTGTCTGACACGGATACTTGGGGGAAATAAAGGAGGCTGGGTAATAATATAGTTGTTTACTGAAATAATGTACCAGTGGTTTTTAAATTACAATTAATTTGCGGTGATTTCATAGTTTAGCTACGTGAGGAAGACAACAGACGTTTATCTTGCCGTGCACTGAAGATGCGTCAGTGAATACATCATACAGTAGGTCTTAAACTAATTGACAGCTACCGAGTTACGTAATAATTTAGTCTGTAATGTCCTCTTGTGTATTAAATATTGTTGTTTCCGATGATTGGTATGTTGACTGCTTGGATGCCAGTTTTAAACAATTTGTTAAATGGTGATCTGACTAGAAGTTGTTCTGATCCCGTAGATGCTTCTTGCTGTGTTTGTTTTAATCGTAAATGTAACTGTTGATTTGTTCGACTGTAAATGTAAACAAAGATATGGTCGTTTTATTGCTGGTCTCGAAACTAAACCTTAAAATTGACACAGATTGTGGGATGATCTTGGCTAGAACTCTAATTATTTATGCGGTTTGTACTGTGATTGATATGCAGTAACTCTGCAAGTTTTAGGGCTTTTTGTTAATCAGATGTGATATGACAATTTGGGATTTAGAATCTAAGGAACCTGCAACTGGCAACAAAGTTTCTTTTTAATACACTTAAGAATGTTCATGTGTCTGCAGTACAAGTCAACTGGCCAGAGCAGGATCCAGAATTAGGGGGAGTAATATTTCCTCATTATTTTTATCCCTTAATAAAACGACTAGAACAAAGTCTTAGTTCCGAAATCATTTGGAATTGGCTAACAAGAGAACCTTAGATCCAAGAATGCTTCTTGATCTAAATATTAGGACTAAATAATGGTACTCAACTACTCATGTGCAATTAGCATTATGAGTGTAATTTAACTACCAAATTGCATGCAATGTTTTATTAATCATTATTTTGCCACATCAAGTGAGTGATTATATAGGACCATGGTGAGAATCATGGTCCCTCTCACAAAAAGAATATGGAGATCATATGTTAAAATAATTTTTATTTTTCAAGTCATGATCCGCGCATTCTTTTTGTGAGGAGGACCACAATCCTCACCATGGTCCAAGGATCATAGTATAATCACTCGCTTGCACTACTTCATAGTAAAGTCAAACTATATATCTCAGGAAGAGGCATGTTCATGTACATGTCATGTCCCTTTTTAGAAAAAGATGGACAACGCCACCTTCCTCTTTTGATATTCCCATTTTTTTGAAGAGTCGAATGTTTCAAAGTTCAGCCTGAATATTTCAGCTTCACGTACCTATGTGCATTAGATTGTGTATGAAAAGTCACCCCACATATGCAAACGTGACTATGGAAAATACTCAAAATAGCTTTGTGGTTGTGTTACTGTCATTGTAATTCTGAATTTGTGGAAGTTTTATACAATGGCGCAGTTTGCTGGTTCAGGTGAAACTGGGCCTCTTGATTCTGAGTTAGTAGAGGTAGGGAGAAGTTCAAGGTTATCAGTCCAGAGTTTGGGCTCCAGTTTGAGAAGAAATGCATCTTTAGGCTCTTCAAGGTATGGGTTCAATGAGGAGTACATTCAAGAATGGGCTAAAATCGAGAGATTACCAACCTATCAACGATCAAAGGTTTTTCTGTTTGATGAATATGATGATGAAAGCACGGTTAATGGAAAACGGATGATTGATGTTTCCATGCTTGGGCCTCAAGAACGACATCTTTTTATTGAGAAACTCATCAAGCAGATTGAACATGATAACCTTCGATTTTTGCAGAAACTTAAGAAAAGAGTAGATAAGTAAGTGTAACTACCCTCAGTTGAATTCATGGTATTCATTTAGAAAGCTTTGATATCATTCTGGGGACTTTCTAATATCTTGTACTTATGTGCTGGCTCGACTCCGCAATCCTTTCTTTTGTATAGAGTTGGTTTGAAGTTCCCTGCCGTCAAGGTGAAGTATGAAAATCTCTTTGTGGATGCTAAGTGCACGGTTGTTGATGGCAAGCCTCTCCCCACTCTCTGGAATACTATAAAAAGTAGTTTCTCAGTAAGTCTTTAAGGATTATCTGTGGTATTTTTAGATGCATTAATGCTTATCTCTTAAAAACCACAGCTCCTGCTCTTTAAAGCAGTTCATTTGTCACCAAAATCAAGACTTCAATGTAAGTCTCCACCCTCCCTCTCATGGACTTATCAGCTCGTTATGTTATGATGCAGGTCATCCCCAAATTACTAGGTTCTGAGCATCAAGAAGCAAAACTAAGTATTCTCAAGGACGTCAGTGGCATAATTAAGCCTCGCAGGTCTGTAAAGAAATGACATCTCTATATGAAATATCCTTGCCTTAGAATCCTGTTTAATACATAAAATGCATTTCTGAAACAACAGATGCTGTGCAACGACCCTTTTATCTATACAGAAGTTCAAAAACTATAGAGCAGTGTCTTTCTGTATGAAGGTTGCTACTTTTATTACATCTAGTGATCTCCTCATGTCGTGGGCCTACTCTCTGCTTAAGTGCTTAAATAGTGACATGCCAAGTTATGATATTCACTGATGCATACTTCCAGTCTGATAAGATTTAAGGTTGTGTGTATATTCAGGCACTGGACAGTATAGTTAATGCAGCTTGGCTCCAAACCAGGAAGGCAATATTGCTTGACTACAATAAAATTTGAGTACATAGGGAGAAAAGTTTGGCTTGTAGCCTTGTGGACCATTTGCAATCATGCAGCAGTTAGGCATATCTAAGTTTTATCGTTCTGCAATGTTTTATAGTGACCTTTTACGAGATTACGCTGAGTGTTCACAGTTTATTCAGAGCTCAGTCTATATGATTGTCTCGATTAGCCACTTTTCCTGCAATGTGAAGTCGATGAATCTGTCATTTTCTAAAGCTCTGTACAGAGAATAACTTGCCATGTGTATCGGATTGTCCTTTCTTTTCCCTTTTTATTGGTTTTGCACGCTTGCTGCCGCTAGATGTATGTCAGTACTACTCCTGGACATAATTAGAATCTAAAACTCGATGGATGAAGCTTAAGCTAGTGATTTGAAGTTTTTAACAAATTTTACTTCTAGATAAACGCATTTATGCAAACTTTGATGGTATCTGCAGGATGACTCTGCTCCTTGGTCCCCCAGGATGTGGAAAGACCTCCCTTCTATTGGCACTTTCTGGAAACCTGGATCAATCATTACAGGTTTCTAAAAGCTAATTTGCCTTTTTATTGTACATTTCGTAGTGAGATTTAAATTTTCCTTTTTTTGAGGAGCAGGAAGGTTTAAACATTTAAGAAGCTTACTGATTTAAGGTTTTAAAGTTTAAAATGGATGACAGTTCGTTGAAGGAAATTTTTTTGTTAGAAAGATAATGGAATCTGACAGTATCCCTTCTTTTACGAGAGAGAGAAACATCCATTAATCAGACTACTTCTAAGTGATAAGGTCATCAACTAACTCCTCACTAGCAGTCTAGCACTATATTTAGGCATCAGCTAATTCACTATCACTAGTAGAGACAACATTTAACATCAGCTAACTTTAGTTATTATGAATTCTATTTTGTCCATTTGCTGGTTCAAAAGTGAACTCTAATCTGCCAAACATAAAACGCACACATAACCAATCACGACACAACCAAACATGATATACACACACATGTTGTATACTGTTTCTTGAACTTGTTGTATTCTCTGAAGCCATTTCCACAGGGAATGAAGCTCATTCCCATACGTGTAAGCAATTCAGAATGGGATCCTTTTCCAGGTTTCATTGCTAATGTGACTATTAGAGTAAATATCCTTTGCAGATTCATCAAGTCATTTCAGCATTTAGCCAAAGCCCTAGTCTCTGTAGCCTATCCCTGGTTTGAAGCCTTATCTTGTAGTCAGCAAACAACATATCTGTGTGGGGATGTTTAGTGTGCACCAAATCCATCTGTCCCATGGAACAGAGGAATGAACTCATCTTAGACTGTCACAGGCTGATGCCACAGCCACAGTGTAATTCCCATGGAACATACACTTGTCATTACGAAATTCTGCTTCAAGGTGATCTCTGACTTTACAGATTTGCTTCCTAGGTCAGCTAGTATCATCACATCAAGTGTATGTCCACCAATCAGGACTTTTGAGTTAGATTATGTTCGCCCATTTCAAACTCAGAGAATCCTTTCTTCTGGCAATATCCTACCCATATTTGCCCAGAGCTGCAACTTTTCAAGTGTACAGTTTTTGGTCCCTAAATCACCAGGTTTATTTGCCCTGCAGACAATATCTCAGGCTATCAGGAGGAATCTCAAACCTGTAGCTTTCCCCTCCCGTAAGAAGTGCCTATAGCATAATCCTCTTTATAACGCGCACAGCCAGGAGAATCACTGGATCCCCGTAAGAGTGTGATGAGAGGAGGATGGAGTTAGTTGGATCAGGCTAGCATGTGATAGGCGTCTTGTTGCCTAGGCTCTGATTCCAGCAGTATGTTGTCAACTAACACTTCACAGTATTCAACAGTCAACTTCTCAGAAGCCGTTGGGATACCCAATTATTTCAAAGTTATAGAACTCATATGGAAGCCAAAGAATCGCTAAAATCATTCAATCTCATGAGCAGGATCATTACTAGTATATACTGAACTTACTGATAGCATGTTTATGCTGGCAAATCTAGTGCTACAATTTTAGCTTCCACCTCCTACAGATTTTTGACATATTTTTTCTTTTAAGTGCAGCTTAGAGGAGATATCAAGTACAATGGGTTCAATCTAGATGATATCGTGCCCCAGAAAACATCTGCTTATATCAGCCAGCATGACTTGCACATTCCTGAGATGACTGTGAGAGAGACAATTGACTTTTCAGCTCGCTGTCAGGGTGTTGGAAGTCGAGCAGGTAAGCTGGTTCAGTACTGCTTTGTATTCACAAAAGTATTCTTCCCCTTATTAGATGTTGTTGTACTCACAAAAGTATTCTGCCCTTTATAAGATATGATGGTTGAGGTCTGTAGAAGGGAGAAGCAGGAAGGAATTGTTCCGGATCCTGATATAGATGCCTACATGAAGGTATTTGAACAAAAAATTCTGCTGTCTTTACATTACCTGCCATATTGAGACTCATTTGTAATCTGCTAATTAGTTGCTTTGGTTAGTACATTACCTGCCATATTTAGACTCATTTATATGTAAGACAATTGTTTCACATCTATAATATTTCTCTCATCTTAGTTTCAAATTGGCGGAAATAGCTAAAGGATTTAGTCCAAAATGTTGTAGGAGCATTCGTAAAGATTCCTATGTTTGGATAGCCAAATTGGAGGGGAAGGGAGGCGAGGGAATGGAGAGAAATTAGTTTTAGGATAGCGGAAATGGTAGAGAGGGGTAGAGAGGTACCTTAATCTGTTGTTTGGATAACAAATTTGTAGGAAAGGGAGATGAGAACTGGAAGGAGTCATTTTTCCTTTTCTTTGAATAATCAAAACCTTCCAATGGTTGGAAGAAATCGAAGCAAAATCTCTCCTCCCCATGGCACCTGATTATGTGCCATATCATGTCCGCCCCCTGCCACTCCACAGAAGAATTGAAACTGCCAGTCAAATGTCCTAAATTTTGGCCTCGAGTCAGCTTATTCTAGACAAGTCTGCAAGCTTTGCCATGGACAAAACCGTGGGTTACAACTCAGTAGAATAGATCCGAAGTTCATTTTAGTCCCTTGTTTGAACGATCCTGACAATGCAAAGTTCTGGACTCCATGGACCATGTAAATTATTGTTCGAAATCAATAGAAGTATATGATTGGATTCTTTTGTAATTGAACTTAAGGAAAATCCCCTCCCCCCTCCCCTTTTCCTTACTGAGGACTAGCTAATGGTCCTCCATTTTAGCTTATCAATCAATTGGATCAACCTGTATGTTATTGCAAGCAAATAACTGTTTTTATTAGAAGTAGCGTATTCCATGTCTGTGATATTTTCATGGTAGAGTCTTCACGCATGTGATGGCTAAAAAAATGTTTATTTGAGACTAATGATTTGTTTTATCAGGCAATATCCGTTGAAGGACTAAGGAGTTCTCTGCAGACGGACTACATATTGAAGGTAGCTGTTTTGAACAACCTACGTAAGTTTAATGTCTGCTGCGAGGCTAATTGTCAGTCATTTACTTCTCAGCCATCTTCCTGCAGATTCTTGGGATTGATATTTGCGCTGACACAATGGTCGGTGATGCTATGAGGCGAGGCATTTCAGGTGGTCAAAAGAAAAGATTAACTACAGGTGCTTTCAGAACTTCATTTCAAATCAGCCTTTTGAAAGTTGAAGGTTGAACCTGAAAATACCTCCTTAATCCGAGTCTGATGAATGGTAGTTTAATGGGTCATGTAGGTGAAATGATTGTTGGGCCAACAAAGGCATTATTTATGGATGAGATAACAAATGGCCTGGACAGTTCCACTGCCTTTCAGATTATTTCATGCATCCAACAATTGGTCCACATCACAGATGCTACCGCACTTATTTCCCTTCTTCAGCCAGCACCAGAAACATATGAACTGTTTGACGACATTATCTTGATGGCAGAAGGAAAGATTCTATATCACGGACCTCGCAATTATGTTGTCGAGTTTTTTGAGAACTGTGGTTTTAAATGTCCACAAAGGAAGGGGGTAGCTGACTTTCTTCAGGAGGTAATTATTTTCGAGTCCTATATTTGATTAATACATACTTGTCATCTAGCAGAACTGTAGGAGTCTCTTTCGTTCTTGATTAAAATCCATTTTTTTGTGTAATAGAACTTGCCTCTTATTTCTGTCACAAAAATAATCATGTTTTTGTTTCATTCTTCTCAGGTTATTTCAAGAAAAGATCAGCCACAATTCTGGTGTCGCAGTGAACCTTATACCTATGTCTCTATAGATGATTTCTGTGAGAAATTTAGGGCATCTCCCATTGGTAAAAGTGTATATGAAGATATTTCACTATCACATGTAAAGACGCAAGCTGATGAGAATGCTGTTGCCTTCTCCAAGTTTTCTCTGCCAAAGTGGGAGCTCTTCAGAGCTTGTTTTTCAAGAGAAATCCTTCTCATGAAGAGAAACTCGTTCATTTATATATTCAAAACTGTTCAGGTCGGTTCTTACTCATGCGCAACCTTTCTGGTTTATATCTGAGCAGTTATGTTTAGATGTTGCTGCTTATATGTCATGGACTCTTGTTTTTGTATAAAACATAGTTGGAGGATGTAATACATCCATACTATAGGACAAAAATAAGCAGAAAAGACACAATAACTGGGAAGGTACTTAGTCACATTACCCTCTTGCTTTCACTGAAAATGTGCCCCCCCTCCCCCCCTGTTGTCATAGTTTACTTCAATGTTTTCTCTGAAATTTTACTAAAGCCAGATGATTCTCGCCCCAGCCGACCATTCCACTGCAAGTTCTATCAGTGGTCAATGCCTTGTAACATACTGCTGCTCATGTACTTGAGAGATTGATTTACTTTTCTTTTTGCCTTTAAATAAAAGTATAAAACTAATTTGTTCCCTACTGTTGCAGCTGACCATTATAGCTCTGGTGACGATGACTGTGTACTGGCATACGCGGATGCATGTTGATATTCTTCATGCAAATTATTATATGGGTGCTATGTTCTATGGCCTTATCATGCTTCTCGTTGATGGATTTCCAGAGCTATCAATGACTATCATGAGACTTCCTGTTTTCTTTAAACAGAGAGACCTCTATTTCTATCCAGCTTGGGCCTATGCAATCCCAGCGACTATTCTCAAGATCCCTCATTCCATTTTGCTTGCTCTCATTTGGACATCACTAACGTACTACACGATTGGCTATGCTCCAGAGTTTGGAAGGTGAGTTTGTTGTGAGTATCATGAGTTGACTGTCTTAGTCTCTGGAAAGTTTAGATGATAGCACTAAATCATCATACATCAGGTTTCATTTGCTGTTTTTAACAGCTTATGCATATAGCTGGCCCATTTAGTGGAATATGTTTATCGCTGTCAGTTGTCGCACTGTTACTGTCCTTGTGCAAAGGCCTTACCCTCATATCCGTAGACCTGTGATTGTACTTTGATGATAGACCCGGGGGACTACGTCAAAATGAATTCTGGGTGCTGCCTAGGACTTTCAACATATTCATTGGTGTCCTTTTGAATATAACGATATCCTATCTTACTTATCAATAAAAAAAAAAGTGTTAGTACCGGTCTCTTTGGAGACGAAGCTGTTGTAAATTAGATTTGTTTCCCTGTTATGCAGGTTCTTACGCCAAGCCCTTCTATATTCCGGTGTGCACTTGACATCAATGTCTGCGTTCCGGTTATTGGCTTCTCTGTTTCAAACCATGGTTGCATCGACATTTGCTTCCGTAGTCTTCATACTTGTTACTTTTGTCTTCAGCGGATATGTGATTCCTCGATGTAAGAGTATAATTCAATATATTGTTATAAATAACTTCTTGAAAAGCTTCTGATCATCATCAGAATCAAGTTTTTGAATTTACAAGTTCCGATCATCGGAGTATTTACCTCGCTCTGTGTTTGCTTGCAGCATCTATGCCAGTTTGGTTAAAATGGGGTTTCTGGTGTACACCACTCACATATGGTGAGATAGGTCTATCTGTTAACGAATTCTTGGCTCCGAGATGGGATAAGGTAAGCACTTTCCTACACTGGGACGCGTAAGCCATGACAAAATTTTGATGCAGTTATTAAGTGCATCAGAATTTTTTTCAGGATAAGCTTTGAGAACCCATTGAAAGATCATTTATGCGTTACTGAATGCTGATTGGTCTATCATTTATTAGTTGACAATTTTGGTAAACATTAGTGCCTAGATCTTGCACCATGAGTATAGGAGGTCTCGCACAATAGAAGCGGTTGGAATTTCATATATGTCCTGATAACTTCCATAGGCCACTGCTCGCTTGTGCTGCTGAAATACTTATCTGATTCCATATTTTGATGGTTACTGAATTGGACCTTTGGCTGTAGTTGCTGTCTTCCAACATGACAATTGGTCAAGAAGTCCTGCAATCCCGTGGGCTACTCTTTGAGGGTTACTATTTCTGGGTTTCAATTGGAGCTCTCACTGGACTATTCATACTTTCTGTCATTGGCTTTACTTTAGCATTAACTTTCTTGAAAGGTAAGTAAAACTAACTTTATTGAAATATTCCACAGAGAAGTGTCATGTTATCGGTTCATGCTTTCCTTCTGACTTCTTGTTTATGTCTCAAGCTCCGAGATCATCCACAGCTTTTATCTCTCGAGAAAAGCTTTCTCAGTTACAAGGAATGAGAGATTCTAGCGGAGATGACAACAAAGATTCCAAGAAAAGCAGTGGCAATAGTGGTTTGAAATCTCAAGGTTTAGGAAAGATTCGTTTTGTTTCCTGATTACCTAGTAGTAGCATATTCTATCTCTTGACTCTCTTCCTCTAGAATTGCTGTCTTCACTCTCAGTCTAACTATATTCTTTGAAATGTCTGGCAGTTATGACAGGTAATATGATTTTACCCTTCCAACCCCTTTCAGTAGCATTTCACAATGTGCAATACTACATCGACACTCCTGTGGTAATCTTAATACCCAAAATTTCTGGCACCAAGCCTACATAAACTATAATTTGTTAAAATAACCTAAAGCATGAAACAGAAGTGTTCTTACTCATCTCTGTTCCCAGGAAATGAAACAACATGGCTTTGCTGAGAAGAAGCTCCAACTTCTGAAAGATGTTACAGGGGTTTTTAGGCCCGGTGTTCTCACAGCGCTGATGGGTGTCAGTGGGGCTGGGAAAACTACTCTTCTGGATGTTCTCTCTGGAAGGAAAACCAGTGGTACTATTGAAGGTGAAATTAGGATAGCAGGGCATCCTAAAGCGCAGGATACATTTGCAAGAGTATCTGGCTATTGTGAACAAACTGACATACATTCTCCTCATGTTACTGTCGAGGAATCACTGATCTTTTCTGCTTGGCTTCGGCTTCCTGACACCCTTGATGCAAAGACCAAAACTGTATAGTTTCTATTAGTAAGACCTCCGTTAATGGTTGAACTTATCTGTCAGATTGTAGTACTGATCCATCCTTCATTTATGTCAGGATTTTGTGAACGAAGTCCTCGAAACTATCGAGCTCAATGAGGTTGGAGATGCTTTAGTTGGCTTACCTGGCATCAGTGGCTTATCAACTGAGCAACGAAAACGCCTCACTATTGCTGTAGAGCTTGTGGCCAACCCATCAATTATATTTATGGATGAGCCTACAACAGGCTTGGATGCAAGATCAGCTGCCATAGTCATGCGAGCGGTGAAGAATGTGGTTATTACTGGTAGGACTGTTGTTTGTACCATCCACCAACCAAGTATTGACATATTTGAAGCATTTGATGAGGTATGAGACACTTCACTTCACCATTCACTCTCGAAACCAACATACTTAGAAAATGGAAGAAACTATTTCACGAGAAAAGAGAGTTGAGAGTGTGTTAAGAAAGTAAGGAACAGTGTCATACAAGCTATTCTTGATAGAATGTCGGAGGCCTAGATTAACAATGTCGCAGGTCCGTACTCATATGACTGACTGACTTATTTTGCGTTAGATACTCAATATGATAAACTGTGCCTATAATGCAGCAAATTGATTATAAGAAGATGATCAGCATCAGCATAGATTGCCGAGCTGTTTGTTTAGACTCTGGCGATTTTTTTGTAGCCTTAAATCTTGACCTCTGATTTTCACTCTTCCTTATGAGAGTGAGTCGACCCTCTTTCTTTTTTTGACAAGGAGACTTTTTATACTTGACAACAAAATTTGCCAAGGGAAATTAGGGATCCAAATTCTTGTTGTTGGTGATGAAATTTAAAGATACAAATGCCTGTTGTGGGAATTTCAGTTGATTGCCCTATTCTATGTCCTGCCATCGTTGGCCATATATTCTCATAATCCCTGGTTTGATATAATTTCGTAGAAAGGTCACCAGAATCTGGATTGCTTGTTATAGTTATGCTTGCTTTGCTGATACAAAGCTCTCCATTTACTCTACTGAAATATCTGGAGAGTGTCATCTGGCATCGACCTTGAGTGTATAATTGTCATTCGTGTTGATAGGCCTTTATACATTGCTTCATTGCAGTTGCTCCTTTTGAAAACTGGGGGACACATGATCTATTCTGGACCACTTGGACAGCATTCCAGTAAAGTCATTGAATATTTTCAGGTTAGATTCCGAACTTCCGAAGTGTTATTACTTTTGTGCCAAATCTTTCTTAGGCTGTGTTACGACTTGTGGCAAAACATTAGAGCTTAAAACATATGATAGGTGCTCTTAGTTAGAGAAACCATCACAATTTGCTTAATGAAAGATGGGAGATGAAACGGCTATAAACACCTCTATATGGGAGAACCATCGCCTTAAATTTATTAAGGGTAGTCCAAGGATGTTATAGGTAATATCTTAAGGCTTTCATGACACTGGAAAAAGTGGCCGAGATGGTCAAAATTGGACAAAATTGAAGGCTATAATCCTCGTTTTTTGGTCAAATTTGGCATCGAATTTAAAATGAAATCAAAATTTTGTAGGACCTCCTATGGGTGATATTATGTGTTGTGGCAAAACATTAGAGCTTGAAACATATGATAGGTGCTGCAAATAAGCAAACCATCACACTTTGCTTAATGAAAGTTGGGAGACGAAACGGAAAAACACCCATATATGGAAGAACCATCGCCTTAAATTCATTAAGGGTAGTCCGAGGATGTATTAGGTAAAATTTTAGGACTTTTAGGACACTTTGGAAAAATTGAAGGACATGGCCAAAATTGGGCAAAATCGAAGGCTGTCATCCACGTTTTTTGGTCAATTTTGGCATAGAATTTAATATGACTCAAAATTTTATAGTACCTCCTAGGAGTGATATTATGTGTTCTGGCAAAACATTAGAGCTTAAAACATATGATAAATGCTCTTAATTAGCGAAACCATCACAATTTGCTTAATGAAAGATGGGAGACGAAATGGTTATAAACACCCATATATGGAAGAACCATCCCTTTAAATTCAATAAGGGTAGTCCGAGGATGTATTAGGTAATATCTTAGGGCTTTTAAGACAGTTTGGAAAAATTGGCAAACATGGCCAAAATTGGGCAAAATCGGAGGCTATAATCCACCTTTTTTGGTCAATTTTGGCATAGAATTTAAAATGACTCAAATTTTTGTAGTACCTCCTAGGGGTGATATTATGTGTTGTGGCAAAATATTAGAGCTTAAAACATATGATAGGTGCTCTTAATCAGCGAAACCATCACAATTTGCTTAATGAAACACGGGAGACGAAACGGCTACAAACACCCATATATGAAAGAACCATCGCCTTAAATACATTACGGGTAGTCCAAAGATGTTATTGGTAATATCTTAAGGCTTTTAGGACACTTTATAAAAAGTGGCCGAGATGGCCAAAATTGGGCAAAATAGAAAGCTATAATCCACGTTTTTTCGTCAAATTTGGCATCGAATTTGAAATGAATCAAATTTCTGTAGGACCTCCTATGGGTGATACTATGTGTTGTGGCAAAACATTAGAGCTTAAAACATATGATAGGTTCTCCAAATCAGCAAACCGTCACAATTTGCTTAATGAAAAATGGGAACGAAACGACTATAAACACCAATGTATTGAAGAACCATCGCCTTAAATTCATTCAGGGTAGTCCGAGGATGTATTAGGTAATATCTTAGGGCTTTTAGGACACTTTGGAAAAATTGGTAGACATGGCCAAAATTGGGCAAAATTGAAGGCTATAATCCACGTTTTTTGGTCAATTTTGGCATAGAATTTAAAATTACTCAAAATTTTGTAGTACTTCCTAGGAGTGATATTATGTGTTGTGGCAACACATTAGAGCTTAAAACATATGATAGGTGCTCTTAATCAGCGAAACCATTACAATTTGCTGAATGAAAGACGAGAGACAAAACGGCTACAAACACCCATATATGGAAGAGCCATCGCCTTAAATTCATTATGGGTAGTCCAAAGATGTTATAGGTAATATCTTAAGGCTTTTATGACACTTTGGAAAAAGTGGGCGAGTATGCCAAAATTTGGCAAAATCGCAGGTTGTAATCCACCTTTTTTCGTCAAATTTGGCATCGAATTTATAATGAATCAAATTTCTGTAGGACCTCCTACGGGTGATACTATGTGTTGTGTCAAAACATTAGAGCTTAAAACATATGATAGGTTCTCCAAATCAGCAAACCATCACAATTTGCTTAATGAAAGATGGTAACGAAACGACTATAAACACCCATTTATGGAAGAACCTTCGCGTTAAATTCATTTAGGGCAGTCCGAGAATGTGTTAGGTAATATCTTAGGGCTTTAAGGACACTTTGGAAAAATTGGCGGACATGGCCAAAATTGGGCAAAATCGAAGGCTATAATCCACGTTTTTTTTGTCAATTTTGGCATAGAATTTAAAGGGCAGCCCAGCGCACATTGGCGTCCCCGACAAGCGAGGGTCCGGGGAAGGGTCCCACCACAAGGGTGTAATGAGGGCAAGCCTTCCCTTGTCAATTTATTTGACAAGAGGCTGCTCCCAGGACTTGAACCCGTGACCTATCGATCACACAGCAACACCTTTACCGGTGTGCCAAGAATTTAAAATTACTCAAAATTCTGTAGTACCTCCTAGGGGTGATATTATGTGTTGTGGCAAAGCATGAGAGCTTAAAACATATAATAGTTGCTCTTAATTAGCGAAACCATCACAATTTGCTTAATGAAAGATGGGAGACGAAACGGCTACAAACACCTATATATGGAAGAACCATCGCCTTAAATTCATTACGGGTATCCAAAGATTTTATAGGTAATAGCTTAAGGCTTTTATGACACTTTGGAAAAAGTGGCCGACATGGCCATAATTGGGTAAAATCGAAAGTCTATAATCCACGTTTATTTGTCAAATTTGGCATCGATATTGAAATGAATTAAATTTGTATAGGACATCCTATGGGTGATATTATGTGTTGTGGAAAAACATTAGAGCTTAACACATATGAAAGGTGCTCTTAATTAGCGAAACCATCACTATTTGCGTAATGAAAGATGGGAGATGAAACGACTTGAAACACCCATATATGGAAGAACCATCACCTTATATTCACTACGGCTAGTCCAAGGATGTTATAGGTAATATCTTAAGGATTTTTTGACACTTTGGAAAAAGTGGCCGAGGTGGTCAAAATTGGACAAAATCGAAAGTTATAATCCACGTTTTTGGTCAAATTTGGCATCGAATTTGAAATAAATAAAAATTTTGTAGTCACTCCTATGGGTGATATTTTGTGTTGTGGCAAAACATCAGAGCTTGACATATTATAGGTGCTGCAAATAAGCAAACCATCACAATTTGCTTGATGAAAGATGGGAACGAAACGACTATAAACACCCATATATGGAAAAACCATCGCCTTAAATTCATTAAGGGTAGTCCGAGGATGTATTAGGTAATATTTTAGGACACTTTGGAAAAATTGGTGGACATGGCCAAAATTGGGCAAAATCGAAGTCTGTAATCCACGTTTTTTGGTCAATTTTGGCATAGAATTTAATATGACTCAAAATTTTGTAGTACTTCCTAGGAGTGATATTATGTGTTGTGGCAACACATTAAAGCTTAAAACATATGATAGGTGCTCTTAATTAGCGAAACCATCATTATTTGCTTAATGAAAGATTGGAGACGAAATGGTTATAAACACCCATATATGGAAGAACCATCCCCTTAAATTTATTAAGGGTAGTCCGAGGATGTATTAGGTAATATCTTAGGGCTTTTAGGACAGTTTGGAAAAAGTGGCGGACATGGCCAAAATTGGGCAAAATCGGAGGCTATAATCCACATTTTTTGGTCAATTTTGGCATAGAATTTGAAATGACTCAAATTTTTGTAGTACCTCCTAGGGGTGATATTATGTGTTGTGGCAAAATATTAGAGCTTAAAACATATGATAGGTGCTCTTAATCAGCATTACAATTTGCTTAATGAAAGACGGGAGACGAAACGGCTACAAACACCCATATATGGAAGAACCATTGCCTTAAATTCATTACAGGTAGTCCCTAGATGTTCTAGGTAATATCTTAAGGCTTTTATGACACTTTGGGAAAAGTGGCCGAGATGGCCAAAATTGGTCAAAATCGAAAGCTATAATCCACTTTTTTTCGTCAAATTTGGCATCGAATTTGAAATGAAATCAAATTTCTATAGGACCTTCTATGGGTGATATTATGTGTTGTGGCAAAAAATTAGAGCTTAAAATATATGATAGGTTCTCCAAATCAGCAAACTATCACAATTTGCTTAGTGAAAGATGGAACGAAACGACTATAATCACCCATGTATGGAAGAACCATCGCCTTAAATTCATTCTGGGTAGTCCGAGGATGTATTAGGTAATATCTTAGGGCTTTTAGGACACTTTGGAAAAATTGGTGCACATGGCCAAAATTGGGCAAAATCGAAGGCTATAATCCACGTTTTTTGGTCAATTTTGGCATAGAATTTGAAATTACCCAAAATTTTGTAGTCCTTCTTAGGAGTGATATTATGTGTTGTGGAAACACATTAGAGTTTAAAACATATGATAGGTGCTCTTAATCAGCGAAACCATCACAATTTGCTGAATGAAAGACGGGAGACAAAACGGCTACAAACACCCATATATGGAAGAACCATCGCCTTAAATTCGTTACGGGTAGTCCAAAGATGTTATAGGTAATATCTTAAGTCTTTTAGGACACTTTGGAAAAAGTGGGCGAGTAGGCCAAAATCGAAGGCTGTAATCCACGTTTTTTTGTCAAATTTGGCATCGAATTTAAAATGAATGAAATTTCTGTAGGACCTCCAATGGGTTATACTATGTGTTGTGGCAAAACATTAGAGCTTAAAACATATGAAAGGTTCTCCAAATCAGCAAACCATCACAATTTGCTTAGTGAAAGATGGGAACGAAATGACTATAAACACCCATTTATGGAAGAACTATCGCCTTAAATTCATTAAGGGTAGTCCGAGGATGTGTTGGGTAATATTTTAGGGCTTTTAGGACACTTTGGAAAAATTGGCAGACATTGCCAGAATTGGGCAAAATCGAAGGATATAATCCACGTTTTTTGGTCAATTTTGGCATAGAATTTAAAATGACTCAAAATTTTGTAGTACCTCCTAGGAGTGATATTATGTGTTGTGGCAAAACATTAAATCTTAAAAGATATGATAGGTGCTCTTAATTAGCGAAACGATCACAATTTACTTAATGAAAGATGGGAGTCGAAATGGCTACAAACACCTATATATGGAAGAACCATCGCCCTAAATTCATCACGGGTAGTCCAAAGATCTTATAGGTAATAGCTTAAGGCTTTTATGACACTTTGGAAAAAGTGGCCGAGATGGCCAAAAGCCCAAAATTGGGTAAAATCGAAGTCTATAATCCACGTTTTTTGGTCAAATTTGGCATCGAATTTGAAATGAATCAAATTTCTGTAGGACCTCCTATGGTTGATATTATGTGTTGTGGCAAAACATTAGAGCTTAAAACATATGATAGGTTCTTCAAATCAGCAAACCATCACAATTTGCTTAGTGAAAGATGGGAACGAAACGACTATAAACACCCATGTATGGGAGAACCGTCGCCTTAAATTCATAAAGGGTAGTCCGAGGATGTGTTAGGTAATATCTTAAGGCTTTTAGGACACTTTGGAAAAATTGGCAGACATGGCCAAAATTGGGCAAAATCGAAGGCTATAATCCAAGTTTTTTGGTCAATTTTGGCATAGAATTTAAATGACTCAAAACTTTGTAGTACCTCCTAGGGGTGATATTATGTGTTGTGGCTAGACTTGGTAAACAACAACCTGACCCAGGTCGGCATATAATCGGGTTGGATATCCTCTGACGTCAACTCGACTTGTTTACTAAACGGGTTGATATTTGCCAACTCTAGTGTTACCTTATGGCTACTGCCTGAAAGTTTTTATGAAACTCTTGATAGTGTTTCTTTCTGAAATTGGACAGGATATACCAGGCATTCCCAAAATTAGAGACAATTACAATCCGGCTACATGGATGTTGGAGGTCACATCTGCATCAACTGAAATTGAGATTGGCGTTGATTTTGCTGAAGTTTATCGTAACTCTGCTTTATATAAGTGAGTGGCATATTCTGTGGCTCTTAAGCGGCACTAGTGGTTATGAAGCTCTTGTATACTATGATAAATAGATAAATAAATAAACATCATAATAAATTTGAAACCACCTTTAATGTTGGAACGTTTTCATATCCCTTCTTTATTAAAAATGGGTTGCTTCAACTGCTAAAACGGCATTCTGAAAGGATATTAAGCCATAATGAAGCTTGCATCCTCTTCTTAGAAACTATCAGACCTAGACCTAGAATTGACTGATTTCTATTATTTTAGAGATTCTGTGGTGACGGCATTGAACTTATCATATTCCCTTCGCAACATGCTTAGAAAAATACAGGTGATTCAAGTATCCTCTTTAGAAAATGTACCTCGAGTGTTGGGTCAGTGGGAAATTGTTTACCTGCTATCTCTTGAGCAGCATAGAAATGGGACTGAAGAAGATCAGTCTTGAACGCTAAATCTTGCTTGTCATTCTTTTTCTTCTCCTTTCTTACAAAATGCTTTGTTTCTTTCTTTCGTCCTGTTGACTCCAGGAACAATGAAGAACTTGTGAAGCAGTTAAGTATCCCACCTCCAGGCTCAGAGGATCTCCATTTTCATAGCCGCTTCTCACAATCTGGCTGGGGACAATACACCACTTGCCTTTGGAAGCAACACCTATCTTACTGGAGAAACCCTCCCTACAATTTGGTCCGCTTTGTGTTTACCCTCATGTCATCCTTTATTTTCGGACTACTCTTCTGGAAGCAAGGGATGGATCTGTAAGTTGGTCCATTTTTCTGACAATTTTTATTGAGGTTAATCTTTTCTAGAACGGCATCTGCTGTTCACATAAATGTAGTATCATGAAATAAGTTTCTTGCTGTTTTGTGTACCTAAGGACCTCTGTTATTCACAATTGTGTATTACTGAAAATTGTTGTATTTACAATCGTGTATGATCTTCGGTCTGGTGTTTCTCTCAATTCTAGAAGTTTCTCCACGAGACGTGTGTTTGGTTTTGCATGTTCGGTTTCAGTATTTATGTGTTGTCTAATGTTACAAAGGTATGCTGCTTTGCTTAATAGGATAAGGGTTGAGAACTGTTTCTTGATAGCTTCAGACATGTCTTACACTTAAAATTAACAGTACTTGTTTTGTTATTTGATATTGCAGAAAAGATCAGCAGAGTATGTTCACTGTGTTTGGTTGCATGTTTTCTGCTGTTCTCTTCTTGGGTATAAACAATTGTTCTACTGCTATTCCACATATTGCCACGGAAAGAACTGTTGTCTATCGTGAAAGATTTGCTGGCATGTACTCCTCATGGGCGTATGCTTTTGCTCAGGTATGGATAAATATTTTGGCATCTCTTTTTGTAACATTCATGAAAATTAGGAGATACGTGGTTCATTTGAAGTTATTTTCGATTATCTTGGAATTATGGTTTTAGTGTGCCCTTGGTAACATCATGCTCCTTCTGTTCCTTTTTATGAAGCCGAAGATTCATCTTTTATTTTGATCTCTGAGGAGTTATATTTTGTTCCTTTTAATGCAATGCAAGGAAGTGCTGAGCTTCCCTATCGATACTTCTTATATTAACTCGTTTTCTAAATGTCACAGGTATCAGTTGAGCTTCCCTATCTATTCTTCATGGCTCTGTTATTCACATGTATCACCTATCCAATGATTGGGTACTACCCATCAGCCTACAAGGTCTTCTGGTACTTCTATGCCATGTTCTGTACTTTGGTGTATTTCAGTTACTTGGCTATGGTGCTCGTGTCAATGACACCAAACTTCCAACTAGCTGCAATCATAGCCTCGGCTTTCTATGCATTGATGAATCTGTTTTGCGGTTTTCTGATCCCTAAGCCGGTAAGCCACTTCCTCGAATGCTTTATGTCTTATGTTTGTTGTCTCAAACCAATTGTCAGACTCAATTTTTTAAGCCTTGTGATACGCTGGAGCAGTAGCATATAGTGGTCCTAGTTAAGACACAATTAGAAACCACCTGCAATCGAAATCTTACACTTGCCATGACTGATTCTTTGCAGCATATTCCGAAGTGGTGGCTGTGGTTATATTATGCATGTCCAACGTCATGGACTCTGAATGGCCTGCTCACTTCCCAGTACGGCGATATACATGACAGTATTACAGTGTATGGAACGAAGACCACAGTTGCCGCGTTCATGCAGGACTACTTTGGGTTTCATCATGATCAACTGGGCCTTGTTGCGGCTATGCTAATTGTCTTTCCCCTGACTTTTGCATCTCTCTTTGCGTATTTCATCGGCAAACTCAACTTCCAACGGAGATGATACGAAGTGAAGTGTATGTAATTTCATGGATTCATTTTTGGTTTAGGTAGAGTAGAGAGGCCTCTGCCGTAATTACATCTACTAATTGGAACATTTGTCCTGTGTTGTTACCTACTTACCTCTATTTGTTCTGCATGCGTTTACTAAGCATGAGTGTGAAAGACTATCTTACTTTGACATGTAATTACATGTAAAATTTTCAAGAGTAAATGAGGGAATTGAGTCATATATCGCTTATCATATGAAAAATTTCTTATAACCCGTGATTTTTCATGATTATCGTATATAATCAAATCACTGCCCTAGTTGTAACACATGATTTTTTTTCCCTTGCGAAATGGAACTAATCTAAATCCACTATACAATCGATTACATAAACAAATACAGAGTACTAATTCTCAAGCCTCCTGTTATAGTGAAATTAAGTCAAAAGATGTCGAACTAAAATGTTACCATTATACAACGTGTCTACAAGTGGAGTAACATTAGATCGATAGATATGTCCAACGATTTCAGCTCAAACCAGCCCCCCACCTATGCACATCTATATTGTTGTGGTGGTACCAAGTCTCGAACACCCGACTTATAGTTGAAAGTAAAGCACCTTTCAACCAATAGGGCCGATGCGAGTTGGTTATGCACACCTATGTGAGTACACGTAAATCGATACGTTTCGATGGCGGGAATAATTAAACCAACTTTCCGTTACAAATTCAAATGTTTTGCTACCACCTGTTAAAAATACCTAACTCTAAAAAATCCCCAAATTTCCTTTATTTCGTACATTTCTAGGGTTTACTAATTTTGAAGCAAGCTTAACGATCGAGTTCCTCGAAATTTGATCAGGCATGTCCACAATCTCGCAATTAGCTCACTCTAGTATCTCTAATCTTCATCATTACGTTTAATTTTATCATCAATTGACAATTACTACTGTTAATTTGTGTATTTTTCTGGGTTTTTGTTTTTTAGGTTTTGTTCTTTATTAATATTAGACTGTAATTTTTAATTATAATTATGGGGCAATTTGGCGTAATTCATGGATCTGACAACACATTGCTTCAATTGTATCCATTTTCTGAACATTCAATTTTTGTCAGAAACTATGCAATTTGTGTTATTATTTTTGTGTTTAGATAAACAAACTTGTATTAATGATCAAAAGTAGAGTGAAGAAGAAGGAATCCTCTGTAGTTTTGTTTACCTACAAGCTTGCGTGTTGTTGTGGTGATTCTCGACGCAACTTTCATTATGAGTCATTCGTAAGCAGCCTCTCTATGTCGGGGTAAAGCTTGCGTACATTTAAATCCCCCGTACCTCGTCAAGGCGGAGCCTTTGAGGCATTGGGGTATACTGATGTTGTTGCTAGTTATCTGACTTCAAATAGGGAGAAATTTACGAACTTTAAGTAGCCGAAATCAGTAAACGAGGATATTGAGTTTTGCTTCATTTCTGTTTTCTTTGAGTCCTTGTTTTTTTTTTTTTTTTTTAGAGCAATACAGCTGATTTCAGAAAACCTAATGTCATCGTGATAGAATATTATTGCTTGACTTCCTGATGAGACGACAGATGATCATCCTGCCCTTAACTGAACGCGTGACTGAATGCTTGAAAGAAATGTTTTTGATCTTTATATGCAATTATATGATCGTTTTCTAGTCGTCCACTGTCTTTATCTGAAAATATAATGTAAACAAACTGAGGTTGCTGGATGATTTTGGTTCGAACTTAGAATATGGATGTTGACTTGTTTGAACTCTAACTTGTCAAGTTGTTTGTACTGTTATTAATTTTACATTGACTCTGCAAGTCTTAAGGGCTTGTCATTAATCATTACCCATGTTAGAATTGACAGTTTACGGTTCAGAATCTTAAAGGGCCTGCTATTGGCAGTATATGTTGCGTAATTTCTCTCGAATTGATTTTATAAAAATTTATGTGTATGCAGTTTAGGTCAATGTTAATTCATGTTTTGTTACAGCTGTGGGCTGTAGTATACTAGTATACTTAGAGCAGAATCCACGATCAGCTACTAATAATTGAGTCGTATCTTGTTTCAGTGAAACAAAACAACTACTACATAGTTTTAGTCCCGAAATCATTTTGGAGTTGGAACAAAACAACTACTACATAGTTTCCAACTACTGATTTGCATTTAGCATCATGTGTATAATCTAACTTGCAACTTGCGCGTGATGTTTTAACTAGTCTCGACATCAAACCACTACTTCATAGTAAAGTCGAACTTCATATCTTAGGATAGTATATGATGTTCATGTACTTTTCTTGTTCTTACTTATAAAAAAGAACGATAGACAATCCCCCCCCCCCTCTTGCTTCTACAGTTTTACCACTTTTGTATAGAGTCAAATGCTTCAGACTATAGCCTGAATATTTCGTCTCCACGTACCCATATGCATAAGAGGTGTATGAAAACATCTCCCACAAATTTGAAAGTGGCTGTACAAATTAGCTTTGCGGTTTTGTTTCGTTGTTGCACTTTTCAACTTGTGGTTAGATACAATGGCAGAGCTTGCTGGTCCAGGTGAAACTAGATGTCCTGAATCTCAGTTAGTAGAGGTAGGTAGAAGTACAAGGTTGTCAGGAACAAATGCATTGTCAAGCTCTTCAAGGAATGGCTTTGATGAGGAATACATTCAAGAATGGGCTAAAATTGAGAGATTACCGACCTATCAACGATCAAAAGTTTTTCTGTTTGATGAATACAATGATGGAAAGATGGTTAATGGAAAACGGATGATTGATGTTTCCATGCTTGGGCCTCTAGAACGACATCTTTTTATCGAGAAGCTCATCAAACAGACTGAACAAGATAACCTTTGGTTTTTGCAGAAACTCAAAAGAAGAGTAGAAAAGTAAGTGTAACTTGTGGAATTTATGGCATTATTTTTGAATTCTTGAAAACCATTCAGGTACTAGTTTGTGGTACTTTATTTGCTGACTGGACTTGAAAATCCTTATTTTGTAGAGTTGGTTTGAAATTCCCTGCCGTCAAGGTGAAGTACAAAAATCTCTACGTGGACGCTAAGTGCAAGGTCGTTGATGGAAAGCCTCTCCCAACTCTCTGGAACACTCTAAAAAGTAGCAACCCTGTGAGTCGGTTCTTTTGTCCGGAGTATTCCAGTTTCTTTATGGCTTATCTCATAAGAATCACAATTCTTGCTACTTAAAGTACAGAGTTCAGTGGCCTCACTAGATATTAAAATTAAGAATTTAGTCCAAGCCCAACCCTCTCTTCTCGGATATATGAACTCGTATGCGATTCTGCAGGTCATCCTGAAGTTACTTGGTTCCGAGTTGCAAGATGCAAAACTTAGCATTCTCAAGGATGTCAGTGGTATAATCAAGCCTCAAAGGTCAGTTAAGAAATACCTAAACTGTATGACATATCCTGGCCATAAGATTGGCGCACCAGCCCTTTCATCACTATTGAAGTTAAAAAGTAAAGAGCTGTATCTTTCAGTGTGAAGCTTGCAACTTTGTTACATCTACTGATCTCCTTTTAACATTTGCCTACTCTCTGCTTAAGTGCTTAAATATGACATCCCAAGTTATGAGATCTATCGATGCATGGTCTGTTGAGATTCAAAGTCTTGTGTACATTCAGGCAGTGGACAGTTGAGTTTTACAGCTTGAATAATAATATAGATACCTTAGGGCAGGATGTTTGCTCTGTTGTATGAATTTGTATGTTACCTTCACTCGGATCCAAATATTCGACACGGGTGCGTGTCCAAGTGTCGGACTCGGCTATTTTATGGAAAACATCTTGTTTTTGGCATAACATAAAGGATCCAAGTATCATACCCATGTCCGAGTGTCGCTGTGTGACACTGGTACATGAGGTAATATGAAGAGTCTGGGTAACATGACAGAATCATAGCCTTTACATTACATAAAAAGTGAATAATCAAAACATCTATATGGATGAAACCTATAGGAAACTGTAAACATGCAGCTTGAGCACTCTAGAGATTGGCATCAATAACTTGTCATACATATCAAATTGCTTTCATTTCCTTCCTTTTGTGGGGCTGATTGTGTTACTGCTGTTAATGTATGACAGTAGTACTCGTGGAGTAGTGGACGTATATAAAACCTAAAGTTGATGGATGAATTCTTTAGATTACTAAGAGTACGTTATAGTTCTTAATAAAGATTGATTTCTAACTACATGCATTGATGCAAAGCTGATGGTATCTGCAGGATGACTCTGCTCCTTGGTCCCCCAGGATGTGGAAAGACCTCCCTTCTATTGGCACTTTCTGGAAACCTGGATAAATCCTTACAGGTTTCTAAATTTTTTTTTCCTTTACGGTTCTATAGAGTAACTTTTTTTTTTTTCTGAGGAGCAGGAAGGTTTAAACATTTAAGAAGCTTATTAAATATAAGCCTAAAAACCTCATCTGACGATAGATGTCCGTTGCTGGAACTATTATTTTTTTATGAGAATGGAATCCGACAGTCAAGGGTGGAAATGTAGCACTTGACAGTTGACCCCAACTATACAACATCCTCAAAAACCTAAATTTGAAGTCTTGGTGTGGACAGCCTTAGTCCTTAGACTATCCTTTCTGAAAATGAGGGTCGGTTCTTGTGTAAGTTCTTTAAGCCCTTTAGACACACGTCACCCGTTAAGGCTAGCTTGCGGTTTTGCTGATATTCAGAAGCATAGGCTATTGGCTCTAATACTTTGCTCCAACCTATTATATGACTCATAGGAGCTTCAACGAAAATTTGAGCCGTTTTTGTTCGGGGGGCCATATTGGGCTAAAAACTATGGATTATATACTTTTTGGTCAATTTTGATCAATTTTTTCAAAGGAGCCAAATGTTTTCAAAACTTCACCATGGACTACCTTGGGTTTCCCATGATGGATTTGGGTGCCGGTTGTGTGTTAGGGAAGTTCTTGAAGACTATTCAGCACGCGAGCTAGGGAGCGGTTTTCGCCTATTTTGGGACCTACCAAAGGTTTTGGGCTCTAATATTTTGCCAAAACCCATAATATTATCTCTAGGTGTTTCCACAAATATTTGAGTCATTTTTGTACCCAGACATTATCTAGGCAAAAATCGTGGATTTTATACTTGGTTTTGGGCCTCTTTTGAGTTTTGACCTCTTTTGACCACTTTTATGAAAGTTGCCAAATGTCATCAAAACTTTAACATGGACAGCCTCAGAGTACCCTTGTTTATGAGGGGTGATTCCTCTGTTAGGATTTCTATAATGCCTTTTAGGCAACGTTACTTGTTAAGGCTATCTTGCGTTTTTTTTTTTTGCCGCTTTTAGGGTCATGGGATTTTGGCTCTAATAGTTTTCTATAGCCATAATATGACTCATAGGGGCTTCCACATATATTTTAGCAATTTTTATTCCGGAAAACCGTGGATAATAACTTTGATTTCGGCCAATTTTGACCTGTGTGTGAAAGTAGCCAGATCCTCTTGACTTCTCAAAACTTTACAGTGGACAACCTTAAAGTACCATTGTTGGATATCAGGGTTCGTTCCTCTGTAAGGGAAGTTCTTAGAGCTATTATGGCACACGTACCAGTTGAAGCTAGCGTGCTGTTTTCGCTGAGTTTCGGAACCTTCCCTACGTTCTTTACTCTAATATTTTTCTATGACCCTTACTATGACCCCTAGGGGCTTCCACAAAAGTTGGAGCTGTATTTGTTCTTGGGCAAATTTTGGTCAAAATTCGTCGTTTTTTGGTCAATCTTGGCCATATTTTTGGAAGTAACCAATTGTTCTAAAAAGCTTACCGTGGTCTGCCTTTACCGTTGTTGGATATACGGGCTGGTTCCTTAGGGTAGTTCTTTAAAACTTTTTGGCACGTCACACATTGAGTCTAGTAACATAGATCTTTGGCTCTAATATTTTTCTATTTATCAAGGGCACTCTTGAGATAGATTATGTTCACCCATTTCAAATTTCACCCACAGGCGGCAATCTCTTTTCCTGGCAATATGGCACCCATATTTGTCCAAAGCTGCAATGTTAGTAGTGTCCCTGGTCCCAGGACCCTAAGCCACCATGTTTCTTTGACCTGCAGACAATATCTCAGGTTACCAGTGGGACTCTCATACCTGTAGCTTTCCCCTCACATACAAAGTGCCTGCAAATAACATGATTCTTCTTTAGACTGCGGCACCGTGCACAGTCAGGAGAAACATTAGTATGAGTGCAATTAGCGGAGAATGGATTAATATAATTAAGTTGGACCCGACCAGCATATGGTAGGTGTCTTATCCCTCAGGCTAAGATTCTAGGTTCTAGCAGCAAGCTCAACCAATACTTTACTGTCGACTCTGAGCTGTTCAGAAGTGCTTGGCTTTTGGCACAATATTTGATATTTAGAGAGCAGTTCTGGAAGCCTTATGATTGCTGAATTGTTTCAATTTCATGAGCAGAAACTTAGACATTTTGTCTCTTTTGAGTGCAGCTTAAAGGGGATATCGAGTACAACGGATACAAACTAGATGAATTTGTGCCACAGAAAACATCTGCTTATGTCAGCCAGCATGACCTGCAGATTGCTGAGATGACTGTGAGAGAGACAATTGACTTTTCAGCTCGTTGTCAAGGTGTTGGAAGCCGGGCAGGTAATTTGTTCCAGTACAAGTGCATTGTAAGTTAGTAATTATGTTCTCTGATTCCTTTTCCTGTTTTCTAAACTTTTGTTTTTTCAATTTGAAATTTTGTACTTTCTTTTTTACCTTTGATGTTTCGTTGAACTTATATTTCACTCTTTCAAATCCATATGTACTTGCATTAAAAAAAATTCTTTAATGACATTTGTTGTCTGTCTGGTCTGTTCTCTCATTTTTTACCCTGGACAACAAATCATGTTAGCCAACGCCCAATCATTTTGGGACTAGGGCTTTGTTGTTGTTGTCCTTGTTGTATTGACAAAAATGTTCTGCCTTTTGTAAGATATGATGGCTGAGGTCTATAGAAGGGAGAAATTGGAAGGCATAGTTCCAGATCCTGATATAGATGCATACATGAAGGTATCCTTTGCTAAGCCATACTTAGTATTGTCTGCTAATTTATTGCTTTGGTTTATATTTTACCCTTCATATTTAAATTCATTGAGAAGTAAGAATAGATAACTGTTGCACTTGCACGTAGGTACTTTTGTGATAATGGTTTAAGGCCCAGTTTCTGGTCTTTTACCTTCATATCTGATACTTATGATTTTGTTTATCAGGCAATATCTGTTGAAGGACTAAAGTGTTCTCTGCAGACGGACTACATACTGAAAGTAACACTTTTGAACAACCTACCTTTGTTTGATTTGCCTTGAGCTTAAATGCCATTGACTGCTCTACTATCTTCTTGCAGATTCTTGGAATTGACATGTGCGCTGACACAATGGTGGGTGATTCTATGAGGCAAGGCATCTCAGGTGGTCAAAAGAAAAGATTGACTACAGGTGTACAAGAACTTCATTCCAATATCAGCCTATCAAAACTTCTACCCGAATATCCTCCTTAATCTGAATTTGATGAATTGTAGTTTAATTGGATTATGCAGGTGAAATGATTGTTGGACCAACAAAGGCATTATTTATGGATGAAATAACAAATGGCTTGGACAGTTCCACTGCCTTTCAAATTATTTCATGCATCCAACAATCATGAAGGGGAGCCTTGGCACACCGGTAAAGGTGTTGCTGTGTGATCGATAGGTCACGGGTTCAAGTCTTGGGAGCAGCCTCTTGTCAAATAAATTGACAAGGGAAGGCTTGCCCTCATTACACCCTTGTGGTGGGACCCTTCCCCGGACCCTCGCTTGTCGGGGACGCCAATGTGCGCCGGGCTGCCCTTTATCCAACAATCAGTCCACATCACAGATGCTACTGCACTTATTGCCCTTCTTCAGCCAGCACCAGAAATCTATGATCTGTTTGACGATGTCATCTTGATGGCAGAAGGAAAAATAGCATATCATGGACCTCGTAATTCCGTTGTAGAATTTTTTGAGAGTTGTGGTTTTAAATGTCCACAGAGGAAGGGAGTAGCTGACTTTCTTCAAGAGGTAACTATTTCCAAGCACTGTATCTGATGAATCACACTTGTTGTGAAGGAAGTTTCTTCAACTTCCCCTTCTTTGCCTTTGAGGACATCTTATTCTCTTTCTCTGTCTTTCTTAATTAAATTTCCATTGTCTTATCTACAGATAATTTTGCTACTCATTTATTGTAAATAAAAATTCTCGTTTTGTTTCGTTCTTTTCAGGTTATATCAAGAAAAGACCAGCCACAGTATTGGTGTCATAGTGATCCTTATACCTATATCTCTGTAGATGATTTATGTGAAAAATTTTGGGCATCTCCCGTTGGGAAAAGTCTATATGAGGAGGTTTCACAGCCACATGTTAAAACGCAAGCTGATGAGGATGCTATTGCCTTCTTCAAGTTTTCTCTGCCAAAGTGGGAACTCTTCAAAGCTTGTTTGTCAAGAGAATTCCTACTAATGAGGAGAAACTCTTTCACATATATATTTAAAAGTGTTCAGGTCGCTTCTTACTCATGTGCTTACTTTATAGTTTGAATCTGAACAATCATCTTTAAATGCCATCAGTGTTCAATTCCATGTAGGATGCAGCTTGCTTATGTGCATGGGAGCTTGATATAATTGCTCTTTTGCTTTCAAAAAAATTGATTTGATTATTACTGCTGCAGTTGGCCGTTCTAGCTCTGATGACAATGACTGTATACTGGCATTCGCGGATGCACGTCGATATTTTTCACGCATATTATTATATGGGTGCTATGTTCTATGGCCTGATCATACTTCTCGGTGATGGACTGTCAGAGTTAGCAATGACTGTCGTGAGACTTCCTTTATTCTTCAAACAGAGAGACCTCTATTTCTATCCAGCTTGGGCCTATGCAATCCCCGCGACTATTCTGAAGATCCCTCATTCCATTTTGCTTGGTGCTATTTGGACATCACTAACCTACTACACCATTGGCTTTGCTCCAGAGTTTGGAAGGTGAGTTTTTAGGCGGGTGATGGGCTGAGTGCCTGCCTACAGCTCCTAAAGTCCTAAAAACAAATGCAAATTATAGTTAATAGCACTTTATCATCATACATGAGGTGGGCTTTGCTGTTTTGTCATCTTATTCATATAGCCACCCATTTAATGGAATACGCTTACCAATGTTGGTTGTCGCACTGTGTACTCTCCTTGTACGTAGAACATTCCTGTATTTTAGCAGGTTTGTGATTGTAGCTTTGATGATAGACCCTGGGAGTTTTTAACATGTCTTTTGGGGGTTGCCTGTGATATTCAACTCCTTCAGTTTTTATACCAGTCTCTTTAGGCAAAAGGTGTGAAACAGATCATCAGTTTCTGTGTTATGCAGGTTCTTTCGCCATACCCTTCTGTTATCTGGTGTGCACTTGTCGTCGATGTCGTCACTCCGATTAATGGCATCTCTGCTCCAGACGGTAGCTGGATCTACATTTGCTTCCTCTGTCTTGGCACTCCTTACTTTCCTCTTCAGCGGATTTATAATTCCTCAACGTAAGAGTATTAGTCCAGTCATTGTTATCAATAGTATTTTTAGTAACATCCAAAAGTTCTGGCTTTTACAGTATTTACCCTTCTTTGTTTTTACTTGCAGCATCTATGCCACTTTGGTTAAAATGGGGGTTTTGGTTTTCCCCACTTACATATGGGGAGATAGGTCTATCTGTTAACGAATATCTAGCACCGAGATGGCAGATGGTAAGCAGTTTTCTACAGAGGGACGCATTAGGCATGACAATAATCATGTTGCTTTTATTGAGTGCGTATAGTCCTAAAAGCTATAAGATTATTCTCTGTTTAGTGAGATTTCTGAAGGATAAGTTTTGAGAGCCTACATTATGACCATATAAGTTTTGGTGAATGCTGGTTAGCGTATCATTGTTTTTCTGGCATGTAGAGTTGACAATGCTGGTAAATACTAGCTCTTGTTCCAATAGGGGCTGTCATACGATAGAAATGACTTCTTTTTTCCTTTGGTGCGTCATATATCATTTATGTCTTGATGACTTCAAATGTTGCTAATGTTGCTGGAAATACTTTCTGATACCATATGTTGATGCTTCGGCTGTAGATTCTGTACTCCAACGTAACTGTTGGTCAAGCAGTCCTTCAATCCCGTGGACTACTCTTTGACGATTACTATGTTTGGGTTTCAATCGGGGCGCTCACTGTGTTTCTCGTAGTTTTTGTCACTGGCTTTACGTTAGCATTAACTTTCTTGAAAGGTAAGACCATCTTTCATTGAAAGATTTCGAAGAGAAAGTGTCTCATGATTAGGATTTATATTTCCTTCTGACATCGTTATTATGTTTCAAGCTCCGGGATCATCCACAGCTTTTATCTCACGAGAAAAGCTTTCTCAGTTACAAGGAATGAGAGATTCTAGCAGACATAACGACAAAGACTCCAAGAAAAGCAGTTGCAAAATTAGTTTGATACCTCATAAAGGTTTGTTGATTCTCTTCTTCCCTAACTTCTGTCCTCATACTCTTTCAGTCTGATCATGCTTCTTCTGAAAAATGTCTGGCAGTTATTTCAGGTAAAATGATTTTGCCCTTCCAACCTCTTTCAGTAGCTTTTCACAATGTTCAATACTACATCGACACTCCTGTGGTAATCCCAATGCTCCTTGTTCCAGGCACCAAGTCCAATTGGCTAAAATGCACCTGAAGTATGAAACAGATGTGTTCTAATCCTTCTCTCCTCTCAGGAAATGCAAAAACGTGGCTTTGCTGAGAAGAAGCTCCAACTTCTTAAGGATATTACAGGAGCTTTTAGGCCCGGTGTTCTCACAGCGTTGATGGGTGTCAGTGGGGCTGGGAAAACGACTCTTCTAGATGTTCTCTCTGGAAGGAAAACTAGTGGGTCTATCGAAGGTGAAATTTGGATAGCGGGGTATCCCAAGGCACAGGAGACATTTGCTCGAGTATCCGGCTATTGTGAACAAACTGACATACATTCTCCTAATATTACTGTTGAGGAGTCACTAATCTTTTCTGCTTGGCTTCGGCTTCCTGACACCATTGATGCGCAGACCAAAATTGTATACTTTCTATTTGGTACATTGTCTTATTGAGGATGAACTTATTTCTCAGAGAATAGTTCTGATCCATCTGTCACTTATGTCAGGATTTTGTTAACGAAGTCCTCGAAACTGTTGAGCTTAATGAGGTTAAAGATGCTTTAGTTGGTGTAGCTGGCATCAATGGTTTATCAACTGAGCAAAGAAAGCGGCTCACTATTGCTGTCGAGCTGGTGGCCAACCCATCAATCATATTCATGGATGAGCCTACAACAGGCTTAGATGCAAGATCAGCTGCCATTGTCATGCGAGCGGTGAAGAATGTGGTTACTACTGGTAGGACTGTCGTGTGCACCATCCACCAACCAAGTATTGACATATTTGAAGCATTTGATGAGGTACTAGCCATTTTATTCACCATATTGAATCTCAAAACAATAAAAAACTTGCAAGATTCTCGTCATAAGGAAGTAAGGAGTGATTTAATAATTCATACAAGCTATTCTTAGAGGAAAGTTGGAGGCCCTTGGGCCTTAATTAACCATGCTAGGTCCATATTCATATGGGTATTTGGCTTACTTTATTGGTGTTGAACACTCGAGAAGTTAAACTGTGCTGACCAATGAAGTCATTTGCTAATAAAGATTGTCAGCAGAGATTGGCAAGATATTTGTTGCTCTTCCAGCAATAACTTGTAGGCGTGTAGCCATAAGTCTTGATAGCTATCATTCTTCCTTATTGAGTGAGTAGATCCTGTTTTTTTTTCTTTTCATTTTTACAAGGAGACCTTTCATAATAACAAGTAAATTTGAAGATACAAGTCCTTGTTGCAGGATTCTTTTGATTGCCGATTTGCCTTAAACATTTCTCTCGTGTTTGCACAATGTCTTATAAATACCCTGGTATGATATTATATAGTACAAAGAAGCTCACCAGGAACTAGAGTCCTTGTCATGGTTGTATAACCTGTAACATCTCTCTGGCAAGTCCGCTGCCTGAAAAGTTGTCATAGTTGTCTGAAAAATTCTCATCTCTTATTCGTGTCCATTGTATATTTATTATTTCTATTAGACTATTAATAGTGTACATCACTTTACTGCAGTTGATTCTTCTGAAACCTGGGGGACACATGATTTATTCTGGACCACTCGGACAGCATTCTAGTAGAGTTATCGAATATTTTCAGGTTAGATCATTAACTGAGAGTTACGTCAGCACCATATCTTTTTCTAGGTTGTGTGACCCTATACCTACTGCCTGTAGATCTTGATGAAACTCATTTTGACAATATTTCTTTCTTTCTGAAACTGGATAGGATATACCTGGCGTTCCCAAGATTAGAGGCAATTATAATCCGGCTACATGGATGTTAGATGTCACTTCTGCTTCTATTGAAAGTGATATTGGCGTTAATTTTGCTGAAGTTTATCATAATTCTGCTTTATACCAGTGAGTACCATCATCTGTGGCTCCAAAGCAGCTCTAATATACCTTTGATGAAATTTGCTACATCACCATCAATGTTGCACCTTTTTATTTCTTTGATAATGAAGGTTAGCATGAAAGGAAGAAATGGACTCTGAAACTCGCAGTCTTATAAGCTTATCTTTCTATAAACAACAAACCTAAATTTGACTCATTTCACTAACTTAGAGATTAAGTTGACAGTATTTCTAAATGTGTGTCCTGTAGAGAAATATTAATGATTCAGGTATCTTTGTTATTTACAAGTTGTACCTTGGATGTCGGGTTGGTGGGAAATTGTTTATCTGCTATCCTTGAGCAGGCAGCATGGAATGGGAATGAATTGGATCAGTCTTGAATACGAAAGCTTGCTTTGGGTGGCATTCTTGTTGTTTTGTGATCTTGTAGGAATGACTTGATTTACTTGTTTCTTCATCTTGTTGACTACAGGAACATTGAAGAGCTTGTTAAGCTGTTAAGCATCCCTCCCCCAGGTTCACAAGATCTCCATTTTCATAGCCGCTTCTCACAATCTGCCTGGGGACAATACACGTCTTGCTTGTGGAAACAACACCTATCTTACTGGAGAAACCCTCCATACAATTTGGGCCGCTTCATTTTTACCCTCTTTTCATCTTTTACTTTCGGATTTTTATTCTGGAAGCAGGGGACCAATATGTAAGTTCGACCAATTGTCTCACAAATATGTGTTCATATTAACTTCTTCTAAAATGCTACCTCCTGTTGACTTGAAGGTAAAGTACTCCGTGTCATAAGATAAAGTTGTTTTTTTCAGTAGCTGAGGACCTTAATCATGCAGAATTTGCATGTATCGTCGAAGATATTTAGACAGCATCCACAACTGCCTGTAATTTTTTAGTCTGGTGTTTCCCTAAATTTAGAAGTTCCTGAGTCTTATGCTTGGTTTTGTAAGTTTGGTGTAGTAGTTATGTGTTGTGCTCTCTAAGCTTACAATGTTATGTTGCTCTGCTGTGATAGGTTATGCAATAAAGCGTCATTTTTTCTTGATTGCGTTAGACGTTTTTTACACTTACCAAATTCCCTGTTTTGTTTCTTTATGTTGCAGGAAAGATCAGCAGAGTGTGTTGACTATATTCGGTTGCATGTTTTGTGCTGTTCTCTTCTTAGGAATAGACAATTGTTCTACTGCTCTTCCACATCTTGTCACAGAAAGAACAGTTGTTTATCGTGAAAGATTTGCTGGCATGTACTCCTCATGGGCGTACGCTTTTGCACAGGTATGGATAAGTATTGCGGCTTCTCTTGATGGAACATTCATAAAATTTGTAGGGGAGATACTTGGTTCATCCGAATTTATCCTCGAACTTGTTGAAAGCATGAAATTTAGTAACCCAGTTTTCCACTTTATTTGGTAAAATCATGCTTTCTAATAAGTCCTTATGTTACATTTATCTTTAATCTTAAGATTCATCTTTAGTCTGATATCTGAGGAGTCATGTATGCAATTGAGCTTCCCAATATTTTTGTCAATGTTCTCCGACTGTTAACGCTTTTTCTAAATGTCACAGGTAACAATTGAGCTTCCCTATATTTTCGTCGTGGCTTTGTTATTCACAAGTATCACCTATCCGATGATTGGGTACTACTCATCAATCTACAAGGTCTTCTGGTACTTCTATGCAATGTTCTGTACTTTGATGTACTACAATTTCTTGGCTATGGTGCTCGTGTCAATAACGCCTAGCTATCAACTGGCTGCAATCAGTGCCTCGGCTATATATGCAATGATGAATCTGTTTTGTGGTTTCCTGATCCCTCAGCCGGTAAGCTACTTCCTCAAATTTTCTACTTGTGCTTAGGTTAGGAGCTTACCCAATGCGAATATTTCTGTGCATTGGAATACAGTAACCATCTCTCTGCACTTTGCAGCAAATTCCCGAGTGGTGGCAATGGTTATATTATGCATGTCCAACATCATGGACTCTGAAAGGCCTGATCACTTCCCAGTACGGTGACATACATGACAATATCACAGTGCTTGGGGTGGAGATCTCAGTTGCCTCGTTCATACAACAAGGTTTTGGGTTTCATTATGATCGTTTGGGCCTTGTTGCGGTTATGTTAATCGTCTTTCCCCTTACTTTTGCGTCTCTCTTTGCGTATTTTATCGGCAAACTCAACTTCCAGCGGCGATGATTGAAACTTGAAACTATGTAACTCATGGGTTTAGGCCATCTGCCTACAATGTACTACAGTAATTGGAATGTTTGTCACCTCTATTTTGTGAGCCATGCATTATTAATCGGAAGTAGTATAAAAAGTGAAATATGACGATGTTTCTCTAGTACTTCTTCACTGCTTGCATTCCACAAGAGCCACACTCTGAACTAACGCAATACATAGTATGATAGTATCATGTATACGTTCTTTAAGTTGCCTAGAGTTGGTTTGAATTTTTCTCGTACATTCAAGCAACCTTAAGAATGGGGTACATAATCAATGTCTCGGTTTCAACTTCTATTCTTACGGTCCAATAGCTCTAATTAGCCGATCACACCTCCAATAATGATTTCAATGTCTTGGTTTCATGTGTGCAAGCAGTGCAACTGTTGATGTTGTTGACCATTAATGAATTCCAATAATAGTATGGCAAATCTGGACTACAATCACCATTCAAGTCAACAAATCTGGACCTCCACTCACCAAGTCACCAACCTTACCTATTCAGATCTACTTTCTTCACATGAGCTTAACTGGACCACTTTCTTCCACCACATGACCAATTTCAGATCTGTTTGCATAGAACTCAAGTGAACACGATTATTCTCACACCCTAAGTGAACCCCATATCCGCCCAAATTGGAACCGAAGAAGTAATAATGACCCAAAAGCTTGATCTCACACTCAGGTCGAACAACAAGACACACGTAATCAAATTGCTAAATCGCCTAAACCTCGGAAGGAAAAGAAGTGAGCCAAGAATATTATGCAACAAGCCAACAACCATAGCTTAGCTATAAACGAGCACAAATTACATTTCGGATGCTGCTCAGCAGCTAATCCCCTTACTTGCTTCTGTCAAACATTACATGGAAGGCAGCTTTTTTTTCTTGTACTACTGGTATGCTGCCATTTTAGCTACTACTAACAATAAACTCCCAAAACCTTTCCTGTTTCTTGACAGTAACAACATATTAAAACAACCCCAAAAAAAAAAAAAAAAAAAAAAAAAAAAAGATTACAAAGACAAGTGTAGCCCATACTAAAGTAGAGCATTACATAACTTTTTGTGTTAGAGCAGTTGTGGCCTCTAGATGACCCGGGCACTTGCTTTATTCATCTGATTTTAATCAATGAATTCTCTGAAGCATTACTGTCCACTCTCTCTCTCTCTCTGTGTCTCTGATTTACGCTTGAGGCTTCTCCCACTTGAGGGGCTTCACGACCTCCCATGTGAAGTCGGCGTCGTCCCTTCCGAAGTGTCCGTAGGCGGCGGTCTTAAGGTACCTGTTGCCACCCTTCTTAAGGTCGAGGTTGATGGCGATCATACCAGGCCTGAAGTCGAAGTTCTCCTTGACGAGCTTGAGGATCTCCCTGTCGTGGATCTTTCCAGTGCCGTAGGTGTCAACAAACACGGACAAGGGCTCGGGAACACCAATGGCGTAAGAGATCTGGACAATGCACCTGCGGGCAAGGCCACTGGCGACAATGCTCTTGGCAGCTTGCCTAGCAACGTAAGCACCACTTCTGTCGACCTTGGTTGGGTCCTTTCCGGAGAAAGCACCACCACCATGGGCACCCCAACCTCCGTAGGTGTCGATGATGATCTTACGGCCAGTCAGACCAGCGTCACCGTGAGGTCCACCAATCACAAAACGGCCAGATGGGTTAAGGTGGAAGATGGTCTTCTCATCAAGGTACTTCTCTGGGATGACAGGCTTGATCACATGCTCCTTCAAGTCAGCAGCAATCTCGTCGTTGGTGACAGTCTCATCGTGCTGGGTTGAGATTAGGACGGTGTGGACACGGATGGGAACCATGGCACCGTTCTCATTGTAGTACTCAACAGTGACCTGGGTCTTGCCATCAGGCCTCAACCAGGGGCAAGTTCCGTTCTTGCGAACCTCAGTAAGACGGGCACCAAGCTTGGTAGCAAGGACATGGCTAAGAGGCATCAACTCAGGGGTCTCATCAGTGGCATAGCCAAACATGTGACCCTGGTCACCAGCACCGACTTCCTCAGGGCGCTTGGTCAAGTGACCGTGGACACCCTGAGCAATGTCAGGGCTCTGCTGCTCAATGTAAACCAAAACCTTGCAGTTGTCAGCATCAAGACCAACATCAGCAGACACAAACCCGATCTCGCGGCAAGTGTCACGAACAATCTTCTCGTAGTCAACATTAGCCTTGGTGGTGATCTCTCCGAAAACCATGACCAAGTTAGTCTTGGTGCAGGTTTCGCAAGCAACCTTGCTCTCGGGGTCTTGCACAAGGCAAGCATCCAACACTGCGTCAGAGATCTGATCGCAGAGCTTGTCGGGGTGTCCCTCATTCACGGACTCAGAGGTGAATAGGAAGGTGTCCATTGGTGCGGCCATTTTTTCTTAAAATCTGTCAAAAACCCGAAACACCGCCTCATCAGCACATAATTCAGAAATCCCATAACAAAAACACCACTAACACGATATAACAATTCCAGATCAAAACATAAAATCGCAATCCTAGACTAATCCTAATCCAAATCCAAATCCAATGCACATGTTACTCCCTCTCCACAAATCCTAATGTGAGACCGCCTCATCGTATGAAACCCGCTCATTCACAACTTCAAACATGACCCACAAGCCTAGACGGATTCAAATCCGAATCCGCATCAAATGCAAATGTTACTCTTAACTCCCTCTCAATCACAACTTCAAACACACAATTATTCTCGAATCAATACTAATTGTCACAAGACTAAACACCCAATACGACCAAATCATCATGACAGATAAATTAAATGAGGAATCTTCATAAAGAAGATTTATTTTAAGGAGGAAAGATATAAAGCACAAAGGCACCAACTTTATTCTCCAACCCATACACTCAAGAATCTCAGCCCAAGAAATAAAGATCAGAGGAACAAAAAATCTGTACTTTTTACTTTATCATAAATTAATCAGAATTTTAATTGCAATCATATTCTTAGGGACACAAACAACAAGTAAAGGTCAAACCTTTGACTAACATAATTAATCATATGATTAACCATTAACCTAAAACTATAATTATATGGTCGAACTTCAAAGTGTGTATTACATGAGATCTGTTATTTAAATTCATGAATTATTCACAAGTAAGATAAATTAATCCATCAAAATCATGCCCTAGAAATATACGGGACTAATTCAAACAAAACGTAAAGAACCGAAACGACGGCGTAGTACTACTACGTCAACAAATCAAATCCAGGTAAAATAATCACTAAGACAACATTTCACAACATACCCATTTCAAATCTCAATCACATAACCCCAGATCTCATCAAAATCAACTTTTCCAACACAATCATATTATTCTCCTAAGATCTGGGAGATAGAAAAATTCATACAGCAGCACGGTAAATAAATATCCACAAAAAAGAACACAACTTTATTATCCAAGAAAGATGAAAAAGTTGGTACCTTTGGGAAATCCCCGAGAAAGAAAGGAAGCTTGAAGAAGAAGAGATCGAGGAGAGAGAAAAAGTCCCGAGTCTTGTTGGTTTTTTATGTTTTACTAGACCGGTGAGGCGAGTTTTTAGCGTATCAAAGACTCCCTATTTATAGAATTCTCTTCCCCTTTTTTTTTTAATATTTTACATTTATTGTTTAATGAAAATGTATTTTTTTATTATTTTTGTATTGGTATTATGATAGGAGATCATACTAGCCGTTGGATTGGGTTTTGATTGGATCGGACGCGTATGATAGGATATGGGGTCGGTGAGAGAGAGACATGTTGGGGGAGACGGACCCACTTTGATTTGGGAGGTGAAATGACGAAATTGCCCCTAGAGTGGTGTGATTTGAAGTGGGGAGTTCACCAACCCGAAAGTGGGTTGGTGGCTTGACGGCTTGGCTTCGCTTGGGTTTGGGTTGGAGGAGCCGGGTTAGGTTCGGGGAAGTTTACCGTTGGAATGTGGGGGAGGAGTATTTTAATAATAATTGAATCTGGACTGATTTTGGTGTCACATGCAAGTACAGTCAGATTGTGTCTGTCACTTGATAATTATATTGTTTTTTTTATTATTTTTGGTAATTTGATTGTGTGTATAATAAGCCATTTTAACATTTATGATTGGGTGCTGATTTTGCCAAGGCAATAATTACTGCTGCCAAGGCAAAATTAAGTAACTCTCAATTTTGCCCTTGAGCTTTTAATGTCTCCACCATTTTTCTGATTTTCACTATTAACAAAAATAAAAGTTCCTTTGTCAAGTTGTCCTATCTCCTCCCGTTCCCCATGCCATGAACCACCCCTGCCCGGCGGCTGCCCGCCCATCCCTGCCGCATCTGACCATCTCCACGCTCGCCCCCTCCAACATCATCGAATAGAAGGGTTGCCATAGCTGCTGGACTACATGCCGAGGGGGTTGTGGTAGACAGTGGCAGTGACATGGTTGTGTTGGCGGCCATTGTTTGGTATTTGTGGCAAGGATCGGAGATCTTATGGTAATGGGTGGATTAAGAGGGCGATGAAGCCGAAGAAGGCCTTGCCAGCGGGGGGGTCGTCGCCGAAGCGATTGGCGTCGTCGATGGAGGAGACGCGTTTTGCGGGAGAGGAGAGAGAGTGGGGAGCAGGCGGCAATGTCGGGAAGGAGGTTGATGGCTGGGTGGAATCAAGGGATGGGTGGAGGATCAGGTGGTGGAAATGTGGAATCAATGGAGGCGTGGGGAGAGTTGTGGCCGGTGGGATCAAACACATTATTTGATTTGTTTGACTTATTTTACCTAACGGAGGGCAAAGTGGGAAATTATTTAATTTTGACTTGGCAACGGTAAATGTTGCCTTGGCAAAATCAGCACCCTTATGATTTACCTTTATTAGGAGTAACAGATAATATAGGTTTCTTTATAAGTTCTAGGAATATGATTTTGGCAACTTGGTGTACCTCAATTTCTGTGAATTCTTCATCATATTGTTCTTTCACGTAAATGAAAAGTGACAAGTAAAAAACTAATAATCTGCTCGTATTTGGAATTTAAGTAAATAAGTATTATTCGTCATAAAATATCTAAATTTCGGGTGTGAATGTGGTCAAGATCCTTCTCACGAGTTTAAGTGTTATTTCATTTAAGTCATGCCAATGATTATAATTGTGGGGAAGTCCAAATGCGATGGTTTCACAAGCCATTTGTTAAGTAGATATCATTACCAAAACGATCAAAATAATGTTACTTCATTGTATTAACAGACGAGGCCGAGGTAGCGTACCAGAGTGACAAAGTCATGCATACCAGATTTCTAAGCATGGTGCATGTTATATTGAGTATTATGCTCCGCATGGTTCATGACTTCATTTTTTGCCTTTTCCTTTTTTGGGGACATATGACTTCATGTTTTTGGATGCTATCTTAGGCCAAGTATATTTGCACACATGACTTCATTGTAGAACACTAGAACACTAGATAATGTACCTATATGAAAACTTTGTACAAACCTTAGTCGCAATTCCCACATGCACAACTCCGGAACACCCTGAATTGGATTGACGATGTAATTTTTTTTATGGATGACGCCTAAAAAAATATAGCACATTATTATAAGCTGGAAATAACATGTAATAATTTCAGAATTTACGAGGTGGGTTACCAGTGGAACATTTCTCCACCCAAAATCGATCCCAACAAATTGTTGTATTTTACGCCTAAGAAACGATGTGACATATATAAATGCTAGGACACAGATTTTTAGTGTTACCACCAAAAAATCTGCATTAAACGAACATACCCAAATATACATCAGGCGATATTGCTTACAAGTTGCTAGATCTTAGCATGTTCAACAGATCGATCGAACCTTAAATCATATAAATTGCTTACAAGTATGATCTTAATTATTATGGGTCAAACTAGAATGACCTCTATTCATATTGATCATGCATGTGCACACAATAGTACACTAGTCTTCTACCGACACTATACCTTTGTAATCTGCCGACGAATTTGTATCATAAACGTACTAAACAAGTTGGATTATTAATGATTAATCACCTGTTAATCCCATTTTATTCCACATTAATCACAGGATGATTCCTTACTTTTTGGTATGATTAATGCTAATTATACGTCTATTCTAAGATAAGAGACATAAAATGTGCCACTTTTGGAAAGATTATTAATTAATGTTATTAGTAGTACTGTATTAGTACAGCTTTTTACTCTACTACTCTACTCAGTGTGCAGATCAGAGGTTGGCAGCCTGCCTACTCCAGGTTGGCATTTGCTCTTGTTCGCCTGATGTATTCCTTCTTCAGTACATAAAGCTAGCCTCACCAAGCCAGATCCATGACTTACATGTTCTTTTCCGTCTTGATTTTACTAATCTTACATGTAATGATCTCGTTCGGGTCAATTTCGGATCAATAAGAGTGAAAACTGAAGACCACTTGAGCCCTCGCAAAATTGTTATGGTTGTTCAGGCTCCGGCCTTGGAACCGTATCCGTTAGGCTCACATCCCCTACTAGGCCTTTAAATATTAGGCATGTGGTGTTTATCATGCATGTCATGCCAGCTGGCAGACACCACATGCCTACTAAATTTGAAAGTAGTTTCACTTTCACAATAACTTAGATCTTACACTACAATTTCAGGGTAACTTATACGTTCACTGGAGAAGTAATTCAATACTACACTCTCCTAACGCTAATACCGTCCAAAGACACTTAGTTTACTCAACAATACTAATAATCGGTACATTTTTCGCCGGGCCAATTACGCTTTTTCCCTTTGATATTTTCAAATTTTCCAAACTTATCTAAACTTCCTGAAAATGGAAAAAAATAATTAGGAGAAAAACATGTGAATAGATTCATTATGAGAGTAGGATGCATAGTTTATAGAGTGATGAGAGTAGTACACTAGTACGCTTGTAGATCAGATTTGGTCATGTTATTATACCAGAATATTTGCGATCAAATAATTGTTGTACAATGTTGATGTTTACCTAGATTGGCAGCCTGCCTGACCAGGGTGTCAATGTCATTTGCTGCGTAATTGAATCAATTATGAGTGTTGAGGAGTGCTTATACCATACACCACGGTGCACAATGCCCATGGTGCACCTCCTCACAATAGATGAGTAGGGACCACACTTAGAATAATTTAAGTGTGGTCCCTACTCCTCTATTGTGAGGAGGTGCACCATGGGCATGGTACACCGTGGTGTACCATATAATTTGCGAGTGTTGAGACGCTGCTTTTTCGATCGAACCCACAATGTATACGGAGTAGTATGTATCTTTACTATAATTAAGTTGACATTAAAATTGAAAGAGTGACTTTTTGATCTACCCGAAGGACCTTATATTAGTCCATAGTCGGTCCATACACTACCGAATTTAAACACAATTAAGAAGACAAGTTGAACAGCTAATAATCGTTTTACAAGTTACTACTCCATAATTTATTTAGGTCACCAAATGACGATTTCGACGAGAAAACAAACCAAAATTGGTTTAAATTTCATAGTGTTACAATTTACATCAACATATATGCCTTCGAAAGTTCAGTAGTGGCCCCCTAAGGTTGGATGTGTTCATAATTGTCCGATGAATGGTCCTTCGAGTTTCTTGCCACACCAATAGGTGTCTGCCAACATGGACCAATTTGATAGCCGCATTGATTCGTTGCAAAGATTGTTCCTTTTCAATCCATTTCACCAGAGTTTCACTAAACCAATCACTGTGATTGGCAATAAAGAGACAATCACGGATTGGTGGCAATTTCTGGGCCACTCATCTTGCTTTTTCTTATCCTATGGCTCAGATTAATTCCCCTTCACATACCCCTCTCTCTCTCCTCACCCCTTCTTCCACCCACCCACCACCACGAGTTGCCTCTACACTCAACGGAAAAAGGGTGTGGGGCCCTAAACCCTTTTTTCGCCCACTTAAGAGCACCCCACCCTAAAAAGGGTTCACCAAACCCATTCAAACACCCACTCTCCTTAGGGTGTCTTTTCGTTTTTCCGGCGAAGCCGGAGGTATTCCGGGGATGGGAGGTGGGTCGACGGAGTGGGGCGGTGGGTTGGGTGGGGTTCCGGTGGTGGTGCGCGTGGTTGCGGGGTGTAGCGCGGTGGTCGGAGGTGGGTTGTTTGGGGTTGGCTGGAAAGTTGACCTTTTTGCCCCTGTGATTGGGTCCGTACACCCAATCACAGTGATTGGTTTATCAGAATTTTGCTTGGCCCTCTCATGTTGTTTTTGTGTTTGTCCTTGTGATAGTAACCGAAACTTTGTCAATTGGAAGAAACATCTAGCTAGGCACGAGCCCACGAGTCAATCAACTCTCTTCTAGTCTATTAACAACTAACAAGTGTATGTAAGCTATATGCTATTGCAAATGAAGTCATGCCGAAAGCTGAATCGTTAAAACATGCACTTAGTGAACTGGCAAGTGAATTTCGAGTTTGTGAAGTTCATTCGTAGGAGTCATGTCAAAGTGCACCGTATAGATCCGTCATCCGTGATTATTGAAGATTTCAATATCTTATTCTCGAGTTGTTAAAGAGCAATTTGGAGGAATGAGAGGTTCTCGGCCGAGGAAGATATCCTAGAGCACGATGTTGGAGCCTAGAAGTCTAGCTAGAACCATTGAGATCGAGCTTTCTTATCTTCGTCCTAAACATACACTTTTGTTATACTTGTCGAGCATTATATAGCACTACATGCAATAGACTTCGTATCTACTAAATTTGTACAAGTGATAGTAGAACGTAAGATATAAATGAGTTTTCTAAATCACAAAAGAAATGGACATAATAGCACATGTCACGAAATGCAAACGGTCTTAATTGATAATAAACTAAGGATACATTCCATTAATGGACTCTTTGTATACTTATTCCCCCACCGAAAAAATGAAGCATTTGATATAAAATGTTCACAAATATCTCATTATGATTTACGAGTAGTTCCAAAGGAAAATCAATAATGCTTTAATAAAGTGGGGAGGCCTATAGCATTCAGAGTGTTGATTAGACGACTATACCTAAATTCTAATGTAGTAGTGTCACCTTGATGATATAAGCATTTGGATCCCCCAACAATAATTGTAAAGTGACATCGATTTAGTAAGTAAAGTGACTCACTAGCATAGTAGGTGGAACTTCATATCATCCACATAGGAATCTTCTCTGTGATTCCACTCCTCAATTCACATAGGAGATTCTTTCACTGTTTTTCCCTTCGTAAGAAAATAACTCAACCTTGTTCTACTAAGCAGCCGCTAAACTCGAGGTCTTTAACAAAACGGGGAAAAAAAATAGTGAATAGGAGGGTACAATATAAAAAATAATTGAAATTATAATGATTGTGTTGGGCTTTTGTTCATCCACCTTTGATCCACAATTCCACATTCATACGATATTGTCCTTCAACCGCACCGGCAAAAATTTAGCTTTGTGCATTCATGGAATGAACAATAAATTCATAACGGCTCCTTCCTTTTACCGATTCTAAAAAGTATTAAAATATAATGTCTTTTTGTTGTCAACCAAACAACCATATACGGAGTCACTCGTCAACCCGCACACACTTCACTTAGTGCGTGCTCCTCCACCTTCATCACCTAGTTAGTTGGTGGTGACATCTTGACACAAAATAATACAAAATTAAATACTATAAAATAATTAATACCGATTCTAAGGCTAATTGCTGTTGCACTTTGTTGCTACTCAGCATGCATAAATAATCTTTGCTATAGTGTGCTCACCTACTTCGCACGGGATTACAACAATAGTACTCATTTTCTGGTGTGCAAGTCAAAGCAGATCGACTACACGTAACATAATGCATACCCAACTTTGCCCACCCACCAAACAACTTTGGAAAGAAAAACATATGACTTCATTCTCTCAATTATTACACAATCTTCCATATTGACTTCAATCTTTCGAACGAGACTACCTGTTAGGCTGTTACCGTGGAATACTCAAATTTCTTCCACAAGCCATCAACAATTTACAAGAAGCTCAATAATTATAATTTCGAATTAGAAGTCATCACATTGAAAATAAATTACTTATATCGACTTCAAACTTCAAATGGTAATCATTGTGTAATGCAGTCTAACCCAAAAAAAAAAAAAAAAAAAAAAAAAAAAACTATAGCTATATATTCTATAAAATTTTAGTTTCATTGTTATCAAATTTTTGGTAAGGCGGTCTCGTAAAAAGTGTCGTTAAAAACGGTAATAGGCGTTTGTTTCATTTCGTGTCATTAACTTAAGCCAGCCCATACTTTGCTGGACTCTATGCCAAAAGGTACAGATGCTACAGGTACCAGGCTTTTAAGGATGATGGGCCGAAATGTTGGGCTGGGCTCTGCCAGTCATCAGCTTCACCTCCAATCTAACTTCAACTGGGCCGATCCAATTACCCAAAGAACACATATTTACCCACGAATATTCGGCCTTCTGAAATGGGCCTTAATCACGGGCCTTCGTAAGGGATAAAAGTGGCCCATATTGAATTTGGAGTGACCAACCTCATCATGTATCTTAAACATTTTTCTTAACTATAGTGAATCACTGAATCACCGGTGGTAACTTGACCGTAACCACTTCCGTCATTAGTCATAAACTCATACATGATACACCGTAAAGTCCGTAACCACTTTCGAGTGAAAATGTTTATACCACCGGTTCTAATAGTAGTGATCGAATGCATGGATAATTCGCTTCTTTAATAAACTTGTGTAATTATCAGAAAATTTAACTTGAAATTGATATCAGTATGACATTATTTTGGTAAAGTTTCAATATTTCTTCTTTGAGTATGGGAATTGGATACACTAATTTTGAACTAAAGATATTCTAAAGTCAGTATTGCTAACTGTACGCGGTAACGTTACTCTTAATATTTCATACGTAAGTAGTTGTAGTAGGCTAGCTAGCAGCGAGCAAGTTGTATGGGAAGAAATTGTCAATATATATATTTTTTTTCTTTTTTTTTTTGCTGTTGCAGGTCGTCACAAAGCATCCATTTTTAAACTCTTCAACATATTTGACATTTTGTTTAGTCAACTGTACGGCCTATCAGAATGATAATAATTTTTGAACTTTTGATTCTTTCTCTTTACCAAGAACAAACTAAGAAAAACAAAAGGTCAAAGCAAGTTCGATAAGATACACTGTTCAAAAATAAAACCGCATGACAACCAGAAAATCCTATTTCTGGTCAAATAAAATCGGTTGCATTTTTTCAGTTAAAAAGAAAAAAAAAAGTGAAATAATTTACTGTACTCTTACTTTTTAAGAAAAAAACGAAATCAACAAGTTTGGTTAGTATATCATCATCGATGCATATGACATGTTCGATTCCCCACTTCAACATCACCAAGTCATATCGACTAAACATTAGACCTTTATCAGCGTTCTTTAACATAGTACGTCAAATTTCTCAAAGGTGAAAACGTTATAAGGAAGACTAGAAGAAGCTAGGAAGCTCATCACTTAGCAGGTTTAGAAATGGAACAGTTCAACTTCAAACAAAGCCGTCAAATTGCAGTGAGCTTATTAGACATACAGCTCACCCTCCACACGTTTTTTTCTACTTCTTTGAATTTTTCACCGCATTCAATTCCGTCGTACTCTTCATTATATTATTTCCCATGCACATTACTAGTATATAAACTCCTCATTTCTCCATACAACTCCATCAATCTCAATCACATTTCAATATTTCATCTTCTACATCTTTCGACATCGAAACCTTGATATATCGATACACTAGTCTTATACCCATGCATATAATAATCGACTTTATTTGTTGATTATTACACCAAGTGACCAAAATGCGGACTTCAATTCTTTGTTTCACTGCTCTCATTATTCTTGCCACAATATGCACTACCATTGATGCTTCATATTCACCTCTAACCGTAGGATACTATAAATCGACTTGCCCGTCGGCCGAGAAGATAGTGAGGAGCGTAGTGAACCGGGCAGTTGCTAGAGATCCTGGCTTGGGAGCTGGCATTATCAGAATGCACTTTCATGATTGCTTCGTCAGGGTATGCACGCATTTCTCTATAATTTCACATTGTCAATGACTACGTAAGATAATAGGGCATCAACGAGTCTGTTTATTTCCAGTTTAAAATTTGCGTTCCACTTTGGTTGATAGCACTAAAGAAAGTTGAAATATGTATAATATCACGTGGCATGGCACAATCGCACCAAAACATTATTGTAAACTCAAGCATGCATCGTCTATTTCATTCATTTCTTTACGTTTAATTTAATCTAATTTTGTGATTCCCGTTCTTTTGTTTAGGGTTGTGATGCTTCCATACTACTTGATTCAACTCCCGGAAGTGAGGCAGAGAAGGATAACAGAGCAAACAATCCCAGCCTAAGAGGGTACGAGGTGATCGACGAGGCGAAGGCCGAGCTCGAAGCAAGGTGCCCACAAACCGTCTCTTGTGCAGACATCATAGCATTTGCAGCTCGTGATAGTGCCTCCAAGCTAGGAGGCCTCAAGTACACCGTTCAAGGTGGTCGTAGAGACGGAAGAGTCTCACTCAAAGACGAACCAACACAGAACCTTCCGGCGCCATTTTTCAACTTACAACAAGTTCAAGATACATTTACAAGAAAAGGTCTTTCCGTAGAAGAAATGGTCACACTATCCGGTGCTCATTCTATTGGAGTATCACATTGCTCTTCTTTTAGCAAAAGACTTTACAACTTCAACAATAATACCAACACACAAGACCCTTCATTGGACCCTACATTTGCAAGCACATTGAAAACCACTTGCCCAATTAATAACTCCCCAAATTTTGATCCTACAGTTGTCCTAGACTTTGTCACACCTAATAAGTTGGACAACAAGTACTACCAAATTGTACAAAATGGTAAGGCATTGTTCACCTCCGATCAAGCCCTCATGACTAGCCCCCGCACGGCAGGTATGGTGCGCAACTTCGGCCGCCAAGGCAGAGTTTGGGCTAAGAAATTTGCAAAGGCCATGGTTCATATGGGTTCTATTGAAGTGCTTACTGGTTTTGAGGGTGAGATTAGGACAAACTGCAGGATTGTTAATTAAGTTTTGTGTATAGTTCACACACAAGTTGTTTCATTCTTTGATTAAATTAACAAGTGTACAATAATAATGTATTTCGTATCTATTCTTTGATTCATTTGTAAAAGATATCTGTTTGAATAAATAAGAATTTTTTGGACATATTACATACGACTTTGACATAATTTTAAAGTATTTATCCCCGTCTTTATGTTTACACCCCGTTTCCAACTTATTATACCTTGGCGTTCAGCCTTGTTATTATTCCATGGGGTCATAGATCATAGACCTCACCAAATGAAATCAACTACCCCTAGAACTTAGAATATCAATGGCAAATAATACTCTATAGTACCAAATCAACTAATCGTTCCGTCGTGTTCTTCCCTACATCACTAACTCCAACAAAGAGCAAAATCGTTTTCAGAGCAGCTATATTATTCATCCTTAATTATAGGTTATTACCTGGTGCCATATTATTCACTCTTAACTACCTCAGATATCATCCTTATTTCATAGAACTGTCATCCTGCTGCTGATCTAATCTTATACACTGCGACAGAGCGAGCCAGAGTGATCTGTACTATCCATGGAGGCACCTGAGCACGAGCACAACAAAGAAGGCGCTCTCAGTATCTTGTCGAAACTGCCTAAAGTGATGCCACCTGAGGTAGAAACAGAACTAGTCAAATGGAAAGGCTTCTGGGTAATGCCAGAGATTATAAAAGCTGTTATGTGCATAGAAACTCAGTTTGAGCCTCTTCCCTCTGATATCATCCTTATTTCTTTCCCTAAAACTGGCACAACATGGCTCAAGGCTCTTACAATATCCCTTTTGAAACACCACAACTCGACACAGGATCCGAGTTTAGAAGCTGATGATCCTTTGTTAACCAAAAATCCTCACCAACTAGTTCCCTTTCTCGAACTCCAGTGTTTTGGAGACAACCCAGCATTCGACATCAGTAGTATGACTTCTCCCAGAGTGTTTAACACGCATCTTCCATACTCCATGCTGCCTGACTGTATCAAGAACTCTGTCTGCAGAAAGGTGTACATCTCTCGGAATCCGATGGACACCTTTGTTTCTTACTGGCAGTTCTTTTACAAGAAACTTAACAAGGATTTCACCATGGATGAAGCATTTGAGCACTTCTGCCAAGGCTTCATTCGCGCAGGGCCTTACTTTGAACATGTCCTTGATTATTGGAAGGTAAGCAATGAGAAAGAGGGTATTCTTTACCTCACTTATGAAGAGTTGAAGGCAGATCCTGGTAAGCATGTCCAGAGACTTGCTGATTTCCTGGGCTTGTCGCTTGATCAGGCCGAGATTGAGCAGGTTGTATGGAGATCCAGTTTTGACAGGCTCAGTAACTTGGATGTGAATAAAGATGTGTCCAATGTTCAGTGGGGAGGCATGGAACCCAGCGCATATTTCCGGCGAGGAGTCGTTGGTGATGCAAAAAACTATCTGCTACCTGATATGGTGACACAACTCAAGAAGATAGCAGGAGAAAAGTGGGCAGGATCTGGTCTGACCCTCTGATTCTCTGCTCTGCCGGACTGTTCAGGACCTGCAAAATGCCTGATCTACTGTACCCGTAAAAAATATCAACTCAAATAAATGTAAAATGCTACTACGCTTTCCTTGTCGTCCTGAGTATTTCATAAGTGATATCAAACTATATTTCAAAAATTCATTCTAGTCTATACACCTTTTGCTTTTTATTTATCGGAGTAAGGTTGGCTCAAAGGCCAAAAGTGGGTCGTCCCAAGTCCGAAAAAGTTACCTGCTCTTTTGATGTACACAAAAACAAGAAGGTAACTTGACATGCCGCCTCATTTCAACAGCCAGTGATGCTCATTACGGAGATCTCAATTCAAGCAAAAGGAAGTATTCTAAAATGAAAGTAGACATAGAAATCTATGAGCACTATAAGGATCTCCATTCACCAAAAACTCGAGGAATTTTGCTATTTTCCTTCTATATATAATCCCACACTGGCACTTAGCATCTTTGTACCAACAAATTATGACAAAGATACACTGATCTAAGCAAGGATTCTCACCTTTTTGTTGGCTAGACGGAGACTGCAAAAGAAAAGCTCATGCTGCTCAATGTTCTTGATTTAGTTCCTCTTCTTATAAGTTTGTTTGCCTTCAGATTCTGATTTCTCGCAGACAGTGCATGAAAGCCTACATATATCTTTGACAATCTTGTATTCCCTCATAAAACCAGTATGAACCCACTTTACCGTCTTTAACATCAGCTGGAAGTATTGAAAAGTCATTTATCACCCTTGTGACAGACCCTAATGCCTGTATAGAGGAACAGAAAATTAACAATCAGTCTAGAAGATAACCACAATGAGTTGAAAATTTACAATAAGAGTTCCAGCAGGTACAGTTCCTAATGTCCGGTCAATCTGCTGAATCGTATACAGGTTCTATATCATATTATCACAATGATCTATAACAATCAGTCTATGACCTGCTTCGTCAGGGTATGCACACATTTCCGCGGAAAAAATGGTCAAAAGACTCTCGGGGGCTCATTCTATTGGAAGATCACATTGCTATTCTTTTAACAAAAGACTTTACTACTTCTCCAAATCAACTACACCTATTACTTAAATGGACCCGTACCTGAGGATTAAGGTTGGCCTACTAGTTAGCAAATCAACGTGCCTGGGGGATGTCCCGGGTTCAAATACTCAAATCCCCACCCCCGCAGCTTTAACCGCTCCTCTGTACCAAAAAAATGGACCCGTAGCTGTCAGAAAACCGGCCCCAAGAAAGGGGTTTCTTTTCTATCTATAGAGTCTTGATACGTCTTTATCTATGCACTAATGATGTATAACAACAAACAAACATAATATTATTAAAGGAGTAGTAGGTTACCTGCTGCCATATTAAAAATCCTTTGTTTAATTTCATACTAATAACTTTCTGACTTGATCTGATACACAGCGACATTGCGAGGCAGTGAAAGTGAACTATCCATGGAGGCACCTGAGCACGAGCACAACAAAGAAGGCGCTCTCAGTATCTTGTCAAAACTGCCTAGAGTGATGCCACCTGAGGGAGAAACAGAACTCGTCAAATGGAAAGGCTTCTGGGTAATGCCAGAGATCATAAAAACTGTTTTGTGCATAGAAACTCAGTTTGAGCCTCTTCCCTCTGATATCATCCTTGTTTCTTTCCCAAAAACCGGCACAACATGGCTCAAGGCTCTTACAGTATCCCTCCTGAATCACCACAACTCGACACAGGATCTGAGTTTGCAGACTGATGACCCTTTGCTAACCCAAAATCCTCACCAACTAGTTCCCTTTCTCGAACTTCAGTGTTTTGGGGACGACCCAGCATTCGACATCAGCACTATGACTAATCCCAGAGTGTTCAACACTCATCTTCCGTATTCCATGCTGCCTGACTGTATCAAGAACTCTGGAAGCAGACTGGTGTACATCTCCAGGAATCCGATGGACACCTTTGTTTCTCACTGGCACTTCTATTACAAGAAACTCAACAAGGACACCACCCTGGATGAAGCATTTGAGCACTTCTGTCAAGGCTTCATTCGCGCAGGGCCTTACTTTGAACATGTCCTTGATTATTGGAAGGTAAGCAATGAGAAAGAGGGTCATCTGTACCTCACTTATGAAGATTTAAAGGTAGATCCTGATAAGCATGTCAAGAGGCTTGCTGATTTCCTCGGCTTCTCGCTTGATCAGGCCGAGATTGAGCAGGTTGTATGGAGGTCCAGTTTTGACAGGCTCAGTAACTTGGATGTGAATCAAGATGCATCCAATGTTCAATGGGCAGGCTGGGAATCCAGCGCATATTTCCGGCGAGGAGTAGTCGGTGATGCAAGAAACTATCTGACGCCTGATATGGTGAAACAGCTGAAGAAAATAGCAGGAGAAAAGTGGGCAGGATCTGGTCTGACCCCCTGATTCTCTGATCTGCCGGACTGTTCAATACCTCGAAATCTCTGCTCTGCCGGACAGGCGGACAGTTCATGACCTGCAAATGTCTGATCTGCTCTAGTTGTAAAAACTATCAACTCAAATAAATGTAAAATGCTTGTGTGCTTTCCCTGTCGTTCTAAGTTTCCATACTGATATCAAACTGTAATTCAAAAATTTATTCTAGTCTATACACCTTTGCTTTTTATTTTTTTTCGTTTTTTATCGGAGTAAGGTTGGCTCAATGGCCAAAAGTTCAGCCTGCCTGTGGTTCGTCCCAAGTCCGAAGAAGGTAGCAGCTCTTTTGAAATACACAGTAACATGAAGGTAACTTGACATGCCGGCTCATTGCAACAGCCAGTGATGCTCATAACGGAGATCTCAATTCAAGCAAAAGCCAATATTCAAAAATGAAACTAGACATGAAAATCTATGAGCACAATTAGGATCTCTGTTCACGAAAAACTCGAGGAATTAAATCCCTTTTGCAATTTTTCCTTCTAATTATAATCCCACACTAGCACTTAGCATCTTTATACCAATAAATTATGATAAACATACACTGATCCAAGCAAAAATGCTCACCTTCTTTACCGTCTTTAACATCACCTGGAAGTATTGAGAAGTCATTTATCACCCTTGTGACAGACCCTAATGCCTGTATAGAGGAACAGAAAATTAACAATCAGTCTAGAAATACCACAATGAGTTGAAAATTTACGATAAGAGTTCCAGCAGGTACAGTTCCTAATGTCCTCTCAGTCTGCTGAATCGTATACGGGTTCTATATCACATTATGCAATGACCTATAACAATCAGTCTATGACTGCTTCGTCAGGGTATGCACGCATTTCCGCATAAGAAATGGTCAAACTCTCGCGGGCTCATTCTATCGGAAGATCACATTGCTCTTCTTTTAACAAAAGACTTTACAACAACTCCAAATCAACTACACCTATTACTTAAATGGACCAGTAGCTGCCAGAAAACCTGCCGCAAGAAAGGGGTTTAATTTCTATCTATAGACTCTTGATACGTCTTTATCTATGCACTAATGATGTATAACAACAAACAAACATAATATTATTGGTGCAGTAGTAGGTTACCTGCTGCCATATTAATAATCCTTTGTTTAATTTCATACTATATCTTTCTAACTTTCTGATTTGATCTGTCCACAGGGACAGTGTGAGGCGGTGAACGTGAACTATCCATGGAGGCACCTAAGCACGAGCACAACAAAGAAGGCCCTCTCAGTATCTTGTCAAAACTGCCTAGAGTGACGCCGCCTGAGGGAGAAACAGAGCTTGTTAAATGGAAAGGTTTCTGGGTAATGCCAGAGATTATAAAAGCTGTCATGCATATAGAAACACAGTTTGAGCCGCTTCCCTCTGATATCATCCTTGTTTCTTTCCCAAAAACTGGCACAACCTGGCTCAAGGCTCTTACAGTTACCCTCCTGAATCACCACAGCCCGAAGCAGAATCCGAGTTTGCAGACTGATGACCCTTTGCTAACCAAAAATCCTCACCAACTAGTTCCCTTTCTCGAACTCCAGTGTTTTGGGGACAACCCAACATTGGACATCAGTAGTATGACTTCTCCCAGAGTGTTTAACACGCATCTTCCATACTCCATGCTGCCTGACTGTATCAAGAACTCTCAATGCAGACTGGTGTACATCTCTCGGAATCCGATGGACACCTTTGTTTCTCATTGGCACTTCTATTACAAGAAACTCAACAAGGAGACCACCATGGATGAAGCATTTGAGCACTTCTGTCAAGGCTTCATTCGAGCAGGACCTTACTTTGAACATGTCCTTGATTATTGGAAGGTAAGCAATGAGAAAGAGGGTCCTCTGTACCTCACTTATGAAGAATTGAAGGTAGATCCTGATAAGCATGTCAAGAGACTTGCTGATTTTCTGGGCTTGTCGCTTGATCAGGCCGACATTCAGCATGTTGTATGGAAGTGCAGTTTTGACAGGCTCAGTAACTTGGATGTGAATAAAGATACATCCAATATTCAGATGGCAGGCTGGAACTCCAGCGCGTTTTTCCGGCGAGGAGTCGTCGGTGATGCAATAAACTATCTGACGCCTGATAAGGTGGCACAGCTCAAGAAAATGGCAGAAGAAAAGTGGGCAGGATCTGGTCTGACCCTCTGATTCTCTGCTCTGCCGAACTGTTCATGACCTGCAAAAAAAATGTCTGATGATTCTGATCTGCTTTACTTTTAAAATTTTCAAGTCAAATAAATGTAAAATGCTAGTGTGCTTTCCTTGTCGCTCTAAGCATTTCCATACTGATGTCAATCTGTATTTCAAGAATTCATTCTAGTCTATACACCTTTTGCTTTTCATCAGAGTAAGGTTGGCTCAACGGCCAAAAGTTCAGCTCGCCTGTGGGTCGTCCCAAGTATAAAGAAGGTAGCTGCCCTTTTGAAATACACCAAAACAATACTATTCTGGTTTTTTCCATTTTCACAGTGGAGCAACTGTTCATTTTCTGCTTAGCATCATGCTAGTAGCAAGATCCTGCAAGGTAAGAGCAAGGGAGGGGGAGGGGGTGGGAAGGGGGGGGGGGGGGTGAACACTTTACCACGAGAATCCGAAACGTTACCATACTATATTAAGTCTGATAGCTCTATGACTAAGGTGACATTATGTGTTCCAAGTAAGGTGGGTTCTCAACCAATCACCTCTACATATACACCAAAACCCGAGAACCGCACACGCAGTACTAGTAGTAGTATATCTCTCATTACAGGGAGAGTGACTAGACTGACTACTCAATAATATCGAATTACTATCTTCCAAGGGAGATCAGCGATTGCAGGGCGATGCTTCAGTAATAGTCACCAATCTCCTGCCCCCATCATTACGCCAAACTCCACGAACAGAAGCAAGAATTGAATCCTCACTGGGCCTCACCACCATCAGATCAGAGGGTACATTCAGATTTGATGCTGAACTTTCACCAAGACGATTCTTAAGGAACTTTGAGCTTTTCTTCAACTTCTTTTTGCCTCCCGTAGCAGTTGTATTCAGGTGACTGGTTGAGCTACTGCTGTTTGAACAACCTACATCTTGAACAACCGCCGACATTTCTGCAGCAGCTTGGGTCTTGGACACATCTTTGGATCTTGACTCCTCAGGATGAACCTTGGTCATTTCAGCCGCAGCTGGAAGTTTAACTACATCTTCACTCTGAGACTCTGTTGGGAGGATCTTAGGCATCTCAGTAATAGCTGGAGTCTTGGATTTCCCTTTACCTGCGTGATTTGCCTCATTTGATGTAGATAGTACATCTTTCAAGCGTTTAACATCCAATTTAAGCTCCTTCATGTGATCGACAAGCTCATCTTTTGACATGTCCCCCTTGCTGCTACCAGAATCTTCACATATCTCCTTTCCTTTCTTTGTATTCTTGCTGCCACCCTTCTCACCACTCTCTCTCCTCGAGCTAGATGCATTAGTGTTTCCCAGCCTGGACTTGTAAACTTCCATGAGCTCCTTTTGCTTTTGCTTATCAGGACAAAGTCTAGCCAGGTCGGGAATAAGATGTTGAAGGCCAAACTGATTGACACAAGAAAGATATTCACCAGCATCAATCCCACCATCACGATATTCCTTTGAGATTATTTTGAAGGCGCTGAATTTGTCTGGGTCGAAATCCAGTGTAGCACGGATCTTTTCAATCAAAGACTTGTTAGCAGCCTGAACATCTTCTTTGGTTGTACACTGACCACATGCAGAAAGCCCCACGGATCCTCCATCAACAAAATCAGAACTTGACGATGATGAGCCAATGTGCTGAATGTTACTGCTGGGCAAACTGGCAGAACCATCAGAGCAGATCTCACGGGATGTCAAGTTTGAATTGTTTCGAGGGTTCACAGAGCTGGATGATGTGGAGTGACCAACTGTCAGGGGTCTACTTCGAGCTGACACAGCTGGACTAGAATGGGATACAACTCCAGTAGTCGACGACCCCAAAGAATGGGAAGAACTCCTAGCTGACGAGGGTGGGTTGCGAAGCAAGTTCACAGTGGAGTTACCTGTTTCCTCTGAATTATTTTTGGGTCTACGCCTTCTCCTTCTTGATGTTGCTTGCAGTGCGGGGAAACTAGCACCATTCAGAAGTACACTTCTAAAGTCCAGAGCATTACCCCGATGTCCTGAAGATGGCATCACGGTAGAATTTGAGCTGTTAACAGATGTACCACTATGGCCAAGAACACTGTGCACACTTGATGAAGCATCGTGAAGAAAGTTGGAGCTGGTTCCTTCAGTATCAGATGAGGGGGCAGACGAGATCTGACTACTTGATACACCTGGACCAGAAATTTGGGCTCTCTCACGTAAACTTTCTTCCTTCTTCTCCTGAAAGGAAAAACGAGTAGGCAGCTGTGATATTGAAGAGTAATCATATTACCGGAAGGTAAAAAACTAAATGGCCCGAGTGGCCTCTACATAGAATATGCAGTTGCTTTTGGAAATAAGCATAACATTGACGACGTATGAACAGCTAACACCATGACGTACATGATGCTACTGCGGCATCAATTGAGCAAAAACAAAACAAGCGTCCAACCAGCCCATAGAGTGTAAATGAACATGGAAATTAGAAACGGAATTAAAAGTACCTTCATAGCAATACTGTGCTTAAAGAGAGCCATGTTTCCACCATGTTCCAAGGTAGCATGCCTCTGAAAAGAATAACAAAACAGTGACAATACCATTATTTAAATCCCAAAACCTCCTAGATTAGCGACTAATCTACAGTTAAAACATCGTGTCCTAACAAGCTATATATGGCATCAACTCTATATTCGGCACAAACAACTCCAGTAATCTGGGGGATAGTCCAGGTGGATACTCTTGTCACACATGCCAGTCCAGTGACCATAAGACATCGTTTTTTTTTTGGTACTGTGTGACCATAAGACATCGTGATGAGCTATTAATCCCAGCCAAAGAAAAGGAAAAGAACTATGAACTGTAAGTTGAAACAAAAAAACCTATAAGATAAAAGGTTGCATAAGAGACCTTCATGTCATCTTCAGTATCGAAAACAATGAACTTCTTGTCAAGGCATTCACCGTCCTCGCAAAGATAATGAGCATCACGAAAGTGGATCTGAGAAACAATCAATTTTCTCCTCTATTAAATACTCGACCAACTAAAGTTGGACGAATCCATTGCAAGAGAAGGTTGAAAAACACAACAAGCGACAAAAGAGACCAACCTCTAAATCATTGTAGTCACCATAGTATTCGTACTGATTGGGATGCTGCCTGCAATTGATGCATATTGGACGTGTGTTGGTTCACTTAAACTGAAAGCAAAAATAATTTTTTAACAATAGAAAGCATCTGATTCTACCTTGTGCATATGTGGCAAGTATAATGTTCAGTAGACATGTGGAAGTAAAGTTCATTATCACCATAAAATGGTTTCTCGCAGAATTCACAATATGGATGTCCAGAAAACCCACATCTTTCAGATTCACAGCCATCAACTTCTGAATCACCATATCTTATATGCTGATTTAACTGTGATTGACTATATAGCTTCAGCTCACACATGAAAACCTGGTTCAAAACATAAAATGCATTAAGGGGCTAATCAATAACATTAGTATTCAGGAATTAGGAAGACAAGAAAACTTTGTTTTATCTTCAAATGAATTAGTCTACAGGCCAAATTAAACAGGGTTCAGACAGCTAGACGATATTTATCATTGGAGTCCACCACCCGTACTCAACAGACCACAAGTATTTACTGATCTAGCAATAACTGAGAATTACTCGACATGCCACCTCATTTCAACAGCCAGTGACGCTCATAACGGAGATCTCAATTCAAGCAAAAGCTAGTATTCACAGATTAAACTAGACATTGTATTGTACCAAAGAAAAAAAAAATTAAACAAACAAACTACATATTGTAACCAAATAAACAAATTAAGCATGACATGAAAATCCATGAGCACTATAAAGATCTCTTTTCACGAGAAAACTCAAGGAATTAGATCATTTTTGCAATTTTTCCTTCTATTTATAATCCCACACTGGCACTTAGCATCATTATACCAACAAATTATGACAAACATACACTGATCCAAGCAAGGTTTCTCACCTTCTTGTTGGATAGACAGAGACTGCAAAAGAAAAGTCCATGCTGACGAAACAAGTGATCTTTAAGCTGCTCAATGTTCTTGATTTTGTTTCTCTTCTTAGAAGTTTGTTTCCCTTCTGACTCTAATTTCTCGCAGACAGTGCACGAAAGCCTACATATATCTTTGACAATCTTGTATGCATCAAAATCGTCAAAGTAAGCTTGTATTCCCTCATGAAACCAGTATGAGCCCACTTTACCGTCGTTAACATCAGCTGGAAGTATTGAGAAGTCATTTATCACCCTTGTGACAGACCCTAATGCCTGTATAGAGGAACAGAAATTTAACAATCATTCTAGAAGATAACCACAATGACTTAAAAATTTAGGATAAAGAGTTACAGCAGGTACAGTTCCTAATGTTCTGTCGCTCTGCTGAATCGTATACAGGTTACACCGCAATGACCTATGACAAACTGAAAGATTGGATGCAAGGCTATGAACTATTCAAAGCTCAAAAGACTTAATTTCTAAAATCGAACGAACAAGACTTTGAAAACACAAAGGAAGAACCGAAGAAATATGGAAGGTCGGGAATAAGGATTTATATCTCCGTCATCTCCGTATTTGTAATTTTCAACGTTAACGGTAGAACTTTTCAAGCTCAATGTCGCCTGTGCACTAGATAAGAGCTACTGAACTGTGCATTCTAAATTTCACATGGTGGATCATCACAACAGATCGATGCAATTATTCCCAATATCAAAACAGCAACATTACCCCCAAAGCCTCAAAGTCCGGGGTCGAAGCCTTATCCTATGTTGAAAACATAGAGAGTTGCTCACGGATGATCTATAATGAAAATTGCTTCGAGAATCACACAGACTGATGGCCACTTCACAATACCATATATAAAAAACACATACTAAAGACGGCACCACTTAAAAAGGAAGGTGCACAAATGCACAATATTACGAGAATCAACACAACTTAAAGAAACATAACATTTCACCAACAAATTTCAAACTACAAAGGGCATTTAATTCACAACTTAAGAGGTCCTACACATGTTTGAGGCTCTCTGATTAACTTATCATTCGTTGCATAAATCACATCAGTTAAATCTCAATCCATACTTATCTAATATCTGCATACGAGTATAAGAGATTCCATTCGACATTCCACTCCCACACTTCAAATTTGCGGTTTTCCTCATCTTAGTTCTTAATTCTTACTACAACATAAGATTTACAAACTAATCCATGATCCATCATCATACTCTCCTTCCCAAACTTCACAGCCCCCCCCCCCTCGAGAATAATAAACAATCCCCAATCCCGCTGATTTACCACTAGCCTCGACCACCCATGTTCTACCGATTTAACCAAGACCAACCCTATAGTAAAAGTGTCCACGGGTTATGTCAACATTTCAACCATCAACAAATACAATCACAAGGCCACGCACGCACGCACACACGAGTCACAACTCACAACTCACAACACAGTCATTGGTAACGAAACATCGTCCATCGCAAATGTCCCGAGTTTTTCGGAATTTTCGGCCCACAACGACACCATTATCAATTTCCATCAACATAAGTACACACATTTATAACACAAGAATCCAACAGTAATATTCCCTAAATTTGCAACAACTGACATCATTTCCCCCAAAAATAACAACCGTTTTCGCCGGCACCATGCGAAATCACACAATTGCACAAAAATTAGGGCTTCAACTTCACGCTAAATCATCATAAATTTCCGCTAAATTCTTAACTAATCAACAATCAAGAACACACACCAAAACCTAATTTTCCATAAAACATCACAAATTTCAACCCAATTTTTTTCCCCAAAAATTCAAGAAAAATCCAATCCGGTCACGAAAATTACAAGGATACCCCTAGTCCAAAATAGGCAAGAATTCCGCGAGAAGATTCGTCAATTTGGTCCCAACAAAAAAATTAAATAAATAAATAAACAGCGACAAATATTCTCCTGTTTCTTTTATTCAGACAAGAAAAATAATATTAAAAATATAAATATAAATATAAAAAAAACAGTCGCAATTTTTCGACGGAAAAAAAAAGAGGAGAGAGAAAGAGAGAGAGTGACGGACTCGCGTAACGAAGACGGAAGGGGAAAGAGATTTGCAAATGCAGCAACGGCGATCATCGCAGACGAATCTGAGCCGTGCGATGCAAACGGCGCAAACATCGAGGTGTCCACACTCTCCGTACGCCACCCACTCCACCGCCTCCGCACACACCGCGCAGCTCTCCTCCTCCATCTTTTTTTATTATTATTTTCTCTCTCCTCTCTCTGATTTTCTCACTCTAGATTTTCTCGCTCTAGAAAGAAAGAAACTGACGAAAAAAGTGGGGTTGAAGTAAAGAGAGTGTGTGGGGTGGGGGGAGTGGTGATGTGGGGAAAATGTGAGATGAAATGTGTTAAATGTTGGCGTGGGTGTTGTTTGCTCTTTTTTACAATATGGTTTTCGTTTTTTTAATTTGATTTGATCTGATTCGATTTGGGATTTTCGAGTAATTGTAATCTTGGGCTGTTGTTGCTCTTTGTCTATGTGTCTTGTTGGGCTTATTTTTCAATTCTTTGTTACGGGTCACATTTTAGCTGATGTATGTATTGTGCATTGAACTAAAACATGACCTCAAAAAAAAAAAAAAACATTCGATGTTTTCATAGTGGATTACTGTTATTTTTCTAATCTTTGTTGTGCGTAACATTTTGAACGAATCTTTTTTCTTTTTCAGTATCGTCACTTCGCGCTTTCTTGTATATGCATTGTACAAATAGATCGCGTAGATGATATCATAGAAAATTATGGAGTACACGGAAATCTTTTTTAATAAACAGATATAAATGAAGATAAAAAATTGGTGGATATCTTCATTCTTGAATAACATAAACAGGTGATTACAAGTAGGGATTGAGTATGATCCTCTGTTAGTTAAAAACGGTACGGGTATTAAACGGAGTTTAATACGGCAAGTTTAAAACGCGAAATTTTTCGAAAAATACGGTCAAAAATTCGTCAAAATAAACGTTGACTTTAATAAAACGGATACGTACGTATACGTGTTTTATACGTTTTGATTTTGAAAAATTCGGCTAAAAAATACGGCCTTATACGCCTAAAGCCTTAAGTTTTTTGCCGTATTTTATACAAAGAAAAACTCAAAATAAAAATCTACTGGTTTTAGTTGTCACAGACTCACCGTGAATGTATCAATAAAACACACTAACATTCATACAAAAGCCCCAATTCAATTTAAATTGTCTTCATAGTAATTACACCGTAGGATATAAAAACGTTGCTCCCCAATCATCAATTCATTATTAAAATAGCTCAAACACATACAAAACACACCAAAATCATTTGGGCAACAGTAGAACATTACTAACAATCAGATTTGCCAGATAAAACTTGACTACAAACGTTCAATTTCTGGAAAACAAATTCAATAGAAGAGGGAGTTCCCGGGTTTTCTGGCGTGGATGTGGATCTGGATTCCGGCCTGAGGTAGCTGCCGGTGTGGCAGGTCGAAAGAGGTCGCCGGCGTTAGGTGGGTAGCAGCCATAGCAGGCGTGCGGTGGGCGGTGGGCGAAAGGGACAGGGAGACGATATGATAAAAAGAGAGGGAAAGTCTGATGTTAGAATTGTAAAGACTTTTTTATTATTAAAGTTTCCGTTTTTTTCTCCCAAAGATACGCGTTTTGCCGTTTTATACGTCTTAATCGGGGACCTCACGTTTTTTTCCGTTTCCCAAAGACTCGATTTTTGGACTTTCTAGACATTAATTGTTGAAGTCGAGTAATTTTCAAGATTTCATCGAGACGGGGGAAGTACTCCGTAATTCATATACAGGTCTCCTTATTAGTGGACAAACTTTGAGGGATTGTTTCCAATTTTCTTGAGCATAAAGAAACCAAACACACTTGAACTTCGACAGCTCGTAATCACTAGTCGTCTAGTCAGTACTATATATAACTGTTCTCCATTTGCCTTATGTAAACCATGATATCCAAAGGAGACGTCATAGAGAAGCTCTCACCAAAAAAAAAAAAAAAAAAAAAAAAAAACTTCACCTTGTCTAAGCACAATGCAACTTCACAGTTGGTCACGCAGAAATTAAGGGCTGGACAGTTTCGACTATCACTGATTAATAATGAATCATTCTATCTCCGAATGGTAATGTATGCTTGCACATTTGATCGCTTCCTCCAACTAACAAGCCGATGAATAAACGAAGGAGCCAGCAAAAACAGAAGTATCGGACTTAAATTACTGCTTCATGAGATTTCTCGAAATATCAGCATTGTGCGAAAGAGCATAGGCGGGAAACCCCTACTTACCTTGGCATAGGAGGGGGTAATATAGTTGTTGTGGTTGTAAATGTGCTATAACAGTGTGCTGATCCCAGGCTGCGTATGAGAACCAGCAATGAGGTCCGAGAGTTTCATATTCAGCTTATAAACGGTCTACTACTGGAAGTTCATCTTCTCCAAGATGTCTTTCCGTCTCTGCACTCTTTTGCAGGTGAACTGCTGTTAGTAGCGTATACAATATCACGCATCTTATAAGGACTTCTTCCAACAACAAAGTCGTATTTGCTTTGGTGAGTTATCAACCAATTAGCCAGCTGATCTCAAGATGAGTGAAAGAGACAAACCAATAAAGAAGAATAAGTACAAACTACGAAAATGCATCATAAAACCGATTTCAGAATTTAGATTGATTCAATCACAGCCAAAGTCCAATATGCATCCTCTTCGGGAGTGGAATTTTTTTTTTTTTTTTTTTTTTTTGAGTGAGGAAACGAAAGTACTCCGTATTTTGATTATGGACTTGTAGTTGTATTGTTTTGACTAAACTCTATTGTCAGACCAATATCTTTGAGGTGTGACAATTGCTAAACTACAGAATTGCAAGACCTCCAGAGAATAAAACTGTAACATTGCTTTGATGCAATATGTAACACTGCTTTGATGCATTCCTTTTGATCCGTTGGAAGTAAGTAGGGAGGCACTAACCTCCGACTTTGGAAACGTATGTAAGAAGCAATCACATGTCTTATAGGATGTGCTGCAATTTTCATCTACAGGGAGGTCAGGGACTAACAATCAGTTTCAACTTCCATGCTGCATTTGGGTGTATCAAACTAAGAATCACAGAATGACAGGTGCATCAGGATTCTAAACTGTTCTAAGCGAAATGAACCACATCATTGGAACATAGAGATTGCAACACCTAGTCATAGCACATGAAGATGGCAAACAAGTACAATGTGCACAAGTCTGAGAGGATTAGCATACCAGTTAATGACGATTAGAACGCAATTTGCTGATAGTAGTAGCGAAAGGAAGTGACTGCTTCTTATATACACTTTAGCAATTCCTACTGAATCATTCAAAACTGACTCCCCAGACAGGCAGACCTCCTGCATGTCACCAATAATCCCTGCAAGAGCAACTTCCTCCCTTGAACCTGTGAAAGCGAGCTCGATCCCTTACTATGATTTCACGATCATAGATCTTCGACACAAACTTCATTACTGCATGACAATCCACACAGATACGAAGATTCTTAATAACTTGAATCGGGGTTCCTTCACTGGTATTTAGCAGCGCAAAGGCAACAGCTAATTTTTCACTATGATATGACAAGACAAACTCTTTATCCTCCTCTCCTATATCATGCAACACAAATCTAGTCTCAGGCACATGTCCATGCTCCCTTATCCTGAACATGATTTCGTCCAACTTAGCATATATCTCTTGCCAACAGGGGTGGCTCTGATCTCCATTAATAAACCTGTGCATAGCACCATTCACTTCAGTGTAGCTAAATCCCGGAACCTTCTTTACATCCCTAACCTTCATAGCATCTCTAACCCTCCCCACGTCATTCCACCTCTCATACAAAGCATAAACCTGCGACAACAGCACAAAATCTCCACAACTATATGAACCCATCTCAACAAGTTTGCGAGATGCAATCTCAGCCAACTCCACATTCCCATACGTCTTGCAAGCACCAAGCAGAGTTTGCCAAAGCACAACATCAGGCGAAAAAGGCATTGACTTAATAACATCATAAGCCTCATTAATCCTCCCCGCTCTTCCTAACAAATCCACCACAGTACCATAATGCTTCACATTACGAGCAACCCCTTTCGCCTCCATCCGACTAAACAACTCATACCCCTCATCAACCATACCAGCGTGATTACACGAGCAAAGCACCCCTAGATACGTAACCTGATTAGGCCGAACCCCAACCCTTTCCATCTCATCAAGAAGCTCAATTGCTCTCGCTCCATGCCCGTGCATTCCAAGCCCCATAATCATAGTATTCCAAGTAATAACACTCTTCCCACACCTCATATTCCTAAACACATTATACGCTTTGTCGACGTATCCACATTTACAATACATATCAATCACAGCATTACACACTAAAACATACCCATCCAACTTTTCTTGCATAATATAACCCCAAACCTTATCACCTTCCTTCAAAGCACCCATTTGAGAGCAAGCCGAAAGCGCCCCGAGAACACTCACCTCGTTCGCCTTAAACCCTTCCTCACCCATCCTATAAAACAACCCCAACGCCTCGCTCGGACAACTCCCATGAGCCAACCCACAAATAAGCGCATTCCAAGACGCTAAATCTCTCATAGACATTTCATCAAACACCTGGTGTGCATCACCAAACTCCCCAACTTTAGCGTAACAGTCAATCAACGTCGTCCCCAACAACACATCCCCACCAAACCCACCTCGCACAACATGCGAGTGTATCAAACGCGCCTCCACCTTCGCCATCGCACGTGCGCACGCTTTAAGGGCGAATGAGCACGTGAGAGCGTCGGGCTTTTGTGGGGCCCGTAACATGGAGAGGAAGAGGGCGAGGGCAGTTTGGGGATTCGGGCTCTGAGCGTGGCCGCGGATGAGGGTATTCCAGTCATTTCGTAAGGGGTGGTTGACGGAGTTGAAGATGGCGGCGGCGTAAGAGAGGTCGCCGTGGGCGGAGATGGCGGTGATTTCGAGGAGTTTGAAGCGGGAGGAGAGAGAGTGTTGGAAGAGGCCGGTGGTGATTAGGTGAGATTGGATTTGTTTGATTTGAGACAGAGATTTGCATTTTTGGAGTAGCGTGTTGATGAAGTCGACGGAGACGGTGGTTGATTGGGCGGTCATGCGGTGGTTTATTTGATTTTTGGCGGGATTGACTGAATGGTGAGGTTTTGACTTTTTGAGTAATTTTTTTTGGTGCCAAATGACCAAAATGGGTCGCAATAGTATTGGATATGGTCATATGGTTAAAGTTGAAACATGACATGGATCATGGATCAAAACTAGGTCAAGAGTTGTCTACTTGTCTTCCATTTGAGGTATTTTACGTTTCGTTGTAGATAAAGTTTATCGTCTTTGTGATCTCTAGACTTTGTATTTGTTTGATTTATAAGGGTAAAGGTTTCTTTTTGTCGATGTTAAAGAATTCGATGGATTTGTTTAATGTTGACATATTTTCACAATACAGCTCAAATGGATCGAATCATCGAATGAGATCGCTGATTATAAGTTGAAATACAGTCTGTTGTACGATTATATAGTAGTTCATCGTCGGACGTGAACCTTATTAAGAACGTGAAACTAGTAAATGATGAGTAGGCATATATAGCATCATGTCAAAATTCAAAAACTATTCAATCATTTTCATCTCATGGAGGGATTCAAAAGAAAGGGGTTGAAGTAAACTGCATTAATTATTATTCAACCATAAAATCTAGTTAACCAGTCTTTTAATTTAGTGAGTACTGAGTATAAGATCTGTAGTACTAGAATATTAGATTGGGATTAGGGTTTGCATATGTTTCTCATTTGAGTGACAAAATCAATAAATTATAATTAAACCACCACTGTACTAATCATGAAAAGTTTTTATTTTAAACCATCCAATTATCATGGATGAAACGAAAAACACTTCTCAAACATAACCGAAAGAAACGAGAGACCCACGATAACAACAAAGAACCGCTTTCAATTAATTAGAACACCACGTACATTATAATGGATAAAAGAGTTACACAATCGACATTCCAGCATCGATCTCCTTAAACAACAACACTCGACACTCGAACTTGAATAACTTAGTGAGGTTAGACTAACAAATGAAACACTGAAAACATACACAGACAAATTAAACACATTACTAGCAAACCACAACTCTCAAACCATATGACCAACCCAATGAGTGAATAATGACCAAATTCTTCAAGGAAATGGCAAAGGGGTGCCTCCAACACCACCAACAGAACCAGCACCAGGGTTGGTGGGCTGAACCCGGACACAGCCGAGCCCAGGGTAAGAGCAGAAGTCGACGCTCGAGCCGTGGCCCGTAACCCCAACTCCAGCACCAGACCCAACAGATGGGATCCCTCCATCAGGGGCAGGATATATTACTCCTGTTCCAAACCCACCATAGAAGTTTTCAGGATGCACAACTTCAGCAGCTGCATTTTTCAGCTCCCTAGCACCCTCAGCAAATAAGGGCACCCCTACAATTACAAGGACAGTGATCAGCAGCATTGTCTTGGAACCCACCTTTCCCATTGAACTCACCATTTTCTCTCCTTTAATTTTTTTTTCTCTGTTGAAATAATGTTAGTAATGTGTGTGAGTTGAGAGTTGAGAATGCCCTAGAATTTTGAGGCAGGGTGTCCTGTTTTATAGTACTTTAGTTCAGTCTAAGGGTACGTATGTATGTATGACTTTAGTTAGAAGGCCGGGTAGAAAATGACATCCATTTATTATGTTGTTGGGCAGAACATAAAGAAAATGACAAAGCAAATGTATGAAAGATTTGAATCTTTGATGTAATGTTTCTGTTGTTAAATTTGTTATGGTGGTTGCTGTAAACAGCCCATACCCTCTTCATGTTAGTTTAAGTAGCGATGCTAACTTAGTCATATGCGCGTATTGTTATGATGTACGAGTAATTCGTAATTTATAAACTTCTTGTAAACGTTTAAGTATTGCACACCCTGGCCTGCCATACAATATGGCTCATGAGGTGAAATTTTTCCTAGAAGGGGCATGGGGGTACGATATAAGTCGTTCAAATGATTTTGTGTAAACGTACTTAAAATAAAGTTTCGAAATGGTAAATCTATGTTTGGTTTGCTAGTGGTAAATTAGATTGTATATGCATGGCATTTAAAATGAAGTGACATGCACATTCAAAGATCAGAAAATAAGCTAGGCCTTGGAATTTAAGGCCACAATAACGACCCATAACTTGGAAGATCGAGTTTATGGCACCTACCAACAACCAAAGGACAATGCAAGGAGATGGTGCAGGTTCATTAAGGGTGACTGAAGAGAGTCTGAGAGTCATATGAGCTGTGTACCCTACAATGCAATATTTGATATTGCTACACAATTTATTTCCCTTCTTCTTCAAGCTATCGTGAAGACTTACCTTAGTGATGTGTAACTCCAAATACTTGTATGTTGTATGTTCATCAATGTTTCCGTTTACCTCTTTACTAACTTTCATTTACTAGGCCGCTTTTGCACATACTTTTCTGCTGACGTTTTCTTATGTTAATCTTTTTTTTTTTTTTTGAAATCATTCCTTATGTTAATCTTAAGAGTGTTAATTCCCCAACTAATTAAACTCAATTGTCATGAAACGTACCCGGAACTCTTATTCAACTCATTCTTAAAATGGTAACATTACTAATAACATATAAACTCATACTTCCATTTAAAAGAGAACGTGCATAACCAAAAAATATATAAATTTAATAGGTATTAAATTTGTCGACATGCTATATTTGATATTCCTACGATATTTATTCCCCTTCTCTTTCAAGCTACGTATAGGGAGTTTATGAAGCCTCGCATTATTGATGTTTTGTAACTCCAAATGTTTATATGTTCATCAATAATGTTTCATTTGGCTTGGCCGGTTTTGTTTAATTCCGCTAACTGACTTTCATTTGACTTAACTGGTTTTGTTTAATTCTTGTTTAGCGCATAATCAAGAGTGTTAATTCCCCTACTAAAGGTCTAAAGTTCTTTCAATCGTCACACAACGTATACCCCGGACTCTCAATTCTCATTCAACTCTTCCATCGTTGACTCATATTCAATATGGTAACAAATAAACTCATACTTCCTTTCAAAAGAAAAACGTGCATAATCAATAATTAATATTCATCCAACATAACGACATGAAAACAACAATTACTATTAAATTCGCCCCCAAGTAAAGTAACTTTGTTTGATCTATAAAAGAAAACTCTTATGTGCACTAAACTCCATTCATTTCACTCAAATTCAAGAATTGACTATTCTCACACTCTGAGAGGAACAAAATGGCGTGGCTCAAAATTACAATCACTTTACTTTTTACCATAGCAACATTGTTAAAATGTGGCCAGTGTACTCTAACCCAAGCAGACAGAGACATGATCGTAAATGTCCACAATACCGAACGGGCTCATGTCTTAGTCGGCCCAATCAAATGGGACAAAAAGCTTGAGGCCGTGGCCCAATCCAGGGCATCTAAATGTCGTGACACTGGAGCTATACTCAACGGCCCATACGGGGAGAGCACTGCCACTTATTTTGATAAAACTGCTGATCAAGCCCTTTACCGTTGGATCCTCCAAAAGAATGACTATAACCCAATCAAAGATGAATGCGCATACACATGTTTGAATTACAGACAGATGGTTTGGAGTAACTCAACTCGTATTGGTTGCGCCCTTACTACTTGTTTCAAGAATTTAGACCTTCCATTTTTCTTATGCGAGTATTACCCCCCGGGAAATATTCAAGGCGAACGCCCGTTTCCAAAGAGGTGTACATGTAGCAACTAGCAGCATTTGGCGATGACAACTCTAATTGTGTAATGTCATATTTAGATTGCACTATCGAAAAATAAAAGTACCCTAATAAAAAAGTTGTTAAAGTGATCAGGTTATTACATGCATTAATCCACAAATTTGGCTTTTTTTTTTTTGAGGTCATATTTTGCCAATGGAATTGTGATTTCATATTATGCCCCTAATACGAATGAGGATTGAGTGTACCACTCAATGTACCCCCCCCCCCCCCAATTACAACCTTGCAAACCCACTTTCCAACATAAAAAAATACATTTGAGTTTATAATTTAATTGATTTCTAAGGCTTTGATTGGAGGGGTACAGGGAGTGGGACACAAGAATGGGACAGAGGATCTCCACTCCCCTAATACCTCGTGAGTTGAATTGAAGTTAAGAGTTAATCGATTAAGTTAAATAAAATTTTATTTATTATATTATTGTTGTTGTTGTTATCATAGTTTATTACTCCATAATAAATAGTATTTCTTTTACCTCTTTTTTTTTCTTATTCTTTGGTATCGACCAATGTGGCCTTTACCTTCTTAGTGTAAGTTTGGCCAAATTAGTTGTAGCTGTAACTGGTAGCGCTTTATTTTGTACTTGTATTTTTTTTAGTAGTTGGTAGCTATTACTCGACAAGTAGCTGAAATTTATGTGACATGTTCGGCAAAAGTAACCGTTGATATACCAAAATTATGTTGAAGGACATTTGTACCCTTCTATAAATTATTTTACCTTGGATCTTAAAAGGATCATTTATACTAAACAAAGACAATTGGACCAAAATGGGCATGTTTTAAAAATCCATAAGGTTAAAAAAAATTATACGGTGTATTCGGCATGATATCACGATGATTTTGTTGTATGATGTAAAAACAAATATAAATACAAATACAAACTATTATCACATGTAAACGTATCAAACACCAATGGGATGCATCATGACATGATTTACATCATTAGCTTTTTCGTTCAAACATTAGTACCATCAACCACTAATGACTTCTAACAATCAACAAAAGCTGAATTGTCGAACATGTTAAATTTTATTCCGTATTTTACAAGAGTGGCAAGTAAAACAAACTGTACATAACACGCCTTCAAATTTTATTCCATATTTTACATGAGCAATTATGTGTTGGACTTCACCCTAGTAATGGACACTACTTCATGACTTCAACCCAGACTTAAGTCCATCAAGAGCAACCATATGAGCTCACTCGCCCAGGCCAAGGTGATGAATGTCATTTGAAGTTTTGAACCCAAGCAAGCTCGAACCTAAGTACTCTAGTTCTATTTTTCGCTTTCTACTTTCTAGTTCTAGTCGTATTCATACTACGTATTTTTTTTTTGTATTTTGTATTTTGGCGATTCTGGTCAAACAACCTCTTTTTTTTTTTTTTTGAGATCGTGGTCAAACAATAAATTGATGCTTGTAACTTGTAAGGCAGTAGAGAACCGCAAATTATACCATGCTCCCTGGAGCACAAGGAGCATGGTGGTCCTCCTCACAATAAAGGAGTGGGGACCACACTTAAAATGATTTTTCATTTTTTAATATGTGGTCCCCACTCATCTATTGTGAGGAGGACCACCATGCTCCTTGTGCTCCCAGGAGCATGGTATAAGCACTGAGAACGCTAAAAACATTATATAATATATCATCTTTTTTTTTTTTATCATCTATTTTAATTATTACATTATTTGATCGATCCTCAATTGATCGACCTGCAGTTCCTCCGAAATTTCCCCACGAGGCCATAAGAGGACCTCGATCGAGCCCATGCGAACCACAGATTTCGCATAGGCTCGCTTCCACTCACCCCCGTGCTTGGCATACTTCACTACCAAGCTTCTAGTTGCGGGGCTGTCCATGAGGACTTGGTCCGTAGTTAGAAGTCCCCTGCTTTTCTTCACATTATCGTAGTATTTCCCGTCAAGTTTATGAGGGGTAGTGGGGTCCAAGGGGACTGTTGTAGTGTTAGTCTGATTCGTGGCGCATATATCTGTCAGCGCATCGGCATAATTAGAATCCATAGCCGGATCCTGTATTGGGAGAAGTCTTCTGTTAAACGCGTCGCAATGAGCGACGCCTATCGAATGCGCCCCGGACAGCACAACCATGTCTTCAACTGTCATCCCTTTGATCGCAAACATATCCACGAGAGTGGACAAATTCAAGAAAGGACTCGGCAGAAAACCGAACGGCTCTCCAAAGTCAGAATCAATGCCGTCCCTTCTACCGGCCGGGACGGCGTAATTGATCCCCCCGAGGATGTTTGCAGCATCCCGAGCTGCAAACGCGAGGATGTCCGAGCATGAGACTGTGTTCGGGCACGCGATTTCGACTGCTTGTTTAGCCTCGTCGATCACGTCATAGCCCCTTAAAGTTTTGTTGTTGATCGGGTTGGACTTCTCATTTAATTTGTTTATGGTTGGGTCTAAGAGAATTGATGCGTCACATCCCTACACAAGATCAAAATTCAACAATCATTGTAAGATACATTTAAATAATTAAACCCGGGATTGTATACAAATGGAATTATGGAGAACAAGTAAGAAAATCCTACACAAGTAATTAATATGAACGAAACTAAATTCGAGCGTAAACATACATAAATTAAAACAAATGTGAACATATAATATGGGAGAAATGAACGAGTATTGTATGTTTTATTGATTTATATTGAAAACAAGTTTAAGTTTAAGATGGGTGTGCCCACCTAAAATGCAACAAATGGTCAATATCAGTAAGCATCAACATTCAACAGATACCAAGTTACTAACAGCACCAACATAATGATTTCATAAAAAGTTTTTGAGTAAAAAATTCTACACTCATCAACAGCGCCAACATAGGAAGACAACAAGAGTTGGCTTACACACTAAAAAGTAAACTACAACATATTCAACAAAACCCCCTGATTCTTCTAATCAGGGTGACTCAACTTAAACTTTAGCCGAATGCCAAGTACACATGATGATCTATAATACAGACTTACAGAGTATGAAGGAAAAACAGAGAATGGACTACTATATATGGAGAACACGTGGATGTCTATGATATGAAATTCTCGGCTTTGGGGCAAGTGTCATGGTAACTTTTTCCGAGACGATCTCCGCGATCAATTTCTCGGCTTTGGGGCAAGTGTCATGGTAAAATCCCACCAATAGTTCATCAGAAAGTGAACAGGAGGTGGTGTAGAAACTCACTAGTAACAACATTATCAGAAGAGCAGAGGATGCCATTTCTTAATTTTCTTATGTTTCTCAAGGTTGTTTAGGATGTGTTTCTCTGTATTTCTGTAGATTGTGTGTTTGATGAGGATGTGATTTGGGATATTTGAATTATGACAAGTTAGACAAATATGCTGTATTTATAATAGGAGGTGATGGGTATGCATGCGTTAACATTTCTCTTGTGTATAAAGTAGTACATACAAGTACTAGTATAACACATATGGACAAAAATTTGTATGAGTGTATGTATGTATATAGTTGTGTACTTGAGTATAAGGTTCTGATCTATACATGGATCGACGTTTTTGACATACATAATGATCCATACACCTAACTCTATGTATACGTCCATATGTGACAGTTTTGAGATGGTGAGAGTATAATTAATTAATTGTATGCGACATTATGAAGTATTGTTCATGTTATTTGAAATTGGAGTATGTATTTCAAAATTATTGAGTGAGAAAATATATACTCCGCAAGAGCAAGTTGTAAAAATTGATGGTTATTCTAACATTATATTACGCTTGTTCTCTTAATTGTATTGTAGCTGTGAAATTATGCGGGCCTGGGCCACACCCGTAAGGAGAAGAGAGAGTCCACATTATAAGTCCAAGGAGGTTCCATCCTAAAACCAATTGGCAATAGGAGGAGTAACTCCTTGGTTTATAAGGTAGACAAATCTCTTCTCATTTTCCAATGTGGGACACTCATATGTGGAGTATTTTGGGTGTCACTTCAACACTCCCCTCTCACATATGAGGTCCCTATTTAGGGGCAAACTGGCTTACCGTAAAGTCCAGCTGCAATTTTTCGCACTGATTTATCAGTGGCCGATTTATCGGAATTTTCGGCCCAGATTAATCCATTGAGACCCAGGACTTCAACCTTGGGCTCTGATACCATGTGAAATTACGCGGGCCTGGGCCACACCCGTAAGGAGAAGAGAGAGTCCACATTATAAGTTCAAGGAGGTTCCATCCTAAAACCAATTGGCAATAGGAGGAGTAACTCCTTGGTTTATAAGGTAGACAAATCTCTTCTCATTTTCCAATGTGGGACACTCATATGTGGAGTATTTTGGGTGTCACTTCAACAGTAGCAAATGTGGTAGTGTGTTCGAAGCGAAGGAGAGATCAGAGCTACTTCAATATGAAATCGATGTGAATGAACTACGGTCTTACTAAACATGGTTAGTTCGACAAATAATAATAGAACAAGTTATATATGAAATGAGTATATTATCGAGATATAATTCATGCGAACTTGCCATAGCATGATGGAAATTGTCAAATTGAAACAAGGTACAGATTCCATAGTCATAGTTCAAGCCAAGGGACCTTGTATAAGAATTTGAGGATGTTACTTGTCTATAAGATGATCGATTATCGGTCATCGCTCAAATGGTGCGGTGTAATATTGGCCCGAAACGAAAGAGTAAGGAGATTGAGTCATAACCAAGCCCGTATAATAATTGGCTTAGGCTCGAACAACTTAGTAACCAAGTCAGGATCAAATTTCTCGTACCATCATCTGATATCACTAGCTGAAAACTAAGCAAATAGCGTCATTAATACGTTTTCCAACCTTAAGTTTTAGCACTCTATTTGAAGAGGATTCCCTCATTTTCGCCCACTTTCCTACGAAAATGACCCTTAGATTAATTGCCTCCTATCAGCTCAATTCAAAATAGTGATGATGAGAAGCCTAATTAATTAACCTTAAAAGGGAGGCCGGCCATGAGGCCCATTACCCTAATTAAAAAAAAGTTAACCTACCTGATTAGTCTAATTAACTTGATTAAGGAGGTCTAGTAGGGTGGAATGAAAGGATGTTTATATTGGATAAGGAAACGACATTACGAGGAGTAATTCAGTGCACTCAAGTAAGATATTAATGACAATAATCCAAAGTATGTATTGTTGGAACAGAGGCGTCCAGTCCCAACAATGCTTGTTCGATAGATGCGAGAAGATGAATAATGTGATATTAAACAATAACACAACAATATGAACGTAAAGAAAAGACACCGAATTTAACGTGGTTCACCAGCAATTTGCCAGCTACGTCCACCCAACAGAGGAGAAACCAATTTCACTATGTGGAGAAATAGTGTCAATACAAAGTTGTGAGTTCAACCTGAAAAGAACTCACCAAATACGAACGAGATCTAGTGAGCCAAACGTTCTTGCGATCAACTAAGAACCTAACAAACGCTCTCTAATCTCACCAACCAATGAAGCCACCGTCATAGAGAAAACCCCCTATCATGACTCAGTGTACCCACAATAGGTAAAGAATCACCCCATCTTGTGTCTTCGGTCTTCGAGTCTTCAAACTGACCTTGCCTGTGGCTAGGTCTTCAAACGACGACTACGACAAAACCTACATGTTGGCTTCGCAGCCACAACTGCAGCAGCTTCAGCAGGAGGCTATGAGGGGGTTAGGGTGTATTTATAGCCCCTCATGAGAATACCTAATTTGGCAAAAGAAACCGTAATAAGGAAAACACGAAACACGCTCGGAACAAAGAAGCCCACAGCCCGTGCTAGGCCGCGGACCGCGCGACCCTTGGCCGCGGACCGCGCCTGCCTGGCCGCGGACCGCGGGTGCCCCGCGCCTATGCTACTGCTGCTGTGCTTCTTTTCCCGTGAGATGTAGCCGCGGAGCGCGGCTTTCCACGCGCGCTCCGCCCTCGATCTTTCATCGCGTATCCTCCAAATGTCTTCTTTCGCCCAAGTCCTCCATACTACCCATATAGTATGAGGCACAATCAAACACCCGTACGTCGTAGAATCACGTCTCGAGCTCCTTTCTCGATCACCACTACGACATACCCAAATTGGTAAAAGACGTTCAAGGCACATATTCCAACATGTATCATCTTCCCTAATATTATTACACGGTATGGGAGTAGTAATAAATTAAATAGTTATAATCACTCTCACTAATTAAGACGATTTTAAGCATAGCATGTTGACTAACGTGGGTTAATTATCTTATTGAACAAGGAATTTAGTAAACATCCATCATGAATGGGTTTATTCTTTTAAAAAAAAAGGTGTGTATTGGTTAGTTATTTTGGTTCTTTCATCTATACCTTTTATTTAGATAAAATCAAATTATTTTTCAGTTCGGATTGCAAGTTAGCCTTAAGGGATATTTTGGTCATTTCATGCAACACAAGAGTCGCGGATTCGACAAGTTGAAGAAGTTGCAGGATTATGAAAATCATGCTAGCTAGCTAGCCATAACAATACGCCTAGCTAAAAGTCTAAAACATTATTGCGCCTTGTAGAGAGACGTTTTCAGGATATAAGAGCTAGCCCGTATACAGCTAGCTTGGCCTACTTAATATTTATTTTTATTTTTCAGACTATTCTTCATGTTACTAAAATTGGTGGCTACATTTGTAAATTCAACCGAAGTTAAGAGAAAAGTCGTTACTAGTATTTATTCTCCTAATTAGTGTAACCTTAAACAATCTCGACTTTCCGAAGGAATTACCTACTCCAATGGGTAATTGACGAGAACAAGTTCATTCTTATAAAAATGATTTTTTTTTTTGAGGGTCAATTGTTAATCAACTCTTTATTACAATGAATAATAAAAACAATAATAAAACAAGTACGTCCTAAAATGAGCTGTGACATGATTAATTCGGATGTTGGTCCATATCCCTGGCCTCTACCAACAATATAAAGGAGATCCAAAAAAATTTGATAAAATTGGCACAATTAAGGTACATTTCTTATAAGAACTACGGAGTATTATTATTCCACATTTCATAACTCTAGCTTGAAACTCTTTCGATGTTTAAGAGTTTAAGGATGTTACCAAACTGTTGCAATTGCCATCTTTATGAACTCCATTATTTAAGTAGAATAGTAGATGTTATATGTGAAACGAGCATTTCAGCTAAATTCATTTATTGTAACGAAATTTTTAAACAACGGAATACTCAAAAAGTGTAAGTGTTTGAGTATACATGTTCACACGCACGATGTTTATCATTACTCAAAAGGTGCTTTATTGACATTTCACCCGCTAATAAATAGTAAGGTAACTAAACCTCAAAAAAAAATAAACTTATTGAACAGATCGATTATTTTTTCAAGCTAGTATGTCGCGGCAGAAATCATTAACTTGAACAAAATTCCGACTTCTTGACAATAGTAGTGGCAACCAACTAACCACACTTAATTATGTGACAAAATGAAGACAACAATGAGGTCACTTCCTGTGAACTGTACTACTTAATTAGTGATCACACCCTTAAATTCGAAGGAAAAATAAGATTCAAAGCTAGCTAGCTTGAATCTTGATGGAAATAGCTAGAAACTTAATTAACTAGATTTTGGAGTGTAGCCATTATAGTAAAATGCTAAAATAATTACGGATCTTTTTAAGGGTAGACAAGGGTAGCCATTAACTACATTTTGGAGTGTACATTGTATATGGGTTATTCACTTATTCTCTCAGTTTATTGTTATTTTTTTCTCGATGATATGTATGATTTATTTTGTGATTTTGGCAAACTACTCGATCTCATATACGATGGTTTATGATTGATTTTATAACTCGATACCAAATCATTTTGTATCATTTGATCTATGCAACTACACATTGACACCCTGATTTGAGGACATTTGTGTGTATTGTTATTTACTCTAACAAAAACGTTGATGATTAATTTACCAAAGTAGAAAACGTTAGTGTACAATTGTTTTAGAAGCATACTTTCGTTATAACAATAATAATGTATTGTAAAACCATTACCCGGGGAAAAAAGAACAAAAAAAATAAGTGCATTGTTTGCTTGAGGCGAAAGTGTTGCGAAAAATGTAGATTAGCCTTAGGAGATCGCATTCAATCATTCCAGTTGGGTTGGTTTGAACTCAATAGCCAAGTCAAGTCCAGGCTAAATTCTAAAAAAGGCCCAAGGTTAAAGTTTTCAGCATTTCGCCTTTGGGCTAACATTTATTTGTGTTCAATAACCCAACACAATGAGCGGAAAATCAAACGTGGCCTATGATTAGCGATTTAGCGGTGCGGTAGGTTGAACCATCAACCATTTTTCGGCCACCTTTCATAATTCTTTTCATTAACTTTGTTGGGTTTGGAGTTCACCATGTCCTTTCTAGGGTGTCTTTTAATTCCACGACAAAAGTTGGGGCTGTTCACATTTTTCGGCGAAATGGGTTGTTGACTGGTTGTTGAGGGTGGTAGGCTGGTAGCAGGGGTGGGGGCTGGTGAGTGATGACTGGTTGGGAGGTCTTTTTTATCTGAATGGACAACTTTGCTCCAAAAATCTGGGAAAATTATTACATGGAGTCGGGATTGTATACACCCGCTGAGCTGGCGCGCGCGTGTCAGCCATGCTGGCCGGTCCATATTAAATGAAAACCGGTTTAGTGGTTTAAAAACAAACTGGTCCAGTTTAATAAAAAGAAATTGAAAAGAAAAGTTGTAACTCTCTGACAACATGCACCAGGCTCAATAAAAAAGATTCTTTTCTCATGACCATCTTCTCTCTCCTCTTTTTGATCTTCATCTTCTCTCTACTGTTCATCTTCTTCATCTCCATTTTCTTGAACAAAGTCAATCACCGGTGGAACTTTCGTCGCCGTCACATCATAAGCAAGTATAACTTTTCTTTTGACGTCATCAGTATAAGTGTATAACTATCTATACAGATCATCTTCTCCTCATTAATTTGATGTGAGTGGGTTTGTTGCGTGTGTTGTAATCTTCCTCATTTGGGCTGAGATTTTCAGAACTCCATTTTTGCAAAACATGGAGGTGAGATAAGGGAAAATATAATCTAGATCTAATATTTGGGGGCAAAGTTACACTTACCCGGCTGCCCCCATTTCACCTTTATTAGCTCTTTTTTTTCATTCAATTTTCTCTATAATAATCTAATACTTGGGGAGTGAATAATGTTAACAACTATGTAACGTGTAAAAAGTGAAAATATTGTATATTATTGTGTTAATCAGGTACTTGTGTAAAAATATACTCCCTCCATTTCATTCATTTCTTTACGTTGGGTTTGGGTTCCCCTCACAAAACCCGGCCCGACGTAAAGAAATGAATGAAATGGAGGGAGTAGTATATATCAATGTAAAACTTATGTACTTTAATATACAAAGTTATGTACTTTAGCATATATATTACTCACCTCTAATGCACCCCACATACTCCCTCCTTGGTTCTTGTGCCAAAAGGCAACGTAAAGAACTCATTGAAATGGAGGGAGTATGTACTTTAACGTATTCTTAAATTTGTTTTGCCATTCATCTTCTAAATTACGTACTTTAACTTCTAAATATCATGTACTTTAATGTTTATATTATGTACTTTAGTATATCAGTTATGTACTTTAACGTAATTTAGTGTATAAATAATGTACTTTAACGTCTAAATTATGTACTTTAGTATATCAATCATGTACTTTAGCGTAAAAATAACGTACTTTAGTGTATAAATAATGTACTTTAATGTCTAAATTATGTACTTTAGCAGTTTATCATATCATTTATGTACTTTTGCATAAAATAACGTAAAGCGTGTAATGTAAGTCAAGTACTTTAGCATATCTGTTATATATATTGTACTTTAGCTTATTAGTTCTATACTCTAGCTCATCAATTACTAGTATGTACGTAAATTAAAAAACAAACTTAGAAAACCAATGCACAAAACACACCTGCAAAGTGCTAAACAATGCACGCAAACCACTGACACGCGTCCCCCCCCCCCCCCCCACCCCCCACATTTGCATTTCCACTTTACTGTGTTTGAAAACCCAACCCACCCATTACCATACCATTTTCTTATTCATCCCTTCTTCCCTTTTTCTCTCTCCTCCTTAATCTGTTCATCTTCAATCGAAATTCATCTCGTACTCATAAGCCACTACACCAACTAGCATGCACCACAACCACCTCCAACTGGCTGGATGTTTGTCGAGCAAGAGGAAAAAAATGCTTCGCGCGCGGAGGGAAGTCTTCGGCGGTGGGAAAGGGTGGTCCGGTGATGTCGCCGGCTTATAGCCACCGGGGACTGAGGTTGTGGTGGCTTCGACGGCGGCTGGGGCGGTGGTAGCGGTAGTTGAGAGACACAACTATCTGCTTGGTTCTTGTTCAGGTTCTTCGCGTGCGTTTTTTTCCAATTCGGCCGTTTTTCCACGTTTTTGTGTTTTCTGGTTTTTTTTATAAAAACCGTGACGTGGCATCCCGGGACTACCGACTCACGGGTGTAGGGTATACGCTCTGCCCAATGATCAAACGAGCCCAAGCCCAGCTCTAAAAGCAGAAGATACTACCAAATATAAAATGGACAAAGGCTCATTTGTGTAGCAAATTGGACTTTACATATATATCAAAGTGGATCGGCAAGGTTGGATCTTATCAAAGCTCAGCCCAACTTATACACCATATACAAATAGGTTACGTTAGTAAAATGTAGGTTACGTTTAGCAGTCCCCATCTTATATGGTCCCATTTTTACCGGGAAAATCATTTGTAAATTACAACTTGAGAACTTCATAACTTGTATGAGAGCTTGCTTCGAGTGGTAAATAGACGAGAGTAATTACGTTTTGAGTAGCATTTCCCCTAAATCTCGTGTTGCCTACTTTTTACATTTTAAGATCTTCCGTTTATTAGTTTTCTTTAATTGGTAAGTCGGGGCGTCCTATCGATCTTCCGCTGATTAAATTTCACTTTTAGGATTGACAATTTTTCAAGGAACTACTTAATTTAAATTTCTTTTTTTTTTTATTTAGAATCACCGAGTATCACAAAAACGCAATGTCATCATATTGGAACTAAATGTAAGGATTCCAGAATAAAACCTAACCGAAGAGTGAAGAGTGAAGAGTCATGATGCGAGATATGCTCATGAGGAGGTGAATTGAGTATACACTCTGATTGGAATTTTTTCATTTTTACTCGAGTTATTGTGTGTAAAGCAGCGGGAGAGACAGACTAGTGTAGTGTACCACAAACTAGAGATTATAGTTTATGATGGTACAATGCAGAGATTTGTACTTTGAAATAAAGCAAGAAACAACGAATAAAGTGCACACAAGATTGATGTGGTTCCACCTCTGCCCGAGGTGTACGTCTACAAAATTCACTTGAATTTATTCCTGCGCAATTTATCTCCATTCTCTTTCACGCTATAGTATATATGAAACCTCATATTATTGATGATTTATAACTCCAAATACTTGTATATTCATCAATGTTTCATTTGACTTGACCGATTTTGTTTAATTCCGCTTACTAACTTTCATTTGACTTGACCGGTTTTGTTTGATTCTTGTTTAGTACATAATCAATCAAGAGTGTTAATTCCCCTTCTAAATTTCTTTCAATTGTCATGCTACCTCGGACTCGCATTATATTCAACTCATCCATAGTTGACTCCTTTTCAATATGGTAACATATAAACTCATATTTCGAATTCATATAATATTTCATCTTCACCGGACATAATGACATGAAAAATAAGTTACTATTAAGTTCGCCCCATTAAATCAAGTAACTTTATCTGGTCTATAAAAGAATGCTTTTTTGTGCACTGAAGAATCGACTATTCTCAAACTCTGAAAAGAACAAAATGGCATACCTCAAAATTTCAATCACTTTACTTTTCACCATAGCAACATTGTTAAAATGTGGCCAGTGTACTCTAACCCAAGCAGACAGAGACATGATCGTAAACGTCCACAATGCCGAGCGAGCTGATGTTTTAGTCGGCCCAATAAAATGGGACAAAAGGCTTGAGGCAGTGGCCAAAAGCAGGGCATCTAAATGTCGTGACACTGCCATATGGGGAGAGCACTGCCACTCAATTTGACAAAACTGCTGATCAATCCCTTACCCGTTGGATTGCCCAAAAGAATTACTATAACCCAGTTAGAGATGCATGCACGACCACATGTTTGAATTACAGGCAGATGATTTGGAGTAACTCGACTCGCATTGGTTGCGCCCTTACTACTTGTTTTAAGAATTTAGACCTTCCATTTTTCTTATGTGAGTATTACCCTCCGGGAAATATTGCAGGCGAACGCCCGTTTCAGATGTATAGCAAGACTAGCAACTAGCAACTAGCAAACTAGCAACATGTGGCAACGACAACTCTAATTGTGTAATGTCATATTTTAAAATGCAACTTTCTGAATAACCTTAATAAAAAATTGTTAGATTGATCAAGTTACATGTAATAAATTCTTATTTTTCGGTTTTACTAGAAGTGTATATGTAGACAACAAAAAAGTTGTCGAACTATTTCACATGTGTGTAGTAAATAATCTTGGGTCTGGGAATCAAGGGGGGGAAGGAAAGGAGAGAGTTTTTTACCTTATCTAAAAGTAACTACAAAAATTGGAAAGAAGAAAAGATCAACCGTTTCTTCCCTTCACGAATTTAATTACTGTCAATAGAAAAAAATAATTCAAAAAAGAAGGGGCACCAAATCACCAATACGTGGTCCATATGTAGATATATGATGTGTGTGATCGAGCTAGATGAAACCTCTATATTGAGAAGTCACTAGTAAGTATCGGTAAAAGTAATTCTTAACTTTAGTTATATGATCGCCTGATCGGATATAAACTTTTGTAAGTTAGTTAATCTATCTATATATTGTTAGTTGGAGTAGTATCTCAATTTGTTCATATTAAGAGTAAGAATAAAGTACATTTTCACAAGTGTAGTAAATTTTCGAAAAACTTAATAAAAACTAAAATTTATCGTAAATATATATAGCGGGGATCCTAACTTAAAAACTCCATTGAGAATAATCATTAACACTAACCCATTACTACCACTTTAACTTTGATTTTTTCGGAAATAAGATGTTCTAATTTGTCAAATTACTTAACAATTAAGTTCTTTTCGGTTTTGGAAGACGTAAGTTGGTAGCATTGCTTATGGACACATATTATTAGCTAGAGAATGTGGTCCATATGTACACAGGTATTGTGTGTGAGCTAGATGAACAACATCTGTTTTTGAGAAGCCACTAGTAAGTCTCATTAAAATTATTGATAACTTAAGCGACATGATCTGATATAAAGTTTTGTAAGCTAATTAATTATTATCTACCTATATTAGTTGGAGTATCTCCGATTTATTTGCATTAAGATTAAGAATATTAGAATAGGTAAATTTTCATAGACTAGTAGTAAATTTTCGAAAACTTTAGTAAAACAATAAAGTTTATACTAATATATGTTGTGAGGGTTGTAACTTTAGAACTTGCAAATACGATATTTTCGTTGGTTAAAATTGCAATTAAGTTACTTTCGCCTTTGGAGACTTCTTTTTTTTTTTTTTTTTTTTTTTTTGAAATAGGCCTGTGGAGACTTACCTCTTAAATATTTTTGTCTCAATAACATATATCTTATATATTCGCCATTCGATAAGTGACTGTGACATTGCGATTCGGTTAACCAATATATTTCGAAAATTCAGCTTGGTTAATTAATCGATTCATTCAATAGTGCGGTTACCGATTTTTTTTTCAATTCTTGTAGTTGGGTATTTCTTGAACACTTCTAGCCTTTTAGGTTAAGTGCTTAAGGGGTACTAATACATTTGACTCACTTTGTCATTTTTAGATTTGTATGGGATACAGAGTAGTGAGTACCTAGTTTTGATAATTTTCTAGGGTATTGTAACTTTCATCAGGTTGATTTCAGTTATTACTCTTTTCCATCAATGCTTATACCATGCACCAAGGTGCACAATGAGTATGGTGCACCTTCTCACAATAGAAGAGTGGGGATCACACTTAAATAAAGCACAATGAGTATGGTGCACCTTCTCACAATAGAAAAGTAGGGACCACACTTAAAATAATTTAAATTTATCTAAGTGTGGTCCCTACTCCTCTATTGGGAGAAGGTGCACCATACTCATTGTGCACCTTGGTGCACGATATAATTTGCGCTCTTCCATTCCGAGCAAAACGCAGCCAATGCAACTATTCACAAACCAAGTTTTTTTTTATTCTTTTTTTTTTAGAGAGATTTTTTTTATTCTTTATATCAACAGATTTTTTTTTTAATTTCTTTAATTGATGCATATACCTTCTAAATCCATTCTTCCACTATGATTCTCATTCTCATTCCCATGTTTAATATCTCGGTAATAAGAATTTCTTTCCTCATGTTTCATTCATTTCCTTCAATCAATTACCATTTCCGAATTAATTTAACGTAATGCTTTACAAATTTACCGTACGCTTACGTGACAGTAGTGTAGACAATTTTCTTAGGCCATAAATTTTGGCCATGGACCTTTGATTTGAGATTATGCCCCTAGTATAGTACGATTGACAATAGAAAAGTAAAAGAAGAAAATAGAGATAGTAGCGCTAAAATCTTTATTTAGCATCTGATCGATCATTAGTTGACAAACCTACAATTCTTCCGAATTTGCCCACGAGCCCCTAAGAGGACCTCGATCGAGCCCATGCGAACCACAGCTTCCGCATAGGCTCGCTTCCACTCACCCACATGCTTGGCATACTTCACCACCAAACTTTTGGTTGCGGGGCTATCCATGAGGACTAGGTCAGAAATCAGAAGTCCCCTGTTTTTCATCACATTGTCATAGTACTTCGCGTCAAGTTTGTGCGGGGTAGTGGGGTCCAGGGGGACTGTAGAATTAGTCGTATTTGTAGGACATGTATCTGTCACCGCATCAGCATAGTTAGGATCCATTGTTGGGCGTAAGTTAGTGTCGATCGCAGTGCAGTGTGTGACGCCGATAGAATGGGCGCCTGATAGCACAACCATGTCTTCAGCCGTCAACCCTTTGATCGCAAACATATCAACCAAAGCGGACAAATTCAAGAAGGGACTCGGAAGAAATCCAAAAGGCTCTCCAAAGTCAGAGTCAACGCCGTCCCTTCTACCAGCTGGGACGACGTAATTGATTCCTCCGAGTATGTTTGCAGCATCTCGAGCTGCAAAAGCGAGGATGTCCGAACACGAGACAGTGTTCGGGCACGCGTTTTCTACTGACCGTTTAGCCTCGTCGATCCCCTCATAGCCCCTTAAAGTGCTGTTGTTGATCGGGTTGGACTTCTCATTTGGTTTCTCTATGGTTGGGTCTAACGGGATCGAAGCGTCACACCCCTACACAAGATCAAAATTGAACAATTGTAATATCGACAAATACGAGTATATGTTAAACCTAGGAGAAATGAGGATTGTATATGGATCAAATCGAGTACTATAGTATGAAGCGGTTAATTGAGTGCAAGATCCATACTTAGAAATCGGAACATACCTAAACACAACTTAATTGGATATACAATTTTGGATTGTATATATAATTTACATGGAGAACATTACTGAACAAATAACAATAGTACGAACCGTTTCAACGTACGTCGACAAATAAATTGAAAGTTTAAAACAGAGGAGTATGAAGTAAGTTTGGGTGTAAGATACATACTTAGAAATTAGCACATATCTAGATACACACACAGCCTCAGAAAAATGAGGATTGGAAAATTTACATCTATAATAATACGAACTGTTTGCACGTATTTACGTCGACAAATGAACTAAAACAGATCCACAGAGGAGTATATATGAAGTAAGTTTAATTAGTGCGAGTGTATATGATGTGATAATATTACGTACCCTAACGAAACAGTCATGGAACTGAAGACGGATAAGCCCAGCTCCTAAGCCGGGAATCTGGAATACAGCTCGCGAGACGATGTCGAAGATCAAGTCTTCAGCTTCGGGACACAATTACTTGTAAAATCCCACGTCCAGTTCATCAAGTCTTAACAAAGCTCGGCCCTACTTATACACCATATAAAGCCATTTTCTCCAATTTATTGTAACATAAGTTTTCTCCTCGTCTATCATTATCAAATTATCATCATCGAGTGAGGTCGTATGGGTACTGTTAACATGGATCAAGGGATGTGATGCATGTATTATTAGTGTAATATATTGCAATATATGTGTAATATATTGCAATATATCTATGATACATATAGGATGATGATCATACAAGGTGTGTTTTAAAAGTTAGAAATAATAATAATAATTTTTACTATCATTTTTTCAATCCGATGACTCGAAATAATATACATCATTTGCCAAATGGAAACAATAGTATTAATGACTCTCATCTCAAATGGAAAATCCTTAAAGAACTCTGCCCTAAAACCGTGTCCTGCTCGGATACCCTTGCTTTCGCAGCATGGGACGCTGCCAGAGCCCTCGGAAAAATTACTTACAACACTCCCTCGGGTAGGAGGGACAAAGTCTTCCTAATCGAAGAACCGATCAAGAATCTACCAAGTCCGGCCTTTAGTTTATCCATGCTCGAGCCCATGTTTTGAGCCCAGAATCTGTCACTGACCTTGTCACACTCTCGGGCGCTCACTCCTTAGGCGTGGCGAGTTGTAACGTGTTCAAGGACCGAGTTTTTGCTTTCAATTAGTCGACTGAAGGCACCAGCAGAGACCCATTTATGGATGCCAACTTTGCGGATGCATTGGCTAATACATGTCCAGCAATTCTCAACAGCAAGACCTGTATACCTAGGGTACCACTTGACTTTGACACGCCGAATAAGCTCGATAACGCTTATTACATGAATCTGCAAAGTGGTCGGATCTCTTCACCTCCGACCAAGACCTCACCCATGACAAGACCACCAAGATTCTAGTGGACCGGTTTGCTATCAATCAAACAAATTGGAAAATGAAGTTCGTAAAGGCCATGGTCAAGAGAGGGTCGGGAAATCAAACGCGACGATTGATGGGATAGAGTCAAACGGAGGGCTATAAATGCCTTTTCATGTCCAATTTCAAGGACAGTTTTGTCCATTTGAGTCTCAATATTGCCCCAACCAGTCACCACCATAGCAACACCCGTCCATAACCAGTCAACACCACCCACCACCAGCCGAACCACCAATCAACGCCGGGAAAATACGATTGGACCACCCAAGAGACCTTAAACATAACCTAATTATTCCGACGGCTTCGCCGTCGGACCCATTAGACACCCTATATGGGCAGGGTAAACCCCAATAGGGGCTTAAACATCCTAAAGTGTCCGAAGAAAAGTTGTCGCGTGGTACTTACAATGTCCCAACAGGTGGTATTGGGCTCAAGTGAATAGCAGCCCAAAAGTTGAGCCTTTAGTCATTTTAAATTTGGGGCTGGGCTTATCTACCTTATAGTTCAAACTAACCCAATTCAAACACCCTCAATCAGTCCATTGTGATTTTTGGATTCTGGATTTGTTTACGAAGGCGCCATTGTGATTGATGTGGTGGTAAATTACGGTATTGCCCTTCTTTGTGTGTTATGTGACGTGTGTGAGGATGATGGATTACGGCGTAGAGGTGAAAGGGGTTTTGTGGGAATAATGGGGTTTGAAGAAGGGTAAAGTTGGAAAGTTGTATATAGTGGATGTGAAGTGAGATTGAGGTTAGATTCCGTTAGAAGGATTGAAACGACGGCGTATGGATGATTTTTAGTGTGAATTGGGGATTTGGTGTTGCATGGGCAGAGAAATTGGAACTATTGGCGGGACTTCAGTTTTTCTAGGATAATACTACCGTAACCTATTTTTTCCAATTTTTTTCTAATCTTACCCTTAATGATATCCCTCCCTACAACTTCTCACAGTTAACGTATATAGACCATTTTAGGGGGTGTTGGTCGACCGCCACAAAGACTTGCATTGGTTGGCGTTATTTCCCAAAATTAGCACCGATTAAAGTGGCTAATTAAATTCATCAGATGGTTTTCTAAGTATTCCCTGTGATTTTACGGCTAATTAAATTCGATCTTGATTTAGTGTTAGGCTTAGGATTCCAGTAACCTGTTGTAATATAACTTTATATCATGTGTTATCTTCTTTGTAAAGCTTGTGTCTTTCCCTGCAAAATCACAAAAAATCAAGTACTGTCAGCTTGAATGGCTATAAAAAAAAATGTTGCAGTGCTGCTATGCAGATCCAAGCTACGTCTTCCTGACTATCTGATTGTTCAGGATTGTCAAACAACCCTATTGTATCGTACAGTAATTAAACATCATTCAATCAATATCACACCAACCCAAAATCCCCAAATTAAGCCCATAATATTCATCTCTCTAAACCCAGAAATTCTCCAAATTGATCAAATCCCAATCTATCTTCATCCTTCCATAACCCAGTAAGCCAAATTCATCCCATTATTTTTCTTTACATTCTTAGAAAATCCAGAATTTCATTTTTATAAACCCAGAAAACTCATCCCTTCATCTCCGCTTCTTCATTCCTATTAACCCAGAAAAAAAAAAAAAAAAAAACTTAAGAATTGCACCCATAGAAACAAAAATTGAAACACAAGAATACCTGACATTTATAAGAAATACGAGGGAGAACCTTCCTTCGAAAAAAACAATTCTTCCTTTTGTTGCTACTTTCGCTGATGATCTCCTCCACTGATGTTCGACGCCATTGATGATGGATGAGTATGGAGAGATAGATGGATGGCAGAGAAGACGCACTAACAGTGGAAAGAGATTCTTCTGTTTAGGGTATTTGTGTTATTTTGGGAAAATTGAGGGTGTAATGGGTATTCTATCAGGTTACATTAGTAAATAAAAAGTTGCGTTTAGCAACCATGTTCTTTTTTGTCTTTGGGCTGTTCTATCGTTTCGAATTAATATGATGGACAATATTAACAATTGGGCTGAAATTTAGGCTAAAGAAGCCCAAACTCTGCCGAACAAACAAAATATCGAGACGGTTTCAACTTTTTGTAGCAAGTTGGACTTTACATATATATCAAATTGTAAACCAGCCCATATGTTCAATAGGTCCTTGCACAACACACACACACACACAAAAAAAAAAAATAATTAAAAAAAAAAAAATGGAGATGAGCATGAATGAATATGAATGTATGATCAACTTATCTGGTCTCATTTGCTAGCCTAGTTCTCATGATTTTCTTTGCTCATTAAACTACACATTTTCGTTTAATTTGATATTGATTTTGGGGGGACCAGTCGGCAATGGCTACTTTTTACATGCTTTACAAATTGTCTATTTATCAGTTATCACCTCTAAATTTGACGTATTTTTTTAGAAACTATCTAATTTGACTTTTTGTGTAGAAACCATCAAGTATCACAAAAACGTAATGTGTTCTTACCACTAAATGTAAGAATTGCCAAAAACAAAACCTAACAAAAAATATCTATCATATGCACATCATGTAACTAAGTATTGTGATCCACTCACCCACATTTTCTATCATAATAATACCTAGAGATGTAACAACATTGAAACCTTGAATGCCACGATTTTGCAGCTCGTAGCGTCATGGTGACAGTAAATTTTGATCTTGTGTTTGTCCCGCATTTTCTAAAGTGCACATGTCGTGGTACGATGCTTATCGATTTGGTCACAATCTCATAGTCCAAATGCCATAATTCCCGACTAATATTATTCGCACAAAAACCAATTACGAGTTTATAACAGCAAAGAAGTCTAGTTCGATTCTTCACATGGGGTACAAGTCAGTTACTATAGCCCACTATTATAAACGATAAGATATTATGATGAACTCATTTTTTATTCTTTACAGTTTAATTTGATGACAGGCATGTAAATTAATCACATTGCAAATTGAGAATGTCCCATACTGATGCCATTTAATTTATGAGATACAACCTATGCCTCTGTGAGTATGATCGTCTCATTTGTTCCCATATCTACCACGAAACTTACGGTGATTTACAACTCTAGAATTTTTTGCATGGACTAGCTCAATAGCATTTCACCGGTACGCTTCACATAAATTTGTTTTATTCAACACACTTTATTACTTCGATTTAATCTTTTATGTTCAACTCACCATTAATTTCTTGGTTACTATAAGAGCAATATCGTCCACTTATAATTAGGAGTCACATTAATTTCTTGGTTACTATAGAAGCAATATCGAACACATACTGTACTTGTTTTAAACATCTATTTGTCAGTTAAAACCCAATTGTAAAACAACAAGGTCACATTCTTGCAATATCGAACAAATAATTGTTTTAAACGTCCTATTTAACTACATTTTTCTTCACTTTATTGTTACTTCTATTACGAAGCCACGGTTATATGTAAGAACGGTAAGAACAAAACTTAACGAAACTTGTGTTACCGGATTATCTCATGTAAGGATGGTGACCTACAATCCGATTCGATCCTAATCACCTAGTTGTACTGTTTCTAGCATTGAAAATTTGTACTAAGCTAGATGATCGATGCAATATATATATGCAACTCGTAGCGTCATGGTCACCCTACAATAGCTTAGGAGGGTGCACATATGAGGCGCTGAAAATGATAATGATACTCTACAGTACACTTACCTAGTACGCATGATGTTTGCTTACTTAAAGTTTGATCCAGTATTTGTCCTGTACTATGCTTATAGAAATCTGAATCTGTTTTAATTACAACCCCAGACTTGCAAGAACAAGCAGAACAACCCCAGACTTACAAGGTCGCCGAATGAGTAATTACAGCTCAATTTGTTTTCAATTCCTTGTTACATGTCTTATAAGTTTTTTCTTTGTCGTACCGTACACATATTCGGATTATTCGCACATGCATTCTACACCGTCAATAACCTGTAATTTAACGTTTCAATGTAACGGTTAGACCGCATCATTGTTATTTACATGTTTTTCAAATGTCTCGCACTCTCGCCCGTCCATTGTTAGCGATTTTTGAAATTATTAACATGCCAAAGAGAATCCTTTTAATTTGAGTACAAGAATTCAAGTGCATTGTTTGTATCATCACACGGAGTAATACATCTTGTTAGTTTGTTAGTTTAATACTTGTACTACCACAGGTCCCAACTTACTTGGTATAGTCTACTAGTCTACTACCCTTATTGAGTACGAACGCATGATATTTCTGATTTGCTGCATCCTTAAATATTGGTCCATCCTTTGTCTTCCATATTCGCAACACTCGGCATTCGGCAAATGTAGATTTCGGCGTAGAAAAGTATTTCCCATACATAAAATCATTAATTTAGAATAATGGAGATGATTCTAGCGTGGACTTACTGATCTGCATGATATTATGATTCCTTCTAAATTAGTCGATCACAAATAGCCATGACATGAATTATCACTTTTTATAACTAGTTCAGATGTATGAACTGCGAAAATTAATGAGTTACTTTAGTTTAGTTTGGTTTCAAGTATTGCGTTATATAAGATCATTGTAAGTTATAACACATTATGATAGATGACGACTCTCTCAACAAGTTAAGATCGACTTAATCTGATATGTTTCGAAGAACTTGATATTAACGTAACGGTACATAGTAGAGTGAGATGGTCAATTATGCATGGCATATATGATGTGAGATCATAATACTCTGATGAGAACAACAATGTCTTGGTAGATCTCAACAAAAAAAAAAAATGTATTGGTAACTAAACAGGTTTAGGTAGTAATTCAAAGTTTAAACATCAAGATAAACACGTATAGTGAGTAGTGATGACATATGATTTAGCTAGTCCTAGTAGTACGTAATTCCTAATAATATGTACGTCTCTCGAAATTTAGCCATAGTATACTTGACTTTAACCATAGCATAACCAAGACATGTTGTACATGTAATGTACGTTCTTAAGATCAGACCCTCGATCACTAATAGTACAACTATCGATTTGCTACTACCACGTCACTACTTTAACTATATAGTGATCAAATGATCATCATTTGTTTATATGATAAGCGGTTAAACGTTTTTCTACTATTGTGAAATTGGAAAATCGAGTATAGCATTACATATCTAACTTTCGGACCTCTTACGTACACTTCGTGATCGATAATTGGTGGCTCCTAAGTGTATGTGAAACTGAAACTTACAAGCCTTATACACATTTCACTAAAGCTCTTAAACACCATATATACACACAAACTTGCATACGACCCATATCAAAATTCCCCCTTAGCTTAATCATTACTCCACAAGACACTTGGCCCCCTATAAATACACACCGTATCATGAATTCATGATCATTATTCCTCACTAGTAACAACTAACAAGAACAGTTTTACTTCAAACAAAACAAAAAAAGTAGCAGCAAGAACAACAAAAACAGAGGAAACATGTCTTCCTCCTCTGTTCTCATTTCCCTCCTTGTTATTATCCTCATCACTTCAACTCCTCCTGCTGTAACTACAACAAACCCTACCCTCAAGCTTGGCTTTTACGCCACCTCGTGCCCTGCATCGGAGGAGATTGTCCGCGGCGTGGTGGACGAAATACCATCCGGAAGGAGAGACGGACTAGTCTCAGTGAAGGATGAGCCACTCGAAGATCTGCCTAGCCCTGCGTTTAATCTGACTTTTCTCGAATTCATGTTCGCGAGAAAGAATCTCTCTGTCCATGACCTCGTGACTTTATCCGGAGCTCATTCAATTGGCGTCTTCAGCAACCGTCTTTTCTCGTTCAATGCAACAAACAGTAGAGACCCCTCATTGGACCGGAGGGGCTTGCTCAAATCTGCCCGGCCAGCGACAAGGACACCTGCAACCCAAACGTACCATTGGACCTGTTTATTAGTCCAATTGTTCTCGACAATGCCTACTACAAAAATATTCTATCTGGCCGGGTGCTATTTACATCGGACCATCAGCTTGTTGAAGGTAAAGCAACCAAGATCATGGTTGACCAATTCGCACGCAACGGGCCGAAGTGGAAAGAGGACTTCGGTAGGGCAATGGTGAAGATGGGCGGTATCCAAGTGTTGACCGGCAATGAAGGGCAGATTCGAAAGAATTGCCGCGCAGTGAATTAACGTTAGTCTAGAGTCTTCTTGCAACTTGGAAGTAGGACCTTAATCAGTTCCTATTTTCTTAGTGTTGCGTAATTAACAAATAGGTCGTGTTGATCAAATTAAGTTTATGGTTAATGTGTGTGTGATTAGTAGATTTAGTACTAATCAGTGGTGTTTAAGTGATCATCAGTAGCTTGTATGACAAGTCAGTGTCTCTGATCAGGCGAGTCTGGACTCTCTTGAGCTTGGCTTTGCCTGATTATTGATTTAATTAATGCAAAAAAAGTGTGTTTAAGTAAAGTTTCCCAAGTTAATTGTGTAAAACTCCCAAGTTTTCTTCTACAATTTTGTATGAACTGATTGAGGGTCTTTGAATTGGGTTGGTCTGAACTCGCAAAGGAAGATAAGCCCAGGCCCAATATTTAAAATGACTAAAGGCTCATTTGAGCCCAATACCACCTATTGGCACATTGTAATGTTTAAGCTATGTTGAAAAGACTCGTCTAAAAGATTTCAATACGGGTGCGTGTCCAAGTTTCGAACTCGGCCAATTCGTGAAAAAACTCATGTTTTAGCCTAAAATAAAGGATCCTAGTGTAGCGCACATGTTTGAGTGTCGAGTGTCCGACACGAGTAAGTGAGGTGAAACAAAAATTCGAGTACATCGCATTCGAAAAAGAAAGATGACATTAGTAGTCAACTAGTCATATATAAATACTAAATAGTCAGTTTTAGTCTTAGTCAACATAAAAACTTATGGTGCTTTGAATTGTAGTAAACTCCCCAAGTTCTTTTTTTAATTTTTTGAAGTAAACACCCCAAAGTTGATATAACGTATTAATAAGTCACATATAAAAGGGGAATTATCTTGAGGGCAAATAATTCATTTTCAAAGAAGAAAAAAAAAAAACAAAGAAAAGTGTTAGGAAATGGAGTGGCTGAAAATTGCAGTTGCCTTGATTTTCATGTCTTCCATGCTAAAATGTTACACATGTCTTAGCCAAGCAGACAAAGATCTTTTCTTATAGGCTCATAATGATCTAAGGGTTGATGTTTTAGTCGGTCCACTTAAGTGGGACACAAAACTTGAGGCAGTAGCCCAAATTGGGGCATCTAAATGTCATGATATAACCAGCGGGTTCAACGGTCCATATGGAGAGAGCACGACCGGAAGTTAATTCCCAAATGCATATGCGGTGGCACGAAGCTGGGTCGTGCAAAAGAATAACTACAACTATGCGAAAAATGCATGTTATGAAGGGACTCCATGTGAAAATTACACGCAGATGGTTTGGCGTAACACCACTCCTATGTGCTAGTGCAACTTGTCGAATTCCTGTAGAAATACCCTTTTTTGTATGCGAGTATTTTCCTCCGGGTAATATTCCTGGTGAACGCCCGTATCTAGTGGCCAACTAATACCATCTAGATAAACATGTGTAGGTTTGATCATGTTTTCAGTTTTATTTTGTTACTTTGGCGAGCTACTATATCTCATATATGATGGTGTATGATTGATCATGTTAACTGATTTAATTCAAATCATTTTGGATTAGTTGATCTATGCAACTACACATTGACGAACTAACCTTTTTATTGGTTTTCGAGACATTTGTGTGTATAGCTATTTAATCTATCTATCAGATTCGTTGATGATCAATTTACCAAAGTAGAAAATGGTGATGTTAAGATCATTGTCTTAGAAGCGTACTTTCGTTATAATAATAATGTATCGTAAAACCATTACCCGAATAATGAAGTGCATTGTTTGCTTGAGGCGAAAAGAGGGGCGGGAAATCGAACGTTGCGTTCGATTCCCACATTACCAAACGAGCATAAGACAAAAAATTGACCTGCTAAACAAGTTACCCATCTTCCCCCCTTAACTCCTCCATTTTCTTTCCTCAACTTATCCCCTTATTTTCTCTCTCTTTAACCCACTGGCTTTTTCATCACGCACATCTCTACATCATCGTTCTACCATGGCCGCCATAATCAAGACATGCTAGTTCATCATCATCTTCACCGAGACAAGTGCGTCATCATCCTCTTCACCCATCGACCACCACCTCCATCGTTGCTGGATGTTTGCCGCCAGTAAGTTCACCTCTTATTATTCGCAGATCTAGGTGCATGATTCACCGGTGAAAGGGTTTAGGGTTTTCAACTTGGGTTACTTTGAACTCACTAAGGAAGTCAAGCCTAGGCTGAAATCTAAAAAGACCCAAAGTTAAAGCTTGCAGGATTTCGTCTGTGGGCTAGTATCTATTTGGGCCCAATAACCAAACACGATGAGCGGGAAATCAAATGTGGCCTCCGACTAGCGGCACCCGAAAGTTGAACCATCAGTAAACCATAAAAATTTAACTCAAGTTTAAATATGGAAATAAATATTTTATTATCGAAAGATTGCATGTTGCAACTTCCATGACTCTCATAAAACAAATAATAAACACAACAAAAATGTATCCTCCTCTGTTATCATTGCATTCTTTGTCATGATCGTCATGACTACTTCAGCTTTTGCCACTCTCAAGGTTGTGTTTTACACCAATTCCCGCTCTGCTGCGGAGGAACTCGTTCGAGGGGTCGTCGACGAGTCTCTCGCCAAGAATCCAGGCTTGGGTTGATCAGGTTATTCTTCCACGACTGCTTCGTGAGGGTATGTGCAATACTAATGTCTCGCAACACCCAGAGAACATCTCGCAGCAACTTTTTATAGCAAACATTTAGTGGACAAGTTCGCAAAAGAACTTGACAGACATCCAAATGGCTCTAGATAGTCAAACACAATGGCGTCTTGTCTACTTAATAATAAAATCTCTGATTTCTTGTAGTAACTCGTCTATTATTGTCGAATTATCATTGTGCATAAACTCCTCCGGTTGTGTTAAAATGGATTAATGGATGTGATGCATGTAATATACGTGTAATATATATCCAATATATGTGTGGTATGTATTGATTATATAAGATGTGGTATAAAGGTAACAAATAAGAATAATTTAGGCTATCATTTTCGCAATCCGATGTAATATCCAAATGGAAATAAAAGTACTACCGACTTGAAGCTTCATCAATAGTGCCACATTGTAACACAATATAATTCTTGAATACAACATTACTCCTCCGAAGAGAGTTATGTTGATTAGACCGGGTATCTTCACCTCCGAGCAAGTCATCAGTGGAGAGTCAACCATTTGAAGAAAATTATGGGCAACATAACTTCCAAAATACCCTTTGAAGGAAATACGGACTGGTTTCCGTGAAAGACTAATCATTCTGGAATCTGACCTGCTATGCATTCATTTTGACCATGCTAGAATTTATGTATGCAAGGAAAAACCTTTCCGTCCATGATCTCGTCACATTATCTGGAGCACACTCAATTGGAGTTTTTTGTTTCCCCATCTGTGAAAATTGGAGGGTTGTACCTCACATTTTTTCCAAATTTGTTAGCTCTTAACTTAAAAGAATGGAATCAAACGTTTATTTCGTTAATTCCAAAATGCGATAATCCTGAGATGGTTTCACAACTGCGGCCGATTAGCTTATGCAACGTTCTCTATAAGTGTGTTTCCAAATGTTTATCGCTGCATCTGCAGTCCCTCATGCCCCACTTGGCTGGAGAGTTTCAAAATGCTTTTATTCAGGGAAGACTTTTAGGTGATAATTGTCTTATTGCTAATGAATTACTCACGGCTATCAATAGAAAGAAAGGTGGAAAGACAGCGCTCGGGGTTCTTAAGTTGGATATGCACAAGGCATATGATCGGGTGGATTGGTCCGTTTTGACACGGGTGCTTCATGCTTATGGCTTCCCTTTGACTTGGGTTCACTGGATCCATCAGTGTGTTACTACAGTTACGTATAAAGTGTTGGTAAATGATGTTCCTTCGACTGCCTTTAAGCCGAGTTGTGGTTTGCGGCAGGGAGATCCATTGTCTCTGTTTCTCTTCATTTTGTGTATGGAGGTATTCTCTAACATGCTCCTACAAGCGGAAAAACGTAAGTTGATCAGTGGCATCAAAGTTGCCCGTAATGCTCCACCTATCTCTCATTTGTTCTTTGCAGATGATGCGTTATTGTTCTTTGAAGCCACCAACACCAAGTGTGCAAATTTGGCTGCTGTTATTTTGCAGTATTGCCAGGTTTCGGGACAGACTTTAAATCTTCAAAAGTCTTTTTTTAAGTTGTCATCAAATGCTTCACCGGCTCTGCGTAGTTAGATTTTGGAAACACTTGCTATGCCAGACGTAGCTCGTCTTGATCATTACTTGGGAATGCCCGTGGATTTTGGTGCCTCGAATACTCAGGACTTCCGGTTCTTTATTGACAAGGTTCTTCATCGGCTAGATGCATGGAGTTCGATCCCTTTCTCTCCTCCTGCGAAGCTGCTCTTAATTAATTCAATCTTGTTGGCTTTATTCGCTCATGTCAGCTCAGTTTTCAAAATACCGGTATCTATCTGCTCTAAAATTGATAGTTTGGTTACGACTTTTTGGTGGGGAAGCAGTGCCTCCAAAGGCATCCATTGGCTTCCACGTGCAAAGTTGCAGCTTCCGAAGGGACTTGGAGGTCTGGGTTTGCGTAGCGTAGGGACTGCTAACTCTGCATTGCTCATGAAAGGGGCATTCCGGGTTATTCAAAATCCCCAGCTTCTCCTATCCAAGCTACTCACCGCGAAGTATGGACAACTCCAAGGCCCTTGTACTAATCGTCATTATCCAAGGCCTAGTTCTTGGGCCTGGAGAGGTCTTTACCAAGGCTATCATGATTTGCAACAGGAATTAGCTTGGAAAGTAGGAGATGGCAGGTCCATTCTTGCTCTTTCGCCCTTTTGGTTACCGTCTCATCATACTATCAAAATCAAAGATGATGCTTCCCTTGGAGACTTCCTCCAACTACGTGTGAGCGATCTAATTGCTTCGGATAGTCATGCTTGGGATTTACCAAGGCTCAAAAGCCTATTTGAGCCTGATACTGTTCGTTGCATTTGTTCCATTGAACTTCCGCTTTCTCCAGAACGTGATTTTTGTTTCTGGAGGTATTCAAAATCTGGAGCTTTCTCGACCAAATCTGCATATGCTATGATCCGGTGTGAGGATTCGCAACAATTAGTACCGAATTCGGAACAGAAGTTCTGGAAAAAAATTTGGGCATTTGATTTGTTGCCCAAATGGAAAGTTTTTATGTGGAAGCTTGCAAATAACGTGGTGGCTGTTGTAGATAATCTTCGAAGGCGTGGGATCCAACTCTCAGAAACATGTTGTTTTTGCTTTCAAGCCGAGGAAACAGTGGATCATCTTTTTCGTGATTGTGGGTTTGTGCAGCACATTTGGCGCGTCTCGAATCTGGGTCTGCAAGTTTCCAACTCTCCTGCCCCAATCTCGAATTGGGTCATGGACTTGCTTACTTTGCTTTCTCGTTTGCAATCTCATGCCCCTCTAATCTCCTTTTGTGCAATTCTATGGTCTATTTGGTTGCACCGTAAGAATGTCATTTTCAGGGGTGAGGCCTGCAACCCTGGACTTGTGGTTGTCTCGGCTCGACGTTTGACATCAGAGGTTCTGGCAGCATCCATGGCACATGATGATCATTTCCTTCCTTTAGGCACTCCTCCACCGGGATTCCTAACTGCTTACCTTGGCAAACTACATACAGCTGGGCCGTATGACATTGTTATTCATTCCGACGGTGCGTGGGATTCTCATTCTCTTAGGGGAGCAACGGCTTGGACTGCCATTGAACCAACCGAGCAAGTCCTTCTTGGTTCTGCTTGTGAATCCGGGGTAATGGCCTCAGCTTTGCAAGCAGAGACTATGGCTCTCTATGATGGGCTTAAGTGGGCCCTCTGACATCATTTTTCATCGGTATGTATCTTTATGGATTGCTCCAATTTGGTTGGAATGATACGGGGCAACTATAGAGAGGACATTTCAGTCCTTTGGCATATTCGACATATCCAATCCGTCGCGGAATCCTTCCAGTGCTGCAACATATTCAAAGTTGATCGTGATCGTCACGGACGCCCACGACTTGGCCACTGATTGCCGTCAATGTCGTATCCTGCCCTTTTCTTTTATTAGTCTTTTGTTAGTAGTTCATTTATGTAATTTTTACCTCCGTCACACAAAAAAAAAAAAAAAAAAAACTTAAAACTTAAAACTACAAAAAAAAAAACATTTTGTGAAACCGTTTCTCTATTACCGTATGTCTGTTCATCAGAGTTTGGGCTTCTTCATCCCAAAAATTTCAGCCCAATTGTTATTCTTGTCCATCATAATAATTCGAAACGATTGAACAGCCCAAAGACAAAAAAAACCCAGCACTAGAAAAACTGAAGACCCGCCAATACTTCCAATTTCTCCCGCCCATGCAACACCAATTTCCCACATCACACTAAAACTCATCAACACGCCGTCGTTTCAATCCTTCCAACCTCAATCTCACTTCACATCCACTACCTACAAATTTCCAACTTTACCCTTCCTCAAACCCCATTATTCCCACAAAACCCCCTCCCCTCCCCCCCTCCATTTCACCATCCTCACATAGCCACCCACGTCACATAGCCACACAAACAAGGGCAACACTGTAATTTTACCACTACATCAATCACAATGGCACCCTCGTAAATAAATCCAAACTCCATACCCCTTTCCCCAACCCCTCTTCCCCACTATATATACCCCATCACCTGATAAAAAAAAAAAAACTTCATATTATTTTTCTTTTTTCTTCTTCTTCTTCACAATTTTCTCTCTCTCTAAAAAATCTCACTCAAACTCTTCCATTTTCGATGAATTTTCCCCCAATTTTCTCCCCCAAACCCTAGAAATTCATCTAATCCAACTTATTTCCCTCAATTAATCCCACCCCAAAACCAAAAACCCCATAAAAAAAAACACCCATAACCTTTATTAATAGCTTCAATCAGAAGCTTCCCCCAAACCCTAATCCTAACCCTAACCCTAGCTTTTTTCGCAATGTCTGACAAAAACGCAAATGGAAAGCAGCAGCAGCAGCAGCAGGCGCCGCCATCATCCGCAACGCCGTACCAGATCAACTTGGAAATCTTCTCGAAGAGGCTAAAGGCGTTGTACGCGAATTGGAGAGACGGAAAGGCGGACCTTTGGGGCGATGCGGATGCGTTAGCGGTTGCGACACCGCCTGCTTCGGAAGACTTACGCTACCTCAAATCTTCAGCCCTAAATATCTGGTTGTTAGGGTATGAGTTTCCGGAGACGATCATGTTGTTCACGAAGAAGCAGATTCATTTCCTGTGTAGTCAAAAGAAAGCTTCTTTGCTCGGTGTCGTAACGAATACGGCACGTGATGCGGTTGGTGTTGAGGTGGTGATGCACGTGAAGGCGAAAGCTGAGGATGGGAGTTCTCAAATGGAGGCGATTTTACGGGGTGTGAAGTCGGTACGAGAGGATGCTGTGGTTGGGTATCTTGTCAAGGAAGCTCCAGAGGGGAATTTGCTTGAGACTTGGGTGGATAGGTTGAAGCAGTGTGGGATGAGATTGAGTGATATTACGAATGGTTTGGCGGAGGTTTTCGCGGTGAAGGATGCCGGTGAGCTTACGAATATTAAAAAGGCGGCGTTTTTGTCGGCGTCTGTGATGAAGAATCATGTGGTTCCGAGGGTTGAGAAGGTGATTGATGAGGAGAAGAAGATTGCGCATTCGGCTTTAATGGAGGATACGGAGAAGGCGATTTTGGATCCTAGTAAGGCGAAAGTGAAGCTCAAGGCCGAAAATGTCGATATTTGTTACCCTCCGATTTTTCAGAGTGGTGGGCAGTTTGATTTACGGCCGAGTGCGTCTAGTAATGATGATATCTTGTATTACGATTCGTGTAGTGTGATTATTTGTGCTGTGGGTTCGAGGTATAATAGTTATTGCTCCAATGTGGCTAGGACGTTTTTGATTGACGCGAATTCGATGCAGAGTAAGGCGTATGGGGTACTTTTGAAGGCGCAGGAGGCGGCCATTGGGGCGTTAAAACCCGGGAATAAGGCGAATGGTGTTTACTTGGCGGCATTGGGTGTTGTGGAGAAGGATGCTCCTGAGTTGGTTGGGAACTTGACTAAGTCTGCTGGGACTGGGATAGGGTTAGAGTTTCGAGAGTCTGGTTCGACTTTGAATGGGAAGAATGAGAAGGTTTTGAAGCCCGGTATGGTGTTTAATGTTTCCTTGGGGTTTCAGAATATGCAGACGCAGACCAGTAACCCTAAGAGCCAGAATTTCGCCTTGTTGTTGGCTGATACTGTCATTGTTGGGGAGCGAGGGCCCGAGTGTGCTACCACTGTGAGCACTAAGGCTGTTAAGGATGTTGCTTATTCGTTTGGCGAGGAAGAGGAGGAATTGCCCAAGGTGATTGCTTGCTGCTAACTTTGTTTCGATTTTTTTTTTTCGTGTTTTGAATATATTTTGCTGTTTAGTGTTTACCTTGTTTGTTTTTAGCTCTTATAATTGTGTGCTGGTTTTGTGGAAGATATAAGCTTGATTGGTTAGGTGTTTAGCTTGAATAGTTGTGTTCGTTTTAGTTGGCCATTTGCATCTTTTTTCGTGTTGAAAGGCGAGGATGTGGTAGAAAGGAAACTTGATCAAGTTGGTGATGGGGATGAAAGTGTTATGATTTGGTTGTAGTATGAGTTTATTGTGGGAATGGAAGAGATATTTAGCTGTTGATATGTTGCTAATTCTGAGTTGTATTGCTGATGAGAAGGCGTTTGTGCGGCACTGATTTGAGCTACCTTGATATGTTGATTATGTTCATGCTGTGTAATTCTAGTGTGATATCTATTTTGTTTTCTCATGTTATGTTTTGATGATAGTTTCACTTGTTCATCTTTCTTCCTGCATAGATTTTACAGAGTGATTTTTAGAAAAATCTTTTGATAGAAGTCGGAGACTTTACTCATGATTGTCGAATTGTCTTACTTGAGGAGTTCTTGCTTTGGCTCTGTGGAGTCAAATGATAAGCCTGTTTTCTGTGCTAGTGTTGCTGCTTGTATGTTGTGAGGTTTTTTTTATACATGATTACATGAATGGTTGTGTAAGTTCCTTAGTTCCCCTAGAGCTCATACTACGCTAGCTATGGCTTTTGTCATATTTTTTTTTTTGGGGGTGATAATTTGCTATGTTTTCATGTCTGTAGCTGGTTTCTCTTTATTATCCAATCAAAACCTTTACAAGAAGTTGCTTTATTTGGCTTTTTCCCCCTGATGCCATCTTTCTGTCAAAATTGATGTTTCATACAGATTATCTCTTGTCTTGGTTTGCTGGTTGTTTTTGTTTTTGAAATTTGCAGATACAGCCTGATGGTCTTTTTTTTTTGTTTCTTCTTCTGATGCCATCTTTTTTTGTCGATAACTGAAAATTGATTTTCCTTACAGATTTCTTCTTGTCATGGTTTGCCTATTTGAGTTTTTGAACTTTATGGAGAAAGACCAAGTATTTTTTTTCCTGATGCCGTCTTTTTTTTGTTGAAATTGATGTTCTGTACAGATTTTTATTCTCTGATGCCATCTTTTGGTCGAATTTGATGTTCCCAACAGAGTTCCTATTGTCTTGGTTTGCTTAGTTTTGTTTTGGAACTTTCCAGAGAAAGACTGAGCCCGCCCCCCTTTGCGATGCATTGTCATCTTTTTTGGTGAAATAAATATGTTTGTCTTGGTTTGCTTATTTTTCTTCTGAATGCTGCAGAGAAAAGCTGAGGTTGTTGCCACCGAGGCATTCCCATCGAAGACTACTCTTAGATCAGATCATGGAGAGATCAATAGAGAAGAGCTAAGGAGGCAGCATCAAGCAGAACTGGCCCGTCAAAAGAATGAAGAAACTGCTCGGCGTCTTGCTGGTGGTGATGCTGGGGCACAAAATAATCGTTCAGTGGCGAGATCTTCAGCAGACTTGGTAGCGTACAAGAACGTGAATGATCTCCCCCCTCCAAGGGGTGAGATGATGATCCAGGTTGATCAAAGGAATGAGTCTATTCTACTGCCAATCTATGGAAGCATGGTTCCGTTCCATATTGCCATGGTGAAGACTATTAGCAGTCAGTCAGACACCAACCGCAACTGTTATGTCAGGATAATCTTCAATGTCCCAGGAACACCTTTTAGTCCACTTGATGCCAACTCTATGAAGAATCAAGGGGCTATATTTCTGAAAGAAGTGTCTTTCCGCTCCAAAGACTCCAGGCATGTGAATGAAGTGGTTGCGCAGATAAAGACACTCCGGCGTCAGGTTGCTCAGAGGGAGTCTGAAAGAGCTGAGAGGGCAACTTTGGTTACTCAGGAGAAACTGCAACTTGCTACGAACAGATCCAGACCAATAAGGTTGTCTGACCTTTGGATCCGTCCTGTTTTTGGCGGCCGAGGAAGAAAACTACCTGGTGCTTTAGAAGCTCACTCAAATGGATTCCGGTTTTCCACCTCTAGGCCAGATGAGCGTGTTGATATCTTGTTTGCTAACATTAAACACGCCTTCTTCCAGCCTGCAGAAAACGAGATGATTACCCTGCTCCATTTCCATCTTCACAATCACATAATGGTGGGAAACAAGAAAAGCAAGGATGTCCAGTTCTATGTTGAAGTCATGGAGGTGGTTCAAACCCTGGGTGGCGGAAGAAGATCTGCCTATGATCCAGATGAGATTGAGGAGGAGCAGCGGGAAAGGGATAGAAAGAACAAAATTAACATGGATTTTCAGAATTTCGTCACCAGGGTGAATGAAATATGGGGTATGCCACAATTTAAGGATTTTGACCTGGAGTTCGATATGCCTTTGAGGGAGCTTGGTTTCCATGGTGTGCCTTACAAAGCTTCAGCTTTCATTGTTCCCACTTCAAGCTGTCTTGTGGAATTGATTGAGACACCCTTCCTTGTGATCTCTTTGAGTGAGATTGAGATCGTAAACTTGGAGAGAGTTGGTTTTGGACAGAAGAATTTTGATATGACGATCATATTTAAGGATTTCAAGAAAGATGTCTTCCGAATTGACTCTGTCCCCACCACTTCTCTGGAGAGCATCAAAGAGTGGCTAGATACTACTGATATCAAGTACTATGAGAGCAGATTGAATCTGCATTGGCGTGCTATTCTCAAAACCATCACGGATGACCCACAGAAGTTTATTGCAGATGGAGGATGGGAATTCTTGAACATGGATGCAAGTGATACTGAAAGTGATGATTCACAGGAGTCTGACAAGGTTTACCAGCCATCTGATGTTGAAGCTGAATCAGAGTCGGAGGATGAGGCCTCAGACAGCGAGTCCTTGGTGGAGTCAGACGACGATGATGAGGAAGAGGAAGAAGAGGAGGAGGAAGAGGAGGAAGGAAAGACCTGGGAAGAGCTGGAGAGAGAAGCAAGCAATGCTGATAGAGAGAGAGGAGCTGAATCTGACAGCGAGGATGAGAAGCGTAAAAGGAAGATGAAGGCTAGTAGTTCCTTTGGGAGGTCTCGTGGCAGTTCCAGTGGCAGCATGCCAAAGCGCCCTAAGCACCGGTAGATGGGGTCGTATCAATGATCCTTGCCTCAGTAAGTTCATTTTTGTGGTCAGTTGTGGCGGGTACTAGTAGTCTAGTACTAGATAGGTGCGTAGCTCAGAATCTGTTCCTTTAGGTCTGGGTCCGTTTTTTGTCCCTCCCCTTCCTCGTTATGGTGCTGTGTTGAGCATGGTAGAATGCTCATCTTCCAAAATGAGAGAAAACCTTCTCATGTAAATTGTTGGATATTTGGATTTAGTTTCGTTGCAGTAAAATTATGCGTTTTTCAGTTATCGGCTTTTGGCACCCTTTTTCTGTGCACATGTATTTACCATGGCAAATAACATCTCCGATGTGTAAATCTGGGCTGAGAGGGGCGCAGTAGTATTCCCATTTAAGAACTAAGAACGTCGCTTACATCCATTGCTTTCTCCGTTATTTTCAATTGTTAAGCTTGGTTTGAATATCAGAAGAAGAATTCCTATCAAACGCCAACAAATGAATTTATTTGGTCGAATCCAAATACGTATGAGATGGTCCTTTCCGAAAAAGGAAACCACGACACTCTCATATCAAATCGAGCTAATCGAGCCACATAATGAGCTACCGTACCGGCTTACCAATCCGTCCTAAAAGCTCGGTGCCTTGTAGCCGACTATTGAGACGACTTTGACCGGTTTTAAGACCAGCTACTACTTGACCCGAATTCACTATGTATAGACCCGACTACCACTTTAAGGAGAGAGAAAATAATAAAATTAGCCCCCTCTCTGTTTTCCGGCAGAGGAAACCCCCAAATTTCATCGGTATTAAATTCAATTTACAATTACTAATTCATAACCCTAATTCTTAATCATCAAATTCTTGTTTTAAATTTTAATTGATTACTACTTTAAATTCTAAATCAATTTTTTCTGTACCTTTTATAATCGAATTAATCATACTTCAATCAACAGTTTTAAAACCCTAATTTTCTCTCTCCTACTACTACTTACTAATCTTGAATTTTCGCGCCTTTTTTCTCAATCAAAACAAAACTGAAACTGTGTGCTACTAATTCTTGAAGTTCTTTACGAAAAACCCTAATTTTGGTTTGGTGAGTGAGTTCAATTTAGGGTTTTAATTGAATTGAATAAATCCCCAATTTGAGAAATTCTGCAGAAGTTGAATTGAATTGATTTGAATTGAAATGGGGGAAAATAAAGTAAAGACAGTGTCACAAGCAATTCACAAGATACAATTAGCACTGCTTGATGGGATTAAAGATGATAATCAATTATTTGCAGCTGGTTCCTTGTTGAGTAAGTCTGATTACAACGACGTCGTAACGGAGCGTTCGATATCGAAAATTTGTGGGTACCCTTTGTGTTCTAATGCATTGCCCTTGGACCCACCTAAGAAGGGGCATTATCGCGTGTCGTTGAAGGAACATAAGGTGTATGATCTTCAGGAGACGGGTTTGTATTGTGGGTCGAATTGTTTGATTAATAGTAAGGCTTATGCTGGAAGTTTGGCGGATGAGCGAGGTGGGGTTTTGAATGCTGATAAGGTTTATGGGATTTTGAGGTTGTTTGAGAATGTTGGGGTGGTGGGTGGTGAGGGTGGGGAGGAGGAGAGTGGTGGGAAAGCGAAGGCGAAGGCGAAATTGGTGATTAAGGATAAGGAGGAGGTGAAAGGAGGGGATGTTAGTGCTGTGGAGTGGATGGGTGCGTCTAATGCCATTGAAGGGTATGTCCCACACCGTGATCGTAGGTCGAATTCTGATGAGAAAGGTGAGGACTTTTGATGTTTTTGTGTCGATTTTCGGGTTTTGTAATGTGTATGGTTTGTATATGAATGTGAATGTGTGATTGTATGTTGATCGATGATTTGTGCATTGATTGTTGTTTACTTGTTTGGGGTGTTTGTTGTATATGTTTTGCATATATTATACGGAGTAAGAAAGGTGAGGAGTTGGATGTTTTTGTTTTGATTTACGGGTTTCGTAATATGTTTGTTTGCATATGAATGTGAATGATGTTTCTAGATAATTTGTGCATTGATAGTTGTTTACTTGTTTGTGTGTTTGTTGTATATGTTTTTCGTATTATAGGGGCTGGACCGAGTAAGGATAAGAATGTGCTTCGAAATGAGGTTGATTTTGAGGTTGATGTGAAACCAAATGAGAAAAGTACGGGTGTTAAGAAGAAGGTGCAGAAAAAGGATGTAAAATCTACTCAGCTTAATGCTTCTGGCTCGTTGGAGCCTTTGCTTAGTGAGATGAACTTCACAAGTGTTATTATGATGAATGATGAATATGCTGTTTCGAAAGGGAAACCAGATGCTGGTTCCAAGCCTGCGTGTTCTAGAGGCAAAGAAGGTAATTGTGAGTCGAATTTGACTTCACTTCTGCGTGTGGTTTATACTGTTAACTAGGAAGTTTCATGTGCAATTCTGCTGTTTTGTGGCAAAAGAGTGTTTGTTGAACTATTTTGAGCTTGAATAAACAGCAGGCTCGAAGCCTAAAAAGGTCGACTCAAAGAAGGGGAAGGACTCTATCTTTGGCAGTATGGACTTTATGAGTACTATAATAACAGATGATGAATACAGTGTTTCCAAATTGCCTCCTAGTCAAGTTATGTCTGATACAGATCAGATGGCACAAGAATTTTCAAAGAATCTGGGTCTTGGTGATCCAGAGAAACGTTTTGAACATTCGAAGGATTCTGTAGGTCATTCAAAGAATATGTCCCAGGGTTCTGTGACACTAGCAGTGGATGGGTCAACAAGTGCTGGAATCAAAGGTAGAGAAGATGCTAGTTGTAGCTCTGGATATTTGAAAGATGAATCCCGTATCTCTCGTTCCAAATCCTCGCTCAGAACTTCAGGGACTCTTAGGTCTTCACGTTCTGTCACTTGGGCTGATGAGAAGCTTAATGGTTTTACAAACGGAAATCTCTGTGAGTTTGATGAATTTAAAGATACAAATGAAGTGCCTGGTACATTAGGAAGCAATGTCGTGGAGGATGAAAAGGATTCTCGAAGATTTGCATCTGCTGAAGCATGTGCAATGGCTTTAAGCCAGGCTGCAGAGGCTGTCGCATCTGGACGATCTGGTGCTACTGATGCTGGTATGCATGTATAGTTTTCTAGGGTTTATCTGTTTGAAAACCATGGCTTTTTATGTTTATACTCTTACCTCTCTGTTGTATTTTGCCACAGTTTCTGAGGCTGGGATCACAGTGCTCCCACAGCCTGAGGTAGCAAGTGGTGAGGAATGCCCTGTTGAAGATGTAGAAATGGAGGAAAGAGATACTGTGAAGTGGCCTGAGAAGCCAGACAATCTTGATTCTGACACTGGTGACTCAAATAATTCATGGTTTGACGCTCCACCAGAGGGCTTCAGCTTAGCGGTAGGTTCATACTTCACTAAGCAATTTATCATTTTTATATAATCGGTAACTGATGTTTTGATATATTTCAGTTGTCACCTTTTGCCATGATGTGGAATGCACTCTTTTCTTGGATGACATCTTCCTCATTGGCCTATATCTATGGAAGAGATGAAAGCTTCCATGAAGAATTTATGTCTGTAAATGGAAGAGAATTCCCGAGCAAAGTTGTACTTCCTGACGGTTGTTCTTCTGAAATCAAGAAAACTCTTGCTGGTTGTATTTCACGAGCCTTGCCTGGATTGATTGCTGATCTTCAGCTACCAACACCAGTATCTACTTTGGAACAAGGGCTGGTATTGATTCTAACCTTTTATCTTGTTATTCGTCATAAATAGCCCTTAGGTCGGTCTCTTAATAATCTTGCATGTACGCAGGCCTGCCTGCTGGATACAATGTCTTTTATGGATGCACTCCCTCCATTTAGAATGAGGCAATGGCAAGTAATTGCTCTCCTCTTCATTGATGCTCTCTCAGTCAGTAAGATTCCCGGATTAGCCGCACACTTGACAAGCCAGAAGGTCTTGGTATCCAGGGTGAGATCTCTTGTTCTGGTTGATATCTTCTTTGTCTGATAGCCCCGTGCCTTTTGGCTTAGACACTCAGTTGAAGGCAGTTTTCGCCTATTGTTAGGATCTGTTGATAATGGTATACCGTATACTTGATATAAAATTGAAAGATACTGTCCTCGACTTGCTTTTAATGGAGTAGTTGGGTTGGTCACTAGTATGAGTGGATTGATTAGTGAAGGGTCTAATGGGAGTAGCTTACTGATAGTAAAAGGATAAGTACAGAAGTGCATACATCTACTTCTCGGAAGTCCCAAATATGCCATCTGACCTAACCTATCGAAAAAGAAATGAAAGGTCTCAACGTGCCATGAGTGAACGAGATGATGCTGTAAGATGTGTAGTTAAAGATCAACTTGCATGCCTTTATGCTATGTGATCTGACCTTATTGACAGTCGATTTGACCCGAAAATAATATGAGACGACCCGCTTGGTCAGACCCAGAACCGAAAAGCACCCCAATCTGATGGGCCGAAACAGATTGAATCAGGGTCAGCCAGTTTGGTCTTTGGTAATGTTAAATTAGTTTAAAAACAGTATTTGCGTTCTAGCTCGAAATTAACTCAAGTCAAAACAAAGTCCATTGAAGTCCCACATCGACAATAGAAGAAACAATGAGGTTTTTTTATACTTGTAAAGTTGTAGGAGATTTGGGATAATAATCATATACTTCAGTACTGCTCCTGTACAGCCTTTATAGGGGCATTCTTTTTCGCCTTAATATTTTCAAATAGGTTGTTTTAGGTTAGACCGTTACATGATAAGTTACAATTAGACTGGGTGAGGGTCGGAAGGTTTGAGGCCGGCTCTTAGTTTTGCAAGTGTTCACACCCCAAACCCCTAATGCCTCATCTTGTCTAAGGTAACTTATCGTAGGGCAGTCTTACAAAAAGCTTGCTCATTGGTCTAAGATATTAGTGTTGCCTAATGCTTACTTTTCCTTCCTTTCTGAACCAACCTCCCTTTGTCCTCTTTTGCCACTTGGTCCCTGCTATATATATTTCACTTTTCCAGACAATGGATTCTGGCCTTCCAGTTATTGTGTATTATTCCACAAAACCTCCACTCATGTTTTTTTTTCTGGGTTGTTAGTGTACCGTTTTCTACAATACTATCCCCCGCACTTGGCGTGTAGTCACCCATTGACCTATCAGACAGAAACATTTTTTAAATCGGTCCTGTGTTTAAGAATAGATGCATTGTGATAGGAGAGTCAGTTCACTTGGACATATATATTGAGATCCTTTCGATGTGCCAGAAACAAGTTGGGAACACGATAATAAAGGGTTTCACGGTTGAGTTAGAACTTGCAACCGGACGAGTCTTACTGTACAAATCTAATTGAGAATTGGGTTTTTGGGGCTAGTTTTGTCTAGAAGCAAGTTTATGAAGGTATACAGTATGTCAGTATGTGCAGTTCATAATGTATCTCTTGATTTCAGGGGGGTGTTTCAGTCCGAAACGCTATTGCATATTATGTTTTTACATTGGGTGTCCGCACATATGCATATTTATGTATGATCTAGCCATGAAAGTCTGATTCTTCGTAGCTGCAAACTAGCATCGGACATTGTTGAAACAATCATTCTCCATCAGAAAGCGTAACCTATTTAAAATGGCTTAATGTTAGTCTAATTGATCTGTTACTGTCATTAAACTTGTTTGCTCCGTCTCTGCCGACCTTATTGTAGCCATTTGAGGTGGTAAAAGCGTTAAGCATCATTAAGTACTTCCTAAGTTCCTAGTTCAGCGCATCGGTATAAGACCTTTGATTTCGTATAACGCTGGACATGCTTCGTTATGAATGTTATTGGTTGTCTTCTTCACAGGTCTTGAATAGTGCTCAGGTTAGTGCCGAAGAGTATGAGATTATGAAAGATATGGTGATTCCATTGGGCCGTGTGCCACAGTTCTCTATGCAGAATGGTGGTTGATGACTATATCCTCGAGCAGCTTTGACATGTATGTCCACTACTACCTGCTTAGGGTTGCTTGCAACTGTGGTCTTCTCTCGTATACATTTCTCTCATCTCAAAAACAAAGAAGATATGAAAAAAGAATAACAAGTAGTCCCGAAAAATCTCCTCTGAGTAGTTCAAAATTGCTTTTCATTTCTGCTCTTTAGTTTTTTTTATCCAAGGAGTTAGATCTACATGTGAACTACTCGTATAAAGCAAGAACTATTACTGCAAGAGTGCAAGCTGCAATATTGCGCAAGTTTTGTGGCATTATCTTTTCCTTTGTGTATAGTGATACATTTTGCTTACTATGAAGCAGAAGATGCTGGAATCACTGGTGTTAGTGATTTACGTTAAATTTAGCGGTAGAGTAAAGAAATAACGGGAGTTGATTTTTACGCTCTCATTTTAAGACCGCAAATCCGAGTGCCTCTCACAAAGAGTGCAATATTGAAATGCGGGCGTGTGAAAATCATCTCCTGCTTATTTACTTTGATGGGATTGTTCAGAACCAGCAAGGACATCATCTGTGGCCTGAAAAATTTGTAGCACTGGTATCTGATCACCTTGTCTTCATAACACTAACTGTGCACTTCATTGAATTGCTTTGAATTCTAAATCTGAAGAGATGAAACTTGCCCACTGAAAAATATGAGGTGCAGGGTAAAAGACCCAGAAAACTGCACTGCTGATGCCTGATGCTGCAGTTACTTACTGGGGTAGCGTCAGCACCAGCATCAGTGTAAAATAATAGTAGAATCCAATTATATGGAAGATAAGGAAGGTGTTGGTTTTGTATTGTTGCATTCATTTTTATTAGACATTTTCAAGTCAATTGTATTGTTGAAGATACCCTCGCTTCCAACAGACATGACAGCATATTTCTCTATCTCTTTCTCTGTGTTTGTTGATCTCATTATTTCTTTGTTTATTTTCTTCCGTCTGTCTTATCCATAATTTGCCGTCTGTGTAAATTTCTGGTTTTCATCTCATTTTACTAGACTTTTAATGAGAAATGTACTGTTTTCTTGTCGATTTATCGCTTGTACAAATCTCGGGATTTAAATTTAACCGTGGATTTACTTGGTATTTAGTCGGATATAGTGTCACTTGGAAGGGGGTTTCATTGATGTGTTTTGTTCATGCTGACGAATGGAGTAGGAGTTGAGTCTTTATGATCGTAATTTGTTGGAACAAGTTCCAAAGTTGGCTTTGTTAATTAGGTAGTGCGGATTTTCTATTCCACCTCATATACTCTCGTATAGTCTTTGGCATCAATGTGGGATCTTGTCTGTGGGTTGAAACAAAGTGAATCAAACATTAGTCGTATAGATTATACTATATAGTCGTAGTAAATTATCTTGGTTTTATTCAGGTGTCCTTTTCATTTTGAAGAAATTGGAATAGATTAGACGCAACTGGAATATTCGAGGACATGTCTTTGGTCCGGCCAAAGCTGTTGGCTGCTTCTTTTTGACGTTTTTTTTGTATTTTCACTCTAAATTCAACACTTTATCAATTTGGTTGAAGTGCTTGCATTTCCAATACCGGATACAAACACAAAGTTTCACGTCAATTTAAGAACAAATATTTTTGTCGAGGTTCCCTATCTATAAGAGATCAATCTGGTGGTCGATTGTTCATCTCATAATTTGAGGGTCAACTGCTGTCAAGTGTATAATATGCGATCATTGAACTTTGGCCTCAAAGACATCATGCTAAGATTGTCTCATCGACCTTGGATTGGGGTAAAACCGGACTTTTGAACCTATATATACTTTGTCCGATAACGGGTTGAGTGTAGACTTTTGAACCGAAATAAAGTGAAAATAGGAAAAGAAATGAGAAGATATCCTAAATGGAAATCATAGATTCATAGTAGCACTCATATTCCACACTAAAGTTGATAAAGTCATGAGAATAATAATTATGCATATCACAATCTTATGTGATGTTTTTGAGTACTTTAATCACTAGAAAGCTCATGCAAAATCATTACTAACACACTTACCCTGTCCCCCCCACCCCTAGTTAAGATTGCATGCGAGCAGCGCGATTTTAGTCTCTAAACATCAAATGCAATGTAAAAAATTATATGTAAGTTTTGTTATAGATTTCGATCTCCTTTTGTACTCCATTTAGCCAACATGTAGAAAGTTAATCTCCGGCAATGTGTAGAGGAAAAAACAAGTCAAATGTCGAATTTACAATGGTCGACTTTTCGATTGGTTACTTTTGATGCATTTTATATTGTAGATAATCTAGTGAATTGAGCGAATTTAAGATTTGAAATTCAGGGTTGCGAAATAATAAGCGGAGCTCTAAAGTGCTCAAATTGACTTAGCAATTCTCCCACCCTAATTTAGGTTATACGAGTGATGTTGAAAGAGAAAGAGTATTAGGTTGTGGTTCGGCTGCAACTACTTGCTTGCCATTGAGTGCCGTACATAAAATGACACAACTCTTATAGTGAACGACACCTCAAAGAAAAGAGGCGAGAGATGATGTAGGGGAGGGGGAGACGGGAGTATGAATTTATGATAGACCGATATGTTACTCATTGCACATCATAGTGACTTAGTGACTATGTGCGCGTAAGAAGACAAAGAGAAATGAGTTTTATACCTATTAAATTGCGGTTGAATAGCAAAGTATACCCGTATAGGTACTGCTCTAGATGAGGCGAGACGTGTTCTCTTTATACCGAATCAATTTTGTCTTTGAATATCAAAAAGAAAAAAAATCGAGTATAGATAGATATAATACTTGCTAAATAAACTAATATGTGATGAGTTGCGTTTCTTTTTATTATTACATAATAATATTTTGCATATCTAATTTATTTATTTTAGAGATTTCATGGAGATGAGAAAGTGGGTGCCCATCAGAATTGTCATTCATCATGGCGCCAAACTTTTGCCATCCACACACTAAAAACTCCCCACTGACTTTCCAATTTAATTATTACCATCACTCACCAGTCATCACATTAAAAATTTAAATAACTTTTTCGTAACAAATAAAAAAAAATTCAAAAAATGAAATTCAAAAAGTTTGAACGGTCAAGAAATTAAAACATTTCTAACTACTACTCTAGCTCTACTATATCACATGACACATACACATTGACACCTAACTCATGACCATCAAACATTCAAACCAATAATTTATTTATAACTTGTTAATTACTACGTGATTACACATAGTAAATGACAACATTTGCAATTTTATAATCTCATTTCATATAATCAAGAGTAGATTAACCAAATACTACTATTATCTAGTTACTACTTTACTAAACTTATCGCGGACTGACGCAATACCATTTCCCTCGTAACATACACCACTTATAGACAAGTTTAATATTATCTTAGGTTTTGCCTCTTAGTGGTTAGATCAACAATTCAACATAACGAGTCGATATTTACAATTAGATTGTTTAGCAAAAAAAATTACGAATCGAGTAAGTTTCAAAGAAGCTAAGAAAGTCCATGTTATCATATGATAATCAAACGCTTCTAACCGATTTCCCACAATTTTGGCACAAAAATTACCAATTTCTAAGGAAGTGACACGCACTTACCATAGGTACTGAGTCCTCGTGTTATCCAAACAAGCACTAATATATTATCGTTTTAAGTTTGTTTTTGATGGCATGTATTCGAGAGCTATTTCGAATTCGACTATTTAAATACGCAATCGCTTTTCACTATCAAGAGTTCTAGACACAAGTACTATAAGACACATTAGCTCCTCGTTTATGTACGCGATTCCAACCTCTTGGTCGTTTATGTGACCAGCACAAAAAAAAAAAAAAAAAAAAAAACAGTCGGACAAGTTTTCTCTCTTTCTCTCTCCTTTTTTTTCTTTTGTGTGTCTCTCGTACAGAGATCCAATATCCCTCTTGTTCTTGTTCTTGTTCTTGTTCTTCCCCTTCTCTTTCTCTCTCCTCTTTGATCCCTTTTAATCCCCACTTCTTCTCCATTTAATCGCCGTTTCTGACCCTTGTGTCTTCCAGATTACGCCTCAAAATTGGGTAATTTCTATCATCTATTTTGCTGTCTTTTGTCGACATTTTTTTGCTGTTTAATTATTTTTTTTGTTGATATTCATGTCTCATTTTTTTAGGGTTTGTTCGTTTATTTGGGATCTAGCTAATTCAATAATTTTTGCTGATTTTATGTTTTTTTTTTTGAGCTGGTTGATTAATTTATGTGCTTCCATAATTTTTTTTTCTAATTTAATTTTAATTTTGATTAGAGCTCATATTTGAAAAAGGGTGTAATTTTAACAATTTTTCGTGTGATTTTTGATGTGGGTTTTGTATATTTTACTAAGTACAGCGAAGAATTAGTGCAAAGTTTCAATCTTTATATTTTTTAAATGTTGAATTTGAAGTTTTTGTGACTTTTTTTTTATTGTGTACATGAATAATAATTGGATTAATCTTTTGTTTCAGCTGATGGTAATTTTTTTTGAGAGGGAGTGTGGGACATTAGTGGTAAAAAATGGAGTAATTTTTTTGTGATTAAAAACTAATTAATTTGGGGGTGTTTACTTAGCTTAATGCTGATAAGTGATAAATAGTTAACCCTTGTGTGGAAATTTGGTTTCATGTTATAATTGATGTAAAGATTTATTCTTGTTTGAATTTGATATGAAAGTATTAGAAATTGATTGAGCTTATAGTATACACTTCTAAATGTCAATCATTCATATTTATGTGATTAATTTGCTTTTAGGTTTGGTGTAGTTTTGATCATTTGCTCATTATGTATAAAGATATCGAAAAGTAATTATTGTTCTGATTATGAATTTTTGGTCCCTTTGGTTATAGTGAATGAATGAGTGATTTGAGTTAGAAGAGAACATTTAGCAAATGGCTTCCGTAGGGGTGGCGCCTACGTCGGGTTTAAGGGAATCTACTGGCCATGCGGTGGATGGGCTTCGTGATGAATTGAACGAAATGAGGATTAGGGACGATAAGGTGAATGATGTTCGATTTTTTAGCATTTGGTTATGTTATTCGCTACCCTTGTAGTCGTGTGAACATTTGTTGTTGGCTGTCAGCTATTGACAAGCTATCATGATCTTCAGGATATGGAACCGGCAGTTGTTGATGGTAATGGTACGGAAACTGGACATATAATTGTGACTACAATCGGTGGTAGGAACGGCCAGCCAAAGCAGGTAGAATGCCAAGCTACAATGCCAATAGGTTTACTGTTGCATCAATCAAATTCAAAGAGGGGGTATTAATAGCTTTTTATCGACATAATTTCAGACTATTAGCTACATGGCAGAGCGTGTTGTTGGACATGGATCTTTCGGGGTTGTGTTTCAGGTAATTCTTCGTGTCCTAATTACTGAGGGGACACCGTTTGTTGAAGTTTTAATTGGTATTTTGGTTGCTAATTGCTGCTGATATATTTGTTTAGGCCAAATGCTTAGAAACTGGAGAAACTGTGGCCATAAAGAAGGTCCTCCAGGACAAAAGGTACAAAAATCGTGAGCTGCAGACAATGCGCCTTCTTGATCACCCAAATGTTGTCTCCTTGAAACATTGTTTCTTCTCAACAACGGAAAAGGATGAACTCTACCTCAATTTGGTGCTTGAATACGTCCCTGAAACCGTCCATCGAGTAATTAAGCATTACAATAAGATGAACCAGAGGATGCCTCTGATTTACGTGAAATTGTATACTTACCAGGTATCAAGCTTCGGCATCATTTACCCTAATCTCCTCACACTGCTGCTTGTTCTTTTATTTCTCTTTACTTTCCCATTTTTCAAGATTCAAGAGTATATCAGGGACTAACTATTGCAATAATTTCTTCTGATCAAATACAGATTTTTAGAGCTTTGTCATACATCCATCGCTCCATTGGCGTTTGTCACCGTGATATAAAGCCTCAGAATCTCCTGGTGAGTTTGAAACCTAGTAATAGGGAGTATATTTTTGTCAAGTTGATTTGAGGTGCTCCTTGTTATTAACTGCTGTGGATTACGGCCCTGTTGGGTATATCTGTGACTATGACTCCTAGGTATTTCTTAGAATCTCTCTCCATTGGTCAAATACGGTGGTGGTGCTCTTGCATGTCTCTGGGGGGCTTGACAGTACTTAAAAAAAAATCTCTAGATAGTTTGTAATCAGTTTATATTACTATAGCCTGAACCGCATATCACTAGTTTAATACTTCATTTTGTACTCTCAAAAGCCAAAACTTACCTTACTGGTAAATTTATGCAGGTAAATCCTCATACCCACCAGTTGAAACTTTGTGACTTCGGAAGTGCTAAAGTCTTGGTACGTTGAGTTGCTGCATTCAGCTCTTGTTAAACTGTAAAGTCTTGAGATCTATGGGCCACCTTTCACGTGTTGACCTTCGACAACTCGTAATTTCCTACTCTTCAGGTTAAAGGCGAGCCCAATATATCTTATATCTGCTCTAGATACTACAGAGCACCAGAGCTAATATTTGGAGCGACAGAGTACACAACAGCTATTGATGTCTGGTCTGCTGGCTGCGTTCTCGCAGAATTACTTCTAGGGCAGGTAGCTTTCTGTCTAAGGAGCATCCCCTTCCACACGTGTTGGTCCCTGTCTGTGTATAACTTAAAGTTTACACTAATGCGTCATTTGTTTCTTTCAGCCGCTCTTTCCTGGCGAGAGTGGAGTCGATCAGCTTGTTGAGATAATAAAGGTAAAAGAACTTCCCTTTTGTTTTTTAGATAGGGCTGCATGCCTGCATCCATGCCATATCAGCAATTATGTGAAAGTGTTAAGTTGCACAGTTGCACAATTGGACCTCTCGCTTGTTAGGCGAACATTTATAGCTTGTTTTTCAGGGTTACTGTTGAACAGGCCTTGAAGCTAGGATTTGTGTTCTAAAATTCTTATCATACATAAATTCAAACTTTTCAGCATTTGGTTTAAATATTGAGAATTTGGCTGGTAGGGGGAAGGGTACTGAGATCTTTAAGAAGTTTATAAGAATAAAGTCCATCTCTGGTACGATTTTCTTTTTTTTGAGGGATTTCTTAAAGTTAGGTTCCACCGTTCGACAAATGAACAACCTTCTGAAAGATTTCTTTGTGAAGTTGTCACCTGGGCTCTGGACAGTGTTTCAAGTTTCCATCGTGCCAGTCTTGTGTTTTAGGAGTGCCAGGTGGGGCAAGCTGTGGCTATTTTGGGTTGAGGAATGGTGTCATATATTGACTATTCCTTCTGATTGGGCCGTTGTCTGTCGCTTCCTGCTTCTCTTCCATTAAGCTTTTTCTTTGCAGTTTGTTGACAATGCTGGTCATTGCTTTTCAGGTGTTGGGTACGCCAACAAGAGAGGAAATCAAATGCATGAACCCTAACTACACAGAGTTCAAGTTTCCACAAATTAAAGCTCATCCATGGCACAAGGTAAATTTCAAGAGCAAGAATTGAATGGTTTATCCTCATATTCTCTTAAGTCTTGTGCATAGATAATCTTGTTTGCTGTGTGTCAGATATTTCACAAACGCATGCCTCCAGAGGCTGTTGATTTGGTTTCAAGGCTACTACAGTATTCTCCTAACTTGCGGTGTGCAGCTGTAAGTTGTCAAATGCCGACCTTAGTTTATTTAATATACTGTTGAACTGTGCAGCCTGTCTCTCTTAATAACAGACTGTTTTGGGCTGGCCATGCTATGCTGTTCTATGCTAAATGTTATTCTAAAGATTTTTTTTTTTGGCAAAATGAAGAACTTAACTGATGCTGTAGTACTGTGGATGCTTTTATCATTTGTTTGATCACCAAATCAGTGCTTCTGTGAAAATATATCTTTAGTGCTGTTGTATATATAATTTGGTTGCTGTCCTTGCGGAGTAATCCCGGATCATATGTTACTGAATTTGTTATTGATGTAATTTGAAAATTCTGACATTCTTATTTTTGATTCAAATTTCAGTTGGATGCCTTAACTCATCCCTTTTTTGACGAGCTAAGAGATCCAAGTACCCGCCTGCCAAATGGTCGATTCCTTCCACCACTACTTAACTTCAAGCCTCATGGTACGTGTTTTTGAAAGCTAAAGTATCTGACTCTGCTATTACTCATGCTTACAAATCATGCTAAGCTTGAACCAATGAACTGACTACAATTTGTACCTCATATGTAGAATTGAAGGGAGTTCCTGCTGAAAACCTCGTCAGATTGATTCCTGAACACGCGAGAAAGCAGTGTCCATTCCTTGGATTGTAAAATCATGTACGATGAAATCATGAAGAAGAAGAGTGAATGATCATATTGTGGAAGATGTTTATTAAGCTATGAGTATCCGTCTCGATTTCTATTCAACATATATGCTGGTGCACACATCAGTCGTATCATCTATTTATCTTGTTTATGTTGTAAAAGCAGCTTTTAGGGCAAAATGAACAACTAGCAAGTCCCGAATGTGGGTTTCCCCTGTCACATTGGTTCTATATATCTAACTGGTTGTAAGTTGTAACTCCTCACAGAAAGGATCGGCCGAGCTTAATCAGAAGTGATCTGTTTGTTGTGAAGTCTTTTTACTGTCTTCTATCGTCCACCTCCCAGATTCGCGATGTTTGGTTCTGTACAACCTCCCTTGTTTTCACTTCTGCGAAACCAGCATCAAGAATGTTTTTTCTTTTTTTGTGTGTCGAGTGTTGGTTGCCTACTTGTCTTCCACGAGGAAAACCCGAAGGAAAGAGCTTAATTACCTGACCAGTGACCAGTTAACGGTGTTCGTCTATGGACTTACGAGACACAATGATTCAAGTCATCTGAACTCGGACCCAATAGTCGATACTCGATACAATCACTTGCGCACCATAAGCCACACAATATCCAAATTTTACGTCTCACAATCAAATTATTCACCCGAGGTCAAAACAACTCGGTAAAATAACCCACAATAACCCAACTCGATACAAAAACCGCACCAAACCCGACTCAATCCGACCCACATTGACCACTCGAAACCAACAATAACCCAACTCGATACAAAAACCGTACCAAATCCGACTCGTCCCGACACACATTAACCACCCTAAACCGACCCGACCCGCTCGATCGTAAAAAGTTCCGACAGTGGCAACAAATAACTGCCGGAAAGCCGAAAGCTGGAGCGATCGAGAGGAAAATGACAGTAGGGAAATATTACTGCGATTACTGCGACAAGGAATTCCAAGACACAGCAGCAGCAAGGAAGCGTCATCTACAAGGTATTCAACATTTGCGTAACCGTAAGCTCTGGTACGACTCTCTTTCTTTCTCCTCAGGTAATTCTAATTTTTTCCCCCTTTTCATTCTTAAAAACCCTAAATTTTCCCTCCAATTTTTGTTATTTCTTACAATTTTTCGCGCAATTTGGTTTGTTGGAAATGCAGAACCTAATCAGCTCAATGTTGGCGCGCAAACCTTCAAAAATGGGGTTTGTAACCGCTTTGTTACAACGGTAATTCTCTTTTTATGTTGTTTTTTGTTGGATTTTTGTTCAAAGTTGATATCTTTTTCAATGTTTTGGTAGTATTTGAGTTTATTTTTGGTTCAATTGGTTATTGGTAGTAATAATTTCGCAATTTCAAGAGCAAAGTCTCGTATAAGACGGTCTCACGATAAATTATTGGTGTATTGCACATAAGAGTAATGTTTGGTATGTTCTCAAAGGTTGTAGAATCGCCTTGTCGGGTTGTGGATATCGAGTTTTGAACAATAATTATGTGGTTGTCCTGTCTTGTTTGCACCTTCCTAGCCATTTTGCATTAGATAAGGGTTTTGGATTTTGGTCGAATTATCGGGGTGGGGTGATTTGAATAAGAATTTGAAGTGACTGAGCAAATGTAGAAGCCTTTTGTGTAGATTCAACTATTGTTATTCATGCGAGGATGAAGAACTAGCCGATTAATACTCATGATGCTACTATGTTTCCATTGTTTCGGGTAGTTTCTGTTCTTCTACCACTTATGTTGAAGTTCTCGAAATAACTTTTAAGAACTCTGCTTTGGTTGGGGTTTCAGTGTTCTACTAGTGTTTACTACAGATTCTTTTGACGCTTGGAAAAGGAAATATGTTGGTGGCGGATATTCATCATCTTAGTTACAGTTCAAGGACGATGCTTATGCTCCTTGTCTTTGAACATTTCGAACAGAATATTGACATTGGCTTTAAATGTTTGTATTTCCTTTATTAGTGCATCCATTGACAGCAATTTGGGTTTCTTTTTTAGGGTTCTTGTCCATATGGAAGCTCTTGTAAATATCATCATCCCACTCTCAATTTGCAAGATTCAACCATTCAAGGACCATCTGGTAAGTCCTTTCTCACCCTCTTCTTTGTGAAGGGTAGACAAGTTATAATTTCAATTTTATTCCGAAGAGGAAATCGTTGACTATGTACAGTCGAATGTTTATTCCCCCGCCACTCTCCAAATTTCTCTGCTTTGCAGTTTGCATCCTTCCCCCAAAACGTTGTTGAGGTGGCATAAATTTGGAAGTCTTTGTTATTGTATGATCAGATAGGCCTGTACATCCAACTTATCTCCTATTTATAAGAAATGTTCATAATCTAAGCACAAGTAACCCAAGTTCTGAATTAATTAGAAGTTTAGGACACTTAAAGCTCAGAATAAGAGGGTTACACAAATTTTAAGTGAAGAGAACATAGCCTGGTATCCATGTAAATGTGCACTTATCATCTTAGGGTGAAATGGTGAATAATGGTTTAGTCCGAAGTTAGAGTGGCAGAAGTTGGACTCTTAAGTAATACTAATTGGTTTTACTTACTGAATTACTGATTAGCTGGGGTAAATTTCTTAGAAGATCAGTTAATGTTTTTATTAATTTGTAAAAGTGGCTAGTTTTATTATATAAATCCACACAGGCCCTCACTGCCTCGGGCTATTAGGCAATGACATACAGCTTAAAAACATAACAGTTGATTGTAAGGTTGCTATAACTATTTCATGACTATGTTGAACTTTTTTTTTATCTGCTGATGAATTGAGCTAGGGCTCTCCATCCTCTTCAACTTCGATTTAAATTTTTTAAAGGTACTCGCAATGTCCAGGTTCCTCCATTTAAAGTAGTATATCTGTGAATGTCACTGTGTAGTAGTAACCTGAACTGATTTTTATTCTACAGCTGGAAATTTATATAATTCTGTGCTATAATCTCAGCTGTTAATTTCAGGTGTTTTAGTTGTATTAGTCTTCTAATCCTACAACCAAAAAATGCTTCAATTGTAACAATTTTTCTAATCTTATAACCAAAAAATGATTGACACTGACAGGATTTGCTGGCAACTTCCAAGTACCAGTAGGGGCCTCCTTGCAAGGTATGTGCATGATCTATGGTGGTGGGCTGGTAGCTCTGAGTTATCTTTTTTTTTTTTTTTTTTTGGTGAGAATGGTAGATAATATAGCTCTGTGAGGTTGCCTGATATCCAGTTTCAACAAAGTAATGGTAATGATCCCAAACTGGGCTGGTCCTTTCAAAACAACCGTCATGCGCATTTGGATTTTACAGTATAAGTTTTCAAAAAAAATTGGATGGTAAAGTAATATTATTGTGATGAAGTTAGTAAAGCTGGTTCAGATTTTTATACAACTCTCGTCTGTTTCTTTTTCGCACCTTCTCTCCACAATTTCTGTATTATACCATTGTCCAACCCTCTCCACGCCTCTTTCCATGAGACACTGTGTCTGTCCTCTCCCCACCACGCCTCAACACAGCTCAAAACCCCCTCCACCCACCATCTGGCCCATCGCTCATTCGTCAGTCGTCCACCTCCGCAGGCCGCAGCCCTTAATCCGTGTGTTTGCCGTCAGTCACTATGTGAGCCATTGCTAATGCTGCTCATCACCTCACTACCATCATAACAATTTCCTACTATAAAACCTGAAACCCAACTCAATTGAACTGATTGATACAACTGAATTGGGGGTTAGGGTTGTGCATTAGAGATTGGGCTGGGAAGCTGGCAATAGTGAGCCGAAGTTGTTGGAGATGAGATGAGTTTTGGAGGGTATGTCATGGGGAAGATAGAGTGAGAGGATGGAGGGAGGCTTCGATGGGCTGGATTGGGAAAGGTTGGCTTAAGCATACGTGGTTGGCTGGATTGGGGAAGGTTGGCTCTAGCATACTTGATTGGCTTGGCTGGACTGGACTAGGGAAGATGGAAGGCTGAGGTGGTGGGTGGCAGGGGTTGGGAAGGGCCTATATGGCATGGTGGTTGCTGGATTCACCTCATTGATCTAGTAATCAGACTCAACCTAATTTTAGTCACTAAATCGAACTGCGTTAGGATCTCATCCAAAACTTTTGAGAATAATCGACCTCGGATTTATGTTATATAACGCCCTAGAAAAGCAAAAACTGAGGTACAATATACAATTTTGTTGAATTTTTCTTACACCTTTCTGAGTTTTCAGCACTGTTCTAACTCAATATTAAGGTTTAGGAATCTTTTTACTGTTTATCTACGTATTTGTATTTATATAATACGTCATATGGTTGCAGGTCAAGCAGCTAGTCAAAGTTTTGGGATGTCATTGGGTAACCTTCCTCCGTCTCTGATGCCGCCTCCTGAAGGTGGATATCCATCACTTCCGTTTGTTGATTGGGGATGAGCTCGTGCTTTGGTAATTGCCTCATTTACACTAACTTTTTATCAACAGTGTGATGTTTATGAATCCCTTTATGCCTGATATTCTTTCTTTTGGCACACTGCTTTGTGGTATACTGGTATTAGACAACTGATAAGAATTAAGTACAAGTAGGGGCTGGGCTTAACCAACTCATGAAATTGAGGACCTCAAGAAACATAATAGTGGGTGTTTTGAGATGCATAACATCTCCCAATTTTTGTACCACTTGATTTGTGCATTGAGGGTGAATGTGAAGCTATCCATACATTTTTCTGCTGAGTGCTATCTACTTAGCCATTTGATACTATAATGATTTTAGAATAGTGTTTTGAGATTTTCAGTGAAATCTATGTTTACAGCTTTGTCCTATATGAATACTGTTTACACATAATATCTCCTATGAAGCTCTTATGTGCATATGGATATTTTTTTTGTTTCTCTTTGGGTGGGTGGGTGGGTGCGGGGTTGAGATGTGTGTGATCTTGCTCCTGGACCCTTGCTTGGGTTGAGTTGATTGTGTTGCTGCTTCACACAAAATAATAGGCATTGTCTGTATGTCAGTTATTTAGATACTTCTAATCCAAGCTGAAACTCATTTCCTGTCGGCTTGGAATGATGCAGTTTCGATTATTCTAGCCAGTCGGGTACTGTAGAAGTAAGTCACACCAGCTAGTGACTGAACATGTTTGTAACCTTTTGCTTCGCCTCCTACCCCTCATTGCAAGCGCTCCAATTTTCTAGGTTAAAATCAAAGTAAGGACCTGAAGCCAGCAACACCTTTGCGAAAGTCCTGGAATGGTTTGTTAAATTCGTGGTGAAAGATAGCACCATAAATTAACCCATTGTCGGTCTATGAATTCGAATGTCTCCGAGCATGGTGATATTGCTAATCTCTCAATATGTGTACCCGACAGCCGTTAACTGTACTTCATTTGATAACCATGACATGTTTCTGATGTGGATTAGATGTTTTGGAATTTGGACTCTCTGTTCAGTGTTATAGTGGGCGTGTGAAAACGACTGATTACAATGCTTTCACATGTAGCAAACAGTTAAAATGAGAAAACCCTTTTGCAGATGTTTAAGACGTCAGTTAGAAGTAAGCCCTATCAAGCATGAAAGCAGAGGAGAGCTGTTCCAATAGGATGGGAGGTAAAAGAAAGAAGCAAGAGCGCCATTGTACGGTAAATAGATACTTGTTTGGCTCCTTTCCTCTTTTCTTGAGTGATTCTCATGTCGTAAATCTCCCGTCTCAATTCTCTAGAAACCCTGGAAGAAACCTATAATACAGTACATGTTCTAGCAAGGTCGCAGGAGATCCAAATATAGTGTTGTTATGGTAGGTTGGGGACGTTTAGGTTTTGTAGCCATTGAAGAGCAGCTCTTAGCATATCCAATTGCAGCTGTAGAACTGTCCAGTGAGTCGTGGAACTATCCTTAGACTTCTCTGTACATTGGTACGACATGCCCGAAACTTTTTTCGTATGAAAAATCTGTTCATTGCTAATTTCTAACGTTCGATGTTAAGGATTTCCCTTCATGCGTTTTATGTTGTAATTGTTTTGTCAACCCATCCATCATGTAAGAGCACAGTGCATGTCCACTACAGATTCTGTGACCAACTTGTGACAGGATTGTTCCTATCTTTTCAAGTTGATTCGGAAGTCATTAGGTTTTGCTATTCTCATCACCCGTAATTCCGTAAGGATGAGTTAGGTTGGTTCAAACCTTATTAGAATCGTGGTAGAATGCTAATGATGTTTTTGTAGACTATTATGATTTTTTGTTTTTTTTTCAGGGTTTCTAACGTGTGCCCAATGGACGCATGTTAATAGTCTATTTATTTCCTTGAATAACTCACTTGAAAAAAACAAAGCATGATCTCGTCGATTAAATGAGAAGACAATCACTTATTTAAGGAAATAAGTAGACTATTAACATATATACCTATTGGACACACCTTAGAAAAACCGTTTTCTTTTTTTTTAACAAGAGCATATTATTGAGGATCAAGGTTGGCCTAATGGTTAGGAACTCAACCTGCTTGCGGGTTGTCCCGGGTTCAAATTCTCATACCCCCACCCCGCAACATTAGCTGCTCCTTTGTAAAAAAAAAAAACAAGAGCATATTATTTAGGCCAATAATGGGTGAATAGTGCAAATCATAGTTGGAGGCGGCGCCGAATTCCAACCGTTTGTGGAAGTTAAAAATGTAAATGTGTGGGTGTGATATGTCAACCCCACTTCACTTAGAGTTGTGACACTAATTTTGTGGTTAATAGCTGCTCTTCAACAACATTTATCTATTTTTGGTACATTTCTCCCACTTTCATGGATCACTTGAACAACCTTTTTTTATAACCAAGCAAAGCTATTGGTTAGGAGACATAAATGCCCTTCGGTGGGTTTTTGACGGTTTAAGGAGTCATATACTAATACTTTGGTGTACTCCAAATGGAATCTAATTATAATGAAAGTTACTTCCTGGTTAGACATTTATCCCTTAACTTGAAGATCAGAAGTTCGATTTATCGTTAAGGGAAATTTACCCTTATGGTTGATGTTCCATGAACTCAAATGTCTCCAATTATAATGAAAGGTGCTTTGTGGTTAGACGTTTATCCCTTAACTTAAAGATCAGAAGTTCGATTCGATAAGTGAAATATACCCCTTATGATTGATGTTCCATGAACTCTACAATACCCCGGAAGAGATGTGTGGTATATACTTGTGTAGTTATGTCCCAATCTTGAGATAATGGTTTAACAGTCCTAGACTACATAGTGCTCGTCAATTACAATGGAAGGTCGACATGTGGTAAGCGTAAGCATTTTTCATAACTTGAAGATCATAAGTTCGATTTATCACTAAATGAAATTTAGCTCTTATTAGCAGACGGTCCATAAATTGTGCATTATTCCCAAAAGGTGTTAGACAAATCCTTTTACTCCTAATATACAACTTATGGGGAAGAAACTATAACATTAACAAGAACCAACTTCAACAGCTTGTCATTACACAAGCTGCATTAAGTTTTCGGCACACTTATGGTTATTAATAACATGTAACCTTAGATACCTTATTTAGTCGAACACTAGACCCCAACAATGTTTTACGCTAAGCGAAAATTTCGTAGCAAAGGACTCTTACATTGTGTAACTTGTAGGTATGATCTTCATGTATGGCTAATTCAAGCCAATGTACAATAGAAAAAGTGCCTAGAAACGATTGTATTTCCTCTTTCGGCCAATCCTCAGCTTAACTCTTACTCACCCCTACAAAATATATTGGATTTGGGCGGTTCACGCTCAAATCTCATCATTTATTTTTACAAACTTTTAATTTGTGGGCTGTGATAAAACCGCCCTTATATGACTCCACTACCTCCCCATATACATGTACAAATTCTTATTTCTACCACTTCAAATTTTTTATAGTATAATTATGTAGTAGCTTTTTGACTTATGTATAAATGTCACATAATAACACATGAGTTTATATCAACAAGTTGTATAATTCGTGCTTCAAGTTGCTCATATAATCTCTTAAGTTGCAAAATTTCTAATTTCTTTCTACTTCTCAAGTGTGGGGAATAGTCTACAACTTAATCCACTGCCCTTATCCTATGTTTCTTCACTCTTTTTGCCCTACACTACTATAGTTCACTAGCTACCTTTACTAGTAAACTATCCATACCCAAACCCTTTACGAAATTGAATTGTATCTCGGTATTTTCTCGACCACTTTTTATTTAGACTGACTAAAGTTACCGTTAAAGTCAGTTACAAAGCGTGAACTTGTTTTCTTGTTATATATATAGAGCTCAAGCCATTTCATTTTTATCCAACATTCTTAAACCAAGAAAGATAGACAAAAAAAAAACCCACATTGCCAATATGACTAATACATCTATAATACTTGTACTTGTGTTACTTTCTTCTCTTGTAAGCTTTATCCAAGGAAGAATACTAACATTACTTCCCATGTATGATGATGATCATGCTAACTCCGGAATTTCTATGCCTCCCTCTCCCGCTCCAATTGCTAAGATTATCCATACTAATGTCGAAAATAGTCCTGCTCCAAGTGCGAGCTATAGCCATAGTGTTGGTTACAGTCTTCCTCCAAGGGCTAGCTATAGCCATGATGTTGCTTATAGTCCTGCTCCAAGCCCTACTGACCACAACAATGCCAGTACTACTAGTGTTGTATCGGCATTGGTGTATGATGTTCGGTCTTTTGGAGCTGTTGGTGATGGCCTAACGGATGATACAGTCGCGTTTAAGTCAGCTTGGGATGCTGCTTGCCAAGTAGAAAATGCTAAGCTTCTTGCACCAAAAGGATATTCCTTCTTACTTCAACCTCTTATTTTCACTGGCCCTTGCAAAAATGGCCTTGTTTTTCAGGTAATATAACTCACTACTCTACAATTCCATATGATCAACTCTGCATACTAGTCTTTTGTGTATGTGAAGCTTGTGTACTGATGATACTTGTGTTTGCGTGTAATTGAAGCTTGAAGGAAGTATTGTGCCACCCGATGGACCGGACTCGTGGCCTAAGAAGAGCAGTAAGAAACAATGGATTATCTTCTACAAAACCAATGGATTGACATTTCAAGGTGGTGGACTCATTGATGGGAAAGGAGAGAAGTGGTGGAATCTCCCTTGTAAACCTCATCACAAGGTATGTATGAGCTTAATTTCGAGTTGTTCTTTACGGCATTTCAGTCTAAAACAATTCTCCCTCCGTTCTTTTCATTAATTTACGTCATATGTATTCAAACCAAACGTTAACTAATGAAAAATACGGAGGGTGTACATTCTCAACCGGAACATTCCTTTAACTTTGCACATGTTTTTTCAATGGAACAGGGCAGTATCAATGTCAATGGAGCTACACACCCTGGTCCTTGTGACAGTCCAGTAGTAAGCAAACATGCACCCTTCAATTTCGATTCTTCTTACGTTAAAATTTAGAAGTGTGTCTAGTTCGCGCATGTACAGGGCTAAGGCTTTGTCGTTGTTGTTGTAATATTACAGGAATTCTGTATCGCGTTTGTGTAACTGATTACAAACTCTTGTGCAGGCCATAAGATTCTTTGGAGGCACAAACTTGACAGTTAAAAACCTGAGAGTCATTAACAGTCCTGAATTTCACATTCGTTTCGACGTCTGTCAGACTGTTCATGTCGATTATCTCGTCATAAAATCACCTGGTGACAGTCCTAACACTGATGGTATTCACGTTGAGAATTCAAATGATGTCAAGATATACAATTCTGTCATCTCTAACGGTAATTCTCAATCTGAACCCTCAAAACTTCTACACCAAGCTACTTATTTTATCTTTGAGCTTCTTATTTATAATATAGGTGATTTCTTCATATTTTGATTCTTGTTGGTCTGATATTTTTTGGCCAATTTCAGGTGATGATTGTATATCAATTGGAGCTGGTAGCCATAATTTAGATATAAGGAATGTTACTTGTGGTCCTAGTCACGGAATAAGGTAATTCACACCTTTAAGTTTCTCTAGTATAGACTATGTATGGTGTGACATAATAGTGATGCTTTAATCGAATCGATTGTAGTATATGTTAGGAAAACGACGTTGATATGACTAGTTAGATTTTAACATAACCGGTTAGTTGACTCCGCTTTAAAGTGTATGTTACGATCAAACGAGTGTGCAAAGTGCATAGAAAACGCCTTGAATCTCTTGAGTCGTTTTTGGTTTTATGATTTTAAGTGTATTATAACATGGACTTCAATTTTTTTGGTTGATCTTACAGTATTGGTAGCCTAGGAGTACGCAACTCCAAGGCTTGTGTATCCAACATCAGTGTAACCAACTGCATGATCAAGTATTCGGACAATGGGGTTCGGATCAAGACGTGGCAAGGCGGGTCAGGATCCGTATCCGACGTGACCTTTGACAAGATCCGAATGGATACGGTCCGAAACCCGATTATGATAGACCAATACTATTGCCTCTCAAAAAACTGTTCTAACCAAACATCAGCTGTTTCTGTGACTAGCATCTCTTATTCTAATATCAAGGGCACCTACGACATTCGGAGCCCGCCCGTCCACCTGGCGTGCAGCGACTCCATGCCGTGCACCAACCTCACGATTTCGGGTTTGGAGCTCCAACCCGCCTCGACATCGGGTCCGATTTCGAGTTACAAAAGGGGACCATCACAGCATTCACAGGAGCCCTTTTGTTGGAATGCTTATGGGACTTTGGGTGCATTGACAAATCCACCAGTTTATTGCTTGTTGGAGGGCTCACCACTAGGTGTACTAGGAGGTGATGTGAGCCAATGTTAGACTCTTTACTGCGTTTCTTTTTCAGAAAGTAACGTTTCGTTTGAATATAATAGAGAATTTCAAAACGAACCTTAACTTCTAAAAAGATCGGAGGAACTATATAACTAGTAACTTAGAGTATACTTACTTTGTATAGGTATATAGTATCAAATTGTGGTAAAAGAAAAATGTAATTCCACAATTGTCATAGAATTATGCAAGTCACTGTTCGTGCAGCAAAGTGTAATGTTCCAAATGTGAACTATTATATATTAAAAGTTTACCTTTGCTCTAGTAAGTCTTGTGTTTCTCTTGACTATAATTACCACATTTGTTGATTAACCAACCGTAGAATCGATTGTTACTGTGCTTTTAAAACACAGTAGGAAACATTTAAATAATATTTATGCGGAAACTTCCTACCTGTATCTTATTGAGTTTTTCGGAGTTCAATGATAAAAAATCGTTAACTCATCGATAAAAGAATATACGGAGTATAAAAGAGGGGGAATGATAGGTTGAAAAATGGATCCAAAAGTGGGATGAGTTTAAGGAAAAGACGCATGCGTATGTAGAAGGTGACAAAGGTTTTATGTAAAAGGACTCCTAATATTGTGGAACCAAAATACAGAAGGTCTTTGTCACGCATAAGTCAGAGACACCCTACTACGCCTAGCGTGAGCCGCATTTACATTTCCATGCTAACCTTATGGTACACCATCCTTTCCTTCACAACGTCAACCACTATGAAACTTCCTAGTATAACATGTGCAATGTAGCAAAACTCGAATTTTTAACCCTGCTTTTGTAAGACGATCTTATTATTCTTCTTTTGAACGGTAGTGTGAAAATGAAGGAAGTTAGAAGTTTCTTATGTCCGCTTAGCTCTTTACCTTGAACTAACCTTTATGTGCCCCAGCCCGATTGTGGACATCTCTTGCTCAGATAACAGTGATACGGCCTATGGGGTCTCCTCGATAACACGAGTGTACCCCAATACGGCAACTATGGAGTAACTAAGAACAAATTCGGACTAAACTAGATGAAGCTACATTGAATGAACAAAGGTGAACAAACATTAAACTCCCTTCCCTTAAATCAGAATGCATCGTTTTACCCTTTCGTGAGAGATTTTCGACATAGTATATAGCATTATTATGATTTAAAGGGAAGGAATACAAATGTCGCAAACTTTTGTGATCACTTTGAGATAAAAAAAATCCCACAGAGCTGGGGTAAACTTTATACAACAGTTTTGGACTGAGGATACAGACACAGACACTTTTTCGACTCCTGGGCAGCAAGAAGATCTCAGAATTTCGCAGAGTCGAGAACAAAAGAGCCCAAACTTTACATTTTCAAATATCGGACGGTTTATTCCAGCACATCCAAGACATACATTCTCCCTCGGCGTAATACATTCGCCAAATACAAACAATCATGCTTCGGGCACGAGAGAACTCTAGGGAGAGACATATTTTACATGAATGCTAGGGCAAGGATGCAAGTACCTCTAACAAGGAAGCTACAAACTGCATTTGAATCTTTTCTTCTATAGTTGAGAAGAGAGGCACATGTACAAATAGAGAAATAATCCCATTTTGCTCGGCAAACCAGAGTGAATGATAATATACATAGTTACACACAAAGCGGCCAGCATCATCAGATCTCATGACATCATAACCCTTTTGCTTCAACTCTGCTGTGATCTCATCAACCGGAAGTGTAGTCTGTGAAGGAAAAAAAAAAAAAAACTTTCGAGTTATATTGCTAATAGATACAGAAACAAATAGCGAGTCACAACTGTCACTCCCAACCAAAAAAAAAAAAAAAAAAGAAGAAGAAGATTGTCAGGCTGGTGAGAACATGGTGCACAAGATACCAAAGTAGGGCAGAGGCACAGAGCAGATGAGAAAAACTGAGAAAGAAGGTATATCATGTATCTTGTGTGCTAATGTATGTAATACTCCGTATATCATTATACTGATATGATGATACCCTAATGGCCTAATTAACTTCTCAAGATAAAGTCCGGCAAATGTTAAGTGAAACACGCAATGCTGTCATTCCCTTTCTAGACCTTGTTATGTTTTTTCATCACTACATCACTCTTCCACCAAACGCATAATGTACATAATGTTGTTCTAGTATGCTGGATCGTAAAGTTTGGCGGGGGGGGGGGGGGGGGGGGAGGAGAGAGATCATCTCTAAAGCAGAAACTAGATCACTAACTTCGCTGCCCGAATGTCCAGCAATTACCTCTCATTCTTAGTTTCTTATGCAATTATGACTTCCATCACTTATGGAAGCTGATATATGACTATTTGAGTATGAGAAAGAATTAAATCTAATAGAATCTTGTTGTTACTTATATATGCCTAGGACTCTCATTTTACGTTTAATAGGAAATAAGTGCAACTTTTCAGTAGTGTACAGATCATCTGGTGTTCTACAGTTCTACCCTTCTTAGTCACAAGGAACACACTCTCAAATACTGGGTAAGTGTTTCCAGAAAGTAATGTGAATATGGTTTCAATACACGTACATATATACACGTCAATTCATCACCAGTCACTTCACACGAAAACTAACTCATAGTCGCCCAGATCATGTGAGTTTGCAGCGTTCGTGCACACACAGTAATATAGTTAAGATAAGAAAGTCAAATTACCTGTCTTATTCTGGAGATCTCTCCATCTGTGGGAATAATGTGAACTTTCTGCATGTAATAACAGCAGATAGATTTAGGAACTTGAAAAAAAAAAAAAAAAAAAGCTTAAAGGAAAGAGAACAATCATAGGAAATTACTACAACCTGGGGTTTCCATCCCATCTCATCAGGGCAACGGAAAGTGGCTTCATTCACAGCTTGTTTCTCAACGGCAAATTGTGTGGCCCCACTGTTTACTCCTAAGTGCAACTGCAGAAATTTTATGAAAGTTCAGTACGCAGTACAGGACTTGATACAAGAACCTTAATGTGTAATCTAGCTGCGTCTGAATTCAATCATAATGTAACTGTTTACTGTATGAGCATGCCATGGTTACTCCTTTGACAGGCAGCATCAAAGTTTCTTTTTTGTACCCAGCATATGAAATCTAACCTGCCTCCAGGATTTTCAACGGCATGACTCATGAGCAAACTATGAACACGAGGCCTTTCTACACCATCTAAACTCTAAAGCACTAAATTCAGTCATTTACCATTTAACCTTCTCCTAAGTGAAGGCTACAGCACTTCTCAGTCATTTACCATTTAACCTTCTCCTAAGTGAAGGCTACAGCACTTCTCAAATAAACAGACACCAGCTAAAATCATATTACTAGTCAGAGTGATATATATGGGTAAGAAATGCTTCAAATCATAGTCTCCCGTTATAAGACTGCAACTGTGCAACGACTTGAAACCATCTATTATACGCCAGATATCAAACGTACACTATGGATGACTCGCAAGTTCTCACCATTATACAGAAATGACAGAGAAAGTACAAAAATACAAGCAACTAGATTGGATTAAAAGAAAATCTGAGAAACCCTAAAGAAAATAGTCATATATAAAGTAACTTACCCAGATAACTTTCCCAGAATTTGGCAATCCAGACCCCTTATTGCTAATCGCAGACTGCAGGGTCTGGTAAAGAGGAACAACGGCCCCATGTCCAGCCGTCTCAAGAATATTGCAGCTCCCTAGAACCAACCCTTTTGGTGAGCCCTTTTCCTCTACGTACTCTTTTAGATTGCGTACAATTGTCTCTGTTGGATTCACCGAAACTCCATGAAACTTCTTAAAACCAGTCACATGAACAGTTACTGCTGATGGAGCAGGACCTTCTGACCCCATAATACCACAATTGAGATATTACTTGATAAACTTTATACCACTAGAAAGCCTGCATCAAAATTTAAACTTGGGTTTGAACACATTCCAAATATATCGGAACCAACTAATTCATCTCATAGGCTAGTAAATTTATTTATCAGGAATTAGGCATGCATTCATGTTTGCAATAGTGCAACAAAATGATCTACTCTAGCTTGCATCAGAATCCAAAATTTTAATCTAAGCACGAACATTTCCAAATAAATTGGAACCAAAGTATCAATCTCTCAGACTAGTAATTTTAAAAATCAGCAATAATAGACATAAACACATCATTAACTTAGTGCAGCAAGCGATCTACTCCTGAGAGATACTCACAAAAGATGCAGGAAATCACAAAACCTACAAAGGTAGACTTAGCAAAAAAGTAAACTTAACTCCTACAACTAGGGAAACAAAAGACTCAAAAAGGGTAAACAGAAAACGATCTAACGAACTGGTCGTTAGAGACACGAGTAAAGACATTCAAGGAGAGTAGAAACCGGACTTACTTACACCACTCTATAGTTCAACAATCTAATATTCAACTCAAATGGTAACCTTTAGTTATAATCAAATATATAACCCTAAAGGCAGCACAAATGTTGAGAGGTCCTGATTTTTAGCGTGAGCAAGAAAACTCAATACAAAGTGCAGAAAATGTGACACGCTAACCCACAGTTAAACACACCTATAAACATGTTTCATCAGCGAAAAAAGCATGACTTAAGAGTAACTGAGTCATTAATACAACATCACCCCATCCCACCCCAGTGCCTCAACCGTTCCCACCACTACCGAGATTATGTGAGTCTCGGATATCTGACCATTACCACAACCAAATTAACATTACCCCACTACCCCAGTGCCTCAAACGCTCCCGCCAATAGAGATGTTATGGGAGACTTGGATGTCCAGACATTGATACACTAAAAAAAACATTACTGATGGCCCCGGTGCCTCAAATAGTCAAAGGCTCCCGCCAATGGCGAGTTATTACTAATTACCCCAGTGTCTCAAAGACTCCCGCCAATAGCGAGGTAAAGGTCAAATGTACACAGCTTTACTACCTTATACACTGAAAAAAAAGGTACTCCTACAGTAACTTTTTTTTTAGGCATACAGTATCTTGATAATTGATATTGTGAAACCTCTTCATCTCATACTTGGAAAATTATGCAAATTATCAATTATAATTATGAAATGATACTAATTATCAAGTATAATTTGGAAATGATGCAGATTATCAAGTATCAAACACAATAAACCTCTACAAACACAACCAAAATTATGACAAAGATTGAATTTTGATCAAAATTCAACACATAATAATCATCAACATAATCACAAAAACAATCACTAATCTCAAATCCTCAAAATTAAACTAAAGTTAGAATCTTTACTGATGAAACTTGAAGAACACACCCAATTAAGTAAAACCCATTTCAAGATTAAGGCAAACAATAACAATCAAACAGCAGGAAACTAAAATTCAATGAAAAATAACCAAAACCCAGAAATCAAACCTGCAGAAAAAGACCTGAACTTTGTTGAGAAAAAATAAAATCAAAATTAAAGTAGAACAAAAGGTGAGAACTTTGAATTAATACCTGTATATATATTATTATAGCAAGAAATGATGAGATAGAGTGAAATAATCAGACCAAAAAAGAATAAAAAGATTATGATGAGATTGGATTATTATTATTAGAAAAAGGAGACAACAAACAGTCTTATCTGTTAGCTTGGTTTTGATTGATTAAAATTATTGTATGAAAGAAGATTCCCAAAAAAAATGATGGGAATATGAAAGGATGGTGAAATAATTAAAATAATTAGTGAAAAACGTGGGCGATTGGGTGAAAATGATGGTGGAGAAATTGGGTAGTGCAAATGTCACTTTCTTTAAGTTTTCAATATGATGAAAGTCCTTTGAGATTTTGTATATTATCTGTCGATTTGTGCACTTGTAATTGTTGTTGGTTGTGGAGTGAGGTGAGGCATGATAATGTAGATTTTGCGAGTATGGTATGTGGTTGTTTGAAACGGGATTATGCGTTAATGATAACTCTTTGTAATGGTTATGAGTTTTTGGTTTGTGTTGGTGGGGTTTTTGTTAGGATGTTGTTATGACGTTGTTAGGTGATAACACTTTAATTGTGAATTTGTGACAGACTGACAGCTATTTTAGTAAAAGATATCTGATCATTTCTAAGAAACTCGTGTTGATCCAATGTTGTGTTTATACTTGTAACTTGGTCGCCACAATTTGCATTTGCTCATTTGTATAATCATGTGTATTTGTGCCATACACGACTTGGAGTATATGTTTTGACGTATTTTTTTCGTTTATCAATACACCTAAATACCTGATAAAACTCGTGAAATGTTAAGTAGTTGATACGGAGTGCTTTCAAAAAAAAAAAAAAAAAAAGTAGCTGATACGGAGTAGTAGCGTAATATTGTTCATAAGAGACAAATCCAAAACAATGACTATCTACCGCCGATCTTTCGGGTATGAAGTTTCATCAGTACGATTTCATACAAGTTCTAGAAAAAGTTTCCTTTTTTGATGGCTTAAAGAGTTGAATAGTTATGGTCCTCAGCCTATGACTATGATTCTATGAAGATAAACAACTTGCATGGCGTCCTCATCAATTGCATGGATGGTGCTTTGCAAATTGCACTACTAACCTTCTACCATTGTTCGTAGATGTCGTCATATCGTCTACTGATCCCTGTTAAATGAAATGAGAATAAAAGTAAAAGTAAAACCCTTCTTGTTTAAAAGTAGTACTCGTACTATGTAATAAGTAAGGATCTACCGTACTAACCAGTTACCACGTTATATGTAAGATCGAACACATACTCCATATAGATATATAAAAATTAAAATGAAAATATGAACGTCTAAATGTCACACGCTAAACTTCCACACCTTTAAGAAAATCAGATGAATTACATTGTTTTTACAAATTGTCAATTAATTTCGAGATGAAACCCCGTTCTTGAATGTAAAACAAAACCTCTTTTCTCTTGTTGGATGTACATAGGCAATTTGGCATGACACTATGACAGTGCACTTAATAGTGAAATGTAAAGGGGACAAAATGGTACAATAACGAAATTGTGATGTAGGAAATGAGAAAAGGACAGATAAGTTGTCAATTTTCGGGCTTTGTTTGATTTAGGTGTCGTTTGGATACACTCGGGAAGTCGGAATTCCCATGAGTTTGCAAATCCTAGGAATTAAGAAAGTATGGGAATTGGGGAAATTTGTTTGGATGAACAAGGGAATTCAATTACCATGGGAATTTCTACTTACCTAGCCCCCCCAAGGTAATTAAATTCCTACACTTTGGAGGAATTGGAAATGCCCGGGAATTTCCAATTCCTACACTTTATGGTAACCAAACAACTCAACATAATGCAATTCCCAGGAAAATGAAATTCCTACAGATTTTGAGGGTATCCAAACGACACCTTAGTATATCATCACATACGCATGTCTTCGGTGGAGTTGTTCAAACTTATCTGATTTTTATTCTAATTATTGATATGATTGTGTTATTATTAGCTGAATTATGTCATCATTGAGTATGAATTAAGCTAAACAACGTTTTCGGCACAAGCTTCTTCAATTATTAGCAATTACTTGTCAAATAAATAGTTCCATTTGTCAATTATTTGACATTTTTATAAAGCTCTTTTGGTCGATATTACTTCTTATACCACGACATGCTACAAATTCTACGACGTCAGCTCGCCAATTTTGTGTTCAATAATGGAGGAATATAGTGGCGAAAATAATGTTTAATCCGATGAGAAACTCGAAAAAATTTGCAATTTGCAAAGAAATCTATTTTATTTGTTAAACTACTCAAATGACAAGCACTAAAATTAAGGCACCAACAAACAAACACAAAGTAGTAAAAGTACACATAAGCTTTGCTATACACAACACAGTGATGTTAAGATTCCGGGGTTTAGACTTTTAGTACACTTGTCGAGAAGTGTTCTTGCCACTCTGTTTAGTGACAAAGTAAGTTCAAGTTTCTTCATATCAATCTTTGAATACTCCTATTAATCAAGTATTATGTCATTACGCATTGATTAGGGTTTTAAAAAGTTTAATTCTTTGATTTTGATTCTAAATCCCAATTGCGCAGATGGGTTTATGAGCTATTTCTTCCCCAAATTTCCTCCCAAATTTGCCAACTTGGCCGTCAATTATATCTCGCACCTCTCTTGTAAGTTTCTTCTATCATGGGTATGTTTAATTTCAGAAAAAAAGGTTGTATTTTGCCTAAGAATTAGTTTATTTAATCTGGGTTTTTGCTAATTATTAATTTAACCCATTATTTCATTTCATAGCCTTGATTCTTGATTGTCTGATAGGTAACTGTGTTATCATGCGTAATATGTAAGCATTGTATGTGTGTATGATTTTGAACATAGATTATTCCAAGCTTGCTCAATGTGGGTTTTTATTAAAGTTGAAAACTTTATGATGTACGTCACCAAATGTTCATGTCAATTGTCAATTGCTGGGGTGGAAATGAATTCCTGAGAAGTGCTGGTTTTCGCGCCAAAACTTGGGTAAGGCGGTCCTATGGCTGGTGCAAAGTGAGAGTTTTACGGTTTGGGAGGGGGGGGGGGGGAGGGAGTTTCGAGTTTGAATTTTGAGGTTGATGCATTGGGCTCTTGTCCTCATGTGGATGTTGAGAGGGGAGGGACTGATGTGAAGGTTGATGCTTTAGTGTTCTTAGACGTCTTACTCTTAAACAGTTAATCACCCTATTAAGATGATTTTGGAAGACATGCCGTTTTGTGTGATGTCATCGTCGAACTGTACACTTTGCCTGAATGTAGACATTTGATGTCATTTGTGGTGGAACACTGCTCTGGCAATACAAATGCAGGAGCAGTTGTTGTAATTAGGGCCTATGTCGTCATTGCTTACCAGAGTACCACCTTATTACTTTAATTCTTGAAGTTGAGTGATTATTATAACTTGTAAGCTTGATTGCATCTCGTATTTTGCTTAAGGAGATTCGTAATATTCTACTTTGCAGATAATTATGAAGCTTTCTAGAATGATCGAATGATGAATTTACGTACGTTATCCTCAGAAACAGCCAAAAACGTGATTGATTATAAGTATAACTTACTGATCCGTGGCAATCACTGTACATAATTCAAGCTACGCCTTTAATGTGATCAAAATGTATCTCTCAGTAGATACTTTCTACGGCTCTTCTTTTTTTCCTGCCCATCCTCTGACAGTCTTTCTACCATCTAATTTGGAAGCTGAGGAAAGTCAATCGGACTGAACTTTCTCGTATTGAGCCTGTATTTCTGCTTAGAATTAATCATCAGGAGTGAAGATTCCCTTCCCTTACAGTAGAAATGAAGTAGTAGTCTGAGCTGAGGTTTGGAGAATCATGTCTAGGGATCAATGATGAATTTCATGAGAAAAAGAAGGCCTCCAAAGAAGTTTTTTGCAAACATCCCTTCGAGTTTATAAAACTCTAGGCGTACAAGGTTTGGACCTCCAACCAATTGGTCCAAGGAGTGGAAGCTCTATCTCTTGAGCTCCCACAACACCTTTGAAAACAATTGTTGTTTCATTGTTGACCCAATGTTACTCTGTGTGATGCTTGGTCCTTGTGACCAATTGAAACAATTCATTCTTTTTGATTACTTTGTTTTTTCGCAGAATGTCGGAGTATGTGGCTATCTAAGGAAAAATCTGACCGATGCTTTGATCGTATAGGCATCTACATTGACCTGTCGTGTTGATCATAGGTACGACTTTTTTTAAGAATTATGAAATTATCTGTATCAGCCTCATTATGTTAGCTTTGGGATCTTCAGTTACCCTCTGCCCCATGATAAGAAGTTACGGATTCGCAAATTCCATAGTAGGCTTTCTGCGTGTCATGAACATGCTAATAAAAAGATAAATTTTGCACTTGAGGTTGTGGGCAAATCTAGCATTGACGAGATGTACGGATAGTGCAAGGATGAATAGTGTGCGTCAAGATATCTGCTTGTTTAGGAATTATAATTTTGGTTGTTATGGAGCATGACTTTATTTTGTGAGAGAAATTGCACCATAGAGCAAGATAGTTTATTTCCACCCTGCAACTGTGAATACAGATGATATATTTTTGTTTTTGTTTTTGTTTTTGTTTTTTGGGAGCAAGGCGAAATGATATGGTATTGATACACCTTATGTTTAAGTTTGGTGAAATATTTGCTGCTGATCCTTTCCCCCTTGTAGTATCAGTCAGTTCACCACTGCTGAATGTATCAACAGGTTTCCGATGTATTATCATGCAGGGAGAATTGTAAGAGAAAAATGGCATCCTTTCTTAGTAAAACATTCCATGTGCATGGGGGTCATGAGTCTCATGACTACCAAGAAGGAATCTTGAAGTCGAATGCTAGAATAAAAAGAGGTAGAGACAGTTTACTCTGCGATGACCTTATAAAACACGATTTCTCCCACCAAAGAGGAAAAGGAGTTAAGAGGAGATTATGTGCAATCATGGTCACCTTTTGGTTACCATGACATCTTCTCTTGGTCTTACTTGAACTTAACTTTCTTAGTCTATCCACCTTCACTGAGAACAAAGTGCAATCTGGATCTTTACATATCAATACCCCATGAATCAGTGTTAGACGTTGGATCCTGTTTTGCTGATAAATCACAGACGAAAAGTGGCTGAAACCGTGTCATTATTGAAGCCCTTTGGCTTTGATGCATTATCCTTTAATATGTCCACACAATTATCACTTTCAAACTATGAGAAGAAGCAAATAGATAGGTACTTGATTCTGTAATATACTTTATTCCTCCTGAAAAGGATTCATCTCTAGTTGAAGTTAAAGACTTTGCTCGATGTGTAGGATAGACCATCTGCTGGGAAGGAATCTTGTAGAAAACTTACTGTTCTGAGATTCTCTAATCTAGTTTTTGAACCATTATGAACCATTATGAACCAAGTATATCTGTAATGTGCAGGTATCAACCTCTGTCTAGATGCTTGTGTGTCTCAAAGCTGTCTCAGACTCTCAGTCAACTCCTGACTTGAATAATCTCATTCAGGTCATTTTATCCGAGAAACAAAATTTGCGGAGTAGATCAAGTCAACACTAAAACCCTTTTTATATTTCTAAATCATTAGTCTGTGCAGCATATCTGTGCTAGGTACTCAGTAGCCAAATATCTGCCTGGCTTACATTTAGCTGGTTTCAGATAAGGAGTTGGTTCATGGTTTCTCGTTTGGTAACCTTGGACATTCCTTGACGTTGGAATCCTACTTTAACATCGAGCACGTATTGGTGGCCCTGTAATTCTGATAGTTATGGAGTCATCCGGGTATGGTCCATAGTCATATGCTCCAGACTGTTGCACTTCTTGCGATGGAACCCCCCAAAAAGCCTTTATGATGAGGACATCTGAAATGAGAAGATGCATAACCATTGTAGAATCTTAGATGGCTAGAAGCAGAAGTACTTAAGAATTTATTAAAACTCGATTTTTCTTGCAGGTCAAGGTACTGGAACAGAGTGATGTTATTCTCGGGCAGAAAAGGCAGTGTCTGCAGATAATATTGATATATCCATGACATCAAGGACCCCTACTTTCTTTGAAGCGGCTTTATGTAATAATAATTCACGATGGGATGTTCCATTCAGTGCCGGAACAGCACTAATCAAGGAAAGGTATGATCTATTGATTTATTGCTATTTGATTGTATATTTTAGAGCATGTCTTCAAATGAGGTTTGAAATCACATGCTTAACCTCGACGGGTTTACATGAGGTCAAGGGGCTTAAAAGACCCTGAAACGGAAAACCGGGCCTCAAATTCATCAAGGGCACTCTCAAGTAATCCATCGTAATGCTTAAGGAGGATTTAGATACTTCCGGATAAAAAGTAGCCGAAAAGGCAGAAATTAGACAAAAAGGAAGGCTAATACACGGTTGTTGGCCAAAAAATCTCCGGTACAAAAGCGAGACAAATTTTTTTTGTGGAAACTTGGAAGTAATATTATTAGTTGAACAGAATATTAGAGCCAAAAATCTATGATAGATTCCCAACCAAAATAGGCAAAAAGCGCACGCTAACCACAAGTTGTGTCCCGACTCCCGAGGGGCTTATAGAATTTCCCAAACACTAGAGTCAGCCTTCTTATTCAACGAGGGTACTCTTAAAGTTGTACATGGTGAACTTTTAAGAACAGTTGGCTACTTTCTTTAAAGTGGTCAAAATTGGCCAGAAGCGAAGAATGTATAATCTGCGGTTTTGGCCCAAAATGGTCCCGAGTAACAACGGCTCAATTTTTTTTTGGGAAAGCCCCTACAGGTCATATTCTGAGTTTTAGAAAGATATTTGAACCAAAAACCTATGCCAGATTCCAACGACAATATACACATGCTAGCCTAAGTTGGAGACGTTTGTCATAGAGGCTTAAAGAACTTCCCTAACCGAGAAACAAGCCCTCAAATCCAACAAGGATACTACAAATTGTTTATGGTAAAATTTTGAGAACGTTTGGTTACATTTTAAAATGTGGTCAAAATCGGCGAAAACTGAAGTATATAATCCACCATTTTTACCCCAAAATGATCTCTGGATCATAAATGGCTCTATATTTTTATTTTTTTTGTAGAATCTCCTAGGACTGATATTATGGCCTTTTGCAAAATATGTGCGCCAACAACCTATTGTGGTCCTTTTACTCCTTTAATTGGTGAAAACACTCTAGCCTCTATGGGTGGCATGTGTCTTTAATTGGTGAAAACGCAAGCTAGCCTCAATGGCTGGCATGTGTCTAAACTCTAAAGCCTAAAAGAACTTGTGGAACAAAGGAACCAACCTTCATATCCAACAAAGGTACGCCAAGGTTGTCCATGGTAACTTTGAGAACATTTGTCTACTTTCAAGAAGGTAGTCAAAATTTGCTGAAATTGAAGTATAAAATCTGAAGTTTTTGGCTCAAAATGGCTCCTCACCAAAATGCTGATTTTTTTTTTTTTTTTTTTTTTTTTTTTTTTTGTGTTGTTTTATGGATACTACTAAAATATTAGAGCCAAAACCTATAATAAGTCTCAAAATCGGTAAAAATAACACAAAGGGTTTAAAAACTTTCCTAATAAAGGATCCAACCCTCATATCCAATAAGACAACTCCTTGGTTGTCCATGGAAAGTTTGTGAGCACATATGGCTACTTTCAAAAAAATTGGTCAAAATTGGTCGAAAACGAAGTATATTATCTACGATTTTTTGCCGAAATTTGTGCTGGAACAAAAACGGCTCAAATTTTCATGAAAGCCCCTAAGGGTCATATTACGGGTTATAACAAATTGGAGCAAAATACATATGGTAGGTGCCAAAATCGACACAAAAACGTACACTAGCCTTAATGCTTGACTTGTGCCGGAAGGGCTCAAAGAACTTCGTTAACATATGAATCACTTCTCATATCCAACAAGGATACTACAAGGCTCTCTAATAAAAAAATTTGTGAACATTTTTCTACTTTGAAAAAAATGGTCAAATTTGGCCCAAATCATAGTGTATAATCCACGGTTTTTGACCTAAAATGGCCCCGAAACAAAAACGCCTCAAATTTTTGTGGGGGCCCCTAGAGGTCATATTATGGGTTTTAGAAAAAGATTAGAGCTAGAAACCTATGGTAAGTCCCTAAATCGGCAAAAATATGGAAGCAACTCTTAAAGCTACAAAAATATTTATAAAAGAGAAACTAGCCCTCATATGCAACAAGGTCACTCCACAGCTGGTCATGATATGTTTTGAGAACATTTGGCTACTTTCAGAAAGTGGTCAGAATTTCCCAAAACCCGTTGTATATGATCCACGATTTTTGGCCCAAAATGGCTCTAGAACAAAAACGCCTCAAATTTTTGTAGACGCTCCTAGAGGTAATATCATGAGTTTTAGCAAAATATGAGAGTCAAAAACCTATTGTAGGTCTAAAATAGGCGAAAAACCTTACGCGAGTCAACGTATGTCATGTCTTAACCGTTGATGTGTGCGGAAAAGACTTGGAATGTATCCTTAATAGATAAAGCAACCTTTTTATGCATCATAGGCACTCTAACACTATCCGTGGAAAAGTTTGGGGTACATTTGGCTACTTTGAAGAAGTGGTCAAAATTTGCCAAAACCGTATATAAACCGCTTCTATGGCCCAAAATGTCACAAAAAGAAAAATGACTCAAGTTTTTGTGGGCGCTCCTTTGGTTATGTTATTTATATTGGCAAAACATTAGAGTTAGGAATCAATGATAGATGCCCTAAATTGTCAAAAAACACACGCTAGATTTAACAATTTATGTGTCCCAGAGGAGCATAAAGCATTCCGCAAACCAGCCTCTCATATCCATCACGTGTACACCGATAGTGCCCGTGGTAAAATTTTGATGACATTTGGGTATTCAATACAATTGGCCAAAATTGGCCCTGAACAAAAGCTCCACAAGTTTTTGGCTACTTGCAACAAAGGAGAAATAAAATTTTGACACGTGACGGGAAAATTGAAAATAGTAAATATTAAGTGAATAAAACCATATAATAATTATTAGTAAATTATGACTTGTGACGGATTAGTAAGATTAATGTAATACAAAATGACTGGTGGCAAAATCAAAAATAATGGCAAGTAAATAATGTTCATTGAGCTGTAAGAAATGTACATACATAGCTCGAGAAGGAGATGGAATCCCGAGAAATACAAGAGTTGACATATCCCCACACACCCTCTAATGGTGTAAATCATTTACATGTGTAATGAAGAACTGTTCGAAAGAACGTCCAGCAAGATGTGCCAATGTATCCGGTGGCTGTAGTCGTAGTTTTAATTTCTATCTGCTGTGAGTTCTTTCTAAGACAACCTATGATGAGGCTTTCACTTTGGTAGAAGATAAATTTGCAAATTCTTTTAGAGGCTAAACTCTTGGGAAGACTCGTCGAGTTTGGTTTGGTTGATGTTACTCTAGACTGATAATGGAGCAATGACACAGCTTCTATCTCTGAAATTATTCTTTCATTGAGGACTCCGTATTACCTCATATTCATGGAGGATCCAGCCACATCATTACGAGTGCAGCTCACATTTTGAGCTTAGCCGAGAATAAATCAGTGATTAACAATTTGCTCACATACCGCAACAATAGTAATGACCATAATGTGGGGTTTGTGCTTTCTGGTTCTTGAGGAATGTTGGAAGTTTCTGTGATTACTCTTTAGTCTACTTGTTTGACATTTTTACGAGACCAGTAAAGTACTGTAAACATACTGCTATGACGAAAGTCACGAAACCTTGAGTTAAGTTGGAACTGTACTAACCTATGACGGTCTGTGGTAGAAGTGCAACTTGGATAGTCCTAACTATAGAGGACTCTGATTGCAGAATGGAAATACGTATACAACTCAACCATGTTCCTGGTAACGTCTACAGGGAGCTTATGGATCATGACATTGACCTTGCGACTAATGATTTGATTGAGATTTGCCTGATGAGGTATCGTGATCAGATGAATAACAAGGTTCCAGGCTTAAGTTTGCATCTGGATGCCTCTCTATAAAGACAGGTGAGTACATTGTTGAGATCTCTCCCACATTTTACAATTTACATTTATTACACGGGATAAACCGAATGTCATGCCATTCTGATGTCTTCTTTGTTTATCTCAAGGTACAATGTTGAGGTGCCTGATTCTTACAAGCACCTCATTCTCGATGTTATTGATGGATTGTTGTGAGGAGGGACGAGCTCGCTCCTGCATGGAATATACCGACTCCAATCCACCAAGAGATCGACAAAATCGCATCTCTCCTTAGTCCTTAATATTGTGAACATGGTGGAAGAGGCCCTATTGGAGCATACGATCTCTGGGCAAAACACAGAGTTTGGTGGGTGGAAGACTGATCACTGATCTTGTTCATGCATTGTACGGGTTATACCCTTATGTAGAGACACCGATTTCTACATAGTTCTAGTTGATAGTGGTCGCTTCCACGTTCCAAATAATGTAACATTGTCAAGCAGCACCTTGTGATAGTGATTTTACTTACAGCAAAGGCGAAAATTAACAACTTCAGTCCCAAGTTGCGCGAAATTACGCCAAAGAAAAGTCCAGCAGCGACAAGTCCAAGCACATGTACTAAGGTACTCTAATCTTGTAAATTGTAATGTGTCGTGTAGAGTTTTAATATCTGCATGAAAATGACATAGGTTCTCAGTATGTCTCACAAACAACAAAATGATGGAATAATGACATAGGGTTTGCTAAGAGGTCACAAGATGCTTGTCATTTCGTATGAAATTTCGTATGCTGGAATAATGACATGCATAATGTTGCATTTAGCTAGCCTCATTATTTTGGATGTAAATGCGTGTAGAGCTTGCCAATGGGCAAAATTGGCCTGTACCGAGGCAAGGGTTCAAGTTCGTGTCATGATTCGGGCTAAACGACGTTAAACCTCAGACCCAACTTGGACCCTAGCCGGCTAGCCCTGTTCGTCAACATGTCCTGCCCCCAAACCCCGATGGTGAACTGGCCCTAGTGCGGCGTTTGTGGACATCTACTTAAAAATGTACCGCCAAACATACCCTTAGCCGATTTTTTCCCTATGCAGTAAAGGGGTACGCGGGTTGGGTTGGGACACAAAGATGTGACAGATGATCCCCAGTTGCAGTTGAGATCATGTGAAATTATGTGGTATCTAATGAGTTATGGTTGGTTTATTGACAATTCACCAGTAGATATCAAAATCCATGTGGTTTCACACTCTTCGCCTAATTGTTTTTTGTTTAATTTCCAAGTGAATGCCATCCGCAATTTTTTTTTTTGTCTACATTTATTTATGAGATCAATTTGTTTGTTTATTTATTTTTATTTTTTTTACATGTGAAGGCAACTTGATGAAATTCTCGAGTTCCGTACAGTTCACAACTATATTGTATAAAAAGGGGACGATATATTATCATCTAAGATTCATTTTACTTGGACCAACATGGGGTTGACGGACTGAATTACGTAATGTTGCATTGTGCAACTTACAAAATTTAAAAAAAAAAAAAATATTAATAAAAAAACAGGAGAAAACCCAAGTAGTAAGGTTTGGTACATTTGGGTAGAGGTGACCAAAAGATGCCCGGTCAACATAATATATTTATAAATTATAAGGTATATGATAATTCCCCAACATGAGCATAAGAAATTACACTAATCCAATTTTACATTTGTAAACGTTTGAATTTGTTGTGTGTATGTACTAAACTACTAATTAGTCACTACTAATTAATATGCTTGTAATTGATGGATTTTAATTGGTCAAATGTTTGTTCGGTAAATATAGTTGATTGTCGTTATATTATCTAGGAACCGATAAGCTATTTATGTTATTTAGGATCACGGAGTTTTATGTTTCGTGGCCTTTACGATCATTAATTTACTCGTACATACCCTCCATATATGTGTTGAAGTTTTGTTCTTCGAAGTAGTAGTTCAAGTCCTAAAAATATGAGATTATGTCGTGTTTAATGATCTTCTAAACATGTAAAACCAGCGAAAGCGACATATGCTCGTATAATATTGAAAAAATAGGGGAGTGTTATTCTATTATCTTAAATTGCATGTCCGAAATCGTCTAATCACCTTCAAAGACTAGTGCTAATATTTTATTAGGACAACATCAAGCGAAATCGCCTACAAAATTTTCAATTATTTGTTAATTGCATGATTATGAATCATTGAAAGGACAGATGGCGAGCTAATCTAACATTGTCGGTCAAAAGTTAAAGAGAAAACTAGTGCATTTTTCTACTCGTATTTCCTAATTACACGAAAATTAAGTACTCGTTACTACATTTACTTAAAAAAGAGAAAAGAAAAGCCCATAAAAAGGCCCAAATCAAGGCAAACGAACCAAAAATGAGCGACACGTAAGAAAAGAAGCGTGATGGTGACGAGATCAGGTACATCTCATTTCAATCTGGGTGCGAACCTTACGTTTTCCTCATGACATCATCCACGATACTTGCCCAACTCTTTTTCACCCGACATCATCATCCTCCTCCTCAAAAATCTTTGTTGACTATTCTACCCTTCCTATAAACCACATACCCCCTCTCTCTTGGCCCCCCCAAAATTTTGGGTATCCGATCTCACTAGACGTAAACGCCTTGACATATGTGAAAGTCACAACGTTAACCGATCACGTAAACAACACGATGAAGTCATGAAGAGAAGTACTCGTATGGTCAACGGAAGTCTATTTCCAAGACGCAGTGCAATTTACCTATTTTTTCGTACATTCTGTAAATTAAGTTCTGACATTTTGAAAATCTACAATGAGCCAATCGCTTGAATAGACCATTCCTAGCTCAGCCATTGAACTTGACCCTTTAAGTATTTAGTATATGTTCCTCCACTCTTGACTAGTAAGACCAAAGGGTGGTATCGAAAATAAGTATCGACCTTACGGAAGACGCCACCGTTTTACTGTATTGTATTCAATCTTCCAAACAGAAAGATTACATTTCCTACAACCCAAAAGAAAAGACCATAAATATTCACGAAGTCATACTTAACATTATAAATAATAGTCAACATATACAATCTTTTCCAAGTTTCTATTCATCTCACTTTATGTTTTGATAGTAAACATTTTTATGGTTTAAAGTTAGTTAATCTGTCATCTTGTCAATTACTCTTAAAATCCCCCATTTCTCTTCCTCCTCCTCCTCTTGTTCATCCTCATTCCACTCTTTATTACTCCCTAGCTTCTTCAAGAAGCCATTGAATAATCAAAGACCCATCCTTTCTCTCCTCCCATTACTGGTTGTGTGCTGATGACATTGTTAATGGAGAGGGAGAGAAAGAAGAGAAGGATCAACCTGAACGACTACAACGAGGACAATGATAACGACAGCGATAACGATGACGTAAAGATGGAGAAGTTCTTTGCCCTTATAAGAAGCGCAAAGGATATCCGAGATCAGCTTCTGGGTATTGAGCCAACCAAGGAGGAGAAAGAGAAACGGGTGACTTCTGATACCATTGAGGAAGATAATCTCAAGGCGGCTGCTGCTGCTGCAGGAGTCAGGCTGCAGCAGCATCAGCATCAGCATCAGCAGGAAACAACACTTGTAGCAGAAGATTGTGAAAAAACTGATCTGATCATGGTGAATAGTGATGCAGCAGGTTGTTCTAGGAGATCAGGAGAAGATAATCATCATCATCATCATCATCAACATCATAACAAAACAACAGCAGATCATAGCAGTAATAATAATGTTAAAGGTGGTAACTTTCTGTTGGATCTTAACCTTTCTTTGTAAGTTTCTGATAATGCATCTGTAAAACATTAGATTTTTCAGTTTTTTTTTTCTTTTTTCTTTCACCTAATTTCTCAACATAAATTTTAGGTTATGTTACTTTCACATCTGAGAATAAGTGAACAGCTGTTCAATTTTGTTGCAGCCACACATTTTACATCCCTTTTGGGGGGTTGTATAATTATCAACGATTTCGGGTTCAGGTTCGAAACTCGTCTGTATCAATTGGGTTTTTCTTGATTCTAGGAACCCAGAAAAGAAAAGATGCTAGCTTGGTTTTTAGACAACATTTTGTTAGTACATTTGAGTATATTATTTAGAGAACGGAAACTTTGACCAAAGTATTGAATTAGTGCATACCATGTGGAAATATAATTTTATTTAAGACTTTCCGTTTCTAAGGGATGACTTTGAAGAATTTGGGCAGTTTAAAAGGGTTTTACTTTAGAAGTTGAAACTGTCAAAAACATGCAACATTGTCTGAATCACCATTCTCTCTTCCTCTTAAGACCGTATTATCCAAGTTTTTGCTTTCTCGATTCTGGATTTATGTTGGTTGTCTTTAGGACCGAATTATCCAAGTTTTGGTTTATCGATCGTTCAAATTATGTTCGTCGTATGTTAGCCCAGGCCTCATACCCTCATGGTCTCATTTAGACATGATTTCCTAATAATCCTATCCTGCATTTCCATACTACCCTGTGGAACTGTGCACAAAACCCTTGTGGAACAGAAGTAGTAGAACAACACTACTTTCTTAAGTATTGTGTCTCTGTCTCTCCCAGTTCAGATCAAACTAGTATTCCTTAAAACGCAACGAGAGTACGATTAGTCAAATGAATGCTCACCAATCGCGGAATTAAGTGATAGCGGCAAGGTTCAGACACTGATCACTAATGCAGTTAACATGTGTAAAACATCTGAATTCTGAGCTTAGTTACACACCTGCTTTGGGAACTTGGTTTTAGGGTAGCATGTATCCTAAGATTGAACCAGTAAAAACCTAGGTGCAGAGATTGGAAAGAGTTTGCTGATGTTCATAACCTGCGACAATCACTGATTTTCAGTAGTATAAGATCTGTTTGCAGGAGATACTGTCAAAGTCATGAACTGTAAATAGACATGTCTGATCATTTCAAGGTATGTTTAGCCACTTATTTACATATGACGGTATGAGACATGACGGGGAGCTTGAAAATCCTGCCCAATTTGAGTGAAGCACACACTATTGCTGACCTAGTCAAAAATATCTTTATCATAAAGACAACTTAGACAACCAACTTCCTGTAACACAGCTACTTTAAGGTACAATTTGGAGTGATTGATAGACAGGCTAGTAGGCTAGTATAGTGGTGTATGGGTCCTTTGAAGATAAAGTTTGGATACTATGTATAAATGATGGTATGGGTCACTCGGAATCAGCCTCTCTAGATTACGTGGATAAGTGAGTTTTGGGTGAGATAATGTTGTGGAAAAGTCTTTGGATTATATGATCAAAATGATGTCACCAAATGTCAAATTTGTTAGAAGTTTTGCTACCCACAACCATGTGCCGTGAGTTAACACACAAAAAGACGTATACTAGCAAAGATGATTTTGACAGTAGTATGATGACTATGTCTTGCTAAGAAATCTACACCAAATATAGGAACCAGTATTCTAAACTTTGTCACAGAAAAAGGATTGAGAGGACTGTGTCCAGAAAATTTCTGACATCCTATGACCCAACAGCCGAAGTTTAGAATACTGGTTCCTATGTTTGATACCTATATTGAAGCATTAAAAACAAGGCTATGGTCATAAAATGAAGACATAACAGGGTAAACCAGGAGCTTGAAAATGATGCTAACAAATGAAAGTGGGATTATGACTTTCCTGTCTAAGCATCACTTGAAGATTCATACAATCATGTTTAATTTAAACATCCAAAGGAGATTATGATTAATTTGTGAAGATTGTACCTTCATTCACGGCACAAAGATTGTGTTGCAGGAATGCAGGACATTCTCTTGCAGAGCTTGTAAGCACTAGGCGCGAAGCTGGTATCAGTCAGAAACAGAAACACAGGATCCCAGATGACTTAAGATCATCAGTAAACCACATTTCAAAGACTCATACCCTCTATCTTGCTCTCAGATAATTGTTGAATCAACAGTGATACAGGATGAATACTTGTATGATGACAGTGCTCGATAACTATGAGATGTAAGGACAGTGGACACCAACAAGTGTTGCCATAACTATCTGAGGTTTTGATGGGTAATCATGCTCCTGTTTCACTGCCACAGCTTTTGTGATAATCGTCAGTACTGCATTTCCAAAGGACTTGACAGCGCGCAGCACATCCAACAAGATGCGACATCCTGGTACAACGAGCTTTAATCAATGATCAATTCTAGTTTTTCACCTGTATTTCTGAATGAAACTTCAGCAATGCTACCTTCTGAAGTGGCAGAGGCACAGATAGCACATTCAAGGTCTTGAAAACAATGAGAAGATAATGTCCTAGTGGATCATTTAACTTCCTGGATGAAGAAATGCACATGAGCACTGCTGTTAGTAACCAGTACTCTGCAGAAGAACATAAACATTCATCTCAGGTATCCGCTCAACCAACACTTATGGCCTCGCCAGTCACCACCATGCCCTCTCTGATACACCCTCTAATCACTAACATCCAAGAGCCCACATTTCTCTCCGGCATTGCATTATAAACCCTCCTAGGTTCTTCCAGCATTCCTATTTTCACATAATCAGAAACCAAATTGTTACAGGACTCAACGGGTCTGCAGCTTTTCAAAGTTCCCAGAAATCACTGAGTTCCAAGAAACTACTGTTTTAATCCCAGTTAGTTGTCTCCTGCACTTTGTATAAACTTCTCTTGGTTGGCTATCAATGAAGACCAAAGTGGTATGTTAAAACGGACTTGATCAGTGTTCAAAACTCGTCTATTATTATTTGAACTAAGTGATCAGTGCACGCTTTTGCTATGAGACAATGAAGCATAGACAATGGACATTATCTTGCAATTTTGTTAAAGTGGCACGTTAAGTTAGTTGTTTCCTTAACCCGCTTGAAGCCCAAAGAAAGGGGCGAGAAATACAAAGATACGATAATCATGATGAAAGGTTAACCATCAGTTTAGATTTTTGATTGAAACGTTCTAGGTAGATAACTTGAATTTCGAGGAAAATCACTAGACAAGAACTATTTTGTAACAAATTCTTGATTGTTACAACTTTTAATCTTAAATCATGAACATTTGGCTTATTTGTGACAAAAGAAATCAAAGGACATTTTAGGGGTGGAGTACTGCATAGAAAGTATTCTTTTGGCTATAATAGCATTAGCTGCTTCAGTGTAATGTATCCCATCCCACATCACAGCCTGAGAACCATTGTCACAAGCCTCAGAACCAGGGTTCCCACAGGTCATCTTGATGTTGTAATTGTAAGGTGGCCCTCCTGCTCCGCAACACGCCTTCAATGGACTAACAAACCCTGCACAGCAAGCATAAAAAACCAGCTTTAGTAAAGAATTCGGAAAAATACCCAACAACATTACACCAGTGCCTAAAAGAAATACCATATTTCGCGGCATTGCTTATGATGTCGTATTTGATGGAGTATATGTCAACATGGACAAATGTGGCATCAGCCATTTGAAGTTTCATCCCTTGGTACAGATGCAGAAGTGCTGAATTGAACAGCTGCGCGGCAGAGTTGTAACTTGAAATGCATCCAGAAGAATCAAGATCAGACTGTGTAGGCTGTACTAGCCAAAGCTTTTGAGGTAGGCAACCTAATGGTCCAGTGTTGTGAATCCAAAATTTTCGCGCACCATGATCATACAATGTCTGTATGTTTTTGCATGTATTCGCGGTCAGTTGATGTTTTAACTCACATGTGGAATGAACGTAACCACTCTAACCAGGAGGATAAGTTTACCTGAACAGCATCCTTGATTTCGGCTATTACTAGAGGAATTCTTTTGACGACTTGTGCATACGAAAGGTTTTTGGAGAATGAATCAGAAATGTCATTTTGGCCTATATCAATCATGTAGAGTGCATTTCTGAATGCTTGGTCATTCAACACCCCTTTCGACCCTGTTGAATGGTTGCGTAAATCAGAAACTTCAGATAACTCCACAAAAAATATGTTTGTAGAATCGTAGGTACACAAGTGAATGAATGAGACTAGTAGTACTAGTACCTTTAGCAGCAAGCTGAAGGGAACGCGCCTTGAAGTGAAGAAACTGCATGACCTGAACATTCAAGGCAAATGGCAGATACTTAGGGAGTGTAGAGGAACCCACGACTGCGAAATTAGCCCCATTCCGAAAATTGTTCCCCAGTGGTTCTAGGTACGGGCTCAGGAAATGTGTGTTCAAGCTTTGGCCTGCACCAAACAGCTGCAGGGTTCAGTTCACAGGCCACAGTAATAACCCTTTTCTAAAATATGGACCGACATTATGTTCAGCGACAACTTTACTCCATTTGTTAACTTTGAGACGTAAATGCCAGTACAATGTATGTATGTTAGCTAGGCGGAGTATCGATCACAATTACTAGCCATACTATACAGTACTATACATTATTGGTTGATAGATTTGACGAATATGAGTACAAGTTTGAGTGCTCGTGACTTTCTGACAGTGACAGTGGTGGATCTATGAGCATGAATACAAGAAATGCAACCGTTATCTTGTCCAAACTCAGATGACATGAAATTATCCAATGCATTAACATCAGGCAAAAATCTAAATCTCGGACAGTGACATTTAATCTTGACAAGACAGGTCAAAATTCATGATTTAGTATTGGATCGAAATCTCAAACGATATTTCCAACTTTACCATACACAATAAAGTCTTTACGTTCTATTCAAAATTCTCTCACATATTCAAACTGACAGTAAAAAAATTCGGCAAAAGAGAGTGAGTATTCAAGGAAACGAATGAATGATCATTATCTACAACTCAAACAGAATTTTGCAAAGGAAAAAGTGGCTAGTGTTCCAACTTTGGTCCATACACCCGCACTATTCAAAAGTTACTATGACCACAATGCTTTAATCTCAAGTGTCACGAAATCAAAAGATAAGAGCCGGAATGAATTAATAGAACGGTCCGCATCAAAATTGTATTAGACGGGTCTCAACCAAAAGTTTATGCTAATGATTTGCGCAAAAAGTAAGTTTATAAAGAACATGGCCAAAAATAATTTGTCAACCCCAAAATCCCCACTACACACCACACCACATTGCCATATGTGTCACTATGTGTGAGTCATCCTGAAAAAACGGATCATCAAATGCTACATACGGCTATTTACACCACATCGGCCCGTGCAAAACGTGACAGTGTCTTGGAGAATGGAGACTAATGTCGTAATGATAATACATACGCGTCTTAATAATGTACCAACAAACGTTAACAATCCAAAAGAACGAAAAGAAGCATCAAGTAATAAAAAGGACAGTCACTTACAAAGAAAATCAATAACAAGACGGCCATCAGAGAGCCTTCCGGTAGATTTGCCGAAGAAAACCCGGCCATTTGGCGGGTTAATGATATACCCGAGCCCACCCGCAAGCCCACCCGTATCGGAATTCGAGTCCCCGAAGTTGAATATCACCGGAGCTCCATCACACTTACCACTTACGCTACCCACTAAACAACCTACTACTTCTACTACAACAACCAATAATATTAGAAGAGAGAAAAACCTCATCTTTTACGTTTTCTCGTCTTCTTTAAGATCAAAATCTAGTGATTTTGTAGAAAAATTATGGGATTTTTTTAGGAGTGAAATTTGCAGTGAAATGTAGAATCAATAGTACTCCAGTGGATAATTTTGGCGGGGTAGAGTATGGGTTTATGATGAGTTACTAAATTAGTTCTGGTGGGTGTTCTCATTTATAAATGGTAGGGCAGCAACATTTCAGCATGTGTGTGTGGTCCCATGGAGACATTGCCATGTCGGCTCGTGAATCGGTGGAACAAATTTCCCTAATGTAACCAAATCAAACGTTAAAAATGTAATAACGAAAAAAAAAAAAGTTAGATATCAAGTTTTTCAAATTAATAGACATGTTGATTGGAAACGTTAGGACTTGAATCTCGTTATGTACGAGGGCTGGTAAATACCGGAGTACAATGTTGTTGTGTACAATGTCGTGTTTGTCAATTCTCTGAATGCAACGCAAATGCGTTCATACCATGTCATAACTCGGTTTTGAGGGGAGTTTTGACACAATGTTAGATTTTCTGTTGTTTCTGGACAGTGACAATGTAATGTGATGTGATGTGATTCCCAAAATACACAATGCTGGCTTAATTCCTGAACTGCCAGTGATGGTTCTGGGGGAAGAATGAAACTATTGTTGTCGAAGAGCGGTGAGGGTAGCTCTTGTTAGTACATTTTAGACCAATGTAAATGTAGAGTCTCCAGGAAGCTGCTTCCATCACAACCATAATTACAGCAAAGCAGAAAGCTGGGTTCCCGGGCTCCTTGTAGAGTTGTAGATCAGTGTTTTAAACTGATCGTGCAGATATGCTTATATTCCTGTACCTCCCAATGCAGGAGCTGAAGTATATATTTACTCGATGATTGGTTGTTCTCCTTCATACTCGGATATCACAATCAGTGAGTCGGTCATATCAAGACCGAGAGGCTCTGTTTTGGGGTTTGGATTTATGACCTGAAGGAGAAATGAATTACACCACAGGTAATGAATTAAGATACTGCAGCTTCATATGGTTTACGGCGTGTTCTAGCAAGTTAGAAGGCACATACATGTTTGTTGTTCTTCATATAACCAATGGCAACTTCTTTTCTCAGACATGCTCTCTCTGAGAGCTCATTGAACGAAAGGGTTTCCCCCTCCTTCATGTATAAATCAATATCCTGAAAATGAGTAATCGTGAAGAGAGATTTGTAAACGTCTGGAGTCAGAGAAAATCCCATACAGTTAACTCATTCTATAAGCTCAGTAGATGAGATGATACATCATACATGCCATCATTATTTCTAAGTGCCGCAAGAACACTACGGAGTATCACCAAGACATGGTTAGCAAGAATGAGCGAGGATGTCACTATTCACTATCAGAATGAACTTTTGCAACAAGAGTACCTTGATGTATATTTCATCACCCTCGGCATTCAGAATGTCTTTCCATACCTCGTTCAGTTCACTGTTCTCTGCAACTGAAAGCACAACATGTATCTCTGAATAAGTATATTGTAGATGTGTGCGACAGATTAATCACTAAGAATCTTACAGAGGGCAGAGTCAAACCATGAGCAGTAACCAAGCTCATCACTTCTTCAGCAGCAATATAAGTCAGTGATGGTTTAATTTTTGTGATCTGGTGATGTTCTAAAAAGTAAGCAAACTTGAAAACCAAAATCAGTCTATAGAGAGAAATTAGGTAGAGGCTTCTGTAAATGAAGGATTACTTGTTTTCCAAGTTTTGAGTCAACAATTTCGGCTACAAGATTCTGCACCTGAAAGCGCAAATAGTACAGTGCCACTTTAACGAAATTGGGCATAAAAAGCGTCTAAACTATCAATTCAGAGTAGAAGGGAGGAGATTCAATGTCTACACAAGAAATCGTAAAGACATTAATTAATGGGTTGTCTGAGAGAGTAGTTCGAGTTATTTAAGAGGGCAGATCAGGGGGGTACGACATCTCAAATAGGTTTCCATGTTTCATACCTTCACTCCCAGTCGGTTGCATATATTCTCCGCCAAAAGAAGAGAAAACACAGAGTGCTTGTCTGCCTTGGATGATTCTGAAGCAAACATAATCAACACAATGTTCACTCGATCAACTTACTCCATAAATATTGATTATTTACCTCCAAGTATCAACTCTTTATGGGATATGACCACAACTGAGAATGGAATCTCTTCATCTTTTTTCATATAAGTTTGACTTCTTAGTATGGCTTCCTTTAAGGTATCATAGTCCATGGGGTTTCCTACCTGTGAAAACGAAGGTAGACAAAGAGAGAGATGTAGAGAAAGGAAGAAGCTTCAAAGCTCGAGGTCAATGCAGGTAAACTTCATTGGTAAAGACTATTTTCAGAATAAGATGATTACCATGTGGGATACATGTATGTGCTCCAGTGGCCCTAGACCAACGAGAGAACTTTTTCTCTCCTCTAAGGGTACGTCAGATAATATTTCCTGTAATTAAGAGGAAAATCAGGCTGGAAGTCTATAGTCATCAGCTTTAGATTAAGACTTTCCACATTATAACTTGACACAATTACATTTCCGCAAAAACCATGCCCGTGAGCCTTACAGTATATGGCTAATGAATGATTGAGAAAATGATTCTATTTGCACAAAATCAATTGACCCACTCGACAACAAGTCTGATATTTCACTTATTTGACACATACTTTGCCACCACTTTGCACTTTGATGAACTGTAATACTCTCAGATTTTACGGCATAGCCGCATAGCCTATTCTTCTTGATTTTTAGTGACTACTACCATATAAGAAGCTATTTGAAGTCATGTACCATCATTAGCTTGTAAACAGAGGTTCTCAGACCTCCGTCCCAAATAAAGTCTTTAGATGCACATAATTTCTAGCAATACATAGGTTGATGCCAAGAAGGTGACATAAGATGGCGGTGTATGTTATTAAGAATATAAGATGGCGGTGTACCGAAAAAAAAAAGGAACATGATATGGAAACCCAAAATCCCAAGTATCACATCAATTCCAGAAGGGGGTTATGAATTGACATTCTTAGGTGCAGGGAAAACCACATATTAGGGTAGCAAAGGGAAACCTTTGAAAATATATATCAAACACTAGGTGATGTACTAACTTCCAATATTCAATATTCTACAAGACTACAATTAAACAACAGCCCCACTTGGTATAATATAAACTAAGCTTACCAATGTACTTCCTGGTCCAAGATAAGAGTCATATTCTTTAATCAATTCTGCAACATTTGGGCGCCAACCTACCAGCAGTACATTCTCTTTTGGCCCTACATTCCACTCTGATGTCTGCAAAGACAAAAAAAAGACCCAAAATCTTTTTGATTGCGGTTTCCCTTTATAGTAGGTTCATTATCTTTACCATGCCCATGATAAAACACACCTTCGAACGTCGTCCTGACGGACGACGTTTCTGAGTATTTTCCTGGCGGACTTTTTGTATCGCAATCCTATGTTTAGCACGATCATTTTTCAATGCAAAATCTTCTTGATTTTGGCTCTCCTTCGTGCCTTCATCAACAGCCTTTGTGTAGGGAAGTTGCGGTTTATCTCTTCCATATAGAGGACCAATGAATAAAACCTTCACCATTAAATTTAGGTGTTAGACGTGTCATGAATATTGCTTATAAACAGCCAGAGAGAAACATTTAAATGCAGGTTTCTTAGTTCTTGAGGCAACAGTGAGCTACACGGGCGGCCTATACTGTGAACTTCTGAAAGATGATGACAATGTCGAATGACCTTAATAATGCGAATGGTGGCAGGAAAATTGAAGTCATAGTCGACTATGTATCCTAACTACTACTTGAATGCAATGGGCAAAGTTGATTGGTAGACACACTTTGGTATGTTTTCCAGATTGCCATAAGTGGTTTCTCAATTCTCAATACAATGATGGATGCTCGGTTTATATGCCATATAAGAAGATGAGGTCAGTAACAGCCTAACTCGAGGCATGTTAGTCAGCCGGTCATGTGTGTGGGCATCAATGGGAGAGTATCATTACATTTTCAAGAGTATTCTTATGGAACATTTGGTCAAAAAGTATGTTGGTTCAGATTAAGCGGCACAAAGGTAGTGGTAGTAACCCCAATCTTTACCACCCTAATACCAATCTCACTAGACTCTTGTTTGATTCTAAGCCTATGAACCTGTTCATTCTTGTCCGATTTTTAATTTGGGGCACTGCCATTGATGCTCTTAGCACCTCAAGTGCTTGAAAATAGGTTGAAAATAAATTGGCAGTGGCTAATGGAGAATCGGAAGTACAGAAAAGTAAGCACAGCACTGTCAGAGGTACATACTTTGTCAGTTTCCTTCAGAACCTCGTCGTCATTTGGATGGAAAATTACTTTCCCTTCTCGGTAAAGCCCACAAACGACCACCTGAAAAAAACAAACAATCAGACAAGTAAAATCATAACGAATTATTGACTTAACTGAAATGAAAACTGGAAGCGGTTAACGTGTACTGTAGGCTAATTAGAAACTGCCATAAAAAGTCGTATCCAGGATATAATTACCTCTTGCAACCCACGTCTCAATTGCGAGTACTTTAGGCTGCTTACGTTAGGGAAATTGCAGAGACTAAATACATTTTCTGCAATGAGAAACAGATATGGATGAATACCATAGGAAAGGACAATTTAGAATATCCATCTAAAACCTGAAAGTCACAACGCAGTGGCTAGCATTTGTGTGTGTAGAACTAGAAGACTAGAACATACTTCTGTAATTGAGCAAGTGCCGGTAAATCTTGAAGAGCCCCTTCTGCCGTGAACATTGAACAAACAATTTGGAAGAGACATTTTCCACTGGCTCTACTTTAAGTCCAGATATTGACTTCAGTAACTCACACGTACTAGGGTTAGAAACCTGCGATTAGTATCAGATATTATGTATGAGCATTCACATTGTAAAGACTTTCTGAAATGTATGGACCATGGAACATATGTGCTAGTTGTATCACCAAATTCTATATATACCGACACAATTATTCAAGATGATACCTCAACAATCGTAGGTACAGATACCATTTCTGAAAGTGGTTGTAATGCCAGCGTTGATAAAAACGCATCAGTATCAACTTCATACCTATTTTTATGAGAATTGTCAACCACGTGTTAGAGAAACGAATAAAGAAAGTCTATCATGGTTTGACAAAAGGTCAACACATTTAAAATAAATAATCATGTATCAATTAGAAATTAACGACATAGTAGACATTGTTTTCCCATAAAAATAAGGTCCATGACTAAATTTTCTGTGCTTTCGAGAATATTCAAATAGAAAAGAAACTATGAGGAACTAGAGAAACTTAATTCCTTGAAACGTCTTCAACCTCTAGAAACTTCCTCCAGGAATGTAATGAATTGTCAAATATATTCAGACAAGAGCCTTAAGTTTTTTTTTGGAATATGGAGCCTCCCTCTAGAGTCTAGAATCTAGACTAAAGCGTCAGGGCCCTTAAAAATCTCTACAAGACATGACTGATACTATGAGCTGGTGTGAATTTTCTCCAAGTTTGAGAATATGTATTATGCTTTTCATCAGCAAACCTCCGTCTCTTTCTACAACACATTGAATGCATGGCCTAGAAAGATAATAATTGGCCTAAGTTCACCGAGGGTTATCTTTCAACAAAATATGGTATATAGAATTGCTAACCCTTGCCTAAGGCGGTACGGAAAGAAACACTGCAATATAGGAATAGAAAATCTATCAAGGATGGTACTGGAAGACTGGTTATCTACCATACTAAGAACCAAGAACAGAGGATCGCCCATTATTTTTGAAAATTCCCAAAGCGGAAGTGTAGCCAACTGGTTTATACTGAGGAAGCAGATATGACGTAGCAGCAACGAATGCCCTGCATTTTATGGTGACGTTTAGTGGGATGGGAAAAAATGAGGGAAATGTCAAGAGTCTTTGGTCACTTGCTATAATTTCATTAAAGAGAAAGGCAGCCATGTCCCCCTATTTGGAATTATCTAACCCAATAACATTTATCAAGTTATAAACACTAAAAGGCGCCAAATCTATGAGAAACGCCACATCTGAATTCACTATCAGCAGCACCGGACAAGTGAAGGACATTTGGGCTTAAAGTAACCATGTCAACTTTACCTATCTCCTTTTGTCGGCAGGATAATTACCGCACGAGCCTTATTCGCAGCAGCTCTCTCAAATGACTTTGTCAGGCTGAGACTGCAGCTGTTTCATGATGAAGTGCAAGGTAAGTTTCTATAAAGGTGTTATGTATATATGCATATGCTTGATGAGTAAAGTGCAGATGTAGAAATGAAGAAGGAAAAGACATTTTGATATATCAGTGTCATACCAGCAACTCAGCAAGGAAGTTCTGACTTGAAAACATGACAACTGAATTCTTTCTCATTTCCTTCTTACTACGTATCAATCATGTCTTTATTGCAAATTTACAGTCAGATATAAATTCAAATTCTCTATAGCAACATTTGTAGTTGATATCTACTCGACAACGATAACTAAGGTCGTCAGAGCTACACTTTTTGTTCATTCCAACAGATAGATTCTAATACGACATGAAATACAAAAGATAATGTAACTCTTTCCCTTGCCATTCTCTATACAACAGCTGTCCCTCACTTTCACTACTCCACCATCCCCTGGACCAAATCTCACCAATCTTTCCTCCCATTCGGCGATCACCACATTTTTCTCACGTGACTACCCATCCACCACATTGTCTTCCCTCCCTCCCTCAACAACCTCCCTTGTCAATAAATCTGCACGCCTCCTCTTTCAATCCAACTTAACAGCCACACTGCCTGTCACCATCCTACTCTTCCTCTCATCCCTCAGGTTGCCTCTCATATCAACTCATGATGGTCCCACTATGTACATTATCCCCCTTGAACCACTCCAACTCATCATCCTCCTCACCGGGTGCTTAGAACATCGTTCAGTTCAAAGCCCAGCCACCAATAGCCAGCATCTATGTGAAAGTGTGGACAAAAGGTAACAGAAGTTATAGCTTTTACATTTTTTTTAAAATTTGTTTGGGCGTGCAGTAAAGTAGGAGAGCACTTCTAGCCAACTGATTGCGCACACATTCGGTGAACTCACAGCTTTTGAGTTTTGAGACAATCCCCTAATATGAGGAGCATGTCTAGTGACACTGTACAGAAATAGCCAAGTCAATAGCAACACTACCTTTTTGTTACTATATCAATATGTTTGAGATCTTTAGCTATATTTTCAGCAATCCTATCAATCTGCTTCCTTGGCAGGTCCGAAAGAAGAAGGATTCGCTGCCTCCTACAGAAATTATGCAACACAAATAAGTTACCACAATTTAGGAATACCATGGAACAACACAGATAAGTACACAATTAAGCAACTTACCTATCAGTAGCTGTTCCCAAGCGGATGGCAAACTCATGATACTTATTTAACTGCTTCAGAATGAAGGTCAGATGACTGTTGACTCCACAGATGATTATATGATCAGTCTCCAAGACTTGCATTTGTGCACCCTCCCGTAGCCTTTGCATATTATTCTGGTGATGTCCAATGCAGAACACTTAATATCCACAAAAATCAATAAGGCATCAATTTCCAGTCATAAAAAAGTACAGTATCACATATAACCCCTTGGGAACTATCTCACTGAGCTTACTCTGAACTGCTCTGTCATAGTGCTCAATAATCGAGAGTAAAACAAGATGCCCCATATAGCAAGCATAAAGCCAACAACCCGTTCAGTACGTGTTCTCAGCTGCAAGGGACAACGATATAGGTAAGGTTACTACGTCAGAAACAAAGAAAAAAAATTAATAGCTAGCTACTACAGCAAGCAAAGACCATATTAGCATAACAAGAAACTTTGCCAGAAAGTTCATGATAACATCGATTTCACACTCTTAAATGGGTTGATGAGGAGCAAAGACAAGCCCACGCCTCCCAGAAGCAATCCTCTAAAGACTGTGAATTACCCCTGCATATAAGATAGAAAATATGAAATCCCAAGTCAGCAAAATAGCACGAAAGATAGCAAATGCTCTTTAGGTTTCAAAAAACTAATTAACAGCCAGTGGAGTGTTGCATCCATCACATTTACAGGAAGCACATGACGAGAAAAAAGACATAAATTGCAACTTTGGAGGCTTCCCTATTGGCAGAAAAAATGCTAAAATCAGAAAGACAAAGTACTACTCAGGGTATCAGAAAAAAGTAAAGAGGGAGGCACCTGAACTTAAAGAAGATGAAACCACCAATCATTACAAACGAGAAGCATGCCACAATGAGGACCAATAAAAGCCTGCACATAATTTAACCAAATTTTAGCTATAACAACATAATTATTACTACTTCAGAACTAAAAAGGTAAAGATTAGCAGCAGTGGGTAAATTGTAACCCCTTTGATTAGAATCAAAAGGAACAACAAAGGGGAGCCCGGTGCACATTGGCGTCCCTGCAAGCGAGGGTCCCGTGAAGGGTCACAACCACAAGGGTGTATAGGGGGCAAGCCGTCCCTTGTCATTTTGGACAAGAGGTTGCTCCCAGGACTTGAACCTGTGACCTATCGATCACGAAGCAACACCTTAACCAGTGCGCCAATGCTCCCCTTCAGAATCAAAAGGAACAACACTTGCTAGAAACAAAAACAAGAAAAAAAAAAAAAAAATACTGGGTAATTTTTCATTTTTTACTATTTTATAAAGAAAAGTTTAACATGTGAAAGCTCTCCTTGCATTTTGGAGACTCTGGACAAACTAAATAGTAAAGAAACCCCAACTGCACACATATACTGCAGTATTCAATCTAAACTTTAACAGCTTTACATGACATTCGATGTTAAACCATATTCACATGAAGAATTGAAGACATTGACAAAAATTGCAGTGGCAGAACAGGAATCTAAGGTTTGGATCGTAGTTGCTGCATGCCTTCACTAGCTTCAACAATAGAATTCACCAACACAGGTAGCTTTCCAGCACAATATATATATATATATATATATATGAACGCCTAGATATCCCCGACTGCCTCTAAAATGGCTACCAAGTCCAGGAAAGGGATTAGGGTTAGGATGTTACAGAGAGACTGACCCATTAGATAAGTTCCAGCACAGGTAAGCAGAGAAATATAGAAATAACAAGGTAAATTGAAAGCACAACTCTGGACATTAACATTAGACCATACTAATTGTTTTCTCAATGTAACTCCACTCACGTTGCAACATTTCTTTCTACTTGCATATTGAACAGATAAATCATTCGCGAAAAACCCCACTGGAGATCTGTCACTGAAGGCATAGAAACATCCAGCTTCAGAGGTGTAGGGTTATTTAGTGAGCTAGACAGCGAAGCAAACGACAGGTTTGTGGACCCAAACGCGTGTGATAGAAAGGCTTCCAAATGTGTGAATAATTTCAGTAACGAACTGGTCACAGTCAGATGAGTCAGTCGATGGAAAATAAAGGATGCAAGTGGCAAGTGAATCACAGTGGTTCGCTGACCCTGCACATAAAGAGAACAAGTCAAACTCTGTCATATTGACAAGTGACAACTTCCATATTACCAAAACCTAAAAGTAGATGACATAGATCATTCTATAGAATAAAAATATATAAGTCAGGAAATTTTGAAAACGTAATCATTGTTATATAAAAAGAACACAGAAGTTTAGAAAAGTAACAGATATGGAGTGTACTGCAGAAAGTTCTCGTGTGGTGAACTGATGAAGTGATGATGCATTTCCCCATTTTCTTTATATCTTTTCTACTAGAAAGTTCAAGTCTACATCTTAATGATTATGTCAACTAGTCTGAAAAGATATCATGATGTCATGCACATACTAGGTTTTTCTTTGGGGAGGGAGGGTGGAGGAGGTTATCGTTATCGTTATCATTTTCAGAAGTTGACAGTTATGGTGGTTGTAATTTTTTGCCCAGAGTTCATTACTTATCAAATCTTAAGAAACCTTAGTTTCAGATTTTTTTTTTTTATATATGCACTAGATCAAAAATGCATGCACCTCCACTTTTAAGAGATCTTACGGCAATCTGGAGTACATGAACTCTAAAGCATCAAACTGGAATGTCTTTTTTTCAGGGGAAAAAGTTGTAATAGCAGCAAATAAATTGAATCCCACTACAATCATAGGATAAATAGAACAGATAGCAGCGCGAACATGATAATTAGCACTTTTGAAAGAAAATAACAAGCAAAGAATGAAATCATGAACCATGAAAGTATATTTTGAGAGTAAGATGTGCATAAAACACAACAAACCCTTAATAATATCAAAACGAGGTTGGGGTTGCTAAATCAATCAAAACGAGGGAATCCTGGGAGAAATATAGGTTACGGTAAAAAGAAAGCAGAGAGAGAGAGAGAGAGAGAGGAAAACGAAAACTAAAAACCCAAGACACAATTGATAGCCTTACCTCAAGAGTATCTGTAACTTCCAATCTTGAGTTTGAACCTTTCTCCTCCTCCATAATCTCTGAATTGCAATCTAGCTTCTCCATAGCTTTTCTTGTAGCACAGAAAACCCCCTTTCCTAGGAAAAGGCATGGCCTATTACATAAAGAAGACGACATAACATTTTAAAGGTACATCTATCCTATTACGAAGAAGAAAACTTGAGAAAAGAAATGGATGCTTTTAATAATGGCACTAGGACGAAAAGAATTAGAAAAGCACAGTGGTAAGCCTGAAGCCGGCCTTTCAACATATATTCTTAACATATAAATCATATATCCTGGACCTCATTGATTCACCAACTCTACACGCCTTTAAGCTTATATATACAAAGAGCAACAAGACTCTCCATAATGCGTCATATTTCTTCAGAAGTTTAACACCAATGAGATTAAACTGGAAATGTTATCTAGTGAGACGCTAGGACGAAGACATTTGTGTTAGGGTGTCAGAGAATTAGGACAAGCATTCTGCCAATCGTGTACTAGAAGCTCTGATTCACAAAGCTTTTATGTACACATATAGACATATCACCTCCACTTCATAATGTTTATGGTTGCGACAAGAACATATCACATTCTACACAAACGTAGTGAGAGTCAGAGATCATGTACTCTCAGAGAGGAGCCCTAGGCTAACTAGAATCAGAAGACATTGTTCCCTTCTTTTCTTTTTTCTTTTTGCGCATATACAGAGCCAAGAAAACAAGAAAACAACAATGGACATAAAATAACCACTTCAGCGGTAACCACCCTACATCCTTGAACTATATGCTTTGCAACACTATCGACTTCTTTTTACCATTAACTTTTCAGTTTCTTGCCAAATCAATTCCCCATTGCAGCAAATCAACCAGCCGTACCAGCATTCTCAGAATGCTCAGCTTAAAGAATTGGCCAATGTTTTTTTGGCTTCTAAATTTGTTGTACAATACATTCTATCAATTCTACTTAAGACATTGCTTCGTCAACTTACCAACAGAGAGTTTAGTGCCTTCTCAGTCAAACTCTCAGAAATGTGCTATTTATACTCATAATAGCCATGAGCCCATGATACTCGCGAGGACTACAGATGAAAGAACGACTCGTGAAACTTAGATATCTCAATTCACAAACATATGTGCATCCACAACAATGTATGCTCTAGGACTTGCCAACTCAATTTAGCATTTGGTAGCCAAAACATCACCTTCAACTTCAAGCAACAAAAACTCGACACACAATTGAACCTCACCTTGATTGTCCATTTCCTTACACAAGACTAAACACGAATTATCCATCCATATACACCGATTATACAAAGGATTCCTGAAATACACCATCGAGTTTAAATTAAATTCCAAACCACAAATAAGCCAAAGGAACTAAGAAATTCATATAAGCAACACATTACATTTCACACTTTAACTCGATAGTTAACATTTTGACTTTCACAACTGTCGAGATCATAATTTCACCATCAATATCGATGTCTTACACACATTTTAATCCAAATTCTTCCTTAATAACTTACTCCCTCGGTTTTACTCGATAGTTAACGTTTTGACTTTCACCAGTGTCGACATCATAATTTGACCCATTTTGGTCCAAATACTAACATATATCACGGTAACAACTTGATAGCGACACCTTTTATAAACATTTTTCCCCGTTACAATTCCCCCAAAATTCATCAAACTTTCCGTTTATAGTAAGTAGACAAAACACAATCACATACTCCGTAATTAATATGCCATTTCAAGTAAATTCACTATACAATGAATTAAAAACTTAAAAAGTTCAAAGTTGTCTAATAATATGAAATGAAATAAAAATTAAAGGATAAAGAAATAAAGGAAATTCGACCTGAAGGAGAGTTGCCGGAAATGTTGACGGAAAGTGACGGAACTCCGACAACGGCCGACGGTAAGCCGTCGAGAAGACGACCAGTGAGACGCCGTGAATACCGCCGTCGACGGCAACGAAATCGTCGGAGAATTAGCCATTTATATTTCCGGCGGAGTTGGAGAGAAATAAGTAATTAATTAGTAAAGACTCAATTGTAGTGAGACTACATATATATATATATAGTGATGACGAATTGACGATGATGATCGCGTTACATGTGCGGAAAATAAAACAGCGTAATACGGATTAAGGTTGGTCTAGTGGTTAAGAGTTAAGACGTCGACTCGATTACAGGTTGTGTCGAGGACGAAACAAAATAGTACTGTAGTAGAAGAGTACGAAATTTTGTCAATTTGGGAAATTGTTAAAAGACGAATAATTGAAGTGAAGTGAGAACTAATAGTACGAGTAGTTGTGGATCTTCTGGTATGTGTCTGGAATTTAATTTTGATTGAAAGTGGACCAAGAGACAACAAAAATCTATAGTGATGAGTTAATAATTTTAAGGTGAATCATGGAAAAGGTTAAGAATTGAGATTTCGGATAGTGAAAGATTGATAGCTTTGTATTTATCTTTGTTCGTGTTGCACATTTTAGGGAATCTCCTTCGTATGGGTTGATTTTGGTTCTATTGAATTCGAGGAGAGTTGCGGTGGAGTCGTACGTCATCGAGTAGTTTACTCGGTTTTCTCGATGTAGGGAGTTATATTTTAGGTGAGTATGACATTAATTTCGCGGGATTGACCATATGATGGAACATTCAGCTGACTTATACGGAGTCCGGGTTGAGAAAAACGGTTTTTTTTTTTTGGGTTATTTTTGGGTTCGGGTCGGTTTTTTGGGTCGAGTCAATTTTTGACAGGTCTATGTGCAAGTGTTTTGCTTCAAACAAGTGAACAACTCGCTGAAGGCCAATTCTAGCGTTTTGCAAATCAGTACACTATGTAAGTATGTATGAATGTGATTCAGTAACTTGTATGGCTCTTAAATAATCACATGTAATCCAGTCATCGGATCACCATTTGGATATGAGTTCACATGTAATCCATGTCCATCTTGCTTTAATGTGTTTCGAAACCCTTTAACTAGTTGAGCTGGGGATAAGAAAATGTAACATATAAAATCTACCTCTTATCACGTCGGTACATGTACGAGAACTTAAACTACTACTAATAATAGTCAAGAGACCGACTCGAGTGACGAATTGCACAACCAACTACGCACCAATTGGTACAGACTCTACCGTTTATAATAAATTCATACTTTGTACTTTCTTCATTCCTTTCATTTGTTAATATTTAATTTTTATACATAAAATGAATTCAAATCAAACATTAATAAACGATATAGCAAGAGGATTTATGTTGACCTAATAACCTTCCAATGGCGTACGAGCTTGCCCCAGGCCCTAGGGGCTACTGATGACAAATTTGAACGAAAAAACAAGCAAGAAGTGAATTGCTTAAACTCAACGTATAAAAAATCAGATCGTGTGACATTTCTTACAAGACTATTGTAATATATGATGCCCATCCTACACCCTTGTTACGTGGATAAGCTGAATAGTTGGTGATAAGCTGATGATAAGACTATTAGAGGGAATATCTCAAAGAATAACCAGCCTCCCATTACGTCCTATATATGGAGTATGGACTATATGTGGAGTTGTATTGCGATGATAATAGGAAATCCTAACAGATGATTACGGGTACTCTCTCTATTTCTTTAAAGATGGATCAAAGCTCAAGATCCCAGTGGAACTGAGGAAGTAGCAACTAGAAATGAATCAATATTAAAGATGGATAAAGCATTTGCTCGGAATGATCGCGGGCAAAATTGATATGTACTCCATTACTCCATATAATAGTGCTTGCGTGATATGTTAGCGCAATAATATGAAAGGTCGATGATTTTGCCACCATTTCAATATCTCTCAATAGATTATGTCCATCCATTATATAGATCGGATTCAAAAAACTTATCTTAACAATAGCAATTACTCTCTTGACAAAATTAACGGCCATATAAAAATCTACGTCACAATAATAAAGCTTCAGTATACGGTAGTGTTAATATCAAGCAGTTTTTAGGTGTCTAGTCTAAATTCGCACTTGGACATTTGTTAATTAGTAGCATAGTTGTTGGGATAAAGAAAGATGGTAGTGATAAGTGAATAATTAACAGCTAATTGTGTGTCTCCGATGATGATCAACGCTGAACGCTCATGCGTGTTACGAAGAAGAAAAACAAGTTGACTCAATGTCTACCAATAAAAGCCTTAAAATTAACTATTAATCGACATATATAGCTGGCTGTCAGGGTTATTAACCCTTTTTTTTGTGCAGTTTTTGCTCCATGATATATAATTTCGTTACATTGTTAACGGTTAACCTTTCACATGTCAATATTGAATTCGACGGATATGATGTGTGCGAGAGGCGGCTTAAAGATTTATAGATCGTTAGTTGATGAACCCAATCGCCCATATATTTACTATATCCAACACGGGCTCTCCAATGCATAGTTTTGATAAAAATTTGACTATTTTAAACAAAAAGGTGGTCAAAATCCAAATGTATCAACGGTTGTTTTGGCCCAAAACTGCCCCGACACAAATACGGCTCAAGTTTTCGTGTAAGGAGATGGAGGTGATATTATTGGTTTTAGTAAAATATTTAAGCAAAAAACCTAGGTAGCTAGGTCGGTCTCAAAATCGCGAAAAAATAATTGTTCGGTAGTTTCAAGGGGTGACGTGTTTCCAAAGGGTTTAAAAAACTTCCCTAACTGAAGACTGACCTACAACCATCATATCCAGGCCAACCCGGGCACTCCATCTCTGTCAATGGTAAAGTTAAGATTTTGGCTAGTTTAAATAATGTAGACAAAATGCCAAATCAATTCGTATATTTTGGTTGAAACTGATTCAAATTTATGTGGCGATGAATTAATGTGACCCAAATTAGTTACAAAATAATCCTAGGCATATAGCCAACTAGCTAGCCAAGTGTAGCAAAGATGAAAAATCTTACTAACTGAAGCTTCCACATTGATTTCCGGCCTTCACTAAACCAAATAGGGAAAGCTGGTTAAGATAAACCCTCTGATTTGGTGAAAAATTGAAATCGAATAGGCCAAAGAGGACGAGATTAGATTAGAACTGCCCAAAATGTTAATAGAATTGGAATTCAATTGGAATTGATTAATTGAACTAGTTTCAAACTTTCATATTTACTTATAGATAGATTAAATTGTCATTTTCATTCTCAATTATTTGGTGGCGTTTATTTACAATCTAATTAAGTCATTTTTATATATCGTATATTTTTGCACACGTTCCTTGTGAGGGCACACTCAAAATTAAATGGTTGATATGAATGTTACTACGTCAAGTTAATTCTTGATAACTAAACTTTACTATGGACGCAATCAATCTATCTTACATACCAAACGCAATTTCATTGCCAATAAATATCAGTTCAGGACATCTTTATAATTGTCGTTAACCTCTCTACCTATTCAACCCCCCTCCCCCCCCGACTTCTTTTTACATGCTAACGTTAGCGATTTTAACCAACCCAGGCCTAATGATAGCAATTCAATATCGGCATTAATTTGAGAGATTACTATTTTCGTTTTTTTTTTTTTTTTTGGGTACAAAGGAGCAGCTAATGCCGCGGGAGGTGGGGGTATGAGGATTTGAACCCGGGACAACCCCCAGGCAGGTTGAGTTCCTATCCACTAGGCCAACCTTGATCCTCTACTATTTTCGTTTATGTTCCCTCCATTTCATCATATTCTTTGCATTTGGTTTGAATTTTTCTGACACATTCAAACCAAATACAAAGAATCTAATGAAATGGAGGGAGTACAACACATAGTTTGGCTTCAACTTTCTAAAAGAGTCCTAACTATGCATTATAGGCCTAGTTATGCTCACGCATAGGGTGGTCGAGGAGTTGAGAAAGACCTTTTTATTCCCTTTGCAACTAAAAAAGCTAATAAAACCAAATTAAAAAACTGAATAGGCAAAGTTCCCAAAATGCCAAGGATCTTGCAATAGGCTAAGGCACAACAGAAAGTGGTCGAGAAAAGGCAATCACATTTACGCAAAAAGAACGGCGGCATTCACAAAGGGGAAAACGCCAATTCAAAACCAAATACAGTGGTTTCGTAACACAGAGATTGATCGTAATCCTCCATCCGTTTTCTGTAATTTACATTTTTCTCAAATTTCGTCTAAATAAATTATTTGTGTTGGATAAAACAGTTTTTGTTGTCAAACAATTAAAATTTGTGAAAACAATTCAAACCAAATGTAAATTGAAAGAAACGAATAGAGTATACTCATATATATGTAGCTTCATACCTCACACGTTGTAGGTGAGATGAGGTGAGCCACAAGTTAGTTTTACACTCGCATGATTGTGCTTGTATCATTGTATGACGAGATACGGTGCATGCATGCATGAATAGCATTTATTCTGATCTTAGTAGTTGTAACTTGTAAATTTGTAATATCTAGAACATTCTCCTATACTAGCTCGTATACGTAGCAGATAAAGTTTAACTAACCCAAGATAATTAGATGTAAGATTAAGTGTTAGTGTGTTACTAATTAATTTTACATAGATCTTTTACTACACGAGATTATGTACTAATCTTCAAGTACTAGTATATACGAATTGAACTCCAAGTCTCCAAGTGACCAAACAAATTATTTGGGCGAGAGCTAATTAGTAAGCTTCAAGCTTAACACTAATTAATCAAGACAATAGGTTGTGAGGTCATGCCGCGTGTGCGTCGTCATTACACTCGAATACTTTTAATCATTATACGCACATTTATAAAATCACTTGTTGATGACAAATAAGATCAGTTGGATCTGTAATATACACTAGATAATCGATTGAACCCCGACAATCAAAGAATTATGTACGCGTACAATCAACTTAATTAACATACATTTTGATAGCTCGATATACTCTTCACAATATACACACATTCATTCCTCATGCAATTAAGCAAAAAAAAAAATGGTGTACTACACACTATAACTTATAAGTCTTCAAATTTGATCCTCTAACATCATATCATTCGATCATTATCTCATGCAACACTCCAAGTCTCCAAGTGTTGTAAGAAAAAACACCCTCGCGATCCCTTTTTTTGCGGTTAAGTCTTATTGAGCTTGCATTTTTTTGGTGTCATATGCCCATTTTATAAACTTTAACTTGTAATAATATTAGGGTATATTACTCATCATCATTATAATTATCATATCATACATACTCTTACTTAAAAGCTCCGTCTCTCCCCAAAAATTAAACCCTCCTATATATACCAACCTATGCAACACAACAAGCCCCATTCAGTCTAAACTCACACCTTGTAATAACAATTCAGCTTCTTACACACACTTTCTGTTTTCTTTCTCCTCTCCTCTTACTATATATTTGATAAACTTTATAGAGGAGGAGAAACAGAAAGAAAAGAAAATTACTAAAGTGATCGAAAATGGGAAGATGTAGTGAGTTTATGCCTGTTTTGGCAATGGTGATAGTTCAAATAGGGTACGCCGGAATGAACATAAGCTCTAAGGTCGCCATGGATTCCGGCATGCCGCCGCTCGTTCTCGTCGCTTACCGTCAGCTCTTCGCCACCTTTGCTATCATCCCTTTTGCCTACTTCTTGGAAAGGTATGTAGCTTCTTGTTTACTACTGAAGTTTAATCCCCATAGTAAAAATAATGTGACAAATTAATTATGCATGGAATTGTATATGATCTTTGTATTAATTTTTATGTAGTAGTAGTAACAAGAATGAGAACTGAATTCTTGAATGTATAATCAAGATTTATGATAGTATATAGTACGTGAAATATGTAGATTTTCTAGTAAGTATCCATTTTCTTGAATCGTAAATGTTTGGCTTATGCGTGAGTACTTTGTACATATCAAACGATAATAATCGACAACAATTCAAGGGAACGGAGCGAGTAACACGCATATACTCCGTAAATGCATGATCACTAACTAGATTGATGAATTGTTTTTGAAATTATATATTGAAGGTGTTTTCTAATTATTGTTACTTAATTCTTGAAATATTAGTCGTTGTTCAAGAATCAAGAATGTGACGCCATGGAGAAAAACATCCGTCAAATAAAATGGACCAATTGCGTAAAACTTGTTCTTTGAATTGCTTGTAATTTGTGTAGGAACTTCCATAAATTGATACTTTTTCGAATTATAATACTCGTTTTAAGTCATGGTTTGCTTGAAGCAATGTGTTTATATTTAACGTTAATAATTAATAACTAACCAATAATGCAAATCGCAAGATTAACGACTCTTATGATAAGATTGGTGCCAAAAATGTGCATATGCCAAATAACGTATAACAAAAATGGAGACGAACCCATAAAACATTAAATTTCGACACCACCCTCTCACACATGCGATCATGTGTATTATAGCACCGTACCCTCTATTTGCTTATGATTTATTATTGATTGCTATTATTAGCACTATGTCGTCTTTGGTAAACAAACGCAAATTTCGATACCACCTTCTCACAAAAACGTGTTATTGGTAAATGGTATCGGATTTTTCCGAAAAATGAAGTAATTTGTAAGGTTAGCAACAGCTGTATTAGAAACTTGGTAAGCAGAAATTTTGTGAAAGGTGTCAAATGGGAGCCTGCTGCTGTCAACTGCTTAGCAAATTAAAACAAGAAACACATTAAATTCGACTGTATTTTTTTCTGTTAGACTGATGCCTTGGTTATGGCGTATGTGCTGTGTTTTTGCTTTATGATTTTGCATGCGTCTTTTTTTTTTTTGTTTCCACGTTTCTCGTCTTTCACAAGTTACCAAAACTGTGGAGTTGTACAGTTTGTTACTCCACCAATGATAATAATAATGCAATCTTTAATCAACCTTTTACGAGTAATTTTCGCATATTTGGGCGTTACTAAATATCGCCCACAAATTGCTAATATTGCTCGTAAAGTGACATGACATAGTCGATTTAGTAATTAACTAGCATTAGCATGTCACGCTACTGACACTATGTTGTTTATATTTCGTGTTAGGAAATCATGGCGAAAGATCACTAAGAAAGTTCTGTTTCAAATCTTTCTATGTTCTCTCTTTGGGTAAGCTACAGCCTACAATCGTACATGGACTATTGGTCCGAACGTTTACTACTCCCTTCGTTTCATTTGTTAAATTTCGAAATATTTTGAAATACGTTCTATAGTGTCTAATTCTGTGATCGTAAACAGGGCAAGCTTGAATCAGATTTTCTACTTCATTGGACTGAAGAATACCACTGCAACTGTATCTTGTGCACTCACTAACATGCTCCCAGCAATGACATTCCTACTTGCAATTCCATTCAAGTATAAATCATTAACTCGTAATCTATAACATTCTATCGACTTTTAATGTTCGTCTTTTGTTTAATTAATATACATATATACTCTACCCGTCTTGTAAAAAGTGACGTTACATTTAAGTTGTTCGATAAAACATGTTCGACCTTTTATTTTTATCGATCTAATGCATCTAATGCGTACATTATGTGTAGATTGGAAGCTGTAGGAATCAGGACAAGGGGAGGGCAAGCTAAAGTACTAGGAACAGCAGTGTGTATTGGTGGAGCTATGTTGCTATCATTTTATGATGGGCAGGTCATCGGCATAACTCCACCTAAAATTCACTGGAATTACCCTACCAGTAATGCAGCGGTGAACCATGGCAGTCCAAATGGCCACCAGAATGCCGCCCTCGGAATTATCGGTGTCCTTGCAGCCAATCTTGCTATGGCAATCTGGTTCATAGTCCAGGTAAGTCCAACTGTTGTGCATTGTTGAATGTCTGATATAATGTCTTCGATTTTGTAGGATTATAAGTAATTTGCATGATTTTGTACACTATATATGGTGATTTGGTAATTAAATTGTGTACGTAATTTTGTAGGCGAAAATGAGTGATGATTTTGCAGCACCTTACACAAGCTCAGCACTATTGTGTTTCATGGCTAGCATACAGTGCATTGTCATAGCAGCCTGCACCAACCACAGAGGCTCTGACTGGTCATTAAGTTCTAAGATCAGACTCGTCTCGAGTATCTATGATGTATGTGTCGAAACATTAGACCTTTAATACGTATATAAGAAAGACATACTAGTGATTGATAATTAATTGAACTTGATTATTAATTTTCAGGGACTTGTAGGTTCTGCTCTCTCAATTTGCCTGATGGCATGGACCATACAAAGGAAAGGTCCTCTTTACGTTTCTGTCTTCAGCCCTCTGTTATTGGTGATCGTGGCTTTGTTAAGCTGGATGTTGAGCATGGAGAAACTTTACGTTGGAACGTAAGTCCGAAAAATCAGTTTATTTTTTACCTAATCAACGTTGATCAACATTTTACTGTGATCCCATCTAAATTTGCTGTGTAAATTTTAGTCTTGTTACCTAATATGTTGTGGCAACAGTGTTTATTTTTCGGCTTCTTAACACTGTGATGTGTGTCTGGTCTGAAATGCAGGGCAATAGGGGCTGTGCTTATTGTACTAGGGCTGTATTCAGTGTTATGGGGGAAGAGTAAGGAAGAAGAGACTGAGAGTAAAATGGACAGGAATGGAGCTCTCGATCAAAATGGCAACAGCGAAGATTTGGAGAAGCAGCAGCAGCAGCAGCTACCGATCATAGAATTGAAGACCATATCTGTTGGCAATAAGTTTCTAGCAAAATAATGAAGAGTCACAGAAAAGATACATGATCATTCTATACTTTGGACTATATGATGTATACCCAAATGGGACCAAATTGATAGTATGGTATGTAGGAAGTTCTGATTTGATTTTAGAAAAAAATTTCACATTGGAAATGTAGCAAAGTTTACAAGTCAGAAAACATTTATTTGTGGTCATCAGCTAGCAATTGTATCAGTCCTGAATATTTGGACTCCAATGTCATTTTTTGGTGCCATGGGAAAAAAACCAGAGTATATTTGGTACTCTGGTTATGCAAAGTGACAGCTTACTGATATGAGGCATAACTAGTTGAGATTCCTGAGAAAGCAAAACTCCGGCCGGGCCGAATGACACTAGTGTTTAGAGGATTAATTTGTGACAGACCATGACCACAAAATCAAAAGTAATCACTTGGTTTTTCGAATTCCATTATATGCTTGACTTAAAAATGTGAGAAAATTTCAAACGACTAAGCGAGTAATATAAGCGTGGCGACTAGAGAGATCAGAGTAACTTCAGAAGTTCAGAGTAACGACCACTTTCAGGCGCGAGAGTTTTGTGCACTTCTAGCTTATAGTTTGATACAATCTTTACACGTTATAGGTGAGGTGAGGTGAGCTAAAGTTAGTTTTACCTGCACTCGCATGTGTTGTATTTGCATGAGATATATGCGCTTCATGCATGCATGAATAACATTTACATCTAATTAAATACATCTAGAATATTATGTAGAATATTCCTAAGAGATAATCGTATTCCGAATGTCGAGCTAGTAATACATATTTACCTTTAGCTCGGAGTCTCGGACAATGTTAGAGGTATAGTAGATACAATAAATTCATTTAGGCAAAGTGCGCATTGTAGTAAAATTAAGTTGCAATGATAAATATTAGTAGTAAAATTAATTGTGCTGCTAGTAAAATACTATGTAATTGTAGTAAGATTAATGTTGACGATAGACGATTATAAGTGTATGACATAATAATCAGATAAAATTACACTGATGACTGAACTCACATAAATAATTAGTTCAGATCACTATGAATAAGAGTATCACCATATAGCTAGTTGGGTGAATGTAGTTCTATATATGTACTCCATTATAAGTCGTCTTCAATCTTGATATGCAACACCACGTACAAATTATAAGTACAATTCATTATCTCATGCAACACGTACTCCGGCCAAGTCTACAAGTGTTGTAAGAAAATAAAAACAACTCCCTTTTTTTTGGGTGTAATTGCCCATTTCCGTTAATTTCATTTTTTTTTTACTTAATAAAACCCCCGTTTCTCCCCTAAACCCTCCTATATATATACACCAACCTATGCAACAAAATAGAATAAACTCCATTCATTCTAGTAATCATAATTCTACTAGCTAGCTTCTTACACACACTTTCGTTCTGTTTTCTTTCTCCTCTCCTCTTACATACCATTTGATAAACTTTAAAGAGGAGGAGAAACAGAAAGAAAGAAAAATAAATAATAAAAATGGCGAGAAGTAGTGAGTTTTTGCCTGTTTTGGCAATGGTGATAGTTCAAGTAGGGTACGCCGGAATGAACATTAGCTCTAAGATCGTCATGGATTCCGGCATGCCGCCACTCGTTCTCGTTGCTTACCGTCAGCTCTTCGCCTCCTTTGCTATCATTCCCTTCGCCTATTTCTTCGAAAGGTATACGGTATACATGAGTTTCTCGATTTAATGTTTAACTGTCACACGTTTTTTTTGAGTAATTCTAAGGCGAGACTGCCACACTGTGATAGAGCACTATGTTTGCATGAAAATTTTACCACAACATTCTCTATAGGTGGGATAAGTTTGTACTATATGTTGTCGTAACAAAAGTTAGAAATGATGGGTCGGTCTTGAATATTCAAGATAACTTATAGTATGTGAAATATGTAATTTTTTTCTAAGCATTATTGTCTTTCTTGTAATTATACGAACGGGTTTATTAATTTTGTTGTTAGAGGGATTGCTAATTAATTAATTAATTCTTTAGATTGTTAATATTAGTTGTTCAAGAATCAAGAGTACGTAAGTTGGACCCTCGGAAAGAAAGAAAAAAAAAAAACAGAGTACGTTAGTTGACACCAAGGAGAAAAACATCCGTCACACTAAAATGGACCAATTGCTTAAAAAATCATCCTTAGATAAGCTTGTAATATAAGTGTATAACTTGTGAAGGAATTCCTAGCTTTAATGATAAAAACTCATTTTAATAACTACGCTCTCCTTGTCAAAACATATGACATTTTCGGTTTTTGAGATGAGTTATTGACTTTCAATTTAAAAAATAAATTGTTGTGATTTACACGGGTAAAGTTATACTCCCTCCATTTCAAAATATATGACGTTTTCGAGTTACGAGACACTTCTTTACACTTCGATATCTCTCAAAATATAAGGGTAAAAATTATGAAATTATGATCATGTGAAACTATATTTCATAACGAATCCAATGGTATAATTTTTATAATTTTTGACAAGATATTTTTTCATAAAATTGAAAGTCAAAACTTGCCTCGTAACTTGAAAACGTCATATATTTTGGCATGGAGGGAGTACTTGTTAGATAGATTCGTAACGAAATAAGGTTTCATAATTGTTAACCTTAGACGTCTCACTTCTATAAGTGAGACTGCCGTATACATACTTTGAGAAGGAGGAAGCACAGGTTTGCTTGAAACAATTTGTTCTTATCTATTGTTAGTATTTACTAATTATTACTAATTAACTAACCTAATCGCTAAATTAATGACTCGTATAATGGTGCTTCGTCAAAATTGTGCATATGCCAAATAAAGTATGAATAAAGGGGAGATGTACCTGTAAAATTGAATTTCGACACCACCCTCTCACACACGCAATGCATATATAAATTAAAACCCACTATATATGCCTATTATTAATCCGCTAATAGTAATACTAACTCATCATTGGGATTTAATTGTCTCAATGGAAATGGTAATAAGGTAAAAAATGTTAAATTTCGATATCACCCTCCCACAAAGTCCTGTTTTTTGGAATCGGAATTTTCCGAAAATGATGAAGTACCCTTTTTTTTTTTTTTTTTGTAAGGATGAGAACAGCTGTATGTGTTAGAAACTTGGTAAAACAGAAATATTACGAAATCTGTCAAATTGAGAGGCTGCTGTCAGCTGCTTAGCAAAATAAAACAAGAAACACATTAATTTCGACTGTATTTTTTTTTTCTGTTACACTGATACCTTTGATAATGGCATATTCCTATTTTTGGGTTTAAATTTTTTGCATGCATCCTTTATTTTGGGGGACGTTTCTCATCATTCCAAGTTATTACCACTTACAACCAATGATAAATCAACCTTAACCTTTTTACTTCTAAGATCTGCATAATTGGGTGTTACTAAATGTCGCCCAAAATCTAATAATTAACATGTATGTGTGGACGTCATATTTGTTCTAGTAAATAGCATGTAACAGTGTGTAACACTATTGAGTATCGAGTATTGACTCTATATGTTGTTTTAATTTCGTGTTAGGGAAACATGGTCGACGATCACTAAGAAAGTTCTGTTTCAAGTCTTCCTATGCTCCCTCTTTGGGTAAGCTACTGTCTTAATGGACTAAATGGGCCATTGTTCCGAACTTTTATTACTCCCTCCGTCCCTTTTCAACTGTCAAATTTCCAAAAATATTGAAATAAGTTTTGATTCCAACTATGTAATGTACATGTTAAACGTTATCTGAATTTATGATCGTATATACACAGGGCGAGCTTGAATCAGATTTTCTACTTCACTGGTCTAAAGCACACCACGCCAACTATATCTTGTGCACTGAATAACATGCTCCCAGCAATCACATTTATCATTGCTGTTCCATTCGGGTATAAATCGTAACATGTTATCGAGTTTTAATGATCGTCTTTCAATTAATATGAATATATACTCTGTCCGTCTCAAAAAGATTGACGTTAACGTTACATTTAATTTCGACTTTTTGAAACAATGCATATATTATGTGTAGATTGGAAGCTGTAGGAATCAGAACAAGGGGCGGGCAAGCGAAAGTGCTAGGGACAACAGTGTGTGTTGGTGGAGCTATGTTCCTAACATTATATCATGGGCATATAATCGACGCAAGTGCACCATTTCACTTGAAACTTACTGATCACGCACCGGTGAACCATGGCAGTCCAAATGGTCACCCAAGTTCCGCCTTCGGACCTTTGGCAGTCCTGGCAGGCAGCCTTGCCCTAGCAATCTGGTTCATACTCCAAGTAAGTCCAACTGTATACTGTTGTACTGTATATGTCTAATGTCTGGTTTGTATGGTTTTGTACTGCAATATGGTAATTAAATTGTTGAGTGAATTGTTAAATTTCTACGAAATTTTGTAGGCGAAAATGAGCAACGACTTTGCAGCACCTGTCACAAGCTCAGCCCTATTGTGTTCCATGGCTGGCATACAGTGCATTGCCATAGCAGCCTGCACCAATCCCAGAGTCTCTGACTGGTCACTAAGGAATCGGATCAGACTCGTTTGTAGTATCTATGATGTATGTGTCGAAACATTAGACCTTTAATACGGACATGAAAGAAGTAGCTAGTGGAATTAACACATGATCATACACTTTTCAGGGACTTGTGGGTTCTGCTCTCTCAATTTACCTAATGTCCTGGACGATTCAACGGAAAGGTCCTCTTTACGTCTCTGTCTTCAGCCCGTTGCTGTTAGTGATAGTGGCTTTCATGAGCTGGTTGTTGAGCATGGAGAAGCTGAATGTAGGAAAGTAAGTCCGAAAAATCAGATTACTTTTTACTAGACTCAAAGTTGATTGCAGTATAAATTCTGCAGTTTTGTTAAGTTGTTACATGTGTTAAGGCAAAGTACCGTAATGTGCCTATATACGAGTGTAGAACGCGTAAATGTGCTTATGTTCAGCATTTTAACACAGTACTGTGGTCTGTTATGCAGGATAATAGGGGCTGTGCTGATAGTATTGGGGCTATATTCAGTCTTGTGGGGAAAGAGCAGGGAGCAGAAGACCGAGACTGGTAAAATGGACCGAATTGGGGGTCTGGATCAGGAAAGCGAGAGCGAAGACTTAGAGAAACAGCAGCAGCAGATACAGATAGAGATTGTAGATTTGAAGGAGATCAATAATCAGGTTGTGGCAAAGTGAAAAGAGTCACAGAAAGATGCATATATATCAGCATTCTATACTTAGTACTATATAATGTTGAACTGGTGGCCTGGGCTGGGCATAATGTAATAAGTCTAATAACCATATTATTAACATTAGAAATGTAGCTAAGTTTACTAACAGCAAGTATTATTACATGTCAGAAACATTTGTGGTCAGCTAGTTATTTGTATATTGCATATGAGTCATGAATGTGTTCAGTGTCATATATTTTTTTTTTGGAATACAACGGAACTTTTATTAATAATATAATCGTCAAACGACACTTACATCAGTCATCATAGTAATACAAATGCCTCTAAGATGCTAAAAGGCAGCAAACCTCCATCGGAACTATCATGCAACAATGCAGAAATCTAATTCGGAACCAGGTTTGGCAAGTTCGAATTAAACATGTGTATCGTGAAGCTAACAAAGCCGCAAATTGCTTAGCAAATCACGGAGTTATTCAAACCCGGAAATTAATCATCCTCCAATATCCTCCAGCGGAACTCCGTAGTATATTTCGTGAGGACGCTCTTGGGGGTCGCTTGACCCCGACTAGTTCGAGAATAATTGGCTTTAGTTTTATGGGTTTCTTCCTTCTTGTACAAAAAAAAAACAAACAAACAAACAAATACCTCTAAGACGACCTGACCTAATTGACAAATTTCTACGCCAGTTATCAAAAACTAATCTCACGTATACCACATCTTTCCATTTTTCATCACCTGAGAAGACCTATTGTATAATCTAGCGAGCGTTGGAAATCATCGATAAACTATATAGGTCGGACTTCATCTCAAAAAAAAAAAACGCCGCAAACAATTCATAAAAACGAAGAGAGAGCGAATAACCAGTTCCAATAACTATTATTCCCTTGAAACACGATTTGTGGAAATGTAGTAGCTTATATGTAACGCTACTATAAAAACCACACACACAAAACAAAGCTCTCTCCTCTCCTCTCCTCTCCTCTCCTCTTTCTCTCTACACATCTCTCTCCGCCGTCGAACTCTTAAAAAAAACTGTATTCTCTCTTTCTCTCTCCCCTCTCTCTCTCTCTTCATTTTTAATTAATTCAATCAATTTTAATCCTTCAGATCTCACATTTCTTAGATCTAATCCTAAAATAAATCACAACCCGGGTAATTAATTGTCTTCGATTTGTAATAGCAATAACAAAAAATATCCAATTTTTTATTGATTTTGGTTCATCAGATTTGGGGGTAATTAATTTTGATTTTGAATTTAATTTTGTTGAATTTTGATTGTGATCAGATTGGAAAGGATGGGGCTTTCATTTGGGAAATTGTTCAGTAGATTGTTCGCGAAGAAAGAGATGAGAATTTTAATGGTGGGTCTTGATGCAGCTGGTAAGACCACCATTTTATACAAGCTCAAGCTCGGAGAAATTGTCACCACTATTCCCACCATTGGTATACATATATTTATCCCTTTTTCTTTTTCTTGTATCGTATTCTTTACGTTTCTGTGATTTGTTGTTGTTGTTGTTTAGTATCGGGTTTGATTTGATTAGTTGTTGATTATGTTAGTTGATATTTCTTGATTCGTAATCTTGACGTTTTGATTCATGGGATTGTTATGTGTTATTGTTTTAGTGTTGGGGTTGGGTTCGATTTGATTAGTTGATTAGGTTGTTGATCGGTGATTATTGTTTGTTTTTGATGTTGGGTAATTATGGTTTTGTGATTAGTAACAATGTGATTTTATCAGATTTCTTGATTCGTAATCTTGACGTTTTGTTTGAATTGTTGAATGTTGTTGTTGTTGTTTAGTATCGGGTTCGATTTGATGAGTTAAATTACGATGTTGATCGGTAATTATTGGTTGTTTCGATGTTGGGCAGTGCAATTTTGATTGTGATTGTGATTGTGATCATTATGTGGTAGTGTGAATGTTGACTGTGTCGGGGTTGGGGATGGGAGGAGATGTTGTTTTATCGAGTATTCGTGGGAAAAGAATTGGATTTGGATTGGTGATATGTTGGGATTTTGGATTAAGATTAGGATTTAGGAATAGTTGGATTTGGATCTGGTATGTGATTGGGGAAAATAGGATGTGTGTTTGTGGTGGGATTGGGTGTAAGTATTGATTTATCGGATATGAGGGTGTGGAAGATTTGTTTGTTTAGACATTAGGATGGGATAGCTGATAGGATTGTTAGCTTATGGGCGATGCAGATCTTATTGCTGTGGATCTATAGCTTCAGGGATCAACTTCCGATTATGTTTATTGACTTTGATTGATGAGATCTCTGTGTTTTGAGGTCTGATTGGCATTTTGTTTGTATAGAGGGCACATGTTATTGGATTTCTCTTTGGTATGGTGTCTCAGAGGTTGGATCCAGGGACCTGGGCTTCATTATGGGTTGTTTCTCTTGTTTTGTCTGGGGAGAGGAGGGAGCTTAGGGAAGCGACTTTATAGAGAAAGTGGATGGAAACGGTGAGATAATGGGAATAGTAATGAAGTGTTGAAGTACCAACTACAAAGTCCAACTGAGTTATTAGGTATCTCGTAGTCACCCCATTAAACTGAAGATTAAATCTGATGTGTGATGATGAGTGTTTTGCTATCAACTAAGATGATGAGTCTGGCAGCTCATCTTGTTACGGATTTTTTTCTTGATTTGATGCTTGAGAGCAGAAACATGGAATCGGGTTGCAAGAGCTGTTAAATGGATTCTTACGGTCTTCTAAGATGTCGTGTTATACTGTCCTTGGAGTTCTCTCCCTCTTAGTGGCTTGTTGGATTCATCTGTTAATTCTAAAATAGAAATTAACGTTGGCTGTTGTTTCTTACGTCCCTAGCAGCTAGTGAGGCTGGCTGTCTATTGGACTGTTGTTACCCGTTTCAGTCTTGGTTCCTTGTTCTGATTGTATTGATTATAATCTTCAGGAGGCTGATCACAATTGACTTTTCTTGTGCTTTCTTTATAGGATTCAATGTTGAGACCGTGGAATACAAGAACATTAGCTTCACTGTTTGGGATGTCGGGGGTCAAGACAAGGTAATCTTATTTTTTATTTCTGGATGATCTCTTCTCTAGTTCTTAGCTACCCGGATGTATGTTATGTATATCATGCTTTCTTTGGTTTTTGCGACCTTTATGTGTGCTATGTATACCCTTTTTCTTTGCTTTATATAATTTTGATGTTCATGACCTCTGGGTTGTGTGAGTCTGTGCTTCATCTTACGTGCTTATAGACGGTCCTGTGCTGAATGCTCTTTTCATCCATCAGCACTTAACATAATCTTAAGCTATAAAGACTGTGCCACCTCGTCTTTTGCTCCTTCCTTTGTTATGTGAGGAAAGGCTATCCATGCTGTGGCACATATCCTTCTGTAGTGAACATCAATGTTCATGATAGAGCTTTCTGTATATTATGTCTTGCTGAGTATCGATATTAATTCTTAATGCTTATACATGGTCCAGTGCTGATCACTTATCCTTGGTACAGCACTCTACGTCTTCATAAGCTAAACTAATTCAAGCTTTTTGTGAGTTTCCTTGCGTTTTAATGCAATTGTGGAAGTCATGATTTAGCTTACAGCCTTACATTAAACATCAGACGCTCTTCATAAGCTATTAATTAGATTTGTATTCTTTCTTATAGTTTGTGTCTTATTAAATCCCTCCTTTGTGGAGGCATTACTTTCAAAGCACCCAAGGGATGATTTTTGTGGTGGACAGACACAATTGTGATCTAGCTAGCTGTATCTTATGTCTCACTGCAAATAGGGCCTAATTCTGTGATGCTTATGCATGGTCCAGTGCTGGTCACTTATCCTTGATACAGCACTCTACGTCTTCATAAGCTAAACTAATTCAAGATTTTCGTGAATTTCCTTGCTTGTTGCTATGCAATTGTGAAATTCATGATTTAGCTTACATTAAATGTCAGCCACTCTGCATCATTTATAGTATTTTAATTATTTCATCTTTTATCAGATCCGTCCTTTGTGGAGGCATTACTTCCAAAACACCCAAGGGCTGATCTTTGTGGTGGACAGCAATGATCGTGATCGAGCTGTTGAAGCCAGAGATGAACTTCACAGGATGTTGAATGAGGTAAGCGTTGCGTGGTATATAAAAACTGAGGTTTTTTTAGATCAGTTGATTTTCCCATTATCCAGATTGTGTTCTTAAAATGATCTCATATTTGTAATGCTGTCTAATGCGTTCTTTAGGACGAGCTCAGGGATGCTGTTCTACTTGTTTTTGCCAACAAGCAAGATCTTCCAAATGCAATGACAGCTGCAGAGATCACTGATAAGCTTGGTCTTCACTCCCTCCGTCAGCGTCACTGGTAAGCCGGCTCATATTTGCTCATTCAGCTATTTCCCTCATTGAAGGCCACACTTTCTGCGCCAAAGTTTCTTCTGAAGCCTTGCAGATTACTGAGGCAAAATCTTTTGTTTAACAGGTACATCCAGAGCACATGTGCCACCTCCGGTGAGGGTCTTTACGAGGGTCTGGACTGGCTCTCCAACAACATTGCTAGCAAGGTAGGTCTTTCGGAGCACCAATTCAAAGTTACAGGTTATGTCGTAATTTATTTTGGTGATACTTCAACTAAATGATTGCGTTTTGTTGCTACAGGCTTAGATGATGGGTTGAGCGAACTTAGGACCAGAGTACTCTGAATCTGCAGTACCTGTTGAAGTGAGAGCTGCTATCGACCATCCGAGCTTTTTTCTTTTGCTTTCTTATATTACCAATCACATCATTGGCAGAGTCATGTGATTACGTTATGGCGCTTTTGTTATTAAGATAGAGAATTTGCTATATCCAATACTTTGTTAATTCGTGATACCTGAAATGTACGCAGGAATTAGTTTCTGTGACATGTTTATAATATACTATCGTATTCTTTTGGACCAAATGATCAACTTCATACTTAAATGCATAATGAGTAGTTCCCAGATATGACGTGGAAGTGCTCTGAGGTTTCAGCAAATTCACCCAGCATTCTGATGCTCGGGAATCGAACTCTCAATAGACACGGTAGAGTGCTGCTGGACCTGATAATGTTGTGTAATGTCAGGTGCCGCTCCAAGTACTTGTGTACCGCATAGCGTTCAGTTCATTATGGAAACATGCATCTGCTGATACACAACCTATCTTTGGTGATCTTGAGAGTTACGTTTCATCTTCACTGTTGTATTTCACGCTTCGTTAAGACTTAAGACGAAAGCTTGCAAGAGCTAAATTTTTAAAGATGCAATGTTAGTTGTTTCTGTTTTTCTGTAGTATGTGTATTTCGTTACTTGTCCTAGGAAAACACGTAATTGTGGTTGATGTGCGGTGTTCTATGAAAGCGTAACCAATAGAGTAAACAGTTGTGAACAATACGAAAAAATTACTTCTCATTTATGAAAAAGAATTACAAATCAGTGGGCAATATAAAAGCTTAAAAGAAGATGCAAAGGAAATCTTGAATGACATGTACTAATGTGGTAGATCTGAAACCACTTCTGCTAAGCCACCTGAAAATGCCACGAACATGGGCTTGGTAGCAATGGCACCATAAAGTGTCGTAAGTCCTCGCAGTTGGAGTAAAGCTATTGTCTTAGAACTCTGTTTGAGCTGAATATGAAGTTCTCCTCGCCAGCCATTGTGGAACGAAGCCTACCTGCAGCCCATCCATTGTTCACTACCCGAGCTCCTACATGAGCAGGGTCACCTATCACTCGGCTTCCATCAACTTGCTTCTCGAATTCTGGAAGGCCCTTTTCTTTTCTTTCTTTCCTTCTTGCCCGTTCCTCGTCACGTTCTTTCCTCAGCCAACTCTCAACTGTTCTCTGTGAACAAAAACCGAAAATTAGGTCAGGCTACAACAGAAACAACAATAGAAACAACAGCTCAAACCCTACACAAGCCTTTAACATGTGGCTACCAAATTGAGTGAACGTTCAGGGGATCAAACGCTTAGTAACATAGGAGCTTATGGGTAACTACAGCCTCATTTGAATTAGCCTATAGGCTATGTTAGAGCAAGATAACATCTCTTCTCGACTTCGGGATGATAAAGAACTTACCATGAGAGACTTCTTGCTCAGCTCTTGAACTTTATTCATAGGCATGGATAGCTGTAACCTGCCACGAGCCACATAAACCTGGAGAAAGATGACTTGGTCTCAGTTGATGAAAAGCAGAACCCAGTTGAACGTATGAATTTTAAGCTTCTTAAAAAAGGGAAAAGGTGGAGTTAAACTCACAATATGTGACGGCCAGCTCTCAAGTCCGTCAAATATATGGGTTGCGTAGATGATTGTGGCGTGTCGCTCTTCACATTCCTTCTTGAGGAAACTAAGGAGGTCAGCCCTTGCCAGCACATCAAGGTCAACAGTGATTTCATCGAGTAGAAGAACCTAAAAATCAGTACAATGTCAACAAAATTAAGATACTTCAGCAGAACCAACGGAAAACAAACAGAAGCACCAACACATACCTTGAATGGCTTCAGAAGACCCATACAGATTTGTACACGTCTTCTCTGACCATCAGACACTTTGTGCATTCTCCAAGAGAGATCAATGTCGAGTACCTATTTTAAGAGAAAGCAGTCAAACATCATACACAGACAGTTATTTCAACTTTTCCAGAGCTACTTCTAACTACACAGAATAAGGTTAATCAGTTGAAAACGTAAATGACAAATGTGGTTCCTGGAATGATGTTGGAGAAGTAAAAGTAACCCAATGACCAGGTGCATCATGTGGTCCGCAAAATTAGCCCTTGCGCCTTTTGCCCTTTTGGGTAGAGAATTAGCTAGAGATGCTATCTAGAAGTCAAAAATGTGCTGAGATGTGAGCCTAGCTGAGCAACAGTTCTATTTGGTAGAAGCAAGAACTACTGAACTTCAAGCCTGGCAATCTGGCCTAAAAACTTTGTTAGTGCAAATAATTGACCTTGGGACACCATAAAGAACAGTAGGGATTTTATGATCAACTAAATGGAGATCGATAAGAAAAAATGGCAAGGTTAACACGAGATTGAGTGTGAAGGTTTGTTTTCCTAGATAATTTCATCTCAAGAGGGAACAAGATTATATTCCTGAATTCATGGATGCAGCAAAGCAAAAGCGCCTTTTAACATGCTTAGATTGGCAGAGTAAGCATTCAGGGAGAAAATACGTTAGCCCTTGAGCAGATTCATGGGCCAACAAATCGACAGTTTTTTTTGGAGCAGATAATGTTGCAGGGGTGGGACTCGACGGGGTAATTTTTGATTGACTCAGAATATAAACATCATCCACAGTCAGACGGAGCGAAGGAAAATTGTTTTTCCTTGTTGGCTCACTCGCATTGTTGTTTTCAAGCTCTAATATTATAAGGTGCATACTTGAAGATAAGCCTAACCAGCATTCTGAAACAGTCTGAAAATTAAGCAGCAACAACATACCTTGATTAGTTCTGCCCTTCTATCAGGATCAATACCTCCAACTCCAAATATCATTTTCTCAGCTGATATATCCATCTGTATCGAAACTTCAAATCCAGCAAAAGCAACATCTCGCTTCCACTACACAAACAATCATAAGTCAGCAACCTTTGTAAAAGAGAATTGCATACAGAAACATCAAAAGGGGGCAAAGCATCTAAGTTGCAACTGTAAACATCACAATTTCATACTTAGATTAAGATCAGGCAATCGACTAGTACAAATCCTTAAAACACAATCTATATAGTGTGTACAATTAACATCACTTCGAAAAGTACAAAAATCTCAAAACTAGGCATGGAACGTTCACAAACACATTGATGTAGTGGCAAATGCATCAACCTTCACATAGAAGATAATAAGTTTGGATCTTACGACAAACAAGTTTATATCTTTAACTTCCCTTCATGGGAGAATCGGCTAAAGGGGATGGTGGTACTAAGATCCGGTTTCAATAGAATACAGCCTCGAATCTGCACCCTCTCAAAGATTTGAACAAGTGACCCCCACAACAACAACATTACCCCAGGCTCGAGTGCCTCAATTCTAAAAGGCTCCGACCTATAGCGAGGTCAGGGGAAGTAGGATGTACGCAAGTCTTACCCCTATATATGCCTAAAATGCCCTCATACCCCAATTTCAGTAAACTCAAAAGCTAACATTTTCCAACCACAATCTACATTCTACAACAACCAAAATGTCATTTACTCATTCCAATAAAACCCGATATCAGCTAACTGACTCGATTACTAAGGTTCAAAACCCTCTCCAAGATTTGAACAATTGATCCCCATAAGGCCACAACAACACCATTACCCCATTGCCTCGACTCTCAAAGGGTCCGACCTATAGCGAGGTCAGGAAAAGTGGGATGTACGCAAGTCTTACCCCTATATATGCCTAAAATGCCCTCATACCCCAATTTCATTAAATTCAAGAACTAACATTTTCCAACCACAATCTACATTCTACAACAACCAAAATGTCATTTACTCATTCCAATAAAACCCGATATCAGCTAACTGACTCGATTACTAAGGTTCAAAACCCTCTCCAAGATTTGAACAATTGATCCCCATAAGGCCACAACAACACCATTACCCCATAGCCTCGACTCTCAAAAGCTCCGACCTATAGCGAGGTCAGGAGAAGTAGGATGTACGTAATTCTTACCCCTATATATGCCTAAAATGCCCTCATACCCCAATATCAGTAAATTCAAGTGCTAACATTTTCCACCCACAATCTACATTCTACAATAACCCAAAAAAAAAACCCGATATCAGCTAACTGACTCGCTTACTAAGGTTCAAAACCCGTCTGCATCAATATCGTCAATTAACCTATTCTACTAAAACCAAACAATTCATCCCAATCAAACACAAAATAAATAAAAAATGAAAATCAAACCTCGCCACCAAGGTAACAGAGGTCACCGGAAGAAGTCAAGGCGGTATCATGAAAAGCGGATCGCCCGAGAACCCGAACCATATGAGGCTCCACCATATGTTTCCCTCCCAATATCTTCAAAATCGTCGTCTTCCCTAAAATTTAATCAAATTTAATCAAACCAATTAATAATCCCAACAATACAAACAAAACCCAAATCAAAGATTGGATCTTTATACATAATTAAAATTGGAGGAGAGAGAAAACAATTGAAAAATTGAGCCAAACCTGCGCCATTGGCGCCGACAAGGAGACATCGTTCGCCGGAATTAAGCGTAACGGAGAAGTCTTGAATTAGAGGGGTGGATCCTGGAGGAGGGTGGCCGTCGATTCCAGGGTAAGTGAATTTAAGGCCGTTGATTTCCACCGTCGGTGTCGGTGGTGGTGGTTGCGCCATTTTTTTTGGGAGGGGGGGGGGAAGTGTGAGGAGGGGAGGTTAGTTAGGTGGTCGTTATTGGTTATTAAGGAATGTGAGCGCGAAAAAAGTGTAGCGTGATGAGGAAGTATTTAAGGGAGAAGAGAAGAGACTAGGAAATGTGTAAATATGTTTTGTGTAAGGCGTGGCTTTGTTATGTCCCTTAATTTGGAAAGGTGAGTGTGGAATTGTGGGGGTTGTTGAGGACTTGGGGTTGGGGCCTTGGGGGTGGGTTATTATTGTTATGAGCTTTTGGAATGGGTAGATCTAGATTTGCGATTTCTTTGGTGGTACTGTAATAGGTTTGATGTCGGGTTTTGAAAGTCGTGATTATATATTGTTTCAGGTTTTTACGACTTACATTAGTGGTACTTTGTTTACGTCGGAAGGATAAGATGATACTCTACTCTTCCTTTGTTATGTGAAAAGTCTGGTTTAAATATATGATGAACGGAATCTTAACTGAGCGGCGACAATTTAAGGGAACAAAGAGAGTGAATGAATGACTAGATCTACCAGGCCTGACATGAAGAAATATTGCGGCACAAGGGCGGCGAGTAATGACTTCTTGTAATGTTATTTACGTAGAAAAAATCGAACCTTTAAAGAACAGCTCATCTAGCTACAAGATGAGCAACAATTTTTCGCCACCCTCATAACATTGGCAATTTTGCCAATTTCATTGTGGTTTGCAGTTTTAACTGAGAAATTGGTAACCTAGAAAAATTTAATTTGTTTAACATAAGAACACACATGATCATTGTGCTTAATCATAATCAATTACAATTAGAAAGCTAATTAGTTCTATAATCTGAAGACTCAGTTTACAAAGGATCTCTATTTCCCCAAATTACACCCCTGATAAATTAGGGTTTGAAGAAGATCATCAAAACTACACTCTCTCTTTGTATAATCAACAATCTAGAGGTCTCATTTTTTTACAAGGTAAAACCCTTTTGAATCTCTACTGTTTTTTCCCCTAATTACATCTGTTGAATTTATTTAGTGATATTTAATTTACATTATGAGGTGAAAGATTCAATCTTTGATGAGTTTAATTCATTGGGATTGTGGGTCTGCTTGTAAATGTGTGAAATTAAAGGGTAAATTACTGAAAAGTTTGGATTTCTCTTGTAATTCTTATTTTTGTTGGGTCTGTACTGTTCTGTACCAGGTAGTTTAAGGACTCGATTGAGTTGGTACGAGACTCAGCCAGCTTAACTCGAGGTCTAACCTTAGGAATGTAGTTGTGTTAGAAGCCCATGTTTGAGATTATTGTCCCCCTTTGTGGTCAAAACCTGGCTCGAATCCTGACTAAATCGGATCTGTGCACAACAGAATATAAAGGTGGCTGATAACTGAGTGGTTCAGTGTTCTGTATCTATGTATATGGCTTTGAAAGATCAAATTTTTTCGGTTGATGACATGCAAAGTTGTACTAGTTATCTGTAGATGATCATAAACTGTCAGCAGCATAACTGCATAATTCATGGCCCCTTACCTGTTTGATGCATCTTTGTAGGAACTGAGTTTTTGTGGTCTGTGAGCCGTGCCCGGTACACAGCATATGGATAGTTTCTTGGAAGACATCACTGAGGTGTATACTGATTGTGTTTTGAGAGGCCCATTTTGTGAAAAATGGAGATGCATCATGCATGTATGGCGTGAGCGTTTTGACAGCTTGTGAAAGAAATACAGAATTGGGTCAGTGTCGGGGTGATGATTATGAGTAATTTCTTCCTTACTTCTTATAAATTGTTCTGTGAATGTTACACTCCTTTTCAGTTTTTTATTACATGACTTTCGTTATTGTTAGATTGTTTTGTTGCTCATTGTTTGTTGGGGAATACTGCTTTGTGGCGAGTCTGATCGGTCCATATGTCAGGGAAATACTGATATGCTCATATGCCAGCAACTCTGGATAAATCATTATGTTAATCTCACTGTTTACATTGGGGCATTATGTGTCATCAATGCATACCATTACCAGGATGATATGTCGAACAAAAAGAAAGAAAAACCAGTAGAGGTGAAAAGGAAAAAAAGATAAAGAAAAATCAGCACCCTATTGCGCAACCTTAATTGACAAGAAGACTCCTGGTGATTACGGCCATCTCCACAAGAATTCTCATCTGTCGATTTCTCTCATTGAGGGGATCAGGCTTTCCAAAGACAGTAGTGCAACTAGCTTGAGTCCTAGGGGTATCCCTGTCAGCTGCAGTCATATCTTTATAGTTCCCTTGATTGAAGGCTTCGAAAGCCTTATCAAAACTTTGTACCAGATTGCTGTATGCCGTTTGACATATAGTGTAACGCTGAACCTGCGCCGGGTCCTTCTCTCCTGGGATCAACGATCCAATGAAGGTCAATGTGTCTGATGCGTTCTTTTGAACCTCCACAAGGGCGATTTTAGTTAACCCCACATTGTCTGTGTCAGGCTGGGGGAGATTGTCACTGAAGACATCGTTGCAGAACTGGTAGTCCTCCAATGATCTGCATATTCTGTCTATCACTGCTTGTGTTTTTTCACTTGCCTGTGTAGCTGTAATGGGGGTAGCTAATAGTGCTAATGCTGCTATTAGAGAAAATTGAACTGTAGAACAAGTTATTCTACACTTCATCTTTAACTTGTTGTTCATTTTAGTTTGATTTTCGATCCAGAATCTGTGTGGGAACTAAAAGGAAGATGCTTATATAATGAATTCGACATAGTAAGAATGTACCAAAAATGGAATGTGGTTGAATAGTGTTTAAAATTTGATTTGTTAAGGAAATGTAATAGAACGTTTCCAGTTTTGGGGAGATCTTAACAAATGAGGAATCTTGTTCGTTCCCCATGCTTCCGCACCAGAGTCTGTAGGGACAAAATATGCAATTTATGAGCTCGATGTTGAACTTGTAATTACCAAAACAAGGTTTGTGTATCTGTCAGTACTATCAAATGTTTTATTGGGAGTAAGAATTTTCTTTCTGTATCCTAGGATTTGCATCTTTGGTATAGCAAGATTTTAATTAAAGAAGAAAATGAGAGGCTTATTAGGAGATATCTGGTGCATTTGTGATATGATCTTGAAGGACAAAGTTCGATATTCATATAATTAATTTCTTTTTTGGTTCGATTTTGGACTTGTTATTGTTCCAGTAATCTGGAGCAAATGAATTGTACAGTGGCTGATTGCTACCATGAACACTCCATTGATTTGGCACAGGTCTTAACCCCTAGGGATGTAGCTATCTAGAAACACAAGGGGAGGGGTTTATCGGTCTTCGTGGCCCTGCATGTTTCAGATCCCGACTAAACTAGCTGATGCAAACCAAAATGAAAAACTGGCTCATAACTGAAATATAGTGATTCAGTATTATGCTTTTCTGCATGTATCTGTATGGCTTTGAAAGATTGCTTATTTTCTGGTGAAGGCGTGGTCCCTTACGCGTTTGATGGATCTTTGTAGGTACAAATTTGTTTGTGCTCTGTGAGCCACACCCGGTACACCGCATATGGGTATTCTTGTGAAACACATCTATGAGCTGTGTACCAATTATGTGTTGAAAAGGCCATTTTGCAAAAAATGGAGATGCCTATATGCTGCGAGTGTTTTGACATCAAGCTCGTGCAAGCAATACAGTGTAGGCCTGGGGCGATAATTAAGAGTAATGTCTTTCTTACTCCTTGTATACTGTTCTTTGAATGTTTTTTCAAGTTTTACTACAATATGAATTGTTCTATGTATTACATTTGTTTGTTGGTCTTATTCCTTATAACTTGTGAGGAAATGACTCCTATGCCGAGAATCTAATTGGTCTAATATGTGATATGCAAGGATCCATTGATATCGATATCCTAACTTAAATTATTGACAAGATTACTCCCGGCAATCACGGCCATCTCCAGAAGAATTCTCATCTCTCGATTCCTCTCATTGAGGGGATCGTCCGTTCCAAATTTAGTAGTGCAAGTAGCTTGAATCTTAGGGGTGTCCCTGTCAGCTGACATCATCTCTTGATATCTCATTTGATCAAAAGCTAGGATAGCCTTGTCAAAACTTAGAACCAGATCTGTATATGCCGTTTGACATATAATGTAACGGCTGGACTCCGCCGGATCCTTCACTCCAGGGAGCGCGGACTGAATGAACGCCAATGTGTTTGTCGCATTCCCTTTAGCCTCCCCAAGGGCGATTTTAGTCAAGCCTGCGTAGTCTGTGTCGGGCTGGGGAAGACCGTTAATAAAGACCTTGTCGCAAAACTGGTAATCCTCAAGTGATCTGCATATCCTGTCTATTATTTGTTGTGTTTTTTGACTTGGTTGTGTAGCTGTGATGGGGGTTACTACTAGTGCTAATGCTGCTATTAGAGCAAAAACCATTGTAGAGCAAGTAATAGTACACTCCATTAATTTTTCTTAAACTTAATTCGTTTTTCGATTTTGGATTTGTGTGGATGAAGAAGAAGAGGAAATTGCTTATATAATGATTTTAGGATCACTAAGATGAATACATAAATCTGGAACGATTTCGATTTTGTTTGATCTCTAATTTGTTAATTTCAGAGATCAGTATCTGTTTGTAGTATCAACCTTCTTAGTCTTCCAGAAAGAGTTAGTTACTTCTTCCTGAATCACTAGGATGAATACATAAATCAGGAACGATTTCGATTTTATTTGATCTCTAATTTGTTGATTTCAGAGAGATCAGTATCTGTTAGTAGTATCAACCTTGCTTCTTATTGTCTTCCAGAAAAAGTTATTTCTTCCTGTATCGTAGGTTTTGCACTTTTAGTACAGCAGGATTTTGATTCAAGAAAAGGCTATTTAAGAGATACCTGTTGCATTTGAGATATAATCTTGATGGACATCTAAGATTCTATATAGGGGTAATTGGTTTCTTAGATCATGATCAAACTCTCATTACGGATTTGTTACATCAACAGACTTTAACCGTTATTAAGCTTTACATGAGTCCGTCTCAAAATAATTTGTTGGAACATCGACCCAATAATATAAGAAAGACTGATATTTGCTTTTGTAATTTACATTATGTAAAAATCAGTACATAAGGGGTAAACGAACAGGCTGAGATAAAAAAATACATGCCTGTCCAATGTCCAGCACACTTCCATTATACTGTACAATCAGTATAACAAACTAGAAAATAAAGGTGAGGTCTTAGTTTTCTTGGTATTGACATGAGTATATGACCCCTTCTCCCTTAACATAGCTTATGTCTAATCATAAGTTTATGCAGCAGAAGGAGCCAGCATGTAATAGGAATTTCCGAACTCTGATAACGCAGCCTTCATGAACTGAAGCCTAGCTTCCTCCGGCTTGTAGTCCAGAGACTCATCTTCATAAATGTCCCACCACTTCTTCACTAGCATCTTGATGTCCTCCCTATCCATGTTCTCTTCACTGCCTGTATACCTCCATGGTTTCGATCCCTGATCATTATATGTCGAAGAAATTCATATTAGCGAAAGTTCTGTGATGTGTCATTAGACTCTTAGCATTTGTCTAAGCGACTAATTGTAAGTTGCTACTAATGATTAACAGGGTTGCACTTACAGCAGCACAGTAGTGAACTACTTTGGCATCATCAAGGACAATATTTTCGGGGTGGCGCCACAGCATGGCTAGGACAAGGTTGTAAACTGGTGGAATGGGCTTGTAAATGCTCCTGAAGTACGTGTTCAAAAAGTCCTGCATTCGACCCTTAACAATGTAAGCCCATTTTATAATACGAGTAATGACTAAATATATTTGTTTGCTTTTCTTTTATATGGTTCAGTAAGTTACTGGCTCATAAGAGCTCGACTCCCGTGGAGTTAGGGGTAGAAGGGTATTTACTAGTTAGCTCATAGGAAGACCCCAACTGAATAGCTGGAAATTGCGCGAATGCTTATGGTAGTAGACTAATAGTTTACCTGCTCGGCAAAGGGGGTAGTCGGGGCAACTTGGACAGAGTTGAGGAGATCATGGTAAGTGGACATCTTGGGTTCATACACGAACATGCCCGCGTTGAAGTAAAGTGCGGGCTTTGGCCCCAACTCCTCTTCAGCCCAATGGACTTTGTTTGGGCTTTGTTGACAATAGCCCATCTTATATTGGGCCGTGTGGCTCCATGTCTTCTCACAAAAGCAGTCCATCACGGCATAAAAGTAGCCGTTGGGCAAGTCACAGAGGTGGTCAATGTTGTCGAACACTTGGATATCTCCATCCAAGTATATCATCTTGCTGAACTCCACAAACTGAAATAAAAACAATATGATCAGACCGTCTCATTGTAAAATTTGCAATTGTTATCAATAATCGATTACACAATAGTATTGTATACGAGGATTGGAGCTGAATTCTTCCTCAAAATAATTACCTCCCATATGCGGAGCTTGGAGTAGTTGATGACATAATAAGCCATGGCAAATTGAGTCTGGTTTTCAGGGGGGTAAACCGGCTCAATCTCTCGAACAATACACCCTTGAGACACAAGAATCCGGCGGTGCTCCTCCGGGACATCTGGCAAGACGGCCACCACCAAGGGGTACCGACTCTTTGCCTTCCTTAGACCCTTGGCAAGCCCTACAACTCCCTTGACATAGTCACCATTTCCAGCCAAAAAAGTGACAAAAGCTCTCATTTGTGCATTATTTTGGGTCAACATCATTGTGGTCTCAAGGCTATTCCTTAGTTTAGTAGCCATTTGTGTTTTAAGGTAAATAATTTTAGACAACTTTGTGATTTTTTTTTTTGTGGTAATTATTGAGCTTGGTTACTAAAGTTCTAGGGTTGACGTGTTTTTTAAGTTTTAAGGTTTTTTGTGTTGTAATGGTAAAAATGTGTTTAGGTTCTCTTGTTGATGTTTTGATGTTGTAGTGCTATGGTTTGAAAGAGTACACCTCGGTTTATATAGAACTTGTGAGGCGGTAAAACTATAAGTTAAAATAAGAAGATAAACTTATTAATCATTCATTATTCGTCAATTTTCTTAATTTTTTTGACCTTTTATTGTGTTGTTGTGCCAATGCCAATGGAGCACTTGCTAACGTGCTACTAGCTAGTGTTATAAAATTGCAATTTTACGGGGGAAAAATGCATCTATCAGCATCGTTAAAGATCTTGCCATTTATTTTTATTAGTAAAAAGGAGTACGTAGCTAAAGCTCTTGCTATCTATTGGGAGACGATATTTATGATTTAGATTCAATAATGTAGCCCGTGTCACTAAGGTTAAAACACATTGTAAACTTATTGAAGTGATATTGACAAACTAGTCGATGGACTTTAGTTCCAATTGGTATGGATTAGTAAATAACTGAGTTTCGAGAACATTATTGTAAAACCGTCTTATATAAACACAAGATGTCGGTCAGAGACATGTAGTCCGTAACTTCCTTAGTTCCTACTATCCTCCTCTGCATCAGGAAACTTCTCGTCAAACCGACCATGTTTTACTCAACTGACGGTCCAAAAATCATGCAACTAATTTCGTCAATTTATAAGTTGACACCTAACTTACTAACGTTGATAATTTCACATCCCATGCACACGTACGTTAGCGTATGATCGGGCCGGTAGTTATGGCAGTTTATATGCGATATGGTGGGCCACAAAGCCCACGCGTTGATGTAAACGGGCCCACACCGGGTGCCTTCGTGGTCTAATCGCGGCCCAAAGTTTTGTTCACTTTACTAGACTTTGTAATCTTGAAGATATGATTTTCAGTTAATCTAGTTATGTTAGTTGGCCAGAATTCTAGGATTATTGTAAACAAAGAAAATTAGGATAATTCTATATGACTAATGAGTAATGACTATGATTCCAGTATATCATCCTGTTTTTGGACCGACCAACATTTTAGTAAGACCGACCATTTCTCATATATTTAATGCAATTTGGATTATAGCTAAATGCTTTCCGATAGTTATCGACTACGTGCTCTTCAATTTACTTTCACTTTGGCTCAATTGGACTCGATAAATTTCGATCAATCTGAATCAGTTCAATTCAGATCAATTCTAAGGGGTCTATCACAATCCTAGATTGCGAGTTTATAACGTAGTTCACAACTTCGACGTTTACTACTAAGAGGTATGTTTTGTGTAGATTCGGGTTAGGAGATGAACATTTATGTACAAGACGAGTTACATTTTAGTAAAAGTAAAACTTTGTAAACAATTAACTTGACATTTAGTGATTCGTGTCTTGCCAAAATCTTCGCCTATCAGTAATTGTGTTAGGTTTCATCTTCCTTAGAGCTTATTGCACGTAAGTGATAAACCTACTAAAGTAAACAAAGAAAATTAAAAGCAGCACAGAATCTCAAGCTGAATCTTTCGTTGATTCTGTTATGTGAAATGAGAGAAGACAATACTTTTTTTTTGTACGTAGGACCAATGTAGCGGACTAGCGGGGCTGGGAACATGAGGATTAGAACTTGGGATCAGGGCCGGCTGGGAGATTATAGGGGCCCTGGGCGAGATTTGAGTCGGGGGCCCTAAATATTACTAAATTTGTCATTATCGTATTTTTTTGGTCACATAGCCCGTCGTTTGTCTTAATAAGTTGTTTATGCATATGAATAAATACTTTACACTAGAATTTGTAGGCGCACTAGCAAAATTGGTAGAAAAGTATGTTATTTGAAATAGAGTGAATTACTACAAAGAAAATGGAGGTTCATCAGACACAAAAAAAAAAAAAAGTTAAATGAAAAGGACCATTTAAGAAAGGAGTGTCAATCTCCAGAAGACTAAATGAATAAAACAAAAAATTTAAAATTAAAATGAAAAGTGCCGTACTCCGGAAGACAATAAAAGAATAGAACAAAAAATCAAAAAATAAAATGAGAAGAAAGAAAAAAGGGCTCTAGATAGGTTCGAACCTGGGAGGGGGGCTGCTCTAATTTCAAAATTTCAAGCAAGTATGGAACCATCGGGCTACATAGAATTTCATGATTCTTTCTATATAGGGCCCCAAAATCTGGGGGCCCTGGGCGACGGCCCATGCCGCCCAGGTTAAAAGCCGCCACTGCTTGGGATAACCCCCAGATAGGTTGAGTTCCTAATCACTAGGCCGACCTTGATCGTCCGAAGATAATACGGAGTACTTAGTACTAGTGGAATCCATATTGCCAAAGCATTTGCCATTTGTTTAGGGTTTTTGAATCAAAGTGGACATTTGAATATATCTTACTAGAGTAATATGCCAAGGATCTTCTCAGATCGATTGCTTAATTAAGGAAATTCAATGCAAAAGTATTGTAATAGGGGGTAACTTTATTTCGGTATGTATTAGGTAAATCGTGAATAACTTGTAGTTGAATCATACCGGGTGAATCCATTGTTCCATATAATTGGTCCAAAAGAATAAGAACATACGGAGTTGATAATATTAAGAAGGTACGAAACTCGACCAAAATAATTTTGTTTTCAATTTTTGTTCAATTAAGCTTAATTCACTAGAAACTTAGCTATGGCTTCTTCAATTGATACTTCACTGGTTATGCACCCAAAGGCCGAATTAGCAAGCCTAACAAGTCTTAAATTTCAACATCATCTTCTTTTTCAAGTATAGTTTTTATTTTTATTTTTTTGGTACATAATTAAGAGCATCTGCTGGGATATGAGGTTTCGAGCCCAAGATTTCCCCAAGCACGTTAATTTCCGAACCACTAGTATAGTTACAATCATACATGCGAATAAAAGACAAAAGAATAAGCACGGTGAGAAAACCCCAAATTTCAACAATATAGTAAGGGGTTTTCTAAAAAGTGCCCATGGGCACTCTATAAGCAATACAAGATTCCAACACTTTCCAATACTATCTTGAATGTTCCCATAAAATCATTAATAACAACATTAATAACTTTTATCTAATACATTGACTTCTTAATTACCCACTAACTAGCAATTTATTAGGCCACTATTAAACTCTAAACTTCATGTTCACCGCCAAATTCCACTTTTTTTTGGTTTTTTTGTTTTTTTTTTTTTTTTTTTTTTTGTTACGATAATGTACCCACTCCATTGTTGTTTATGCATTAGATTAATCTTTTGAGACCACACGTTTAATTACTATATGCAAACCATACAACAAATAGTATACAGCCTTAATTACAAAGGGCAATGACATTTAATTTGAGTCTAAAGAATTAAAACTACGACTTTTATAAGATCATCCTCGTTTACAAGAAAATATATATTTAGCGATAACTAAAATGCATAAAATTCAATATATCAAACAAAAGGACTAACATCATAAGTTAATCCTTGGCTAAGAAAATTGTATTTATATTTCATCCGATGAAATTTTATTTTTGTGTTGTTGTTGGAATTTAGAGTGAGAATAGTGGCCTAATTAATACCTAGTTAGTAGAATAATTAAGAAGTCAATGTATTAGATAAAAGTTATTAATGTTGTTATTAATGATTTTATGGGAACAAAAGGACTAACATCATAAGTTAATCCTTGGCTAAGAAAATTGTATTTATATTTCATCCGATGAAATTTTAATTTTGTGTTGTTGTTGGAATTTAGAGTGAGAATAGTGGCCTAATTAATACCTAGTTAGTAGAATAATTAAGAAGTCAATGTATTAGATAAAAATTAATGTTGTTATTAATGATTTTATGGGAACATTCAAGCTATTATTGGAAAGTGGTGGAATCTTGTATTGCTTATAGAGTGCCCATGGGCACTTTTTAGAAAACCCCATATAGTAAAGCTTCTTTTCATTCGAATTAGTTTCTTCATTACATTATTACATACACACACTATTCACAAACTCCACCCAAATAAAATGTAAAAACCCCTGAAAAATGGATCTCCTCTTTATATTTTAAGGGCAAAATTACAGAGTATTTTATCAAACACACAAACTAAAGCTTTAAAAACCACAACTCCCCCAAAAAAAATGATGGGCTAGTAGAGGTGTGCACTTAGGCTATCTAGGCAGCGGAAGGGGCGGTAATATAGTGTACAACACCAGCCTCCGAGAGTGCCGCCCTGAAAGCCCCCAACTCAGGCTGAGCTTCGGCTTCATGCTTGTAATCGAGTGACTCATCATCATATATATCGAACCATTTCTTCACCAACATCTTTATATCTTGACGGTCCATGTTCTCTTCTTCTCCGGTATATCTCCATGGCTTTGACCCCTGTAAATAATGATCAAATACCAACGTTAATTCCTTAGGTCACGAGAATAACGTTTTTGTACCACCTGATAGTACCGAAAGTTAAAACCACGACCTAACACTAATAAGTCAAATATTGCACTTACGTTGGCACAATAGTGAACCACTTTAACTTGGTCCAAGTTCACGTTCTCTGGATGGCGCCATAACATGGCTAACACCAAGTTGTATACTAGTGGGATGGGCTTGTACACCTTCCTGAAATACATGTTCAGAAAATCCTACACAAAGACCAAACACACAATAAGTTAGCTCCTAAAACAAGCAGACGTTACTTTTCGACACACATCTTAACTTTTTAAGAACGATAAATAAAACACGTGCTAGTAAAAAGTAACGTTATATTTCGTCTGAATTGGAAGGAGTTGATGTATTTATTTACCTGCTCCGCAAAGGGGGTAGGAGGAGTAATTCTGAGGGTGTTGAGCAAATCATGGTAAGTGGAGATATTGGGCTCATAGACGAACATGCCAGCGTTGAAGTAAAGAGGAGGTTTTGGGCCCAACTCCTCTTCGGCCCAACGGACTTTATCAGGACATTGTTGACAATACCCAATTTTGTACTGAGGAGTGTGACTCCAGGTCTTCTCGCAGAAGCAATCCATCACCGCGTAAAAGTATCCGTTGGGCAGGTCAAACAGGTGGTCAATGTTCTCAAATACTTGGATATCTCCATCCAAGTATATCATCTTTGTGTACTCCACAAACTGTAATTAAAACAAAACACGATCAGACCATCTCACAGTAAAATTTGTAAAAACCTTTTTTCAGTCATAAAACAACAGGCTAGACCGCTAGACTAATAATTATTCCCTAGCTACATGTGCATATTTCCGGATGACATTAAGGTATAAAACAATTGACTGCGAAACAACAACACTTGAATTTTGTACTACTAGCTAGTACTAGTAAAACAAGAAGTGTAATGAGGAAGTTACCTCCCAAATACGAAGCTTAGAGTAGTTGATGACATAATAAGCCATAGCAAATTGAGTCTGATTTTCAGGAGGATAAACAGGCTCAATTTCACGAACAATACACCCTTGTGAAACCAATAGTGCCCTATGATCATCGGGCACGTCGGGCAGCACTGCTACGACCAAAGGGTAAGCTGACCGGGCCTTTCTAAGGCCCTTTGCAAGTCCAACTACACCCTTGACGTAGTCTTTGTTGCCCGCTAGGAACGTCACATAGGCGCGGCCAAGCCGCGCCATGGACTTCGTGATCGAACCGATTGGTTTGGTGGGTGCTATCTCAAGGTTTGGTGGCGCCATATTTGTTGTTTGATACTTTGATAGCTGAGGTTTGAATGAGAATAAGGTTTCGAATTGTTTGATAATGAAAGAGTTAAGTTTTTCTACGAAGTTCTTTTTTCTCTTGGTTCTTGTGCGAGAGCTTTGTGCTTGTGTATGATCAAGGGATGTTTTTTTTTTTGGTACAATATCAAGGGATGTTTAGTTAGAGTGAACGACATACGGCGAGGGGCTATTTATAGAGAATGGATGTGGCTTGGAGCCTTGGAGGTCATCAATAAATTATCCGTTTTCGTGTCAAGTTCCGTAAAATACTAGGTCGTCACTGGATGATATAGACTTCTACTTACAATTTGTATTGGACTAGTAAAAAATAATCGATTTATAATGTGGGGATCACTAAGGTGAAATTTAAGGACTAAGGATTATGTCGGCCAAGGTAATTATTAAGCTTAGCTTATTATAGAGGATCTAGATTCATGTAGATTTATCTATTATTAATCCACTCCACACACCTACATAATTCGCCCAAAAGAGCTAATCCTTTTGTCCATTTTAAATTTATAGGTCAAACGACCAATGCAACAATACAACGTTACTATCAAAACTACGCATAGGTCACATTTTTGGAGTCATTTTTATAAAGACAATGCATATATGGTGGGCATCAGGGGCGAATCTAGGGGGTAGCCTGGGGTGCACCGGCTACCCCAAATTTCCCGAAAACGTCAAAATATTGCCTAAAAAATTCCAAAAAAATAGGAAAAAAATTTGAAAAAATTAATGTGTACTAAAAGGGCTACCCCAAGTTCCTGGGGCTAGATTCGCCACTGGTGGGCATAGATTATTAATTGTAAGATTATAATTGTAATTTTAACATGACTAATTTGGTAATTTTACAAGCTTCTTTGGTGGCCATCATTTTATAAATGGACATCATACTAGATAATTAGTTGATGTATGAGGATCTTTAAGGCAATATGGAAGAAAGGGATGGTGCAATTAGATTATTAATCGGATGTAAATTGATAGGAAATTTACAGAACGTATGTAATACAATGGTGCAGAATAGTTTTACAAAGTAGTTGTAAAACATGCATCATGACTTGTGAGGTTTCGGAAATAATATTTAAACCATAAAATAAAAAATATAAACGGCGTAGTCACGTATAACTAACAACTTGTTGTAAAACGATCTTACTCGATTGTTTTTGACTATTATCCCATGCAAATGACTTACGACGAGAATTCTGGAATTGGACGGTGCACGAAAGCTATGAAGAATGGTGGGAAATTAACGAGATATAGCGATTGAATTTAGCACTCCCAGAATATTCTAGCATAATTAAGTCTTATTAGCTCCTTTTAATCTTTTGTTGTTAGGAATTTCATCCGTGTGAAACGTTTCTTTCGTTCTTACAAATTTGGAGCAGTACGTTTGACGTAAGAAAGTATGTTTGCCAGAGCCGGGACATGCAGGCAACTATGAACTATAATTAGCTATGTACTCTGTCGTGACATATACGGTGGATACAAGTTTCACAAAATTTGGCATTTTGTCGTAAAATCATAATGTCAAATGTAATGGTACTAACACTATAATCTATTAATTCATATGCAACCTTAATTTTGTATTTGAATGAATTTTTATGATGTTTGATTTGCTGGTGAGCAGCAATCGAAACTAAAGTCGTGTCAATTTTACACGTACCATGTTATCCAATCCAATTATTAGCAGTCTAAATTTTCACAAATATTTGATTTAATTAGTAATAGCTTGACCCAATCGACAATCGCAATTAGTTTAGAGATTTGAGTTCGAAATTAAACCTAGTTTGTAAATATGATGAGTTCAGAATAAATTCGAGTTTGATACATACTCATCAGGATTCCAAGTGTAAAGTATGTTGAAGTATTACACTTATACAGTTGTTAGTAAGTGCTAGACGTAAAAATTGTTGCAAATTTGCGATCGTACACTAGCACACGCTACCACACCATTTCACGTGGTTTGTCCAACATCATTTTATGACGTGGTAGCAACCCGACAAAAACGTAGGATCCAGTAGAGTCAAAATAGTGAAAATACTCTAGGTGTCTGCCATGCGACGTATATAATCGTGCCACATGTCACTATCTAGAGGCCTTTTCTTCGCCACGTGGCAAGTTCCTGCAAGTACCAGAAGCGACTTCGTATCATGCGGTTGAGGAAACGCGGCGTTTCACTTTCGGCAGCTTCGCTAATTTGGACGTAATTTGGTTTTATTGTTATGTTAGTTAGGGGACGTTTGTAGAAGGCTTTAGGTTGGACTCATTCTTTCTAATTTAAAGATAAATCCATAAAACAAGACAAGATTAAGGACGTTAAATATCGTATGATGTCTTTGTTCGATTCTCGAGAGTCCGCTTAAAATTTAAGTCGATATATCGTGTTAGCGGTGTGTAAATGCGTTATCTGCTAACTGCACTCTAGTTGAAAGGAATTCGATTAAGAGTATATAGAAGGTACAAGATAAGTTCTATACCTCAACTTCCGGTTTAAAATTATTGTTTATTCATAATAAGGTTTTCGATATAGAGTACGACGTTGTATGTGGACTAATTGAAGTATGTAATTAAGTTTCTCTCAAAAAACAAATTTTTTTTGAAGTAATAAAGTAAATTATATTGGATAATGTTGTGTTGTTTTTTGGTTTTACTAGTAAGTTGGACTATGTAATAGTAACAGTGATATATCAACCGACTCTTGCGAATTAACAAGTGTTAGTTTCGTAGCATATGCTTCATTTGATTTGCTTAATCTCATATTATAATCCTAGTCCAATACTACATGGTAGCGTTTAGTAGAAGTCTTTAACACAACGTTACGACTAAACTTTGACAATTGACGTGATAGAGAAAGGGGGTGGGGGTGTTAAGCGAAGTGAAAGCATTAAAATATGAGCATTTGGCAATTGGTTACACACTAGTAATGGATATTACATACAGTACTTGGTTTGACTAGTCGTAGTGAGGTCGAGTCTTGAGAATGCAACGTTGTTGTTAGAAAAGATTTGTACGAAATCATTCTACAAAGTATATGAGTTTGGTGAAAATTCGCGTATTAATTAATATATGTTCGTGATTTTGGTGGTTTTGATGTCCTGCAATTTGATTTACAAAAACATTTCAATATGAATATGTGGGAAGAGGGGGAAAATGTGGTAAAAAGCACAAGAAATGGACTGTTTACACAGTTTTTATCTAGGCAGTGACAAGGCTCTTGCCCAAAATAATGTCATCTGTAGAGAAATCAGCAGCTTTCCTGAATGTTCCTCTTCCAAAGTCTAGGTTGTATGAGTCTGCAAGCCCCTCAACCAAGTCGAACTCGGGTTTCCATCCAAGCACGCTTTTCGCCTTCTCAATTGATGTAAAGAAATGCTGCAAAATGTAAACAGATTGAATTAACACCAACTGAGGCATATAATTTTAGGCTGTTTCAAGAAAATTTCGTCGAGAATTGCACCAAACAAGTGTTACTACTGGCAAGATGTACCTGGTCACGGAATGGGAACGGCTTCTTTTTGCCAAAATCATAGTCCTTTGCGTTGTAGTGGACAAGTTCAGGTTCAGGAAATCCTGCAGCCTGCAGGACAGGAAATAATACAGGTTTGTTTGTAAGGATGCTGTAATGCTGCACAGTATCTGATAACCACTGAGTAGCTAGTGAGTACTGTTTTCTTGTAAGCAAGTTTACCTTAGCGCATGCCTTGGCAAGTCCATCAAATGTCACATACTTCTCTCCAGAGATGTTGAAAACTTCCCTGCTCGCTTTCTCATTTCCGAGAACAAGAATAAAAGCCTTTGCCAAGTCCTGGTACAAACAGCATACTCAGACTTTCTAGGTTCAAAATTCTATCAAATCATGTCGGTGTCGGTGTCAGTGTCAGTGCTTGTTTCTGTTTCTGTAAAAGATAGGAAGAATTTTCTAACCTTAACATGACCTAGCTGAGTAATTTGCACTCCTGAACCAGGGATGGGAATTGGTCGGCCAGCTTTTAGCCGGTGGAAGAACCATTCTTCAACTGGGTTGTAGTTCAGTGGACCATATATGTACACAGGCCTTAGTGCAGTCCAGTTTACGCCCCTGGCATCGAGCAAGCTCTCAGTGTCAAGCTTTCCCTTGTGCCTACTCTTTGGGTCAACTGCATCTACCTGTTTTCAGGAAACCCAGCATTAACAGCAGGAAAATGTGACATCAAAAAGACTTTTCTACTAAACAGTCCGAATGTTCTACTTAAATTGGCTGAAAAGTTCAGAATATCTGACTGCAAATCAGATGACCATATTCGGTAGGAACAGCAGAATAGGCATAAGGCCAGCATTCTGTATTCTAGTCTGTAGTATCAAGAATGTCTGGACTGATGAAACCAGGTTCAGGAAAATAGAACAGAGGCTGACATTATTCATTCCATCCAATCGCGCTCAAAGACCACGCCACCCCCAACTTCCTACACTCACTGGGCTCATTGATGAAGAAGCTTATATAGTTATATTTGAATTTACATGTTATCATCTTGAAAGTCTTGCGTACAAAACACGTATGCACAGACACAATAATATAGAATACCTCATAGTGTGGTGGTACGTCTGTTTTGAGGTATACACCAGCAGAGGAGCAATAGATATATCTGGCAAGAACAAACGTTGATTATATATAGTTCATCATTCATGTAATAACTTGATTGTAACTGTGCAAAACATCATGAAGCATAGAACTATAGAGCATTATAAGCCTTACTGTTCAAGATTCGGCAATGCGTCCAATATAGGCTCTACCTCAACAGCCTCTCTTCCTGAAATGTAATGAAGTTTTATGTATGTCAAGAGATCAGGTTCCGAAATCTAACAGCTAAATCAAACTGTAAATTACAGTGCAAACACAATGTTGGTAAAAACCCACCATTGATGTCATATACAACATCATAGCCTTCAGCTGACAGGCTACTTTTTACAAAGTCAAAGTCCTGCCTATCTCCTTTCAAGTGCAAAATCTAAGGATTAAGAGAATAACCGATGATTAGCACTTAAAGTCTTAAACCATACAAATATATATGCAAATTATGTGCTTGAGATTTTTACCTTAGATGAAAAGTCAGTAAAATCGGCATCTGATTCGCCAGGCAATTGCTGCGCAATAGGTGCTTTACCTCTAGTGAAGAGAGTCACCTGGAATTACACATGAGCAAAGTCGTAGCATAATTGATTATACTGACGCACGTTGTGAAAACATAGACAGGCTGTTTCCGAATGATCTATTATGAAAATTGAGCCGAGAATTGCATTAAGAACGTGCGAGAATAACAATTATGTACCTGGTGACCCTCTTGGACAAGGAGTCTTGACAAGAATATACCAATGAATCGAGTACCTCCCATTATAAGAATCTTCTTAGCACTTGATGCTGTGACATGTAATGCCCCTTTTGGTTGCACTACATTCCTCTTGTACTGCAATAGCAATCGATTTATTTCAACTCATTTGATTGATTAAACATATGGTCATTAGATCATTCTTTCAAGTTTCACAGATTGTCATCCACATTGTAATTATATGATTCATAAATATAAGTACTCCATATGACATAGTCTATCAAATGTCACAAAAATTGTGCTTACATAAACGACAACAGAAACAACAACAACAACAACAACATTACGCCAATGTCTCAAATAACGCAATTATAGGTAAAAAAATTCTTTCAATAATGCAGCTGGTGTTGAAAGTAGCTGAAGATAATGATCATTCTCTTAGGTACTATTAGTGTTTAGTGTTTTGACAAGAAAGTGAATGCAACTCCCATATAGTAAACATTAATTAACGAAAAGGGAGCGTCTATTCCCACACTCTTTATCGGAATCTCCAACCGATTTGCAAAGCCACCTAGAATTTCGTAAAGGGCTTACAGTAAATAAGAAAATGTCAGGTGTAAGCATAGACGCTCCCTTTTCTCGAGACAGTAACACGAAAGTACGAAAAGAAACATGAAGTTTACCTGAACAGAGGGGGTGAGTCTGGCACCATTGAAGTCGGAAGAAAGAGAAGAATGGAGGAGTGAGAAAGAAGAAGTAAACTGGTTTTGTTGCATCACCACCATACTGCTGCAGGCCATTTCTCCTGCAATTCAGTGTTTTTTTCTATTAACTTTTTTTAGCCAATGTTATGAAAATTCTCTAAGTGTAAAGTCACTCCTTTTTGTATATGATCATAAACCACAACTAGGATGATCTATCTACTTGGCCTTTTTTAGTCTGTGGTGTTGTTTCAAGTTTGCCTTACTCCCTCTCACCAGTCATCAACGGTTAGGATAAGACAATGACCCCACATTTCCTCAGTTTATAACGTCCACACCCTTTTCCTTAGAAAGACAAAGCAACTTAGGCTCGTTAAGTGGAAATATTTGGCGACGCACTATGCATAACTCCATATCGACGGAGGCGAGGCAAAGAAGTGTGTATGTGTAAATTCGAGACCTCATGACCAATGAGGTTTTGATACCAATGTTACGGAACCATTCCAACTAAAAGCTTAAACTCGTGATTGAGACCCAATAATTAGTTTAGTACCTTAAAAGATGTCGAGTTTCTATCCACTGACCAAGATCAAATGTCTAGGTAATTAATGTGGACGAAGCATTTTTTTAGGTTGATCAAAGCAATATTTGAACAATAGAAAGTTACTATATTTGAGAAAATCCCCTGAAACTCTATCCAACGTATGTAATCCTAATCGAAATCAACAAACCATGCAATGTGCTATTTACAAAGACTCGGAAACTCATTTAGAAGCGGATTACAACCAAACTACCCTTTCATACGAGACATAGTATGCTGTATGGGTGGGATAATGAGGATTTGAACTAGAGCCAATCCTTAAAGGATTAAGGTTGGCCTTCTGGTCAACAATCAACAAGTTCATATGCCCGAGTGCTCTCTCGAATTCAAATCCTCATACCCCACACCCTACAAGGACCACAACATTAGCTGCTTCCATATGTACAAAAAAAAATGTAAAAAGTAATTTAGGTCAACCTTAATCCTTGTAATTAACTCGATTAGTCGATTTATGACCTCTAACCCGATCCCGATCCCGAGGACGATCTACTAGACTACTACGAGTCTACGAGTAGTTGACTTGAGAGTTGAGTGTAACTTGATCAAACCCACAGCTTTAGACCAAATCCAATATAAAACGGGTCGGGTCCGATAAATTCATCAATTTACAGGAGAAAGAAACACTTGATTATTATAAAACAGAAAAAAAAGGGGGAAAAAAAAACTCTGTATCTTTAATTCAGCTCAACTCCCATGGATCCGATTCAAGTAAGTTTTCTCTTTCTCTCTCCTCCATGCATGTATTATTAAACCCTAATTTTATCCAATACGAAGAAAATTAGTTCAATTTTGATCATTTTTTCAATTGAATTCATCATAATTTATATAGATCCGATCTCAATTCGATTTTTTGATATGTTGTAGCTTTTGGGATTTGTTTTATGATCAATGTTGCTGCATTTGGGGATAAATTAGTTCAATTTGATTTTTAGAAATTATTATGTAATTTGGTGATTTTGTTAGAAGTTGGGGGACATTAGAGAAATTAGGTCAATGTGGTAACCTGCTGTAGTTGTTCTTGTCAATTACGCAACCAAGATATCTGATAATTATTGATTGATTGAGAGAATTTAATTGATTTGATGATTTAGTTCGGTGTAATAATGTTATTGATTTAGCATCTTTGTGGTTTTGTTAAAATGATGGTGATTGGTACGTTTATAGCTGAGTGGAACAAATTGAATGTTCGCAGTCGATTCCGACCTCGTGAAATTTCGTAAATTGAGATGGACCTGAATTTGGTTCATCTGGGCTTAAATGTGACGCCTTTTGGGTAGAATTTGCAGGGGTATGGTTGAGTTAATTAATTTTTGTTTGCTAGTGAGAGTGTCTGTAATTTGGGTCTTCTGTGCTCAGCCTCTCTATGTTTCAATAGGGGTAAGGCTTGCGTGCATCCGACCCCCCTTTACCCTGCCTAAAGTGGGAGCCTTTAAAGGCACTGAGGTAAAGATGTTGTTGTTGTTGTTGTTGTTGTTGTTGTTGTTGTTGTTGTTGTTGTTGTTGTTGTTGTAGTGAGAGCGTCTGTCTTGTGTAGTTATGAGTTTCGATCTATTATAATGCTCTATGTTCATTGGTTGATTTGCTAGCGTGGAAATAGGGTGGGTGTGATTGGGGGGTGGGGGGTTCTTGTAGTCTTAGATCATTAGGTTTATGTCTTAAGTTGATGGCGATGGATGTAAAGTGTATCGAGCCCTGTGGTAGTTTTTATTCTCAAATTTATGTCAATGTGTCTTCTCTTTATTTCTTGGCTGTGATCTTTCATTTTTGGTAACGTCTTTGTTCTTGACGATTAATGTACTTGTGGCTTTAATTTGCAGCCTCCTGCGGAGAACTATTCAAACCCCAATACTTGTTTCTTCCATGTACTCTTCAAGGTATGTTATTTGTTCAACAAATGCCAGTCGGCTTCCAGTTAGTTGCCTTTATTCATGTGATTTTTAATGTGCGATCTCATAACTTAATGCTTTGCAGGGTGGAGCTTTGGCATTTTACATCCTCTCGGCACTTTTCATCGATAACTTTGTGATCATTTTCGTGGTGACTGTTTTCCTGGCTGCTCTTGATTTTTGGGTTGTGAAGAATGTAAGTGGTCGCATCTTAGTTGGTTTAAGGTGGTGGAATGAAATAGATGACCTGGGTGAAAGTGTATGGAAATTTGAATCTCTTGACCAAGAGGTTAGTGTTCGGTTTTACAGCTAAAAAATGCTGTCATATTGTTTCTTTTTATATGAATTGCCGATTTTCTCAGCTTTGTTTTGACGATGGGACGACGTTGACAATATTGATTTATTATTATATCTCTTGTATTGGGCAGTCTTTGGCTCGCATGAACAAGAAAGATTCATGGCTGTTCTGGTGGAGTCTATATCTTACTGTAAGTATATCCATTTTTATGTGATTCTGATTGGATTGTGTTTTTGTCATTGTAGCTGATTATGGCAAGTAAAATTAGCGTACCCTAAGAATAATAGTAACGAATTTTTCCCATCTTAGGCCATCACAAACTGAACCTCTCTTTTGTTCAAATCATAGCATCTTGGAGGGAGTACTGTACTAATAATTCAATGGTGACAGGATTTGGCCTTTTGTTTCAGGGTTGTTTTTTAAGCCCGGGAGTTTGTAATTATGATATTATCTTTTAAAGATGAAAGCTGCGATTCTTATTGAGTATACTTTCAGCCTTAAGTTCACGTTTGTGTGTATTTTTCTCTTTGTAGGCTGCTGCATGGATCATTCTCGCAGTATTTTCTCTGATACGGTTTCAAGCAGACTATCTTCTCGTTGTAGCAGTTTGTTTGTCACTCAGCCTTGCTAACATTATTGGCTTCACTAAGTGCCGCAAAGGTGAGCTTCGATGTTTGTCTCCTTCGTTATTCATTAGCTAGTTGACTCTGATCATTACATGCCAATGTTCTCTTTTTCTGTTTCGTTTTCTTTTTTTTTTTTTTTTTTTTTTGTTGTTGTCACTGCTTGTATTGACATAAACAATAAGATCCCTGCCTTTGCCTCCCGGTAATTGTATCGATAGTAGTATTCAGAGGAGGAGGGGGGGGGGGGCTGACGATAATTCGAATAAATACTTGACTTCTGGTTGGGTGAGTTTTAAGAGAACTTCCAGAGAAGCATTATATGAAGCATATCGAAGGTATGATGTTGTCGTCTAGATACTTGAGAGCAATTTAGGACATCACTAAACGTGGAGGGTAGGCACTTCCCTGCCTATTTCCTTTTCGGAGGCGGAGAAGGAGTTGGCAAATGTACGTAATTATGTGGTCCTTTGTGGTACATCTGAAATTTCCAGTGCAGTTAGTTAATTAATGTCATTTATCCAAGTAGTGATTGGTGGTGGTTTTTACCCAAGCACTATTTATTACATCACTATCAGCCAGTAACTAGTTTAATGCTAGAAAGTTATCCTTTTGGGAATGGGATTCTGCTCATGGTGGCTTGGTTTAGTTTAGGAAGGGAGGGAATAGATCCATCAGCCGCGATGTTTTTTCCTTAAAGATGGTGGCAGTAGTCCTGCTCACTAGCAGGTTGCAATGATATGTTGATGATTCTTAGTTTCTTACTTCTTAGGAACAATCTGTTGTGGAGGGTCTAATACTGCTAACTTTAAGCATTCAGATTCCACTCTTTGGAGATGACTGCTCTTAGTGGGTAATGGCTTTACATTGTGATAGAGCATTTTAATCCTGGAGTGGGACATCCTATTGGTTTCACAGCAGTGGCTTGTGGCTTCTGTCCTGCTGAATCTCGTTAGTCTATTAAATAAGGGTCAGTGTTATGTTTGAAGGAAAGCATGAGAAGCTCCTTGGGCATGTATTTTATGGTAAAGGTTTGTTTTGGTTTGGCTGTGGAGTTGTATCCTGAAATTCATTTTGTTAAGACCTGTGGTGTCCATTATTTCTATTTAACTAAACCTTGCACAATTGTACCGAGTTTGAGGTCCCATAATTTGGAACAATGGGTACTGAGGACGTCTAATGTGCCATTTAGCCCCCACCCTTTCCTGTTGCCCCCCCTTATCATTGGATTGTTTCACTAATGTCGATCATTAAATTTTTCTTTCAGATGCTAAGAAGCAGTTACAACAATTTGCTACACAGACGCTAGCATCTCAGGTTTCATCGACAATACAATCAGCATTCAGTGTTGTGTGAGTGACTGCAGCGAGATAGTGATGTACGTGTGTTTTACTCATACTTGTCGACCAGTAGAAGACGGTGAAAGCTTAGGCGAGAAGCTGATCAACTTAGTTGAACTGAATTCATTTTTGGTGTTGATTCTTGTAAAAATGCGGCTCAAACTTCACAAGTACTTAATGATTTGTATAAACGACTGAATAGAGGGTAAAGAATATGCTTGAATTTTCGATATATTATCTAAAGCTGTTCTTCCCGGATCTCCTTGAATGCTCCATAGCTTCTTATGTCCACCGGAATGTGTGATTACATTTACATCTTAGTTTCAAACCTACTCTTGGATACTTGAAATTGCATGGATCCTCTCAATCATCGATCTTGTTTTTCCGTTTTTTTTTTCTTCTGGTGAAGATCAGCCATCTTCATGTCAACTATTAAGAAGATTCATGACACCCTTATCTTACACGAACGTGCCTTGTCAAACATTTAGTAGAACGCGATTGTTACGTTTCAATAGGGTTAAGACTTGCGCATCTGCACACATCCGACCACCCCGCACCACGCTTTATGACCAGAGCCTTACGCTGGTGTAAATGTGTAATGATGTTGTCGTCAAGAATTAGTACTCCGTAATTAAGTTCCAAAAACCCGACACCCAGCAATCTTCAAACTCACGCAGCAGATCTCGCATTTTTACTCTGCCACTGCAAAACTTCGAAACTTCAACGCCAAAAATCAACCGCTGAGCAACCAATCTCGAGGAGAGAGAAAGAAGGATAAACAAAGTGATGTTGCAATGCATATTCCTGTTATCAGATTCCGGGTAATTTTCCCACAATTCTGCTCTTTCTACATTCATAATTTCCCCTCTTTTATAAGTTATCAATCATCATTGTATAATATATAGTTCAAATTTATCGAAAGTTTGCATCTTTTTCATTTTTATACCATCTTAATTGCATATGTTGAGTGCCCATATGAAAAAAATTGTTAAAGTTGAAAAATTATATTGGATTAGATTAGAAAAAAAAAAAACCATGTGTGTGAATTGTGATTGTTTGTTGTTGGGGTTAAATTTTCAGGGATGTTATGCTGGAGAAACAGCTGACCGGTCACCGGGTTGATCGGTCCATATGTGGTTGGTTCTGGGATCAAGTTCTTGCTCAAGGTGATTCTTCCAAGGTACCCTCTTTTTGGGTTTTTATCAATTATATCAATAGCATTGGCTTAATACTGGTAGCTCAATTTGCGCGGTTTTATGGAGGTTTAGATGTACGCAAGTCTTACCCCTAAACTCGAGTAGTTGAAGTTAGTGAAGGGTGTTCTATCTGTTTGATGTCAATTTACAATTAAGACTTGGCACAGACCTATAACTGGTAGCTCAATTTGCGCGGTTTTAGGGAGGTTCAGATTTACGCAAGTCTTAGCCCTAACTTCGAGTAGCTGAAGTTAGTGAAGAGGGTTTGATTGAATTGTGTTTTGTTTTATCTGTTTTGATGTAACTTTAAGTTTAGGACTTGTTGATTGATAGCGTCTTCTTGACTTGGAATTGAAATGTCTGCTTGTTTGGAATTTCATGTAGTTGCCACCAGTTGTTGCTTCTCCAACACATTATATATTCCACATTGCTCGTGATGGAATCATATTCTTGGCTTGTTCCCAAGTTGAAATGCCTCCCTTGATGGCAATTGAGGTGAGATTATTTGCTTCTGGTTGGATAAATTTCCGTTGTATTTCCTGTTTTTGGTGTAGCACTGTAGCCATTTGCTTAGCAATGTGTGACCTCGTTCTTGAACGACGTTGGAGTTACCAAGTCTTTGAATTTACCGTCCTTCGTCAGTTTCTTTGCAGGGCAGCTGATGTACTTTCCGATTATCTTGGCGGGTTGAATGAAGACATGATCAAAGACAACTTTGTCCTTGTATATGAGGTACTTTGAGCTTGTTATCCTTTGAGCCTTCCTCTGCCTTTTCATCCCTTGCCTGCTGCAAATTACAATATGCAATCTGTAACTTTTCACTATTCTAAGCAGAGTAATGATGCAACCAAAGTAAATATAACATCAGTTTCAGTAACAAAATGTTGTTCTGCTTGTCATTGAGATTTCAGCAGTGGGAAATAAAGTCTGAATTTGTCTACTTTTCGCATACTGTCATGTAGTCGATGAGCGTTGGTTTGGATTGTGGTGTAGCTCATTAGGGACTTGATGTCGTGAAATTACCTCTTGGAATGTAGGGGTGTGTTCTGATAAACCGCTATCCAGCTATCCCTAGCATGCACTATCATCAAATTCTAGGCTTATTTTAGGTGTTTTGCTTATAACAAGAACTGAAGTTGACTCAAGTCGCATGTTACAGCTGCTTGATGAGATGATAGATAATGGCTTCCCTCTGACAACAGAACCAAACATCCTGAGAGAGATGATAGCTCCGCCAAATATTGTTAGCAAAGTACTGAGTGTTGTGACTGGTAATAGTTCCAATGTTAACAGTACTCTCCCAGGAGCTACGGCATCATGTGTTCCGTGGAGAACAACTGAACTTAAACATACTGGCAATGAAGTGCATGTTGATCTTGTTGAAGAGATTGATGCAATCATAAACAGGTTGGTGTCTACGTCTGACTTCAAAGATGGTATCTTTTTGTTAGTCCATTTACTAAGTTGAGGCTGAGTCAGCTAGTAGCGTGTTGAGGTAGTATCATATTTGACGAAAATGGCTTGAAAATTCGGAAATCTCTTAATTATTCTCGACATCCTTCTTCCTAAGCTGCTATCTATGTGGTTACGTGAGCTTTTATGTTGCTTTTCAGGGATGGACAGCTTGTGAAGTGTGAAGTGTATGGAGAAGTGCAAGTAAATTCCAATCTTTCAGGAGTTCCTGACTTAACTTTGTCATTTGCAAATCCCACCATCTTAAATGATGTGAGATTCCATCCTTGTGTCCGGTTTCGACCGTGGGAGTCAGATCAAATCCTGTCGTTTGTGCCACCTGATGGAGAATTTAAGCTTATGAGTTACAGGTATGTGCAGAGATGCTTGCATGCTTTTAAAATAGGATGCTGTGGGCATCTTAATATTTAAGTCCCCCTCCCCCTCAAACCCGGACTTTTTAACTCATACCTCTTTCATTTGACTTCAGGGTTAAAAAGTTGAAGAACACTCCCATTTACGTAAAACCGCAGTTAACTTCTGACGCTGGTACATGTCGTATCAGTGTATTGGTCGGGATAAGGCATGATCCAGGAAAGACAATCGACTCTTTAGCAGTTGAGTTTCAACTGCCTTCTTGTGTTGCATCTGCTAACCTGACTTCAAATCACGGAACAGTGAACATACTTGCTAACAAGGTACGCTTTTGTTCTTGCTTCAGTGCCAGGATTACATCTCTTCAGTTGTCCATGCTAATTAATGCTCTCTGCGATTTCCATTTTTCAGACTTGCTCTTGGATCATTGGCAAGATACCAAAGGACAAAACCCCATGTATGACAGGAACATTGGTGCTTGAAGCAGGCTTGGCAAAGCTTCATGTGTTTCCAACCTTTCAAGTTGAGTTCCGGATAATGGGTGTTGCCCTTTCAGGCCTGCAAATAGATAAGCTTGAAGTAAGGAACCTTCCAAATCGCCCTTTCAAAGGGTTTAGAGCTCTAACTCGAGCAGGGAAGTATCAAGTACGGTCCTAAGTTTCATGGTTCAAGGACCTCGATGCCACACAACTGCCTCTGGCTCCTGCTTCATATGCTTTTTGTGCAAACAGAGTTCCTCTGCTGGTCATCGTTCATCAAACCAAGGAACTAGGCTCGCTATGTTGATAGGATATCTGTTGGTGACTAATGTTTCAGTTTTGTGTGATTTTGTCGATTAGAGAAAGAAATGAGGATTCAAATGTTGCACTAGTTCGGAGTTTTGGGGCACTCTAATGTACATCATTGCTGTGTTTTCTGCAAACTAGCTAGGGAAGCAACCGCTTTTTTGTGCGAGAACATCATTTTACTCAGTGCCTGTCAATGCACATATGTAATTATCTGGTTCCTTGAATGGGCGATTTTCTCTGTTTTTCTTTAAGGAATATGACTGGATTTTCATTCCTCTGAGAAGATGATATACCTACACTCGGCTTTTCTTCTTTTACTCGTCTTAAAGTTTATCGCAGTGAAAAGCCCTCGGCATCTTACAGACAATATTCACGAGATGGGATCAATGCCACAACCGGCATAAACTCTTTCTTGAAGTTGTAGTGATTAAGAGTACAAGCAACCCAGGAGAATTCACCATGGTTACCATAAGTTCTTACATTTGAGCCGCAGTGAGACTGCGCGAAATACATACAAGAAAAATGCAATCAAGCAGCCCAAAAAGTGTGTCCTAGTACTGTTACAGTTATGAACCCTTGGTTTCTAGAATTGAGGACCAGTAACTAGTGCCAATTGCATTTTGAAGACAGATTGTGAAAGAATTGCCTCTGATGCAAGGTTGATTAAGCTGTGACCTTGTTTACTCTGAAAGACTCCATTATACGCCGAATGTCACTCTCCTCTTCTCGGAACACACTTTCAGGAGTTTGCATTCGTAGTTCATATAACCTGTTGTTCTCCACTCCAAGAACCGACAGGTATCGACGATCCCATTCCATCCGAACTACTCTCTCTTTGGGCATGACAGCCAATTCATTGTTGTTGGCATATGATTTTATGTTAACCTGTTATGGTATCAATAGAGCTTCAGTTGACAGGTTGGTTTAAAAAAAACAGACATGATTTATGATTTCGGTGATCAAGTAGCAGCATTGTAAGACGAATATACACACAAAGGCCTTACCTCAACTTGGTAATAGAGCCTCCCATCATCAGCAACTCTGGAAGATGTGGAGAGAACGTTTGATTCACGCCTCACACCAAGTCTAGTAGACATGAACTCTGTTATATACTGCTTTAGAACATTCTTCCCAGCTTGTTCTGGCGACCCCAAATCAGCGACAGTCTTGTAAGTGGATGAAGAGGGTGAGGATATGTTCACAGACAGATTTTCATCAAGAACATAAGGATCCCTGAAGAATATGTCCGCCCCAGCGCCTTTTACTTGAATCCAATTTTTCGGATATGTTAATGAGTAACCATCAAAGAAGTCTATGTACTCCCTGAAAACAACAGACTGTTGTTGAGCAAGCGCAGAGCCTTGGGGAATGACTTGAGAGGCGATGCAGCCAGAGAGAAGAGCTGTCATTGCATCCCTTCTTGACAGTGCAAAAGCTGTAGTCTGATTATATGGTACAAAATGTCCTGTGAGAAGTCCATTGCAGTTCAATAATCCCGATTCAAACACGAAAATTACCAGCCATCCAACATAAAAACACAGCATAGAGAAGAACCAGGCAAGTAGCAATCCAATACTAGCAAAGCAACAACCCTTTTGTTAGATCATCGAGAAATTTATGTTTCGTTTCCAGGATGAGAAAGAACACTATCTTGCTACGAGCATTCTACAGAAGCCAGTACAGTGAAATGGATGTCATACTCAAAAATGATGCTACGAAACTCAGAACAAAAGGTCTCACACATTGTTAAAACAAGCGAGATGTCATCAAAGACGCAACAACGAGGAATTCCGTGTGTTAAGGAAGAAGTACAACCAATCCTCTCAACTTCTACTTCCTACAATATTGCGCTTTGACAAACAAACAACTATAAGAGGAGATCAGAGAAAATTTCATAAAACTAACCCTCTGATGTTTTAAGGAAATACAACTAATTCTCTGATATTAAGGTATAAAACTGATTATTCGGCCTCAACCATCCCTATGCTTTTGGTTGAAATGGTTCCGTAACACTCAACTTTTACTTCCTACAATTTTGCCCTATGACAAACAAACAATTATGATTTCCCCCTTGTCCACTCAACCCAAAAAAAAAAAAAAAAAAAAAAAAAAAAAAAAAACTCTATGCTTTCCCCTTCCTAAGAAATATGAATGTCTAGGTACACTTCCGCTTCCAAAAAATTGGTATGAGTGTTATAAGTGTTACCAAACAAACATTTCCGTGAGGCGTATTGGCTCTCAAGCGTGGATGATGCACAAACAATTACGTTAAGTGTTTTTAAGTCACGACTTTAGTGTCATTGAGGTTATGATACCATGTAATTATGTAAGCGGACCATCTTAACCAAAAGCATAAGTTGATGGTTGACGCCGAAATTAATTGTTATATTCATTATAATTTCTTCTTTCAATTTTCTCCAAATTACAACCCCACCAAACAGACCGTAACTCGAATTCTAATACGGCTTTAGACGGGTAATTTTGCAACTTGTACAAGTGACATGGAATTAGTGACTAGTGTAACATAAATGTCGGCTAGCTCAGTGAGTAAGGTACGATCACGAAATAAACACGAACATAATAACAAATATAACAAGGGAACATAATCATACGACAATAAACTACAGAAACAAGTACAGTATGTTTAACATTAAAGGTAAAAAGTTGACAGTAAATGTTACGAAAAACTTACAGTTTGAGCTTTACAGGACACTCTAGGAGAACGCATAGATTGAGGTGAAACATTTGAGAAGAGAAACGACGCCGTTGCAAGCTTGGTAGCATCAATGGTGGATAGTGAGAGATGAGAAGAAGATAGAGAGGGAAAAGTGAGGATGGCAGACACCATTCTTATTTGTTATCCTTCCACAGATTTTTTGGGTCTTCTTTGTTACTAAGGAGAGTAGAGTAGATCAGCCACGTGTATGTGCTTGGTTAGCTATCTACAATTTCGTCGAGGTCGGGTCACGCTGTCGTATTTGGATCCAGTAGAGTTGAAAATAGAGAATTGTTTTTTCTGAATTAGAACCCATCGTTTTAAAAGTTAAAAGACAGATCGTCTAAGTCAAAGTTAGTAGTATTGTACATTTATTAAATGATACGGAGTATGTGGTGAAGATGAATTGATGGTCTCGTTGTTATTCCAAAAGAGTAAAGTAAAGATCTAATCGAAATGATGAATTGATCTCATCGTCATAAATCTTTATTATGAATACTTGAGCATTTCGATCAACTGATGATGGATCGTGTATTCGTACCAACTTGCTTGACTATATGCGCACAACGCAAATACTCGTCTTTTATATGACCCTAAATGTAAACCAAATGTTAATCTTCTGAAAGACGGATCGAGGATATAAAAAATTTCGGCCTTTCGCAGATAGACAAGTTGCACAAGAAAGTAGTGTTTTGATGTTTGGTAACATAGGGCACACAACACATCGGTAACTTGACTAAATGTGGAACCTTTTTCATCTTCTTCTTCACGTTTTATTTGCCAAAAAACTTCACAATATTTCTTCTTCTATAAATAAACGGAGCCCCCATTTCTAAATAAGCGGACAGCTTTTTTCCCCATCTTGCATTCTTCGGACATCTTTCCCCGGTAAATCTTCGCCTTACTTTCTTAGAATCTTCACCTGTAAGTTTCCAAATTTCACACCTTTCCTAATTTTAACCGTTTTGTTTGAACATTCTCATGAATTTTTTACTGCCAAGATCCTGAATTTTATTGTATTTGATGCTGTAATACTTTGATATATAATCTGTAATAATTTGATATTTGGAAATGATTAGAAGTAGTTGTAGCGTGTTTAGGAAGATGAAACCTTGTTGTAGAATCATATCAACATACAGAAATTTGCCAAATATAGCTAGCCAACCCCCAATTTGCCCACATATGAATGCTGGGAATTTATCCAATTTCCGAATAAATTTCGATAAAAGTAGAGGAATTCATAGCTACCCTTTTCGAATCCCGGGTTTTGCACGTGTTATTCAGCATACCCACAAAATTTCTTGCTTGAAAGAACCAAACTTTGGACAATCTAGGGTTTGTTCTAGGATTGGGTTAGGTAGGTTTGATTATGCTGCTGCTAGATGTGGTTCTGATGTGAGGAATTGTTCAACAACGGTCGAGTCTCGGACAAATGATAAGAACTTTGATAAGGTTTTACTTCAAGGAGGTGTAAATGTTAAGCCTTTGGTGGTTGGGACTGATAAGGAGGAAGAAGTTGTGGGAAAGGAAAATGGGGATGTTGCCGAAACAAAGGATGAGGGTGTGGAGAAAGAGGGTTTGGATGTTGCTGAGGTTGCGGATGGGAAGAAAATCGAGTCAGAGATTGATAAGGAGGCTTGGAGGCTGTTGAGGAATGCCGTTGTTACTTATTGTAATACCCCCATTGGGACGCTGGCTGCAAATGACCCGAATGACAAGCTCCCACTGAATTATGATCAGGTGTTTATCCGAGATTTTGTTCCCTCTGCGCTAGCTTTCTTGATGAAGGGAGAAGGGGAGATTGTCAAAAACTTTCTCCTTCATACTTTGCAGCTACAGGTGATTCTGACTCTCATATTGTTTATATAGGGTAATTTGTTAATTTTTGCTTCTCGTGGATTTGTTTTGTTGTTGTTGTTGTTGGTATTATTATTGTTATAGTTGAGTATTATTGCTTAATTGACTGTTGGATCTCACTTGATTACTAAATACGAATTTTTGCCTCTTCTAGTGATAGGATGGAATTTTTATTGAATGCTTTGCTTATGTATTAGTCCTTTTTCTTTCCTGCCTGTTCTTTGGGTGTGCCGTGTGGGAGTGGGTGGGTTATGGTGTACTATATGTTCAGTGCTTACTGCTGTAGGAAATAATTATGTAATTATGTATCTATATTCTATGACATCTGGAGCTTATTTTCCTTAAAAGCGTACTCATAGCAAATGGGTGCTACAAATTTTTGTTGGTTGTTCCTGACTACCTTAAATCCAACTATCTTTTTAACTGAATTATTTGTGTGGTGTTTCTTTGCCTCTTTTTGACTCAGAGTTGGGAGAAAACTGTTGACTGCTATAGTCCAGGACAAGGGTTGATGCCTGCGAGCTTTAAAGTTAGGACTGTGCCTCTTGACGGCAACAATGATACATTTGAAGAGGTTCTAGATCCAGATTTTGGGGAATCTGCTATCGGCCGTGTTGCACCTGTTGATTCTGGTAAGAACCCGTCCAATACTACAATTTACAGAAACTTTGCGTCCTATAAACTCGTAAGGGTGTTATATCTTACAGATAAATATCCCTTGGGGGTTTTAACTTGAGAAACTGTGCAATTCTGGATGTAGTTGTAAATTTGTGTATGGTGTTGGGTTATTTGGCAGGATTATGGTGGATTATTGTATTGAGGGCTTATGGGAAGCTAACTGGTGACTACTCATTGCAAGAGAGAGTGGATGTGCAAACAGGAATAAGATTGATCCTGAATTTGTGTTTAAGTGATGGGTTTGATATGTTTCCTACCCTTCTGGTCACTGATGGATCCTGCATGATAGATCGACGCATGGGTATTCATGGTCATCCCCTTGAGATCCAAGTAAGTTAAATGTATTGATGATTGTTTTTAGCTCTCAGCTTTATCTAGAACCAAACCGGGTCTTTATACTGGGACTTGTGTTATTAAGTTGGCCAGTTAGGTTACGTTCGGTTATGTGGGTTAATCTTTAACTTAACAGCCCTACTTGTCCCAAGCAAATTCTTGAGAAGTGACTTCTTGATCTTATTAAAGTAGGTTGGTATAATGGGGGTAATACAAAGAAGGGAACTATGTGTGTGGCAGCCTGGGGCAACTTCCGAAAAGTCTCCAACTGTAATAGATGATATATGTTGATTTAGATCTTTAATCCCATGGCTAGAGAATTAAAGATAGATGTTTCACCAGCCTATCACGCTACTCCCACATGCTTTTGTCTTGTAACTGGCGCTTTCTCTATATTGCTGAGGTTTATCCCTCACATCAACATCATCGTTGTTGCTTTCGTGGGTCATATTGTTGCATTTATTTCTTTTATTGAGCCTTTGGAATTTGACCCTTTTACCGGAATCTGACCCTTTTACCCATGACTGGTGATGTTGGGAATCTACATCTAGCCTCCTATCTTTTGCCCAATCCTGGACCCAGCTTGGGCTGTGCTTCTGATTGTCATAGCATCACCATTTTCTTTGTTTGTTTTGAGTTGTTATGGTCCTGCCATTCCTAATATGGGACATGATTTTGGCAGGCACTATTTTACTCAGCTCTACGTTGTTCACGTGAGATGCTGGCTGAAGACGAGGGATCCAAAAATCTAATTAGAGCCATCAACAACCGACTGAGTGCACTGTCTTTTCATATTCGAGAATATTATTGGGTAGACATGGGAAAAATCAACGAGATTTACAGGTATAAAACAGAAGAATACTCCATGGATGCTACTAATAAGTTCAATATCTATCCTGAACAAATCCCTCACTGGCTGATGGATTGGATTCCAAGTGAAGGTGGATATATGCTAGGCAATCTTCAGCCAGCTCACATGGATTTTCGATTCTTTACGCTAGGCAATCTGTGGAGTATTATCTCTTCTGTGGGTACTCCAAAACAAAATCAGGCAATTTTGAATTTGTTTGAAGCCAAATGGGATGATCTAATTGGGCAAATGCCCCTGAAGATATGTTATCCTGCTGTAGAGAATGAAGAATGGCGTATAATTACCGGCAGTGATCCCAAGAATACGTGAGTTTGGCTGGACAATCTTTCAATCAATAATCTTGTGATTTTTGTTTTTGTTTTTGAAAGTTCTATTGACATGAATCTTTTGCTTGCAGCCCCTGGTCATATCACAACGGTGGCTCTTGGCCTACACTCTTGTGGCAGGTAAGCTTAGATCTGATTTTGCTTTTCAGTTTTGAAGAATTTGTCTTCTCACAGCAATTTTTGTTGGTATACATGGCTTAAGTTTAATTTACAGGTGTTTTGGAGCACTTGACTTCCCACCTGTTTTCATATGCTCCGTATAACTAAATGAGTATTACTTCAGAAATACTGTGTTTTGATCTTCAGTGTGAACAAGGGTGTAAAAGAATAACAGATTAACCAGATTATTGAAGCAATTGACATGAAATTTGGGCTATTGCACTGTCATATCATCAGAGATTTTTGGTTGTGTGCCCAAAAAGCTGCTAGAAATACAGATAGTCTGTTAGGGCTTCTCGCAAATTTGACATCTTTCTGCCTCTTGTAACCGAATATTCTCTACACTAGCCCTTGAATGAAAATTCTGTTGATAGCTGATATTTTACCTAAGAGATACGCCCTCCGTCTCGCTTGTAGTTGCCTTCTTTGTGCGAGGGAGTGGTTGTTTGTCCTTGATAGGTATACGTTCCTCGTGATTTTGTGTTCTAAGATATAGATATGGTTCAAGTGCATTCGTCACAGTTCTACATAGAGTTAGGACTCTTCTGAACTGTTTTAGCGTGTGAGCTGTGCTAGTAGGTGAGCTTCCTTAAAGTTAGCATTTGACTCTCCGTGTCGACTCTACCTCTCCCGATCCCCCACCAAGAAATATGTGCCAACACTGGTCCTGTATGTATGGGGAAAACATTTAATGTAATCCCTTACAATCGGACACCAGTTGCGTAGTTTAATGATTGAAGTAGTATATGTCTGGAATGTTCTCTGCTGTGGCACTGTATTTATGTCCTTGTATGAACTATGTTAACGTTGGTGAGACTGAGCTTTTTTTTATGTTCAATTTTTTTCAGTTCACACTAGCATGCATGAAAATGGGACGGACTGATTTGGCAGAAAAGGCTGTCGAGATGGCAGAGAAGCGACTCCCCGTAGATCGGTGGCCTGAGTATTACGACACTCGCTATGGGAAGTTTGTGGGAAAGCAAGCACGACTTTACCAAACATGGACAATTGCTGGGTTTGAAACCTCTAAAATGTTTCTGGAGAATCCAGCAAAGGCATCATTGTTATACTGGGATGAAGATTATGAACTTCTGGAGATATGTGTTTGTGCACTGAACAAAACTGGCCGCAAGAAGTGCTCTCGTGGTGCTGCCAAGTCTCAGATTCTCGTCTAGGGATTTCCGAAGTCAGATGCCTTTGAAAATCATGTATGTACAGTATATGAATCATAGCTAGAGCAATGGGGGTTATTTTTTTGTTCCTCACTGCTATTGTTTCAAAAGTTTTCTCTCCTAGTCATTTGACGCGCTCCCTTGAGAGAGCTTGCAGTATAACTAGTCACTAGATAGGGAATTTCGGGCATGTTCTGCCCGTCCGTCTGAGTGTCTGTACAGTGTAACAGTTTGATACAACTGATTCACAGGAAATATACGAAATTGCTACAAAGCTTACGAGATACTCTGTATCAAAGTAAAAAGCTATATCTTCAAATATTTTGTTTAAATTCTTGGTACAGTGTGCTGAATCAACAGACATCCAGAATCAGATTATCTGGGTAAGTTTGAGATCCAATCATCATTGTCGACGAACTCTTGTGTACTAAAATGTGCAATGTCGGAACTACTGAGAGTTGTCGTCCATGGAACACGTTCAGAAGTATCAGCACCTGGCCCCGTGCAATCAGACTCCACAAACGTAACGTCTTCTCTGTGAAACAGGACATGGCAATTGGAATGTGTCGAAACATTAGACTTTTAGCATTGAAACGGGAACAAAAGGAAACACAGAATTTCAACGTTTAGCACTTACTTGTGACCGTCTTGATGCCAAATAAACCATCCTTTAGGATCTATGACATTACTGAATTTTGATTCTATAAATATAACTCTGGCATATGGACCGTATGCTCGTCCTAGGTACACATCCCCTGAACCCGAAATGTCGCAATCTCTGAATACAAAGCCATTTGAATCTGTAGACGACTTCCGACCTTGTGCTGTTATAAATCCATCGCCTACAACATTAATGGTACATCCCTGTACACAAGATCAATGTCAAAGCACCAAAACAAGCATGGAGACAATCGAGTAGGTAAAAGTTCGACCACAACAGTCAAATGTTACTGTTCTAACAGTCTAACCTCGTACACAGATTGGCCTCGTCCCCAAATAAAATCGACTGCTCCTTCAATGTAACAAGAATGGAAGTAATGGCGGCCTTGGTCATCCCACAGGGTATCCTGATATCCCTCAAACCCACAGGAATAATATGCATGTTTATCTCCACTAGTTCGGAAGGCAACAGCCTGAACATCATTTTCGGCAATGGAGTTCTGATACCGCGAATTACAGGATATCAGTAACATCTTATAATGTTATAGGTAATACTAGATAATCATCAGCAGAGCTATGTTCAATTTTTACCTTAAAGGTTACGCCTTTGGCAACAAAGTTGTCTGAATGAACAGCAAAAGTTGAACTATCAGTTGTACTATCATGTGCACCATATATTATTGTAGTGCTAGACCTATCACTTCCTTCAAGAACTATGAATGCTTTACTTTCATCAATCTTTATTTTCTCCCTGCATACAATGCAAATACTCCAAAATTAAGATTTTACAAATTACGGGTCATCTAAGAACACGTCCACTGTGATCGACTACACATTAGAGCGTTACACCTAGTAATAACAGTATCTAAGGTTAGTAGGTTACGATAAAAATGTCATATTACATTGTACAAATACCAAGATGTCACGATTATCTTCAAAACTCGTAAATTTATATCACATATTCGTTCACTAATAAGTAATTCCCATAGATTAATGCAACATACTTGTAGACACCAGGATGAACAAATATACGTATCCACTGCCTATTTCCTGAAGGAATTGCATCTAGGGCATCCTGAATGCTGGTAAAATTCGCGTCACCTGATTGCGAAACTGTGATCGTATATGCTACCTTTGATGTATCAATGATGGTGCCTTGATTGTGGTCTTTGTCACGGCCACCTTGTTGGTGGTTTATTATACCATCGTGTGCAACACGATACACTATGAAACCTACAACCGCAACTATACAAACACCTATAACTATTTTCCAACACAACTGCATGTTTTCATGGATTTTTACGCGTAGTAGAGCATGAAATCTGAATGTAAATACCATCTACAATTGTTCAAATTTGGAATGTTTTGCACACTTGTGTGAATTACAAGTTTTGTAGATCAAGGTAAATGCTATACAAAATGGTAAGTTATGATCAGCAATTCTAGTTCATCTCCTTCCCAAAAAAAAAAACTAAAAATTTCCAAGAAGTTGAAGTAAATTTAGGAGGTAACTGTTTCAAAATGGGAGTTTTCACTTTTCGCTTTCCGTTCCTTTTTAATGACGTGGGAAACTCGCAACCGTTACTTTATAATGAGCTCTAATAAACCCTCACACTGTCACACATACGTAATGGCATGTAAACCACGCAATCAAGTTAGCCACACTTTTTAATGCTCAATTTTGCGAGTATCCAAATTACATCCATTAATTAACTTGCATCAATTATTTTATTTTTTAATTTAAGGGAAATCTAACATTTTTTTTTATAATTCATGGCAGTTAAGTTCGTTTATATTAGGGCAAACCTCCAATTTCTTACATTTTCCCTCCAAATTCAAAAATTCTATGTAAAATCATGGTAATACAAATTTATCAAAAATGATCCAAATGTACTCTTTATATCAATCTAATTGAAACTATATTGTATACAAATTGATGATTAATATTGAATAAATTTCAAAATTGAAGATGAATGCAATAAAAACTTCAACAACACTTTACCTTCGTCCGATCCCATCAATGGTTCTAAACGCAATTCAATCAACCCAAATATACCCATTAAATTCCCCAAAAAACCCATCAATCTTACCCACAAATCTCATCAAATCATGCTTTAAAATGGGGGCAATTAAGGAAGCACGCCAAGTGTTCGACGAAATGCGTGAACGAGACGTTGTTGCTTGGACGGCCATGATCACTGGCTACACTTCCTGCAACTGTGACTCGCTTGCGTGGATGGTGTTTTGTGAGATGTTGAGAGAAGGGGTTAAGCCGAATGTGTTTACGGTGTCGGGCGTGTTGAAGGCTTGTAAGGGGATGAGGAGTTGTGTTTGTGGGGGTTTGGTACATGGGTTTGGTGTTAAGCGTGGTTTGGTGGGTTCGATGTATGTGGATAATGGTTTGATTGATGTTTACGCTACTGTTTGTAGTACAATGGACGAAGCGTGCAGGGTTTTTCGGGATGTTAAGTGGAAAAATAGTGTTTCTTGGACTACTTTGATTGCTGGATATACTCATCGTGGGGATGGGTATGGTGGACTTGAGGTTTTTAGGCAAATGTTATCTGTGGATGTAAGTACATAAATGTTCGAGTTGCTGTTTTTCGTCTTAGGTTTTTGTTAGCTTATAATGTGACCTTTTTGCTCGATAGTGAGCCTATGAGTATTGGCCATTGCAGATTTGCAGTAGGTAGACCATTGTGACGTTCTGACTAACTCGTAACTGTAGACCATTGGTTTCACATTTTAAGAATGGTGTGTGTAACTCTTACACTGATGTTAAGTATGGCATGCTCTCAAAACTGTAGCTTGTTCCGAAAAATCAGGCTCTTTCCAGTTGTGTCTTCGTTAATAATCAATTGTTTCCATTATAAAGGAGCATATGTGTAGTTCTTATGTTATGTTTTTTTTTTGGTACAGCAGGAGGCAGAGATTACTGCATTTACTGTCTCCATTGCCATAAAAGCTTGTGCGTTAACTGGAGGGCTTATGCATGGTAAGCAATTACATGCTGCAATCGTGAAACATGGACTTAATTCTAGTCTACCTGTCATGAATTCTGTTATAGACATGTATAGTTGGTCTCAGGGTCTATCTGAAGCTAGTCAGTGTTTCAATGAGATGCCTCGGAAGGATCTGATCACTTGGAACACTTTAATTGCTGGCTACAAACGGTCTGATTCTGGCGTATGCCTCTCAATATTCCGTTCAATGGAGTTACAAGGTATTACTCCGAATTCTTTCACGTTCAGTAGTGTGATAGCAGCATGTGCTTCTGTAGCACTTCTTACTTATGGCCAACAAATTCATTCGAAAATTATTCGAAGAGGCCTAGATAAAGATATGGCCTTGGGGAACTCTCTCATAGATATGTATGCAAAATGTGGAACCATTGATGATTCGAGAAAATTATTTGAAGCAATGCCTTCAAAAGATTTAGTAACTTGGACTTCTATGATGATTGCTTACGGGGTGCATGGTTATGGGAAGGAAGCTGTTGAGTTATATGATCAAATGGTTAAATCCCGAGTCAGACCAGACAGAGTTGTGTTCTTGGCGGTTCTTAGTGCTTGTCGCCATGCTGGCCTTGTAAATGAAGGTTTGAGGTATTTCAATTCCATGTTGACGGAGTATAATATCATTCCAGATCAGGAAATGTATGGATGTGTGGTTGACTTATTGGGACGCGCTGGGAAAGTTGAAGATGCTTATGAACTGATAAAAAGTATGCCAGAAGATCCTGGTGATTGTGTTTGGGGAGCACTTCTTGGATCATGCAAGGCGCATAAGCTCCCACATTTGGGCAAGTTGGCTGCCCAATTTATATCAGATTCGAGAGCAGACATGTCTAGGACTTACCTAATGTTATCAAATCTGTATGCTTTGGAAGGAGAATGGAGAGATTTTGCGCGGATGAGGAAATTGATGAAAGGATTGGGGGGCAGGAAAGAACCTGGATGCAGTTGGATTGAGTTGAAAAACGATGTGTACAGCTTCGTTGTTGGAGATAAGGTAGGGCCTCAGACCGAGAGAGTCTATGACATATTGAGCGGGTTGATTCTGCATATGAAAGAAGCAGGCTATGTTCCTGACATAGACGAACCACAGATGATGGATTGTGAGTCAAAGGCGTATTTTAAAAGCCTTTAGCTTTATACATTCCATTCAGGAACTGATGGAGCTATCTTATTCTTGATTGGAAATATTCGGGAGAGTCTCCAAATCATACTTGGTAAAGCTTAGCCATGGTCCATGGAGCAATGGATGCTCAATCAACAAAAAATTCGACAGGGTTTGCCATGCAGATTGCAGACGTCCAATTTTAGCTGTAGTTCGGGTCAATATATATATATATGGCTAGTACCCGTGATGATCGCTGCCAAAATCAGAAGATTTCAGCAATGTGTTAATTGGTGCAGCCGAAAGTCTGGATTTGAGTTACTCTAATACAACATTTGTACGAGATTAGAATCACCTCGAAACCTGGCAATTCAACACAATGGGAAATTTCATGGAAATTTATCGAGAGGCAATTAGAAGCAAAAGTACAGGATCACAGTCTGTCAGAAGAAATTATATACTCAATAAGTCAATACTCACACAACCATTGTTTCCTCCTCTTTTCTCACTTTTGTACTGGTGTACTATCTCATGCATTGTACGGATGTACGATTTACTGTAATCAGAAGAAATCTGAACAGCATCAATGTAGTTCTCTAAATCAAGTTTGCCAACCTCGAGAGTTCGACTCGAGTGATCAAGATCAACACACAGGCAGGTAATAGTTAAAACCCCTGCATTTGCACCTTTCACAATCTGGTGCAAATTATTCAACTGGGATATGATAAAGTATGAAACATGATCACAATTTGTGTGCTCTATCTTAGTTTTCTAGTGTAAGTAAGCATGTTAACTCTTCATAATATCCAAATTCCAAACATAATGTCCTTACTAAATACCGAGTATATATATGAAAAAAAAAAAAAAAAAAACTCTCAACGCAAAGTTAGAATCATTTACAAACTCTAATATAGTTCTTTTAATCCACGTTCATAGGGACATTAACTAAACGACTCATTCCATTACACCTTCACCTGAAGGTTTCTCGACAAGGCTTAACTTAAAACCGACCCTAGACGTTCCCCCGAGATACAAGATTGCTTAACTTAAAACCGACCCTTGACGTGCCCCGAGACACAAGGATTAAATGCAATGCAATTTCTCGATGATAAGGCTTAACTTAAGACCGACCCTACACTTATTGTTCTTGCTTTCTCCACCCTCCGATTTATCAACAACTTATTCCCAAGAGTCCCAGGTGTATCGTATGCTTCACACTTCAAAAAAAACAAATCAATTACTGTACAACACCTCTGTTTTTTAGGGTTCATGAAATTGGGGGTAAAAAAAAAGAAGATGACAGAATTGGAGTATAAGAAGGGTACAAAGGTAGAAATAAGCATAGAAGAAGAGGGCTTTCGAGGGGCATGGTTTACCGGAACAGTAATTAATCCACCGACAAAAAGAGACAGTAAAATTCTGGTGGAATATGATACATTGTTGGCAAATAATGGGGTAAAAAAATTAAGAGAAAAAGTTGATTTTGTGCAAATTAGGCCAATCCCACCTCGGGAAAGTAGCAGGGTGTTTAAGTTAGATGAAGAGGTTGATGCTTACTATAATGATGGGTGGTGGGAAGGTGTTATTACTCAGCTTGTTGAAGAAGCTGGTAAATTTTCTGTGTATTTTAGACCTACTAGAGAACAGTGTGATTTTGAAGCTTCTGAGTTACGACTCCATAGGGAATGGGATAATGTTAAGTGGGTTCCTCCTTTGGAAGAGGTGAGTCTTTTTTTTTTTTTGGTAATTTTGTTATGATTTTTTTGTTTTTTTATGTATATATGGTAATTGCAATTGAAAGATTGTGTTTTGTTTGTTTGATTTTGGATATGTTGTTGGGAAGAATGAATGAATTGTTTTGATTTGAGTTTTTTTTGTTGAGTGTGGTTTATGTTTGATCATATTGCTAGGTGGGTGTTGGTGTTGTTTGGGGGGGGGGGGGTGGTAGATTGAACTCTTTGTGTTTGTTTGGTTTGATTTTGTTTGGAAAAGTTTCGTTCTTTGTAAATTTGTAGTTAAGGCTTGTGTGGTAGGAAGGATTCGAGTGGAAAGGAAATGAAGGGGAAAGAATTGAGCCATTATCCTCGGTTTGATTGATGTAATTCGATAAGATTTGGAATTTTGGGGAGGCGAGTGGTGTTGGATTGAACTCTTTTGTGTTTGTTTGGTTTGATTTTGCTTCGGCAAGTTCCGTTCTTTGTAAATCTATAGTTAAGGCTTGTGTGGTAGGTAGGGTTTGAGGTGGAAATGAAGTGGAAAGAATTGAGCCATTGTCCTAGGTTTGTTTGTCGATGAGATTTGGAATTTAGGGGGGGGGGTGAGATTGAACTCTTTTGTTTTTGTTTGGTTTGCTTGTGCTTGGAAAAGTCTCGTTCTTTGTAAATTTGTAGTTAAAGCTTGTATGGTAGGAAGGATTTGAGTGGAAAGAATTGTGCCATTGTCCTAGGATTAATTGATGTAATTCGATGGGATTTGGAATTTTGGATGGAAAGGAAAGGAATTATTGGGATATGGATTCTTGGTAGAAGTTTCATAGAGTATTGATTTGTATCGAATCAGTGGGATTTTGACTCTTGCAAAGTTAAACCAAGCAAACAAATGATTCCATTCCATTTTTGTTGATTAAACCAAACCATGGAAACAAGCCTAGGATTATAGTCTCTAGATATTTCTTTTTCTAATGAAAATTGGATAACATAATTGCTTGGTAAATGGGGAATAATATATCCGAAATTGGCACATGGTTCAAACGTGGATGGGAAGAGGAGTAGTGAACTCGAGATGAACCAAGTTTATTCCACCTCAATAGCCTTCACTTGCCCTGGTGGTAATAGTGCACCTAGAAACCATTACATTACTTCTGTTCTTATCCAACGGCGTTGAACATATTCTTAACTCCCACCAATCTCCCTCTTACATATCTTTTATACACATTAACTCCTTTCTGATTGTGTCTTTGCTCTAGATAAGGGCATTCTTCATTCATTGAGACCCACTAAATACCATTGGTGAGCGATTTGGAAGTACCTTCACCAATCGGATCATGGTTTCTTCATCATAGCCTGCACTAGTTGGAACAGTATAACACCATGGCCCAACCACGTACTATACCACTTGTGATCTATTTGAATGAAACCATGGTTGAATCTTCCCATTTTCCTTAGTTTCATCGAAGTGTGTTACCTGAAAATGACTAGTTCATAGTTACCATAACTACAAGTCTTAAAGTTTGTCCTTTTTGCCCCAAATCATTTTGGGACTAACGCTTGGTTGTTGTTGTTGTTGGACTCTGCCCTGTACACTACGACAAACTCTAGAGGACCACATAGGAATTTGATTATATCACTTTTGGTCCTCCATTGTTCTCTCGAAGCTGTAACCACAACTTCAACCACCTTCTCTATGTGGTTGATATCCTTATTCCACAATAATTTCCCCTATTGTGAAAGACTAACTTCAATACCTCGTGGTGATATTTCTTTGTTTCACCTCTTCCTTTGCACGATCTTCTTCAATTGTTTTCGCCTTTTCATTTCATAGTGTGTTAGACAATCTCCTTGTCATATCAAGTTTATGTTTGTTTATGTACTGAGCATGGTAATCAATAGTTCAAATCCAGCTTTTCAGGACTGTATGATTTGCTCTTGATTCAATCTTATCTCTCTCAATTGAGTTATTGGAAGATATGTTTTCTGACTTCCCTAAATTAGATTCAGGGCTCGTTATTTATTTGGATAATTTTGTCGAACAATGAAATGGAACCCTTGTTACGTCTAATTGCTGACTGCCGTATTTCGCCTTAAAAGGAAATTTAGCAGTTAAACTGGCCAGGAGGTAGATTTTGTACAGCCTGTACAAAAAGGCTTGATGACCTTTCTCACACTTACTTTTATTAATACTTGGACACAGGAAGCTCAACCACCTGAGGTGAAGATTAACGGTGAAGAAGTGAATCCTCTCAGCAAAGGGAGCCAAGTTGAAGTGAGCAGCGATGAAGATGGCTTTGGGGGTGCATGGTTTGCTGCAAGTGTTGTTGAGGTTCTAGGGAAGGACAAGTTCCTAATTGAGTACAAAGATCTAACTACAGAAGATGAAACAGAGTTTGTGAGAGAAGAGGTTGATGCCCTGCACATTAGGCCATGCCCTCCACAAGCTGAAAAGATGGACAAATTCAAGCAGTATGACGAGGTTGATGCACATTATAATGATGGATGGTGGGTTGGAATCGTCGCCAAAGTCATTGGTCGCTCTAAATATAAAGTTTACTTCAGGTCCACAGATGAGGAAATGGAATTTAAGCATGATGAGCTAAGATTGCATCAAGATTGGGCTAATGGGAAATGGGTTGTAGCTTCTAAGGTAAGTTCTGACTATTTTAAAAGTTTTGACTAGTTTATTGCATTTTAAATCTATCCCTTCATGATTTCATCAAAATATGATGTTCTTGTACACATTGATGGAAAGATTAAAAGATTGAAAAGTTTTAGCTTCATTCACATGGGAGGTCGTTACACTAGTATTCAATAGTCACCGGTGTCACATGTGAGCATTCGGCACCATTTCATTGTTTTCTAATTTGGCTGACAATGATCAATTATGTAATGGTTTTCATTCCTCATTATACTTTAATAGTACACACTTTATTAGCCGTTTTCTATACTTTTGTTTTGCTCTCGCCCTCGTTTCATTTTGTTGCAATTAATGGAACTCTTGGTGTTTCAGGCATTGAATTTATCACACTAAAGAGGCTGATCTGGCTAAAGGATTCCTTGGATTTATATAAGAGTATGTAACATTTGTATTATCATATCAGAATATTGGTTTATAGTCATTTTCATTCTGTTCTAGCATATCGACTATTGCCATCTTGCATTGACCTTAATGTCTTTCTGGAAGATGGCTGGTGGCTCTAGGAAGGTCTGTTTGACAAGTCAATTAGTGATTGTTATCTGCGCAAGCTGACATCCTTGCTAGATGGAAGTTCTATTAATTGGAAGCCTAGTAACTCAAACTCCAGTAATTATCATATTGCACATCTCTGTGTAGAACCAGTACATAATTAGGTTCGAGGAAGAGAGACTAGCTACTCAATGTATATCAAGATGACCCTAGCTATAAATTATCAATCTTACTGACTTTGGTTTTGCCACTTGAGGTATGTAATTTAGAGGATAGATCGGTCAGTATCAAGCTACCTCTGAGTAGATTGACCTTTCCTGGGATAAACTGTAATGAATAGCACTCCCAAGCCCACACTCATTATAGATGGAGGGAAGGGCAAATGGGTCAAGTTGCTTGGGTTACTCTATAGAGGCTATAATTAGGAAGCCATTTCGAAGAATTACTCAATCAATCGATTACCATATAAGTCCTTGTTTTGTGTAGTTTACACTTAGGGAGTTGAAGGCCACTCAAAGGTCCTCATACTTACATGTATGTTACAGGCTAACAGCTATAACATCACTAATGGTAGATTATATCTTCTACGATGACTATCCTACTGCGACTTCTCCTCTGACCTACCATGTGAGTCTATTGCACAACTTGTGGTTTTCCCACGTTATCATGTGGATGTACTTGCGTCTTGCGTGTCATTTGCTAGGTCGATGAGAATAATCCTTGTTCTCGAGGTTCACTTAGATTTTTTTAATTTTTTTTTCCGGTAATAAGTTAGATTTTGTAGGAGTTTACGTTAAACTAAAGACAACATGGTGAGATACCAGTATTGTTTTATGGAATAAGATGGCTCACCAGCTTCTATAGTTCAAGGGCAACGGATTCGAGTTGTACACATTTGTGTACGTAAGATTGGGACGTTCCTTTGTAGTAGCTGTTTTCAGATGAGAGTACGACAACTTGCCGGTTTTCAGATCAAGTTCATTAGGCTTATTGCTTATAGGAGTCAAGTTATGCAGGACCATGATTGTGAACAGTGTGAATGACTGATTTACTCAGCTCATCAACTTGGTGGTTGGGTAGTGGTGGTTTATAGGTCTGACAAATAAATTAATATTATAATGACGACCATCTTATCTGACAATTGTTGCAGTTAGGAAACTTTACTTATCAGAATTTATGATTGCATTCTCAAAACAGTTGCTGATTGAGCCACATGAAATTCCAAGCACAACTGTCTCTTTCTTTGATGTCTTTGCTGAAAGCTTATGAATATACTGTTGTTAAGAACTCCCTTTCGGGAGGTGCTTTTACGCTCCGTCATTCTCCTTACGCTCCCCCATTCTCTTTAAGCTCCTCTTTGTGAGAGGGGCATCAGTCCCGCTTTGGGAAATGTGACAATAAAAAACTTCCGTGAAAATCAGTATGTGGACTGTAAAAATCGCTACCCCTTTGTTTGGCCTTTAATTGTTGATGAAGTAGCTTCTATTGCACCATCCATTCTTAGAACTGCTTGAATTCCGCTACTGTTGGTTGTGGAGTGAAATTGTGATCTGTTGAACCAAGAGTCCAAGAATGATGGTTTTCTTACTCAAAATTTGGGTATTACAATGTGACGCTATCTCGGTTTCCTAAAGAATACATCCATTTGTTAGTTTGGCTTTCTTTCTTAATGTACATACTATTGTTGTAATTTAGTTTTTCTGTTGCCTTGGCAATTTTGGGTAGGTCGGTGAGTACGTGAATGAGTGAGCAATGAATGTTACCTGCCTAGCTGTTATAGCTTCTATAGTAAACTGTATACATATGATGTATCTGCTATAGGTCCATTCTTTCTCATTCTTTTTTTCTAATATGGTCAGTCCATCATATTTGCTTACCTTATTGTTACTTTTTTAGTATCCAAGAGCGACTATTCTCGCACTTCCTAATGGCTATTCCCATACTCTCTCACGTAGTGCGAGATATTAAACATTATCATGAATCTGTGCAATGTTGAGTCTCGATTGTTTGGAATCAGATAATGTCAAAACTTTGACAAAGTAAAAAGATCGGAGTGTGAGAATAGGCGTTCTCGTTGTCTAATTAGCGTTTTGTGTGGGTGTTGAGTAAGATACAAAATAAGAGAGAGTTGTTTATTATTGACTCTTGAACATAGGTAGAGAACAATGAACAAAGATCCTTTAGGACATAATTCTGAACCATTCTACATAGCAATAAAAGTTCAAGTTCCTTAACAACATATTGTGATGAACCTCCAACTTTGAGACCAAAATAATATTACTGGTCTTTTTTTTTAGTTCCTTAAACAGATACTAGGAAGAAAATTTCTTTGCTCTTTTTTTTTTCTGTAAGCTAAACATCCTTAACTTCCACAGCCTTAGGAGCAGCATCAACAGCAGCAGCAGGAGGAGGAGCTTCTGTCTTCTCCTTGGCTCCGGCCGCTTCATTGACCACCTCAGGCTCCGGTTCAGTAATCTCAATCACAAAGGCATCAGTCGGGAAAACCTTTGTGACACCGGTGAGCTTGTTCTTGAAGACAACCTTTTCAGGGCCGTCTGTAGTGATCTCATTGATGTTAACCCAGATAAGAAGCTCCTTAGCCTGCACTCCAGTAAGATTGGCTATCTTGCCCATATTGTTCCTGTCAACATTTGCAGTGATCTCAGTTGCATACCTGACATGTCTTCCAATTTTTTCGAACTTGTGATCGATTTCCTTCTTCTGTTTGAGCCAAACAAAGTTCTCAGACTCAATGTACCCACACTCCTCTACGTCTTGTAGAGGAAGTAACCCATTAGGGAAACCTACTTCCTTAAACAGCCTCCTCGCCTGCGACATGCACACGTCGTGACCATGGTACAGCTCGGTCGCCTTCGCCTTCCTCTCTTCGGTGACCAACGACGGCATTGTGTGTTTTCTTTGTGATGATTTGAAGGGTTTGTAGGAGATGAAAGAAAGTTGAAGCAGAGGAAAGTATGAACATTTTGAAATGAAGCTGAGGTATTTATAGGTGTGAGACTTCCGCAATTGCCCTTTGCGGTTTGGGGTTATCTGCTGAGTTTGCCCCTTGTTGTTTTGGAGTGGACGGTTCCTACATTACTGGTAATATCAATTAATGTCCAACTACTCAATGCACTTCATCATTCTAATGCGTATGAGTTATGACTCTATGAGACATGTATGATGGACCCTTAGTGAAATTGTCGGTTAGGTTGTTTAACTAAGTATCCGTATCGGACTATCGGGTGTTGTTTTTCGTAGTTGTAGCGTTTCTTGGCAAAAGGCGTATAGCCGAGCACTTGCACAAGCTCATATAGACTCACCCCTAGGCGTCTGAGAGTTAGTTGCGGGATATGTACGCAGCGGCCAGTGCTACATGAGCTCCGAGATTATCAAGATTCTGCCTGTGACGGGATTTGAACTCCGAACTCGGGTGATAAAATATGGCAATGAAGACCCCATGCTATTTACTGCTGCACCTAATAGTATGTTATTAAAGTGAACACGTAAAGAATTTATGGGTATGTTATATGCAATAGTATCATCTCGTTCAGGCAAAAATTCGGGTAAAACCTAAAAACGGTGGAAGGAAAGAAGGAAGGCAGTTGAGCTAATTAATTGCGTAATATCATGTTGGTTAGGTCAGTAGCAAATTTAATGGTATAGTTACTTGTATGCCTTGTTTGTGTGACAACGCGCAATTGAGGCGCGAAATCGCTCAGCTTACAAAACGACGGAGTTTAATTCATCCGATAATGTTAAAAGCCCAAAAATATGCTCATTTTTCGACTTGTACTCCCATTGATAAGATCTCTGGAAAACATTTCTATGATTGGTTTCCTGTGATAAACCTGATTTTACATTCTGTATAAATCAATTAGCAATGAACAGCAACGTCGAAATTGATACTATCAAACTCCTTAAATAAATTACGAGCTTTCTCCTTGAAGAAATATGAGCTAGCTCGCTCCAAAGAGACTTCAATGACATATATCATGAACTATCTCTGATCACAACCAGTAAGTACCTGGATAGACAGAAATCAGAAGTTTACCAGTTTTACGCGACAAAAATAATCGATATGAGATGTGTAGATTCTGGACAAAGTTGTCATACCTTCACCAGATCAATAGGAGATTGAGAAAGTTCCAGGCTATCTAAAAGAAGCAGGAAATGAATCTCCATAATTTAACTTGATGCTGAACTACTAGCGTAATCTGATGTCGTCTGGGGGGAGTAGTCATTTAGCAAGGACTCGATATGTTTAACTTCCTTAGGCAACGACCCAGTGAGGACCTGTTTCCAAAGTCATATGATGCTCAATCGTTAGGACCATCGCTTATGAGTAGAATACAAAATTACACAGCGTATGTATAATTTCACCCCTGCCCCCCTGTTTCTCTAATCACTCAGCTGCTTCTATCTGAAGGAGCGATAAATTATGAGGTCGTGGAACCAGTTTTTCGTTAGTTTTTTTATCATACCATCAATCCTATAGTTGGATGCCAACAATTTTGAACAGGCAAAAGTGTTACCTCGTAGCCATCATCTGTTATAAGGACTTCATCTTCGATTCTAATCCCAACACCTTGATACCTGCATAATATATGACAAGGCACAGCTTTAACCTTGAAGAGAAAATTACATTTCAAGTAGGAATAAGGCTCCATTTGGTTGGACGGAAACATCTTCAATGTAAAGTAGCCATCTTTATCACAATATATCCCCTTCTACCAAAACAAACTAGGGCGACTGGGGAAATCGGGTTCCAGGAAGATATGTTACCTCGGACACAAATATGGTAGACACAAAAATATTTTAAGAAAATCTGCAGAGTAAGTAAGTTATTAATAAACCTATGGCGGCACCAAGTACCAACTACACAAAACGTGAGTGTTGTAAGATACTCCACAACTTATAGACGTGAAAACGACCTCTCGCATCCACAAACATGACAACTTCTGAGCTAAAGCAGTACAAGTGCACCAAAATTGTAAAAAAGATTGAAAGCAATATAGTACCTCTCTGGAACATCATATGAAGATGGGATGTATATACCTGGCTCGATTGTTATAACCTGGTGACAGGAAGAAAAACTTGTGAAAACATTTGTCCACTGGTAAATCTACCAGCAAACTCGAGCGCTATGTCATACAAAAGTGGGGACACATGTACATAGTTATATGTATAACAGACAACTCGCCCCAAAAAGATTGCTGCGAGATCTAATCAGAAATCCAAGGGAGGGAACAAAAGAGCAGGTTTCTTTCTGGTAATGACGGAACCCCCCCCCCCTAAAAATAAAGGCATACTAGAAGAAAAAAAATTCCAACTTACAACGCCTGGCTTCAGAGGACGGTTATAGCTGACTGTTGAGCAATCATGAACATCCATGCCTAAATAATGACCTAAAAAAAGAATGAGAACTGTTGAGTGAAACAACTGCCGATCATGTGTCGAAATTGCCAATCCAAATAATATGTCGTACTGTTCACATATTCAGATTCAGTCAACGATTCGCGACAAAGATCAATTAAGTCAAGAGAGACACCTATACTGGTGGGATTGAGCTGATGATATGCTCGGTAACTCCTCACTTTATCTTTGAATATTCCAATTTCTGTCAATCCTTTGTAAAGCTTAAGAACCTACACAAGTACATAGCACACGATCAGTCATGCACAGTTCAAAAATTTAAAACCTTGTTGATTCAGTAAAGACCACAAACATATCATACCGAATGCTCATGTATTTGACGTATGCTTATGCCTGGTTTGCAGAGCTCTATACATTCTTTGTTTGTCTCCAAAATAAGCTCATAAAGCTCAACCTGTGAATATTAAAGTGCAAATCCTCAAAAGTGAAAATCAAGTGATTTAAAATTTGACCATTTACTAAACTACATTTTCAAAACAAAAAAGTTAAGAGACTAGTTACAAAAGCCAATATCTAAAGCATACCAATACATCTAGTCATCTAAAAGATTTAGTCCACAATTATATTTGGTGTTGGCTAACATGAATGGTCTTAAGAAACCGTTCAGACAAATAAAAAGCTAGAGAAAAGCAAAGACCAGAAAAATAAGAGCAACATAAGCTAGGCCCAATACTCATAACCAGTGTATCGCTCAGTGTCTGTCTCAAATGACTAACTACTGAAAGAATGAAAGGTAGTCCCCCCCCCCCCTCCCCCATATCTTCTGTACAAGGGATTCCTAAAATCTTTTTAATTATTATAGTTGCCGATTTACTCTATTCCTGTATGCCTACATGTCCAACATAGTGACATACCATAAGCATCTTGCTCAAACTCATCTTATAAGCTGATATTCTCCATTGGATTTATCAGTAATATTTCACATAACGGAAACATTGCTGACGAATCTTTACCTCATGCCTTTCAGCGAATAGGATGGTTGACCCTTTTTGAATAATATATATCTTACAGCATCAGCAATTGCTTCCTAAATTCAAGGGCCTTATAGAGAAATAACAATGATGCTTTGGTCCCGTGGTTACACCACGATTTGCTCCTTAAAATCTTATGTATATAACAGAGACCTTTATAAGCCTAAACGCATAAGCTGGGGGCTCTGACCAATGCTACTTTCAGGTGCATACGGGAGCTTTTGAATAGAAAGCAGCATGGTGTTTACGTAATATCGAATATTGATCTCCCAATCAGAAAAACTGCATCCTATCTCCCTATGGAAAAAAAATCCACCTGAATTGAATCACCCTGGTGCATATTGCCAGCCATAAATATTGGATGAAGAACAGAGATAGAGAACATGCAAAGGATATCTCAGACTTATTCCAAACATTTCTACCCCCTTACATCACAATCTGCCAGCCTGACCAAACACCCCTTCCCCAGAGAAAAAGAAAATGAAAAAAAAAAAGACGATAAACGAAGAAATCCCATTCTATCTCCCTTTGTAAGGTATCATCATGACATGAGTACAGCTACATATGAGGCCAGGGCAGAAGCATCATCAAACTAGGTTGTTGCTTTTCATGAACTAGATATACAGAAGTATACGAAGCATTACGAAGTACTTGTGACAAAATCTAGAGAGAGGCTTACATGAGCAGGTGAGAATCTACCACATGGTGGCCATGTTCGAGTCATGTCACTAACATAGCCATGAAACTCGCATCCAATGTCCATCAGCACTAATTCACCGTTACTGACCTGCAAATTGATGATGTATTTTCACAGATTGCACATATGCTCAATAACAAACAGAGATGAGAAGAGGTGAGATGAGATGAACTCACTTTTCGATCATTTCGAGAATAATGTATCACACTGCCATTGGAGCCCCCACCCACCACAGGGTTGAATCTGGTGAGTGAATAGAAGCAAAATTATTACCAGTAAACCTTCTCTATATAGCTGACTACCCAACCCACAAAGACCAAAACATAGATATTGTGTGAACTACACAAAATCCAACCATGATCTTTATTTCTTTCAAACTTTAAGACAACGAAGGCCGTCAAACAATGCCCTACTATTTTAGTAATGAACAAGTAGAAGAGACTCAAGAGAGTCAAGAGACAACTAAGAAGTTAACAAACCTAAGATCAATATGTTAGATGAAAAGATCAAGTAAGTGGAGCTTTGCGCTTGATGCTAAGTGGGCAGGTAATGATTTCCAGGACATGCATATGGCCAGACACCATGAATTGAAAAGTACACCCTGTTGAGCAGTGTGGTAGGTCAATCTAAACAAAATCATTATCTCAAGTCTCGACAATGTTTTGCTCTCTTCCTTTGTATCACTCCGTGGCTAGAATCTGCTATTTCTTTTTGTATTTTTTTTTTTGGCTGGATATGAGAAAGGAGACGAGGAAGAAAGCAAAACCATAAAGTACTTATCACATATAAAGCATATCACAAAAGATACGGGGAAATATCATGAATAACACTCATATGCCAGCCAATATTTATAAAATAAAAGGATAGCTTACGCCATTCTTTGGGCACCTCTCATTTTACATTCATATTCCACCTTAGCTGCCATCATACCCTCGTGCGAATAGGCCTTTGAGTCGAACATTGTCCGCAAAAGTGCCTACACAGATAACACTTAATTTAGCTTTATTCAGGAAAAATAAGAAACGAGAATCATTCAACCGCAAAACCTAATTTAATCCATCCATGGTAAAGTTTTAAGAATTTTGGATACTTTTAACAAAGTTGTCAAAATCTTAGTATAAAAACCACTGTTTTTGCCAAAAATGACACCGCAACAAAAACGGTTTAAATTTTTGAGGAAGCCCTTGATGGTCATCTTGTGGGCTTTCGCGAAATATTAGAGTCCAAAACCCATGGTAAGTCCCCAAAATCAGCAACCAACACATGTTAGCCTCAATGGATGACAATGTGACATGTGCCAAAAAGGCTTAAAAAACTTCCCTAAGAGAGGAACCAGCCCTCATATCCAACAAGGGTACACCTAGCTTGTCAATTGTCATGTTTTATGAACATTTGAATACTTTTAAAAATTGGTCAAAATTGGTCAAAACCGAAGTACATAATCCACGGTTTTTGGCCCAAAATGGCTCGGGATCAAAAACAGTCCAATTTTTTTTGGAAGGCCCGAGACGCAATATTATGGGTTTTCATACATTTTTAGAACCAAAAACCTATGGTAAATCAGAAAAAAAAACTACGTGTGCCGTATAGGCTCAAAGAACTTCCGTAACATAAGAGCGGCCCTCATATCCAACAAGGGAGCTCCAAGATTGTCCATGATCAAGTTATAAGTACACAAGCCTACTTTTACATGGGTGGTCAAAATTGGCCAAAACCGAAGTATATAATACACAATCATTGGTCCAAAATGGCCCAGAAACCAAAGCAGCTCAAAAAAGGACATGTTAGGACTTCCCTAAGAGAGAAACCTGCCCTCATATCCAACAAGGGTACTCCTTGATCATGGTAATATTTCGAGAACTTTTGGCTAGTTTCAAAAGGTGGTCAAAATGGGAAGATATTAATAATAATAAATCCACGATTTTTGGCCCAAGATGACACTGGAACAAAAGCGGCTCAAAGGGAGTCCGTATGGGTCATATTATGAGTGATGGATCTTAGCAAAATATATTAGAGCCGAAAACCTATCGCAAGTCACACCACCCCCCCCCCCCGGATCAGCAAAAAATGCTAATGCATGTTGGTGTAAATGAGTGACGTGTGGTGAAGGGGCTCCCAGCTCTCATATCTGACAAAGGTACTTCAACGATGACTATGGTAAAAATTTTAGAACATTTTTTTATTTTTAGAAAGTGGTTAAATTTTGCCAAGAACGAAGTGAACTGTTTTTTTATCTAAACTAGCCGCAAAATAAAAACGGCTCGAATTTTTGTGAACCCCTAAAGGTAATATAATGGGATTCAGAAACAACGTTAGAGTCAAAAACCTATGGCAGGTCCCAAAATTGAGAAAAAAAAAAAGCACGCTGGCCTTAATGGAAGACATGTATCGAACGGGCTTAAAGAACATAGTATATAACTTCCAGAAAGATGGCTACAACAGTATACTTAGTTAGCCAGGGAGGGCATATAAACTAGTCACTCGAAAGGAAGTGATAGACACCAGGTTAAATGACAATAAACACTCGAGGATTAAGGTTGGCTTAGTGGTTGAGAACTCAACATGCCTAGGTTGTCCCAGGTTCAAATCCCCATATCCCCACCCCCGCAGCAATGGCTGCTCCTTTGTACCAAAAAAAAAATGACAATAAACACTGGTTATACACAGATCTTCTAGAGAACAATTTATTTAATAGTGGATGTAGTATGGAATATGTAAAAAGAACTATCTTGCAATGGAACTTTTTGACCAATATAAGAAATAAAGATTCCAAATGGAAATACAAGGCCTAAGTTTTGCGTAATAAAGGTTGTTACACATTACAATCTAAAAGATCTGATAGCTTAACAAACACCAAAACAAAGAGGTGTTGAACCTTCAACGGAAAGAGATATAAATATAGAGAACTTACTTGGCAACCAATTGAACTAGCCTCTCTCATCAAGTTAAGTTCTGCTGGTGATTTGACCAAACGCACTTCGTGTGTGTGTGCCGAAAGGTCTTTGGCTTTGCCGTGTTTCAAAGCCCTTTTGAAGGGCTCCAAGTCTGTGTAGGCTTCTGTAGCAGTCTTAACATTATGAAACAATACAGAAGATTCCCCTACAATGCCTGGAAGTTTCTGTTCATGTCAAACAGATTAAACAGAATCAAGAATTAATGCATGAAGAGAATACTGTGTGAGCCACAACGCCTCTTACAAGAATTTCCCCATCAGTCTAATTTTTTGCTTTCCTTCACATTAAAAATCTAAGACTACACAGAATGAGTAGAAATAAATGATGATTCTGTAATAGAGCCCTCCCTACTTTTACAACAACCACCGCAGTCTTTCGAGGTTTGGGAAAGTAGAAATGACTCGAACCATCTTTCTGGTAACATAAATGAGCAGAGAAGCAAGGCAATGAGAGAAGTATTATAGATACGATTGGGATCACGATACCTCCTGAAGTTTGCTTATAGGAAATGCCTGGTCTGCCTTAAATATATCCAGTGCCTCATTGACCCCGGCAGTGTTACCTTGCCACGTAACATCCTATGAGAATGAAATATGTCAGGGTTTAGACTCCTTCAGATACAAGTGCATAAATTATGCATCAACTTGGTTTAGATAACAGCTACAACAAGTCGATGCAGGAACAAATTCACTAATAAAAGATCAAACCATATAGGTTGCCTTTGCTGTTCCTCTTAGTTTTATATGTTCTGTCGTAGGGTGAGGGAAAACATGAATATCATACGATTACATGCTCGACAAATTGAATTCTGCCACTCATACCTGAAGGCTTGCCTCTGGCATAAACATGCATAACCCAATGTCATGACCCAAAACAGCTATACCACCAGGTTGTTGACAGCCAGTGATATACAAATAATCAGCATCTTGCCGGAATGTATAAGGCACAACATCAGTCATCATCTTGACCGGGGCAGCTGCAATGATGGCAACACTCTTTTCTGGAAGAAGCTCCAACAATCTCTTTCTTCTTGAGATGTACTCATCACAAGTTATACCATGGGTGATCTCCCCTTCTTTTAGTAACTATATCAAATTATCAATAAACACAATTTCAACATTGCATTCCACTCAAACCGGAAAAATCTAAGAATCGATACCACATACGAGTACTACTCGTTCAAGACACAATTACCTCGGGATGAGACAGTGCAGTTGGTTGGCCAGCATCGAAAATACGAGATGTTGAATATGAGTGGCATCCAGCTGCCTAAAAAAACAGAACCATCCAACAGCACACGTTAAACAAAAGACATAGTTACATACCCTATACTGACTCGGATTCAACTAGCAACCCACATCAACGATCACAACAACCCTACACATCACACATCCTTAGTCGGGAGCCGGGAAGATTTGACTACAAGGGGGGAATGAGATTCCCAAGTCAAAACAGTGATTCCAGCTGATCACATCAAAAGTATGAATCTTATTACAAATTGAACAAATGTCATCGCTCATCAAATTACATTGATTGCTCAACAAACCTATTAGAGGGGGTACAAAAACGCAATATACCCCCGGGGGTACGGTATAACATTTCCCTGTACAAAAAGCGAGCAACTAATGCTGCGGGGCCACGGGATATGAGGATTCAAACCCGAAATGCTACACAACAAAACGTCGGTACTGATATCCAAGGACCCCAAATTCATTCAAACAAATCAGAGTGAATTTAAACAGCAACCCATTACCTGAATACATAATTAAATCCAGGAAATGCAATAATTACGAGTTTTAAACATAAAAACAATGAAATCCCCGTCATTTTAACATAGACCCATAAAAAAATTGACACTAAAATTTACCAAAAACTCATGGAAATTGTGATACTAACCCGATTTTGAAATAATCTGTGGCATAGTCTCCTTCTCAGTGACTGCATGTTTCCAGTAAAAATTGGTGCGTTACGAAAATTGGGTTTTATTTGCAAATTAGAATTTGGGGATTTTCTAAAACCCTTGTATGTGTTTTTTAGGGTTTAAGGGTGTGCTGTAATTGTATACGAGGATGTCTTTAGGCGTGGGAAGTGGGGAACTATAAGTTGGTTACCACTTTCTGTTTGTTAAAGTGGCAGAAGAACGGAGCGTTTATTCTTGCACCCTTAACTAACACGGAATTCTAACCTCTACACTTGATGTCGAAATTTTGTGTGAATGTTGGTCACGGTCTCACGGATCTCCATACCATGCTGATATGATATGGTGCAAATGATGTTCACCAGGCCAGTGTCATTGCTAATTTGCTATGTTACTCCGAATTCCATGTATCACATTGTTGATCTAAACCGGTAAACCCTCAGGGTCCGGCTTGGACCGGGTGAATGCAATGAAGTTCAATGACGACGATGGAGGAAATCAGAAAGTTCAATGCCACATTCTAAACCACCTAGTTTTACAATCGCGGTGTTTGGAAGGCCTAACGATAGATTGAAGCTAAGTACGAAAGAGTAATGGAGTTACAGATGGAGACTTGCACAAAAAGCTACAAAAAGAAAGCCTAATCTCGGTTAGTTACAGTTATCTGAAAAATATCATGTAAAACGGCGAAGGAACTCTTTAACTTCGTCAATATAGGGAGGTCTAGTAGGGATTATATGACCAGAATCATGCTCGATGATCTTTCGGCACCCATCTTCAAAATATGACGCAAGATCCCTACTGCAATTAGGCGAAATTTGTCTATCGCCTCCTCTTTCATTTCCAAAAACATGAAGTGAAGGGCACATAATTGAGCCCTCCCCATAGCCTTCTAAGTTGATGGGAAATCCAGAACACATAATCACAAACCGGAAGTCTAATCCCAGGTCCTGCTTTCCTCTCTGAGCACAAAGGAGAGCCGTCATTGCAGCACCTTGTGAAAACCCCAAGACCCCATCAAAAGGTCCCTCCTTAGAGAAAACAGATTTTAGATATGATAAAGACTCCTCAAACCCCTGTGTTTGCTGCTGATACTGAAGCGGGTCAAATGAGGTAGCAGTCGCTTCCCAATCATTTGCGTTCTTTCCTACAAAATCAGGAGCTATCAACCAAGCATACTTGTTGCTGCAGTGTTTACTTGGTGGGGGTTTATGCTCACAAAAACTTGATATGCCATCATCAAGGATCTTGGCAGGCTGATATATAAATGGTAGCGGATGTGGAGCATTTACGAAAACAAGCTCTGCCAAGCTTTTAATCTTCTTCGCTAAAGCTGCTGACTTACCCTTGAAGCTGGAGGCATTCTGACGGAATCCATGAAGGCACAGTATCCTAAGTTTCTTCAAAGGCCCTACACTAATCAAAAAGGAGGAAAAAATTGTCATGCTTAATTCAGGAAAGGCATTGAACAAAGCTAGAATGAAAACAAGAGTTTGAAATGATTCAGAGACAACTAAACGGATGCTTTCTACTTTTCTAGTTTTCTGAAGGGAAAACAATTGAGAAAAAGAGGTATCAGTAAGCAATGTGATACATTTTTACTCAGAGGGTGGAGCCATATGTAAGCAAAGGTATCGAACAAAAAAAAGGACAAAAAATGTAAGCAAAGAGTCAGTCCCCTCATTTATAGACTGGAAAGACGATCTCTCCCGCACAAAAAGAAAAACAAGAACAAGATGTTCCGCTTAACAGACACGAAACAAGAGAATAAGTTTTATCTACGATAAAAAAAAAATATATAAAATAAAAAGTTGCAAACTTTACCAGGACTGAGGGCAGGGCATCCAGTATGCACTATCCCCGTATCACATTTCAGTCTGACTTCTGAGTCAGCATCATTATCTGTTAAAATGGACTTGGTAACTTTTCCATACTTGTGGCACAACTCGCATACATATTGGACAGTCTCCTTCTGCACATAAAGAAAAGATATGCATAGAAAACAAGATAAGAACAAAAGAGCTACCAATCAATAATATAAAACATGATAACATCATTTCTGTTTTCACTATGTCATGTTTACAATTTTATTGGCTAAAATAAGGATCGTGAACTAGAACAAACTATTACTTAACATCCATGAATTGGTCATGAGCTGGAACGAAAGTTGGGGAAGTGGCTCATGCAGTTTGAAATGCAGATATGGCTAAGGTTCTTTCCTAACAAAACGGCGCTGAATGGCTGCAAAATTCAAGAGAACCTGTGATACTCACCAGCTCCTTAATGGTGCAGGAAACGTCCAAAAATGCAAAACTTTCACCCTAAGATGATCCACATTATCACCAAAATACTGGATCTATGAACCCTATATAAGTAGTAGAACTATGAAATGACAAGTAATGCAGCTCAGTGAATATTTCCAACCCCAAAACATTGTTGCATTCTGGCATTACTGTTAAGTCGTGAACAAACAGGGAAATTGGAAAAACTGAAAGTCTCATGAGGTCCATTCAAACGACAGAGTTCAGCAGTTCAGCAAGCAGGTACCAACCGACATACAGGGAACAAAGAGAAAGCATCAAGTTCTGATGTACATCTCAATACTTCTTACCTGGCAGTCATTGCAGACCAAAACAAGCATCCGACAATAGGTACAACGATGGCGAGATGCATAATCATCAAACGACTTGCCGCAAAGGAGACATTTACCAATAATACATTCACTTGAACTCCCGACAGAAATCCTACCAAGATGGGAAAAAGCAGTTGAAAAGTTTCATCTGTTAAGAGAACTTGACCATTTTATACACATAGTTTCCTCATCTCTTAGGTTAAGTTTGGCTGGATGTTATCACAATTGCACTGAAATGGATCCTGATTACTAGACATGAGATAGGAACTGAAGGGCAAGAGGTATGTGACAAGCAAGAGCATGTGATGAATTGCAAAAGTTGCTCCAACACAAAATTTGCTAACAGTATATGTAAAATTTGTCAAATATTAGACTTGCTCACTGCCTCAGCTGATAATATAGTAGAACAATCACCATTGGTATACGGAACTCAAAAGCTCATCAAAATATATCTTGGGGTATCTAATGAAAGGAAAAGCTTACCGAGGATCATAAACAAAATTCTTCCCCTTGAAAAAACCACCATCGGGATACTGTTCCAGGTAACGCTGTATTCCACCGTATAACTGGAGGCAAATCAATAAGATTTAAGAAGATGAAAACAAGTATCCATAACTATAGTCAATCTGCAGTACAGAAAATAAACAGGAGGCAGGATAGAGCTCAGACAGAACAGAAACCCGTAAATGCAGCAGAAATTAAAAAAAGCTAACGAAAGCAAGATCAAACGATCAACCATAGCCACTGAACCTCGAAATCAGATTCAGAGCACATGCATATATCATAAAGCTTCAAAAATGTTCTGTCCAAACGACTATGTTACCTGAAATACATTTTCAAATCCGGCACCTTTGGACCTGATATAAGCAGATGCCATCTCGCACCTTATTCCTCCCGTACAATACCTGCAATACAAAACAGCATGTTGGAGCAGGTGAAAACATAGAACACAATTACAGCTTTACTAAACTATAGCTGACGCAGCACTTAGGATACTAGACAGAGGATGTCAGGGATGTCACGTCTCACCAAACATTAAGCCAACAATATATATGTACCCAATTACATATGTCATACACATCAAATGAAATCCAATGACAGGAAAGCATCCTGAAGGAACTAAATTCCATGCAGGGTGCTCGATAAGCAATTTCAGAGGTAGCTTTCACAAAGGCTGACACATTGAACTTATAAACTATGAAAAAATGAGCTGAGGGGATGAATAGTGAAAATAAGCATTTGATCAAAACGGTAACCCATGTTAGTATTGAGCAGCAAACAGAAATCATAAGGTCTAGCAAGGCACATCTACCTAAAAAATAAGATAGTGACATTAAAAAACTTAAGGACTCAAACAAGATGAACTCAACAAAATAATAACCTCAAAACTTACATGAGGACACAATTGCCACGCAGCTTCTCAGCATTACTATCTATCCAACTAGGTAAATCACTATACTGCCTCGTAGTTGGGTCCAAAGTCTCAACACTTGGAGACTCAAACTTCCCAATTCTTGTCTCATACAAGTTTCTTGCATCAAGAAGAACAACCTTATTGAACTCGGCTGGTGCTTCGTCCTTCAGAAGTTCCCCTTACAAACATAGTGAAATTTAGAATGCTTCATGTAATTACAACGTCCAACCAGAAGGTATTTCTTACTAATTCCTTCAGAAGAAGACATAAAAAATACACCAAATCGCATAGTTATTATCTACATTAAAGGCGACACCTTTCAACAGAAATGTAGCCAGTTTGGATCTGTGGAAAAGAAAGAGAACAAGCAACCCACCACCAGCTCTTTTGGACCCTCATACTGCATTTCCATGTACTCTCCATGCCGTCAAAAACAACAAATTCTCTAAAGTGAGCACATAGCTAGCTTCTCAAGTTCGGCTACCTTCCCAACCTAGGCACCAATTCATCACCTTTCCCCAACTTCACGGAATTTCCACCGTAATCCAACCCCCCTAAACTACACATTCATCTATTCAAGCTATCATACACTAACAAAACAACCACTTCCGCTCAACCTCTCAATTTTTCATGAATTTATGATTCTACAAACATTACAAAACCAAAAAAACTCGCCAAAGCGAAATTAAATGGACCAAAAAAGCTCTAAAATACACAACACCAAAACCTTAGACCAATAAGGCAACAATGATTTGAGTCCGCTAACATAAATCGTCATATGGAACCGCATTTTAAACAACAAAGCCGAAAAATCTAATCATAAGCCAGCATTTTGAAGAACACTATGAAATTCAATCAACAATCAACAAAATTCAATACAAAAACACGATATTCGACATCGCTAATTACAACAAAAAAAAATCAATAATTAGTGATCAACGAAGCTCAAAGTTCGATTGTATATACCAGCACTCTGAAGAGCCGCGTGAAATTCAACGGCGGAGAGATGTCTTCCTGCACAAGATATCGACGGCGTCTTCACCAGCGGATTGGCGCTAAGAGTAACCAACTCCTTGACAATCCGTACACTTAACGACGTAAATCCGCACTCCTTCGCCACCGTCATATCCACCGGCTCGTCGGAAGAGGCGAGCTTGAAATCAGTCCCTCCGAAAACGGCGCCGTATTCTCGGAGGAGGTCGGCGATGTGGTGGTCGAGAGAGGAGAGGTCGCCGCCGACGGTGACGTTGACGCCTTGAGGAGCGAGTCGGACTCGGCCGAGTAGAGCGAGTGAGGTGCAGTTTGACTCGTAGAAGGCGGCGAGTTTGTCGAGGTCGTTGATTGGGGAGTCGGTGTACTTGTAGTATAGTAGGACTCCTTGCTTTTCTTGCGGTGGTTTCTTCGGCTCCGACATTCTCTCGCGCTTTCTCGCGGTGGCGCGGTGGCTGATAGGTGTGGGGTACGGCGGCGGTCGGAATTGAGGATTATAGAAGGGGTTTGGGCTTTTTGGCGAACCGACTGCCGAGAGTGCCACTGGATCCGCGAGATGAGTGAAACGTTTATTTCGGATTCGAGTCGGTAAGATCGTAGAGGTTTCGTAAGCGTTGTGAGACGTTTTGGGTTTGGAGTGAGTTAGCGAGTGCTCGGCCCGTTCAAATCAAAATAGAACGAGCACCTACGTTGTGGTCATATGCTTCTGTAGGATGGTTTTGTCTTGAATTTGAGATGAGCTAAATCGCGAAAATCTCTTCGTAGCAGTGTAACTCTTTTGAGATATACTTTCGAGTTTGAGGACGTCAGTTCTATGTGGTATCAAGTTGAATGTTCCAGAAAAGCAATTGGGTTTGTATTCTGTATTAACACGGCGATTTACCTAATGCATAGTTTTTGATGCAATGGCATGTCTCTTACTATACATTTGTTTTTGGCGAATGTAATATAGGCATTGAGACTCGTGTATAGGCAATTTGTCATGGTTATGGAATGATGTTTATATATATAAAAAACCTACGAGACCATTTGTATAATTTAAAACAATTGAATGGCGCAACCCTTCGCCTTTTACCGCAAATTATATGGTACACCACGGTGTACCATGCCCATGGTGCACCTCCTCACAATAGAGGAGTAGGGACCACACTTAGAATTATTCTAAGTGTGGTCCCTACTCCTCTATTGTGAGGAGGTGCACCATGGGCATTGTGCACCGTGGTGCATGGTATAAGCACTCGCCTTTTACCTCGTCCTTTCTTTCCTCTCTCCTCGCAACCCTTTTTCCATCTCCATTCTCCTCCTCTATCTCTCTCATTCGTCCTCCTTACTCTCATATTTTTCCCTAACGTCAATATCTTTATTTAAGAAAAGAAAATCGTGTTTATCTTCATGCACATGAAAGTACAACCAATGCGGCAAAAATAACAATATAGAAGAAAAAAAAACTTATGAAAAAAGCACGTGTTGTACATTCTTCTCCTAAGTTGAGCTTGTTATTTTAAGAGTGCATGTATTTGTGATGGAAAAATCCACAAAAAGTAAAAAATAAAAACAAATATCTATAATAAGAAATATTCATTCCACGAGTATTGATTGGTAATCCAACTCGTGAGATCTCGATGAATTAGGCAATACATAATTTGACATGAATAACTCAAAATAATCGTAAAATTATTGGTTATCAAATAAACAATTTTTATAGCTAAAAAATTAAATTAAAATATCTCAAGTTGTTGGAGTTGTCAATTGGTAATTAGGATCCCCTTCATCTCATAGGTCGCGATTCGAATCGCAATAGTGACTTTTTAGTTACATTTTTTCGCTCGTTTGATCTTGGAGTTGAGACTCAAATGGGTCAGACTTGAACGTATCAAGCGATATAGATTCCTTCAACTTTGATTTTTTATTTTTGTTTTGAACTTTAGTTACTCTTCACTACCATACAAAGTCGTCAAACAAAAAATCGAACCAACATACCCCTTTTTCTTAAACGTCCATTCTTACAAACCTTTTATTCTAAACACCAATTCAGTTTTTTAGAATTTCAAAATAGTACTCCCTCCTTAAATAAATATAAGACGTTCTCACTTATTCAGACCCCCTAATTCAACTCTCAATTTAACAAAAAAGTACTTGAAAAAAATATAAAACTTCTATCACTAGGTTCGTAACTAAAAATCATTTCACAAAAATATACTTTCATAACTTTCACGTGTATATGTCAAGAGATATTGATGTTTGAACGGAGTAACTCGATACGGTGTCATGTATGTGAAAACGAGTTGGGTAATGATTTTGCCCAGACAAATCAGCATCTTCCAAGACAAATATGTCTGCTATATAGAGCAGGTTCAATGAATCTATCTTGGCGGTAGTAATTACTGTCTTGGCAAAATCAATCATCATCCAAACGAGTTATATCTTATACTATATATTAAAAGCTGTGTTAGAGGCAACGACCACGTTCACCGGCTTCAATTAGGCCATCTTCCATGCCACGTGGCATGCCTCTTTAATTTTCACGTTAAAAAATCATTTAAAATGTCTTTCTGGTAAAGAGTGTAGATGGACATTCCATCCATGGTGATAAATAAGCGACATTTTGCATACAAAAAACTATACAATATTTTTTTTACTATAAACAATTAATATTCTTACTTATTATTTTGTACCTTCCTTATAACTTATTTGGACTAGAATCACATCATCTATATTGGATGTGAAGGTTTTATAAATGATAAAATGTATTGATAAAATATGTTTCGGGCTTAGCCCGGGTAGTAATCTAGTATTTATTTATGGAGGGAGTGAAACGATGTTCAATGGGAAACGAAAAGTTTTATTTTATTTAAAAAGGGAAAACTAAAAAGAGAGCGTTGTATAATAGACGATTTTTGACGACTCTTAGGTAATTTTTGTGACAATTTTACCTTGATTTGTATTTAAGAAAATTAAATTAAATACACAAGTATTAATCACAAAAATCCCACCACCCATCATATATACACACACAACACATAACACACTTGCCCCCACTTTCCCTTTCTCCTTCACAAATCTCCCTTCCACAGTTTTTTCTTATTTTTTCTCAGGGGCATTCCGTCGAACACCTTGTGTGGACCCACTTTCCCAGACAAAGATTCAACAATGTCGCTCCGACCCAATTGCAGGACGGAGGTCCGGAAGAAGTCTTACAAAACTGGGGTCGATGCCGATGAAGCTCGCCGCCGTAGGGAGGACAATTTGGTCGAGATCAGGAAGAGTAAGCGTGAAGATAACCTTTTGAAGAAGCGTCGTGAGGGTATGAATATGATGCTTCAGAATCAGCCTCTACAATCTGTGCTTAATGATACTCCTCAGAATATTGAGAAGAAGGTATAATTTAATTTAATTTAATTAATTAAAAGTTTGATTTATTTATTTTTTAATTAATTAATTATTTATTAGTACTTATTGATTGATTAATTAGGTTTTTTTTTAATTTGTTGTTTTAATTAAAGGTCCGATCTTTGGATTTTGTGGGTGGTTTTGTTGTTAGTTAGGTTTTAGTTTTGTGTGTGTAGATTTAAGAAATTGGGACTGGGAATTGTGGGTTTGATGCGTGTTTGTGAAGTTTGATGGGGTTTGGTTGATTGTTAGAGTATTGGATTTGATGGGGTTTTTAGGGTTTTTGAGTGAGATGATGATGAGAGAGAAGGGGGAAGTGAATGTTGGGGTTTGATTTTGTTGCGTGTGTTATTTTTTTACTGGGTTGCGGCGTAATTTGAAGTTAGGACTATGATTTGGTGTGAGTTTTGTTGGTGTGTGCATGTTTTTGATTGAATTTGGGCGATGTAGTTCTCGGGATGTCGGATAGTAATCGCGGCTGGTGCCATGTCAGTTGCATGTGATTTTTGGGGGGGGATTGAAGATGGTGGATTACGTGATCGTCTTGTTTGGTGATTTCACGGATGAGAGAGTGTTTTGTTTCAATTTCTTTAGATGGTCTGTTTTTGTACTCTGTATGTTCGGTCTTTGTTGGGTAACTTTAGTGGGTCAGCTCTAAAGAGCAAACATTCATGTTGATATTGTGCAGGAAGCCGTTTCAATCATCCTTCTCCTGTATAGGAGAAGTCAGTACTCAGTTGTTAGAAAGTGATCTAGAACTAGCGTAGAGACACTTTGATGTTGGAGAAGACCTGCCATAAGCTGTGAGAGAACATCATAATGTTGTGAAACTTGTTTTATCTACATAAGCATACAGCTGTGAGTAGAGTTGAAGGGTGACTTGTTTGCAGTCATGGTGAACAGTTTATTAGAGTCTTGTTGGTTTTTTGTTGGGTTGATCCTTGAGGTTTAGTGGTCATTTGGTTGACGTTGGATACAACAACACATTATCCCAGCGCCTTAAAGGCTCCTGCCATAAGGCGGGGTAAAGGGGGCGGGGGTCGGATGTACGCAAGCCTTACCCGTATTGAAACATAGAGAGACTGCACTCAGAACCCTTATTTTATTAAACATAGAAATTTGGTTGACGTTGGATACTTGGATAAGCATAGAAACTTGGTAACACCGGAGCCCCTTACTTTATTTCTTTTTTTTGACAACTTGTTCCCATGAATGACAAGACATGTGGTTGTTAAAACATTGTAGAATGGAGGCAGTAGAAATTTCCTTCAATCCTACTTAATGGAGGAAGTGGCTTATTTCTCACATCGTTACCCAAACAATTTTGGGGAAATTCTCATGATTTGGTGGAGGGTACCTATTTCTGATGATCTAGTGTCTGATGAGAATTTTTGCTTCCTATTTGAACCAAATCAACTAAACAAGCACTTAGAGTGTTTGGAATGTGAACAACAATCAAATCACGGATTGTTCATGGTTTTTTTTGTGCATGGTCAAAACTCAAATGTTTCGATCTTGAAGATAAATGGTTCATCTTTAGTTCAATTTTATGATTTTACTGATTATCCATATGGAGGTGATTTCGAACACGTGTGTATCAGCAGATATCATTAAGCCTTTTGCGTCCCAATTCTTGCTTTATGTAGATAGGCCAGGCTTTATTTATGCTCCGTCCCATCTTAGATTCATTGGTAGGTTCATGACTGATGGCGACAACACACACGGCCAAGAGCCTAGCCATCCAAAAAACTTTCTCTCTCTTCCTTTTTTTCTCTCTCTTCCTTTACCTTTCTCTTGTTTCCTCCGCTTGCTCTTCGTGGTCCCAGGCTGGGAATGGTCTTTTCTTGGCCATTTCCAGCCTGATCTTCATCGTTTTTCTTCGTTTTTTATGCTTTGCTCTTTGTTTTCTTCGATCTTGTGTTCTATAAATAATCTGTCTCCTTGGGAGATTCTTTCTGTCCCTTTTAGGGGATTTCTTGCTGCTCCGGTTGTGAGATGGTGTGTGTTTTGTGGGTTGATTGATCTAGCTACTAGGCTCAATCTCTTCACTTGGTGGCTGTTGTTTGGATCGATTCGTTTTCGGGCCGACGGATGGAGGATTTACTCCTCTTTTGGTTTGCCCACAATGGTCGTTTTAGCGTTGTTCGCGCGCCTCCAAGTCAACCACCGTGCTCTTCTTCCGGGAATGATGTATTGGAGCTCCTATGATCTTCGTTACTCCATCAAATTCGACATCAAGACGGCTATAGCACATCTCGACGTGATTTCCTCCGCTTTAAAAGATGTGAGAACATCCAAAAGTTATCTCGGATTTCGATCCGTCCTCAAGGAGCTATGCCTGACCCGTTGTTTACTTATCTGTCTTGTTTGTATAATTTGTGGGGGTATCTTAGATCTACCTTATTGTAAGTGCCGTTTGGCTTTTTATCAATGAGATTTTATCATTCCCGTCTCAAAAAAAAAAAAAAAGACTGATGGCACTATGCCATGAATTGATACGTATGGATATTTAGTCAATAAAAGAGTTTCCTGACTTCACCCGTGCTAAGAGGTTATTCTAGCCCGTGATCTTATTTCACTAAACTTATGCCTAATGTTAGATTTAAGTTGGTCCATACTTTAGGGATCTAAGAGTTATCTTATGCTTCACACAATGATAAGCCTTGGTTCACAACTACTCACGGCTCAGAATATCTGACATAGTATCATTTACACTACTCTTTTCTGCAATCTGGTTAACGTTGGTTGTATTAATTATCACCAACGAGATTTGTTTCTGCTTTACTTATGCATTGATCTAATTTTCTTTAATTCTATTAGATATGGAGGAAGTTAACCAAAGATGTCCGTAGAAAAAGTTTGAAATTTTACCTGATTACGGGTCTAGTTTGATACTAGGTGGGCATTGAATACTTAATAAAACCATATGTGTCTGTATTCATAAAGTTTCCTCTTCATCCTGTTTAACAGCTGGAAAGTATACCTATCATGGTTCAAGGAGTAGCATCTGCTGATCCTGGTCTTCAATTGGAGGCAACCACTCAGTTTAGAAAGCTCTTGTCTATTGGTATGTTTATTACACCCTATTATTTTGACCTGCTATCATGAGTACTCACTTTGCTGACATTTGACTGCTTCTGTGCTCAGAACGCTGTCCTCCAATCGACGAGGTTATTAAAGCTGGTGTTGTCCCGAGATTTGTAGAATTCTTGGATAGACATGATCTACCTCAACTACAGGTATGAAACCCTCATTAAGTCGATTATGTGTTCATCTCTTTTTGAACTGTTACCAGTATCTATATAAGTAGTTGTCTCTGTTATCTACAGTTCGAGGCTGCATGGGCTTTGACCAATGTGGCATCTGGGACTTCAGAGCACACAAGGGTGGTGATCGACCATGGCGCCGTCCCAAAGTTTGTTCAACTCCTTGCGTCTGCCAGTGATGATGTCAGGGAGCAGGTCAATTTCTTTGCTTGCACTTTCTCTATTCAATCTAATCTCATGGGTACTTTTTGTTTCAATCTTGAGATCCTTAGTTGTTTGTGTATCATGTGTCTGCAATTACTCTATCCTTGGTAAATTTACCCTTATTCTGGATCAATGTGATTGTAATGTATACGCGTTCCTTTTTTATGTTTGACGTCTCTTCCTTTTTTTTTTCTTATGTTACTTTTTTTTTGGAGGTTCCGTGAATTTCTCAGTCGTTCATTAACTGTTGAGGCTAATTATGTTAGTGTCCTGTGCATTTTGCTTGATAGGTTTTTGATGTTCTATGGGGGACACTCTTTGTATTCCATCTAATGTCTGGTAGATATGCATGCGTAACTTCTGCACCTTATTACTCATTTTGATGTGCAGGCAGTGTGGGCTTTGGGTAATGTTGCTGGTGACTCTCCGAACTGTAGAGATCTTGTCCTGGGTTGCGGTGCACTAGTTCCATTGTTGTCTCAGCTGAATGAAAACTCGAAACTCTCGATGCTAAGAAATGCTACTTGGACTCTGTCCAACTTTTGTCGTGGCAAGCCACCAGCACCATTTGAGCAGGTTTACCTTCCTACGACACATAAGTTACTACTGAAAAATTATGAATTGAACAGGAGGGCACTAAGCATTCCCTGGTTGTTTATTCGCAGGTCAAACCAGCATTGCCTGTTCTTCGACACCTTATCCATCTTAATGACGAGGAAGTCTTAACAGATGCCTGCTGGGCCCTCTCTTATCTGTCGGATGGTCCTAATGACAAAATTCAGGCTGTCATTGAAGCTGGAGTATGCCCACGGCTAATTTCTCTCCTAGTGTATGTTGTTCTGCTTATTTGCTACCTTCATGCATAAACACAGTTCTAAATCTTCTCACCTTTTCTGTTTTCATGCACAAACTTAGATCTCAATCTTCTCTTTTTATCTCTTGATTTTGGTATATAGCACATATCTCGTTGTGGATATTAACTTGTTCTGGTTTGTTTGTACTAGTCATCCATCACCTACGGTTCTCATTCCTGCTCTGCGCACGGTGGGGAATATCGTCACTGGGGATGATACCCAGACTCAGGTATTGAACTGTGCTTTTTCACGATTGTTGTTTACTTGTTTTTGTATATATCATTCTTATGAATTCTGTTGTAGACTTGTAGTTAATATCACTCTTTCATTTGTCGCTATTGCTGTTCGCGCTTGTATTTGATAATTGATATGGGGGTTTTGACTGGGAGAAGGGTGGTGAAATGTTACTGTATTATAAGATCTTTTATCTCTAAGTTTGATACTGTTGCTGACACCTCTTCTTTTCTCTTGTCAGTTTGTACTAGACAACAATGTGCTTCCTTGCCTTTACCAACTTCTTATTCAAAATCACAAGAAGAGCATCAAGAAGGAAGCTTGTTGGACAATATCCAATATAACTGCTGGGAACAGGACCCAAATCCAGGTACTGGTTCTATACTTGTATGTGGCTTCATTTTTCTACTTCTGTGCTTTGAAGCTCTCTTGCATGATTGTATCTTGGTTGTTATACCTTTTATACAACAATGTCCTATTGGTAGTGATATCCGATACTTCATCAAAGGTTAAGGATTCTTTCACTTCCACCCTGGAAAATTAGGAGATGAAGGGAGAGAGATTGTGGCTGGGTAGTAGATACGGAAGCTTGATTTGGGATGTTCATTATTTCATCTATCAGTCTGTCACTGTAAAGTAATTGACTACTATAATTTTTCCTTGAACCTTGTGGTTGATGACTGAATGTCGACTGACTACAATAATTTCCATGAACTACCCTAGTTTTTATTTCTTTTTGCTATTTGGGATTCGTTTGGTTTGCCATACAAGCTTGACTTCTCTTCTAATTCCAATCGAGCCAAAGACAAATTATTCCTTGGCTTTGGAATATTTTGGAATAAAGCAAAATGGATCAAAAAACTGTCTCTGCTTTTATCTTGTGAAGTAACAGTTAGTCGGTGCGATTCTCGAAGCAATTTTTATTTTGGGTCATCTGTGCGCAGTCTCTCTATGTATCAATAGAGGTAAGGCTTGCGTACATCCGACCCCCCTTACCCCGCCTTATGGTGGAATCCTTTAAGGCGCTGGGGTATTGATGTTGTTGCTGTTGTTGTGCCATACAAGCTTGTTTGTCCGCTGAGTTTAGAGTTTTTTTGAGTGGTTTCTTTGTGGCATTATTGGGAACTGATTAGAATAGTGCATATCTGCTTTTGTTGGGAGTGACCGTTCCTGTCATGTGATGAATACCATTTTTTTTCCATCTCCTTTTCTGCCCTTAGATTTTAGTAGTCGAGGCTTTGATGGGTGGGTCGGAAGATTTTGCATTCTGACTCTTCTGTTTAATATTTATGATTCGCAGGCTGTTATTGAGTCTAACCTGGTGAAACACCTCGTAGAACTACTCCAGCATGCAGAATTTGACATTAAGAAGGAGGCTGCATGGGCCATCTCAAATGCCACATCTGGGGGATCCCCTGATCAGATACGGTACTGTTTTGTCCGACATCTTGTATACATCTGGTTTATGTTGGCTCCTAGGCCGCATTTGTTGTATGTATATATGGTGGATAGTTTTCATGTTTTCTGACCTTTGCTCCCTACCAATTTAGAAAGTATAGTTATTGTAGATTGCCGTTTCATCAAGCTCATAAGTTGGTCTGCTCTGTCAATACGCTTGTGGGGTTTAACTGTTGAGGGCCTGCTTTGTTTAATGGCTAATCTGTGCAAGACACCACCTATAGATGAATATTACAAAGCCTGTCTCCTGTCATTGATCAGTTGCACTTACAGGTGTGTGGAACTTTAGGAGAATAACAAGTGAACCTGTTAAAGTGTCAAGTGATGAAGTAAAAACTTAATTCATTGCAACTATGAACTCTTTAGACGTAGTTGAGGAAACCTTGGGAAATGAGATAGAAAGAAAGAATTGGGGGGGGGGGGGATAGAGATGAAAGGAGGCATTAGCCTAAGTGCGGTCCGTTGTCGTAAATATCCATTTGCATAATAATATGACTATCTGTTCATTGATGTTGAAGACTATCTGCTGTGCCCCAATCCTAGGCTGGATGTGTTACAAACTCTGCTGTTGAATATTCTTTTTTTTGTAGTTTCTCATTGCTCCATGACTTTTCGTTTCTGCAGATTCCTGGTTGGTGAAGGTTGTATCAAGCCGCTGTGTGATCTTCTAATTTGCCCAGACCCACGGATAGTTACAGTTTGCCTCGAGGGGCTCGAGAACATATTGAAGGTGGGAGAGACTGACAAAGAGATGGGAATGCACGGTGGAGTGAATCTGTATGCTCAAATGATTGATGAATGCGAGGGACTTGATAAGATTGAGAATCTGCAGACTCATGACAACAATGAAATCTATGAGAAGTCGGTGAAAGTCTTGGAAAGATACTGGGCCGAGGAAGAAGAGGAGCAGTCTCTTCAGGACAATGGGCAAATGAACCAGCAAGGCTTCAACTTTGGTGGTCCTCAACCCGACATCCCAGCTGGCGGTTTCAAGTTTGGTTGAAGTGAGCAAACTTCGGTTGTTTTAGTACCCGTATTATCATGCCTCTACTCTCCCTCTCCCCCTCCCCTTACCCCTCTCCCCTCTCCCCCCCTCCCCCTCGGGTCCAACCAACCAGACTGAATTTTGGAAGTCGTCGTGTCTACATTTGTAGAGTCCCCTTTGAGCAAGTGTTTTGGTCTAGCTCCTTAGGGCTCTCATTGTTGAATGAATTATGGGCTTATCTTGCTTTGTGTTCTGCCTCTCACAGGAAAGTTTAGGTTACACCCGGTATACTACTAGTCTTGAGATCTTTCGAAGGTTGTAGCTCCATTTGTTAGCGTGTCTGCATATTTACAATAGTCGTGGTTTTCCTTTTTTTTTTTTTCTCGATACATATAGAAATACCGAACTTTGTGTTTCTTCCTTTTTATCCATTCCTATGTTCATACATGTTCATTTTACCCACATGCCGCTACTTTTACTCTTCCTTCTAATTATTGTGATTTTTTGTGAGACCATCTCGTGACGGTTTTGTTGCTAGTCTGTTATCGTGGGACGGTCTCATACCCGAAATTCAAATTCAAAAGTGAAGATCACATCAGAAAAACAGGATGATCACGTGTATGTCCCAATTCTCCTCCAATCTTCCAAACAAACAAAAGCAGCTGGGCCCACGTGTCATTATTATAATAATAAATTTCCCCCAATTCTTTGTTCAAATTCCCCCATTTTCGGTAACATTGACACCCACAAAAAATCTCACACATCATCATTCCTTGTTCAGAGGAGAGAGAAAGAAGAGAGAGAAAGAAGAGAGAGAAAATATATGGCGTTGGAGTGGTGGTCGATGACGGGTACGGTTAGATGGGTGGGCCACGGAATATCGAACCTAGCTCCGACAACATGGTCCGGGTTTGGATACCTTCGAAGGTGGGACCCGTATAGCTTGATGAGGTGGCCTCACAGCTTAAACGGCGTCGTTGATGAATTGCTTTGGTCTGTCATAACGGCGTTAGAGTCTGTCGTTTTGGTGTCTATGCTCTGCTTCTTCTTTGTCTTCTGCGGCTGTAGCATCTGATACGCCGTCGTTTCGGGGTCGAGTCAGCTGCGGGACTGTTTGGTGGGAAGTCAAATGGGTGTCAGACAGACTTGGCTTGTGTGATACGCTTGCCGTGAGCTGGTGGTTGGTGACTACGTGTCCGACATGTATTTGTAGAAGGGTAGTATCGACATTTTGTCATGTTCCTATCTTTTGTTTTTAGGGTTTGGTTTTGTTGTTAGTGGAAATGAGGAATGTTGAGATGGATTTGATTGTAAATTAGTGTGAGGTCACCTTTCTTCTTTGAACTATGAAGGGTAATACTTGAAATTTGAATTATGTTGGTAGATGTAAGTTAGCGAAGTTCGTATTAACCGTAATACTATTTGAATTTGGTAACAGGTCATTTTCGAGAATAGCTTGCATTTCCATTTAGCCTGTTCCTAGTAGCCACCAACCTTATTAGAAGTTTTTTTTTTTTTGACACAACCTTATTAGAAATTGTGAAAAGATTGGGAGAGTTTTTGGCTGTGAATTGAGAAAGGCGAATTGACAAAGGCGAGTACGTACGAACGAAATCGAGATTAGGTCATGGTGGTCTTTCAAGCTGCGAGAATACTAATGCGTTGATGACTAATCTGATAAAGCCGAATGAAATTTATCATACATTAACATCACAATTTGAAGAACCGAGTAGTAGACAAGTTGCATTTTCCAATCAAAACATCTTTGCTGATCAGAGTAGGGAGTACACTTGTTCAATTATAATCGACTTATTCGACTATTGTACTCTACGTCTCTACTACAACGAACCACTATTTTCATCAATAGAGAACATATTTACGAGAGTGTAAGACCTAAATTGAATCTACGGATCTATCCCTTCAAAACAAAAAAAAATTGATCCAATTTACTAGTGAAACGACGACGTATGTGATGTGGTTGAACCCCCCAATTTAGATTGAACCAAACAAAAATCATTCAAGAGTTTTAACACTAAAAACTGAACTAAAATTGTTGCATCCCCAATTTCTGCGAAAAAATCACAACTTTACAAAAAAAAGAAGATGAATATGATGTCGATTTGGCGACAGATTACAAGCAGAAGTATTCAATCTTCATCAACATTTCTATCGCAAGCTACTGTTCCTTCCTCTTCACGATTCTTCTCCTCTTCTTCTCCCTATGTAGGTATATGATTCTAACATAACCCACCTTTTATTTTCTGTAATTTTGTTGGGTATTTTGTTGTTATTGAATAGAAATGTGTGATTATGATTGATTTTAGTAATACCCAGAATTTTTTTTCTCATATTTTCATGATTGGGGGTTTTGAGGGTTTAGGGTTTTAGACTAATTTTGCTGCAATTTTGTTGAGTATTTTGTAGTTATTATTGATTAATTTATGATTTTGATTGATTTTAGAAGTACCCAACAATTGTATCTCATTTTTTTTCATGATTGGGGGTTTTGAGGGTTTAGGGTTTTAGGCTGATATTAACTCTGTCGAATTTTTGCCCATATGTTGCTTCTTCTACAAGTTGGTTTGTTGATTTTGTGATGGTATTTAATTGGGGTTTGAGTGAAACTGAGGAAAGTGTCCTTCTTTTTGTAATGTATGAACTTTTGGCAAAAGAAATGAGGTTATTGCCTATGGTGTAATCTTGATGTTTCCCTGATTACTTAAGAAAAAATGTGTGGAATTGAAACTGGAAGTATAATCTCGTCCTCTGTGTTGCGAGTTTTAGAGGTTTCGGGTATAAAGATTCAATCTTTACCGCTGTTCTTTAGTGAAGTTATTGGCTTTTTTCGATTAAACATGCGTGGGATAAGCTATTTGCTTTCAAATATGTGAAATTTTGTGTTTGGTGTAACAGTGAAGGTGGGGATACCGGAATTTTTGAGAGGGATAGGGAATGGAGTGGAGGCTCATGTGGCGAAGCTCGAGACTGAATTTGGGGACCTTCAAAAGTTGCTTGTTGTTCGCACACTGAAGCTCAAGAAACTTGAAATTCCCTGCAAACATGTAAGCATTTGACTTACATTTCTTTCTTCTATGTGATGGGTTATCACACATTCGTACTCAAGAGCTTTTGCTTGAATCAATTTTTAAGTACAATTGCATATTTAGTTACCTATTGTGTGTCAATGCCTGTTTCTAGATGGTAGCCTCTCTCGAACTTCTTAGTTTTTACTATGATACTGTTATCATGTTTCTTTCACATAGTACCTCATTTTGATGCTTCATTTGAGATTTATTCTTGATGGACTACAGTACTGAACTTTAATCTGTTGTGAGACCTATTTGACCTGTTTTAAGCGTAGAACTTATGTGGAGATTAGAAAGGAGTGGTTCTATTTGTTTAGCATTTGCGGATTCTTTTTCTGCATCTGTTTTGCTATTTCACAAGTCTTTATCAGGAGACTAAAGATGAGAACTCTGTTAATTTATATTCTTGAAATGCAAAAAACAGAACAATCTCAGTTTGGAATTCTCATTATACACTTTGCGAACATGAACTCATGGAGAATGTGAGTGTATCGACTCGCTGCACTGGGAGTACCATGTCTCCCTGGACCTTAAGTTAGTCGTCAGCTCGTCAAGTACTATCTTTTTCGCTGTCATCATCCAAATAGTGTTCCTAAGGGTTTAAGGATCTGACATCATGCTATAGAGACATAATCTGGATTCTGAAATGTACCTAAATGCATGAGATATTGCTTCTAGAATTATCGTCTCATTCAAATCTGGGAACACATCACCTTGATTCTATTGCAAGATGCTCAAACTTTTTCCTGATAACTAACATACTTGCTTGTGCTGCTTTACTAGTGTGAATATTCTGATGCGTTTGACGGATTTGTCTTCTATTGAATATGAAGTTCATCTTGTATCATTCTTCTTATTTGATACTATCCAGTGCCCAAATTGATTGTATATTTTCTTTATGTCACAGAGGAAGCTGATACTGAAATATGCCCAGAAATATAGAGTAGGTCTCTGGAGGCCACGAGCTGATATGGTGAAAGTTTAACTCTTCTTGGATTACCTGTACTTCAAAATGATCCAAACCCAGGTTTTGTGCTACCCTTCTGAATCAACATTCTACTTAAGAGTTTGGGAGTTTGGTTTGCTTGTAGGTCTCGATTTAACCTTGTTCAAGCTCTGTGGACAGAGATTTTGGTTCTCTTAGATAGTTTCCACAGACATGGATGTCTCTTAATGAAATCTCCTTATTCTATTCTGTCGTAATAATCAAGCATCGTATTTTTTCTTTCGTGGCTGAATTTTCATGAGTTGAAGTTGTTTATATTCTGGTTCTTACAAAGCTTTTCGTAGAGATTAAACTTGACTATGCCAGCTGACAGGCTATTAGTCTTTCCTACAAATGTTTGTTCTTATGAATATATTTTCATGGAGTGATGTGATGTAGTTGAGGCAATGTAATGGAATAATACTGTCTGTTGTTTGAACGTCAAAGACTTCCTTAGCTGTTCCTTGGTTTTGAACCTCATTCTATGATAACCTCAGATGAAGCGATACTTTTTATGATAGCCTGAGGTATTTCCATAGGAGATCCAGTGACTGAAAAGATCTGATATACAGGCACAGCACACGAATAGCCTTCTTCTTAACGCAACTTTTTGTTTTACTTTCCCATCAGTTATCCAAGTGTGTTGCTATCCTTCAATTGTTAATAATTCAACTTTCTACGCTTGCTTTGAACATGTGGTTTCTTTTTTTGCTAGATTAACATGTGATTGTTATATTAACCAAATACCCGTATAAAGGATTCGAAAATGAGGATTTGGAGTATTAGTCTGCTTCGAAAAGCTTTACAAATGCGATTTTTTTTAGCAACATTTATGATTTATCTACAGTAAATTACTTTTGACTTTTGAGTTGATGCATAACATGCATTCACTTGTCAACTCAAGCTTATACCCTATGCTATAGAGATAGACTGACATTCATTAAAAGCCTTCTGGCATTTCTTTGGGGTATTGTGTGAATCTTGTATGTGAAGCTTCACTTCTCGCCTACACACTTGTGGTAAGCTTACGATAGAAATTTACTGTTACACTATAGCTTCCTACAGAAGATTCGCAAACACTGGAATCTATATAAAGCTACCTCATACCATACTGATACAGCCACATACTCCTACATAAAAAAACACTCCCATTAATACAGATAGCTAAAATAGATGATACCCTGGAGAGTTAGGGAAAAGATGGGCGAGTATGATATAGTCATTGATGAAGGCAAACCTGTGAAGGTGAAGGTGATCGATAATGCAGAAATTCTCAATTATTTGTGTTGTTTTCAGAGCTGGCCTACTGAGTTAGTAGTAGGAGTAGACTTCAAAAGAATAACTCCTAGTACCAAAACCCCGACCTCGACACCTGCCACTGCAAGCTCGTCTTCCTCTTCGTCTTCAGACCCGTCTTTCTACGAGCTACTGATTCTCTATTGGGAAAATGAAGCTCAAACATTAGCTGCTTTCGGGGACTCGGCTAGGTGCTGCATTATTGTTCACTTGCACTACATGAAGAATGACTCCACTGTTCTGAAATCAATGAGGTCATTATTGGAAGTGCGTCACATCTGCTTTGTGAGAGCTTCTTCATTTCCTGTGCCCCTCTACTGTGGAGAGTTGCAGAGCATCCCTACGTCTGAGTTGGCTGCTCGGATTCTTCAGAATTCGGATCTCTTTGGTTTAAGTTTAGCTGGTATAGCCAGTGAGGTAGGGGTTTCTTACGAGGATCTGAACGCATCAAGTCTAAGCCAGGAGGGTTACATTGAGGTTGAGACGAACTATGTTAGAGTCTTTACACCTGAACAGGTCAAGAGATTTGTTCACGATGCCTATACATGTCATAGAATTGCTATTCAACTCTTCAAACCCTTTATGTAGGGAATCAGTCAAGAATCGACCTCCATGTTAGGAGCCAGCTTATTCGTTGACGTTTTTTGGGGGCGACTTTTTAGGTTCTTTTGGGTGTTTTCAGTATGATCATCACTAGTTCTCGGATATGCGAAATATATAGTTAGATCCTCTATCATTGAAAAATCGGTCTATATAGTACTGTGTGTAGGTTAGTTTTGCTATTTTACAGTGTAGTCCGTAGCTAGCTTCTTTTCGCCTTTAGTTGGTCGCTTCCTCCGGCCACCTTGATGCCTAGTATTGCTGTTTTCATGGGGTTACAGCCTGCATTAATTATGGCTATAACTATGTAGCAGAGGTCTCATTAGTTGTTAACTTATGTTTCAAGTTTTTGGTTTAGCTCTTCTTGTATTACCTCTTAATCTTGTTCAAACTCTGTGAAATCTCCTCATTCTGTTCTTTTGGTGCTCCCCGTATTTGAACCTCATTAACGAGAACTTCACATCAAGATGTACTTATGGTGATATAGGGTAGCATAATAAGCATTCGATATACAGCACACAATAGCGTTCTTCTATAAACTGTCTGCTCAACGTGATACCCAATGAGTTTTCTCACAAAACTGGAGAACACGACCATTTCTCTGGAGGTGATCAGGTGAAGGCGAAGGTGGTGGACAATGCAGCTGTTCTCATTACTTCTCAATAACCTGGTTCCTTCTCATAAATCTACGACTGATCTAGATTTAGTTTTGAGGTTGATCACTGGACTTAACTAGGGACAACACGCAAGTAGCTTCTAAAAACCCGCTCCTCATTTCCCGGTCTTTTTGTGTGCAAACGGCCAGTGTATCATTTCATAAAATTTATATCTCATGCTTTAACACTCCGTAGTCTGTACTACAGTGTTTTGGGTTTTGACTTTTGATGCATAAATATGTACCAGCTGGAAGGTATGCTAGTCTGAGCTATTAGGTATACCCTATAGACAAGACATTCGTTAATCCTTCAGGTCTTCCTTGGGTATTGTGTGTGTGAACCTTGTTGAAGAAGCTTTACAATACACTTTTAAGTTGTAACTTCCGCTAGAAGACTCAAAATTATAAAATACTCTATTGTTACATTAGCTTCCTGCAGAAGCTTTTCACACACAAATTAAACACTATAAGAAACGGCCTTCAACTCTCACACATATACAGCCATATATACCCCTACGTGTGTGAAAAACCCTTCACTGAATAAGCTTAGACGATGATACCCTCGAAAGTTTTGGAAAAGATCGGTGAGTATGAGATAGTGATCGATGAAGGCGAACCTGTGAAGGTCAAGGTGGTTGATGATGCAGAAGTTCTCAAGGTTATGTGTCTTTATCCAAGTTGGCCTCATGATTTTGTAGTAGGAGTAGATTTCAAAAGAATAACTCCTAGTACCAAAATTTCGACTCCTGCACGCACGTCTTTGTCCTCCCATCCGCCTTTCTATGAGCTGCTGGTCCTATATTGGGAGTCTGAAGCTCCAACATTAGCTGCTTTCGAAAACTCGACTAGATGCTGCCTTATACTTCACCTTCACTACTACATGATTGATTACTATACTATTCAGAAATCATTGAGGTCAATATTGGAAGTCCCTCACATTTGCTATGTGACAGCCTCATCGAGTGATGTGTACCCTCCTTGCTTTAAATGGTTCCAGAGCATCCAAGCCTCGGACTTGGCTGCTCGGGTTCTTCAGAACCCTGATCTCTATGGTTTAAATTTAGCGAGTTTAGCCATTGAGGTCGGGGTTCCTGACCAGAATATGAATGCATCATGTCTTAACCAAGGGACTTACATTGAGGTTGAGACGAACTACATGAGGGTCTTTACACCTGAACAGGTCAAGAGATTCATTCACGATGCTTATACCTGTCAGAGTGTTGCTATGCAGCTCTTTAAGCCCTTTATGTAGAAGGCTTGATCATGACTCTACCTCAATTTTAGGAGCCAGCTTGTTCTTAATGTTTTTCTGGTGGGATTTTGGAGGTGTTCAAATCCTCTGTAACTGATGAATCACTCTATTACCATGTATGTATGCTAGTTTGCTATTTCATGTTGTAGTTCGTAGCTAGCTTTCTAAGTTTTGGCTTTAGTTGGTTGTTTCCTCCGGCCAGGCAGCCACCTTGACGCCTAGTATGCTGTTTTCCTGGGGTTAAGGTCTGTATCATGATCATATCAATGTAAAATATTTCTCATCAAGTTCTTAATTAATGTTTCAAGTTACTTGTTTCTGTTTAGATGGATGTGAGACAATGATGCCTGCATCCATTTGTGTATGGCTGTATGCAATGCGAAAAGAATCGAGATAGGGGCTCGGATTGAACTTGACTCGTTTATAAACAGGCTTGTGATAATACTTCAGTATTTATTTGTCTAGCCTAGAATCACAAGAACAGAATGCCAGAAATCCAGAATGTCTCTGGCCTGTAACATAGAGCCTGCAGGAAAACTAGTTATGACAGTGGATTTACCCAGTGCGCACGCAATAAGTCGTCCGTTTCAGTATCCGTTTTCTGTAGCAGGAATAAACCACAATCAAAGTAACAATGTTGTAATGTATGATGAATGAATATATACAGAGATAATCGATTTTCGACAGTATGATCTTTGGTTCCTCATTCTTTGACATTTACTGTTACTATGCATGAAAAACTCTGCAGAGGGCAGCATATGTACTGAATGTTGATGCTGTAAATTCTCAGTATGCTTTCCTTGCCTCCTTCTCAGCCTGTAAAAATTTGAACCAGAAAAGTTACTTCTGTAAAAAAGATGTAGTAAAACAAATCAAATTCTTTGAGTAAAAGCTTGTTTCTTACTGCTCTAACAACACGCTCGAATGCTTCAGGTCCGAATTTCTCAATGTAACGCTCAACAGATTTCCTGGCATCCAGAGACATCATCTGCAACACTTTTCTCTGTCCCTCTGGGTAGTCTGGAATTGGGTCGACAAGCCACCCGATCTTCACGTACTTGCGTACGAAATTCTCGTAGATGTATGCAGCTCCATTGAAGATTGGTAGCACCAACCACATGCAGAACAGAAGTTTTACATACGGCCAGAAAGGAAGCCTGCAACATCAAATCAACAGTTCTAATTTCAGCTTGTTCTTGAAGATTCTTCGAATAATTTTCTACAATCTAACTGTGATCATTTCATCGTCTGTTTCCTTAAACTGGTAAGAACAGCTGTCTATTTCGTCTTGTTTGCATGTAAAATGCGTATAATTTAATTTTCCATCTATAGTAAACTCTACGACATTCATTATATACAAAATTGATTATGTACCACATAATATAAGGACATACCACTGAAGGATTCGCCAAAACGAGAGCTCGAACAAGGTTGTAAACGAGTACAGAACCCAGTACGTTAGCCATTGCTGATCGTCCAATGTCGAAGGGCTCTCGATTGCTCGCATTGATGCATATCTGTTCAAATTTATAGCAACTTTGTTAGCCATCTTTAATCAATTTTGTGATTAGTATGTAAGTATGTTTATTTACTATCTGTAAAATGAATGAAATCGAAGCGTGTTACTCACAGTGGATACATAAGCATCACCCCTGGCCTGATAATTTGGAAGACAGAACAAAAAACATGTGTTAGTTAGTTCTCTCTAAAACTGAATTATAGACCAAAGTTAAACATGAACTTTAAAAGACTAATTAAACTAAGGGAAGCTAACCCAATAAGTGCATCGAAATGCCGAGTAATTTTTACGAGAAAACTCATGTCGATTTCTTCTGAAGGACAGTAAAAATTCGATCTTGATTATGAGACGAAAAAATGAAGGTGCAAGAGTGAAATGTGGGTTCTTTGTAATAGAGGATAAGAAAGGTTAAGAGATAAATGAAATATGAAGCAAGGGATAAATTGTTTGGTTTAACCAAGTCTTGTGTTTTGCCCATTTTAACAAGAAATGGGAAATTTGTGTGAAGGAAGTTAGGAATATATATAACCTTATGAATATATGATGTATATATGTTGATCAAATTTCCAATAATACAGTTAATTTTAAACAGGTTTTCCTAAAGAATCTGTATATAACCTTAGGAATATGCTTTTCCTGCAATCTTTTTGCTTTTCTTTAGTTCTCATCACAAAAATCTGAATCTTCGATATGCTCAAGATACAAATTAGATGGTAACCGGAACTATTACTAGAATACACACCGGTTTTGCTAGCCCCATCATAGTACTGATGTACTGATGGGACTCATCATTAGAAAGGAAAGAGAGTGGAGTGGTGCGGTTTCACCCGGGCCCACAATCCCCCCCCCCACCCACAGTAGAGTGCTGGATTGTTAGAGCTAACATAACCGAATACACAATGTGTGATTGGTGTTCGGATTTTTCGACATGTTTGCTGAACTAACCTAGGACCGGCTTTGACGAATATTAGACGCGGTTTCGTTCGATTATCGGTGTTTAAACACCCGCAAGTCTCGTGTCACGTCTAGCAAATCGTATGTTTTTTAATGATTTGAAGAGCATATCATAGGTTTTAAGCCCTAATCTTTTTCCATAACTCAAAATATGGCCCGTATGAGCACTACAAAAAATTTATTCATTTTTGCATCAGTGCCATTTTCGGCCAAAATACGTCCATTATAGCCTCGATTTTGCTCAAATTTGGTCATTTCAGTCACTCTTTCAAATTGTCTAAAAACCCATAAAATATTAACTTGTACTTATTAATATTGTGTTTGATGAATTAAAGCGGCGGTTTCTTACATTTATTGGTGTTTTAAGCACATTTAAGTCTCGTGTCACGTCGAGCAAAACGTGTGTTTTTCGTTGATTTGAAAAGCATAACATAGGTTTTAAGCTCTAATACTTTCTCATAATTCATAATATGACCCCTATGGACTGCAAAAAAATTACTCCCTCCGTCTCAACTCAAACACCCCGGGGGTTTTTTGTAGTGGAATAAGAAAAATTGATATAGTAAGTTGAGTGGGGTAATGTTAGGAAAAAAGAGGAGAGAGAATGTGAGGATTAATTAAAGTAAGAGAGATATGTGAGAGAGGATGTGATAATTTAATAAAAGTAGGAGAGAAAAATATGTCCCAAAATAGATGGGGTGTTTGAGGTGGGACGTCCCGAAATGGAATATGGGGTGTTTGAGTTGGGACGGAGGGAGTAGTTGTTTTTGCACTAGTGCCATTATTGGCAAAAAAACGTACATTACCGCCTTCAATTTTTTCCCAATTTTTTCAATTTCGGTCACTTTTTCCAAAGTGTTGTCAAAGTCATAAACATTAACTTATACATATTAGGACATGCTTTGATAAATGATTATGATAATCCACATATCGATCTTAATATAGTCAATATCTTAATATTGGTTGATCCATCATTCTATTTGTGAGATGATATAGCTTTTTTAAAGGAGTATGATTTTCTGTGCTTGACTGTATTTGCAGGTGGGTGGGGATCCTCTATCCCATTTTTTTTTTCTTTTTTTTTTTTTGAGATCACTCTGTCTAATTCTTATGTCCTACTCCATGTATCTCTCTAATCACATTCTTAAAATTTAATTATATTATAAAAACTTTTTAAACTTGTAACGTGGTTTTGCAAGGTTGCAATCAAATTCCGAGAATTCGATCATAGAGCTAGCTACTATGATTATTATTATTTAATATGGTGAAGTAGTGTACATTGAACCACATACATAAGCTCGAAACATAATACCATACATATAAATGAATTAAAACACAAACACGTACAGTATAATTTACATAACGGAGATAAATTGACCTGGCCTTTACACTTTATTCATAAACCGAAAATAAAATTAAAGACATAAGAGTGAGTTAACTGATGAGGTATTGACTACATATATGGGTGAAAGACATCGAACACCCTTATTATGTAATCAAGCTCAAAGACTCGAAATGAAGATGTAGAAAGGAAATCTTGATCTTGTACACGTCATAACACCGAGATTAAATGACAAACACGCACGCTTAATAATACGCATTATAAAGGCCAATAACGTAACACATGCAGGTCATCTATCCCTGCTACTTAAAAGTTGCATGTCCTAATTATAGGCCAACATAGTGAGTTTTACACCGGAATAGACGCATCGTCTCCATCGGTTGAGACCTGCATATATGTACTCACCAAATTAAAATAACTTTTAGCTGACACTTAACATGTACGTAAAACGTAACATTTCTCCGCCTAAAAATTAATGCTTTATGCCAACCATAATAAAGAGAGATAAAGATACATACTAATAGAATTCTATTACATACATATATATTCTAATAGCAAAAGACTTGTATTGATATATAATTGCAAATTACGTGACAAATATGTAATGTGTAATGTAACAATTGCATATAACGAGAATCAAGGTTGCCCTAGTGGATAGGAACTCAACCTGCATGGGGGTTGTCCCGGGTTCAAATCCTCATACCCCCACCCCCCGCAGCATTAGCTGCTCCTTTGTACCATAGAAAAAAACAATTGCATATAGCGTTCAATTTTAACATTAATCCATTTCTTTCAACGGTCCATTGATCCATTATTAGTGAGTTAATTAAAGGCTCAGCTAAAACTAGTTTATGAAAACATTTAATATGTAAACAATTAATTATAATGGAGATACGATATAATTACCTGACTCGGAGGGTACGGAACAATAACAGACCTGATACTTGGCTTTAAGTTGTCAAATGATGAAGGAGCAGCCATCTTAACAATATGGATTGGATGAACTTTTTGTAATTTGATTAAGATCGACTGTAATAAGATTTGAAGTTATAGTTAGTAGTTTTGGTGATATCTCCCATTTATTTGACTCTATTTATAAGCTTACTATGCTTATAGACCACCTATAATCTCAATTATTTCACAGTTATTATTTGCTTTGTTAATTTCTCGATCTCGCACCTAGCACCTTACGTGGTTTGTTTTTAAAATTTTACTCTTTCTTTATGTACGTAAATTAATGGCCGGCTTACTTACAAATTGGCCACGTACAACGGACCTTCCCGAAAATCTGACCTAAAGGATCTGATTTAAAAGATATATATGTGATCATCTACAGTACTAATAATTAAAGTATCTGTATCTCCAGCTTGCAATTATTTAGAAAAAACAAATCGATGATAATAATTTAGAATAATGGTATTTTCGTATCAAGTCTTGCTAACCTTCATTGATTGTCATTACTTAATGTTTACCTCCGTTTATTTGTTTCAGTGGACTTGAGCGAAAATACTATCGTACACCCGGGGGTGATACCCCCAGGTGACGTCATGCTGATGTCATCCTTTGTTTTCAATTTTTTTTTTTTTTTTTTTTTTGTATTTTGTATTTTGTTTGAGTAAATAAAAATTAAAACCTATACATAATACTAGTATCTCCTAATCTCACGCAAGAAACTGTTGTAGCTTATCTTTTCAATTTAATTTTTTTTAGGATTTGTTTTTAAGTTTGGCTGCTAAATTACTTTCACATTAAAAAAAAAAAAAAAAACTACTTTTGTTTTTCTTTTATATTATTTCCATTACTTACATCAAACTTTAGTTTGAAATCTAATTGACATTATTCTTTTAACTAAACCTCCTTAATATCTAACAAGTCGAGTCTAATGTCGGTCTCGGTGATATAGAACACCAACATATAGAAAAAGGGCTGAAGTTGTAATACAACTTCAAGTTTCGTATAGTTTGCAAACCTTGTCTCCAAGCTAAGGCTTACCCGGTATATATTCAAAATGAACGTGTATCTATCAATTATTATTATTATTGAGAATCAATGTGCATTCAGTAAAACAATAAGCATGTGTACAAATGAAGTGACTTTTGTACAACTCTTAATAAGCATATTAAAAATCGAATTGATAGGTAGTATAGAATTTCAAACACGAAAAGTAATGAGCTTATAATCAAAATCACTGAGTATATATAAAATAATAATGAGTATTACACAAAAATTTAAATAATAATCAGTTTACATGGGAAATTAACAAGAATTACAAAAAATTAACAAGCATGTGTAAAATTCGCTCTAAATCTGAGCCTTGTATGTTACTCTTTGACCTCCTTTTCCTTTGACAATCGTATGTCATTGCCGTTAGTTTGATTTCTTCGATCTCCTGCATACTCGTATCGAGTAGGTAGTGAAAATTAATAAATATATATAAATATTGAGCATTTAGTAAAAATTGATGAGTATCTAACCATAATCAATGAGCATTTAACAAAATTAACGAAATTTGTCGATCAAGATTATAAAACTTTTGACGAGTACATCACCAAAACGTATTTAGCTAGTAAAGAAAATTAATGGTTTGATTGGTGAAAATCACAACTAGCGAACTAGTATGCTCTTGTTAAAACTAATAGCTAGCAATGTAACCAAAGTTAGTAAGCATAGTGATGTCAATAAAATGAAATTAGTCACACAACGTCAAATTCACAGAGCATTTGACCACAAGTGAAGCTAAAGAGCATATGCTTAAAATCGATGAGCATGTACCCAAAATTACTGAGCATTTCACATTAAACTAACGAACAAACGAGCATTCACATCAGTGATCAAACAAATGAGTACATATTAAAAATTCAATGAGCATTAGTGTTAAACTAACGAGCATTGACATCAAATCGACGAGTATTATAACAAAAATAAGTTAATGAGTATTTACTAAAAACGTATGAGTATTCAACAAAATTTAATGAGCATTAGAAACTATTAGACGTTTGGGTAATAACAGTGCATTTAAACCTAATGAGCATTATTAAAAATGTAATAAGCATTCACGTTAAACTAATTAATGAGCATTCATGTTAAAATAACGAGTATTGGTATCAAACGAACGAGTATTACTAATTATTAGATGTGAAGATAAGTGCGCATTATATGAGAAATTTTTCGAGTAGCATTTATTAAAAACGTAAGAGTTTTCTCCAAAATATAACGAGCATAATTGAAATGATTATTAGAAAGGTAATAAAAAATGAAATTATTAAACCTAACGAGTATTTAGATCAGACAAATGAGTATTCATATCAAATTAACGAGCATACAACACCAAAATAACGAGCAAATTTAATGAAACCAACATTACATAAAAAATACGTGCTCATTACATTACATACAATTTATATTTCAAATTAACGAGCATACACACTAAACTGACGAGTATTCATATCGAAATAATGAGTATACACATAAAACGAGCATTTAAGTTAAACTAACCAGTATTGGTATCAAACTAACGAGCATCCATGTTAAATTCGAAATTTTGTAGAATAGTACACAATGAATTCTATTGCTTAATAATGTTTATTAAAATTTGATACTTGTATGTATAATTTCAAGAATTAAAAACAGACCACAATACAATTTCAATTATCGAATCATAGCGAATTCTAGTGTTATATCAATAATAGCGAATCATTTAAAACTAATGAGTATTCAGATTAAACTAAGTAGTATTCATATCAAAATAACGAGTATACCCTTTAAACTAACGAGCAATGTTAATGTAACAACTTAGTTGGTGTCCTGGTGGTAAAGGGTTCCCCCTCTTAACCTCCAGGTCAAGGGTTCGATTCGGCACAGCAGCATTTCCTGCTTATGGCCTGCCATTTCCCTATGTGCCCTAATGGGCCTATGTGGGGATGTGGGCTGCCATGAATCTTCCTGGGTTTGGAGATAAGTATTGCCGTATTGGCGTCCCCCCCTGAGCCATCAGGTCGAGCCTGTCGCACGCAAGTGTGGCTAACCTGGCGTGGCGTGGTTTGCAGGCTACTACGCTCGCCCGTGAGTTTACCTAGTGCGCACCCAAAGGGCAGCGGCTGGGGTTCTTACGTACTCCCAAAAAAAAAAAAAAAATGTTAATGTAACAAAATACTGATATCGTATTAAAAATGAAATTAATGAGCATTTATTAAAAACGTAAGAGTATTCTGCAAAATATAACGAGCATGATTGAAATTATTAGAAAGGTAATAAAAAATGAAATTATTAAACCTGACGAGTATTTAGATCAGATAAATGAGTATTCATATCAAATTAACGAGCATACACACCAAAATAACGAGCAAATTTAATGAAATCGCATTACATCAAAAATACGTGCACATTACATTACAAACAGTATATGTTTCAAATTAACGAGCACACACACTAAACTGACGAGTATTCTTATCGAAATAATGAGCATACACAAAAAACTAACGAGCAAATTTAATGTAATGAGCATTCATGTTAAATTAACAAGCATTTAGGTTAAACTAACGAGTATTGGTATCAAACTAACGAGCATTCATGTTAAATCCGAAACTTTGTAGAAATGTAGAGCACTACAAAATTAGACATTAAAAATGTATAATTTCAAGAATTAAAAACAGTTCAAAATAAAATTTCAATTAATATTAACAAACTGACCTTTGAGTAGTACAAAATTTAGTGTTGATGAGCTCTTTTGATGCTTAATCTTGAGTATTTGTAAATTAAACTGCAAAACACAACTACAAATTGGAATATTGCTATAAATAGTGATAAATTTTGGTACCATATTAAGTGAAAATCATCATACCTTGATCAATCTTGGTGAATTGGAAGAACCCTGCGTAAAAGTTTTATGAATGTTATTCTGATATGATTTGAATTGAATGGAGAAGTTACGTACAATCAGGAAAGAAGCTAGATATTAGGTTTAAAAAAATAAAAAAAATAATAATAAAAAAGAAAATACAAAAAATGTAACAACCGTATAGGGTGAATTCAGTTTTTTTTTTTTTTTTTTTGATAATTGCCAAAACAGTTTTTTTTTTTTAAATTATTTCTTTTATTAATTTTCTGCTGATGTCAGCAGGATGTCAGCCCGGGGGTAGTACCCCCGGGTATATAGTATAGCAACTGGGACTTGAGAAGCGTATCAGTTTGAACAAACCTTTTTTGAGCATTAATTCGAGGGTAAGATTGTTTCAGAGACATGAGTCAATTTTGATGAGGATCAAGGTTGGCCTAGTGGATAGGAACTCAACCTGCCTGGGGGTTGTCACGGGTTCAAATACTCATACCCCCACCACCCGCAGCATTAGCTGCTCCTTTGTACCAAAAAAAAAGAGTCAATTTTGATGAATTAACATGTTATTTTTTATTAATTAATATATATCCCACATAATGAAGTGTTGCTTTTACTTTAATCGAGCTCTTGGTATACGAGAATGCTAAGAGTCTTCATGAAGACAACAATAAAGAAAGTGTACAACCGGTCACGTTAGAGCGAGAGGCAGCCAAATTAAAATGGGAAATTATCCAATATACCCCTGAGATTCCCGAAATTTTCAGGTATACCTCTCAGGTTTCCGAGCTTTCCAGCGTGCCCCTGAGGTTTGCAAAACAGCGTTTTTTGGTGTTTTTTTACTAACGGAGGTTAACTCCGTTACTTTATTTGACCCAAATTTGAAAAACTTGACCCTTAATCAAATATATTCAATAAAAGAAAAGAAATAAAAAAAAACTTACCTAAAATTTCCCCCATTTTCTCTCTCCTCTCCCTTCCCCCACCCCCACCTTGCCCAGCCACCACCGCGCGTACGCAGCCACCCCCCCAACCACCATCCTCGGGACTCTTTCACCACCACCGGGAGCGGGCTGATAAGGCGGCTCCACGAGGGTAACATTCATCTCGCTACACCACCACCGCATCTCCTCGGAATCGCCGTCCTCGTAAGAAATCTTGTAAAACCCATTTGAGGAATCGTAAGATTTGATCTACCCTTGAAAAACCCCAAATCCTTTGGAGCCTTTAATTTGGTCACTAATTTTCCCACGAAATCCATTTTTAGGGGTTTTTCAATTGAATTGGGGGAAATAGGGAAATGGGGTTTTTTGAATTGGGGGAAAATTGAAGGATGTTGGCGACCCAGATGGCGGTGGTAGTGTGGTCGTGGGAGGGACCCGCGTTTTCTGGTGCTGGTGGAGGTGTCCCAGGTGGTTGTCGGTGATGGGGTGCGGTGGTGAGGCGGTGGGGCAGGGGCTGTGTTGGGTGGGTGGCGGGGTTGGGGAGGGAGGTAAGAGAAAATTGTTTTTTTTTTTTAGATTATGTTATTGGGTAGTTAATAGGGTGTTTAATTGAATAATAAGATAAAAATAAAGAAAGTGTTAACGGCGTTGGATGGACGTTAGCAAAAACTGTCAAAATAAAGTAAAACGCAAACCTCAGGGGTACGCTGGACAGCTCGGGAACCTGAGAGATATACTTGAAAAATTCGGGAACATCAGGGGTATATTGGATAATTAAAGTTGATAAATTTGCAGCATGAATTATCATTGGCACCATTGGGAGCAAGTGAGCAACACGTACAGTAAAGGGAAAGGGTAGGCCAGGGACTTGGGGAGACTTCCATGCATGTTTAGTGAATTTAACTTTGATTATTCGGGATTTAAGTTTTCGTAAATAAATTTTTTGTTATTCTGAAAATTCAGCGTCAATATATATAGAAATATATATGTTGGAACAGAGGCGTCCAGTCCCAACAATGCTTGTTCGATAGGTGCGAGAAGATGAACAACGTGATATTAAACAATAACACAACAATATGAACGTAAAGAAAAGACACCGAATTTAACGTGGTTCACCAGCAACTTGCCAGCTACGTCCACCCAACAGAGGAGAAACCAATTTCACTATGTGGAGAAATAGTGCCAATACAAAGTTGTGAGTTCAACCTGAAAAGAACTCACCAAATACGAACGAGATCTAGTGAGCCAAACGTTCTTGCGATCAACTAAGAACCTAACAAACGCTCTCTAATCTCACCAACCAATGAAGCCACCGTCATAGAGAAGACCCCCTATCATGACTCAATGTACCCATAATAGGTAGAGAATCACTCCATCAGCCACAACTGCAGCAGGAGGTTATGAGGGGGTTAGGGTGTATTTATAGTCCCCTCATAAGAATACCTAATTTGGCAAAAGAAACCGAATAAGGAAACACCAAATACGCGAAAGCCGAAAACAGCCGACTTTCGCCAAAGGGCCGCGATCCGCGCCCATGGATCCCGCGGTCCGCGCCCATGGATCCGCGGTCCGCGCCCATGGATCCCGCGGTCCGCCAAAAAGTCTCTGTTCCTCGTTCCCGTCTTTGCCCAAATCCTCCATACTACCCATATAGTATGAGGCATATTTAACACCCGTACGTCGTAGAATCACGTCTCGAGCTCCTTCCTCGATCACCACTACGACATACCCAAATTGGTAAAAGACGTTCAAGACACATATTCCAACAAAATAAAAACCCGTTACAAAGTTAATATAGACCAACAAGAAAAGATAAACAAAGAGAACAAGCAAATCAAACAAGCTACTACAAATAGGAGCTCCCAGCCGCTGGTCGCTCCTGACATGAAGATGTAGTTTTCATTAGAAAGAAATCTTTGGTTCTTCTCCAGGGACGCACAATTGAACAACCTCGTGAATATCCAACATCTTTCTCGTCTTTCTTGCCAAGATATCAGCATTCAGCCATACCATTATCTTTTCGACCAATGAAATCTAGGGCGATCCCATTTAGCTTATTCAATAGCTCCCTACAAAGACCCCGATCCCTCACTCATGTTTCTCGTAAGACTTTTGCTAGCTACTTGACCCAAATGTTTACAATGAAAATTACAATGAAAAGACCTAAACATAAAAGAATAGCCCTACAAAAGTTGGAACAACCGGAAGATTTGATATCTGAAGAGTGAACTTGACGTTTAAACTGTTTACTCAGCATGTGCAGTCTGTGACCAGCCTTGTAAGAAGCATATGCATCGACACATGCACAATAAACCTGTTCATCGCTAAGCACCCGTTGTGTCCAATCACTCAAATTCACGTACTCGGGCCGAATAAATCCACCCTTTCCTACTAAACTTGCTCGAATATCTTTCGTGATGATACACGCTAGACCATTATCCTGGGTCAGCCTGGCCACATTAGCGGCCACGCTGACCCCTACAAAAGTTAACCTTGCTATTTTGACTAGGAAATATAATAGTGACAAACGAATCGAGTCGTGATCCATGTGGGTTAGTTGGATTATGAGGCACTTCGTGGCCACGCAAAGTTGTAGGGTGGCTACCTTATCGTTACGATTAGCCACATTGTTACGGTTCCACTCGATTTCGAGGCCGACGATCGATGTCTTAACCTCATGGATATGGTAGAATACTATGTCGTCGATCCACAGGGAAATCGAATGTGGGTCGTTGGTGACGGTTGTTTCGATTGACTTGTTGTCGAAGAACGTATCGTATATTCGGGTGTTGTAGGCAATGTGAGGATATACGGGATGATTGTCATGATTCCTGGAGGATGAGTGTTTTATGGTTATGGGAAACTTCATGGTGACGTGATGATTTCCTGTACTGTGATCGATTCGTGGTATGTAGAAAAAGGGATCTGTTAGGGCTTTTATAATATACTAGTTTTTGCCCCCGTGAATTCACGGGACTGCTAAAAATGATGAGTGATTAGCGTCCGAGGACAAAAATAATATAATACGTATTCCCCGAATTATATTTATTTTTACACCAAAGTTAAAGAAAAACTGTATGGGAATTTTCGAAAATGACGATGAGAGGCACCGTCGATTATAATACAGTTTGTGCGTAACTATCGTGTTCATTATCAATATCTCAGGGTGATTATCCATGACAAACTATATTTAAAACAGCAGAAGAATAAAACCATCTCTCTTTCAATATAAATGTTTTCAACCAATTTCCTATATATAAACAATCTAAAGGTCCAATTCCAAAATATAAGTGTATTTTGCGTGTGTAATTATCCTACATGATCAAATATGGAGTGCTCTTTTTCTTTGGAAAATAAGTGTTAATTAACTTAGTTGTATTAAGAATAACAAAATAATATCACATAATGAACGACTCATCATATATGAAATCATTTTAGTTCAACTATCTCTATATAACCCATTAACCCTCATGAACCAATTGCATTTGCCCCTACTTAAAATTATGTTTGAGGGCCTGAATTTTTTTTTGTTAGGCATAAAATCTTTATCATACTCTATTTGTTTGGAAGTATGATTTTCATTCTTTAGTGTCCAATATCTATTCCTCCCTGTGAATCCATTGTCCTCTTAGTATATAGAAATCACATATATTCTCATTGACTTTACTACCCCTCTTCTCTTCCCATATTGCACAGCTACCGATGTACTCTTGAGTCTTGGCTACGGGACGTGTCGGACAAAGCCACTAACCATCTCTTTTGAATTCAGTTAAATTCTTTCCCCAATGATTTTTTTTTCTCCTCCATACTTATTTTTGTGTCTGAACTCCACTTTCCCTCATAGCAACCAACATCTCACAAAACCCCCACCAACACATACAACTCTCACAACTCATCATCTTTCTCCAAAAACCGTCATCTGAGTATGTAATCCCTAATTATTTTCATTTGTCTTAAATCTACACATGATATAAGATATATGATAAAACCAACACAATAGAAGTCTTTGTAGTGTTAAATAATCATGGTTAGAGAGTAAAATAGCAGAGATGACGGAAATTGTAATTTTTTTTATTTAATATATGTCAACTTAAACATTTGTCGTTAAGTCATTGAATGAAAAATCAAACATTGTTGAAAAGTAACAACAAAAATAAATCTATCAATGTTGGTGTATAAGGAAATCATTTGCAAATTTCCATTTGACTTTGTCATGGTTATTTATAATCAACTGTGAGTGATTGCATTATTGTAAATTGCAAACCAAAAAGATGTTAAAATCACACGTACCTAATCAACTACAAACAAAATAAGAAGTGACCAAAATGATCAAATTCCAAAATAATAGCGTTTGTAGAATATAAACAATTGAAATTTACAGTCTAATGAGAACCAATAGATACTTTGATAGTAGTAGAAATACAAACTCTATAGGAACACTATTTCTACAACTCAATTAATATCTTTCTTCCCCTAACTATGTTTCTCGCTCCCAAAAACATATTGCGCAATGCATGTGTTTGTCATCAAAATCAAGCAAACAACGAAGGTATATATAGTAATGCAAATTAACATGTAACCGACAAATTTGGCAAACCAATAGCCAAGAGTCACAATGTTTAATATTATATTAAATAAAAGACCTTCAATTTATCCTTAATTTAAAGTAAACATAAATATATAAAATTTATTGTCGAGAGTAAGATGAAAGGTCACTTTGGAATTCACCACTCCTGTATTCATTGTCATTTTTATGATGTATTTATTTCATATATCAATGGAAATCTTTCATGTACTTAGGATGCTTACATGACTTTGTACAATTAAAAAATTAACCTAAATTCTCCCCGCTGCGACACGTAGGATTAGTGAACATTTTTATGTTAGCCTATTAATATTATTATATAGAATATAGAATATTTATTATTTTTCCTTACGAATTGTGCAAAATGCAATGGGAAGTTTAAATAGGACCGGAAGGGGTATATGTAAACTGATTTTGGAAGTATGTTTCTTCTTTCTAATTGAATGTTGTCTTGTTCATGAATGTTGTCTTGTTCATGAATCTTGTACTCTTAACACTCATTAGAAATTAGTGTATGTTTTATTTTGCCAAATGTCCTTAATTATTCATATTATAGATCAAATCAATTTAATGTTTTCAAAATTCCTAAGAAGAGCTTTCTCGAGCCCTCTGCGCCTCTTAGCTGGTTCGTTGTAGTCGTATGATTCTGGTTACCATGACCTAAACGATGGTTTGCATGCTAACCTTTGTTGATCTTGTATCCCACTCACTATCCCATTCTATATACCACTCAAATCAGGTATTTTGAAATCTATATTTACACTTTCCACACACATACTCATAGTAATTAAAGCCATGATAGTCGGTCATTGTACACATTTTCATTATTATTATAACACATATTTTATGACTACACATTTTCATTATTATTATAACACATATTTTTTATGAGTACCAAAAGAGAGTATGTTTAGGATAGTAATTCAAGTGTATCGTAGCCTAGCAATAAAGGAAAAGCAATTATAAGAATAAGCAAAATGTTACATTGATGTCAAAGGCCATAAAACAGAAATTGTATTTGAATTTGCTTTATTTCTAACAAAATACAATATTACCGGAGCATCTCATATCATACATAACTTTCATTTGCCATTCGCCTTCAGGCTTTTATGGTCAACAATTTATCCTCTGAAAGTCTGAATTCGTTTACCCTCTTACAGGTGGTATAAAGAAAATCAAACCAAAACACATAAAATGCAGATATACCGTTGAACTCCAAAAGATAGAATAAATTTACTCAGCTCTTGAAACAGAGATTATTGATCGTGTGGCGAAGCTGAACTTTGATGCCTTTGGTGCCAAAGTCAGAGTATGAATGCCCACATTTTGCCATGGATTCGCAGAAAACTTGGAATATTGCATTAGTTTAGACGCATGTGATTGAAGAATTGACCAGCTTTCCTCATCAACTTGCCCCTACTCATAAACCAACAGAGAGAATATAATGATATTACAGACGTGTACAATTATGGGAGTTTAGATCAGGAGTTATAGAGGTAGGAGTCTGTTTCATGGTGGCTGGAGGTGGCTCTTAATGTCGGCGACTAAATTGAAGCTGCTGACTATCCTGGTAACCTCTCATACTCATATTCCTGTGTGCACACTGATGGTGACCCGGCTCCTCAAACACCATACAGTTGCATTCACAGCGCCTGAATCTGCCCCTCACAACCGCATTGAGATAGCTCAGGTATCAACCTATGATGTTTATCTCCTAAGCATAAGACAAATGTTTAGCAAATAATATACAACAATTTGATAAAGACAGACCACAAAATATTTACTTTATATAACCCTATTTTAGGTTCAAACATGGGCCTGTTATGTCATAAGGAGATAAACAATGTGCTCGTTGATTATTAGAGGAGATATTACAGATTTAGATACTAAATGTTTGTATACAGATTGATCATATACAGATTTTTCAATTTGATATCGCAGTTGAACAATTTAAGCGAAGTTAAGGAGCATGTAGTAAGGACATTTTCTAGCAACTGGTACATATCATTAGCAAGTTGGGTATGATATATAATCAAGATATAGTTTTCTTACTCCACACTCCATGGCACAAGCAATCCATAAATTAACATGGGAAACTCTGTCTCTATTAAAAGCTGGCACATAGACAGAAAGTTTGTGCAATACATCATCCTGCTAGCTCTTCTTTGCAGAGTTTGATCAAGACAGTTGAAAAATGCCTTTTTTTACCAAATATTTCACATTGCCATTCACTATATTTGAGACCAAAATGTAATTTGAGAGAAATTTTCCTCTCGGCCTGTATGGTTCCACAATTCACAAAATTCCAATAGAAAAATGCCTAAAACACAATTAATTGGAAGACAAACTTGAAGGAAAGGGCAACAAACTACATTGAGACGAAAATGATCGCATTCATCAACACAAATCATGAATCCTTTAGAAAATATCCCAACCGCCAAATAAAGACCAAATAGAACGCAGAGTTCATAATTCATTACAAAGTGGAAGGAATACCGTTAAGATCAAACATAAAAGGGCAGCCCGGCGCACATTGGCGTCCCCGACAAGCGAGGGTCCGGGGAAGGGTCCCACCACAAGGGTGTAATGAGGGCAAGCCTTCCCTTGTCAATTTATTTGACAAGAGGCTACTCCCAGGACTTGAACCCGTGACCTATCGATCACACGGCAACATCTTTACCGGTGTGCCAAGGCTCCCCTTCATGATTAATAATATAAAGAGATGTATTTCAAAACCAAATAAACAACAAAAACAAAAAAGAGTTGAAATCAAACCAGACCAGTTAAAAAAAAAAGGAGAGAGAAGAGGGAATACCAGTGAGCATGAGGATGGAATCAGAGGGGAAATGGAACCTATTAATCAATAAAATAACGCATACACTTAGCGTCATTGATACACTCATACACCCCTTCAGCTCATGCCTGGAGAATTTATACGATATACCGCAAATCAAAGCCTTTTCACGGCCGTGAGGGCTAGGCGGTGGTCCAGGCGGCGGATGCGCATAGGGGAAGGCACAGGCGCGTGCGCGTCGACGGAAGAATGATGGGGAGGAGGAGGGTCGGCGCGTAGATCGGCGAGCCGGGTGGCGGCTTGGCAGACGGCGCTGCGGATGGCGGGTGCGCCGGGTTGGAGCTGGAGAGGGGTGCGGCAGTTCGAGCAGTTTCACCAGCATCGGGAATAATCAGATACAACGAATTAAGGCTTAACAAATCATGATTCCTGAAAATGCAAACAAATCAATGATCAAATACACACCAAAAGCATCAACGGATTTGTAATTTAAGCATTGCTCTTGTTACTACAAACCTTGATTGATTTTGCAAGGATGCAATTTTGCTTAAACTGGGTAGTTACTATTAGCAATGTGTGATTGTCTCCCTTCTCCGTTATAGTTTGTGAATCTGTGATTTGAACTCTTTTTATTTGACTGACAATTAAATTGTTACCCAACCCCTCAACTACCTAGGCCTGTATATAAATATTACATTATTTTAACATCGTAGTGTCACAAAAAATTTCGCCTATGAAATGATACCTCTTCGATACCTTAAAAAAATGGGTACGTTCTCGGTAGAAATGAATGGTTCTCATGTTGATGTAAAGGTAATTGAACATTCGAGACTTCGAGTTTTGTAAAGGAACACATGGAAAGTCTAGATTACGCAATCGCACAAATGAGCCCTAAAGTCGTAGGTCTGGATATTAAGGAGGCAACCTACTACGATGACTTAAGTGGTAGAAATTTGGTTATTAAAGATCATCACAACATTTTAGTCATTTAATTTGTGTCGACACTTTTGCGGTAATTGTTCATCTAGATCAATGTGGCGATGCCTTGTCTTCTCTGATCAAAAGGCATCGTAATTCTGATAATGTTCTTGAAGTATGTTATTAGTGATGCCTTGGCTTGTCAGAAAATCGGTTCCAAGCTCTTGGCGTCTCTCTAGGATTTTGATATCAATATACGTACCGATAAATTAGTATTGACAATCTCAATATTGGTTGCTCCATCTACAAGATTTTAATTAGCATCCTCTCTACAATAGTAGACTAATAAAAGAGTGTATGTGTACTGTGCTTGATTTGAATAGCATATTAAACGTCTTAAGCTCTAATTAAGATGACCCCAATGAGTTTCTACAAAAAATTTAGTCATTTTTTATTCAGTGCCATTTCCGGCCAAAAAACGTATATTATAGCCTTCGTTTTTGCTCAATTTTGCCCAATTCGGTCACTTTCTCCAAAGTGTCTAAAAACCCATAAGACGTGAACTCATACATATTAGGACTCACTTTAATGAATATTAGATGCGGTTTCATTCGTTTATTGGTGTTTAAATCACATGTAAGTCTCATGCAACTTCGAGCAAATCGTGTGTCTTTTGTTGATTTGAAGAGCATATCATTGTTCTTAAGTCCTAATACTTTTCTATAACTCAAAATATGACCCCTATGAGCTACTTCAAAAATTTTATTCATTTTTGTTTCAGTGTCATTTTTGCTCAAAAAACGTACATTATAGAATTACAGCCTTCGATATTGCTCAATTTTGGCCATTTCGTTCACTTTTTTCAAAGTGTCTAAAAATTCATGAAATATTAACTTATACATATTAGGACCGGTTTTAATGAAAATTAGACGTGGTTTTGTTCGTTTATTGTTGTTTTAAGCACTTTAAAGTCTCGTTTCACGTCGAGCAAATCGTGTGTTTTTTGTTGATTTGAAAAGCATATTATAACTCTTAAACCCTAATCCTTTTCCATTACTCAAAATATAACCCGTATGAGCTACTACAAAAAATTTATTCATTTTTTATTCAGTGCCATTTTCGGCCAAAAAGCGTACATTATAGCTTTCGATTTTGCTCAATTTTGGCCATTTCGGTCACTTTTTCCGAAATGTCTAAAACCCATGAAACATCAACTTACACATATTAGGACAGACTTTAATGAATATTAGACACGGATTCCTTAGTTTATTGGTGTTTTAAGCACCTTTCAGTATCGTGTCACGTTGAGCAAATCGTGTGTTTTTAAATGATTTAAATAACATATCAAACGTCTTAAGCTCTAATACTTTTCCATAACTTATAAAATAACCCCTATGAGTTTCTACAAAACAAAATTAGTCATTTTTTATTCAGTGCCATTTTCGGCCAAAAAATGTACGTTACATCCTTCCATTTTGCTCAATTTTGTCTAATTCGGTCACTTTTTCCAAAGTGTCTAAAACGCATGAAACATTAAGTCATACATATTAGGACCCACTTTAATGAATATTAGATGCGGCTTCGTTCGTTTATTGGTGTTTAAATCGCCTTCAAGTCTCTTGTCACGTCGAGCAAATCGTGGGTCTTTGGTTGATTCGAAGAGCATATCATTGGTCGTAAGCCCTAATACTTTTCTATATCTCAAAATATGACCCGTATGAGCTGGTTTAAAAAATTTATTCATTTTTGTTTCAATTCATTTCTGGCCAAAAAATGTACATTATAGCCTACGATTTTGCTCAATATTGGCCATTTCGGTCACTTTTTTCAAAATGTCTAAAAACTCATGAAATATTAACTTATACATATTAGAAGCGGCTTTTATGAAAATTAGACATGGTTTCGTTCGTTTATTGTTGTTTTTAAGCATCTTTAAGTCTCGTGTCACGTCGACAAATCGTGTGTTTTTTGTTGATTTGAAGAGCATATCATAAGTTTTAAGCCCTAATCCTTTTCCATAACTCAAAATATGACCCGTATGAGCTACTACAAAAAATTTATTCATTTTTGCTTTAGTGTCATTTTTGGCCAAAAAACGTACATTATAGTCTTATAGCCTTCGATTTCGTTCAATTTTTACAATTTCGGCCACTTTTTCCCAAGTTTCTAAAAAGCCATGAAATATTAACATAACTCGTACATATTAGGACAGACTTTAATGAAAATTAGACACGGATTCTTGAGTTTATTGGTGTTTTAAGCACCTTTCAGTGTCGTGTCGAGCAAATCGTGTGTTTTTTAATTTGTTGATTTGAAGAGCATATCAATGGTATTAATTAAGCCCTAATCCTTTTACAGAAGTTAAAATATGACCCGTATGAGCTACTACAAAAATTTTATTCATTTTTGCTTCATTGTCATTTTCGGCCAAAAAACGTAGATTATTATAGCGTTCGATTTTGCTCATTTTTGCCATTTAGGTCCCTTTTTCCAAAGTTTCTGAAATCCCATGAATCATGTTTTTTGGATTTTGTCGCGGCATATTAAAGCACTAATGATTACAGAGATGACAGTATAGTAGAACGCTTATGACAGTCCTGTGTGCCGCCTCTTTTGCCCTAATTGTTGATAAAGATCAAGCAATATCCGGGGTGTTGTCTTTGTTGAAAGGGGTTCTAGCTGATGATGATCCTGATGTATGTATCGTTGTACCTGTCCGCGACATTGCGGAGGAGCTTAACATGTTCACCAGTGTGCAAGAGTGGGTTGCAAGGGTCTTGAAGAAGCCGAGTTTGTGCGGGGCAAGTTTAGCTAATTAAGATTGGCAAAATGATCGGGGTCGAGGTCGAGGTCGAGTGCGGGTGCAAAGAACGTAACACCGGGACTCGCTCTTAGACACATAACTGTAGAGGAAATATGTCCGACGATTATACTCTCTGATGAGCAGGTCAAGCTTATAAATCTCGTGATTGGTTGCTATATATATTTGCGAGATCTTAGCTTTTGTAAGGGAGTATGTTTTTTTTGAGATCGTAAGGGAGTATGTTTTACTGTGCGTGAATGTACGTCTTTGCAAACTTGATTGCTAGCTACTGTGATTATTCTTTATGGTGAAGTGTATTTGCGTATTGAACCACATATGCTCGACTCATATAATAGCAGATATATGAGTTAAAACACAAACACGAACAATTCTCAAAACAGAAATAGATGAATTAATGACCTTTATACTTATTATTTAAAAACTAATAAAAAAAAGATATAAGAATGAGTTAACTGAGCTATTGACTACAAAGGGTGAAAGACATCAAACATCCTTATGTAAGCAAGCTCGAAGAGGTACTCAAAATAACAACTTTAAACGGAAATCTTCTGGCACGACAAGCCAATTCTTCAAGATTAAATTAAACGACATACAAGCTTAATTAACGCACATTATAAAGGCCAACATTACGCATGCAGATCGTCCTTGCTACTTAAGTTGCATGTCCTCAAGGTCAATGGACTATAGCAGGCTGCATGCGTGCAATACGTACGATGCATTTTACACTGGAACAGAAGCATTGTCTCCGTTAGTCGCAACCTGCTTATACCCAACAAATAACTCTTTAGCCGGCCAATACTCACATATGCATGTAAAAGATTTTTCCGAGCGATCGACTACAATTTTATTTGATGTAGGCCATGATCGATATGAGAGACAAACTAAACAAGTATGTTCTGATACCAAAATACTTAGCTTGTGATGATTTTTACAAATTTCGCATCTGTGACAGATATATCAAAATTTATCACTTAATTTTCATGTATATATGTGATGTAATGGTTGCATAAAAATTAAAGTTTATGTGTGTTTTGTTATTATTAGTGAGTTTAAAACTACTCCGTACTTTATTTATGGTATATCTAATATATATATGTAGGGATTTAATAATGGAAATCCGAAATAATTACCTGACTCGGGGGAAAAGGGTAAAAAGTTATATAGAAGCTTGGCTTCAAGTTGTCATATGATGAAGGAGCGGTCATCTTCACAATAGGGATTGGACTTTTTATAAGTTGATCGAGACTAAAAGATTTAAAGTTGTATGTAGTTATGAGTAGTTTGATTTGATGGTATATATCTCCCAAGCTATTATTCGGCCCTATTTATAAGCTTACTACTTGTGAACAACCAATAATCTAAATCATATTTTTTTGGTATTTCTTTATTCCAACGTCATGAATCATGATGTTAATTAATGGCCGGCTTACTTACAAATCCACGTACACCCTTCTCGAAATAATTTTACCTAATTTAATGTTTAAAAACTACGAAAGGATTTGATTCAAAAGATATCGTTTCATAAAGTATTTTTAAGTCTGCAATTATTAAGAAAAAACAAATCATTGAGTACAATGCTTGTCATCTAACAATGCAAGCTAGTGAAATTACTCTCTATCTTGCTAACCTTGATTTATTGGTGCCAACAAATACTATACATTTTATTATATCCAGTATATATCCTTAATTATTGCGGAAAGTCTTTCATAATATGAATGCGCATTGTTTCTTTTTTTTTGATAAAAATTCCTACATTACTATTCAAGTGTAAGTACGTATAGTTTTACAAGAATTATACCATCTACAAAAAAAATGATACTACAAATAAATGCTGCAAAAAGTACATGATTTCATTCTCTTGAATTTTCAAGTTTTTTTTTTTTTAAAGTAGAACTGCTTATATAATTATTGATAATAGAATTATAACACACACAATTTGAGAATACTTTTGACATTAATAAGACTCGTGAAAATGACTTCTTGTTAACTTCGGGAAAGCCCCCTTATATAGTTTACAATATAATGCGAACATAATATTACTATGATATATCCTAACCCTAAATGATATACCCGCATATATTATTCCTAATATCATTTCTCCATACTCAATATATCGATATCCTATTATACTCTATTACCCCCCTCAAACTCATGATAATTTGAGTAAATTACAATGAGTTTGCTAAATAAGGAAACAAATAATTCCGTCGAGATCTTCAAAACTTCAAATCGGCACGTTGATCGTCGTCGGCATCGCAAATCCAATCGAAATCACTCGTCACCCAAACGCCAGATACAAGGAAACCACAACAATATACCATGACTCACCATGGGTCCATTGCCACAAATTGTGAAGCGCCCATTATCAGCTTCACCCAAAAACCAGACGAGACGACTGGTAGAGGCACACCTCCATTTAAAAGTTCCTTGATCGGTCACAATAATAACACAAAAAACCCCAATACTTCCAAACATGTTCTCGATAGAACAATAACAAACAACACATATAATCCCCGCGACAACTTGAGCAAAAAAAATCACAAAACCAAAGTGGGTTTTACACCTAATAACTTTGGCATAAAGAATTCTATCATGCCGACAACTTACCCAACAGTGCGAACCATCACCAACAAAAAGCAATTAAGCACCAACATCAACGCAACCTCACCCTACTTAAGCCCAAATCCATGAACGTGCGAACTCCAAAGTCCAAACACGCACGGCAACACTCTATCACATACACTCGATCAATCGGAAACATCTCGACGCTATCAAACCAAATAACATGAGGGGGGCTTTATTCGACACAAATAAAATTAAAAATAACATAATAAGACTCTTGAAATTGAACAACAAAAAACCTTAAAACACTAGATCACGAATACTAAAACTCCATCGAACACCAAATTCCCGCCGGCAGGCATTATCGATCACATGCCCACCGGCAGCCAGCGGAAGCAATTTTCGAGAGTCCTCTAGGAAAGAGGCTCTGATACCATAATAGAATTATAACACACACAATTTGAGAATACTTTTGACATTAATAAGACTCGTGAAAATGACTTCTTGTTAACTTCGGGAAAGCCCCCTTATATAGTTTACAATATAATGCGAACATAATATTACTATGATATATCCTAACCCTAAATGATATACCCGCATATATTATTCCTAATATCATTTCTCCATACTCAATATATCGATATCCTATTATACTCTATTAATTGATGAGGCCGGATGGTAAAGTTTAAATATTCAAGTTGGGAGTCTATCTAAAAATTAGCTAGCTAGGTACCTTGTGACGAAAAATCTTGTGGAAAAAACTTAGTAATTAATACGCGATGTCTAAGTACCAAGCGATATGCGTGCATGCATGCTTCTCCCAATTGGACGGCGGAGGAGAGATAATAGAGGCAGGACATGGTGGTAGGCTGGTTGCGTGAGGATGGGTTGCTGTTTGTTTTTTTTTTTTTTTTGAGGGTAAGATGGTGAATAGATGCTACGTGGCAAGATCCTGTAGATGGGACAGGGGATGGAACAAATTTGTGGGACAGATGATCTCAATTGGTGAATAGATGCTACGTGGCAAGATCCTATAGATGGGACAGGGGATGGAACAAATTTGTGGGACAGATGATCTCAATTGTGCTTCTCCTGGCTGTAAGCTTCAAAGCTTGTAATTAATTAGTAGTTACAGTTATTACTGTTGTGAATGGATTAACTCTTTTTTTTTTTTAATTTGATTGAGTTTAAAGCAATGGATCCGCGCGCGTCTCCATCCTTTCACATGCCACTAACGTGCTGCAATCGTTAGGAGGATATATACTATGAGATAATGAGCATCTAATTGAATTGAGTTTGTAATTCAATTATGCAAATGTTGATCTAGTAGGTGATATGATAATAAACGAGCTGAGTGTGTGATCAAATAGTAAGTGTATATTAGTGTGTATAAGATTATTCACTAAAACCACCATTTCATAGAAATATTGCGTGAATAAGCCATCCATTTTCTAATGACAATACAAAAGATTTGTTTTATTATTGATCCGCATTGGTTTTTTTTTTTTCTTTATTCACTTCGAGGAACAAGTGGGTTTGTCCTCCAATTAGTAAACCGCATATGTTTATTTATTTATTTTAATTTTTTCACTTTTTTTACAATACTAGATTGGTCCTCGTAATTTAACAAGTAGAAAAACTGAACAAGTAATTTTCAAAGCAGTATAACATCAAACCAACACCTATTATAAGCTTATTGCTGAATCAAATTTCGCAATTATATATTATTTGCTTTGTTAATTTCTCGAATTCTCGATATAGCACCTTACGTGGTTTGATTTTGAAATTTTACAATTTCTTTATTCCATGTCGTGAATCATGTTGTACATCGATCCGCCACGTACGTACAACCTTCCCGAAAATCTTACCTATAAATTATTCAGCTTGCAATAATTCCAACCAAAAAGGCATCAAGCAGACCCCATTCATTCTGGGGTGACGGAAGGATCGTACCATTCGAGCCTTTTTTTCATGCTTTCCCAGAGGTCTGGAGAAAGCTGCAATCAATAGGATTTACCTAATCCTCCCTTCCCGAAAGGAAGAAAGAAAAAACAACAAATCGATGATAATGTAGAATACATTTTCATCTAACTAGTCTTGCCAACCTTCATTGGTTGTCATAATTGTTCTCTTTCTACTATACGTTTATTCGTTTCACTTAAGTCTTACAAGAGACGAATTATTGAGATATCATTTAACCATCCTAAAAAGTGAACCTTTTTATGTGGTTTTCAACCATATTAATACTTTTAATGATAATTCAAAATTATTACTATTATATCAAATTGTTTATATAGCTAATTAAGCATAAAGTTTTAATGAAATTAAATACCATTATCATTCGAGTTGGACCCAAATGGAAAGTACATTACAAAGAAAATTACAAGAACAAGACCTAAACATAAAAGAGCATCCCTACAAAAGTTGGAACAACGTTTGGAACAAAGTTTGGACCGTTTACCAATTTTGCTAGCCCCATCACAAAGCACAGCATTAGGGGAGATAGGAGAGAGAAAACTCGGTTCTTTCCGTTGGCCCACCAATTCTCCAGAATCTCCACTTTTCGTTTGAGCTAGCAAACCCGGCCGTTTACTACTCATCAGCATGCGCAAAGTATGACCAATCTTGAAAGATTGGTACGCATCGACACAGGCACAGTAAACCTGTTCATCGCTCAGCACCCTTTGTGTCCAATCACTCAAATTTACGTACTCGGGCCGAATGTATCTACCCTTTCCTACTAAACTTGCTCGAATATCTTTCGTGATGATACACGTTAGACCATAATCCCGGGTCAGCCTGGCCACATTAGCGGCCACGCTGACCCCAACAAAGGTTAAGCTCGGTGTGTCGACTAGGAAATAATTATATAGTGACAAACGAATCGAGTCGTGGTCCATGTGGGTTAGTTGGATTATGAGGCACTTTGTAGCCACGCAAAGTTGTAGAGTGGCCACCTTATCCTAACGATTAGCCACATTGTTACTATTCCACTCGATTTCGAGACCAACAATCGATGTCTTTCGTGGATATGGTAGAATACTATGTCGTCGATCCACTGGGAAATCGAGTGTGGGTCGTTGGTGACGGTTGTTTCGATTGACTTGTTGTCAAAGTACGTATCATATATTCGGGTATTGTAGGTAATGATGTGAGGATATATGTGATGATTTCTGGAGGATGAGTGTTTTATGGTTAAGCGAAACTGCTTCATGACTTCAGGGATTAACGTTTTCAACTTTTTTCAGTTTAGGGTGTAACGTTTTTTTTTTGTTCACTTCAGGACCTAACATCCATCACTGTTACAATTTCCGTTACAATTTTATATTTTCTTTTATTTTACTTTCTTTAAACCCAGATTCTCAGTTTTCTCTCTCTTCTCTCATCAATGCAACTTCATCTGATCTTCATCTTCATCTTACCATATCTTCATCTTCATCCATCTCCGATTTGTGCCCATAGTAATACACACCAACCTCATACTTTTCTCCGCCCTTGATTCTACTATTGCCATCAATCATCGTCAAACAAACCAAACAAAAAAATCACCCAAAAATAAAATTAAAAAAATACGGAGGTTCACCAAAATCAAATTCCCATAAAAAAAATCAAATGAATTTCTGGGTTCATTGGAGAAGACGATTTTCTGGTTCATTAAAAAAAAGGTGGAGAAGCTGCAAACCCAGAAAATCAAAATTCCACAATAAAATGGGGATATTTAGGACGAAATCCAAATTAATTTCTGGGTTAATTGAGGAAGACGATTTTGTGGGTTTTATGGGAAAATGAAGGACGATTAAACAGTGATTTCAGAAGAGGGATGAATATGGATGATTTATTGCTTCAAAATTTGCTATTGAGAAGAAGACGTGCTTAATGGAAGCACACGACCAGGAGGCCAAATTTTCTATTCATTCAGGTTCTCTTTATCTATTAAATAGTGATTTGGGAATAGATTTTTGCTATTTTGTGATGTTTGGAGGTACCCCGATTCCATTCGATTCCAATGCGTTATTGATTTGAGCTTTTTTAGAAAGAAATTGAATTTCGAAATTTGTATACAAGATTTGTTTTCATGTTGAACAAGTCAGGAGTAGAGTTGTTAATAAAGAAGTTGAAGAATGGAGATGGATGAAGATGAAGATTGTTGTGCATCAAGATGAAGATGCAGTGAGGAGAGAAGAGAGAGAGAGTTTTGTTTGGCAGTGTGTAACGGAAAGTCTAACTGATTCGGATGTGAGGTCCTGAAATGAACAAAAAAAAACGTTGATCCCTGAACTGGAAAAAAATGGAAACGTTGATCCCTGAACTCACCCTTAACTCGTTTTTTCTGTGATTAGAGTATGTATAATCTAGCCCTTAGCTTGAAGACCGCGGACCCAGGGGCTGAAGTAGGGTGGCCTATCTAGGTTGCCAAAATGTCGTTCGACGGAAATTTTGCAAAAAAAAGAAAATTTGTAGAATTTGGCCTTCCCTAATATCTAAAAAGTAACTTCGGTCTAGTCGAGCTTTTATAATACTGGTTTTGCCGAGTGCTTATACCATACACCACGGTGCACAATGCCCATGGTGCACCTCCTCACAATAGAGGAGTAGGGACCACACTTAAATTATTTTAAGTGTGGTCCCTACTCCTCTATTGTGAGGAGGTGCACCATGGGCATGGTACACCGTGGTGTACCATATAATTTGCGGGTTTTGCCACTGCGCGGACCGCGGTCTAATCATACATTTGGGCAGTTGGGTTACGTCCACGAGACCACGACTAATGCAAGGAATGTAGGAAGCTGGTACACATACATTGAGTGTATGAGGAATCTCATACACCACCACTAATAATATGACAATTCAGCACAAAGACATTTAATACTTTATTAATAATTGTGATTAACTTAGCAAAAGTAATCTCATTCTCTTCCTTCACCCTCAACCCCTCTCTCCTCCCTTATCAGTAAATCCCGACCACCACGCCGTCAGCAGCAACCATCACCGGCCACCATTCGGAGTTCACCACCAAGACCGCCCATGGCCGACGAACCAATCCGAGCCACCACTGATCATCACTGGGGCTTCCTCTGGCCCTCCTCGACGCCTTTTCTCCATAGATTTCACCCCTAATTAATTGGAAAATAAACCAATTGATTTGGGGGGAACTCACCTAGGCAATAGGGCTTCGCAGTAGGCCTGCGGCCGGCCGATTTAACTGTGATCTGGGCGGTCATAGGTGCTCGGGTGGATACGTTGGATGTGCATTGGACATGAGATTCGATCGCGGTACGGTGCGAGGTGGTTGCCGGTTGGACCACCATAGTTGAAAGGTTGTTGAGACCGGCCCAGTGGTGGTGACGGTAGGGATGGGGGTTGTCGGTGGTGGCAGTTGGGAATGAAGTGGTGGTGATAGGTGGGTGGTTGTGGCGGTAGGATGGTGGTTTTGGATAATGGAGCAGTTTTTTTTTTACTTTTTCACATTTTATTTTATTGCTATTAATACTTAAACCAATCACACAAATTGATAAAAGTCGAGTGTATGAAGATTTCACATACACTCAGTGTATGTGTACCCTTATCCAGGAATGTAGGAGTTGCTGGAAGATAGTCGTCTTGGAAAACAAGAAACCCTACATAGGCTACAATGCTACATTATATTATTACGTTACATATATTCTTTTTAACATCTTTACCCTAGCTAGTGTATGTCGTCTTGAAAGCTACCACCTACGTTATGATTCCGCTCAAATACCTCCGAAAAATGAGTTCCTATTCCATAGATATCCATGGTTCTCAAGTTGACGTAAAGGTAATTGATCATCCGAGTCTCCTAGAAGAACACATGAAAAGTCTACAATCTCAATTCGCAAGGATAAAGAGCCCTAAAGTCATAGGTCTGGATATTAAGCTTGCAAGTTACGGCACAAATAAAGGCGACGACAGCGCGGTTTATAACAACATGATAGTCTTGTGTGCTAGCTCTAATTTTGCCCTAATTGTTCATAAAAATCAATGTCCCAACTTCTTGTCTTTGTTGAAAGGGATTCTCGCTGGTCCTGATCTATGCATAGTTGTACCCCACCGCGCTGCGGATGAACTCAGTGTGCAAGAGTTGGCTGCTAGAGTCTTGAAGAAACCGAGTTTGTGTAGCGCAAGTTTAGCCGAGATCTGCAAGGCGGTTGGGGTCGAGTACGAAGACAACACCGGGACTGTTGGATACATACCAGTTGAGAGAATGAGTTCGACAATACTCTCGGAAGAGCAGGTGAAGCTTGTTATCAGTGATGCCTTGGCTTCTCAGCAAATTGCTTCCAAGCTCTTGAAATCTCTTTAGGGTTCTATTTTCTTTTACATTCGTTCGATGTGAATATATATTGAATCAGTTTTTCCAATGTGTACCCGATAAAACTTTATTTCCTTAGGCCCTGTGCGATTTGGCTGCATTTTTCTGATTTGATTTAATTTAAATTAAACTGATCTGATTTGATCTGAACTGAATCAGTTTTCCGACGTGTGCCCGATAAAACTTCATTTCCTTAGGCCATGTGCGATTGAGCTGCTTTTTTCTGATTTGATTTGATTTAATTAAACTGGTCTGATTTGATCTGAACTGAATTAATTGATAATTTAATTAGCAATTAGACGAATTAATAACTAAAAATAGACTAGATTCATTTATTATTATTTGGATAATTCTGATTTGATTTGATTTGATATAAAAGATTTGATTTGATTTGATTTGAACAAATGTGATCTGATTTGAAAACACTGTTGAATAAGTTGAATCGCACAGGGCCTTACTTGTTTAATTAAGTGGTTTTCTAATCCATATATCAATAATCAATAATATGGTCAAGCTCGTGGTATTATTGGTTGGTTAGTTGCTCGATCCATTTATGAGATCATAGCTTCGTTCTATGTAGAATAACGACTAACGAGCTACACGAAACATAATAGCGTAATACACAAACACGTACGAAAATAAAATGGCCTTTTTATTCATAAACCAATAATAATAGACATAAGAATGAAATGATTGAGTTATATATTGACTATAAGGGTGGAAGACATCAAACACCCTTATATAATCAAAGCAAACTCAAAGACTCAAAATGACAATTTAAAAAGGATATTTCCCGACACAAACAAGAACTTCAAAGATCAAACGGACCATAGAAGCTTAACAAATACACATTATAAAGGCCAACGTTAGCTACGCATGCATATCATCCCTGCTACTAAGCTTGCATGTCCTAAAGCCTAAAGGCTAATTAATTAATGGACATCAAGAGCAGCAGGATTTTTGCATGCAACACCATGTATTCTACACCACGATAGAAGCATTGTTGTCTCCATCAGTCTGGACCTGCATGCACATACCCAATAAATTACTCTTTAGACAACACTCGATATGTTTTTGTAATGCAGGCCATGATAAAGAGAAGTCGATGAGAGATGAGAAAAATATATGTTCTGCAACCAAGTTAAAAGACCTTAATTGATAATAGAAAATTCCGTGACCGCAACGAATATGTCGATTTTGTAACTAATTTTTCATAGATGTATAGTAATTGCAATATAATGGTTGCATTGTATAAAAGTGTAATTGTTTCGATCCATTATTATTAGTTAGTTTAATCAATTCTTTACGTTTTTAGTTTTGGATGAATTAACTCAATTCAATTTCCAAATCTATTCCAACTTACATACCCTTTAACCTCTTAGCTTTTTTTTTCTTTGGAAGGTAATTAGACCACTTAACTAGACTTAATATCAAACCCAATTAACCCTGACATTTCCCTCCTTTATTTAATCCAATAACACAATTCAATACCCAATATAACCAACATAATTATTATGGACAATGATAGAGGTCTACAGTATAGACATCTAAAAGTGTCTACAATCAACACAAATTTTACTACACTTTCAAAATTTTACTACTCACACAATTAATTTTACTACCAGAATTTTTCATTACAATTAATTTTACTACTCCGATCTCAATTTTACTACTATTAACTCAATTTTACATTGTAGACAAATTAATTATGTCTACACTGTAGACCTCTAACAGTTTGCAATTATTAATCATCCTCAATAAAAATTAAGCTACCCCTTTCTCCAATTTATCCTTCTTCTCCAACTTTCTCCCTCTCTTCTCTAATACCTTGATTTGTCTCTTCAAAACTAAAAAAAAAAATAAAAAAAAATTGGGTATGATATATCTAATATGTAGGCAACTAACAATGGACATCTGGAATAATTACCTGACTCGGGGGTACCGGGGAAAAGCCTATGAATCTAGGCTTCAAGTTTTCAAATGATGAACGTAAAGGCATCTTCACAATAGGGATTGGACTTTGTATAACTTAATCAAGACTATAAGATTTGAAGTTGTAGTTAGTATGTAGTTTGGTAATATCTCCCGTTGATAAGATGTAATTAGGGTAATGAATGATGATAGTTGTTGTCGTCTTATTATTGGTGAGGGGTGAACCCCTATTTATAACGTTACAATAACTTGTACCGTAAGACAGAGATCTAATTCTATTATTCCATAATACTATTCCTACCATAGTCTAGATATTCGCTAACCATATTCCTAATACAATATAGAAATACTTCCTTAATCCTCTAACACCCCCCCTCAAACTCATGGTAACTTTGCAAAAGTTTCCATGGGTTTGAAAATTACAATAATTGTGTAAAAAAAAAAATAGTAGTATCCGTGGTAGCTTGATCAACCCGCAACACCTAGTTCATCCTCGTTCACGCCAAATTGAGACGGTTTAGTGGACACCGAAAAACCAAATCGCACGGTTTGATGGACACCGAAAAACCAAATTTGTACGGTTTGATGGACACCGAAAAACCAAGTAGTTTGTTTGTCACGGTTTGATGGACACCGAAAAACCAAATTTGTAATTCAGTTTTGATGGAACTGAAGAAACCAACCATTAATTCGGTTTGATGGTACCGAAAAACCAAATTTGTTTGATTGTTAAGGGTCGAAAAATCGTACGACCAGATAGTAGTAGAAAGGCTGAACGTAATAGTACAAGGGACTTTAGGTTTAACCATACAGAGGAGGTTTTCGTAGAGTTAGGAACTTTGATTTGGGAACTAGGGTAGACTTACGTAGGATATGTATCAAAATAAATTTGTAGCTAAAGCGAAAATTAGTACGTAAAGGGTAATTAAAAACAAGTTTGATCATTAAGAAATCCCGCCGGTGGGCGCCATAGATTATCAGCCCACCGGCAGGCAGCGGAAGCGATTTGCAGAGTCCTCTAAGAAAGAGGCTCTGATACCATGATAAGATGTAATTAGGGTAATGAATGATGATAGTTGTTGTCGTCTTATTATTGGTGAGGGGTGAACCCCTATTTATAACGTTACAATAACTTGTACCGTAAGACAGAGATCTAATTCTATTATTCCATAATACTATTCCTACCATAGTCTAGATATTCGCTAACCATATTCCTAATACAATATAGAAATACTTCCTTAATCCTTATGTGGCCCTATTTATAAGCACTTTTTTTTTAAATTTAAGCGGGCCTTCTACTCTATTTATTTAAGCTTAAAGCTTGTGAACCACTACCAATAATCTAAATAAAATTTCGTGGTTGTTATTTACCTTGTTAATTAATCTAATCTCACACCTTGCACTGTTAGGAAATCAATCAGTCTGTAAGTTGTCGCGTCACGGGTTCAAATGCTATTATTTTGGCTACTTTTTACTTCACATGTATCACGTGGGCGACAGATGTAAGATGTTAATTAGATGACTGGCTTGATTACAAACTCACGTACTCCCTCCATTTTCTTCATTTCTTTACGTTAGGTTTAAATTCTCCTCACAAAATTCGATCCAACGTAAAGAAAAGAGAAAACTTGTGTGAATAGAACCTTCCTACAATACTCCCTCCGTCCCAACTCAAACACCTCGACCCGTTTTTGTAGTGGAATAAGAAAAAATTGATTAAGTAAGTTGAGTGTGAGGATTAATGTGGAAAAATGATGAAAGAGAATGTGAGGATTAATAAAAGTGGGAGAGATAATGTGAGAGAGGATGTAATAATTTAATCAAAGTAGGAGAGAGATTTGTGTCTCAAAATAGATGAGGTGTTTGAGGTGAGACTTCCCGAAATGGAATATGGGGCGTTTGAGTTGGTATGGAGGGAGTAGGCACCCCATATTCCATTTCGGGACGTCCCATCTTAAACACCTCATCTATTTGGGACATATTTCTCTTACTTTTATTGAATTATTGCATCATCTCTCACATAATCTCTCCACTTTTATTAATCCTCACATTCTCTCTCCTCCTTTTCCTCAATATTCACCCAGTCAACTTACTATATCAATTTTTTCTTATTCCACTACAAATATGTTTCGAAGCGTTTGAATTAGGACGAAGGGAGTACAAGATGTTCAGAAATCTAGAAGATTTTTTTATAAGTTTTCAATTCAATTATTGGGGCCTTGAGGAGTTGAGGCTCATAGTCATAGACGACTAATGTTTAGTAATGCAACTTGAATATTGTATTCTCATAATATATTTATTAATAGCGGTGGATTTAGGCCTTCCTAAGGATGTCCACGTAGGATGCCACCTAGGTGATGATGTCAAACGACAATTTCCTGAAATAGCACACACAATTTCAAACACAATTGTGATATCCACACGCCTCTTTAAAATGGCATCAAATCTTTTAATCAATAATAGGAAATAATAAAATCAAATTTGATCTCAGTCCTAAATTAATGCATAATACATTATAAAATATAATCTAAGAAATATCTGCAGCAAAAGTACATTTTCCTTAATTAATTTGGTTAAGAATAAAACATAATTAACAAAAAATCATATTTTTTCCTAAAAAATATTAACCGTGTTTTTATTTGTAAAGGATATTTCGAAAAATACTACAATTTAAAATTTCGATAATTACAACCAAGATATATTGACTAATAATCATAATGTATAAAATGTCAGCAATATAAACCGGAAAAGCATTAAAAAAAGATCTTATGGCCGAATTTAAGAACGGAATTTGTTATAAACGTAATTTAAAAAAAAAACGAATTTATTTCGGAATTTAAAAACGGAATATAAACGTGATTTGAACAATAGTCGGAATTTTAGGAAAAATAATCTACATCAAAAATGACATTTCCCCTAATTAATTTTGTTAAGAATAAAATATAAATTCAAAAAATTAGAATTTTCATTAAAAGATTCTATAAGAATTTAAAAAAAAAAAAACTAATTTCTCAATATAAAGATACTAATCGATAATATGCCATAAATTACGGGTCTAATTATTTAAAATAAATTGATTTAAATCCCTTAAAATTATTAACCGTGCTTTTAATTTTGGAAAATATATTAAAAATATTATTTCAAAGCGGACTAAAAATCAAATCTGGAAAAAAATATATTCTTAAAAAACGGGCCAAAAAAACATAATCGAAAATTTTAAAGCAGAATCAAATCTTCTAAATTTGATGTAATATCTAAAATATAATATCAAATCTTTCAATTTACCAAAAAAACTATCAAATCTTTAAATTTATGGGCCAGTATACCATGGTCCCGAGACTAGGTCGTCTCAGACATAGTGCAAGTGGGTTGCTATTCTTTTTTTAAAATTTAATTGGGCCGGTTTTCTTTTTAATCCATTAGGTGGTCCTATTAAAGTTGGACCGGGTCAACATCTGCCATCTCACCGCCTCATCAGCAGGAGTATGTAGTCTCGGGTCTACATAATAATTTTCCTAAATTTATATACAAAACGGAATCAAATTTGCTGATTATTAAAAAAACAATCAATTAAAAAATCAAGTCTTTATAAATCATGCAAATACATAAGCGTTTATAACAATATACAAAAAGATTCTATTTCTTTATGAGATTTCATTATTTTCTAGGGTTGTGCAATTTTAGAGTTCCCCCCTACTAATATAAAAGGATAACAATACACATTCATTCCACAAAATAAAATTAACATGTATTGAAACATAGTTTAATCATGTATTTAAAAAGAATTCTAGAATAGGTTAATTGCCCGTGACACTTATCCAATTATCAAACGGACTAATAACTATGACACTGACTAACCTAATAATCAAATGGGTTAATAACCCATGACGTTAACTCGACAAATATGTCGGATTAATAATTCGTTGAATATAAGTTATAATTGAAATACATAAAGTCTTTCTCTAAAAAAATGTGATCCCAGGGATTATGGAGTTCTCAATTTCCATTAAATAAGAAACACTAATGTCCTAAGTTAAGAACCTTTCTGCAGCACGAGTTTGTTGAATTACTATTGTCCGATATGTATTCTACTATTGCCAGATGGCTGATTGCAATAAAGGTTGTTTACATAACTTTATCTATCATGAAATAGTTGACACTAACCCGACGACATCAAATGGGTTAATACCCCGTGGCCGTGACAGTACCCAGTTGCAAAAACAGGTAAAAAACCCACGACACTAACCCAATTATGAACGGGTTGATATCTATCAAAATTGTTATTCAAATAAGGAAAAATTTCTAACTCCTACCTTTTATATACCAAAACTTCTAAAACCCTACCTTATTTTTAAAAAGTTTCCAATTTCTACCTTATAAAATATTTTTTTTATCAAACTCCTACCAAAAATAGATCTTTTTTGCGGCACCATACATGTAAATATGAGCCAAGTCAAAAAACCGATCAGGTCCATATGGGTTCATGTCTGATTAGTATATACTACAGGTAAAAATAGATCATAACATCTTTTTTGCGGCAATATATTGTAGTATTAAAATTTTAGTGGAATTACTATTCCACATTTTTGTTCATATACATAATATTTCAATCATACTTACTTACGAATCTTAGATTTAAATTTTTTAACTACTTACGAGACTAAAATCTGCTTCGAATTTTTTGTAGTGATTTTATTTTTCTCTAATACATTTTTCTTCTTGATTTCTTCTTAATGTTTTTTCATATTACGGGTCAATTTGTGTTCACGATTAGGTCAGATATGTCCCAAAAACATAAAAGTGTTAAGAATGTATCAAATAAAACAAAACCAATTGTCTTCTTTTATCAGAGAATGTTTTTTCAAAGTTACGCAAGCTATAACCAAATGAAAGAAACACTCGAATAGTGTTTTAACTTTAATATTTTAATTTCACATAATTGAGTTGCCTTATTTACAGGGAATTATTATTTTTATAATATATAATTGTGGGTCACCATACTAACACTGATATATAAAAATGTTATACAAAAACTAAGTTGTCTAGACCTGTAAACAAGACACGTCAAGTAAGAACAAAAGGGTATTTTTTAATTTATGATGGTTTGTGTTTATTAGAGGTCAAATTTGGTTAACGGATTGGATCGAGTTTGATGTTATATAATATGTGGTTTAACATGGGTCACAAGTAAAAATAAAAACAAGGTTCATAACAAACAAAAGCGGGCGATGTCAAATAAAAACAACTTTTGTGAGGTTGAACTTTACAGTTCCTATTTTTAGTTTATTTTAATACGCATCCATTAGTTTGGCATGCAAAATAAAAAATCGTATCACCATATCTGAGCCTAAAAATAAGAATAGGGTAATTATTACTTTATACAACAACTCCTGCAATTATGCACGGGTAAAGATTTGCCGCGTTGCAACTACAACTGTCGTCAGCTGAAATTGCAAAGGGGAGAGTTGTGGAGAAGAATGTAGAAGGACCAATGATGAGGCGAACGTATGAGTGTGGAAAGACCTTTATCTTTTTTAATGGTATAAAAGGAAAGTTGAGGTTCATTTTTCATTTATTTAGATACAATTTCTTATCTTTTTAGCAATTTTATCAATATTGAAGAATAATTATGTTTGATTTTCGAAATTGTTTTATTTTTTGTCAGTCCTATATGTTTGATATGTCGTTCTAATTTTAGTCAAACCAAAATCATAGTGGTCGTAAATTCGATTTTCTTACTTCCTATAGATTATAGTGGTCGTAAATTTTAGTCAAACTTCCTATAAATTATAGTGGTCGTAAATTTTAGTCAAACTTCCTATAAATTATAGTGGTCGTAAATTCGATTTTCTTACTAATATATGGAAATCTTTCATTCATTTGTAAACTAAAATTTAAATCGGATAATCTTAAAATCTTAGTATAACACCCCGTGCAATATTGCACGGGCTAAAAAACTAGTATCTCCATGTACCAAGAAAAATTGAAGGTTTGCAATTATTAAGAAGAAACATTTCGATGAGCATATTTTTTTTCGTGAGGCATGTAAAAACGGAGATTAAGCATTAATTATCAAGTTCCACTAGGAGTAATACATTATTCGAAAAAGAGTTTACGAAAATTTGTTCACACACATTTTTGGGGGATAATCTAGCAATAAAATGTGACACGGTACGGTATTTCCAACCCATTTTACATGATTATAAAGAAAGTTATCAATATAATAGTTCAAAACAAGACATGAGAGAGCAATATCATCTAGAAGGAGATCGATATAACACTTCCCCGTTGCGGTTTTTTGGAGGGATGAAATAATAGTGCATGAGTGCAGTCACTTTCATTTAAAAACATCTTTGAAACCCATCACTTGTGCAATCTTCATACCAAATACATATTCCTGTAGCGAGGGGGGGCACGTGCCCCCCAATTCTCTCTGAAATATATCTGTGTTACGGAATATTTATTTCCCGAACATGTATGTAAATTGTGATAGACTAGTGGAAATTAGCCCATTTTAGGTTGCAGACTACCCGAGATTGAGTTTTGTGACTGTCACATTGGCACTTTTGTTAAGAGACTCTTGAACATGTAACTCATGTTTTTGTTCATAATTTTGTGCCCCCTTTCTCTCAATCCTCGTTTCGCCACTGATCCCATCGACATTGTGACCTTTTAACCGCTATCTCGGCCGCCACCACCTTCCCATATCATCCCGGCATACAACTCCGAACTCCCAAATCTACGTGTTTGCCTTCAAAAAGTAGCTGCATTATATTATTAATAACCTTCATTATTGATTGTTATTTAAAGCAGTGGATCCGCATCCTTCATTATTGATAAATTGCCATCCGTATTAATACTCACCTTCGGCAACCTTCACTTATTTGCACGTGTACTGTCGTGGCGCAATCGTTAGGAGGATAAGAACATAATTATTGTGTAATTTTTGTGTGCAGTCGATGAGGAGATAATTAAGGAGTGATTTGTGGAGGACGAATGTTCATCATTTTCTTTGATTGAGTTGTATAAGTGGTGGTTTGGTTCATGTAAGAAATTAATTCATATAGAAAGTTACATATATCCCATAAATTTAGTTACCGTATAAAATTCATGTGAATTCGTTTAAAGTTGTTTGGTAGACATCAAGAAATTTGAATTTCACATGAATTAAATTCCAACATCTTGTTTGGTTGCACTCATGATCCAATTCCCTTAAGTTTATTTTTAATTACTATTATGTCCATTAATAATAGTGTCTATCTAATTATTTAAGGGCAAATTTGTTAATTTTTGAAGAAAGATGATGGGGAATTCAGAATTACCGAGGGGGGAGTTGGTAAGCAAATTCCACTATTATGTGGGAATTTCATTTTCCCAATATGGAATTTCAAATTCCCCCATCGAGTGCTTATACCATGCACCACGGTGCACAATGTCCATGGTGCACCTCCTCACAATAGAGGAGTAGGGACCACACTTAGAATAATTTAAAATATTTTAAGTGTGGTCCCTACTCCTCTATTGTGAGGAGGTGCACCATGGACATGGTACACCGTGGTGTACCATATAATTTGCGATTGTTAAATATGGGCAACCAAACAACCCGAATAATATATAATTCACGGGAATTTAAAATTCATGTATGTGTTTTAAAAAGGCAACCAAACGACCACTAAGTATAATAACGTACACAATATTTAGGATATTCTTACATCAATATAACTCGTATAATAACTTGCTTACAATGACCTTCCGGTAAACCCCTATTTATACTGTTACAATGACTTGACCTTACAAAACCTATCACATAATATATTCCTAAACACATATTCTAGTATATATCGTATTTCTAAACACATAATATTCCTTAATCGGAATTCTTCGGAATATCCTCTATTACCTCCCTCAAACTCATGATAATTTGACTAAAATGGTATCAGAGCCTTTTTCCTAGAGGACTCTAAAAGGTGTTTCCGCTACCTGGCGGTGGGCATGTGATCGATGATGCCCACTGGAGGGATTTCGTTGTTCGCTGGAGTTTTGATAATCGTGATCTAGTGTTTTAGGGTTTGGTAATTCGATTATAGGAGTATTAGTATTATTATTATAATCTGTTATTTTGAGAGTTTTACTTTTGTTCAATTTATGTTTGAATAAAGACCCCCTTCTGTTGGTATATTGGGATTTTGTAGATGTAGATTTTGTAGTTGTTTGGTGTTGTGGCCGTTGCGATGTCGTTTTATTGAGATGAGATTTTGATGTAATTGATTTGCGTTGTGATTCATGGAGAACTGCTTGCCGCTTTCTTCAAATGGTTTTTTGAGGGTGTTTGGTCATGTTTACACATGGCCATGGTACGTGGAACCTTTGTCTTGGGTTTCAGTCGCATGTTTTATGGAGTTGTTAAATTTGAGTTTAGTTTTAAGCTATTTCGGGTGTTGATGTCGTAGCTTGATTTTTGGGGTTTGACAATTGTGTGATGATTTTGGCCGATTAAGGAATGGGGGAGTGTTCCTACCAGTCATGTCTTGTATTTTCAGTTGAAGTTGGTACGATGAATTCACGTTTTTTGATACCATGTTTATTCATGGTATTTATTTTTGGTTACTTTAAGATGAAGCTGACAATGGTCGCTTCATAATTTGTGAGACCATGTGATTCATGGTTCCCTTGTACTAACCAAATATATTATGTGATAGATTTCGTAAGGGTCAAGTCATTGTAATAATATAAATAGGTACCCCAAGGTCATTGTAAGCGAGTTATTATTACGATTATATTGAGTTTATGAGATTCTCAAATATCGTGTATTATAATTCTTACAAGTTGAGGTTTCATATTATTTAAACCCGTAGATGTAAATGAAAGTGTACTGTAGGAGTCTTAGATGACGACGTAAATATTTTACGTTTTTTGTGTTTCAAAAACTTCCGTCTATGCATTATGATACCAGTCGAATATATACCTTAGAAAAATGGATTCGTCGCTTATATAATTGAAATGCACTCAGTTCTCGTCATATCATCATGTTGACGTAAAGGTAATTGATAGCTAACAAACAGTGCTTATACCATGCTCCCGGGAGCACAAGGAGCATGGTGGTCCTCCTCACAATAGATGAGTGGGGACCACATATTAAAAAATGAAAAATCATTTTAAGTGTGGTCCCCACTCCTTTATTGTGAGGAGGACCACCATGCTCCTTGTGCTCCCGGGAGCATGGTATTGGCCAAACTACTAAATTGGTAAAAAAAAAGTAGGGGGCAAATGACAGATTGGTAAAAAATATATATATATATATATATATATATAGGGCTCACATCCAGTGAGAAGTGATAATTTGGTTAGAAATGAGAAGTAATAACTGCAGTAACTAAACTGCATAACTCTAGTAAATTAACTCAATAAAGTAAATTGTCTAACTCCAATATTATTAGGTCACTCCACCAAATTAAAAAAAATTAATTAACTCCAACTTAACTCCACTAAGTAAAACACGTAATTCCAACTTAACTTCACAAACTAAAACACGTAACTCCAACTTAACTCTACAAACTAAAACACGTAACTTCAACTTAACTCCACTAACTAAAACACGTAACTTCAACTTAACTCCACTAACTAAAACACGTAACTTCAACTTAACTCCACTAACTAAAACACGTAACTTCAAATTAACTCCACCAATTAAAACACTTAACTCCGACTTAATTTCACAAACTAAAACACGTAATTCCAAATTAACTCCACTAACCAAATCACGTAACCTCACTAACTCCAACTTAACTCCACTAATTAAAACACCTAACTCCAACTTAATTCCACTAATAAAAAGACGTAACTTCAACTTTAATATATATATATAAAAAAAAAAATGAACCCCATTTTTTTTCTCTCTCCTCCTATACCCACCCACCACCACCACCCCGCGCCTCCGTCCAACCGCCAGCCACGCGCACCGACCACCACCACAATCCAGCCGGCAACCACTACCGTCACCGCCGTCCTGACTGTAACACCCCACATTTTTGGGTTACCTTAAATGGTATTAAGTTTTGGGAAGAACCTATTTTAAGTCCTTAAAGCCTCATTTTGGGAATTTAGAGCATACTTTCACTTTTGGAGACACTTTCCCGTTTTGGCAGTTGTTTGGCTGAATTACCAAAAATACCCTTACTATATTTATTCTACTTATTAAATAAATAAAAAAGAAAACAAAACCCTCCCAAAACCCCATCACACGCGCAAAGCCGCAGAAGAAGAAAAAAAAAAGAGAGAAGAAGAGAAGAAGAAAGCCGCGCGAAAAGAAGAAGAGAAGGAGAGAGAAAGGGGAGCTGCCACCACCGTCGACCGCCGTCCTCGCCGCCGGTCACCACCACCACCCTAACCACTTCCTCTTGGTTTTATAATCAAGAGTAGTAAGTCTTAAACCCTCTTGTTCATTATTTCTAATTAGGGCTTGCTTAGATTATTGCCTTTTGTATTATAAATTGAGTTAGATCGTTAGAAGTTATCTAATTGAATTGTGATCATGCTAGATTATGGTTTTGAATGCATGATTGTTTGGTTTTGAAACTAGGGTTTTGAAATTAGGGCTTATGTGAAGTTTATGAGTGATTTTATGGGTGGATTGCTATGAGATTTGTAGGGGATGTTTATTATGATTTGGGTAAACGTTGGTTTTGATTTGGTGAAGTTTTAGAGTGATTTAATGGTGATAATACATGCTGCCCAGATCTGAAAATTGGCTTAAATGGTTGTTAAAGTTGTTATTATGGTGATTTAATGATAGATTCATGAAGTTAACATGCTTAGGAGGTTGTTGTGCGAATTTGGTATCAATCGGAGTTTATTTGATTGGTGAAATCTAAGTTTAAGGGTCTTAGATGCGCTAGATGAGTATTGGTTAGTAATTGGAGTATTGTTGTGTGATTTTAGGTTGTGTATTCGAGGAAGTTCCGTTTTAAGGCTTGATTTGATCTTGAGAATTCGCAAGTAAGGTAAGAACGTTGATCACAAACACCTTCATTTGCTATTGAATCATTGATAAGCTTTTGTATGATCATCCGATGCTTTGTTTTGCTCAATTGTTCGTATCACATGATTCTTGCTTCAAGTTCATCATTGATTTCGTACTATCGTTGGTTGCTTCGTACAATTACTTCACAAATTCTTCGCGTGTGACCGGCCTCTCGGCCGTTTTACTCCTCGGCCTCTCGGCCTTTTGCTCGCCTCGGTCTCGGCCTCTCGGCCGTGGCTTCCGAGCCACTCGGCCTCTCGGCCGAGTGGTTACTTGTTTAACCTCGTATTGCTTTGTGTTTAGCATGATTCATTTATGATCGTATAAATTTTGTACCGACAAATAATATACATAAAATGGATGAAAGATGATATATTGACCACCTAGAGTTACGCGTGTCAGCTTGTCTGGCCGCCGTTGTATACCTCTGATCAAGGTAATTTCTGGCCGGGTTAGCTACCGGTCCTCTATTAGTCTTCCTCGCTAGATGGACAACTCGTCCTACCGGCTGTCTAGCGAGGGGTGTGCACACTCGGGATTAATAGGGTCGTTATTCCGACTCTAGCTCGAACGAAGTTCGATATGTGGGGCTATGGGGTAGGACCCTAGCCATAATAAAATGAATAATTCTGTTGTATGAGCGGCGATGCTCCTTTGGCTATATTATCTATTGTTATCGACACTCTTGTGATATAACTTCAATTCGTTCTTGTTAGCTACGCGCCTCAAGGCGCGTATCTAAATTCTTTTGTATGTTTATTTGCTTCTTACTCAGCCTGTGCTGACGTTCTGTTTCTGGTTCGTCCCTACCTTGTTCTGGGGCCTATGTCAATCTTCGATGGCATAGTTGACAGGTCTTGAAGTGTGGCTGCATGTTAGTGAAGCTGGTGCATGAGTGGGAGTTATTTCATAAGACATATTTCAATAAAGACTTTATTTCATTTCGGTTGTAATTTGATATTTCGTTTGAGAACTGTAGGTTCGACATTTAAGACTTCCGCTGTATTATTTCTTTTGGTCTATTGTAATTGAGTTTCTAGCCTGGCAATTGACTCGATAGTCAATTGTGGCGTGACAATTCTAAATTATTTCTATTTATAGTTGGTCAAAATTTAGGGTTGTTACAGTTGGTATCAGAGCGCTAGGTTCTGATTCGTCGAGTCTACAAGAGTTTTCAAACTTGTTTTCGAAAAACATTTAAACTGGGAACGGGATGGGTGCATTCATTCGCATGCTATGTGCTAATTGCTACGTGTTACTGGAGAGGATGATTCATATTAACAAGGGTTGACTTACGTGCTATTTGGAGTATACAAAACGTTTGGGATACTAACACACTCAACTAATCTCTTTGGAATACTGACAGAATGGCAGGTTCACAAGTTTATGTTTGGGAGTTCGGTCCATCAGGAGTGAGTTCGATGGACGGTCCTTGGTCTATAATGGATCACATAGCTTATTCTACTGAAACCTTCCAGGATCGAATGAGGATTGGAGAGACTATTGAGAGTTATGTAGCCAGAATGAGGGCTAAATTTGTTGAGGCTGTTGAAAGGTTTCCGTGGGTGGTTAGGAATGAGGTTCAAGTGTTTGTGACATTGGCGAATTTGAGAGCACTTACCCGTTGGGATGAGGTTCGAGCCAGGTATGAAAGGAATGCTTATTATGCATGTCTCTCAGGAGATTCAAGCTACTTGAGGGATAGATCAGGTAGACCAATCACCCTCGATCGATTGGAGGCGATTCTAGAGTGGGAGTATGAAGTATCCTTAAGCCCAAACCTTGCACCTGAAAATGGTCCAGTCTACATACCCCCTGTGCCCATAAACCCACACCTCAGAAACCCTATTCCAGAGTCTCATGAAACCAGTTCGATGGGTGGAAAGAGGGCTCAGTCCCAAGAGCATGAGGGATCTACCCAGCTGAGATTTAAGAAGGTTAAGATTGAGGTATCCAACCCTTCACCTAATCCACCATCCTCACCTGTAGAGGAGGATGTGCCTGAGGGAGCAGGAGAGGATGTGCCGGAAGAAACTGAGGAAGAGGAGCCTATGAAAGATGATGAGGTTGTTATTCTTGAGCCCCCTGCTAAAGAGATAGTTGACATCAGTTCTGGAGAGGAGTCGAGCGACTCGGAGGAAGACGATGACGGAGAAGTTCCTAATGATGGGGATTATGATCCTAGATATGATGTTTAAAGGATGACATATAGACTTACAAATAAAGGCATAAGGCCTAGCTACTTTTAGACTTCGAGTGTGTTTGCTGTTAAACTTTAGCGTTTAGTGTCTTGTTTAATTTCCGTCAAAACTTTTGTTATCTTGTACTCTAAGCTGGGGACAATACTCCATACTATTATGTTATTACGATAAATTCAAGAAGTTTTGCGAACTAAATGCTAATTGTTCTTAATTGTGCGATTGTTGTTACTCTTGTCGAAATTCGTGCGGCTGAGGTCCTGAACCCGGCACGGCCCGTGCTACAGTAACCGAGACGGGATTCAAAAAAAAAAAACAAAAAAAAACAAAAAGTCTCTGGAAAGTTAAACTCGTGCAAGACGAATAGCTAGTTACTGATTTCGATACATTACTAATTATGCGCTGAATTGCTGTTTTGATTCGTCGTTTACGCGATCTGTTATTATTGTTTTGATTGAATTCTGTATATTCATGCTTATTTATATCGATATGAACATGAGAGTGAAGTGGGATACATCTGATACAACCGTTATTACTTATAGCATGGTGCGAAACAATGTTCCCGACTTGACAGCCATTTTAGCACAAATGGCGCAGCAACAGCAGGTTATGATTGAGGCTGTGCAGCATATGGCCCAGAATAATGCTAACAATGTCAACAACAACAACAACAATGCTGCGAATAACGGAATTGGGGCTACCGCTGTTAATGGCGATGATCTGTTGTTGGCTAAGATGTCAGATGCCGTGCAGAAGAAACGGCCTGACAACTTTACTGGGAAAGGGGAACCAAGCATCTTGCTTGACTGGATAGAGGACATGGAAAGGATTTTTGCTGCTGTTGGTGTTCCGGACAATCTTAAGGTAAAGGTTGCCGCATTCTACCTTAAGGAGGTAGCTGGAAGATGGTGGATGAAGATCCAGGAGGAGTTCTATAAGCCAGTGTTGGAGGAGAAAGCTGATGGGTCTGTTATCCAGCGGTTTAGGGACTGGAAAGTCTTCAAGTATCTTTTGGAAAATGAATTCTTTCCAGATCATTTGAAGGAGCAGAAGGCAGCTGAATTCGAAGCATTTCAGCAAACTGAAGGCATGTCGGTTAAGGAATTTCATGATAAGTTTGAGGATTTGAATAGGTTTGCTGAGAGTGTGACGCCAACTGAGGCTGCTAGAGCTGCCAGCTTTCGCAAGAAGTTGCTTTGGAGCATTAAGGGATGGTTTGCTTCTGAGCGATTTCATACCGTTAAGGATGTTTATGAGAGGGCTACAACAGCAGAACAGAACATGGAGACAATGAGTGCTGAACTTGGAGGAAAGAGGAAAGAGACCCCTTTTGACTTGGTAAACATACCCAATAAGAGGGGAAACTTTGGGGACTTAAAGGGAAAAGCTCATTCTGCTGGAGTTGGGAAATCTAACTACAAGAATGCTTCTTACAACCGAGCTCGTAGCCAGGACTCTGAGTTCGAGAAACCGTGTTTCAAGTGTGGATCTAGACACGCTGGGAAGCCTTGCAGTGGCGATAGGATCACATGTTTCCATTGTGGAAAGCTTGGACATAAGGCTAATGTGTGCTACTCTAAGTTAAATGGAAAACCGTCTGTGGCATCTGGGAGTAACTCTGTAGCACCCAATCGATTTCAGAACTTCAAGGCTCAAAGTGGCTATGCGGGTTCAAACAATACCTACAAGAACCCGGCACCAACAAAAGGAACGACCTATGTGGCGCCAGCTAAGCAGGCTGGATCGGCCAGTGTGGCCGCCCCGGCTAAGAAGGCCACAGGTCAGCTATATGCCATGAACCCAGAGGAGAATGAGAATACCGACGTCGTATCGGGTAAATTTCCTGTAAACTCAGTACTTGCCAATGTTCTATTTGATAGTGGTGCGTCCCACTCGTTTATTGCTGATAAGTTTGTCGAAAAGTGTGGACTTAGGGATAGTTCTGGAGTAGATCTTGAGTTTTCTTTGCCTGATGGGTCTAGTATTGCATGTAAGAGTCAGTTTAAAGATGTGCCTGTACTGATTTGTAGACATGAGTTCAAATCTGACTTGATAGCTTTTCCTCTAACCTATTTTGATGTAATTTTGGGAATGGATTGGATGGGAAAGTACAAAGCAAGAATAGATTGTTGGATAGGGAAGATATCACTACGAGGTCAGAAAAACGCTCATGTAACCTATCGTGTACTACCCAAGAAACCAAGGATTAAGCTTGTGTCAGCCATGAACCTGAAGAAACAGATGACCAAGGGAGAACCTCTATTCTTATGTCATGTGCGAGACACTAGAGTAGAATACTGATGTGCGCTATTTCGTTGTGGTTAAAGACGGGTTTTTGAGGTGTTTAACGTTGGTTTTTGTATCATTTGACTGCTTATTATGTTATTTGGTGTGATTTGTGTTTGATACAAGAATTAGTGGTTATTATGACCATTTGGAATCTCAAGAATGCCGAAATTTGATCCGGTTGTGCAAGGCAAACTTTGGAGCTTCATATCTCTCAGGATATTTGGAATTTTGCATTGAAACCAAGTGGAGATGAAAGTTCATGATCTTACCTTTCCGAAAAGTGGTTACACGCCTTCACCGGATAAGTAACGAAAAAGTTATGCGAGTTTGAAGATTGGACCCGAGAGCAACGCGCGGTCCGCGGGTGCTGTTGGCGCGGTCCGCGGATTTGGACGCGCAGTCCGCGGCCCTATGCGAAGCTACTTTCCGTATTTCAATATTTTCCGTATTTTATTGTTAGAGGACTATTATTACCTAGGTTTTACGTTTTATTTCATAACTTTGCAACTCAAGACTTATTTTGGGATTATTGAAGAACTCTATGGAGAACTAATTCCTCCATCTTGGTGATTGTGAATTGAAGCTACCGTTTATCGCCAGATTGTGAGATTATTACTTATCGATCCTATTGTGAGTATTATCAATTCTTTTGCACTATAATTCTTATAGATTGTGGTTGTTCTAGCTAGGAGGCCTACTAGTATTAGCAACTTATATGATCTAATCGCTAGGAAAGTAGCAACTTTATCTTTCTAATTGATTGCTGATTCAACGTTAGATTGATTAAGGAGGGAATTGATTTATAATTCGATTTGAACCGCGTGTGTTTGAATTGCCTATCTTTGTTGATATTCTTCTAGATCTAATTGCTTCTATTGAAATATATCTAGGCGCGTGTTCTAGATTGATTGATAGTTAGGGTTGTTTATGATACGCTGATTCGTTCTAAATAACTAGTAAAGGAAGAATAGAGATTTCGGTTTCGCAACAAAGTGCTCACATAATTAGATAAGTGATCTTCAAGGATCAATTGATAAATCGGTAGTGGATTGAAACAAGAACCAAGACTTGTCTTTTAATTGATTTCCAACTTATTTGTTCTTTGCTTAGTTTAATCAACCTTCAAACAAAACCCCCCTAATTGGTTACCCAATCGACGTTACATACATAGACATTAACTAATTCCCTGTGGATACGAACTTGCTTGCCCTACTACATAGTTTTAGGATAAGTATTGAATTAATTTGGTGCAACCCACGACAATTGCCTACCAAATTTTGGCGCCGTTGCCGGGGAATTGGCGTTATTTGTCTTTTGTGTGTTAGAGTGTTTGATTTATTGTTTGTTTCTCTCGATTGTGATGATCTATGTCTATTTTCAAGCTTAGTCAATTAGATAATGAACTTTTTCATGAGTTCTTCTCTAGATTAAAAATTTGTGTTGACTATCTTGGCGCTCGTGGTCATTTTTACTCTAATTATGATTTATGCTATGCTATCATAAAAGGTTTGAACCATAAAACATGGAAGTTGGCACATTATATGAGTAATGGGAGAATTTCAGACATGTCAGAAGATGAGTGTTGGGATTTCTTTAATTTCATGGCTTTCCAATGTTTAGAGGTAGAGTTGAGTGCTCCACCCCCTTGTTTGATGAGGAGTGATGAATTCAATGAGCCCAATGAAATTTTTCTTGTTAATGATGAGCCTATAAGAGTTATTGAACCTAGTGTTCTTTCACACGAGAGTGAGATGTTTGTTTCTTTGAGTGATGTTGATGAGCTTTTAGAGGATGGGTCCAAGGATGATTTAAAAGAAGATGAGGACGATGAAGTTATTGAGGTTTATATTCCACCGAATGAGGAGCGAGCTCTAATATCTATGGATGAGTCTCTTTTGTTGGTCCTTAAACCTCCAATGATCTTAGATCGAATATCTCCTCAACCACCTGACCCTTGTTTGACTAATGAACCCATTATTGGTATGAAATTGTTTTTTGATAGCATTCCTCGAATTGCACCAAATATTAAGCCACATCGAGAACTTTTTGAGAAGGATCCACATGTGATTAGTTGGGTTAATTTGCTACCCTTATACAGTAATTATTCTCGATTGGTTGACAAGTTGACAAGATCATTGACTGCTATTATTGCTAATATATATGTATTATTTTGCTATGTATGCTTGTCGAGAGACTTTTGGCAGGTTTTTCACTTGAGAGCTTTGAGAGCTTCTTGAGCATGGAAGTTGGCAATTGCGTCGAGCCAACGACGTTAAACAACAGCGCTTCTTGGGAGGCAACCCAAGTAGTTTCCTTTTATTTTTATTTTGTGTGTTTTATTCCTTTGCTTTTAAATGTTTGTTTTGTGTAGGTTTGCAAAAAAAAAAAAAAAAAAAAAAAAAAAAAAAAAAATTGAAAAAAAAGGATGCCCGATGTTCGATTGCAAGGTATGCATTTCTTTTCCCTTATCTCTCTCCCTTCTCATACTTCTCACCTTTCTTACCCACCGCAATTTTTGTTCACCATGTTTTTTGGACCATCTCTCTTTGTTTCCTACCCACGCTTTACCACTTTTGCTTGTTGTTCCTACCCAAGTTTGAACCATTTCCCATTTTGGACCACATGATCACTTTTGGTGTATTTGGAGGGTGGGTTTGTGCTATTTGACAGTGGTGAGTAGATAGTTGTGTTGTTACGTGCATTATTCTTGGAGGGAGGTGGAGGATTTGTGAGGAGAGTGTGGTTGATTGGTGGCGACTTTTCTTGAGGGTGTTTGGGATACGGTGTGAGTTGAGAGTGGCTCTACACCCTGTTTTCTTTTTCTATGAGCCCATTTCTTTCAAGAGGTTGAGGAGAATGCTGCTTTGTTATTGTTGGAGAGCATGTTTCGATTCATATGGGTGGAGTGCATCCTTTTTGGTCTACCGTTGCATCTTTATGAGATTTTTTTCTTTCCCCATTTCATTGTTGTCCTATTTGTGTTGTTGTGTTTCACATTGAGGACAATGTTCAGTTTAAGCATGGGGGAGTGGATTCTCATTGTATATTGTATATTGTATCTACTTTGTTATTTTATTGCTTTAAAAAAAAAAAAAACAAAAGAAAAAAATGAAATTGAAAGAGGAAAAAAGAAGAGAGAAGATAGTCAGAAAAGAGAGAGGAGCGAAAAAGAAAGTAAGGAAAAGACACGAGAGAAGAAAGTCAGCCGGTGAGTTGGAAAATTTAACGAGAGGCTAGGTGAAAACCCGAAAGGGCGCCTAGGCAAAATGAGTGGAGTGTGCTACTGTTCTATACCGGTGTTGCATAGGAAGGGTGTGTTGAAGGTCGTGTCTGGGTAGGTCTCTCTTGGATGATATAAGGAGGTTCGGTTGGATTGCTTAGTATAGGTGATAGGATAGAAATCCTCGGTCCCTTGGTTGTTTGGGGAAGTTGGTGGTTATACGAGGTAGTCTTTGATCCGTGGTATTATTCCGGACCTAGGCTCACGAGGGAGTTGTGTGTGAGCGGCATTGGGACACTTAGGGCATTTTAGGTCTCTTTGCCATTTGGCTTTGATTGTGGTTTTGATTTATGAAGTATAAGATAGTTTGGGACCGTTGCGTTGAGGTTACATCCGTGACGGCCCCTAACTAGCAATAAGAAGACTCGCCACATTCGATTGGAGTAGAGGATATAGGATTTGATCATCTTCCACCCGTGCTAACTGTTATAAAGGCCTTGGAGACATTTTGGTGGTTGTTTGTGATACTCGAGGACGAGTAAAGGTCTAAGCATGAGGGAATTTGATGTGCGCTATTTCGTTGTGGTTAAAGACGGGTTTTTGAGGTGTTTAACGTTGGTTTTTGTATCATTTGACTGCTTATTATGTTATTTGGTGTGATTTGTGTTTGATACAAGAATTAGTGGTTATTATGACCATTTGGAATCTCAAGAATGCCGAAATTTGATCCGGTTGTGCAAGGCAAACTTTGGAGCTTCATATCTCTCAGGATATTTGGAATTTTGCATTGAAACCAAGTGGAGATGAAAGTTCATGATCTTACCTTTCCGAAAAGTGGTTACACGCCTTCACCGGATAAGTAACGAAAAAGTTATGCGAGTTTGAAGATTGGACCCGAGAGCAACGCGCGGTCCGCGGGTGCTGTTGGCGCGGTCCGCGGATTTGGACGCGCAGTCCGCGGCCCTATGCGAAGCTACTTTCCGTATTTCAATATTTTCCGTATTTTATTGTTAGAGGACTATTATTACCTAGGTTTTACGTTTTATTTCATAACTTTGCAACTCAAGACTTATTTTGGGATTATTGAAGAACTCTATGGAGAACTAATTCCTCCATCTTGGTGATTGTGAATTGAAGCTACCGTTTATCGCCAGATTGTGAGATTATTACTTATCGATCCTATTGTGAGTATTATCAATTCTTTTGCACTATAATTCTTATAGATTGTGGTTGTTCTTGCTAGGAGGCCTACTAGTATTAGCAACTTATATGATCTAATCGCTAGGAAAGTAGCAACTTTATCTTTCTAATTGATTGCTGATTCAACGTTAGATTGATTAAGGAGGGAATTGATTTATAATTCGATTTGAACCGCGTGTGTTTGAATTGCCTATCTTTGTTGATATTCTTCTAGATCTAATTGCTTCTATTGAAATATATCTAGGCGCGTGTTCTAGATTGATTGATAGTTAGGGTTGTTTATGATACGCTGATTCGTTCTAAATAACTAGTAAAGGAAGAATAGAGATTTCGGTTTCGCAACAAAGTGCTCACATAATTAGATAAGTGATCTTCAAGGATCAATTGATAAATCGGTAGTGGATTGAAACAAGAACCAAGACTTGTCTTTTAATTGATTTCCAACTTATTTGTTCTTTGCTTAGTTTAATCAACCTTCAAACAAAACCCCCCTAATTGGTTACCCAATCGACGTTACATACATAGACATTAACTAATTCCCTGTGGATACGAACTTGCTTGCCCTACTACATAGTTTTAGGATAAGTATTGAATTAATTTGGTGCAACCCACGACAATTGCCTACCAAATACCCAGAGTTGAGTGATGTCTCTGTTGTGTGCGATTACCCTGATGTTTTTCCTGAAGAAATACCCGGGATGCCACCCAAGAGAGAGGTAGAGTTTAAGATTGAGCTAGTCCCAGGTACGGGACCGATTGCTAAGTCACCTTACCGAATGGCACCGGTAGAAATGCAAGAGCTTAAGAAGCAACTAGATGAGTTGGTGGAGAAGGGATATGTTAGACCAAGTGTCTCACCTTGGGGAGCACCAGTCTTATTTGTGAGAAAGAAAGATGGGTCAATGAGACTGTGCATCGATTATCGAGAATTGAATAATGTAACCATCAAAAACAGATACCCCTTACCTAGGATTGATGATCTGTTCGATCAACTTAAGGGTGCAAGCGTGTTCTCTAAGATTGACTTGAGGTCTGGGTATTATCAATTGAAGGTGGCTGAAGAAGATGTACCAAAGACTGCGTTTTCAACGAGATACGGACACTATGAGTTCACGGTTATGCCGTTTGGGTTGACCAACGCGCCTGCAGTGTTCATGGATCTCATGAATCGCACATTCAGACCCTACTTGGACAAATTTGTGGTAGTATTCATTGATGATATCTTAATTTACTCCAAGACTGAGGAGGAACATAAGAATCACTTGAGGATAGTGTTGGAAATTTTGAGAGAGAAGCAGTTGTATGGTAAGTTCTCGAAATGTGAATTCTGGTTGGAAAAGGTAGCCTTTTTGGGACACGTGATATCCAAGGATGGAGTTGCAGTAGATCCAGCTAAGATCAAAGCTGTTAAGGATTGGCCGACCCCAAAGAATGTAACAGAAATTAGAAGCTTTCTGGGATTAGCTGGCTACTACAGGAGATTTGTAAAGGACTTCTCAAAAATTGCAAAACCAATGACTACTTTAATGAAGAAGACTACGAAGTATAAATGGGATGACACATGTGAGAAAGCCTTTCAGACTCTTAAGGAACTGTTAACCACGGCGCCAGTACTGACACTACCTGACGAGAATATACCTTATGAGGTGTACACGGATGCTTCGAAGAATGGTTTAGGATGTGTCCTTATGCAAAACAGGAGAGTGATTGCCTACGCGTCTAGGCAGCTCAAAAGTTATGAGGAGAATTATCCGACCCATGATATGGAGTTAGCAGCCGTGATTTTTGCACTGAAACTGTGGAGACATTATTTGTTTGGGGTTACATTCAAGATTTTCTCTGACCACAAGAGTTTAAAGTACATTTTCACTCAAAAGGAGCTGAATATGCGCCAGAGAAGGTGGTTGGAGTTGATTAAGGATTATGATATGGAGATACAGTATCATGAAGGGAAGGCGAATGTGGTAGCTGACGCATTAAGTAGAAAGTCCCTACATTCAGTTCAATTAGTGGTTCAAAGACAGAAACTGCGAGATGAATTCCTTAATTTCGGGGTACAGCTGACAGAATCAGGAGCAACTCCAGGGTCAACAGTGATTGAGAACGATATAATCGAGGAGATCAAGGGTTTACAAGAGATGGACGAGCTACTGATGGGTAAAGTAGCAAAGGAACCTGAGTTGTTCAAAAGAGGTGATGATGGAGTGATTCGATTCCAAGAGAGAGTCTGTGTACCTAATAACACTACTTTGAGGGATAAAATCCTAACTGAGGCCCATGCAAGTAAATACTCGGTACATCCAGGTGGAGACAAGATGTATCAGGATTTGAAGAAGGTGTTCTGGTGGTCAGGAATGAAGAAGGATGTGGCTGAATTCGTGGCTAGGTGTTTGGTTTGCCAAAAGGTTAAAAGTGAACACAAAAGACCTCAAGGTAAACTACAACCCTTACCAGTACCAGAGTGGAAATGGAGTTCCATATCTATGGATTTCATTGCTGGTCTACCTAGGACGCCTAAGGGTAACAACATGATTTGGGTGATAGTGGATAGGCTGACAAAGTGTGCGCATTTCATACCAATGAAGGACACGTGGAAAAAGAAACAGTTGGCCGATGCTTACATTCATAACGTGTTAAGGCTTCATGGTACACCAAAGGAGATTGTCTCTGACCGCGACGCTCGTTTTGTCTCTCGTTTCTGGAAGAAGTTACAGGAAGCCTTGGGAACTAGACTCTTAATGAGTACAGCCTTCCACCCTGCAACCGATGGTCAGACAGAGAGGACAAATCAGACCTTGGAGGATATGCTAAGAGCCTGCGCTCTACAGTACCAAGGAAGTTGGGAGGACAAGCTGGACTTGATAGAGTTCTCTTACAACAACAGCTACCAAGCTTCTATCAAGATGGCTCCATATGAAGCTCTTTATGGTAGGAAGTGCAGAAGCCCTATCTGTTGGAATGACATCAGTGAAACAATGGTTTTGGGTCTAGATTACATTCAGGAAATGACCGACCAGGTCAAACTGATTCAGGAGAGACTTAAGGCTGCGCAAGACAGACAAAAGAGCTATGCAGATAAGACTCGCAGTCAAATTGAGTTTAATGAGGGAGACATGGTACTACTACGAGTGTCACCCGTCAGAGGAGTAATGAGGTTTGGGAAGAAAGGAAAGCTAAGTCCTAAGTTCATTGGACCTTACAGAGTGATCAAGAGAGTAGGCGAAGTCACGTATGAGTTAGATTTGCCAGCAAATCTTGAGAAGGTTCACAATGTGTTTCATGTATCCCAGCTCAGGAAATACATTAGTGATCCAACTCATGTACTCAACCCTGAAACAATTGAGCTTGATGAAACAATGACTTACGAGGAAGCACCATTGAAAATTTTGGACACCAAGGTGCGCAAAACACGACGAACTGAGACTCAAATGGTGAAAGTTCTGTGGTGCAATAACAACGTTGAAGAAGCAACTTGGGAAGTGGAGTCAGTTATGCGAGAGAAGTACCCCCATTTGTTCACTTAAGGTATATTCGGTTCGGGACGAACCTTTATTTTAAGGGGGATGAGAGTCTCGCGCGCCTTGCCTTTACTTGTTCCTAATTGCTTGCTGATGTGATCTTTACTTTGTGATGTGTGCTTTGACTCATATGGTGATTTATCCTCCGTACCTTGTGTACAATACTTTCAACTCGATTTACTTCTCATTCAATTACTCTACTGTGACATTTCGAGCATGTTCTTGTTTCAAACATGTTCTATTCTCTTTTCCATTCTATCTTACCCTGTGATCAATGTTACTAGTTAAGAGCGTACTTTTAAAGGATGGGTTTAAAGATTCGGGACGAATCTTTGTTTTAAGGAGGGAAGATTATAACACCCCACATTTTTGGGTTACCTTAAATGGTATTAAGTTTTGGGAAGAACCTATTTTAAGTCCTTAAAGCCTCATTTTGGGAATTTAGAGCATACTTTCACTTTTGGAGACACTTTTCCGTTTTGGCAGTTGTTTGGCTGAATTACCAAAAATACCCTTACTATATTTATTCTACTTATTAAATAAATAAAAAAGAAAACAAAACCCTCCCAAAACCCCATCACACGCGCAAAGCCGCAGAAGAAGAAAAAAAAAAGAGAGAAGAAGAGAAGAAGAAAGCCGCGCGAAAAGAAGAAGAGAAGGAGAGAGAAAGGGGAGCTGCCACCACCGTCGACCGCCGTCCTCGCCGCCGGTCACCACCACCACCCTAACCACTTCCTCTTGGTTTTATAATCAAGAGTAGTAAGTCTTAAACCCTCTTGTTCATTATTTCTAATTAGGGCTTGCTTAGATTATTGCCTTTTGTATTATAAATTGAGTTAGATCGTTAGAAGTTATCTAATTGAATTGTGATCATGCTAGATTATGGTTTTGAATGCATGATTGTTTGGTTTTGAAACTAGGGTTTTGAAATTAGGGCTTATGTGAAGTTTATGAGTGATTTTATGGGTGGATTGCTATGAGATTTGTAGGGGATGTTTATTATGATTTGGGTAAACGTTGGTTGTGATTTGGTGAAGTTTTAGAGTGATTTAATGGTGATAATACATGCTGCCCAGATCTGAAAATTGGCTTAAATGGTTGTTAAAGTTGTTATTATGGTGATTTAATGATAGATTCATGAAGTTAACATGCTTAGGAGGTTGTTGTGCGAATTTGGTATCAATCGGAGTTTATTTGATTGGTGAAATCTAAGTTTAAGGGTCTTAGATGCGCTAGATGAGTATTGGTTAGTAATTGGAGTATTGTTGTGTGATTTTAGGTTGTGTATTCGAGGAAGTTCCGTTTTAAGGCTTGATTTGATCTTGAGAATTCGCAAGTAAGGTAAGAACGTTGATCACAAACACCTTCATTTGCTATTGAATCATTGATAAGCTTTTGTATGATCATCCGATGCTTTGTTTTGCTCAATTGTTCGTATCACATGATTCTTGCTTCAAGTTCATCATTGATTTCGTACTATCGTTGGTTGCTTCGTACAATTACTTCACAAATTCTTCGCGTGTGACCGGCCTCTCGGCCGTTTTACTCCTCGGCCTCTCGGCCTTTAGCTCGCCTCGGTCTCGGCCTCTGGGCCGTGGCTTCCGAGCCACTCGGCCTCTCGGCCGAGTGGTTACTTGTTTAACCTCGTATTGCTTTGTGTTTAGCATGATTCATTTATGGTCGTATAAATTTTGTACCGACAAATAATATACATAAAATGGATGAAAGATGATATATTGACCACCTAGAGTTACGCGTGTCAGCTTGTCTGGCCGCCGTTGTATACCTCTGATCAAGGTAATTTCTGGCCGGGTTAGCTACCGGTCCTCTATTAGTCTTCCTCGCTAGATGGACAACTCGTCCTACCGGCTGTCTAGCGAGGGGTGTGCACACTCGGGATTAATAGGGTCGTTATTCCGACTCTAGCTCGAACGAAGTTCGATATGTGGGGCTATGGGGTAGGACCCTAGCCATAATAAAATGAATAATTCTGTTGTATGAGCGGCGATGCTCCTTTGACTATATTATCTATTGTTATCGTCTTTTGTATGTTTATTTGCTTCTTACTCAGCCTGTGCTGACGTTCTGTTTCTGGTTCGTCCCTACCTTGTTCTGGGGCCTATGTCAATCTTCGATGGCATAGTTGACAGGTCTTGAAGTGTGGCTGCATGTTAGTGAAGCTGGTGCATGAGTGGGAGTTATTTCATAAGACATATTTCAATAAAGACTTTATTTCATTTCGGTTGTAATTTGATATTTCGTTTGAGAACTGTAGGTTCGACATTTAAGACTTCCGCTGTATTATTTCTTTTGGTCTATTGTAATTGAGTTTCTAGCCTGGCAATTGACTCGATAGTCAATTGTGGCGTGACAATTCTAAATTATTTCTATTTATAGTTGGTCAAAATTTAGGGTTATTACACTGACGCCAGCCTCACACTGCGTCGCCACCATCCTTGCCCCCCGCATTTCCGCCCTTTTCTCCATCTCACTCACTCGCTTTTCCGTCGACGATGGCGAAATTGATAGGTTGCACCGGCAGTCGGTGCGGAATCGTAAGGTGAGAGCAGGAAAGGTGTATATTGACCGCGAAGAGGCAAGGCGACGGCTAGATCTGGAGAAAAGAGCGTGAAACGAGGGAGGAGAAGGCGTCGATTGCGGTGGTTTATAGGGCGATGAAGCTGGTGGTCCTCGCCGAAGGCTCGCCAAAGCCTTGGGAGTCTTCTGGTGGCTTCGGAGGTGGCGTCGGCGGCTTCCCGTGCACGCCGCCGGCGACGGTATGGCGGGACAGGGGTAGGGGCGGTGAAATGAGGGAAGGGAGGAGAGAGAAAATATGAAAAATTTGGGGGTGGGGTATTTTTTAATTTTTTTTTTTTTTTTAATTTCAGTTTTGTTGTTTTATCTATACCATTGGATTAAGATGAGATGAAGGGGTGAGATTACTTGTCATTTCTCACGAAACTAAGTGGTCGTTTGGTTCATGTAGGAATTTAATTCCTACAGGAAGTTACATATCCCATGAATTAAGTTCTTGTATAGAATTCATGTGAATTCGTCACAAGTTGTTTGGTAGACATTAAGGAATTTGGATTTCCCATGAATTGAATTCCAGCATCTTGTTTGGTTGCACCCTTCCAATTCCCATATATTTAATTCATAATTACTATTATATCCATTGATTATAATATCTTTCTAATTATTTAGGGGCAAAAATGTAACTTTAGAACAAAGATGATGGGGGAATTCAGAATTACCAAGGGGGGGCTTGGTAAGCAAATTCCACCATTATGTGGGAATTTCATTTTCCCATGGAATTTCCAATTCCCCCATTTTTTAAAATTATGGGCAACCAAACGACCACTAATAATTCTCATTTGATAGATTTCCTATATATATATATATTGGGGGCGTATCCAGTCAGAAGTAAATTTGGGTCAGAAGGTCAGAAGTTATGTGAGCCACACATCCTACTTAGATGAGTGGCTGAGATTAAACTTAATAAACAAAAACAAAAACACAAAAACAATAAAAAATCAAAAACCCACCTCCCTTTTCTCTCTCCTCCCCCAACCCCCCACCCACGTACCCACCTGAGACCACCACATCCCCGCCGACAGCCGTCACCGACCAGCACCAGCACCGCCGTCGACACTGCCATCAGGATCGCCTCCCTACGGCGACCTTACCACCGCCACTCCGCGATGCCAACGCCGCTTCCTTCTCCCCCATTATCCCCTTCTCCCACTTTTCAATATTCTCGAAATTATCCGATTTACGGCAACGATGGTTACCTCCAGCGGTCGGAAGCAGGGGCGGCGAACGACGTGGAAGGTTGCGACATTTGTGAGGGGTGGCGGACCATCAATGATGGTGGAATTCGGGTTGTTTGGGAGAATGTTTGGAGAGAGAAATGGTCGAACGTCAGGGGAGGGGCGGCGACATCGGGGGAGGGGTGGCGAATGTCAGGGGAGGGGCGCCGAACGTCAGGGGAGGGGTGGCGGTCGCGGATAGGAGCTGGGGAAGGGAGTGGGAGAGGAGAGAGAAAATAAGAACAAAGGGGCGTGGAGGACGCTAGAGGCGGTGGCGCGGGGGGAGCTATGCCGCCGTGGGGTCGCCTCACCGGCGCGAGGCTGGTGGTGGTGGTGGGGTCGAGTGGGGCGGTGGTCTGTGCAAGGGGCGGCGGTGGTGTGGTGGTGCGTTGTGGTGGTTGTGGGTGTGTGGAGGAGGAGAGAGAAAAAAAATAAGGGGGTTCATTTTTCAGTTTTTTTTTTTATTATTATTATTAAATTAAAGTTATCGATTTTAGTGTGTGAAGTTATTGGAGTTATTAAAGTTATCAAAGTTATTGGAGTTAAGTCGGGGCTACGTATTTTATAGTTATCGTAGTTATTGGAGTTATTGGAGTTAAGTCGGGGTTACGTGTTTTAAATTTTAATTTTCAGTTTTTTTTTAATTTTTTTATTCATTAAAGTTATTGGAATTATTGAAGTTATTGTAGTTATCAAAGTTATTAGAGTTAAGTCGGGGTTACGTGTGTTATAGTTATTAAAGTTATAATAGTTACGTGTTGTAGTTAATAGAGTTATATTAAAAGACGTGTTTTAGTTATTGAAGTTATTGAAGTTAAGTTGAAGTTACGTATTTTAGTCAAATATTGTTAAGTTATAATTGTAAAGTTATTGGAGTTATGTTCTATAGTTACTGGAGTTACGGAGCAACTAAAGTTATGAGAGCTAGTGAATTGTCAAGATGTGTGGCTGAGATTACTTCTGACCTTCTGACATAACTTTACTTCTAACCTGATTCAATTCCTATATTATATTAGTAAAAAAAATGATACTAACTACCAAATTAGCCAAAAAACACTACTTTTGGCCGGAATTCACTTAACTTAGTATATACTTCCTTTAATACAATTTTTTAGCTCCCTTATATTAAAAATACTAAGAAAAAAAACTATTTCGGTCGCAAAAAAAAAAATATGAAACAAACAATTAATAGTATCTATTGAAGCAAAGTAAACACCAACTAGTACTATAAAACAAACAAAAAAAAAACCATTTACGATGCTTGTACATTAGAAATAATTTTTTTTCTTAATAATGCCACAAAGAAAAAACAAAAGCAAAATAGGTTATGAAATAATAAATTGTTCAACAAAAAAACGTATCGTCGGCTTGTTTTTAGGTTACTATAACAAGTGGTATCTCGTGTGACAATTTTATATGTTCGTATAATGACTAGTACCCATTTACGAAACCAAAAATAACCTACTTTTCGAAAATTTGGTGATGATTAATTTACATAGTATTGAACCGAGACGCCTGATGATATGACCATCATTATTGATGACTCGTGTGGAAGAATTGGCTTCTAGAGTGTTGAAGAAGCCAAGTTTGTGGACGCGTACGGCAATTCAAGTTTAGCCAAGGTTTGGATCGATTGCTAAGGCCGCGCCACCGAGACTTTCGAAGACATTTTTTGTAGAAAAAATATATATGTACGTCCGGAGCATTATTATTTATCAACAGTTGAAGTATATAAAGATAATAATTTGAACTCAATTAATTATTAAGATTGACATAAATTGATACAAACAAACTCAAAAATTATTGACATTTTATCTTATTAATATTCTTGATTTAGTCCGATGATAATTATCCTTATATTGGTATAGTTTTCACTGAAGTAGCAGCTGGCCGAGCCTATAGGAAGCGTAAGCATCAATACAACCATACTGAATCTGATCCAAGCTGAGTTCCTCGGCTTGCCAATCACTCAAAGTCACCCGCTTAGACTTGTCCATCCTCAACCCCAACAAGTCCAACGCCAAATCCTTGAGCCCCGGGCGGCGAAACCTGTACGGCCACCTACGCATAGCAGCAGCTCGAACATCCTCGGTCTTGCGTACTTCAAGCCCGTACTCTTTCCTCAGTTTCTCAGCATCATCGGCCACCTCGACTCCTACAAAAGTGAAGTTCGGGTTTGCGAGGAAGTCTTTTAGAGATTGAGGTATGTAGTCTGTGTAAAAGAGTTGCACTATGAGGCATTTTGTGTCGATGCAGAGCTGAATTGTTGCTGTTGTGTTGCTCATGAATCGGTTTGGGTGAGGCCTCCACTCGAGGTCTAACCCAACAACCGTGTTAGTGTTGAACCTGTATTCACTGGTAATCTCGTTAATCCATTCATTAATAATATGAGCGCTTTTTGTAAGTGTCGTCTCGATGGTTTTTCCTGCAAATGTTACTTGGTACTTGCTAGTTACGGGGTTGTATGTTATTGAACCAGACATTGTTGAGGTTTTGGTTACGTCTTGATTAGTAAGCGTATTTTAACAAGATTGTCGTAACATGAAAACTGGATTAAAATTTTTGATTTTGTGATGAAAATTTCAAACTTAGACTAATATTTGAGCTTTTATAAATAATCACATCTACAATGTATTATGTGCCGAAGTTTTCCTAGTCTTTGTATGTCATGGAATGGAGCACTTTTAATAAATTTACCACCATTTACGAGTATTCAAGATCAATTGTACATGAACCTCATACAAATGACTAATGAAATACCTGGAAAATTGTTTTGTGCGACTGTTAGTCAATATTCAATAGTCAAATAGGCTGAATAGTACGTATTCGAAGCAATTAATTGTTCACAATAAATTGCACATATCAACCGATGAAATTACACTAAAGTACGTACTTAGAAAAGTTGGAAATTCATCAATAATATAAATTGTGTATAACATAAGATACTTATGAATTTATGATTCAAACCTATAATAAGAACCGAAAATGATAAAGTCGCGGAAGCCACATCGCACTAACATTCCGATACCATTCTTAGTACAAATGGGCAACTACGAGGATATTACCCTTCACGGAGTTAAAACAATTGTGCATGTAATTGATTGCGCAGCTGGTGTAGACAAACACATAGCTGAGATGCGCTCTCGACTCGAATGTAGCACTAAGGTTGTAGGAATACACTACAAGGAAATGAAGTACAATGCCAAAGTACTCGTCTTGTACGCCCTTGGCCGCGGTCTGATCATACACTTAGGTTACGTCCAGGACCGATGCAAGGCTCCGGAATCCTTAGACAATTTTTTAAGTGATCCGAAAATATGTTTTGTTGGGCTAAAGTTGCCTCAAAAGATTTTTTGTTTCGAATGTAGCAATACAAATACTGCTGTAAAAGCAGGTGATTTAGCTGCTAGAATTCTTAAGAAACCGGGACTTAGCGTGATGAGTTTGAGTGATATTGCTAAGGAAGTTGGTGTCACGTATGAAGGTCCGGATTCGGCTTCTGGAGGTACTTTACTCGAAGTCGATTCGAAGAACTCTGAAGTGTTTACAGAGGAACATGTCAAGAAAGCCATGAATGATGCTATTGCTTATTACCAAATTGGTTATAAGCTCTTGACCTCCCTCTAGATCGAGTGGAGATAATCCTCTAGATCGATTGCAACAAGTTGGCCTGGCTAGAGAATGTTATAATATTACTATAATTTATGTGTTTGCAATAATGTATCGTGATCGTGTTCTCTTTGATATATAGACCGTCTAGTTCGATTCAGATATAACAAAAATGTAGTCTCAATTCAGAAATTTCGTATTAGTATTTAGTAAATTTCACAAAGAGAGCATGACTTGTGATTATTCATTTTAACTTCAGTTTTAATCTACCGTACTCTGTTTCTACGTAAATTGTTTGCACTAAGGACGGTACTAACCAAACTCAAAACTTCTAAAGACTAAGACTTGTCGTGTGTCATCAATTTTCGATCGATGTTAGTTGAAGCGGCGACCTACCCGCCTCGTGTGAATGTGTAGTCTTCCGAATTATCAGCCACCTTATTCCTGCATGCTGCCCTTGCCAACATTTCCTTTTTTTTTGGTACAAATGAGCAGATAATACGGGAAGACATGAGAATTCGAACCAAGAACAACTCTCACACAAGTTGTGATTCTAACCACGATGCCAACTTTAATCCTCATCACCCCTATCAATTTGACCCGTGCTATCTAACTTATTAAATTCTACTACTATTTTCGATTATATTCAATTCTTGAAAATCGTTTAGTCTACATACTTCGTATGGGGGATGCTATGGTCACTCTCCTTAGAGAGTGATAATAAACACTCTACCTTTTATTGGCTATTGAGCAATAAAAATATTCATCTAGTTATAGCATTAATTGCAACAGTAATAGACCTCAAAAAAAAAAAATTGCAACAGTAATAGATTACAACCAATGAAATGTGGAGTGTTTATTATCACTCTCTTTGGGAGAGTGACCATAGCATCCCCCACTTCGTATAATACCAAGAGTTGAATTCTTGAAAATTGTTTAGTCTACGTACTTCGTATAATCACGACTGTCGGCCAAACAATGCATTTTCCCAAGGAAGTTTAAAATTTTCGGTCTAAATTACCCTATAAAATGTACTGCATACTCGAAATTAAGGGAAGTATTATTACCAGTAAATTCAATGAAAAGGTCCCGCGCGACTCCTTTCATTACTCTGGCATTCCAATAGAATTCCTTGTAAAAATGGGCAAGTACGATATCAAAGTTCACGGAGTTAAAATCGTTGTGCATGTCGTTGATTCAGTAGCCGCGGTGGACAAACACATCGCTAAGATGCGCTCTCGACTCGAATGTAACACTAAAGTCGTAGGGCTCGACTACAAGGAGGTCAAGTTGGGGAGAAAATTACTAGTCCTTTATGCCCTAGGCCGCGGTCTAGTCATTCAATTGGACTACTTAGGCTCACGTTATAATTATAGCGCTCCCGAATCCTTAGAAAATTTTCTTGGTGATCCGAACATATGCTTTGGCGGAGCTAAGTCCGACAATAAGAACAACGTAGCAGTCAAATTGGGTGAATTGGCTGCTAGAGTACTCAAGAAGCCAGCATTGACTGAATCGAGTTTGGCCGATATCGCTAAGGAAGTTGGTGTCTCGTATGAAGGACCGGCTACTGGAACCGCTACAGTACTAGAAGTCGATTCGAGTAACCTGAACGTTTTCACTGAAGAACATGTCGTGGCTGCGATTAGTGATGCAATTGTGTATTACCAGATTGGTTACAAGCTTTTGAAAGGTTGTGTTCACTGATGAGTTTGGATTTTGGAATCGTATTTTAGTTTCTTTAAGTTAATTTCTAGTTTTGGTTGTGTAATGCTAAATTAAGCAGTCGTATGAGGCTATGAATCTATGAAAATCAATGTTAATTTGATATGGACTTGCCAGCCTTTGAATACAACTAGTCTCAAAAATGATGTTTAAGGTCAGCTAATATGATAAGTCGTTGAAATCTCGAACATCATAAGATTATAAGTTTATAAGTCTCTCGTTAAAAATTTCGTTCAAAAGATTGCACCATGATAAAACAATCGTGAGATACGTCCCCTTTGGCCTAAACCCTTTTTTTTTATATATTAAAGCTACCCAATACCCACCTATAGTCGATGGGCGACGTAGATTTAATCCTTCATGAATAACTTTCGTCCGATCTTATACGAAGCAAATGCATCAATACAAGCATACTCAACTTGCTCCATACTCAACACTCTGGCTTGCCAATCACTCCTACAAATATGCATGGGCTTGGGCATATTAAGGCCCACAAGATCCCGAGCGAGGGTCTTCAAACCGGGCCTCTGATACCACCTATTGGGCCAACGGCCCATTGCATGGCCTTGAATATCCCCAAAATTACCACAAGCAAGCCCATACTCATCCATAAGCTTCTCAGCATCTTCATTCAGTTGGACCCCAACGAACGTGAAGTTGGCCCGGCCCATGAAGTTCTTGAGAGACTGAGGAATATAGTCCAAGTAGAAAAGTTGCACAATCAGGCATTTTGTGTCAATGCATAGCTGAAGGGTTGCTGATTTGTTGCTCAGTGATGAGATTTCATGGGGCCTCCACTCTACGTCTAGGCCCACCACAGTCGATATCCCGCCGGCAATGTAGTACCGCGTAACGTCAGCTACCCATGCATCGATCACGGCCGCCTTGTCGGTCACTGTTGTGACAATGTTTTGCCCTCCAAAACTCACAATTTGTGTGTTGCTCATACTTTTAGTAGACTAGAAAAATCAAACAAGTTTGAGGGTGAATTGTACATGATAAATCATCTTCTATTTATATAAAAAAAATGTGGGTTAAGTGGGAGTATTAATTAGAGGTCACAAAGGGAAAATTCAATTTTGTTGGAAAACAAGGTAAAAAAAACATAGGAATAGAGCACTTGCTAATGAAAATTTCATAACTCCCTATGACAACTACTTCTTCAAGGAAAGTGAAGTGAATTAGCAAAAGTTAATATTTCAACTTCATGCACTTGACTATTATTTTCTATAATCTCGGATTATGATAAGGCGTTATCTGATGGTGCTGATTTTTGTATTATATTTAGTACTATCATGAGTATCATCTTAAATTATAGAGCATTATAATCTAGTTTTTCATTACTCCCTATGACATACTACTTCACTAAAGAAACTTGACCAAAAGTTTTTATTTACCTTCCTCCATGATATTTCATACTCATGTGAGTCCACCAAAGTTGGGCCTTTTATAATTCAATAATGCCTACCCCAACTTGGCCCAAATATCTTATGGGCCCTACTCATACAAAGGTCAAGCGTCCTTATCGTAGAATTCAATTATTTTGGTTAACTGTGTGATGTCAAATCCCATCATTTACTAGCTAAATTGTCTCAAAATATCAAGCACAAAATCCCATTTACTAAAGTAAAAAATCATACAACTTATACTCTCCTGCTTTTCGAGCACATTTGCGTAATAGTCGAAATACTCGATATAGAAGCGCAAATTGTAACAAAATAGCCCAAACGAGATTTCATCCTAATCCGATGTTTCGTTTTTCTTTCATATTGAATTGATATTATGACGGCAGGTAACTACTAGTATCGGATTTGGAAGTGTGAGGTGTGCGACAAAGCGAGGAAATGTCAGGGTCAATATAAAGAGATTTGTCCATAACAACCGTAGGCTTACTATCGCATTCAACTCACCACGTGTGACTTTAGATCTTCTTTTAAATTCTGCCTCGTCTCTTTTCCTCTCAAATTGACTATACCACAGTAACAATCAACATGTTGTACGTACACTCACTTTGTTACCTACATAATTTGCCCTTTTATTACCCTGGGTCTACCTATTCATTCCATTGGTGAAACACTAAAATGAGCTATTTTCCGTCGTGTACTCGGTTCTTCTTAGATTCGAGTCTGATAAGATCACAAGGTAAAGGAAACAATCGAAATGCATGGATTCATTAGATTCACATAATGTCATAGGAAATAGATCAAAGCTATGAAATTAAAAGTTTAAAACCACTTAATATTTGTACCTTGTTGATTGTTTACATTACTCCGTCTATTTCTTTATATTCGTAACTATTTGAATTCCATTTGTCTTATATACTCAGATCAAACTTTACATACGAATTATTATAACGGACGGAGTAGTTTGTAATTCAGTTTTTAACTTTTATTTATTAAGGTACAGAGTATAGTACAAGTTTTGTAGTGTAGTGAAGTGAATGACACAAAGAGAAAGGATCGGAGCACTAATAAGAAGATAACGTGACATTTTGTGGCGTACATACGTTGGGACAACAACTGACCATTTTGTTCATGTCATTATCCTTTTTTCTGTCGATATGCATGCTTGACAATTCTGAGATAGAATCAATGGATCCGATAACATGCATGTTTTTCCTGATCAAATATGTCCGGCCATCCATCCTTACACTGTATATATACATTACTACGTAATTGGCAATTTCCCTCTTCTCTTTTCTTGCTATTTTGGTGTCAACATTGTTACTCTATCAATGTCCTGGTAATATATTTGATTTGATGTTACCATTATTGGTACTCACTACTAAGGACCGAAAAATAGACGGAACCAGTCTTCAGTCTTGTCCAACGTAGGTAATTCGACTAAAACGTAAACGACCCTCAATTCACAATAGTTTAACATTCGATAATCTTTCTCTTATTTGATCGGTTATAAAACCGATCGATGCTCAACCTACGTACACAACGAACCACTATATCATAATATTTAAAATAAAGTGTGTAATAACAATAATCCCATGAAATTGAGACGACATTAAAAAGGTGCGAAGACGTGCCCAAGAAAAGGGGAAGAATGAAGAAATAACACAAGTGCAAAGGTCAGAATGAAGAAAAAAGAGTTGTGAGAAGAGAGGTGAAACATTTTCGGCTTTCTTAAATGAAAGCAGAAAGCACATGGTTGCATGTGATCATATGGGTCTATCTGCACATGCCTTAAACAGTGAGATTCAACTCAAACAAACATTTGCTTTGCTAAAGCCAAACTAACTCGATCTCTTTACCATATCTTTCTCTTTCGATCCTCATTCGACTATCCAAGTCTACGACTAGTAACCCTTTATTTATCGGACTTAGTACATTTGAATATTTTGATCACTTAGTGTTACGATGGAAGGATTCAAGGACTCGAAACAGCGATACCGCTCGTCGATTCTAAGGAAAACATAATACTAATCAGAGGCAAAACAATGGAGTGAGTCTAGTACTCTAACAGTCTGGTGTCAGCGATTATCCCGAATATTTCGAAAACATGCAAATACTGCTTAAAATTTTCATAAAACTTGAGGAAATGTATAATATCCATCAGTGTTTCCACAATACTTTTCAAGACTAGATTCATCTCCATTGAAGTAACCTTAGCTCTGAAATACTATTAAAGTTTGGATGGTGTAACATCTTTTCTAATTTCGATACTTGTAAACTTCATGTGTATTGTATTATATTATAGTCACGTGAAGATCCGACAAATGATTAGTTAATCTTTCATTACCTGACGTTAATACAGTACTTAGTGTTCCCCTAATTGTTTAATTCTGTCTAATCCTAAGATTAGTCTAATTAGTTAACAAACTCGTGGTACTGAAACTCTGAAAGCACCAATTATATTGACAATTCTAGTAGCTAAGCTCGCCACGTACTATATATGGGCCTGGGCCATGGGCCTGTATTTCTCTACCTGAAAATCTATCTGACATGTTGGGCTATCAATGATCCACACGTGTTTGTTGTTGCATGGAGTAAATCATTTGTGAGTTGGCTATTTCCACTCTCTTTAAGACTAGTTCCACTCCAGATATCCAAAACCAAAAAAAAAATACTATACCAAGTATTAATCATGGTAATAATAACTAGTAACAATATTATTTGTGTGCAACGAATCATTGACAAATAATCGAAAATCCGTAACCATATAAGCGGCCATTTAGGGTGCGGGAATAGTATTATTTGACGGCCATGGGATGTATGTAGTACGCAAGAATTACGTGACATGTCTCGGGATGGCTAGGAAAAAACACAATGCATTGTAGCATGCATGATGAAAATTCCTTAATCACTGTAGTTTCAGATGACATAAGAGTACAAGTTGTCATAATCAGAAATGGTTGTTAGTACAAATTATAGCTAAAGTAAGACTGTTTATGAGGATGGGGGCAAGATGAGGTTTGGTGGGAAAACTACAGGGCAGTTTTGAACCAACAGTCATATCCTGTATGTTTGGATGAGTGACATATAAATGTTCAATGCAATTCAATGGTTTTTCTCTGATTTTTAGTAATCACTAAATATATAGTCATAGATTAGGGAATACTATAAGGACAGGATAAGGTCTTATTTAGAAGAAAAGTCAAAAATAAAACTATGACCACGAATGTATAATATCATATACTTACATGTGTCCTGGTAAATAGTAATCTTGGTGGAAGTATTTTACAAATCTAAATCCCATGATAACGAAATGTAAAATGTATAATGTTACAAATGGATATTGCGTATTTATTTTCACACCTGTAGTCGTTGTAGATTACCTCGGTATACAGTCGTTTATGATCCCTAATACGTATAGTGATTTTCGGGATCTATAAAAGACAATTAACGGTAGTTTTTCATCGACAACGGTCTATCTTATAACCTAATTTCCACACCTATATATGTACAAATAAATGGCATTCCAAAATATGGTAGCACAAAAAGCATGTAAATAACTAAAATGAGTGGTATCCAAAGTTGCCACCTTAAGTTGGAACAAAATTTGGCCCAAATGGAAAGGTGAATGCCAAAACCTACACCATAGCATGTGAAGAACACCCCAAATGCGGCCAATGCCTTTCAAATTCCACATGCGAGCCAATGTGGCTAAGCCCTTAAAATAGAGGGTAAGTGCCCTTAATTCTTGTAGTTGTAGGGCCAACTAAGCACATGACATGATTTTTGATTATTTCATTTTGCTTAACATATTTCTAGGACCCAGATTTTTGGCTTCATAATAATCCTTTTCAAAATAAAAGGACCAAGTAGAGGGGGATGTAAATATGTTTAAGACCCCACAAATTCCTCTTTATTCGAGATTTGTAGTACCTATTGTTAAATATCCCATGTCTTTGATGATCAATTGATCATCTACTAATGCATTATTGCATATCTTGCACACATTTTGGAATTTGGGACAAAAGAAAGAAGTGAATTGTAAGTTGGTTTGGCCTAGGATTGATCAGAATTTTAATAGAGTCGAGAAATAACTCTACCATTAAAGATTACTTGTAATCACCGTAGTTGAAATACTGAATGCATCAAATTCCGACCCGATCGAGTAAAAGACTCTGAGCTAGGAGATGATTGAGGAACTATATTGAAGTGAAATAAAGGTGGTATAATCTTACTAGATTTTGCTTCTCTTTTGTCTCCTTCTCGGGCAAACAATAAATAAAGTAGAGAAAAATAGGAAAATATCATATTATCCTTGGTGGATTCATGTACAAGGATACGGGCGCTCGAGACAGCTGGAATTCTTTCGAAATTTTCTAAAAATTAATATGTTTTAGGACACCGGAAAATGTTCCCGGATTTGTCCGTGCGCATGGTACCATTATACGGAGTAGTATCTCGCAAACTCTATAGTGTGTAACTCTGCTTTTAAATACTAGTTGTGTATATATGTATGTAAACAGGCAAATGTATGTAGCACACTATACCGTATGTATGTTAATACATACTCCGTTACATAATCAAAATGGAATCATTGGCTTAGATCTAGAAATGAACTCGATATATACCTTAGTTTTCATCATGCACAATAGACGAACATGTAATTAGTTTAGCACTTTAGCTAATCCGTACAACCTGATACTATAAGTTGAAGTGAAACTCTTTCTCACGAAACTCCATGTGCTCGAGATGGGATCGATAGATGAGCATCCAACAATGAGTACATGATCAATTCATGGAAATCTCCTTTGCAACCCTAGTTGTAGTAATGTAGTTGTAGTTGCACAATGCAATTGATACATGATACATGTTCTTGCATGTGGTGCTTTAGGGCACATGGGTTGCTATCATAACATGCATGTGACTAGCCTAGCTTTAGCCTACTCTTTCTCTCTACTTAGCCATGAGCCATCGTATCGTATCACACCCAACATCATACTTGTCTTTGTACGCCGATCAAATTGACCAAAATTCCGGCCACTTTTACTTAATATAACCAAATAAAAAGGCTACCATATATAATTTTATATTTTACTTAGCCGCTGCAGCTTGGTGCATTGGCATATGTAATGTTTCTATAAATAGGTTAAGATTGTGATGTGTAAGTTGTGATTGCAGAGATTTTTTACAGTGAAACTTTCTCAAAATGGGTTGTTGGATAAGAGGTGAAAAGTGGACCTATGGGCTCATATTTTGTTACATACCACAGTGAAAATTAAAGATGAAAAAATAATATGGTCATCAGCGTGGTGGAGGGCCCCTTTTCATAAAGCAAAATGTTCAAAGGCTCCAAAATTCCTTTCTCTTTTGATGCTTGAAACTTACATCGGGTGAGATTTTGTTGATTTCTTCACTATTCTCCATCCAAATCTTTACTTGATTATTTGACTTGAAGAAATGAGACACATTTACCACAAGAAAAACTCCGAAAATAAGATCAACAATTCGTGACGCGAGAAATGAATGGATTTGATTTAAGTCGTCAAGCTAACGTAAAATTTAAAAGATGTACATTTGTAAGGGGGATCGCCAATTCTGACATTTCGTAAGGTTGTGCACGTAGACTAAACATTATACTCATTCATGTTGTTAGTTGTTTTGTTATAACGGATGCTAACTAAGTCAATCAATAACACACACAAAATTTGAATTAGAAACCTGCTGCTTTCTCGTCAATCCGATATGGCCAGCCAATCAAGCCGGAACGAGTATATGCATTATTGCAGCATTGCACAATAAGATGTGTATTCAGCAAGTGTAGTAGTCGATCTTCTTCCTCAAAAGTAAAGCATGAGATAGATAAGATGACATATAGAGGCAACAACCAAACAAGAATGAGATAAATTAGATCAATGATTTTGCAATCATACATAACAACAACAACAACAACCAAGATTAACAAACTATTAACATCTTTCACTACTTTGGCCATCCATTTGCCTTCCACAACACAATTGAAAAAGTTCTTATTTCTTTATAATTGATAATTCTATATTCTACAAGTAAAGAAGAACAAGTAGACCAATAATCAACAATAATGCCCCTATGAAAAAGGAACCCAACCGTCCTCCAGCTTATAGTACAATGATCCATTATTAGATAGCATGTTCTTCATTAAATGAATATATTTCCTTTTAAAAAACAAATAATTACTCACCCAATTAAAATTATTGGATAAATAAAATAAACAATTTATCTCTCCCCGAATACCCGTCCAATCAAACCAAAACCCGAACTCATACCCTCTCTGATTCCTTAGATTGTTAATACGTCCATTCCGCAATAGTCCGAAACGATACAGGACATATTCAGACTAGACGTTAACAATTCTTCGGAAAAACAAAAATAGTGAAACCTCACATGCTTGCACTTGCATTTGCAGCTAACTAAAGACGAACCATTACTGAACAAAAACAAAAAAAAAATTTAAAAAAAAAAAAGAGAGCCAGTTGTATACAATAAAATACATTGAATTAATTTAAACAAAATAAAAACCAAAAAAAAATAAATATAAAAATTTCTCTAATGAACCGGATTATCACCATCGTTATTATTACTACTATTACTATTCGCCGGTTCAATGTCCATTGAACCGCCGGCGGCGGCGGAGGCGGAGGAAGATGAACCGGAGAGAAGCTCCGCGAGAGCCGCCATCGTACGGACTTGCATTTGCAACGCGGCAATATAATCAGTAGCTTCTTCAAGAAGATTCGGAAACGACAATTTCCGACAACCAGGAACTAACCGGCCGAGAACCTTCACGCGCTTCTCAATCGGCGGCCGTGACGAGTTCTCCGCCGTAATCGGTTGCACTACCGCCGCCGCCGGCGGAGGAACCTTCGCTCTGACTTTGACTTTCTTGTGATTTTTCAAGCGGAGTTTGATACGGTTAGTCAAAATGGCGCGGCTCCACCGTGTCCGGCCTCTGGCGGCTACAGCCAGCGCTTTATCGGCGGCTTCACGAACCGCGCGGCTGCCGGAGATCGTCGTCGTCGGCGTAACCGTCGCGGTGCGGCTGCGGACCTGGCGGAGGGCGGTGATGAGCTTGGACGAGTAAGTCTGTTGTTCGGCGGAGGTTCTCCACCGGACGTGGTGGTTGTTATTCGATTGGTTACTACGTTGGGAAGAAGTGGAGGAGGTAGTCGCAACGTCGTCGAGTTTACGGCGTTTCTTGCGGTGTAAATCGCGTTGTTGTGATCTACTACTAGTTTCGGAATTGTCGTGGTCGTAATTCGATATCATCTTGATCAATTAATTACCGCTCCTTTCGATTTTTTTAGGAAGCGTAAGTATGAATTTGAAATCAAGATGATAAATTGTCAACCAATGTGTGGAGATGTTGTTTGTATGTTCAGGTGAAATGAGAAAGAGAAGTGAGTTTTTTTTATTTTTTATTTTTGTTGTGAGTGAAATTTGTTTTTGTTTGGAATTTTTTCTCTCACTAGAAAGGGGAGGAAGGAGAAATGAGGAGGGGGAAGAGAGGGGAGAAGTGAGGGGAGGAAAAGGGGAGGAGAAGCGTATTAAATACGACGGCCGAGGAGAGAGGAGGACGCGGCAATGCATAGATCCACATTTATTGCCTTCCTTTCTCTCAATCTCATTTTGTTGCCCCCGATTTCGTGCGTTTTTTTCTTTTTATTTTTTTTTTCTTTCGAATGAGGTTTGAGTGAGTGAGTATTTTTTAATTTTTTTACCGCGCCAAGTAATAGATGAGTTCGAGTAAGTGAGTGAGTGAGTGAGTGTGAATCAATTGAATTTTGTGTAGTTTAAGTAAAAAAAAAAAAAAACTTCAAGGTTTAGAATTGCTTAATGGTTTACTCCATCATTTCATTATATTCTTTACGTTTTGTTTGAAATTCTCTCATATCTTAAGCCAAAATTTGATGATCGAAATGGGACGTGTGTTATTGTTGCTTAAATTATGGTGAGGGGATGAGGGTATGGAATTGGAATTTAGAATAAGTTTTAAGAGAGGTTGATTTCCTATATTAGTTTTCATTGTTAAGATATAAGGCCATTGTATGGATCTTATATTATTGTTGTCTTAACCACCAGGTTAAATTTTAGGTTGATAGTTATTACACGTGGCATGAGTCTCAATGTTTATGGGTTCTCAAATTGATTTTTTTTTTTTCATAACTGTTACTCCATTAGGCCTCTACCTATATTATACACCGTGAAACTAGTAATGTATATGAAAGTGTAATTACGGGAATTGCTAGAGGTTTACAGTGTAGAGTGTAGACACAATTAATTTGTCTACAATGTAAAATTAAATAAGTAGTATAAAAATTTAGATCGAAGTAGTAAAATTAATTGTAATGAAAAATTCAGGTAGTAAAATTAATTGTTTGAGCAGTAAATTTTTGATATTGTAGTAAAATTAGGGTGCTGATTTTGCCAAGCCAACAATTACAGTTGCCAAGGCAAAATTAAGTAAGTCCCTAATTTGCCCTTCATCATTTTTTTACACCCAAATCTTTTAATTTCACTGTTTCAAAAAAAAAAAATTCCACTCTCTTGTGCCGTCCTCCGATCCTCTCTACATCATTGACGTCTTTATCAACCACCGACATCTTTCTTTGCCATGCCAGAACCACTCCCCCCGTGCTTTACCACTGCGTCCTCTCTCTCCTCTTCGACTGTGTTTCCACCCATCGCCCCCGACAACTACCCTCGATAACACCACCCAATCTGAACTCCCAACCAGCGCGCATCCCTCCTCCCCTGTAAACATCGCCCCAACATAATGGTTTATAGCGAGAAGGATGATCGTTGCCCTTGCCATGGAAGACGATTATTACAATTGAAGAGTGAGAAACGCGAGTGAGAGAGTTGGAGGAATGAGGGGGAACGATGGGGTGGCATCCCAGTTGCGTCGTGGGACCTTCGACGACGGCCAATCTTGGTGGTGGTCTTGGAGGTACTGGTGTGGTGGCCGGTTGGGCATGGTCGGAGCAGGCGGTGGTTGGCGTTGGAAGGGGCAAGAGGGGGAAAGAGGAGATAGATAATATGTGAGATTTTTTTATTTCTTTTTTTTTATATAAACCGTAAAGATTCAAGATTTTGGTAAGGGCAAATTAGGGACTTACTTAGTTTTGCCAACAAAATCAGCACCCTAAAATTATTGCTTATTGTATACACTTTTAGGTGTCTACACTGTAGACCTCTAGTATTATCCTGTAATTACACGCTTGATTTAGACTTCATCGTACTTATTAAAATTAATAAACATGTTAATAATAATATATTCATCGTCAAATATTCAAGATTTTGCAAAGAAATAAGTCTACGCAAGTACTATGCAAGTAAATTACCGACATATGTTCATTTCAAAAAAAAAACAATTACCGACCACATCATATATTTAAGCATTGCCGGTATATTTAGCAGCCTCTCAAACCATCCACCTCAGCAGCCATGTCATGCCACCTCATAGTTGACATCATCAACCATTATTTTTCATTTAAAAAATTGCATAAAAAAGGAAAATTAATGATAATTGAGATAATTTAGGAAACAATGATAATTAGTTGCAACAAATCACTAGAAATCTGGATATTCTCAGCATCATCCTCAAAATAACTCTGTAGTTGCCGCACATTCTTAAATATGGTCAAATCATAGCCAAAGATATAGGGAAAAAATGCCGTATAATTTGTTTGCCACCAATATAGGAATTTTGACTAATCTACTTAAGCAACAATATACGGAGTATTAGGTAGTACATAGTATTCTTCTAATCTTCATATCCCTCTTGCTTTCGTTTTCCCCTTTCATTAGGTCCATCATCATTAATTTAATTTGGTTCTTTGATTCGCAGGCATGTAAAGTTTTCCAGCTTTTCTTTGTATTGGCGGCGCTATGATATTACAGCTAATTAAGGTAATTCACATAATTTCTTTAAAAAAACTTTTTTGAATCGTAATTTTATTGTTAATTGGAAAATTTCAGCAGAAGGCAACGATATCGTCGATTACTAGACAACGTATCACAACCCAGGCCAAGTGAGTGCTAATCATTTTCATAATGGCCCAAGTCTAAGATTGGAGCCATGCTCAAGTAGGGTGAATAATCTTCACATGTTTTACTCAACGGTATTATTGAGTCTTTACTTTACCCGCAGGTATAATTTTCGAAATAATTGATAATTGATGATCAAGCAAGGGAAATTCTGATCCACCTTTGTGGACTGCCAATTACGGAGTACTATAGAAGGTCCGTCTTCTAATTCGTGAGCTTTTAACTTGATCTAAGAGGTAAGGTCTATGATAAAATTTTATTAGTATACCTATATTCTCTCTTCTGTATGATATTTCTTCGCCCAATTCAATTGCACCCAAGTTTTTGCATAGCGATTCATTGGTCATTTTCTTTGTTTTGATGAGTGTTGAACGTCAAATATATGTATATTTGTATAATTTTGATCTACTATAATTGTGGGATTAATGTTGACGTCCTATGACAGCGTCGACATTTACTCATTATGTGCAGATTGGATTCGATCGGACAAGGAGAGAAGGCAAGCGTGGGGTTTTAACAAGACCATCATCAGCAAATAGAAAAAGTTCAAGAGTAGGGCAGGTTTAGAAGGTAATCGTCAATTAGGGACATTCTAATCTACATCTTCAATTTGAGCATTATGTCACTATTTTTTTGAATTGTTTTTGCAGGATAGCGAGACCACAAAGGTGTTTCTACGATGTGTAAGCTGACCACTATCCGTCAGAGTTTAAAACCGATCACAAGGTGGTAGTTGGTTTCTTAGTCCAAAAGTTCAATTCATTTTTATACCAAATTTCGATTTTCACCACTTGATGTTTTGATTTTCTTTGGTACACGAGTTTGCTTGATTTTGATCTTAGTCCAAAAATTCAATTTCATTTTTATACCAAATTGGTGCACTTTGTGCTCATGGTGTAACACAGAATCATTACCCTTTCAAATACCAGTAGACAAAGTAGCCTCAGTTGCACCTGATACATGGCGAAGCACAGAAGTATCCTGAATTCCTTACCCTTTCCGATACCAGTAGTTGACACATTAACTTTAGTAGCATCTGATACATGGGGAAGCATAAAAGTCCCGCTCTTTTTCAAATTTGATGGTTTTCTTTCCACATTGACATCCCCTCTTCTGTTCTATGCTAGATGCATCCGAAGTTCTCTTAGTAGTTTCTATAATTACGATTTTCCGCTGTTATTTAACTTTTTTTTTTTTTTTATATAATAGGTTTCATGTGATATCAGGTTGTATAATGTTCTTGGTATCGGCTATGTATAACATATTGTGACTGCTATATTTTATGTGTTCTGTTGCACTATGTCACCTTAACGAACCAATTTTTGCACCCAGGCCTAAGACTCTTTTATAAGAGCATGTGTACTAATATTTCATTATGGGTGTTATGAATGAAATTCGTATCGTTATATTTGTACCAACAACAATTTTGCCTATGAAAAATGAGGTTACTTTATACCTTTTTCATTTTTAGTTTAAGTACGGAGTAATACATTGACAATTGTTACTTTTGTTAGATGTCACTCATCAAGGGAATTAACATAGTATTTTCCTTAGATCCATGGATTAATAATGTGGTATGGAAGAGAGTTTGTTGTATAAGTTAATCTGCAATGCCATGTTAAAACCTCTACAAATTTAATTTGCAAGCGTAAATAATTATTTTTGTATGTTATACATATGTCACGTAGGCCTCTCATGGGTGGGTCGGGTAACATGCGGTTCAGTTCAATAACGAATTAAACATACGGGTTAGTTCAAATAATGGGTCAAAATTAAGGGAATGAGTCAATTTAGGATATAGATAAATTAGTTTGGATCTCATGAAATAGAAAAAACAAAAAACACTCCACATATATATATATATAGGTCAAACATACTAGTAAGTTCAAAAAATGGGGGTAAAACATAGGACTGATCGACTGAGTCAAGGTTAGGTCAGGATATGGGTAAAAAAATGATTTTGGACCATGTACATTTGAAAATAAACTCCACCATGTAGAGTTTATCTAATAAGGTCATAACATAATAGGTAACATTTTATTTGTGTATTTAAAGATTCACTTTATTTATTTTATTAAAGTCTACTTCATCAAATATCAAATCCATGCGTTTCAAAACAAACAAATAAATATCAAATCCATTGGTATAGTCATTCACAATTTTTTTAATATTAAAATAATATAGCCAAATGAGCTTGCGCTTGACTATTTACGAAATGATATAGCCAGGTTAGAGTTAATCCAAATACAGGTGTGGCAAACATATTAGGTTTCATATAGTTCAATCTCTCGCTGAATATAAAATAGAATTATGACTAAACAGCGGGTCACGGGTCATATAAAGCGAATCATAACTTTAAATTCAGAAATTATCTCTAACTTCGTGTCAATTTTTTGATGTACATCTACCAATTTAAGTTTTTATTTTTTTGTGATTTTAATCATGTGCTAACGGGTCAAGTTGGTTGACTCGAAAATGTGTTGGTCATAACGTGTCTATGCCAACACGGGACGTCGATACTAAAAGACGGGTTGAATCAAATTGAGTTACTAGGTTGGAGGTTGGTAATTGAAGCTGGAGATAAGTCCAATGTTGTGTATCATATCTTATTTATATTAACCAGCATCGTTCAATATGACTAAGTTACTAATATCATCATCACATTATTGTTAAGATAGAATCTATAACAATTTCATATAACAGCCCGTGCAATTTTGCACGGGTATTAAACTAGTATGTAACGAATTCCGGTGTACTCCTACAAACTTTGATTATTAACACACAACATTTCAAGTCGTTTATCATCACCAAGTGTACACTTTACAAGCTACATAGTGACTAAAAAGAATGTAGTAGAGATATTAGTGTCTACAAAAATCAAATCATAGGTTCCCATCATGATATTTGTAATAGCCAGTGAAATTAAAGGAGCCGACGACCTATGATACTAACCTCTTTACAATTATGTCATTAGTGATGTAATGCCTAATCCAATCAACTTTGGGCTAACATAAGCTAATAAAGTCCTAAACTACCAGTCCAAGTGCAATTAGGTAAACCTAAACCATCTATAGGTGCAACGTAAGTGTCCTTCATACGGAGTACATATTAAAGAATCTTCAATTTAGTCAATTAATTTAGGAAAAATGATGTTAGTTTACGAGTAAAGGTTCTATAACACTCGATCATTGACAATAGATGTCTAAAGTTTAGCCAAGCACAATCAATTTGTCTAATAGACATAAGATACATAAAATAAAGCCAACGATAGTAAAACCGAGTTCGCAGTAGTAAAATTAATCCTTTTTTTTTTGGTGGCGAATTTAGATTATGGTAGTGAACATCACATTGCTGGTTGTTGAGGGAGATAATGAAACTGCGAATAATTCTATTAGTCGCAGTTAGAAGGATTCACGGGGAATCTCTAATCTTATCGAGAACTTCCTTAAACCTTTCATCTCATCACAGTGTAGAGATTGTCACTTATTCTTGATATGAGCATACCCATTGGTTTAATAGTTTTCTTACTCTTTGACTTATCTTATGCGAAAAGGTTGAATTAGGTTACTCTTATGCTTAATTTTGAATTTCTTACCAAGAAAGAAAAAGCTATTTGATGAGGCACAAGGACAATGTTACGTTGTTGTCTATCTGATCTTGTCCAAGATACATGGAGTACATAACTTAAAATTGACGTATGTGTCACTATTGGTTTCTTATCTTTATCGAATTTAACCTCAAATGAGTCGGATCATATCATGCATGAATCCTGGTGATGTGCCAAACAGGACTGGTCAAAGTTGATCATCTCGTTATTTTAAGTCATCAACTTTGCTTGTTACTTAATCGGAAACTCTAAAGTCTTTCAAGTAGGTAGTCTTCACACAACTATACCACATGCATTGCCCGTTGACACCTGAATATATGTCCTGGGCACGACTTTGTTACGGCTAATTGATGTAAATCGGTTAAATTCTCCTCGACACTACTGCATTTTCAAGGATTGAATTCAGAATCAGACGTGAGTCAATAGAATAATTTCGAGTCAATTTCATGAGTGCGCTATACGGAGTACTATTTGCATGATATCTCCCAAAGGTCTTACATCTATTTCCATTCTCTTTGTTTCTTTCCTGACCACTTTGATGGCAAGGTCATTCGCCATGTTAAAACGCCAATATCTTTATGGACTAGTACCATTTAACTGTGGGGAACATGTTTGCTGGTAATCTCTTTCAGGGTCAATGTCTGCTTTTGCTTTGTTCAAGTCCTATAATATGTACTACTCATCTAGTATTATTTCTTATCCTGTCCTAAAAATATTCAATTAACAAGTGTGATAGTAAAATAAGATAAACGCGCAATTTTATTTTCGATCCTACAACTAAAAACAGATAAAAACAAAATAAAATGGATGGGAAACGAAGAAATTGGGTTGTGGTGATTCCCCTAGCACTTTTTCTTTGCTTCTTCCTAATATCTTGCTTATTATAGGCATTATACTACTATTGTACATTAGTACTAAATATACATAGTAACTTAGTGAGCAATATCTTTAACTATAAATACACATTTGAGGGAGTGAGGTTTGATTTAGCGCGTATGCATATGACACCCATTTTTCTTTTATAGGTTGTATCATATGTGATCGCGTTTCTAAATACGAAAATGTGTATTCACACATTCTATATAGAATGAGAATCCTGAATTCCTACTTTATAATGGAAAAGTAGGATGGGGGGATGATTCAAAGGGCAATATTTTTTGGGGTTTGGCTCTTTCCTCTGATGCAATGTGGACAGAGTTGATCCACATTTCACTCTCTATTCCCATCTTTGTCATTCATTCTCTGTAAGAAACTAATATGACCCTTTTTGACATATTTGGTGCACCATTCTGTAGGATCAATATACTTAAGTAAAGGGTACTTATTATTCATATGAGCCTTATGATATAAAGGTACTTAAAAACATGCAAGCACATGCATGGCAGTATGGACCATAGGCTTCCCACTATATGTTACTGACTTACACTATGGTAGGTGAATGGGGGCGTGTAAAAATTACGAGGAAAGGAAGAAAATAATGGTAGGAATTATTGAAAATTTTCGAGTTTGTATGTTGGACAAGAATTGCTATGTTTATCTCATGATGGTTTTGTGAAGTTTCCGCAGGTGATAAACCTATTATATCACTTAAGAAACGTTATACGTAGTAGGAAATATAGATGTTCTTCCAAGCGACAACTTAAAAGCGTTTTTAAATTAGGATAACTATTACTAGGGAGTAGTCATTACAAAATTGCTCAAGTTATGTCAATCACATTACAAAACTACAGTAATTCCATGAAAAAGCTTCATTTAAGCTTGTAGAGTTGTAGGGACATTGTATACAAGGTGGTGAGCCAAAAGTTTTGTGGGTCATGCAACAGTTTGGCAGTTTAACCACTTATAGTTCAAATTTCTGTTAGTCCATATAATCAATACTTTGCGCCTCCTCTTCTCTATAATTTATGCAATTCTATTCTAGTAACTCCATGAATATGGTGTACCCAAAGAATCCAATAAGCAAATAATGATGAACGGAATCAAAACACTAGTATATGACGTTATATAAAATCCAAAGCACAAAAATTACTAGGGTTTTTATTCAATTACGCCAAAGGGGTGCGCAAGGTGATTGTGGAGGGGGACTGCCAGGGGGTTATTAAAGCTCTTGCCGCACGATTGCACGAAGGAAGCTGGCGAACACCCTGTCGATTGTTTTAGATGACTGTCTTTACTTGTTGTCGTCCTTCGATGTTGTTCGATTTTCATTTTGTTATCGTGAGGCTAATGTAGGTGCACATAGATTAACTAAATGGGTAGTGTCTAGGAAGGTCGATGAGACTTGGGACTTGATTGGTCCGGTGTGGCTTTCTGATGTTATTGAAGCGGAGCTTAGCTCCGCTACCCAAACCATGTAACGCAGCACCGAGTGGACCCTCAAAAAAAAAAAAAAACTCTCTACTTTTGTAGTAAAAGCTTGAGAATTACATTAAAATCATCATTATGCCTAAGCATTTTGGAACTCATTTCAATTTCAGCCTTGACTTTGAGCTGAAATACAACACCACGAGTCCATAACAACATTGTACGGAGTATAAAGTATTATTGCATATCAAAATATAGTTAATTTTTCGATTGATCATTCCAAGACCCTTTTCAATTCCCTGCCTCAACTTTAAGCCTAGTTACAACATGATACTCCGTATGTAACGTTAAAGCGGATCAAATTCATGTCAAAGTCTCTACTTAATCGCTCAAACGGGAATCCGATTCAGTTCCCGGCCTCGACTTTGAGTCACTCCACACATTGTAAACTAGGTTAGAATTTACAAAGGCACATTTTGATTGATGAGGTCTCTCTTGGGATGGCATATCCGTAGGCAATCCCCAAAATTACCACATGTTATGGGAGAGCCCACAGGCCAGCTAACAGGGTAAGGCTGGAAAAGGAAAGAGAAAGAGAGAGAGAGGAGAGAGTGGTGGAGTGGTGGGAGGGAAGAAGAGAAGAGAGGGATCATGTGAATGTGGTCTTAGGGATTTGAGAAGAGACATGCCAGTGATGTTTGCCTCCTTGTGTGAGACCAACCACACTCTCTTTTGCAAATTTTAACAAGATTAACAACACACACACATTTCTGATTTCTCTCTCCCTCCATAACCTATTTGAATGATTGAGACTTTGAAGAAGAAGCCATTCACATTTTGACATTTCACTTTTGTTGTGATTTGTGAATCACATAGGATTATTATATGATTCATCAAACTCACTCAATTACTTTACTACTAATTGCTAGTACTCAAACTCTAATCAATGTGTAATCCTATCTTCTTTAAGTTTGTAATTATAGCTTGAACACAACCTGTGCCAAAAGGAATTCTACGTTTTTTTTTTTTGGTTACAATGAGGGGCAAGCCCCGAAAAGAAAAAGAACTAAGATCTAACTAATCGAGTTTTAGAAACTCCTAAAACGTCCTCCCTTAGAATGAGTCTAAGTGCATGGGGTGGGAATTGAAGTACTACCAGCCTAGACGTTTGATCTGCGCCACAGTTGGCGAGCCAATCAGCTGCTCGGTTTGCCTCCCTGTAGGTGTGCTTGACATCGACTACCCAGCTGCCTCGGGATATGAGATTTTTGCATTCCTGAACTAGGTTACCTAAGGCTCCAATAACATTGGTGTCCTTATTGATTAAATCAACGCACCCTAAGTTATCCATGTGCACCAAAAGTTTATCGAAGCCACACCGTTTAGCCTCCTCCAGACCCCTTTTGAGGGCTAGGAGTTCCGCTCTCATTGAGGTACACATACCATAATTCGAGGTGTAAGTTTGGATGAAGTCTCCCGTTTCATCTCGGAATATACCTCCGCCTCCTGCTATGCCTGGATTACCACGACTCGCACCATCCGTGTTTAGCAGAATCCAACCATTCGGTGGGGGGGTCCACCAGATATGAACCTCCCTTGTCGAACCAGGAGTTGGAATTAGAATAGAAAACCTATCAAGGGCTCGTTTGGTTTCATCAAAGCGGGCTTTAAGAAATGGATAAGGGTCAATTGGTATATCAGCGGCGCGATTGAAGACAATACAATTTCGCCATTTCCAAATCCACCAGCAAGTTATTGCAAACTTGAGTGGCCAGTCATCCGTTCCAAACGGATTAGAGTTGCAGATGTTGTCTTGTAACCAGGTTTGTAAAGGAGGGGAATGAAACGAGGCTAGGCCAGCAAGGTCCCCAATCTGCTGCCATATGTGACGGGCTGCTGGACAGTCCCGTAAAAGATGAAGAACATCTTCATCGCTTGTCTTGCATCTCGGGCAAGTGGGATCATCAGTTAGATTGCGCTTGAGTCGATTGGTATTACACATAATCCGCTCATGCTTTGCTAACCAAAGAAACATCCTGATTCTTTGCTGGACCGGTAGCTTCCAAATATAGCTCCACGAGTTGTCATTGTTGGCTTGAGACTCAGGTGAAGAGTTTCCACGTAGGTAGCCGATCGCCGATTTAATTGTGAACCCACCATGAGGAGAGCCATTCCAGGAATTCTACGTGGCGATACTACCACTTGAAACAGTAAATCTTACAAAAATTACTGCTTCATGGGGTGTGTGGACTGTGAGTGTGGACCGTGGACGTGTAGTTTATCTCTTTAAAAAAAATGAAACTTGCAAAAAGAACATTAGAAGAGTAGATGGTGAATGGACTTACCTAGAAATTTTATTAATCTATTGGTTTTATAAAGTACAAAGTTTTTATTAGTAGTAAATGATATGTTGGCTTGGCAAGCAACAAGTTATATGTCAGGAAACAACAAAATATTTACTTCTTTACCCATCCTTATCTGCACCCCCCCCAGATACCAGGGACCATCCCTTAGATTTCCTGCAGACTTGAATGGATCATTAATCACAAACAAGACAATGTAAGAGCCTGTTTGGCCAAATTTTTCAAAATCTGTTTCTATTTTTCATAATCAGTTTCTTTAAAAACTGTTTTTTGAAAAAATGATGAGTGTTTGGTTCAACATTCTACAAAAGCACTTTCATTTGTTACTGTAATCTTTTTTATATTTTTGTCAAATTAAAAATATCTCACAAAAGGAGTATTTTTAGAGAATTAGAAACAGAAACACCAATTTGGTGCTTCTGCTTTTGGGGGTCAATATTTAGAGAAGTGCTTTTATTAAATAGTTTAGAACTTCTAAAAAACACTATGTTTGGCCAAGTTTATAATTTTTGGGAGTAAAAGCACTTTGAAAAACTAGGCCAAACACATACTAAGTAAACTAGTAGTAGTAGATCTCCTACTTTGCTAAAATCACTAGAAAATTAGAGAAAATTTAGACTTTGTGTATGTGATTAGTGTGAATAAAGTAAAAATTAATAAGAACTTTTGACCCCCGTGATGATCCTTATCCACATCTTTTCACAACTTGATGATAAAAAAATTTAGACTTGATTTGGTTTTGTTTAGTTAATGTTACTATGGTAGAGTAATAAGATCATTAAAGGTTTAAGTATCCCTAGAAGATTTTGTTTGTAGGCTAAGTTTAAGATCTTTGATTTAACCACTCTTGTCCTCTCTACAACTTGCAACACCTGTCCAAAACTTAAGATCAATTCCCAATTAAAATGCGGTATTACTATATAAGTGGATATCAGCTAACGCAGTTGTTAAGGCGCTTCGGGCGATATTCATAATTATGGGTAAACTCACATGAACCAGTAGTATCATTGTGGCTATAAGCCTATAAAGGCCCTGTTCGGCAACACATTAACAAGTAGAAAGTAGCATTTTGACCGGGTGAATTGTGATTGTGCAACTAGACATAAACAATGTTAAATTCTTATTTAAGCTTTGTTGAATGAAACTTGGTTGCATATCTGATTTTGTTTCGTATGTCACGGATGTCTAATTTTACTACCATCAACTTGCCAAACATAACAAGACGTCTCTCTTACTGAAATCAGAAGAGAATAAACTCCTGGCGAGAATCCATTCGGTAAAATGGTTATATTTCGAAAGTCACTTAGAATAGGGTAGTCTTCCTCAAATTTTTACGCCACGTTTTTTCGCACTAATGTTTTCTTAAGCAAGGGGTGTCACCATAACGAACATTCCCATCCTCAAAGCAGCATACCAGTGTCAGTGTCACACTAACAATTCAGACTTCAGACTTCAGAGTTAAAAACAAAATGTCATTGTCTATGATGTGATCTACAACAGCAACACCACCAACAACAAAGTCCAAGTGCCCCAAATAATTTGAACTCGACTAACATAAATCATCACATACGTGAGAACACTATGTTTTCCGAAACATGAAGCAAAAAAACCTAATCAAGGAGGCTTGAAAGGGGAAACGAGTTCATTACAAAGTTTTGTGGCTGCGCAAGTAACAGTCAGGAATCAAGCAAAACTGAAAGCAGGGAGTATTTGGTGGAGCAGCCACGCTTTATGCTGTCATTTCCGCATGAATCAACAACATATGTTGAAAGTTCAATGTATATACACTCAGAATCAGAACAAAAACCCAATCATTTGATTAAATTGTTTACTTAGTATTGTATTTCCAGATCATATTATATTACATTGCTTGGTATGAAGGGGACTAACCTGGACCTGAGCATAACTAAAAAAGCGGATAACGGGGAATGAAAGGACTCATTGATTCCAGGCAACGGCGCGCGCCATCATTGATCCAGTGATAGACATGTGCACACGAGTGTGTGCCTTTGTAACTAATCCATCCCTTGCTTAACACCTAATCAATGTTAACAACATTTTTAATGATTAGCAGATAGAATAAGTTTAAAGTTAATGGAGGAAACGTAGTACTATAAGAGTTAATAAATAGAGCAGACTGCCCGGATAATCAACCAAGAAACAATATTCAAATCAGGATTAGAGATTAACTTAACCAAGCAAGGATGGTCAGACATGAACCCGGACGGTATTCAACAGATACTAAACCAGAAACAGACTCAAGAACAAGATAACGACAAAGATCACGCGTTAAGAGGGTAGTATCTTTAATATAGTATATGGCAAAAGGATTCCAACTGCTAAAGTTCAACTATTAAACTTGAAAATAATGGGTTGATGAGGCAAATGATTGGTCATATCATGATTAAGTTGCATTGTACAGTAGAGACAGGGTGATCAAAAGCTTCCTTTTCCACGACATGATATATCTTTTGCTCCATATCATAGTCACCCCTTGACTTTGGAAAGGATCAAGCAAGACCAAAGGGCAAACCAGGAACATTTGAGAATAAAAAGTGTGATAGAAACGGAGGGTATTGGGCGGGAGATTGGCTAAAAAATTATCCGAGTATTACCTGTCACCTGAAGGTTTTCAGCAATTAACGAAGTTCTAACTTACATTTGCTAGTCTAATACTCCGTAATACTTAAGTCCGGGCTAAGATAACCAACCTGAATACAAGCACAAATACATGGAGTTCGTCAGCTTCATGGTGAAGATGGTAGCAGTGTGCTATCTCTAGTGTCCCTTGGCTTCACAACATACTGGAGAGTAACGTCTGCAGGTGCTGATTCTAGTATACCCTCTTTGAAGGGTACCTCAAAGGCTAATGATTGGTACAAACAGACTTCATCTTCCTTACAATAATAGACCTGAAAAGGAACCAAGAATATCACGTTATTAGACAGAGAGATATCCATAGTCCAAATGGTCACTGTCCATTAAAAGATGCAACATAGGCCATTTTCATTAGAAATCTGCACATAAGCTGAAAGTAACACGATTTGCAGGAAATTCAAATTTACAATTTAAAATCTACATAACTAGTAGCATTGGGAAGGCATGTCTTAAGAAGTCTCTCTGTTTACATGCATAGCTATTCCACATCACTAAACATAAAGCAAACTCAGCCCTAGGCATCTGAGAAGTCATCCATGAACCAAATGCTTTGATGTGGCAGCTCCAAGTTAGTAACTCGTGGATGCAATTTCTTACCTGGCAATATCTAGTAAATAAAACTTGAAAGACACTCAGTTTTGAACAGCTAGATTCCATACCCGTGTGAAGGACTGAGTTGCATACTAAGTAGGTTATATGAAGCAGTCAACTAGAACTACCCTAACCCCAAATGCATACGGTTGCTGATGCGATAACCTCGCACAAAACCAAAAATGAGTCCAAGGAGGCATGATCTACACAGCATTTCCCTGGAACAGTCTTCGTTAGTGAAGAGACTATTCCAGAATACAGAGCAGTCTGCGAGTTGTACTCACGCTTCTACTGGGTAGATATCAGTTAACTCGAGAATTTGAAGTTCAATGCAGACCAAGTGTGTGAAGAAGTTGGTGTATAGAGTCATGCCTTGCAATTTATTCTGCCCATGGAAGTTGAAGGGGTAACCCTTCTGAAATGAAGCGTTGCTGATCCTTCTGGAGTGAGACTTCCGTCCAAGGGCTCAAACACAATCGCATTTTCTGGTTCTGTGTCTACACTGAATTTACTGCGTGCTTCCTACATGTTACAACAAACATTTGTTTCAGAGAATGGATCATACACAGATTGAATACAGGTGGTGTGCATGCTTGCATCACAGAGTGAGAATAGAGACCTTTGAAAAATGATACCCAGGGGGTAATGATATCCGCAGGTACAAATTGCCCTCAGTTGATTGACTACCATCAACTGTGATGATCTGTGCATCAGACGCTATACGCTTTCTTAGGCGTTTCATGGTTCTTGCCCTTGGAGCCGGAGGCTGCACACCCTTCAATTCTAATGTACGAATATCAGGCTCTCCATGGTTCAAATCCATGTATCGGATAACACTATTGTTTGTATCAGCTATATAAAATATTCCTGCATTCATAAGTAATACCTTAGATTATACACACGCGACATATGTAAAGACATGAGACAAAAACTGGCCTTCCAGTAATCTCTCCCACTTTCACAAGCAAAGTCATAACATATGGCGAAAACTACAGATCACAATGTTCAACCACATACTGCTACACATCGTCTCACTACAGAGTATGTTAAAAGCAGAGAAAGTGAAACTGCACCATGAGGTTTTACCATCATCATTGGAGTCTTTCACTGTTAGACTAACAACAGTGAAAGTAACAAAATTAATGAGAAAGTACACTCTGGCTTGATTAATATATATCATTCCACAGAGGAAATTGCTGATTGCAACAATAACCAACTTTGGAATGTCGAAACAGCTTAAGTGTATGATGTTAACTCATCTTGATAGCTTATGGATGGCACACAACATATAACATATTAAGAGTACTGTTGTAAACCAAACAGAACCGATTATAACTAAACCTGCATTGACAGATCTCAATTAACAATTTACCAGGTCACTTCTGTCGAGATCGAAATACTAATGCACTGAAATGATACTTATTTATCATTTCTCCAAAAAACATTAAGGCATACCATACCGCACAAGTATAAGTGTTGCCGATAAAGCAATTCCCTACTCCCCAAAAGCCCTAATTAATAGTGGAGCAAGCTAGCCAGGTAGGTAAAGCAATATATCTAATCATCACAAAAGACACAAAGTTCAGCTGCTATATATCACATACTGAATGGTTCGTGAATCGTGATACTGTTAAGATAACAAGATCCTCACCATTGCCTGCTTGGACAAGTCCCGAGGGCTCTGAAAGCTGCACCCGGGAAAAGAAATTAGAAATCAGGAAACAAACACGAACAAAAAGCTAAGGCATCCTGCTATATTCTGATAACATTACTTCCAAATAGTAAAAAATCAACTTTAGACCATTAACTTTACAACCTGCACCTAACAGGCAAGTGCGAACTCTTTATTTACACAAAACAGAGATTATCCCAATAAAATTAAGAGTGATATTTAACTTAATACTCCTAACTAGTTTGGGGCTCATTTATCATAATGACATTGACATTATATGACTTTTACTTTTCCCACCAGTCATTATATTATTTTTTTTTTTTATTTTTCTGTCACCAGCCATAGTTACTTATTAGCTATTACTCCCTCCGTCCCTTTATATATTCTTCCCAATTCATTTGAAAACATAGCGGGACGGAGGGAGTGTTATATTTTAACATTTTCTTATTTTATTCCTCCATTGTTGTAACTTGTCCGGAGTAACTTGTAAGTAGCTGAATTTAAAGTTTTGATCCTTTTGGCCACTTTGTTGTAAGTAGCTGAAAGTTATCAAAAATTTACCAAGGATTTTATGGGAATGCATGTAAAAGGAGCCGCTTCTGAAGTGCATGGAGCGCTTTATGCCTTTTTTGCACACATTGCTATTGAGGCTGGAGTATGTTTTTCACTGATTTGTGACACCTAATATGGGATTTTAGCTCTAATCTTTTGCCAAAGCACATAATACGACCCCTAGGATCTCCCACAAATTTTGAGCCATTTTTGTTCGGGGACCATGTTGAGCAAAACGTGGATTATACACTTAGATTTAGGCCAACTTTGACAAACTTCATGAAACTCAAAGCTGAATGTGTCGACCTAGGAATAGAGTGGTTCTAGGTGTGTAGATATAGTATTAGATCAACTTTGACCCTTCTGAGGAACATAACAGCAATCCTATTCTACTTTTATCATTACCAGCAGAACAACCTACCTGCGCTGCCTGAGCTTTTCCGTCCATAAAACCAGCTTTTCCATTCCCGACCACGGAAGTGACTCGTTTACTTGATGGATCAAGTTTCTTAATCTGGAATTGAGAGGAGATCTTAATATTCTTAATGTCTTAAGAAGCTGTGTTGATAGTCAAGTTCAGAATAAAATAATACTAATCGCTAATGAGAAGGGAAAAGAAAATTAGAATATATGTATATATGAGCTTTAGCTACCTATTTTGACAATAAAGCTTAACAAACTGTCAAATAGCAGAATCCTTCCAGTTAGTTTGAGTTACCTTGTGATTATAAGAATCTGCAATATAGACTTGGCCATCTTGTGCAAAACATACACCCAATGGATGCTGAAGAAGGACTTCGGAACCAATCCCATCATGGTCCCCATACTAAAACGTTAGAAACAAAAATCAGATGTCTTAACAATGAATAGCTGATTAAACAATCTTCAGGCTTTCTTTTGCAAAGATGCTCACAATAAAACGAGCTTAAGATCAACACAGTTTCCAGAGATATACCCATTTACCTTAAACAAGTTGTCAGAGAAAATAGGATCGCCCCCAGCTAACAATCTTGATCCTCCAGTTTTGATATCAAGAGCTCGAATAGAACTACTCTCACTATCCGCAATGTAAATTTCCTTCATATCTAAAAAGTACATCCCACATTGCAGTAAGGCACTGACAAATACTTTCTATCTCTGGAATATGTTAAAAGAGTTTTTTTTTTATATATATATATTACCTGAAGAAAAAGACATTCCCGAGGGTTGCGCATATGAGGTGCTGGTAGCACTATTTCAAAAAAAATTAAAATAATCAAAAACTGTAAGAACCATCTTGTTTGTTACAAAATAAGAAAAATGCCAACAGAGCTTAACAAGTTTTCTGAGATATTAAGTTCCTAGTCGCACACTACCCAATAGGAACGCTGCAATCAACTCTTTTAACAAAAGAAATCATAGAGGTCAAGAAATTAACCACGTGTTTTGGATACAATAAAAAACGGCACTAAATTCTCACCCCCGCCCCCCCCCCTCCCCAGCAAAAGAAGTGGAACTCAAGACAACAACAATATTGGTGCCGTAAAGGCTCCCATGTGTAGCGGAATAGGGGGGTCCGATGTCGTAGCCTTACTCCAAAACACAAATAGATTTGTTTTCGAATGAAAAACATGTGTCAAAAGTAAAAGAAAAATAACAAGCTTAAAGCCTTCATCAGCTGTATATGCATAACAAACATTCAGTATACTTCTATCTGTTAAGGCAGCTGTACATCAGGCAGAATCTCGTAAAGGACCCATCTTCGCAAAACAACTTACAAACTTAAATAGTAAAATGGGCAAGTCATACCTTGAACCATTCAAGTTTCTTTCAGAACCATCCCCACTAAAAGCTAGGGTGGTTTCATTCACTACATCATGTACCCATATTTGGTGCTGGCCAGCCATTGCAATATAAACCTTTTCATTGACAGGGTCAAAACATACATCCCATGGAGAATTGAGGAGCTGAAACAAAAATGTTAATGCTTGTAAACATCATGAATCTTCAGTGGAATGCAACTCAGATAAAAGTTCCATAATCGAAAAGATGTATGAAACAGCAATAATCGATGCTTATAAGAGAAAGAAGTTGCAGTTTCTACAAACATGCCTGAGCCATGCCTTTTCTACCACCTCTGTAATCAGAACCCTTTGTTCCATTTCCAGCAAGTGTGCGTACCACGTCATTAACAAAATCAATCTCCCTGAAAGTCAATTACCGTAAGACAATGTCCAACTGAATAAACCAACATATACACCTGAAAAATCCCACCCACCTCTATTTTCGATTTCTTTCCAAACCTCTCTCTAGCCTGTCATTTTACATAAAATTTACAGATTTCTCCTCACAGATAATTTTTTAGTTCTGATACAGCTATGATGCTATTCTCTTAGTAGTTCTTTCCTGTGGCAATTTTCTAATGTGCTGATGACAACTTTACTATTACAAGTTCCACTTGCTAGATCAATATTTCTTCCCAAACCTTGATTATAAATACCTCTCCTGCTTACTAACCATAAAGTCAAGCACTCTGAAAAATAGATATATCATCAATTGTCAAAATTAACAGAAAGAGACAAATGCTTCATTTTGCAGAAAGCCACTCTGGAGATTCAAGCAACTAAAAAATATAAATTTGGATGTCCAGCGCTCACCTCAAGGCATGATTTTCAGTATCTGCAACATAAAGCACATTTCTTTTTGTGTTGTAAGCAAGGCCCTACAAACAAGCAGCAGCAAGTTTATAGCAACATTAGCAAGTGCAGGGAAACAACATACAGCTAAAATTATAACAGTAAAAAACATTGTGAGTAATGGAAAAGACGTGCAATTCATGACCTCCGCAGAATTAGAAGAGATCCAGAGGAATCTGAGGAAAATTGTTCTTTACCTGGGGTCTATTGAAAGTTGCATCATCAAAGTTACCATCACGTAAGCCGTCCTCCCCTGAGCTCCCAACTTGTGTAATATAATTCCCATCTAGATCAGTAACAACCTGCACACTCAGATATATGATGTTGTTTACTTAAACAAACAAGTGCGCACATTCTGAACTCTAATCAGTATCTTTCATTTAAACGCAGCATAATGTAACACAACAACGTCAAAAGTTTTTTTGAATTTCAAGAAGAAATGACGAACTGTAAGGGAAAGAGGAATTAGGGGGGAGGGGAGTGAAAAGGAAGAGCACAAGCATCCTCATATATCGACAGCTTCACACGAGGCATTCGCCTAAACAACCGAGTGAACAAATTATTGTCTGACTTCTTTGAGTCGTCAAACGGCCAACTCCTCATTAGGATTTTCTTTAACATGGGGTCGCATGGTAATAAGGCAGATATGCAATCAGATTCATATGTGTTCTAACAATCAAGCATTCCTATGGCTCAGAGAAGAAATTATGGTGCAATACCAAATTACTTCCAGTACTTTTCAGACCTTTCAAGCTATTTAAAAAGCTTGAAACAGCGATCCACATACACCCTGACATATGAACACCTGTACGTGTGACAGGAATAATGGAGGTAAAAGAAACATTGTATAGGTGAGATAAAACTCACAATACGATTGTGGTTACTGTCTGAGATGAAAAGCCTGTTATTTAAGGTATCCACCGCCAGCTTTCCCGGGAACTTCAAGGGAGAGGTGAGCAATCTTGGATCATTATCTCTCTCCAAACCCAAAGGCAGTGGAGTGTCATCTAACATCTTCCTTTTACCATAGAACAAAAGAGCTGCCTCCACAATATCATCAAGGTCCTACACCCAAAGTAAACAAGACTGAATGTAAGTGGTTACTCAGTTTTAAGATACGGTAAACTTTTGATAGGATCAAAGCAAAAGATGAGAATGCAGAATCCTAGAGAGGTGTGGGCGTGGGGCAGAGCAGTGACAAGACAATAATTGCGGCAGATAGGGCAGATGTTCAAGTAAAATGCGCTATGGAAAGATTCGAATCATCCCGCTGATGAGTATCCCAAATAACATAGGCATGAAAAAGAGAATGTGGTATATGAACAAGTAGATTAGGAGCTGGTGGTACCTTCCGCCGACCCTCTCCTGAAATTTGTGCTATAACTCTACCCGTAGGTCCAATAACAGCGAAAGTTGGCCATGAATTAACCCCTAGCTCACGCCATAAATACATGTCTCCATCATTTACTACCTGTATACACATGGAAACAAGTATAATTTGGATTTGACTTTCATAAAAGGAAATGGGTGCAAATATGTGATATAGGATGGAATTTAGCATTGATAAATTTCAATAAATTAAAAAACCATTTCGTATAGGCAAGGGCCACTAGTATAAATTATTTGTTCTATGCAAAGAAAGCAGACAGTTTCCTACCGCAAATATAGCCGAGCATGCAAATCATTTGTCATATCACCAGGAATTACAGAGGCCTACATGGAAGACTCGAAGCAAATAGAATTTAAAATACTCCTTCCATCTAAGAATGACCAATCACTTTCAATGAAAAATAGTGCTCCTATTAGACTGATCCAAGTTGCTCCTTATAATAAATGTTAATGCATGTAAATAAACAAATGACATAACATAGAACATGATCTTCATTTTAGTGGTCATTATTTTTTGGACGGAGGAATTATATGGCTATGGTGACTTGTTTGCGCTCCATCCGCTTAAGAATAGCAAGAGGTAAAAAGGCAAGAAAAAACACAGACAAAAAAACTACTTTTTTGGCAAAATGCAGCATTAAGCTTACAGGGTGGGTAATTCCATATCTCAGGACCGCATTACGAATTGCTTCCGAGTCTTTCTCATTGTCAAACTTGGCAGAATGTACTCCAACGACAGTGAACTGCAATTATGAGTCCAAGAAAATTAACCCAGAACACAGATACCATTCCCAAGTTAAAGAACTATCAGAAGTAAAATACAATTGAAATGGGCACAGAGACTATTCCAAGTGCTGAATAGATGGCCAAATTGCTGGCTCACACAAATGGGATGAGAGGTGAAGGAGACCTCTAAAGCACATTAAAGACAGCATGATCACTTTGAAAGATAGACCCATAATTATACTTTTACTTTGGTTTTTTGAAGAGCTGAGATAAGGGCTGCCGAAAATATGGTTGTCATACATCTACTAAAAAGATTGAACAGAGCAGAAGTTCATATAACCAATGAACTCCCAAGAATTTAAAATCAATATTATGACGCAAATAATATTGATTTTTTTTATTATTATATATTTACAGGCAGAAATTGTTGTTTTTAAGATATAAAGTGTACCAACACCAACTATTACTGCAATCATAAGAAAACAAAAGGTCCAGCTTTGAGTGTCAACTAGAAACTATCAGAAGATGTAATTCGGATTTCACAAGCATGAAATACACGTACACAAAACTCACAAATTCACACAGTATGAGGTTAAGATGTAAGATTATAACTGTAGTACTCTACCGCCATCCTGTTGTACTTCTTCTCCAGAAACTCGAGATCAGGCAACACATGCATACAATTTATGCAGCAATAGGTCCAAAAATCCAAGACAACGACCTTCCCTTTTAAATCCTGCAAAAAGGTGTAATTTATTTAAAATAGCAGTAAACTAAATAACTCAAGAAAGAATTCTACGTACCTAACATACTATGGTTGAACCTAATACTCCGCAACAATCTTAACAATCCTTATATCACTTTTTTTAGGTCCCCGTTCTACTCCAGGACTCTGGACAAATTTTCGACCCTTGAGAGTAAACATAACTGTCCATGACTAACCAGGAAAATGGGAGAGAAAGTTATAAAATTCAAATAAACATAAAATGTGCAAATGGTGGTCATTTTAGCCACTGGAGCCAAGACAGGCATGACCTAAATTATTAACCAGTAACCATCCATCACCTATTTCTAAAGGGGACTGAATAGCACATGATGATGCATAACAATTTTGCCAAACGATAAGAAAGTGTTCGAAAGGAGAGTTGGTAGGAATATGATTTAACAAAAGTGTTGAAAAAAGAACCCTATAGTGATCAGCAGATAAAACTGAGGCTGGAAAGATAGGTCACCCTGCGGAATTGAAGGGGAGGTGAGTTCAGCCATTCAAGCCTAGATGGAAACTCGGGCACCGTAAGAGCATTTCCCCTACAAGAAATCCAATAGCATTCGCAATTAAGCATAAGACATTTTCATAGGAAGACCACTTTAAACAAGCCAGAAATGGTTATTCCATATCAGTAACTTCGAAGCATCCTAAGCGAAAAATATGATCTAATTACAAAAAAAAAGAAGTTAAATATATGATTACCTCTTCTCAAGATCAGATATGTAATTGACAAACTGTTGTACCCTGCCAGAACGCGAGTTGCCTATAGGCAAATTGGGAGAAAATAGGTTAATTCCAGTCATTACTCAAAAGAGACACGGCCACAGGTAAACAGACATATATGACTCATTTTATCAGAGCTCACCTTTCTCTACCATATTTCCTCACAGGCTACTTTGTCAATTACACTCTCTTAATCCATTCAATTCTTCCTACAGTTCTAAAAGACTGAAGGGATAGACGCTACTGTGCTCGTCAGTGAACACTCAAGTGTCTGGAAGACCCCGGCATAAACCGATGACCTTTGCCTACAAAACACTATGACAACGAATTTTTGACAAATTCATGTTGAGCTGTTTCAAAAAGTTTATAGTGAGATCCCTGAGATATACTATCTTTAAGCCAGAAAAAGAACATCAGAACCTTAGTTCTCAGTGATACGATTGAATAACATTTCAACCAAGAAAGTCCACATAAAACGTTCAGCCAACAAAACTGGCATGACAATCTCAAATCTGGATTCTGGAACATGGCAAGTGAACAATGCAATTTTTGAAAAGAAAAATTAATAAGCCAACTAACAAAACTTTGTTAGATCAAAGATTTACCTGCATTTGGATCAAAACTAGGACTGTCCACTCCAAATATTGAATTCCAAAGAGCTTTTGGTGATGCATATTGCATTGCCTGCAAAATCAAAACAACTTCCATAGACATCCAGATTAGAATAACATGAAAGCTTTACCAGCTAGGATATCCCTGAAAGATATATATTCAGTGCAATCACAGTGCAGTTGTCCTTTTCAATGGCACATATGCCCAACAGAACCACTGTACATGTTGTCATTGACTGATCACGTTATTTTTGGTACATATCGTATTATCATCAAGGACTTTTGGTCTTCTATCTATTGCACCCTCGTCATTATACAGCTGAGCTTTTTGTACATCTAATATGCAAGAATTCGGTGGTGTGATCTTCTACGTCTACATCAAGGATCAGGCTGGCTATACCTTCCGATTTGAGACAGCAAAGAACAAGCACGACAGAGAAACTCCTAAACTGCCATATTTGACAATGTTTCGCCTGGAAGCCTGCAACCTGTCCTAGAGTTAGTTCCAGAGTTTGGGAAAATATATAGTCCAATAAGCTGAAAATTTTCTATCTAAATACAGGAACAAACTCTTAAAACACAGATGATCAGTAAATACTCAAAAAGTCATGACATTGTGCAAGATATGATACTCAAATAAGGCAAGGGTTAGAGTTCTAGTAGCCTCACACAAAACCACACTTCTTTGTTTATCTAAATACAGGAACAAACTCTTAAAACACAGATGATCAATAAATACTCAAAAAGTCATGACATTGTGCAAGATATGATACTCAAATATGCTAGTATCAAGAATTCTCTTCCATCCACTCCAAAATAAATGGGAACAATGAAAGATGTAACTAAGACACGGCATGAGGGGACGTCAAACTCAATGCTCACTCTTTAACACTAGACTAGAGTATCTATACAAGATACGTGCAGGAAACCATTCAAACAACAGAAGAATGATTTTGATACTCTTAAATGCCATGAAAAGTGACTGACAATGAAGAGTATAAACCTAAATTGTGGTACAGCAGAATCATTCATGCATCTCACCATCTACCTCGTGCACCCACTCCACATCCAGGCAAGTTCATGAAGTATAAATAATCACATAATGATCAAATAAATGTCATGAAAATTCTGATTCTGGGACGACGTTAGTAGCTTACCCTAAGAACGAAAAGGATTTCTTTGCTTCACCCTCTCCTGTCTGTGGTAAGGAATTAACAAAACGTGATGCCTGCAACTTCTCATCTGCAACGCCATTCACTTATCAGATATTTTAAAAAAGATTACCATTTAGAGTTACATGTAACAAATGTCTGTTGAGGAACAGATAGCCACTCTCAGGAATAAAATACACAGAACTACTGAGGTTGAGACATTCTGGATTTCAAATTTTCAATCATGTGCTGGAGGCTCAAGTGCTCAACTGGCAAAAATTGAGGCCACAAATATATGACACCTCAAAGTTGAATTCAAAGTTACAGCAAGGTCAAATGAAAGACATTGAAAATCACTCTTGGAACTACATACTATAACGGCCAGATCCACCACTGATGACATCATCAAGCGTGATGTTCCCTATGTCCTTCCTGATGAGTGATGGAGCTTCTGTTGCTAGTGTTTCTTCTGATAATGTGGTGGTCACAACTATACACCTGCCACCATCAAAATTGTCGATCAGAATTTGAGAAAAAAGTGATACAAACAGATTCAACCAAGGCAGTGTCCAGAAAGGACAGGATTGAAAGGGTAAAACTTCTAGACATTGACCTCATTTTGGCGGCGTTAGCTGCTTGTAACCCAGCAAGTGCATCTTCAATCACAACACACTAGTACCAAACACATTTTAGAAACGAAAATCAGAAAATTACGCAACATTTATATACTAGGTAACAAGGCCAAACTTTCAGAACTTATGTTACAGAAGCCCCTCTCCAGAATGAGAAGGATATAAATTCGACAGGACATCCTAGATTAAAGGTTCTACCTCATTCTGTGGCACATTCAGTATCTTTGATGCAGATATAAATATATCAGGAGCAGGCTTTAAATTCTCGAATGCATCAGCTGACACAATAGCATCGAATCTGCAAAATAAGATAAAAGCAAGACTTGAGGAACAAGAAAACATTGAATCCAGAGATAATCTGATTATCCTAGTGTAGATGTTTATTCAGAAGCAGAGCAGATCTGAAACGGTCAAAATTATTAAAAGAAGATTGCGAAATTCCTTCCATAACTTCCCCTCCTCTCGGCCCCCGTTCGAATGGGCGGATGTTATCGACTTGATAGTGGTATATATCAAGGTCCAAGATATTTAACTTCATGCTTTTAGTTTGTTCAGTGAACATGACTGAACTGTTCAAAACATGGAAAACAATGCGGTTCCATAACACCATTTCATTCAGACTTCTTCTCACAGTACATGAATTACAATTACAACTAAGATAAGATAAAAGAACATGTTGACGTGATTGAAGCATTACATGATCAACAAAGACGAAACCAAACACTAATGACAATTTCAAACAAATACGGAGTAATATAGATAGCAAAACAGAACATAACGTTCAGACATTCATGAATCTTACAATTCAACAGGCAAACCAGCAGCAGCCAAATTAGCATCCACCTTGATACGATCAGCACTCGAGGCAACAGCAACTTTGAGGCCCTTATCTTTGCACTGTGTATTAAAATACAACTTAACATTCTAAGGCAACTGCTATGTACAGTAGTATTTTAAAATTATTCAAATAGAATCACACCTGAGTAATGAGTTCAAGGGCACCTGGGAAGCCTATTCCAGAATTCGGCTTTGCATACTGAAAAGAGAATGTTCTATAAGATTTAACGCTAATCATCAGAAGACCAAAGCAACAGTAAGTCAATTCTTAATGATATGAATACTTAATCACCTTCTCCAGATAAATCTCGAAGAACCTTTTCTTGGCAACATCCGTATCAAAACCCTTTACACCTTTAGCTTTCGCAACTCCTCCCAAAAAATTTGCTTCGCCTAAGGAGTTATTCACACAATTCAAAACTTAATTCTATAACTCCCTCAATCCAACAATACAACAACATAAATTACATGGTTCAACACTTCCACGAATTCTTGTGTGAGACATTCTCATTCTCATCCTAATCCTCGCCACGCAGTAACACTACTGAATACTTATAGGTCTATACGAGTACTCGCCCCTTCCAACAATATAAACGCTACAAAACCTTACATTTCTCGCCTATGCACTAAACCAATACTCGCTCCTTCCAACAATGCAACAACATTAATGATTAATCCTTAGTTTAAAAAAGCGCGCCTGAGGCGCGCCTAGGCGCAAGGCGCCATGAGACGCAGCTGCCATCGCCTCAGAAGCCTGAGGCGCACAAGTGTGCATGAGGCGCACCTGAGGCGCAGTGAGGCGCACCGAGGCGCAGTGAGGCGCAGGCCCTGAGGCGCACTGAGGCGCACACGAGGCGCATGACAGTGCAATTTCCAGTTTTCTTCCTCTTGTAACCTTATTTCTACCCTTCCCTTTGCCCCTTAATCCCTTGTTTATACTTTTTTACCCATAGGCCCTCTTTAAATACCAAAAAAGGGGTAATGTTTTGCAAAGTATGGTTTGAGAAATTAAAATTTTGTTCGCTCAATGAGTGCGCCTCGTGTGCATGAGGCGTGCGCCTTCGCCTTGCGCCTCGCGCCTCATCGCAACGGCCCCCCAGCGCCTCGGTGCGCCTCGCGCCTCCTTAAACTAAGGATTAATCATGCCATTCAACAATTCCGCAAATTCTTGTGTGAGACCGTCTCATCCTAACCAATCGATTAAGAGTACTACACCGCCTAAATTATCACTAATCAACTCCTACTCATACATCATGTATATTTGCACAGAAATTCTAGAGAACCAAAATTACGAACATAAACCGAAAATTACATCATACATTCGTAAAAAAAAACGCCGCAATTTTACATACGATAATTTCATACGATACGAAACGCATAATATTCGCAATCAATTACTCTCTCTAATTACTCGGAATTGCAACAATTTGACTTTGACGATATTTAAAAAATCGAAATTTAAATAGACGATTAATTAACAAAAGATATACTCCGTATACTATAATTAGAAGGTCGCGATATATACCAGTTCCCATAAACGGCACGAAATCGTCGACGGTGACAACAACGCCCATTTCAGCGAAAACATCGACACCGGCTCTTCTAGAAGGTTCTTCACTATTACAGAGAACTCCGTCCATGTCGAAAAGCACTGCCGACACTTTTCCCCATCCTATTTCGCTGTCGTCTTCTTCTACAAGCTTCCTTTCACTTTCCTCAACCTGCGCGCAAACCGGCCTCGTTCTGATCGTTCTCCGAGAGAGTAATCCGGCGGTTCTTGTGCGGCGGTTGACGGCGGAGATTGATCGGAAGGTGCGGAGAAGAGAGAATTTTGAGCGTGATGGAGAAGAGAGAGATGTGAATGGTGCGGTGGCGGTGGTGGTGGTGGTGAGGCGTAGCGCCATTTTTTTGCGTTTTCTCTCTCCTCGAGAGTTGAGTGGAAGTGGTGAGGAGTGGTGTTGTGTGGCGGGGAATTCGGCGGCGTTTTTTTATTGAATTTATTTAATTTTGTTAAGGTTGATAATACCGATATTACCCCTAGAGTGTTGAGAAAATTTCATCCAGGTTGTGGTACTGTTGGTGGAATAAAGGGCCAAACTGAAGGGTAGTTACGGTAAATGAGATCTTAATATTTTGGTGACGCACAATATTTTCCTTATCCGAAATACTAGTAGATTTTTCCTCGAGGTTTTCAGAGTTCCACTTCTGGCATTTGTGGATACTGGATAGGACAAACTTTAAGCCGTATCAAGAAGCAACAATAAACGATATTAATAACGTAGATACGTTCATTTAAAAAAAAAAATAACGTAGATACGTTAGTAACGTCTTTTTGACTTCCTTGTTTGCGAGGAGGCGAATATCATTCGTCGAGCTGAAAGTTCTGAAAAACAGAAGGGAAAGTAGTATTGGGAAAAAATATTGGAGATCAACATTTTCCGTATTTGGGAGAAATTGAAATGATACCGTGCATTGATACTAGTAGCAAATAAGTATAAAAATTCAGAGATTTCATACATGAGATAGTGAGCATAAAAAAAGGAGATTACAAGTTTACATCAGGAAACAATTTGCCTAACAAATCATGTCAAAAAAACTTCCTTAATAAGTTTGAACATATATTTTGACAAATTATTTGGTAAGATGATGATTAGCAAAATTTTGAAGAGATGTCTGCGGACAAGAGCCTCTTGTTACTTCTTTTTGCATTGCTGGCCTTGTGCACCATAGCAGACCCATCTCTGCATGGGCATGAATCTACATCCAAATCAAGATCACGGCCACGATTACCAAGTAAGTCATCTTTCGAGTCACTGAACATGAACTAACTTATTAGTGAGAACTTTTCGAATTTAGTTTGTGGTTATATATATACACTGATATTTTGATTTATAATGAGGGAGAAACGCAAGAAATTATATATGCTTCAAATGCATCAGTTTTTTAGACATACATGGCAATTGATATGTTCGTAAAATGGTACTTGGATTTTCGAATAATCGTTCTTTTCCATAGCGCCTTGGTTGTTCAATAAAATTTTAGTACTAGTGACCAAATTTTCGTAGATGATATTTAGACCTATGTCTTCAGCGTTAAATTCTTCGCCCTAGTAAACCAACCTTGTCACTTCAACACATGCATACACTGTACTTCAATTCACCTTATTCCTACTAAGGTAAAAAAATGAATGAACTACTCACCTTGTGCTAGACTTATTTTTGAAAAGATGATTTCTACAAACTAGATGCCCAATATGTTGCTTTATTAATTATTACTCCGTATGTAAGATCACATCCTTGTATATGCAAAATTCGTTATCTTATTATAAGAACTGTGTGATTATACGAGTATAATATATTCGGCGTTACCAATATTAGAATATACGGAAGATATCGATATATTTTGATCCGTCGTCTAAGTGTACTAGTTCATGTTATTCCTTAGTTTTCCTAGCTACATTATGTCATTTCCATGGTTCATTTTCTACTTTATGCTACAACATTTGATTCCGTCACCACTCTTAACATTCGCAGATGGAATTTCTCGTGTTCTCGTTGTCGATCGATCAGGCGAATATGGCCAATTCAAAAGACTTCAACAAGCCATCAACTCTGTTCCTTCGAACAATAAAGAGTGGGTAGAAATCCGTATTCGAGCAGGAATTTATCGGTAAAGCTCTTTTTTATTCCTCAAATCATATGCATTGTTTTCTCATATTGATCATCCCTACAATCTAGTAGAGTCGAGGAACAACATTCTGTTTCCGCTGACCTATAGATACATATATACTCACTCCGTCTTTCTTAATCGTGTAGTGAGAGGGTCAAAATTCCGTACGATAAGCCCTACATAAGCCTAGTAGGGGAAGGTATAAATTCCACCATCATAAAGTGGTGGGATGGAGGAGGCTCAAATACACTTGATTATGCGACGTTCCAAGTGTTCGCTGACAACATTGTTGCAAGAAAAATTACTTTCAAGGTATTCATCATCCTTAATTAACCTTCACGATGCACATATTTTTTCGTGCAATGGTTATCGACTATTGATAAGTCAATCGATATTGTCGCCTTATTTATTCGTAACATGATTGGTGCAAACATAAAAATTATTTTGATGTTCAAGAGTTGATGTTCTACTAAATTACAGAACACGTAAGAGCCCGATGTTATATCCCAAGCTCCGGCGGCTTTAATTTATGGGGACAAAATTGCTTTCTATGAATGTGGGTTTGTTGGTGTACAAGACACACTGACCGATTTCATTGGACGCCATTATTTTGAAGGGTGTTATATTCAAGGGTATATCGATTTTATTTGGGGTTATGGTCAGTCCGTATATCATGTAAGATTACTCAACTCTCCTCTTCGATTTCAATTCTCATATCATATCATATCATATAATTGACCACATTCTTCGTCATTGGCATCGATATCTATATATGATCTTATAGCCCTTAAATAATAAATAGTTAAATGGGTCGAACGATTTTAATACATTGAAAGACATAATTCGTAACTTGAATAATTGTCGCATTTGCACACTAATTTGTCGATCGACCAATTGTTCTAAGGGTTGCACGATTAATGCGACAAGCGGACCGTATGATGATCGAATATATGGAGCTGGATACATAACTTCACAAGGAAGGATAAGTGCGGAAGATAATGGTGGCTTTGTTTTCAAATATTGTACAATAGCAGGCACATCTCGGGCGTATCTTGGTCGACCTTACCGTAGCCAGTCGAGAGTCGTCTTTTACAAGAATTACTTCTCCGATGCTATCGTGCCACAAGGGTGGACTGCTGGCTTCATCGCTGGCAGCGAGTAAGAACATCTCATAAACTCGTCTTCTTTTACTTTTTTTACGTCCTTTTAACGCTTATGAAAGTTTTGAGTACGACAGTCTTTTACGCTTACATTTTTTTACGGCATTGTAGAGACACGGTTATCCGTGAAGAAGTGGAATGCACAGGACCAGGAGCAATCAAGAGCAAAAGGGTGAAGTGGGGGAGAAGCCTAAGTAAACATGAATTGGACTACCTCATAAATCCTGATACATTCATCAACCAGGATCATTGGATTTATAACCAACCACATCCTCTTGCAACTTAAGCTACAATAACCTTGAAAAATTAACAATTGGACCTTTTTATTTGTACACTTTATGCTATAATACTTGAATTTCCTTCTAGTGATTGTTGTAAAACATGTTTCAAATGCTTATGGGTATGTAGATCGTTTATTTTTGAGATCGACTGAAAATTAAAGAACCTATCTATATGAGTCTAACCACAAGTGTATGTTTGTTGTAGTTTGTAAAATTTGTCTCTTTGAGGCCACAAGTTCATTGTCGTCTCATCGATATGATCAAGCAAACCAAATAGAGACTCGATCGATTAACCAAGAAGTACACGCAAAAACTTGTCTAGATTACCCAAATAACAATAACTGGTAAGCGATATTTCATTTGTTGAAAGTTTTCTCGTGATTATTTCCTTGTCGAAAAAGACTCGTCTAGTTTTAGAACTATGGTTGCACAGTTTATGGGGTTAGGAAGGAGATGATGATGATGTTGAGTGAAACGTGATGGCAACACGAACTCGCAGATATGGGAAGCAGTTGACATTACCCACTAACACAATTATTGTATAACCATACATTGCATATGTTTCACCTAACCAGTCCTAATATTGCATTTTAGGGACTCTTCTCTTTTAAGCTTCATCACCTATATAAATCGTTACATATAGTAAAGTTATGGGTAAAATAACATTTCACTAGCTAGTTCACCAAGATGATTTCTCCACTAATCATTATTATCTTCAAACTTTTCTTAAGCATCAGTCTTAATCAGTGTCGAAGTGATAACTTTTCATCCAATGGTATATTTACCGTCACGGTTGATCAATCTGGCAATGGGAATTTCACTACAGTTCAAGATGCGGTAAATTTCATCCCAGCAAATAATTACCATTGGATTCGCATTCATGTTCGAAGTGGCATTTACAAGTTAAGTTTCACATTTTCAACACTAGCATACATACGTACTATTCTAGCCATTGCAAGTCCATTACTCGTTTGTTTCATAGTATATGAGACTATATAAATTGTTCGCTATACTCGAGAATTGACACTTTAACTTCTTTGCGCTAATTTATGTAGTGAGAAGGTAATGATCCCGGAAGCGAAGCCGTTCATAGTTTTAGAGGGCGACGGAAGAGGAATTACCGTGATTCAGTCGGCCGATGGTGGCAAAGTTTTGAAGACCGCAACATTCTCATTGTTTGCTTCAAACTTTGTGGCAAGGAAAATCACATTCAAGGTAACATTATGGTTCTTATTGAGCTTGAATTTGATACCACGACGTAATGATACTATATATATCTTCGATTTTACTAATTGAATTAGTACATAGGAGTAAGTTGTTGCAACTAAATTTGTGTACAACAGTTGCATCGACTTAGTGTATCTGATTGAATTTTGAAAACCACGAATGTTACAACTTCTTATAGAAGCATGACATTCTACGGCATGCATAACTAATTTTTGTACTACAGTGAGTAATAAACAGTTAACTGCATCTTTTTGGTCAAGCAGAACACTCATGACGAAAACTTGAAGAACTTTACATGGGCACCAGCAGCTGAAATATCAGGAGACAAAGCTGCATTCTTCGACTGCGATTTCATCAGTGTCCAAGACACATTGACGGACAGTCGAGGACGACATTACTTCGAGTCTTGCTACATACAAGGTGCAGTCGATTTCATCTGGGGTGACGGCCAATCAATCTACAAGGTACATAACGTCCCCTTGACTATAACAATCTACATTACAATTTACAATCTACAAGATTCGTACTGTCTTACATTATACTTCAACATGAATAACTCTTGTAAAATGCTCTGTATAGTTGCAGGGGATTAATCTAACACTTAACATTATTATTATAAACACAAACCTATATGCAATAGGTGCGTAGCTATAATCAAAACAAAAAAGATCCTCTCGACATTAAAATTACGACCTACGAGTCTACGACAGTATATATATAGTTTTGTTAAAATGACGTATTATTATTTCATCATTTGATACAAGTTTTATATGAAAGCAGGACTGTACCATAAATGTCACGTATGATGCTACAAATGCAAATGATAATGTAGGATACATAACAGCTCAGGCTAGGCACAATGCGGATTCACAAACCGGTTTCGTGTTCATAAACTGCACGATCAATGGAACAGCTAGTTCAACATACCTTGGCCGTGCATACACACAGTACTCTAGAGTCTTCTTCTACAAGTCTCAGTTGGGGAGACTAATCACTTCTGAAGGATGGTCACCTTGGGATTCTGCTGGTCACGAGTAAGACCTCAACTATATGTTATATCCACGAAAAATTTAGCTAAAACAATCCTATACATGCTTTAGACTACAATGGATTCTCGGGATTCAAACCAAATATTAATAATTCAATGAAACGGACGTACAGTATGTCGCATATCATTTGCATGCATTACATTTTGTTGTGAAACTAATTGAAATTGTGGTTTTCTGGAAATTGCATTGTTTGTATAGGAAAGATATAGTCTTCGCGGAGGAAGATTGCGAAGGCCCTGGATCAAACACAAGCAATAGAGTGAGCTGGGAGAAAAACCTCACTCAGGCGGAGGTCGAATCATTGGTGAATGTGGATACGTTCATCAACAACGATGGGTGGCTAAACAATTTGCCTAGTCCTATACATTGAAATTATATATAGTGTTTATCACAAATTCGATTAGTGTCAAACTTTTAACCCCGGTTTAAAAATCGATGACTCCATTTAATTCATAAACATACATAAACACAAAAAAAATGTCTCGTTATTATTAATATTGTCCAATTCATTTGAGATACGTCTACATATATATAGTTCGTGTTGTAAAGAATACGAGTACTTAAGTCGTCGGTGGTGCAATGTAACTTTATGTGACGAAAAATTAAATGGACGACCTTACTTTTTCTAAACCAACGAATCAACCACATAGTTAACCAAATACACAACGAATCAATCACCTAGTTAACCGAGAAATAGAAATGGTAAGTAGATAATAGAACTTAAAACATATCTTTTGGAAATTAAAACATGGAATTTGCTAAAGGTCTATAGTGTAGACATAAAAATTCTGTCTACAATGTAAAATTAAGTCAATAATAGTAAACTTGAATTTGGAGTAGTAAAATTAATTTGTGATGAAAAAATCATGCAGTAAAATTATTTGTGTTAGTAGTAAAATTTTGTTAGTGCAGTAAAATTAATACTGATTGTAGACATTTTCAAGTGTCTACACTATAAACCTCTAGCATTTTTTTTTTTGTACAAAGGACCAGCTAATGCTGCAGGGGTGGGGGTATGAGGATTTGAACCCGAGACAACCCCCAGGCAGGTTGAGTTCCTAACCACTACCTTGATCCTCAGACCTCTAGCATTGTCCTTAAAACATATATATAACTCTAGATGGTAAAGTTATCGATGTTTCCGTTTCTAATAAACTTTAATTTATATGGTAATCTTACTCCATCCATTTTCCAACTTTGGATGATTTCAATCCCAGAGAAATGTAAAATAATTTATTCTTTTCCTTGAGTCGGAACTAATGGCATATATGTGTTCATTGCAAATTTCAGAAAATATCATTTCGAAGCAATTAAAAAAGGGCAAACATTCTTATTTACTACATGTCTTAATCGTGATTGATTTTATTTCTTAATTATCAAGTGTTGGACTCAAATTGGTATGAGATAAAAATCTCAAATTACTATTATTTTTTACCTAATTACCTTAAACAATACAATATCACAACTATATAACCATCAAGCTAAGATCCTCAACATTATGCATTTGATTTCATAAATTATAAACCAACTTCAATCGATTCGATGATTAGCTCCAAGAAAATGCATCTTCCTCCTTTTTTCACACTTTTAATTTGCTTATTATCCTTAATTATAACTTCGAGCTTCTTCTCATTTTCTAGTGCAATGGAGTGCAAAGTAGATGGTAGTGCTTCATCCAACGTTGCATACACAATCACAGTCTCAACTTCTGGTGATGGAAACTTCACCAAGGTTCAAGATGCTGTCGACTCGATTCCTTCAAGAAATGATCGTTGGATTAGAATACTTCTTAAGCCCGGAATTTACAAGTAAACCATTTTTTTTTGGGTTATTTTTGTTATATATTATATATATACTCCGTATAATTTATTAATCTCAAATTTCATAATGAGTTATACTAATTAATATAACGTGCATGTATGAAGAGAGCAAGTGAAAATCGAAGCTGATAAGCCATGCATAGTTCTTCAAGGTCATGGACGAAGCGACACGACAATAACCTTTGATGCTCATGAAAAGACTGACAAAAGCCCGACGATGATCATATTCGCTGATAACGTCGTAGCTAGGGATATTACGTTTGAGGTAATTATATCATCAAAACATGACGAAATATCGTAAAAAAATATAAAGTTACGTGCTAATTGATTGATAGGTTAATCATCTTTCTTTTTTAGACGGGTTAAATCATCTTTCTTTTTTTGCCGGTTTTAATTATCTTTTTTTTCATAGAGTGTGTAACGTAATAGAGTTTAATATAAATTCTAAAAAAGGAATAGAAATGCATGCATGATATACCTCGAATATAATCAATGTCCATACTTCATTATTCCTGGATAACAATTTATGTAAAAGCGTGTTTCATTTAGACATTGAGGTAATGACGACGATTGTTATTAGATGGACTAGTGAAGATGAGTAGCTAGCTAGCTGAGTTAAGTTGAACGAAACATCCGAGTAGAATACATTTTTATATAATTTAATTTTGAGGATCTGTGTAGAATACTTACACGGTGAAGAAAAAAGGAGTAAAAGTTGAGCATTTTCTTCCGGCTGTTGCAACAAGAGTTTATGCGGACAAAGTGGCATTTTATTCTTGTGCATTCAAAGGATATCAAGATACATTGTGGGATGATAATGGTCGTCACTACTACAAAAATTGTTATATCGAAGGTGCCGTCGATTTCATTTGGGGAGGCGGTCAATCGATATATGAGGTATTTTGTTATAATGCCAATCATCTGTCCCATCTTATTTATATTTTCATCTCGCAACATCAAGTAACGGTCTTTAATTGTTTCATGCAGGATTGTGAGATAAACGTCATAGATGGAGGGTTTGTTACAGCACAAGGCCGTAAATCCGCTGATGATCCAAGTGGGTATGTGTTCAGAAATTGTGTGGTGCACGGGGATGGACATGGTTGTCTAGGACGAGCTTATGGTCCATATTCGAGAGTGATATTTGTAGACTCGACCTTGACCCAAGTTGTAGACCCTCCAGGGTGGAATATTTGGCGCCAACAAGGTCATGAGTAAGTTCGATCCACTCAAAACGTCATTTACATAGTAATCGTTTTTTATACATAATGATTGTACATCATAGAAAATACTCGATTTTGGTACCACCAGACTCATACAGTCGAACATCGAGTATTGTGACGGTTCGCCTTCTTAATACATCGTTGCTTGTGATGGTATGCAGGGGAGATGTAGTTTATGCGGAGGTGGATTGCAAGGGGCCAGGGACAAATTCTTCCGAACGTGTCCCATGGATGAAGAAGCTTAGCCAAGACGAAATGGCGAAGTACACAAAAGAAGTTTTTATAGATCAAGAAGGATGGATTTCCAAACAGCCATAATTACAATTACACTATTATTATGTGTTAGGCTATTAGATGGCTAATCTAATTATTTAGCTTAACTCGTTGATGTTTTTTAATTTACAGGTGAAAAAAATTAATTTGTTGGGTAAGTATTTAAATAATCATCATATAGAACACAATCATTATTAGTTAAAGTTGTACTTCTATATGTTTGAAATAAGATTCAATTTTCGTTCCATTAAGTTAAAATTAAGGTTTTCATTTTCGATCTATTTCGATCCACAATTTCCAACATTTGATCTCTCGTTGGTCTAGTATCCGACCGATGCTCGGCCTTTCACTTTCAATTACTCCCTCCATTTCAAAATATATGACGTTTTCGAGTTACGAGACACTTCTTTGACCTTCGATATCTCTCAAAATATAAGGGTAAAAATTATGAAATTATGATCATGTGAAAGTATATTTCATAACGAATCCAATGGTATACTTTTTATAATTTTTGACAAGATATTTTTTCATGAAATTGAAAGTCAAAACTTGTCTCGTAACTTGAAAACGTCATATATTTTGGCATGGAGGGAGTATAATAATAGAGTCAAATAGCCAATCTCTTGCCCCAAATGATGTCTCCCCTATCATGTTGTAGTCCTCATCCAACTTGAGTGAAGATTATGTATCAAGAACTTAAAGCCAGCGTGGCAAGAAGAAAATGGCAAAATTGAAGCAACTTGGAAGACCCCATCACTGATGTGTCTTTCACATCAACCACCACATCTAAACTCCCAAAATTCGTCGTGGGTTGGTAGCCTCAACACGGTGTTAAATTACCGATTCAAGAGAAAGATAGACAACGGATCATAAACTCACAACACATTGTTAAGGCTAACAATGCTCGACTTATCACGCACTCTACTACATTGTGTAATAATTACCTCACTCGGTGAAGTGAGAACATAAAAGGACAAGGAAGATGGTGATATGTTTGCTATGAGTTATTATTTCTCTTAATTTTGAGAAGAGGTATAAATCCGCGGCATGAATCAACTGATCCACCCATGTTAATAACTTGCGAGAAAAACAAAAAAGAAGAGTAGATCAGTTGATTCATGTCGTGTCGACGTGTCGTTATCATTACCGAATTCTAAACCCACGGCACAAATCAACTATTCTATAGCACATAGAAATTTGGATCAGTTGATTCATATCGTGTCGTCATCGTTACCCAATTCCAAACTCCCAAAGTCCCAAAGCACAAAGAGAGAACAATAACATGCCATGTCAACAACACACCAACTCTCCAATTTTGCGGCCATTAACAATTCAGATAAGAAATTTTGCCACTGATACTTCCCTCTAATCGTCACCCTCACGCCTCACATCTTCCTCAATATATATAAACCTCTCCAAAACCACAACTTTTTCTCTCTTTGATTTCGTGTCCCAAAAAAACAGAACTTCCAACTGTCTTTTATCCACAAAATTAGGTGATAAAATTCAAAAAAGTTTCCAACTTTTCACTAAAAATCTTTGTAATTGAAAACCCAGAATTATTTCTGGGATATGAATATTGGGTACTTATCAAATTTCATGAATTTGGGTAATAAAGTTTGTGGGTCTGCATGATTAAGCAGTATAGAGGGGAGGATTTCTTGTTAGGGTACTTGAAGAAGAAAGAGAGAGGAAAGCTTGTAGAAGAAGCTCTTGTTCAACAACAATGGCGAGTGGTGGAGTTATTTTTGCTCAGTTATTGCCACTTTCTTCCACTCCTCGCCACCATTTTCTCTCTCCTCGGTTGTCTTCTCCGTCGTTGCCGATGCCGCCTCCGTCTTGGATACGCCGTCGTTTTTGTTCTAGTCGACGGTTGAGTGTCTCTTACTCTCTTTCGTCTCACCCTAGGTGAGCAAGTTTTCATTTTTATTGCTACTAAGTTTTGTTTGCAATTTATTGCATTTTGGGTGAAAGTTTCTGGTTTCTTTTATCTATTGGGGAGGGTGTACGCATTAATCGGTTTATTAAAGTTCCAAAAAAGTTACGTACTAGCGAGATATATTAGATAGAAATGACGGCGTTAACGTGTATTTTGGGTATGAGGTGTTTGAAGTGGGACTGAGGGAGTCCTCTAATTGCTAAATTAGAGGCATTGCATTATACTCCCTCCATTCCAAAATATATGACGTTTTTGGTTTTCGAGGAGGCCATTGACTTTCGATTTAACAAAAAACTAATGAGATTTTTATGGGCAAAGCTATACTCATTAGATTCGTATCGAAATAAGGTTTCATAAAATTATAGTTTTATAATTTTTAGCCTTGTCGTTTAGAGTATATTTACGTTTAAAGTCTCACCTCGAAAAGTGAGAAAGTCATATATTTTGAGAAGGAGGGAGTAATTTTTAAGGATGGCCGACTTAGTATACCATTTTCTATTATCAAATGAATGATAATTTTTTCATTGTAGCATTCTCATAATGAGTGATTGTTTCGTTGACGATTCATGTTAGCCGACCTCAAATCATTTTGGGAAACGCATTGTTATCAAGTAGGAGTAAATGCTAGTGTTGGTTCTGGAAATTGGATACTTGGCACATTTCTTGCACAAACTTTGAGCAAGGAAAAAAGAGATGCTTCATATTGTGAAATGTGATTGCCTTAGGGTTAGTAAGGATGTGCACTAAGGTTAAAATTGGTGATTGAAGGTTGATGCTTAAGAATTTACGGTTTTGGCTGCAGATTTGATGGTTTCTGTGCAAGATGTTCGATGATCGATACTGATCAGCAACTCGATGGGGTTTCGTCTGATGAAGATGCTTTGGAAAACCTGTCATGTTCTGCTACTAATTGCTCTACCTCAGTTGTTCAGCTCGATCCTGAAATTCTCGAGGCTGAACCTTTGCATATGTTGAGTGAAAGAAGTTACGTAGATAATGTTTTAACTGCCTTGCCTGTAAGTTTTTGATGGAGTTAGTGGTTTGTATGGTGTGTTGTCCCTTTTCCATGCCCTGCTTTAATGGCCAAAATTACTGTCTTAGGTTTTGACCGAGGAAGAACAAAATGTCCTTGCTGCTATTCCAGCGCATCCTGCTGGTTTGTATGGTAAGTGATTCACTGCAGACCTCTAATATACTAAGTAAAGTTTGTGGTGACTAAGGTGTGACTTGGGATGGAATAGGGTTTTGGGAACATCAGTTTAGTTCTTACGCAAAACCTTGATCTGTAATGCCTTTGCTGGTTTATCTTGAAATCGGATCCATTTAATTTGGTTCTTGCTGTAATGATCCGTTGATTGGTGAAAAGTGAAAACGCTCACCAACTTTTGACGTACACTTTTTCAGCTCTGTATGCTAATTGCTTAGCTGGGAATTTCGTGGAACAACTATGGAATTTTGCCTGTCCTGCTGTTATTGCAATGATTTACCCAAGCCTTCTTCCTGTTGCAGTCATGGGGTTTGTCACTAAGGTAGGATTAGAATAAATTGAGCATGTGCATTTGTTATAGGCTTGGTTCTAACTGTTTTCATTGTGGACAGCTAGCTATGATGCTTTGGGGGCCTTTGGTTGGGAAGCTCATGGACCATCTGCCCAGAGTACATGCATTTAACAGTTTGAGTTTTATCCAGGTATACCTTTGTTTCTATGGATATTCTATATTTGTCTCGTAATCACCATCTAATCGTTCACCTTTGCAAGACAGGCAGGTGCTCAGTTGATATCTGTGGCAATGATAATTCATGCGCTTAGAGTTCCGTCTACTTCTGTGTCGCCTATCCTTCGCCCTTGGTTTATTGTTCTTGTGTTAGCGGGAGCGATTGAACGGTTATGTGGCTTAGCTTTGGGCGTTGCCATGGAGCGTGACTGGCTTGTACTGGTAATGTTACTTCATGGTTGTGTCCTGGATCTTCTATTTGAAAATTGTAGAATTTTCTAATTCAGACATTCGTCCACATGTAGCTGGCTGGGACCAATCGGCCTATAGCTCTTGCACAGGCCAATGCTGTTATCAATCGGATCGATCTCCTCTGTGAGGTATGAAGTTATTACTCTTTTTGCATGTTACCAGCTGTTTTATTGTACCAAAAGTAATTTCTGTAGAGATTGTCAGAATTTGTATTTGGTTACACAGCCACATTTGGCTATAGCGATGTGCTTTCAAATATTGCCAATTTTTGGGCAGTTTTAACATTACAGACTTGTATATACTTGTAGATTGCTGGAGCATCAATGTTTGGTATTCTTCTGTCTAAGAATGACCCCGTTACCTGCTTAAAACTTGCTGCTGGTTTGATGATCTGGGCCTTGCCAGTTGTGGTTAGTGGTCATATTCTTTACAATCTGCTTTATTGCTTATCACATTGCTCTCCCATGGCCACTGTTGACCCTGGTCTTTCCTTGTCTGCACATCCATATTCCAGGTTGCTCTCACTTGGTTAACCAATAAACTTTCCACTGGGGTTCTTGACCGCACTAAATGCTCGCAAGCCTGTTCTGAGAGTTCTGCTCATTTAGTTGAGGCTGATAACGATAATTTGGGTAAACATATTACTGTCCTTTGTTTTTGTAGTAACTTCATAATATGTGACGATTTTTCAACAAAACATATGGTTTCGCCTTGCTATTCAGTGGATGCTGGTATTATTGCCATCAAACATGGGTGGGCGGAGTATTTGCAGCAGCCTGTCCTTCCTGCCAGCATAGCCTATGTTCTTCTGTACTTCAACATAGTTCTAACCCCTGGTGGCTTGATGACTGCATTTTTGACACAGCATGGTATGTTTTAGCTCCATCTATGTACTACCTTGAATAAAACGTCGAAGTTATCTCCTGCTTACTGAAACTTTCAGTGTAATGTCTTTTTACTTTCCAGTTTTGGTTACATTTCCATTAAACATTTGGCACATCAATGTAGTAGTATGGTCCTATAATGACAAACTTCTTTCGAACAATATGTATAGACTTCAAAAAGAGAAGGAACTCATTATAAACATGGGTCTTATGTGGACAGTGTAGGTTTTAGTAGCTACTCATGTTGTAGAAATGATGCTGCTGGTTTGTTGGACTTGAGCGTGAGCAACAGAAAAAAATAGGACTGTCTGATAAGTGATAAATATGCTAAATTATTGGCTCATTTAGTGGATAAATTTTTTCGTAAAGTTTCTAACTTTAACTTTCGTATTGTGTGACAGGTCTTAGTACTTCCATCATCGGCTCATTTAGTGGATTATGTGCTTTTATGGGTGTTGCAGCAACATTTATATCTGCTGAACTTGTCAGACGGCTTGGTATACTTAAGGTTGATAACTTGATACAGTTTTTTCCTTCTTAATTTGTATCTATTGCAAGGTTGATTTCTTACTATTCTCTTCAATGCAGGCTGGGGCTGCTGGGCTGGTTTTCCAGGCATCGCTTCTTGCATTGGCTGTTGGTGTTTACTGGAGTGGTCATCTTTCTCAGCAGACACCCATCCTATTCTTTCTGTGCCTAATTGTAAGAATTGATTGAATTGCTGGTTTAACTCCTAGGGTCATGAGTCATGACTATTTATGGTTCACTCTCCTTCATACTCCAGTCTTTCATGTTTTGATACGATGGTTTTATATCCAGGTGTTGTCAAGGCTGGGACACATGTCATATGATGTGATTGGCCAGCAGATTCTTCAAACTGGAATCCCATCATCAAAAGCTAACCTTATTGGGACTACAGAAGTTTCCATTGCGAGTTTGGCCGAGTTTGTAATGTTGGGCGTAGCGATAATTGCGAATGATGTTTCTCTTTTTGGATATTTAGCCGTGCTCTCGCTCCTCTCTGTGGTTGCATCAGCATATGTTTTCTGCCTTTGGCTGATGAATCCTACAGATGAACAGAAGAAACTTTTCTCTTTTGACCGTACATTTTGATGTGATTGTGAGTAAACTTTCAAATTGATCCTTTATTTGGCTGTATATTGGTTATCCTTCCTGACAGTGAATTAATACTATTTTATTTTCTGCTTGCAGGATAGACAGACTCTAAATGCCTTTGTATAGTCCAATTGTACATTTGATCGTAGAAAATGGAAATCACATACTTGATACTTCGAGAATTAGTTATATCAACCGAACATGTAGGTAACTCTGCAATCACCATCATTGTTCTTTAAATTTGTTATAGATGAGTTTGGTTCTTACTACTCCATTTTTTATCCGTCTTAGTGAAACCTCTTTTGCTGTTCACTGATGATGGGCCTGATATTGTACATATAGCTGATTTAGAAGTAACATCAATTCTATCACTTAAAAATTTGTAAATCCATCTAGTTTCTTGGTTCTTTTTCAGTGTAGTAGATTGTTTTTGCACTTCCCCTCTTTTCTAGAGGTTTACATTGTATGAGTGTATATATGGCTTGAAAATCGAGGGAGAGATTTTTTACATGTTGTTGGGAGAATTTTCTGATAATTATCCATATTTGCTTCCAGAAGTGAAGTTAGCGGTGTTATAGTACCACGTTGATCTCTTTATCAGAACTCAAAAGTGCTTGTTGATTTGTATTTTGAGTCTAGACCAAATATAGGTTTCGAATCCAGCATGTCTCCCTTGTGAAAGGGTCTCGTGCGGATTTTAAGGATGTCTGGTAGATCCCTACCTTCACTTTGCAGATTTTATTACGGTTGCAGGGCAATGTCAGCTGTCTGATTCCAGTTTTATTAGACATTCAAGTGTTCATCTGATGCTTCTGGGAGCTCTGAAGGAATCATAGAATTCTTATAGTCATTGGCTCATTGCTTGGTACGTGTACTGTTAACATAGATTTGCGCTGTTTGGCACTTTCAGTTTTCATTTTTGTGGGTGTACTGATTCTGAACTTGGAAGATATATCACTCTGTTGTCGGTTGTCGGTTGTCAGTTGAGCTAGGGACCAACTATCTCATACTGCATAGCTTCCCATTGCAAATTCAGTTAGTACTCCCTAATAATTTCTAGTGTCTTTAGTTTTAGTCGTTTCTTGGAAGTTCGTTAAACTGGAAAATCTTATCGTGGTGGTGCAAAGGGCGTCAAGGGTTCACAGTTGCTGGTGGCTTCTCGACTTTGATTATCCGTAAAGCTTGCAGATTTGCATTGTCTAATTCGAGAGTGTTCATGTATCGAAGTCCGTTGTCACTCAATGCTAGTTCCCTATGGTCGCAGGCCACAGCAATGTGGTGCAGGTGAGCATGGGAATGATTGTGCTGAGAAACTAGGTTTCCTGCCTGTTCTTTTTTTTTTTTTAGTCAGTTTCAGTGTTTTGCATGAAAAATTGGATGCTGCAAAGCTTTTAGTGGGCTTAGGCCTCTATGGTTTCAAGGACTTGAGGCTTCGTTGCTGCGTTGGGCTTAAGCCTATGGTTTCAACTGAAAAAGTAGTGACCGGTCCAAACTGACCCTATCCGACTCACCCATTGGTTATGTCTAGCTTCGACGTGTAAAGAGTGAGAAGGGGCCAAAAATAAAGAGGTAGTAGAAACTAGAAAGTAGAGGTGATATCCATAAGTCGAATGTAGCTCTAAAAGTCGTTATGCTAGCCCTAGTACTGGGGCACAACATTAGAGAGGAAACTGGAGGAATGGTGTGCCCCGGATGAAAATCCCACCACATCGTCAATTTGATCTCTAATGTTGTGCCCTAACGCGGTGCTGGCTAGCATAATCAAAAAGTCGGTGCACCTCGGATATCCTTAAATTCATGCCTGAATCTAAGAATGAGCGGTGTGAGCCACATACAATAGTTTAACCTCTATATTATCCAATCTCTTAGATAATACTTACGTGGCTTTAAGTAGAGCAGTCGGTGCACCCTAAACACCCCTATATTTGCGCATTTAACAAAATGCGAGTATATTTGTCGTTTATATGCTACGGTTGAAATGGTGTTGGTAGGTCAACGGCACGTACCCGTTACGTTAGCTGAAGCCTGGGGGTTGAGGTTAGGTGGGGTCCCTGGGCTCTCGAATGAAGAGCTACAGGCTTCTCTCTAACCTAGGATTTTAGACTTTGCCTTGTTTTTTGTAATCTGCGCATGTTAACCAAGTAGATACTCTTCCTCTGTGACCTCAAAAAAAAAAAAAAAGATACTCTTCCTCTGTCGCTAATTAACACTCTTGGTAAAAAAATCCTGTGAAATTAATTTACTGTATGTAGGTACAGCCAAATTGCAATTTTGTTACCTGATTTTGTACTTTTTTTGGGATATTTTGGGAATTGATAATGGCACGATTACATGTAACGTGTATATTAGCTCGGCATTATGTTCGCCCTATATTTTTCAAGTTTCGACAAAGTAGAGCTTGATTTAGCAAAGCTAACCCTAGTCATTGACCATAACTCGTACACACCCTTGTTATTTGTTCATGATATAGAACCGCCACGAACTCCAGTAAGAAAGATAAGGGATACTATAGTCCACTGACTCGGATTTTTGTATACATTTTATGCGAGGTGTATATGATATTATCAAACTTGAATTACGATTTGACGAAGATGGTAAAAAAAATTAGAAAAGTGACACAAGTAAAGGTGGATTAATCTCTCGAAAAGATGGATGTGGTTTGATTCAAGTAAAGGAGAAAAAAAGGGCATTGTTTTTCTTGAGGTTGATGTTGGATTACAAGTTTCAATGGAAGTAAAATGAGTTTTTTGATTGAAGAGTGAAGTTCAGTAAAATTCACGCGAATCTATGCACTTGCCGCCATTTTACCCTAAAATTCTAACTCTCCCGTGTTTGTCGCCTCCCTTTACTGTTCTTATCGTACTCTTCACTCTTCATCCTCATCGTTCCTTTGTTCAATCTATGGTGAAAAGTGAAAACCTAAAAATAACATGATTTACGATTTTGTTACTCCCTTCGTTTAGTCGAATTCTCCATATTTGTTTTGCAAGAGAAATTTATTCTCTTTTTAACTAGATGTCAGCGAGAAGAACGAGGTTTTATGCTTTCAAGTTGCAATTTTGTCCAAGAGTATACAAAAGGCGCAGCCGCGCAGGACGTATCTAGGTCAGGAACTCATAAGATTGAAAGAACGTTTTAATTTACTCCATTCAATCTACGTTATGAATTCACTGAAACGGACGAGGCATGAAGGGGGAATCTCAACTGGTTAGTATAAATCATCTTGTACTCTTACAAGACCAAATATGTGACAGACAGATGATGTTTTGCAAGAAAGCATGCTTCCTTTGCTACCCTTTTTATGCTTTGTTTTCCTTTTGAATTTTACACAGAAATTACTATACTTAAACTTGGAAGAAGAGGAGATTCTCCGCCCTAAAAACAAAATCCGAGGGACACTCACCCCAAGGAAGCCTTGAGAAGGGACATAATTTCTAGATACAAACCCCCATACCTTGAATTTTGATGCCAAAAATGTGCTTTGCTAACCTAACCTCTACTCTCTTCCATCAATCCCTAGACCATCTTACCCTAATACCGTATTTGAAACGGATCTTGAGTAAACAAATGGACAAGACTCGTGCGTCGAGAAATTCTTCTGTTGAACTGTCTCACCATTTTAAGTTAAAGTGTTAGCTATCGTAAGGAATAGTCTTGAAGAGTACCTTGAACACGTATTGTTAACATTTGGTTTGAATTAAACAACCGATGTAAATTGCGTCAACTGAAGGGATTATTAGTCAAAAAACTTGATGATAGTTCACAAGAGAAGAGGAGTAAGCATTGGAAACAGGAGAAAACAAAGGGATGACAGAAAACCTCAAAACACACAGTTTCCCACATCAAATCCCCACAATCCAATGCACCTCCCCCCCCTACATAGACACACCATCATTTTCACCAAGACAAGTAAGAAAAAGCAACAAACCAAAGAAGATAAGAAAATTATAAAAACATAAAAATATACTCTCTCACAGTCTCACTCACTCACTCACACTTTCTCTCTCTCTCTCTCTCAATCTATCTATCAACTGTCATGTCTTCCACCATTTTACATCACGTCACATAAATACCCTCTTTAAGCTTAACGTGATAAGTACGAGTGCTTAGTGTCCATTACCACACCCTTACATATCTGTACAACCTAGGTTACACGATAACGGACACGGATATTAAAACACGTCGATTTTAAAACTTTCTTGGTACTTAGACACATTTGATTAGTCAAATCCGTTAATATACACGTAATAGCTTTGGCATTTGGGTTTGGATTCGGGTTTTCTCGTCTTAATGTTATTCAACACGATTCGCGAATAAGGGTTATCCACATGCCGTAACATTAGTATAGAGGGAGTACTGCTTATACAGATACACTCCAAGTAGACTTGTAGAATTAGTATAATAGTCATGATTTTTTACAAATCTTTTTCAGTACTCATTCACTAGCAATCTGCCAAATCCACAGTAACACTATAGCTTACATAGTTGGGGTGTTGGTTGTCACAGTGACAATTGGAGTTGAAAGCACCCATCTTTTCATGTCTTATTTCTTTTCCAACTTATTTCTTTCACACTGATTTTATTATCTATCACTTCTTTACCCTCATCTTTCTTAACTCTTCTTATTACTACTACTATTAGTAATAATTGAGTTCTAATAAATTCCATCAAACAAATAAAAGTTGTTGTGAGAGAAAGAGGAGATATCTAGAGAGAGTGAGAATGGGTTCTCTAGGAAATGGAGGAGAAAGAGAAGGGAAGAAAGCAATGTGGTTGTATCCAAAGGTTGTTGGTTCTAATCCTTCTGAAAGATGGGGGCACTCTTCTTCCTACTTTCAGGGTCATCTTTATGTCTTTGGGGTAAGCCTTCTATCTCTAATAATAGCAATAACAACAAAGTCTCGGCTAACATGAATCGTCATATGAAACCGTCACAATATGTAGGCATGTAGCATGCATTGAATATGTTTGTCATATAACCTATGCTTTTTTAAATAATTATGTTTGAGGAACTTTATAATTTCATCTTAAAGTGAAGGTAAGTTACAAGAATATTCAAAGAAATCTATTTTCCCCTGTATGAGTGTAAATGGAAATGTTTTTAATGTATTGCATGCAAACCCCATGCTCCATGTATAACCCTGATGATTACTTTTCCTGATTAATTTGCCAGTAATTTTTGTTACCCTCATATAACAAAAAACAGTATAATTTTCATTTTTTGGTTATAAGTTGTGTGTGTTAATTCAGTTGATATTGTCCTATCCGAGCCCCTTTTACCTTGCCATAGTCGGGAGCCTTTAAAAACGTATCGCTTTTGTTATAGTTGTATGATTTAATCTGAGGAGTACTGCTACAATTTGCTGTTTCTGAGTGGTGCCACTCTGTTCATTTATTTCAGGGTTGTTGTGGGGGAATGCATTTTAGTGATGTGTTGGTCCTGAACCTAGAAACCATGACTTGGACCACCCTTGTGACCCTAGGCAACGGTCCGGGGCCGCGAGATAGCCACAGTGCCACAATTTGGGGGAACAAGATCATAGTTTTTGGAGGCACAAATGGGTCAAAGAAGGTCAATGATCTCCACATTTTGGACCTAGGTACCAAAGAGTGGATCCAACCTATGTGCAGTGGGACCCCTCCTTCGCCACGCGAAAGCCACACCGCCACCCTTCTAGGAGACGAGAAGCTGGTGGTGTTTGGTGGTAGTGGAGAAGGGGTTGGGAACTACTTGAATGATCTGCACATTCTTGATCTTAAGACCATGAGCTGGACTTCCCTTAGGGTCAAAGGAGAAGTCCCTCCTCCTAGGGACAGCCACACCAGCACGGCTGTTGGGAGGAAGATCTTTGTTTACGGTGGGGATCGTGGAGACCGGTACCATGGGGACGTGGACGTGTTGGATGTCGAGACCTTGACATGGTCTACGGTATGCTTACTTGATACTCCTCTTGGCTCTGATGCATAATGGTTGAGTTTGCACCATGGGTGATTTTACTGATGGTTGTTGGAACTTTTTCCTGACAGTTGGAAGTTCGTGGTTCTTCACCTGGTAGAAGAGCAGGTCACGCTGCTGTGAGGATTGGGACTAAGGTTTGTGATGCTTCGACATAATTGGCATAGTTTTGACATCTATAATTAAAGATCAGAATGTAGTTTTCGGATTGTTTAGTTTTGATTGCTGATGTTGATCATTGAATGCACAACTCAGATGTATATAATTGGTGGAGTTGGAGACAAAAAGTACTACAATGATGCCTGGGTTCTTGACACCAATTCAAACCTGTGGTCTAAGCTTGAGATTTGCGGCCAGTCACCTCAAGGCCGATTCTCTCACACTGCAATTGTCACAGATTCTGACATTGCTGTTTACGGAGGGTGAGCTTCCTCACCTTTTTTCTACTCTTTGTTATGTTCAGTTTTGTGGGAACTGCTGATCTAAATTTCCTGCGACTTTATCCTTGGTGTCTCTGACAGGTGTGGTGAGGATGAGCGTCCTTTAAGCGAACTTCTAATACTACAGCTTGGAGATGAGCATCCAAATGGCCGCTACAACATATCCATGTGCAAGTCATTTGGAATTCATTGGAACCAAGGGAGGCGAAGAGGCCTACCTAGGGTAAGGAATAGCTTGGCCGCTTATCAGGTGTAGTTTTTAGTCTTCAGATGAAAGAATTACGCTTACAGTTTACAGTCTGTTTGTGTGCAGAAAACAATGTTATTAGGCAGTTGCATTGACTCTGAAGGAATGCCTGCTCATGAGCTCGACAATTCTGATCCCAAGAGGCCGAAAAGATCAGCTAATGCAAATACGTGTGAAAAGGATTTAGAACCAGACGAACATTCTCTTTCACTGTCTCAGAATTCATCTCCTTCTCAATCTGATCAAGAACAAACAACCCTTCACAATCCGACAATCTCCCAAGGCGTCTATTTCCCAGCATTGAACCATCTTAACAAATCTCCGAGGCAGCCTAAATCTTACAAACGTACCCCTCAGCAAAATGTGCCTGATATGTACATTATTGGGGAGCATCGAGCTGACATGAGACAGGGGCATCTGTTTCCCTCAAGTCATACTAACAAAGGCGAGGCAGAATTATTAACAACAGAGCCAAGACTCATGAATCAAAGTAGCAATCAGAACTTGGTAATTGTGTTTCACATCTGACAATGCTTCATAACTTCTACAGTATTTAGTAAATTGCAAAGCTTTCGTAAGTCTGAATTTCACGACACTTATGGTTTACGCTTTTTCCTTGTTAGATGGGAGCTGATGTTCAGGGAAAAGTAGATGGAGCCTTTGATTCCGGTTACCTGATGACCGCAACTGTTAATGGGAGGATTTTCAGAGGTGTCTTGTTTGCTCCAGTAAGTAGTTTAAAAATCCTCTCTTCTTCTGTGGCAATATACCACAAATTGAATCCTCTCTTTGTGATATTGCAGCATACTGCCATAGTATTTACGTACTCCTGCTGCACTATTTTTTTTACTACCTGCAACGAGTTACTATAAGGCACACAAACATTTTTATACATAGCAAATCTTGAACTTGCATTGTTATGCAATGTTTACAAACTTCTGACATCTTGTTCTCATAATGAACAGGGACCAAATACAATGTGCAGAGGAACTAATCCGAGCCAGAGCACCTCCTCTGGGCGGATTCCAGTCTTGCTGCCAGGTACAAACATTGATCGAGGGTCGATGTATGGAAAGACTCCGATCCTTCAAACTAACAGAAGTCCAATATTAGGATGCAATACTAGCCCTAGACTTTGCAATATTACTCCTAGACTCGTTCATGAGAAACTGAATGGTTCATCACCTATTTCCCGAGCTGCTGTACCGTCTAGAAACCAAGAGTTGAGAGATAGAAGTGATCTTCAGGGTGTAGTTCTAACACTAGGTGGTCCTACAAGTAAGCCATGAATAATATTCTTGTACAGACAACGATTTCTTCGATTTTGGGTGCTAGGGATGTTTTGTTGGTTAGATTCAATCAAAATAGGTCACAGAATTCGGCAAATGGGGCATTTTGCTAGTAATTTTTATAAGCTAGCCATATGCAAGAATTCATTGAGGTCCTGATCTCTCCATTCTCAGTTTCCCACAAATTGTACAATCATATCTATTGTAGTCTTTTGAGTAAGAATGTACGGAGTATGATACAACGAGTACCCAAATCGGTATCACTCTAGCTCGTATGCATGGTACGAGCAGATGGCATGAAATATCGTCCTGCATGGATTACACTATCTCATTTTCCGTAAGTTACAGTGGGAGAGTGACAATCGATCATGACTTACGAGTTCTTACAAACAAGCTCCAAATGTGTTCGTTACAATCTCAAGTATCATTATCGATCAGTTATCACTAACCACTGTTGAAAGTGTAAGTACACATCTACACAACTACACAAAGACACTCTACAAAACATCATTACGATGTAAATCTCGCGTAGATAATACTTTTTTTGAATCTTAACAGCTTCAACAACCTTATCGACTAAACGAACTCGATATGATTTGATCTAGCTAAGATAGCTAGCACAGGGATACTACTGTTGAACTAGAAGTTTGGTAATGGAAAACATAGATACTCCTAGAAAATGCCAGAAATAGTAAAAGCTCCCGAACATCACGCGCGATATATATGTAAGTAGACGTCATACTCGTATGTACTATCCCTGATAACATGACCTGGCTCACGTAACGCCTAGTAAATTTTCTCTCTCTTCTGTTGAGTGAATGACAAGTAGTGTGAGTGTGAGTGTGAGTGTGCGTTTCATGTCAGACAGTCCACAGTGTCATTCAGTCAGTCAGTCACTCATACACCATCAACGTCTCGTCAAGTTCAAGTCATCTAACGCTCGGTCCAAATCCTTTTTTTTGACGTTCATAACGTCACCCACGTCATATGAGTATCTTCCATAGTTTGAAAAATGGAATTATTGCACCGTAAAAAAAAGTTACTATTGGGCATTTTACTATTCCACTCCCTCCATCTGCAGCCTGTAAATTCTTTACACTCGGTTAAAATTCCTCACATACCCCATATTCAAAAACGAAAGGAGTGAGAACATCTCATTTCGAATCAACAGTAACTTTATCAATAAATCATGTTATTCGACCGCACATACAAAATCAATATAACTATAACTAATAATGTACTATGGGGTTTCTTTTGATCACGATTAATCCTTTATTATGATTTTTTTCCCGTAGATTTTTTGTTTCTATATATTATTGACATGTATACGAGGAAGTTACAACTGTTGAGCATAGGTCGGTGAATCGGCATGTTGGATCGATGTCCAAGTCCAAGTATCGCCTATTCGAGATTGGTGTTTTCGTTTCAAGCTAAACACTGTGTTAAAATTCCGGCGAACCGAAAATTCTCTCAGATTCGGTTAGCCATCCTGACTAGAACATCCCTTCCACGACTTGTTTAACAAGTCGACGATAATCAATAGGGAGTCGGAAACGGGAGTTGAGATTTGAGATGAGACTATATTAAGAAAATCAACTCAACCAAAAGCATAACTACGTTATGATTTATAAACATGGTCACAAACTCACGATTGATCTTAGCCCAGCCCAAACATTTGGGCTTCTGTTCGAAGACCAATAAGTTCGGCCCATGGGCCAGAACGTTCGAATCTCCGCAAATTAAAACGCCGTCGTTTCGTAGCGCGGGGTCTTCAATTTCTGGACTCAAAAACACAACTTCGTTAAACCTTTGTTGTTCTACATTTTTCCTCCAAAATTCAAGAATCGTCACCAACAAGCTTTCTCTCTCTCTCCTCTCAAAAAATGGTAACTTTATTATTTACTGTATGTTAAAAAAAAAAATGGGGACTTCTTCAATAATTTTTTCGCTTAATTTTTTTTTTTTTTTTCATCTAATTTAATTAATTTAAATTCTTGATTTCTGCTGTTTTTTGTTTTAGGATTTCAAGGGGTTCCTAAATAATTTGGATTTTGTGGAGCCATCTCCATCTCTCAAAGGAAAAACTTCCAAACCCCAGGTTCCTCACAAGGGCAAATCGGTAATTTCAGTTTACCCTCTTTCACGCTTCAGTTTTATGGTATTATATCTGATGATTTGCCTAATTTGAGCTGTTGTTTATGCATAATTTGAGTAATTTGTAACTTCAAAAAAAAAAAATTGAGTAATTTGTAATGTTTTAGAATTTCATTTTTGTCGCATTTTATTTTATTTTTTATGTTATGATAATGAAGTGGCCAAATATGTAAGAGTGTTGTTGTTGTTGTTGTTGTTGTTGTAGTAGTCGCGGTTTCGTAAATTTTGAGTATGTTGTGAACAAATTTGTATAGTGGTATACTGGTATGAGTTCACTGTTTGTATTTGAGTGTTAGTGTGTAAGTAGTTTTTCAAAATCGAGATTGGCCTTCTGAACTCTTGGGAACTCTAGTGAACTCGATGACATGGTCGTATATCTAATTACGGCATCACGGTTACAACTTGTAGTTTATGGAGAATTTCTGCTAGCGGATCAAGGTTGCCGTAGTAGATAGAAATTCAATGTGCCATATCCCCGCCCCCGCAACATTAGGTGCTGTTTTGTAACAACAAAGTAAAAAAAAATGAGAATTTGTGCTAGATATTTGTAAGGGGTTATGCGGGGTTGTTTGGCAAACATTTTTTCTAGGGATTGCTTAGATTGTTATAGACTTAGAGTGACTGGGATTTTTGTGAATATATGATACTGCTGATTAATGGTCATTTGGCCTGGTCGTTGTTGTGTAAAGTTATGACTTATCACTAATGAGCTCGATGTGATAATGTGATTCCAAGTTTATTGATTATTTCATGAAACCAACTCTTTAGAAGGTCGAATTGGTGAATGAGGGAAAGCAGCCTGTTAGGGGAAGTACTTCCAATTCTGTGAACAATAGCACTCGGCAGCATAGGTCTTCCATGGGTTATGATCCGTTGAGCCAGATGTCTAGTAGCTTCTTGACTGAAGACAGCACTGTGGATGCGGCTTCAGAGAAGGATCTGGTAATATATTGAATGACATATCTGGGTCTGTGATGCACCATTTTTATTTGTTCCATTTCGCGCCTTACTAGATGATTAAGTGTATGCCTATGTACTCTAACAGGGCAATGAATACTTCAAGCAGAAGAAGTTTAATGAAGCTATTGACTGCTATTCTAGGAGCATTGGTTTGTCACCGACAGCTGTTGCCTATGCAAATAGGGCGATGGCTTATCTTAAAATTAAAAGGTAAGTGGTGTTGTTCATGTATGACGTGGGTTCTGTAGTTGGTTAAGTTAGAGTTGGATAGAGTATAAACAAGCTAATTCAAAAAGCTTGTTTACCTTATCCATTGTTGGCGGTTTTTAATCTGTAATTAGTCTTCTGTGGGTTGTTCAGATTCCAGGAGGCTGAGGATGACTGCAGTGAGGCCTTAAACTTAGATGACCGCTACATTAAAGCATATTCACGCCGAGCTACTGCCAGAAAGGAGCTTCGGAAGCTCAGAGATTCCATAGAGGGTATGGTATTTGTTTTTATTTTATTTTATTTTTTTAAAGTAGAGGGTATGGTATTTGTTGGGACTTTGTGGTTCATTAAAACACACATTCATGTGTTAAATTAACCTTGATTTTTGTCACAGATGTTGAGTTTGCCTTGAGGTTAGAGCCACAAAACGAGGATCTCAAGAAACAGCGTGCTGAAGTGAAGTCATTGCTAGAGAAGGTAAAAAGTTTTATGACATCTGATATTTTTCTATGCTTGCTCTTCCAGAATGTCTGCTAGAGATAATTGAAAACCAGCTAGCGTTGCATCCATTATGCTGCAATACCTGGTCAGTCTGATTATTAGACATGGCCCTTTAGTGTATTACGTATTTGGCAACTTATCTGTCAAAGCAGATTCTTTGCCATGGAGTTAATGCATAAAATAGTGAGACGGGCTGTTATATTGTAAAAGCTACTGTCTCAAAGATTCCTTGCTGGTATTGTCTTAACTAAATTTATCTTTTTAGAGGATTGGCACAGACCAGCCTGTGACCCTGTGTGTAATTAGCAGTCAAGTTAATTTGAAGAAGGGGGTTGACCCTGTCTGTATCTTCATTTTATGGTGTTTTCTTGAGGATGATCTTTTTAACATTTATCAGAGATTCTATTTTAGGCAGTTCTTGCAAAAGCAGCCGGAACCACCAAAAAACCACCTCAAGGTCAAGGTGTGAAAGAAGTTGTGAGCAAAGTTGATGGTCAAGATAAGAATACGCGTGCACCTTCTGTACCTGATGAAGGAAATAAGAAAGCAGTATCAGATGTACGTCCAGTTAGCGAACAGGTACTGGATGATGCAACTGAAACCTAAATTTGTACTTCACCTAGTTGGGAGAGTTGGCTATTGTCAAATGGAGTTTATTTTATGAAGCACATAGGCAAAATAGTGCAGAATGTATACTTGATATGTTACGAAATGCAGGATGAGTATTATTCTAGCAACTGTCTTCGACATTTATCTTTTATTTATGAATGGATGGATAATGAGCAGGTATCCATGAAAGATTCCTATGTATCTGGGGACACGGTGGCTAAAAACAAGAATTTGGAAAACAAAATCCGCCCACAAGTAAACGGCTTGGATAAAGCTGCACTAAACAGTTCAGTCATGGTAAGTTCTCTATTTAATTTCAGGACATACGAGCTTACCATTAACTGCTTAACGAATCCACTGTGGGCTTATTGTTTGTGATCTAGTTGTATGTGCTTGTGTGAGATATTTTCTACTAATGTCCTGGGCTCTGATTTCTTTGTTTTTCAACTTTTGGCTCATAACTTTATACTCTTGATGATATAGCAGAAAAATAAGAAAGCTAGCAAGGAATTGGATGTATCAGTGCATGAACTGGCCTCCCAAGCTGCATCTCGAGCAATGGCAGAAGCTGCTAAGAATATCATGACCCCAACAACAGCTTATCAGTTTGAGGTCTCCTGGAAAGGATTTTCTGGGGATCGTTCGCTACAATCCCGTCTTTTGAAGGTTTGTTGTTGGCTTAATTTGACTTACATTTACTGTTTTAACTGACGGAAAAGCTCTCTTTTACAACCTCTTTTGTTCTTCAGCCCTGCTAATCAGGTTCTACTTCTTTTTTCCCTAGGTGACGCCACCAGTTGAGCTGCCGAAGATTTTCAAAAATGCTTTGACTGCTCCTTTACTGATGGATATAATCAAGTGCCTAGCAACAGTTTTTACGTAAGTAGAGCGATCATTGTTGCTTTTTGTGATATAAACTAGGATTGCTTGTTGGTTGAGTCCCTTTTTCTTTTCTTTTTTCAGGGAGGAGACAGAGCTAGTTGTCAAGTATCTAGATAATTTGAACAAAGTACCAAGATTTAGCATGATCATCCTGTGTCTTCCATCAGCAGACAAGACTGGTATGTAGCTTTATCTGATAAACTAATAATGCTTATATCCCTGCTATCAGAATTTCATTTTATTGAGCTATAAGAGACCTTCGACTATTTGTATTGTGCATATCATGATCATAAAGAAGAATTTGGGGGTTCTGACCACTTTAATTGCATATTTGTGTGCACTACACATTGCATTTGTTAAAAGGAGAACATCTTAGGATGGCTTTTTGTGTATTATGAGTTTTATTTAGTTCAACTGTTGAGACACGCACATAGTCCTGCAACTTCGTTCACCCGATCCATCGTGGGTTTATAAGCTACGACAGACAGATATAAACATAACGGGGTCATTGGGCAACTTTGTGCTCTCTCCCAGTCTCCCTACCCCTGGTGCTGAGGCTGCTTGATTCATAATTGTTCTTTATATTCGGTTCTTTCTTTTCTCGACAGATCTTCAGATGTTTTGGAAAAACGTATTTCTTGGCGAGGCTACTCCAATGGAATTTGCAGAATTACTTAGCGAACTCCATCCCAGGTATTGCCCTCAGTGATGAACAACAACCGAAGATGCCTCATGTATAGTTGAGCTGTTAAAACAGTTTTCTGAGACCTGCCCCCAATATCTTGTACATTATATTGTTAAAAGCCAAGTCAGGGGCCATCTTAACAGCAGCTCCCTAGGATTCAGTTTAGCATAAATTATTGTCAGTAGTGTGTGCTTACCTATCTTCTTTGATGAATTTTCCCATGGGGTCGTGGGGGGTGGGGGTGGGGGTGAGCGTAAACTTTACCCAACATCTTGACATGCACATCATAATTGATTAGTCTGAAACTGACGTTTAGCTAATCCCTTGCAAGACTTGCTCATTGTCATACTAAGCTGTTTGTGTTGCTGACCGTTGCTCTTTTGAGCAGCGAGATATACAGCCCCCTCCCCCTAAAAGCAGCCAACTTTCGTTTTAAGCATATGGGTTTTGGCCTATTTTTGAAGGGATGTCTTTTGGGCGGATTTTTGGCCTTCGTTTCCAATGGCATGCTGTTCATGATTTTTTTCGAATGTTTGATTCTGCTATAACCCTATAACTTCTAGTCTTCTACTCGAGTAACACAGCTTTACGAGAGCCTATAACTTGATGCTTAAGCAAGTTTTTTTCCCACCCTGGGCAGTGTTTGTGTTGGATTTTAGCGGTACTTGGTTTTTCGACTAAAATGCAGAGATTTTGTCAATGTTTGCGTTATTTGAGCTTTGTATACTCTGATAAACTATCGCGTATCAAGGTGTTTGATTGTTTGAGACCATCGAGTTACTACCCCATATCGCCATATCAATCGTTAACTCGTAATTTTCCGAGATTTAGCCACGACAACCACGGTCTTCCGATATTGCCGTAGTCACTATCGCGATCCGAAACCGAGATCTAATATCAGTGAGGATGAGATGTTAATGTGGCAGATGTGATCTACTGTTCTTGCCGTACCGTTACGTCCTAGCACATTTGACATTGTGTAGCTAATAATTATAGAGTGGGTGACTTTGGTTGGACCTACTCTTGACCATTTTACAGCCAACAGGAATTTGCTAGAGTACAGTGTTTTATTAATGCAACGGATTATTCATGAAAGTGATATACGACTTGCGGTGCATTAAGTTTCCCTCCCATTTCATTTGAGTTCCATTTACTCATATTCGTGTGTTTGGAATGAGTGAGCACGGGTGTTGTTAGGGTGGGCCGTCTATTTAAACATGAAATTTTGGAATTCAAATGCGGATGTCCTGCGCAAGTGCGCTACTCATACCTGACGGTGAAACACGCTTCTTATTTTTATCATCGTATAAAAGATTCATCATTGTGCAGATTTAAAAACGTTATTGATATCGATTAATCGTTTTGACTCGATACTATGGTCCATGGTTATGGTGTTTGGATTGAAAAGGTAGATGAGCAATGGCAACATTGTTCAAGTGAATTGGTATGATTTATGAATGAGTATTGACGAAGCTACCATTCCATGTGAAGTGCTTGTGAAAGTCAGGTGGTAAAATGTGGTCCATCACTTCGACCAACTTATTTTCACATCTATCTGTCTTCCATTGCGGACAGTGGTACATACTCAAACTTACCTGGACACAAGAATCACCAAATCATACCAGTATCTCAAAGACATACTCAAAAGTTAATAAACTCGAGAAAAAAAAAAAGTTAAAAACTTTTAAATCGACAGATTAACCTGTTTTCGACTCTACAACGTCTATTAATAGCAAAAGACTTTGACCTAATCTAGACTCCATTGACCAAAAAAAAAGAAGAAAAAAAACACCTATCACAAGAATTCTCAAGTCTGAACCTATCTTAACACAAAAATCTCTCCCACATCTCATGCAATAAATCCGCAAGAATCAACCAATAAAATCAAATTAATACTTAAATTAATTAACACAAGAATCTAGCATTAACGTAAAAAATAACTTCTTCAACACACTTCAAATCAAATCTAATAAAATCTTATCGTTGATGAAACATGGACCGTCTGATTTCACAATCCTAGATTCTAGCAGACACCCAAAAACCAAACAGTAGACTCGAACTCGTACAATAAAAGTCTTTGTCTATCTGAGTAAACAAACAGTTGGAAAATCACGTGACAAGGAATCCACACTTTCTCTCTCCTCTGTCTCAAACCACGCGCCCTTTCTCTCTCATCTCTCTTCTTCTTTCTTTTCCTTTGTACAGAAAAAAGAGCTGTTGTTTTTTTTTTGTTTTGTTTTTTAACATTTCAAAATCCCCTGAAATTTCCCCCAAAAATATCTGGATAATAATTTCCACACTACTGAGTTTTTCTTCACTCTTTTTAGATCTTTTCTTTTTCTGGGTACGTTGATTTCTCCTCTTTTTTCTTCAAAGTTTGCATCTTTTTTTATAATTACATTGTGTTTAATGTTTATGATCATTTATTATTATGTGAATGTGGGTTAATTATTGTTAATTTAGAGGTAATTTATGTGTTTAGCATGTTAATAAATTCATCTTTTTTGGTGTTTTTTTAGGTTAATTTGTGGTTTGTGTGGATTTTTGTTATGGTGGTAACTTTTTTTTCTTCTGGGTTGTTTTTAATTTGTTGTGTTTTTGAGAAAGTTGGAAACCCTAATTTTGTTGTTGTAACAATGCCCTTTTTATCCTGTATTATTTATGATAGGGAGAAATGTGGGTTACTTTTTTAGCTTGGAACTCGAAAGTTAGTAACTTTGAGCTTCTCATTGAAGTTTCAGTACTTTAGATTTTATTTCCTTTGGTGGGTTTGGTGTATGTAGCTAGCTGCATTGTGTAATTATGTTGGTAATTGAGTTTTAATGTTTCATTAGGGTTGTGGCGTCATACAGTCGAATCTCTTTGCCTAGACTTATTGAGTGCGTTTGAGGCATTGGGGTAATGTTGTCGTAGTGTGTTACATTTATCGACTTATATTTATGTGTTTTGGACCTAAAGTTTTCGTCTTTGGTAATAATTTGGTTGAATTTGTGGGAAGTGCAGAAAAATGGGGGTTATTTCCAGGAAAATATTTCCAGTATGTGAGAGCATGTGTATTTGTTGTCCTGCTCTGAGGTCGAGTTCTAAGCAACCTGTGAAGCGGTACAAGAAGTTGATTGCTGACATATTCCCCAAATCTCCTGTGAGTATATGCAGAAGCTTTGTTTATATGAATTGGTTTAGATCTTGCAGTTTTGTAGTGTAATGCATTCTGTCTTTGTTAATTTGTTTGATGGTTTTAATTAGAATAAGGTTTAGTTTATGCGAATGTGAATGCATTGTTGCTATCTGTCTCTTCCGTTTTCTTCGAGTATGTGTCTTGAACACGAATGTGGATTTGAAGGCACTTAACTTAACTTGAACATGTTTGTTTCTGAAAACATAGCAAAGCTTGAGTGCTCAACACCTAGGTGTACATTGATCTCGGGTTCTTGTGGGTTGGAATTTGACCCTGTATTTAAGAAGGGAGTTGTTGAAAATGGTCGAGAATGTCGGGAAGCATCTCATTTATTGAAATTCCTATTTGGTGGATTGCAGGCTGTGGCTTTAGTATGAATTATAAACAACCCTTTCCTTGTTTTCAACGTTGCACTGTTTCTTGATTTGGTATGTAATAATGAAAGTATAATGATTGTTATGATTTTTCAAAATGGTTCTTGAAGAGAAACAAATCTCATGCACTAGAAATTAGTAAGGAAATCTGGCTTTAAGGTTTTAGGGACATCGTGGAAAGATAAAAGACAAGCGTACAAGTTTTTTTTTTTTTATTTCATCATTGCCTCACGTCCCATAGTATCAGTGGAAAGAATGATGCCTAAATCAGTTTTTTGCATGTATAGGATGAGCAGCCAAATGAGCGGAGAATTTTGAAACTGTGTGAGTATGCTGCAAAAAATCCTGTTCGCATCCCTAAGGTAATTATTCAAACCATAGAATTTGTACACAGTGCTCAATGCAGTTTATGTTAGCCTCTTTGGTAACAAGAACTTCGATATCAGTGCAGATCACAAAACAGCTGGAAGACAGATTTCACAAAGAATTGCGACATGGACACTTCAAGATTATCAGTATTGTTATGGAAGCTTACAACAAGCTGCTGTGTTTGTGTGGAAAACAAATGTAAGTTCTGTTTCTTTTCTTTCTTGCACTTTAACTTAGTTCAATCTGTAACTGAACATTCGATACAAAGTCCTTCAATGTACTCATTTACTCTTAATTGAATTTGGAGCTGGAGTTCAAGGAGATTTGAATGTATGATATCTGCTCTAAGTACTAATGTTGTAATGTAATTTTGCATAGCAAAAGATCATTATTTACAAATATTATTGAAGTAATGTCTAGTTTTGTGCTGGGTGAACTGAGCTGAAGATCTTGGAATCCTTAATCCAAAGAAGCAAAAACAAATAATCCGAGCAGCGGAACATAAGATCTGACTTTAGCTTGACCCAGCATCTTAACTTTACTTTGCTCTACTTCATCAGGGCTTACTTCGCGGCCAGTCTGTTGCCTCTTAGCGGTGAACTTCTGGAACACTCAGAGCAAGTTTCTGTGCAGATTGCTGGATGCCAATCTTTAACTCAGTTTATCTACTGTCAGGTATGTTACCAGCGCAAGTTTCTTTCTGGGTGTAAGGTAATCTAACTTTTATTTTGGTCAGTAAAATTTAATGAATAGGGAGAAAAATATGTCGTGTAGCTATAAACTTCGAGATATTTAATATTAAGGGACAACTGACCGAATGAACCAAAGCGTACTTGAATGGCTTATTACTATTAGTATTTAGGTACCAATTCCTTTAAATTTTCTAGAAGATTTTTTTTTTCTTTCTGGTGTTCATCTTTCTGCCGATCCAAATTTCTTACTTGCAAATTATTATCATATATTACCATTGTGTTATCTCATTTTCATATGATACATGCACAGACTGATGGAGCTTATGCCCATAACATTGGAAGCTTTGTCAGAAAATTGTGTTTGCTAGCACGTGTGACTGGTGAAGAGAATGAAAAATGCTCCTTGAAAGCGTCATGCTTGCAATGCCTTTCAGCTATGGTAATTTTTCTGCATGGCATTTACTAAGATCATGATTTATGAACCACAGAATGTCTCTCTATTCTCTCCCCTGTATTTAGCTCTCACTCTCTTGTGCAGGTGTGGTACATGGCTGAGTTTTCCCACATTTTCAATGATATACATGAGGTCAGTTTGCTTCAAACTTGATTGGGAAAGTTGTGTATGCCTGTTTTCTCCTTCATGTGGGGTGAAGAGTGACTTGGAACTTTTCAATAGGCTATGTGAAACAATTGCATGTATTCCTATGTTTTATGCCATTTCCAGTGTACTTTCTGTGAAAGAATCATCTTAATTATAAGCTAAGTTGATGGTTGAGGCCTGAAGACCTAATGGCTTTATATCTTATGTATGCGCCCTTTGGGCTTGATATGCGGATGATGGTGTCTAAGTCCCCACCTATTCCTTGTGGTAAGAGCTCACTTGAAAGAGGAAGGGGGATCCAAAGACTTGAACATGAGTCCGTGAAGCTCATTGAACTTTGATAGCATGCGAAAGAACCAGCTCAATTAAAGGCCTAAATTGGTGGTTGAGACTGTGCTATCTGATTTTTGTGGTTTATTATACTCTGGACCTTTAGATGTCATAGCCTGGGCCTCTGCCTGCCAGGCAAGTCTTCATAGGAGTTGTTCTTATCAATCACAGATTTCAGCTTTCTCGTAAACAGTTTGTTATAAAGATTCATTTAAAACTTTGTAGGCAGCTCATTACTTTACCCTGGTTTGGATCTTTGTGGTGTTGGTTTCTTTAGTACCTCTGAACATCAGAAAATGACTACTATTCTGTATTAAACAACTGCAGATCGTGCAAGCCACATTAGATAATTATGAGGGAGATGTGCACAGCGAGGATAGGGTGGAACAGCGTCATCACTGGGTGGATGAGGTTGTCCGATGTGAAGGAGGAGCTACCGCTGGCACTGGTATTGCAAGTGCTAGCTCAGGTGCTGTCAGACCTCCTCCGGAAAGGAAAAACATTTCTTCATTAACACGGTGAGATGCGTATGACAACCATTTAATCGTGTGCTGAAGATTTATGTCTTAATGCATTCACTAGCACAATGGATCGTTGACTGTGTTTCCCTATTTGAATGTTTCCTTAGAGATGAGATTGGGAATCCAAGAGTTTGGGCTCAGATTTGTTTACAAAGAATGTCTGAACTTGCAAAAGAGAGGTCCACAGCGCGTCATGTTCTGGAACCTATGTTTGTACATTTTGACCTAGGTCGGCACTGGTCTCATCATCAGGGTTTGGCTGTGATTGTGCTTTCTGATTTGTGCTATTTCATGGAAGTTCCAGGTAAATGTTCTGTGTGAATTGTATCTGCTGATGCTATTTTCTTCTTGTCTAGCTTCTGACTTTTGAGTCTCAAGTTGTGTTGCAATTTGACACTTGCATTCAAAATGCTAATGCCAATTGTCACATGACTCCTCGAAACTCATCACAACCTATAGCTTATCCAAGCTAAACATGTTCATCCTGACCAGACCCCACCTTTGAATCTGTTTGGACTAGTTTCGTACTGTACTACCGTTTCAGTTGTTCATATATGCTGTGTTCAGCATTAAGATAATGTCAACATCGTGCTTCACTGCTGAAATACCATTTTTTTCCTTTTATCAGAAAAGCAACTGGTGGTTTTAAATGGTGTAATACGTCATTTGGACCACAAAAATGTAGCACATGATCCTGCAGTTAAGTGTTGCATTGTACAAGTGGCCGCAACTTTGGCGCGGTTGATAAGGTCAGGAGCGACTCTCACCGATGTTGGATGTGCTGTTGATTTGTTGAGGCACCTCAGGAAAAGTCTTCAGGCGACTGCTGGCCCCATTGGGGAAATAGACATCAACTTGAATATCCATCTCCAAAATTCAATAGAATCTTGCTTGCTGGAAATCGCGAAAGGGGTAAAGGCAGTGTTAATGACATATGATCATCCCCCATCCCAATAAAATGCTTCCTATTTATTGAGCGCTTCTGTGTTTTTCCACGGATCCCTGATATTCTCTCCCCTCTTCCACCAGGTTAATGAGGCAAGTCTGTTATTTGATTTGATGGTAATCGCACTGGAAAAGATGCCCCCTGTGGGACTTGTTGCACGGGCGACATTGAGCTCAGTATTAATTATTGCCCATGTAACAGTGGCAGTCTATTCCCTTTTACAGCAGGTAATACTTCAGTACTACTCCGTATATGTTTACAACGATCTCTTCGGTTCTTAAAATAATCTCTGAACTCAAACACGGGAAAAAGTCTCTTCTTTTGGTGCATAGAGCAGCTAATGCTTCAGGTTTGAACTATTCAGAACCTTAATGTAAGAGTATCTACTTAGAATCCTGATTGATATTTACAGGTTTTCCCAGAAGCCCTGCTCCTCCAACTATTGAAGGCTATGCTTCACCCAGATACTGAAGCACGTGTTATGGCTCATCAAATATCTGGTATTTTATTATTTCCGAGTTCCTGGAGATCTTATGAAACAAGGAGATGGCAGTCGACCAGTAGATCGACATCTGCTTCAGTTGCGGCTTTACTTGAGAAGTTGCAGAAAGAAAAAGTTTTGAAAGGCAAAGCGAAACATGAGGATAGCAGCTTAGATGATGTCAAGACAAAAGATTCTTCAGAGGATGAGTTTAGACAGGGTTGGGCCCGTAGAAATTCCCCTAACTTCTACAAGCTAACCTCTATCATTGACAGGAATGGTGGAACAAACAACATTTCTGAGGTAGAATATGGCTGTTGTCTTAAGTTTGCATGGTGTGTTCTATGTTTCGTTCCTAACACATTTTTGAATGGACGCAGGAAACGTGTGCAATGAAGTTGTGTGAAGACCAGATATTACAATTGCTTTCTGGCTTTTGGATACAGTCTAATCTTTCAGACAACTCACCATCTAATTTTGAAGCAATAGCTCATTCTTACTGCTTGACACTCCTTTCATCTCACATCAAGGTGATTCCGATCTCACATCAGTTCTTGTTTCACAAACACGAAATGTCCTCTTATCCAGTCTTTGTTGATGTGCTGTTGCTTGTGGTGTGTTGTGTGTTCAACTAAATAAATCACTTGATTCATAATAGCTTATGGGTAATTATATCATGATAGCAGTATTAATTGTGGACTGTAATTTACCGAGTGTGGGAGGTCTTCCTTTTTCTTTTTCAGTGTGCTTTTGTTTCCTAGCCTCTAATTCAAAAGCTTCTTCTTTGCGGAGCGCAATTTAGGATAACTTAATGTTAATTGTCTACTTGGCAGATTCTAAACTTAAAAAGCATTTTCTTGTTCTTTGCTTGACTATATGAGTCATAGATGTGAGGACAAATCTTTTTTCTGCAGTTAGAGAAAACTTAACCAATTTTTTTATTGTTGCAGACTACAAATTACAGCCTTGTGGTGCGCTTTTTCCAGCTTCCCCTGTCTCTGAGAAATGTTGCACTTTACTCTAGTTTCGGTATGGAAGTAGTTGAACTTTGGACATTCTTTCATTCTTATATCTCTGAAAGCCATGTTTAACAAATTTTATTGTGTTTTAGGGATGTTACCGCCAGCTTGCAGGAGATTACTTTTTATTACATCATCCGCGATGCTAATGTTTGCTGCCAGAATGTATCACATACCTGAGCTGAATGAATTTCTGAAGTCTCAAGTTCCCTATGATGTAAGTTATCATTCAGATTCTAGTCCATCGATTGTCTCCTTAAAGAAGTTTTGGACGTTTAAAGTTTTCTGGCTTGATTAGCGTAGAAGTTTCTGGTTTGATTGAGCTGTTTTGGCCTATCAATTCGCTTCGCATTCACTTAAAGAGAGTAGTATAAGATGAGCTGGGTCACCCTTTTTTTAGATCCATGAAATCTTCGAGTTGCTGCACCTTGCATTGCCCTTTTTGACTGAGTGCCGTTTCCTATTTTTTGGTCATCTGATCACTCACTCAGCATGCTGGATGTACTTGACGAACATATGTTGTTGGATAATTATATTTGGTTTGAGCCCTGAAAAGCAATCTAAGCACCCTACATTATCTTTCTTACTGAGTGATCTTTCCTTTTTCTAGTCATCCACTCCGTGTTTTCTGAAAGCCAACATGTCTATGCTCTAATGAAATGGTAATCGCGTAGGCTGATCCTTACTTGGCCATCAATGAGGACCTCCAAGTGTACATCAAGCCTCAAGCAGACCTGAGGCAATATGGTTCGGCACTAGACAACCAGACATCTACTTCGTTCTTCTCTGAGTTACAGGACAAGAGTATTGAATCAGAGAAGACTCTGCTAAATATCTTAGGTCGGAATCTTTGTTGTATTGTTAAGGTACGTTTAGCCCTTCAAACTAGATCACTGCCCTGTGTTTTATGCTTCGTTAGATCAAACTTGTAATTTTCTTATTATATTGTTGTAGATAGAGGAAGAAGAACTACTTAATCAGCTGTGTGCCACATTCTCTCCTGATGAGGCATTCATGTTTGCCCCAAGAGAATTGAGAGAATTGGATCAGATTTCACTCCTAGGCCACTTAAAGGAATCCCCTTCTCTTGATGGAGTAAGTTTCAACCTGTATTGTTGTTAATAGGAACTGATCTTCACATTTTGATTATATACTATAAACGTACTTGGCATTTGCGTGTGACTGATGAAAATATGAAATAATGTGGCAGAACTTATCTGTAAGCTCAGTTCCTGAGGATGATGTGACAAGTTTGTTCTCTGCTGTGAATATATCCGGCCAAGAAAGACCGCATTCTCCTTCCCACATTATGAGCATAAGCCAGCTTTTAGAATCAGTGAGTCTCATTCTCACTTGTTCTAAGTTTCAGTATTTCTAATTTTCTAGAGGAATTCATGCATGCATGTGTAAACTCTGGCCGCTGAGGTCATTGTTGCACAAGGCCCTCCCAGAACAATTTCCTCGGCTCATTTCATTGTCTCTCACAAATAAATCTGAGCTCAGCTTTTGTCTGCATACTCTTTCGGAGTGAGGATTAAACTGCCTGAACCAGAAATTTCCCTTATAGTTGAAGTAATTGTTTGATACTTCTGCATTCGTGCATAAATATTTCATCTTAAGAGAAATATGTGGTGAGATTTTATTGTGGCGTTGTGTCCTCAGGCACTTGAAGTAGCTGGTCAAGTAGTCGGGACATCTGTGTCTACTGCACCCCTTCCCTACAGCACCATGGCTGGCAACTGTGAAGCTTTGGAGACAGGCACCAGGAAGAAGCTTTCAAATTGGTTGTCTCAAGAAAACTGCCCTACTGGAAACGCATTTGAGTTGCCTACAGTTGGACAAACATCCGTTGACAAGGTACTAGATTTCAAGTCCTTTGAATATTTCCTCCCTCCCTAGTTAAAACTGTGATGATCTCGAGCCTAAACATTTTGTAGAAGCCAAATATCAAGTAAATTTTATATTGATCATCAACTTTGATGTAAAGTTTCAATATATTTACGTCTTCTGTAGGTTTCATTTCAACTGGAGTCCATAAATGGCGACATGGAATTCCAGGATCATCCATCTACTCTGAGATTGCCTCCTGCCAGCCCGTTTGACCACTTCCTTCGTGCAGTATCTGGTCCTCAGCCTGTGCTGCCTGGTCGCTCTACCTGAACGAGTTAAGATCATGACTTCAGTCCGTAAACTGTACTAGATGTTGTAACTGTTAGTGACTTAGTGTGTAGTTGATGACTACTAATTAGGTGTAGTGTAGGTTAATCTTGCACAGCTCTTTAGCTTCAGAAGTCCGAACCTACTAGCATACACTGTCTCAGGTTCTCTTATCCCTGCCTTGCTATCTAATCTATGAATTAATCTTGTCGCCTCATAATTCTCGCCTCTCCCTTCTCCCCTTCTTCGCGTCTCCCTTTACCACTGATTGTATTCATGTTAGCCGGTTCTAAATCACTTCGGTGCTAAAACTTTGATGCTGTGTTTTTGTGATCTCGTCGCAATCAATTGATACCTTTTGGCTTCCTGCAGAACGGTTGTTCAAAATTCCAAGTTCAATGCCAAGAATCCTATTGTCTTTTAGTCCACATAACTCAGCAAGATTGTTCCATTCATCTACCTTGATAAAATGACAAACAAGAAATATTATTATCAACTTAACTTGTCCAAGTAATCGATCGTGGCCTAAAGTCCATCAACTAAAACTAATAGTTCCAAATGGTTATTATTAATCAGTATAGATTTTTTTTTTTTTTTTTTTTTTTTTTTTTGTGAAGGCAAGAACGGGATTGGGAGATCATTCATTCACGTCAAATTCCGCAAGGGTTGTAACTCCTTATGCAAAAGTATATACAACAAAAAGTTATTGTCCACCAAGGGAACCAAGCCTAGCTACATAGTGAGATACTGTATTGCCCGCCCGTTTAATATGAGAAATAACAAAGTCGTGAAAACTACTACCAAGGTCGTTAATGTCTTCAAGAAGGAGATCGACCACGCCGGAGCCCAACTTTTACCAGTATAGATTGAAATAGACAATTTAGCTAGGTAGCCTAAGTTCAATTGCACTTGAAAAAAAAGAAATCAAAACTAACCCATAGACAAGTCAACATCGATCGAACTCTTTTCGACAATTCTATCGTAATTTTAGTGGGAATATCCTATAACTCTAAAAATGATTTAAACTAACCTTATCCTAATCGACCGATTGTTAGAACTCCTTAGGAGTACTAAAAAATGTTCGACCAATCCTCCACCAAGCCACTAAACAATCATAATACTCTGTATACAAATCCATTTGAAGTTACTCGACTACCAGTTCGGCTGACCCCACCACAACATATGAAACCACAACTATCCCTATCCCCAATTAGACACGAGTACACGACCAACCTTATCGGAAACCAAACCGAACACAACCCAAAAAATAAAGCCGAGCTATCCCTACTCAACACAACTAACATGACCGAAAACCGAACCGCACGCGACCCGGCTCACCCAAGTGCCAAGGGTAAGTAATACACACTCACCCCAACAACCCAACCCAACCCGTGAAAACCTTAGCTTCACCATCACGCTCATTTCTATCTTCCCTCATTTGAGCTGAACACATATCTGCAGAAGAAGAACAAGAGAAAAAAAAAATGGCTAACTCATGTGTGGCTAGTTTACAATCTTCTTCAACACTCAACACCACCACCTCCATTGTTGACCACCACAAGTTCTCTCCTCGCTCTTCCGACTCCCATTTTCTCTCTCTTCCCTTCAAACCTCTCCCTCCTAGGTATTCTCACACTCTCTTTCTCTCTCTTAATTCTTTTTTACTTCCGCTATTTTTACTGCTTAATTACTTTATTACGATTGTTTTTGGAATCGATTTGTTAGGGTTTTGAAAGCGAACAGCGTCACCGAGAAGTTTCGCCGGAGTTTGAAAGTGAAGGCGGTTTACTCTGATGGATTTGGTACTCCTCGCCGAAATGACCGCGCCGGACTTTGGTCAATTAGGTAGGGTTTTAATTTAATTTATTATTATTATTATTATGTTTAATTTTTCAATTTAATAGTTTGAATTTTGGTTGCGGAAATTATTATGATATGATTTTGGTTAGTTTAGGTGTAATATTGATGTTGAATTGGATTGTATAGAGAGGATTTGGATGTTCCGTCGTCGCCGTATCTTCCGGCGTACGCTCAAGGGCAAGGGCCGCCTCCAATGGTGGCGGAGAGGTTTCAGAGTGTTATTACTCAGTTGTTTCAATATGTAAGCTTCGGATTTCGCGGTTTTTGTTAGGTTTTAGTCGGAGTTTTGTGTTCTTCTGTAGCTAATTGATGGAGTGGTTTGTGTTGGTTATAGAGAATTATTCGGTGTGGTGGAGCGGTTGATGATGATATGGCGAATATTATTGTGGCGCAGCTACTTTACCTTGATGCTGTTGATCCTACCAAGGTTTGTTTGATGATTTTAGCGTTTTTGGATGTTTGAACAAAGTTTATGCCTTTATGAATGTGATAATGTAGTCAGTCATTTGATGCTTGAAGAATAGTGCCTGCGTGACTTATCGTGTTGAAGGTCAATTGCTCATGGAAGAGTATGATTCTGTTGGCAGTATTCCGGTGCTACACTGTCCATCTATTCACAGATGAAGTCAGATGAAGTCCTTTTACTTCATCGGCAAAAGTATGCTAGTTAAGTTTGGCTCTAACAATGATTCTAGAACTCTACAAGTAAATTGGAATCACTTACGGAGATTTTGGAGCCTTGGAGATTATGATGGATTGAGTCTCTTTTCAATTGCCAGCTTAGGATGAGCCTATTAGAACTTCTTTATTTGTGTCTTACATTGAACTAGAGACCTAGGTAGTAGCTAAGCTCTGTGTTGCATACAGCGAGGCATGATATGACTTTCAAAAACCATTGTTTCCTACTCTGATTTAGATACCTAATGTAAGCTGCATATAGCAAGGCATACTGACGTGACTTTCGAACCGTTTTACACTTGAGCCGTCTTAACTCGTAAAGATGATGGAACCTTCTGAATTTATAGACTGTCTATGTTCTGGACCTCTGGACCATCTACCGAGAAACATGGGGTCATTTTACGGCACCTAATAACATTACTCTAGTACAGCTTTTCTTTTCCTCTCAATCCAAGTTTATCTTTAATTAGTGCTCCAGTTGCAAGCTAATATTCTCAATCTACCCTCAAATGATGGAGCAAATCAATGATCTAGTTCATGAGGGTATTATGGATTGACGCTATAATAATGTCCCCTTCATAGTTATGCAAATGTTTTAAACAATAAATAGAGTTGGAGAGATTCCATACTTTTTGCTAGTTTGCTATCATTGTTCACTTTACAGTTAAATACCTAAGAGAGAAAAAATGTCTGCTTAAGTGCTTATTAATATTGTCAAGTGTGTCATTGCTGTGAGCAGGATATCGTCATGTATGTGAATTCCCCTGGAGGATCTGTTACAGCTGGTAATTCTTTGTTTCTTCTTTTTTGTTGTTTGAAATGACGTTATTGCTCCTTCTTCCCTACCGTTTAGCATATCAGTTGACAGTTACTTGGCTTTCTAGGTATGGCAATATTTGACACAATGAGACACATTCGACCAGACGTGTCCACCGTATGTGTTGGTCTTGCAGCAAGGTGATTTTCATTTCCTGTTGTAATGCTTTCTTGTCGGATTTGTGGTGATCAGTTTTTTTTTTTCTCCTGCTGATGTCTATTATTTCAGAGTGGTGGTGATTTCTTCTATGTTACTAGGCCATTGACTCAAATCATTATTTTGGAAGTCCCAGTTATGTTAATGCTATGTAGTACTCTTCTGGCTAAACTTGATTTCTTCCCTTTTCGTTGGTGGCTTTTTGTAAATGATGGTTGTTTGTTCGTGGTGGAGCATGATGTTTAGATGCTTATTGTTCAGTTTATTAGGCTCTTAATAACATCATGTACAACAACAATCGCTAGTAACTTCTTTCCAAGAGTAGGGTTGATTAGATGTTCATAGACATTTAACTTTACCTTAAATTACTAGTAGGAAGGTTGTTTCCAGATCTTCATTCATGTGCCATAAATCAAGTATGCTGGATTTCAGGAGCACATTTTCGCTAGATAATTCTGCCACCCATACCACTATCAAATGGGCCATAAATTGTTTTGTTAGGTTTGATCATATGCTCCTAGGACCAATTGCTGAGATGGATTTTATGCCTGCAATCAGTTTGAAGAATCGACATACTCATTGTTGGTAATTGAGTGGCAATTATGGCACATGTATTCTGGCAATGCTATCCTGTGGCTAGCTAATCCGCTCTCGCCCAATTTATCACTAAACTTTCTTTGGGATGTTGAGTTATTAGAAACACGTTGCAGTTCATGATTTTAAGGTGGACACTTGTTCGTCAAACTTGATTACTCTATTGCTAGATGGTGATCTCAATCATCTGAAGTTGTCTTGACGTTCTTGTCACCTGTTTTATTATCGGATACATGCACAGTATGGTGGCATATGTTCTAAATGACGTTTTCCCCAAATCTGTGCAGTATGGGTGCTTTCCTTCTTAGTGCCGGCACCAAAGGCAAAAGGTATAGCTTACCTAATTCCAGGATTATGATCCATCAGCCTCTTGGTGGTGCACAGGGTGGTCAAACTGACATAGATATCCAGGTAATTTACTCATCCTCTTGTACCTATTCATAAAATGCAGCTCCTGTAATGCATATGGTTTCTGTCTTCATTTTGTGGAATGAAGACATAGCCTTGGGATGTTCGATTTGTCAAAAGTTGATTGCTTGGTTGGTTGTTTTGGCAGGCAAATGAGATGCTTCACCACAAGGCCAATCTCAATGGATACCTGGCATACCACACAGGTCAAAGCTTGGCAAGGATCAACTCGGATACTGACCGTGATTTCTTCATGAGTGCTAAAGAAGCCAAAGATTACGGGCTAATTGACGGTGTCATCATGAATCCTTTGAAAGCTCTGCAACCACTAGCTGCTGCGACTGCTGACCAGACATCATGATGATAACTGGGTTCAGCTTTCGTCATGTTAGTGTTAGGGCAATACTGCTATGGAATTATTCACGACCGCAAGCATGGCCCATGTACCTGAGCTAGGAAGTTGTGATTGGGGATGTAATGGCTCCTAGGTAAACTATTTTGTTCCAATTGAGATCTGTAATCCAGACTCGCGAGATTTAGTCGTGCCAAATGTGAAAGTATGAATGAAATGATATGTCATTCTTGTATTTTGATCGACATCATCATCATATGTTGTAAACTGTAATACAGATTTTCTTTTGCTGCAATCTGATCATGCAGTGCATAAAATGTACCTTTGGAGAATTAAAGCATGGCTGGCTAATGCTATATCAAGAACACAAGTTGTTATCCCATAAAACACGTTAACAAGTGACTCGTGATTTTTATGGTTACAACGTGCATGCTTTACCCCCCCCCCCCCCCAAGATTTGAACCACATCGAACATGGTATCTCAAATACTCCGTACTTAAAAACTTACAAGCGTTTTTTTTAGGTTTTTTACATATCGTTTTAATCCCTCACGTATACAAACAAAGCGTAAAGAACCTAATGAAACCGAGATATACTACGGCCCTCTTTGATAGGACTTATTCGCAGTAGTATTCAGATCAGTTCAGAATCATTCAGATCAGTTCAGAATCATTCAGATCAGATCAGATCAGATTAAATTTTTATCAATGTATTTGGCCCATAACTGATACTAATTCGTTGAAATTCAATCAAAATTTCAACACATTCAGATCAAATCAGATCAGTTCAGAATCATTCAGATCAGATCACTTTAGATCAGAATCATTCAGATCAGATCAGATCAGAATCATTCAGATCAGTTCAGAAAGATGCAGTCTTATCAAACGGCGCCTACATCATGAACACAATACATTTGACATTCACTTCTGTCGAAAGAAAAGATAGGAGACATATACCTAACCGTGATTCTATAAGTTATGATCAAACCGTCTTACACGAAAACTCGCGATCCTAAAAATAGGGTGAGGCTCAAAGAAAGCCCAGCCCAACATAAACAAACCCACACTTACTAGCTGGGCTACCAGTAGTCCAGTACCACTACACCATAGTGAGATCCCTCTCATTTCTCTCTCTCTCTCTCTCTCTCACAAGTACAACAGAAGAACAATCTCATTTTTTTACTCTAGTTCGCCTACCATCAGCTTCCTCTTCACGTTTCCGGTTTCCCAGGTACTTTCTCTCTCCTCGTCTCTCGGTTCATTTCATTCTTCTCATCTCATGTCATATATGATAGATCTGCATCCTATTTCGCCCGATTTTCAATCATGTTCAATTGATTTGGTTTTCGCCTTATTATAATCGTTTACGATAGTATCTATTTTTTTACTTTTAATTATTATTGATTTGGGTTTATTCTGATTGTTGTTGAAACATGTTCAAACAATATGTTTATTTGTTTTTTATTGCGTTGAAATTGTGCTGTATAAGTTTTCCCCAATTCAATTTTTTTGGGGGTTTTCTGGGTACTCTTGTGAGTCGCAATTTACAAACCAAAATTTGTCGATTTTCGCAAGCGATATCGTGGTAGGAAATCTATGCCCTCCTTTGACAAGCGTGTTGTTGAATTCTTACTAGGTTTTGGGTGTGATTTCTGAAAAGATGATTGGGTTCATGGGTTTGATTTTGTCTCCCTAATTTGGGGGATACATAGTGTGTTGTTTCGGATTTAGTTTATCGAATACTTACCTTTTTTAGTAAGATCAGTGGAAAATCATATGGGAACACATGAGTATCTGTTGTAGCACTTGATGTCACGTATCCGGTATGATTGAGAGCGGGTGGAGGTGAATTAGTTTGGAAAAGATTAGGTTAATTACTCGGCCCGGCAGACTTTGGTAAAATTGGTGTTATAGTCGAGGTGAACTACGCCACAATTACATTCTAGTAAAAAGTAGAATTTTTTTTTCCGCGTAGTTTTATCTGTGATCATTTTATGATATTTGTCGTACCATAGTGTATGATTGTCGTAAATTTCTGAATTGATAAACATTGTTCCATTTACCCAAACAAAGCTTAAACTCACTAGAATAGACAAGACCACGGTGATAACTTCATCTAACGTGGCTTTACCAAGAAAAAGGTTTGCAACGTTTCCTGAAGCTTGTTTGATACTCCCCATCATTAAACATTTTTCTGCAAAATCTCGTCATTTACATTTCCTGGCGAATCACAGCTTTTGTATGATGCTAGACTATGTATCAGTTATGCGCCTAAACTGTTAGATTCTATGGCATTTGTTTCGTGCTCCACGTCCTTTTTTTTTGTGATGGATTAACGCGACCGCCCTTTGGCTTTTATCTTGAAAAAAAAAAAATGTAAATTCTCATGTTTTGGGTGTGAGAGGTCGAGGATGAGTGATAGGCAACTATTGGAAGCTTAATGTGTAGTGGGGAATTATCATTTTGGTAGCCGTCCTCTCACCTAATTTCTTGATCCCTAAAAGATATGAGCGGGTTTTCAAACTTTCACTTGACGAGGTAATTGCCTAATTGGTAACCACCAAGTGGTTTCATAGACTTTCCTTTAATGCATAACCATTTGAGATGACTTGTGTGGTGAATGTCGTCCTATACATTGCCTATCTGTTCATAATGTTCAATATGTGCCATAGGCCAGTCAATCCTCAAGGAAAAGGTCTCTAGGCAATATCCAGTAGCGCCTGTTGGATAATATTTCTCATTTGGGGAAATTTTGCCCATGCAATTTGGGAACTTCTATCTTAAATTAATCGCACATTTTTTGGCCATGATTCGGCATTTTGGATATAAAGATGAATAGCACGTCTTCAATTGTTCATACCCGTTTTGAAGAGCGGGTTGACTGTCCTTTAGTACTCTTCTGATTTGAAGTGTAATGTATGGCAGGCACACGAATGTTTTTTTTTTTTTTTTCACTTGGAAGTACTTTCCACTCCTGAAGTACTTTCCACTCCTGAAAGGAGTGTGACACAAGAGCCTTACCTTACCTTTTCTGTTGGATAGTTTTGTCCAAATTAGTGCCTTTTGGCAAATAGTTTTGAGTGGGTTCACTAGCGTAGCTGCCGTGGCATCTAGAGCTGCAGGCAGAATGTACTTGGTGCTGGTCTTGTTGTTTAGTGTATTTGGTATTGTGTTTTGGAAACATGTATTTTTGTTCCCTGTTGGGGTTGCTCTTGTGGTAGTTTGTTCTCGAAGGAGTCTGGTTGATAGAGTGCTTTTGTTGGCGAGACATTTGCACTTAAATTTCTCATTATAAAACTGAAATTTGTAGATCTGTTGTCACTTGCAGGTGAGAAATATGGCTGGCTCGAAGGTTGCTCATGCTGTCCTGACAGGTCCCAGTGTGGTGAAAGAGATCGTTATTGCGACTGCTCTAGGTTTGGCTGCTGGTACTTTGTGGAAGATGCACCACTGGAATGAGCAGAGGAAGGTGAGAGCATTCTACGACATGCTTGACAGAGATCAGATCAGCGTGGTTGTTGACGAGTAGATTATCTTGAATCCGTTTTGTTCAACTTTGGTATTTTCGGAACCACTCTATTATGGTCATTTTCTGCTGCTCATTGTAGAGGGATGCAGTGCATAACCCATATATAATAATTTTTTCCGGTTGTAATGATGTGTTTATTCACATTTGATCGAGTTCTCTCCATGAATGAATCATGAATGGCTATTGCTCAGATTTTCCCAATTCTTTGACGAGCAACCGCTAATATTTATTGAGTACTCACTCATTAGTTTAGCTAATTAACTTCAAAAATCATCCATCGACTCTTATGCGTTCAATAACACACGTCGTAATTCATCAAAATCTTTCGTCCCGGCAAATGCCACTCGTCGCAACAACAAAGACAGTGTGCAGCCACTAGCCGACGATTAGCATTTGTGGGGCGACCTTTACCGTAACGGCAAATTCACGTGGTGTATATCAAAAATCGCGTGGTGCCCTTCCAAACTTTACATCATGTACCACGGGAATTTGCCGTTATTTTTAATCACTGTTTTCTTTTTGTGTAATCCCCAAATTACCCCTGTCTCATAACATCAGTACTACTAAAAGAAACTCTCTCCGGAGTCGCCGGTCACTCAAAAATCCCCAAAACTTCCGTTCTCTCTCCTCCGCCGTGTCCGCCGCTCAACAAACCTAGTTGCTCCTCCAGCCGCCGCCGTCCGTCGTACCCGCCACCTCCATTTTCCCCCTTTTCGAAGATCCGCCACCTTCATCAAAGGTTAGGGTTTCTACTCAATTCAAGTTTCGCTGTTTATCGTCTACCTAATCAATTTGTTTATTCTCCAATTGAAATTGTAATTTTCTTAATTTGAGCATTTTGTGTTGTATATAGAGTAATTGAGATTCAAATTAGAGGTTGAACAAGTTTAATTATGCAATTTCTCGCGAATTTCTGATTCAAATAGTGTTGAATTTCTAGGTTTATGCTTATAATAATTGCAGTGTTAGTGAGCAAAGTGATGAACTTTTGGGGGGATTATTAACTTGGGTTAAAGCTTGAGTCTTGGCTGAGTGTGGGACTGTGATCGAGTGTCGTGTTTCAGAAGTCGAAATCGGGTTTTCGGAGGAAGGATTTATGTTGGGAAGTTTGATCTTGAGTGTTTTGTGCAAGGATTAGGGGATTAATTTGGGTGTGAATAATTAGCTAGCATTGATTGATATTATTTACGGGCGAAAGTAGTAGTCTTTGAGGAACAAAATGAACTATCCTGATGTCTTCTGGTGAAACTCAGTTTGCGTCATTTGGCTGTCGACTGGTTTATGTTTGCACACTTGCGTGCGTGATCATTCATTCACTCAACAACTATGGAATTATGTGGTTGCGAGCAATTAATAATCCTTTATACTCCGTATTATATAGGGACTGATTAGTAGTCTGTGAGGATCATAATCCAGTTTTTTTTACGCGCATTGGTGAAACTCAATGTGGCTGCCCATTGGTTTAGAATTGGTCGTTGGCGCGTTTTTCATTCACTCAGCAGGCATTGATAATGTGTGGTCTAATGCTGAGGTCTTTTCTAGTGCTTGAAAATTGTGTTAGGCGGAGAAGCCATGATGTTGCCAAGTTCGGCCACTGTTTCATGGCTTTGGTTTCTCGTTGCTGTTTTTGAATCTTTATTATCTTTAGGATTAGTTAGGTCATGCCTGCTGATGATGTAGAGATTTACTCCTGAAAATTGAATTATGTTTGCTTCCTTTTCCCGCGTTGAGGTTCCCGGGGTTTACGATGATTATTATACATTCTATGTTGGTGATGGGTGATTTCAATATGTGTGGCAGATTGAGAGAGGTATGGCAGAGGGCGAGGAAGATTTGCCTAGGGATGCAAAGATTGTGAAATCATTGTTAAAATCTATGGGTGTTGAGGACCATGAGCCCCGTGTTGTGCACCAATTTCTTGAGCTCTGGTACCGGTATGTTGTTGATGTCTTGACAGATGCACAAGTATACTCAGAACATGCTGGTAAAGCCACTATTGACCCGGACGATGTTAAGCTTGCGATCCAATCTAAAGTGAACTTCAGTTTCTCACAACCACCACCTCGAGAGGTACGTCTCGCTGTGTTTGGTTGAACTTTTAATGAACAAAAAAAAACTTGGATCCTTGGAAGGCTCATAAATTTGATGCTCAACAGCTATAGTGTATTTATACCATTGAACAGCATAGATCTTTGATTGAAGGAGACTTGGGTTGTTGGAACGCCCACCTTTTTAGTTAGTCGTGCCCACAATCCCACTGTTGCCCTTGCAATCCTGTAAGATTTCCATGGCAGCCTTCTCTATTTACGCTATTCCTGACAGAGTTAATGGGTTATATGAGCAGGTTCTATTGGAGCTGGCTAGAAACCGGAACAAAATCCCACTACCAAAGACTGCTGGTGGCCCTGGGATTCCCCTTCCACCAGAGGAGGATACTCTGATTGCCCCCAACTACCAATTAATGATACCAACAAAGCAGTCCGCCCAGGCAATAGAAGAAATGGAAGAAGACACTCCTGCGCCAAGCTCGTCTCAAGAACCGAAGACTGAAATGCCACAAAATACACCACAAAGGGTGTCTTTCCCTGTTGGAGCTAATCGTCCAAAATGATCCAGTGAAGATTGTTAGTACACTCGGTACTGAACTATTACAATCTCTGCTTTCGGCTCTTCTCCAAATATGCCTTAACAAGCTGTGTCAAAGGACGAGACCCCTATAACTGACTTTCATGACAGGTATGCGAATCTTTAAACTTGAATCTGGAACATCGAAATGCCGATGTTATTAGTATTATACTTTCATGCTACTGATTCCTGCCAGTACGAGGAGAAATTGCCTGTATTTGATTGGACACCTCCTCTTTAGTAAAAGTTGTATCAGTCTCGAGAATCTACCTATATTTGTGTAATTGCGTACATCTTATATTCTTGTGTAGGGAAGTTAGCCTTCATTTCAGTGTATTGCTTCTATAGTTCTATCTACAAGACAGACCATGGATTGAGATTTTGTGCTGTCATCATGAGAGTCATGCTTCTTGTTATTTAGGAGCACGGCTTGCGCAGTCGTAAAGCCCTCGTGTTCTGTTGCGCTCCATTCATATACATGACAACAGCTTACATCAGTAGAATTATTCTACAGTATTGTCGTTTTTGGTCTGATCCTTGAACCAGTGGACATGGAACATCAACTAAACAAACCAAAATACGAGTACGAGTAGGATCTAACAAAAACTTATTCTGATACCATGATTTTATACCTCACTCTGTGTAGAACTGTAGAATTAGAGTCCAAAATGAGCACATCGAATGTCTATAAAACATTCGCGCCCTCTCATAAAAGGAAAGTCTACAGGTTCAACTGGCAAAGGGGTCCCGGAAATGGAAATTTTCACAACGAATAATCATGTCGAAGTGACACTGCTTTTTCTTGCCAAAAATATAGGGGCAAAGATTGCTCCTAAATATCCAAATTCTGTAGCGCCTCGTGAAATTTGAAAGGGCTACATATATTAGGACAAGATGTTATTCTGGTCTCCAATGGAACTCGCGAGCCAAGATATTATTTATTTATCGTATCAGATCAAGATGTGGTGCTAGCAAATCGAGAATATACACCGGGAAAATATGCTTTTTTCACGTATCCCCTAATATACAATTAAGGGATGAAAACTCAAATTTGAAACCTATTCAGTCAAGTATCGTCATACTAATAATTATTGCGAAGACATTTTTATCGTTAAATTGAGATGTGGTGCTAGTAGATCGATGGTGATACGATTTGTGTAGATTAGCAACTTGCACATGTTATCATCTTTCTTTTATGTCTGGAATCGAAAAGACTTTAAATTGTTTAGCATATGCTTGTTTTTTCTCTTTATATCAACTCGACAACAACACAATACCACAAAGTCTTCATATATAGCATAGCCATACATTATTTCAATATATTCACATACTCAAAAACTCGGTGATAATCACTAATCACTGTTAATTGACTGCTTCACGTTTTGTAGGAGCTGAGAATTTATCTTGTTTGAACTTTTTCAAGTTTTCCATATCAAGTTACCAACTATCAACATGCGAAATACTACGACAAGCCGGTTAAACGCTAATTTAACGAACGGAGTGGAGGAGGTGGGTATTCCCTCAGCTCTTTTAGTTTCTTCATGTATGTTCCATACTTTCGTTTGAATATACGAGTGGAGTTCAAAGGAAACGTAAATAATCTAAAAGAACGAAGGGTGTTGTATTGATCAGAATAAATTTCTCCCTCCCAACTCCCAAGCTAAGCATGCATTTCTGATCTTCAATTACATCGTCCCCAATGTCTGATCATACTACTAGTCACTATCATCCCAATCCCCAATTATTGGTTTAAGTCAACCAATCATGGAGCTCGAATAGTGAGTTGGTTTTCCAAGAAAAAAAATCTATTTTGATGAATGTGCCATAACTTATATTCGAAAGCCCTAGTGCCACGCTTAGATAAGCTAAACCACGAGAATCTACATCAAGCGTGTGTGTTACATGCGCCTAACAAAGACTTCCAATACGCAATTGAATTCAAATGTGACAATGACTATCATTTTATCATCTATTTACTTCGCGATTTATTTACAATCGTAAAACGTCACTAAACGGGAGAGAGGGGGAAATCAAGAACCAAAACTATATGACAAGACAAATATATATAAATTATAGTAAGGACTTTCACCAATTGGATTATATACATGATGTACAGCAGAAGTATACAGTGGAACCACAAGAAGAAATTATACTTGAACTATTTAAAATTAGTAAAAGTTTCTTCTTAGTATGCCACTATATTTTCTACACCTACAAATTTATTTGTGACAATATACGAACCCAATTGATATATACTAAATAACCCAGACACAAACTTAAAAAGAAAAAAAAATTCTCCTTACATACTCCATACAACACAAATATGGAAGTGTACGTATGTGTTAAGGAGAGTGAAAAGACAATGAGATGATGGTTGATCATATATTTTAGGTCTTAAAAGGATATACTATGGTTTTAGTTTGAGCAATATTATGAAAATGAAAAGAAAAAAAAAAAGAGGCATATATAGATGATGATCAATGACAATTTGAGGGTTATAACATGAAATCAAAGTTGTTGGTGGAGAAATGAAGGGCAATAACAATGGAGGAACTTATATATGGATAAGGCCGGCTTTAGGTCAAATGGTCTGACGATAAGTTATTATCAGACTTGAGTGGCTCGTGCATGATATGCGCGCATGCGTTACTCCTTGTTTATGGCTAGTTCTCCAATCATATTCCCATGGTTAAAGGGGTTAAAAGTTTGGTACTCCAAACACTTGCAACTTTGCATTGTTATAGGAGCAAAGTTGTGTGTGTGTTGCTCCCACTCATTTGAATACACTAAGGCCGTCTCATCAACGGTCTTCTTTGCGATCACAACCGAGTTGATCACCTCATCCGTTGGATGATAAGTTGAGAGCACATCGAACCCGCAAAGGTCTTCCGGGTCAACAACCGGGTACAAGAAGGCCCGAGCCCCGTGGGCGCTTCGGACCATAAGGGTTGACCCGGGTGCCATGTTCTTAGCTAGGTGATGGATCACCTTTATCTTAGACTCTTTGTCCATCCCAACTAAGGCAGCTAAAAACACAACATCGTATTGCTCAAGCTCTTCTTTTCCTACACTCATAATGTCTTTTGTGTGGAATTGCATCCGGGTTGACAAATCCGGGTCGGGTCGCACCAACTTGGCCGCCATCTCGTTGGCGGCCGAGTCGATGTCGTAGTTGTCGAAACTTGAGGATTGGAGGTGGTTAAGGGCAAGGACAATCGACGTAAGGGGAAGTGGGCCGGACCCGATAAAGGCAACCCGTTTGGGTACTTGGGTCGAGTTTTGGGTTAAAATGTCGTACTCTAAAAGACTCAGTTTAAGATAGTTTGAAAAATAAGGGAAAATGTCTAGATGGTCTAGCGGATATTCATAATCCGCTAACATAGTGGAGTAATGTTTCTCGAGGAGGCCTTCAGCCTCTCCACACAACTTAATCAAGTTAGACCTCATTTCCTGGACTTTTTCACATAGCGTTGTGACATCAATAGGGCTAGGAGGCACACAAGCGGTCACGAGTTGTGTGAACAACACGTTGACATCTTGGGATGGTTTGAGAGACTCAAGAGTTGAGATCTTCTCATAAAGAGACGTGATTTGGTTCACCAAAGGCTCTTCTTGGCACACCATTGTGTTGACACTATGAGCTTAGTAACACTAATTAATGATATATTGATATGAGAAATTAAAAAGAGAAGAAAGTGCAACCAAAATTAAGTAGAGTATGTGAGAAGTGTTCTAATTTTGTTGGGAGTGTGCTTGAAGTTGGACGACCATACGCCAAAGAGTGGCCTATTTAAGGCCATTTGTGGGGTCCATTAGAATAGTTCTTCCTAGTTGTTTTCTCAACTCATTTTAGTGTGTGTATATTGCGTGCCCTTGATTTTAGTGGTCCCATGAGTCTATGACATCTTTTACTTTACTTCTTTATTTACTTTCTTAATTTATTTTACTTCTTTTTGTGTGTGCCCTTGTCTAACCCTAGACAAACTATAAGTGCACAACATAGAGAAAATTTCTTCATAGAGGTGAGATGATGAGTAGGTGATTAGGTTTTACAAGGCATCGACTTGGCTCACTTTGAGATGTGTAAGGCCATGTATGATAGGACTGTATCTTTTTGATTTGATTTGATTTGATTTTAATGAATCTGATTTGATTTTATTTACTCTTATCTGATAAAATCCAGTTTGAATGACTCTAATCTGATTTGAATGACTCTTATCTGATCTGAATAAAATTCGGGATTAGTGTTAATTCTCATATGATAAAATTTGTTATCTGATCTGATTTTAATGCCTCTCATCTGATTTGAAAAATTCTGATCTGACCAAATTTGATTTGAATAATTATGAACTGAATTTAATAAATATGATCTGATCTGAATATACAGTTTATTAAGTCCTATCATACAGAGCCTAATTAGTCCTTTTCAAGTGATGAATACGTGGGAAAGGTATCTTCGTTATAACAAAAATTGTATAATTGTCCAAGTATACGTAAGATGGGTGTTGTTGAGCGTATACGATGAAATATAAACTCATGGGCTAATTTAATTTAATAAAATACATATGTTCTATGTATTTTTATACCCCTTTGTAGAGTTATACTCCGTATGTTGTATTCTTCAGCTTGCTTAAAATGCTGGTTTTTTAAGGGTGCTGATTTTGGTAATGCACGCAGTGCCGCAAATTATATGGTACACCACGGTGTACCATGCCCATGGTGCACCTCCTCACAATAGAGGAGTAGGGACCACACTTAGAATAATTTAAATTATTTTAAGTGTGGTCTCTACTCCTCTATTGACCGTGGTGCATGGTATAAGCACTCACGCAGTGCTACTCATGCTATGGTCAATATATCTGCCTTGACAGTAGACACTATATCGGCAAAAGCTTTAATCTTATACTCTGTACTATGTATCGGCATATGACAATATCATATCACTATTTGATTATACATGCTCTATTTAATTTTTAGATAACTGAGATTTGCAAACTAGAGAATATTATTGTGTTGTTTATTCTTCAATACTTTCACACTTTGATATATAGGCGAAACCTGAAATTAGCGTATTTAGCTGACATGGTATGTATACGTTGAGCGTAGTACTTGATCTCTTCATTATTGTAATACTATATATTATTTCTTTAATATATTCAAATAAAATGTAAAGTACATTATCGTAATTTGAACGGTTCATAATTATTCTACTTGGATCATATAATCATCTGGCTACAATAGCCTTTGGGTCCATGGCTCCATGCCATATATGTATTCTCCATTTCTCCTACTCCTATGATTGGAGATCTTTATCACCGTCATTAATTATGATTATAGCAATTTAATTATATATCTTGGCGCCTGACAAGTGACAACATTAGTTGTAGAAGACAGCTATTGATGACTACATGCATCGCCATATAAGTTAGCCAATACGAATCTTCATCATGAATTCATTGATCATCGATCGATCAATTTGAATTTCTGACGATGCTTGAATACGGGATGTATGCTTATTAACAATGTCTAGGCACGGTTGTCATTAACGAACGTTGCGATAAAACCAGGAATCAAAGTTAATGAGTAAGGTCTAGTTTAAGGGGCCTGTCACCGAATGTCTTTTAGGTTTAAAACACGAGTAACACTCATCCCTGGTCGATGTTTATACATTTTCGAAAATTGAAATTAAACCTTATGGTCAAGTAAATTCTAATAATACATTAGTTATTGATTGTTGAGAACCAACCAAGCAACCATTTATGCCTTAACAATTCAGCCAATTTCACTAGCTTTTCACTATACTCGCATAGTCGTATATACTTGCGTGAAGTTGTGTCAAGGCCATCTACTTCTAGTGTGTACATTGCTAAATTTTATACGAGTACTAGCTAAGTGATAATTTGAACCCTTTATATATAATACTCCTAACTTTTATAATAAATAAAACTAACTGACATTTGCATCTATCAATATGTTCTAAAGAAGTTTGATCAACATTGTTCCTTTATTGTGTTTTCAGCACGACTATTACGGAGTATATATTAATTTTATCACTGAGTCTTAGTAATCTACATCAATACGAATTTACGATAACTGTGTATACATACTGCAGTAGTGTACTAGTATATGACAATTACTTGGGACTTTGTCATGGATTGTTCACTTGTTTTAGTGACCAGTAGTGCTATGTGCCTATACATGCAGTAACATTAAATCATAATGTCATAAGCAAACAATGAAATCAAACCCTACTTTCTTGTTCTTAAAGTTAGATTTGTTTTCTTTGAGAAAAACTTTGCGAAAACTTATTAGCATCGATTACTAATATATCAACATCTGTCACTCACTAGTTAGGTTACACTACATACATACCCTCCGTAAAAAAAAAAAAAAAAAAAAAGATACACCCTTGAAAATTTGTATGCAAATATTGAACCGTAAAGTTTCCGCCTTTCCAATAGTTAAATGAAATAAGAATGCTTTATGGCAGCATGATGCATTATTATTAGAAGATGCATGTTATAGTGCAGTACAATGGAGTAAAATGCTTTAGGTTATATGGTCTCAACTTTCATGGGTGTCGACATTATATCTTCACTTCATCACTACCTATTTATGCTCTTCTCTTTCTGCAGCAAACCAACAAGTGTAGATACTGTACTGCTACTGTCTAGTGGAACAATAATTTCGAGCATTTTTCGGTGTGGCCATTTTTCTCTCTGAATCAACACCCTCTAATGCACTACTTCAATAATTATAAATGTACTTATTTTGATAATAATTATATAGGCGACAGGCTAATGTTGCGTGCGTGGTGGTGATCAGTTGAAATGTGGATGTAATGATTATTCGAACATGATGATGAACATGCATCTCGATATTTACCTTCAAATCAATAAAGTAACGACCTTAGATGTTAATTAATAGACTATTTGAACCAAAAGTTTAAATTGATGATTGAAGCTCAAACAGCGATTTAGTAACTTCAATAACATGAGTAGTTGGCATAAGTTATGAGTATATATCTATTATTTTTGTTGGTCTTGACCATCACTATCTTATAATGACCTCATAAGCAATTTCATTTTTAGGGTATTGGCACTAATATAATATTCTCAAGATAAATTTTCCCTATTAGTGAAATTTAGTAATTTAACAAAAACGTTGCTCTTGCATGCATTGTTTAACAGATTATTAGAGCACTTCTTTCGAACTTTCACCTACCAACTTTAATTTTGTTGACGCACTTTGGTTAGACAGATATATAAACCTATCAATTTGACATCAAGATAGTCTAATAAACTAAAATAATTCATACATACATTCGGACAGTTCAACCAAAGAGAATGGAAACTCGGCTTCTCACATGGTGAAATTAACTACAATAACTTTTATCAAAAGTAAATATGTTCATAAGTTTTTGCTAGGAGATCGAGTAGGAGCTGAATTCATGACCCGTTTGATGACACAACACAACACCCCCAATAACTATATCGACCGTACCGTTTAAGGTAATTCTGGCTAACATAGTTAGTTAACATGAATAATTATATGCATAATACAATAAAAATCACAGATGGGTACGTACGTGTTAGGTTGATTCATCAGAATTTACGTGTTGTTGCAGACCACAAGGAGTTCAAGTCTTCGTTTTGGACCAGAAATTAAAAGAATAAAAATATATAATTTGAGCATTTTCAAATTGAATAATTGGCGGTTTAGATTCTACAAATTCTTATGCTTTCACACACTGATCATACGTACACCACAAGTCCACAAGTAAACCCTTCTATTCATCTTCTTACGTATCTATGAATGGCAAGACTCGCGCATATATACCTCGTTGAACAAGTTTTTAGTCCAATCTCTTCATAAATATACTCCCACCATACATACGTCTAACTAGCATCTATCAATCTACCATGGTCCTTATTACATACATATCGTTACCATACGTGATCTACGAAATGGAACTTTCGCATGTATCATGTATGAAACTGTATGCACGCGCTTTTTGTATTTTTGAAATTAAATATCAGTTACTTGGTGTGATGTTCGAAACACGCAGATTTCATTATAAGTCAACCGTAAACAACCTCTTTATATTTACAACGTAGGGACCGGGTAAGGGTTAATTAGCTTGCATACACATTTGACACTCCTTACCTTGCCTTTATTTGAGACACTAATACCGGATATATATGTAATTTTACGTTGTTGTCGTCGTAGTAGTAGTAGTACCCCTAGTATGTTTTATTACAAAGTTGTCACATTGTAATTCAATTTGTTATCCATAAATATTTGTACACGTCTATATGTTTATTTAGATTGAGAGAACGGCTCGGATGAACTAGTAAATAACTCGTAAAACTTGTCGATTAAACTCGATCAATCGGTTCTTTTATAATCCTAGATAAATGTGGATTCCTCAACAATGTAGGACAAGTAATAGTTTGGATCCACTCATGTATACATCCAAACACCAAATGCATGAACTCGCAGTATTTGTTCATTTTATGGCAAGACATTCCGAAAACTCTTATTCGAAAGGGATATCAAAAAGTTTTCAATTCATGATCTCCACTCCTCTTCCTCGTCTTATTTTAGAGTTGTCGAATTTTTATTGATATTACAAAGCTTTTCTTGTGAAAATTATGTGTGTTGAAAATTACTTCTTAAGTAGATTCCTAGGATAGATGGTTGAGTTCATAACGATAACATTATCTTTGAGGGTCATGATAGAGATGAACTTGGGAGCTTCCTTCAGAGACTTGTAGTTGTAGTTTTAAAGAATCGACCTTTTATAATCTCTTAAATGTAAGCCACAAGAAAGTCACTGATAATGACTAAATAGGCCATATATATCATAAGTAACTAATAAATAGGTTCTCGATCATGTAACCATGTACGGAGTATGTAATTAGGTTGTAACCACTTAATAACTATTGATCTGACGCGCAACCTGTTATTCTGATTTATAGCAAAGTGTTATATGAAATAGTCTCACAATGATGGAGGCCAGTTAGTTAATAATTTTAATTGTTTTCCCTAATTTTGATATTTGCATTGCCTTTTACGTTTAGTGTAAGGTCAAGTTAGTTAATGATGAAGGCCAACAGAAGGAGAAGGTGAAGAGGTGGACATTGGACGGCTTTCATGATAGCTATATCTTGATGTTTTCTAATCTCATAACCAAAGTTTTTGCTTGATGTATGGGTGACAAGGACAAATCTTTTTCTTTTATATCATCCAATCACTAGTAAAAAATGAAATTGGACAAATTTTAAATCAACTTCAATTTACTGTAGCTTATTGGATAAAGTTATCTTATTAATAATTAGCTCAATTCTATTCACCCAAGCTATAGTAGAAAAATATTCTGTTCAATTCAGCTCTCATTTGAAAAAAGTTATAGTGGATCAATATTCAAAGGAGTTTTCGACCCTATTTGATCCAATTTAAATTAACAATCAATGTGAATATAGTTTATTTGTTCTTATTAATTCGTCTAATTTCAAATAAAATTTCAAAAAATACATCAGATAAGAAAATTACAATCTTATCAAACATGGCATTAATCGGCCTATCCAATTCAGTTGTCTTTCTTCTAGTTAATTAACCAAATTTAGTTATTTAGATCGACTAAATTTGGTTCAATAATATTGAAACTCTTAAAGTTTAGTTCGTGTCCTAAAACTCCAATCTGTCTAACCGAAATTACTCAAATTTTGGCTTTCTGGAATTACATTTTATGGTCTATTTATCATTTTAGATGGATTAAATGAGAGCCATCAAATTTTGTTGCTAACATAAGGTTCACCACTGGACACCTTTTACAACTTTGATGTTCAAAGATAACGGAAAATATATAAGTTGACACAACTTTAATTTAGAGCATAAAATGGACTCTAATTTTAAAAAAATAAAAATAAAAAGAAATTAAGATCATAAAATGGACTGTTGAGAGTTGAATATATTCTCAAAAATCAAGCTTGTTTATGGCCTTTTGTCCTCCATCCATGTTGCTTACCTTTTTATCCTCCTCTTTTTACCTTTTTCTTGGAAAAAAAATACTATTTGAAAATTAAGTTTAAGACATGTATAGTAGGAGTGGAATATTTCAATTCATACAAGTATTTTTGTGGTTGAATTCTTAAATTAGGTGATCATAATGAATATGTCTTCTATCTAGAGAGGTATATCCCAAATGCAAGCATGGAAGCAATTCTTCATATCTTGAAATTATAGATAAAGTGTTTCTTTTTAATATTATTCGAGATAATAAAGAACCATGAGATATTCTCCTACTAAAAATCATCGTTGTGTTGTTAACTATAAGTCGTCATCAGCTCTATTATTACCCCTAGATTTCACTAAATTATTTACGTTTAATTTGCATAGATGAAGAGATCATGAAACAGAACATCATGATTAAACCCTCCTATTGTCGTATTGGAACTATTATTTGACTTTCCTATTTAAAGAAGGTGCCAAAATCGACGACCAACCATTACCTTCCCTACAAATTCATGGTTGAAAATGGTGATCAACTTTTTTCTAGATTTTCTTCTTTGTCAATTTGCAACATTTGCATAACATTATTTGCCCTGACAAATCATAATCTCAAATAGTAAGTCACAAAAGTTGAGACATATCTGCCCTAGTTGTAGCAACGTCCTAAAATTGTAGCCCCTTAATTTGGTCACTTTCTAATGCGACTACTCGACCATGCTTTCCTTTTTCCTATCTTGTTATAACTGTGTATACATTTTTCTTTCACATCACTACGCACAACACAAGCATGACAAGATAGTATAATAATTCTTCTTTACGAGTAGCGCAAGCCGCAAGGTTAGCCTAGTGGTTATGAAATTAAAGCAACTCACATAAGAGCTGGCTCTTCACATCCCTTCCCTCTGAAACATTAGTTGTTTTTCGTGTATTTAACGAAATAGAAAAAACAACAATCATGTTTTTCTTTCAAATGCTAAATATTACACCAATCTTATATACTCGCTCCCAGTTTGACGAAACATAGCTATGATTAATCACGAAAACTATGGATTTACAATCTTGTGTTTATGCTATCGTATGCAAGCATGTCCCTAAGTTTACAAATTATCCACACGAAATGAAACGCTTTAAATTGAAGATAGAAAGTTTCACAGAGTGGATGAAAGCTTATATTCAGCCCTCCCAAACACTACAGCTCTTGAGATTCATACACTTCCGGCGATTCATACACTTCCGGCGACTCATACACTGCTTCTGGCGATTCATAACTGTTAGCATTTTCAGTTTCAGTGAACTGCAGCAAATAATGGACACCATTCACCACATCATATAACATTAATCCTATCCTTCCTCCGACCCAACTACCCAACTGGCTTCCCATGAGGTAGCCAATCCTGCCGAGCCTCTGTTCCCCAAGGTAGCCCACAGCGTAAGTGCCAACCAATGTACCACTGCCCCTGAGAAAACCCTCAGTCATCGTACCACCAAAGTAGATGGCTTCAAAAAAGTCCCATCCAGAAGATATGATAGGCCCTGTAATTCGCCTCACTTGTCTAGAGGCCAATTTTGCTGCCTTTTTCGCTTCTTTGGCAGCATGTTTAGATGCATCTTTAGCATTCAATCCCTGTGATACTGCATCGCTCAGTGTAGTCTCCATGGCCATGCTGCGTGCCATCTCGACATGAGCAGATTGAAGACTGTTGACGTAGAGCTTCACGCCCTCCTTCATCGAGCATGCTAGAGTTCCTGTGCCCATATCGAAGCAGTTTAGGAAAGTGAATTGCCCACTCTTCGATGCTGCTTCCTCCCCTACCAGATGCCTGCATTTTTCAGCTGCAGAGAGAAACATAAAAATAAAGTTTAGTGCACTAAAATCAATGGAACGAGTCTTCAGAAAAAGTCAGTGCTTTAAATACGACCACTGCTTACTTCACAAATCTTTCTTCAGCCATGATAGTTGGACACACTAAGCAATTTCTCCTCACACAAGGTATTGTGTTATTATGAATGAGTCAATCCAAGTTCGTTGTTATTTCCCTTTATATTCTCAAATTGATAATTCTGTTCATACTCCATCATCCATTGGATCCTTTCCCCGTGGACAACCTCGACCTTTCTCTCAATCCTCATCTCCACTCTCCAGAACTATACACATATCCTGTGCAGTGCAACATAAGATAAGCAACTCCAAAGGCTGACTATGGCTCTGATATTCCATACTTCCACTCAATCCCGCTTCCTCTTTGCAGGATCAGATTGTAAATGGTATGGTATAAAATGTAATGTCTTTTGGCTACAAGTCTACATTGCTCCACTATAAACACTCCTAATGACTTAAAAACAGATTCAGTACCAAAGCGACAAGCCATAGACAGTCAGTAACTGCCTTATGCACTATCATACTTCTTTCTCCTTTCCCAACTTTATTAGGGATCTCTCCCGTCAAAAAAAAAAAAAATCATATACGACCTCGGCCAATGGCACTTTTATGGAACCATTATTGTCCCTGGCTTTCCTAGACTATCTGTCTTAGGCAGAAAATAAACATGGGTACCACAGTTTAACAGTGGATTAGTGAAGACGGGTAGATATAAAAGATTTTAGGTTTTCAAGTTTAATTTTCACTGAAAAAACTTAAAAGAGTCCACCAAATCCTATCAGGTCTTACCAAACTTGTTATGTATCAACCACGTCTCTTGCTACCCTCTACACGGCTGTACCCCCATCGTCCACAACTCCCCTAACTCCCTTTTACTCAGACTCAGTCTTCATGCAATCAGTGTCTTCACACACAAATCTCAATTTGCTCACAACAAGCAATAATCACTCGTAACATTAAACTGCCCAAGTGGCATACAGCCCCTTCCTCACTTTCTCTCTCCCAAAACAACATAATAATAAACTGAAATATCGTATCACAGCTACTCAGAATAAAGAACCACTGTAAAGTCACCATCACTAGTGGAGTATTATTATAGACTGTTGGTTTGCAAATAGGCACAATTTCAGTGAAACTACTTCATTCAGATACCTTTAGGATACATAAGAGGAAGGCACAGGCCTTCCAGGTACGGGTTTCTGGCTGATTTGTAAAGAAGCACAAACGCCAATAGATGTGAATGATGTAAAATCCATGTCTGCGGTAGAACCCCCTTAAATACAGCAGGAGATAGCTAAACACCATAGCAAAGTCTGAACATGCACAATCACCATCTACAATATTAGACTCAGAAAAAAGCTGACTTTACATACAAGACAACGATACTCTGGAGAATCTATTCTCTTTCTGTATCCATTTAGATACTTGGACACTCCAGGAGTCCGGATACTTCATTTTACGAGAAAAAACCGAGCTAGAAGATCATTCACTCTCATTAAAAAAAGTTCCTCTCTTCAATCTCAAGTCCCCTCCCCCCATCACCCCACCAATCTGTATCAATTACACTTCCTTATTCACTCTTTGAACTACAAGAGTGATAAACTGAAGACCGCCATCCTTTGCTTGATCTCCTGTCTCCACCAGGACAGACTTGCATACAACTCCAACCAATCATTCAACAAAGTCTTAACAATCCTACCACCCATAACTTCTGTTATAATTAACCAAAGCCAGCAACTATCTTAACCAAAATCACCTATTTATATTTCCACCAGTTTCACAAGATCAACAGGTAGTCGAAAGACCAACTATGAGCTCACCTCCTACGCGCCTCTCAACTCCTACCAAATCTTTTAATACAATGGCCTAAAATCTACAATCTCAAAACAATGATCATGATTCACAATATGAGCTGTATTTCACCACGCCGACTATGAGCCCACCGCCTAAGCCCTCCTCAAGTCTTACCAAATGATTAACCACAATGGCCTAAAATCTACAATCTCAGAACAATTATCATCATACATACATGCCCACAATATTCAACATACACAAACACCCACAATGTCAAAATAACTCAAAATTTCAGCATATCCACAACATAGAGCAGTTAAGATTGGCATCAAATATTGAAATAACGACAATAGCTAAGACACACATCATTTCTAAGGTAACATACAACAACAACAACAACCAAGCCTTATTCCCAAAATGATTCCGGTTCGGCTAACATAAATCGTCTTCTAAAACAGCTACAACCTACAGGTAACATTTCTAAGGTAACATAAAACAACAACCAAGCCTTATTCCTAAAATGATTACGGGTCGGCTAACATAAATCGTCATCGAAATCAGCTACAGGTAACATTTCTAAAATAACATAATTCAACAACCAAAAAAAAAAAAATTGCAGAAAAATTACCAGTGATGCTGAGAACAATGATTCCAACAATGAAGCAAAAAATCTGAAATCTCCTCTTCTGCAAGCTTAAATCCATGGATCAAACCACCCGTTTTTGATATAATTATTAAATATCTCAATGACCCATCAATAAAAATCAAACCTTTTTGCTCCCCCTTAAATCTTTGATCAAATTTAATTGTAATTAGAAACTTTGTAAACTGTATAATTATAATATATGATCTTCAAATAATAATAATTCGAGGAGAGAGAAAAAAGGGAATCAAAGATAACGTTTGGGAAGGGAGCAAGGAAGATGGCGATCGTCACTCGTCAGTGATAATGTTGCTTCTTGAAGAAGCAGAGTATCTTTTATTTTTCTTTCTTTTCCTTTTGATTTTTATTTTCTGGGTTTATTTTGGATGAAGAACAAGTCGAAGAAATTGTGGGTTTGACCCGTAGATTAGTCAATTGGTGTTCTTGCCTGCGCAAAATTTTGGTTAGCGCCTAGATCCGGACTTCCGGTGGACTGTATTACTCGAGTGTGGGTCGAACGGAACGCTTCTGATGTACTTGATATTGTGAGAACGGATTTCATAGTTACGTCACGTCACTATGTATCTCATATCGGGGCCTATTGGTTGAAAGGTGCTTTACCTTCAACTACAGGTCAGGTGTTCGAGACTTGGTACCACCACAACAACATCAACACTATGTATCTCGACGTTTTACCTGAAAGAAAAAGCTCGATTTTTTTTCGTTTACTGAAAAAAATCGGGAAACTCTACGATAGGACAATTCTAGCAGAGGTTTCACAAGGCTTGCCATATGCACCTTGACAGGAAAAAAGTTTCATTCCTATGCACGCGGTTATATCAAGGGACATTTCGATCAAACTTGCCATAGGAAATGGACTACTTTGAGAGAAACCGTACTGCCAATGCTCAATGGTTCAACCAGTGTTCGGACAGTAGTCAATGCCAGACACTGCTCTTGTGCGCAGCAGCATTAGGCTACGACGACTACGCTCATAACTTGGTTTAGAGAACCTTCAAGAATCATCCTCAATGCAGATAAGCGCAGTCTAACAGAGTAGCAGCGCGTGCAAAAACTGCAATTCTGCTAAAGGAAAGCCTACTTACAGATGTTTTATCAGCTGACATTGTAGGTACAGTCCCCCAAGACAACCCCAACACCTTAAAATGCTTTTGCACTTGCCATATTCTTCAAAATCTTGCTTGCCAAATTCCTGAATTCTTATCAAATACCACCAAACACCGGGAACACCAACTTCCTTCCTTTCTCTTCTCTTCACTTCTTCACAGTAGATATCCAAGCTAGCTAAAAGTAACTCCAATCAGATTGTTTAACATGCAGCAGATGTCCATCACACTTCCGTTCACTTACTCAATATTCTAGTAGCCCGACAAAACACACACAAGGACAGATCCTGATTAGATAAACGAAATGAAACAGTTGATTGCAAACCATGTAACGCCAGAATCTGCCGTAGATTATCCTCCCATCAGTCTTTCACAATGCTGGGAAGCCCCTCGATCAACCTGATGTATCCAGCAACTATTCGAGAATTACTGAGAAGAAAAATACATGAACAAAACTTGACAGCTCATCCAAAACAATTGACAGGATCCTGAATCTTCTTTTACTTTTAGTGTGGCCTTCTTGCCAAGCAGCTGTCTGGTACTCTGGTGGCAATACTAACAACATTACAAAATGGTAACTCCAACAACATTTTCTCTGCCATTTGAGGCCTCTTTCACCCCTCACTGCCTAACCCTGTTGAACATATTGTTTATAAGATGCGTAGCCATCGGAGAGAAGGCAGCCACCGCCATCAACCTCAGCATAGATTAATTTTAGAATTCACTGGGAAAGATGGTGCTAGCCCTAGTGCTATCTGAATAATGCTTGTTTCAGGAATTTGATGCCCATACTATGAGTCTATGAGACAGAGGACTGGCTATAAAGATGGCCATCAATATCAGGAACAAATCCCTTTTCCATCATTTCTTCCTTAATTATATCGTAGGTGATCCGGTTAGGGACTAAACCCTTTTCTAACATCTCATTAAGAAGCTTGTTTGCTTCCTCAAGCTCACCTTGACTACAGAAACCCTTTATTAACACATTGTAGGTAACAACATTTGCTCGCCAACCATCCTTTTCCATTCTCTTTCTCATACTCATGGCAGCCCTAAGCTTTTTTTCACGGCAATAGCCCTCAATTATGGTATTGTAGGTCACGCAGGTTGGCCTCACACCCATCTCAAACATTTCATCCAATAGGCTTGCTGCTTTCCTTGTATCACCTTTCTGACAAATAGCACCAACCCGTACATTATATGTCACAATATCAGCTCTAAACCCAATATCCTTCATCTTGTTTAAGAGATTATTGCCTGCTTCAAAATCACCATTTTTATAGAAGCCACCAATCAAGCAATTATAAGTTGAAACATCGGGCGAGATGTTCCAGTCTGTCATTAAATTCTGCAATCCAACAGCTTCATCCATCATCCCTACCTTGCAGTAAGCATCCATCAAAGTATTGAAAGTAACGACACTAGGACACAAACCATTTTTATCTATATCATCCAGGATCTCTCTAGCTTCTTTAACCATTCCTTTTTTAGAATAACCATTGATGAGGATGTTATATGTCATAACATTAGGCTTCAAACCTGCCTGTATCATGTCATCTCGCAAACCTAAAGCTTCGTCCATTTTCCCATCACTACAAAACCCCTTAATCAGCGCATTATATGTGGCAACCCTAGGTTTCAATCCTTGATTCTGCATGTCCTTGAAAACTTTCATACCAGCCAGCAAATTTTGATCCCCACAGAACCCATCTATGAGGGTGGTGTAGGTGATTTCATTTGGCATTATGTTCATCGCGACCATCTCTTTCAACAGAGCATCAGCTTTATACATCTTACCAACCTTGGCCTTCTTGCAATACCCATCAATGAGAGTATTATACGTAACCACAGACGGCAATAAACCCCAAACTTTGATATCCTCCAATAAATCACCAGCCTTTTGCAATTGACCAGACTTACAAAACCCATTGATCGCAATATTAAATGTCTTAAGATCAGGCCGAACCCTTCTCCTAATCATTCCCCTAAACACATCCTCCATAACTTTCACCTTCCATCCATCAACCAAAGCACTTAAAAGCGGATTACACGAGAACACCGACAACCTAAACCCGTAATCCCAAGCTCGCCTCACCGTCTCAACAGCCAAATCCACCTTCAAATTCGTCACATAAGTTTGAACCAATATATCAACAAGCACCGAATTAGCTTGAAACGATTCACCATACGACGAAATGGCATGGAAAAACTCCGAAATCGAGTACTTCCCACAATTCACAAACCCATTAAACAACCTCCTAATCTCCCCATACAATCTCTTACTACCTAGCAAATGAAACAGCTTAACATACACATGAATGTCACAAAATCCAAACTCTCTCTCCAACCACTTAAAGTACGAGATAATGACACGTGGGTCAGCTTCAGAATGAAGCAACTGTTTAAGAATTTCATTAGGGTTTATCTCATCTTTCAAAATACCCTTGATTTCTCTCCAATGTTGCTTACAAATTAACTCAGAAATGGCTGAAATTGAGTATAATTTTTCTGGGTTTGGCTCAATTTGAGCTGAATTTAAAGTACAATACAATTTTTTGGGTAAAACATCAACATATTTGCTAAGAAATGCAATTGAATGACATGGGATTTTTTTGCTATTTAATTGAAGTGTTGTTGAGTTTCTTAGAACATTCATTTGAAATTGCGATGAAATTGAGTTGCGGGAATTTAAAGCGTAATTGTGAAGATACAGAAGGATTACCGGAGTGCAGGAGAGGTGGGAAATTGCGTTTCCCGGAGAAGCGGTGGCTGATTCGCCGGCGACGGAATTTGTTTATGTGGAGTTGGTTGTTGTGGCGGTTGGGGGTCTTTTAGGGGATTAGTGGAAATGACGCATTTGCCCTTTTAGTGAATCTGCTGTGTTCTTGACTTCACAAGAACATGAAAATCAAAGTGGAGCAAAACTTTGCAATTTTGTATGAGAGATTTTTAGCAGCAATTCTTGTTTGTTGTGGCCTTAAAAACGAAGCATACTTGTTTGTTAAGCTTGTTTGGGATATTGTTTCTCTTTCTCGTGTTTTGTTTCCATGAATTGTTAACGTTTTGACTTTCACATATGTCGAGTTTATACTTTGACCATCAATAACTCACAGTGTGGCGTGTACAAGGGATTATGTATAGTTCTATCAGATACCAGGACTATATGTAGTTCTATTCTACATTTCAATGTATGACATGGTCATTACCTAGGAATATGTTAACATTTATCCCATGAATTACTTCCAATATACCAAATTTATATTACTTATACAATTATACCATATTTATTGGTGAGGTAAACCAACTCTTATACATCACATATTACGCTCGAAATGTATTGCTTATTGTTTTGTCTCTACTAATTAGGGTATATGAGTATATCCATTGTCCATTGATTATCAAAAAAAATTCACGTTAGTGGTCACGCAACTCACAAGTCGCAACTTTCTCAATATCACCAAGAGTGAAGAAGAAATGTGACTCTCCCTCTCTCTAAAAAAAACCCTACACCTCTAAATCTCAATCTAGGGGCTACCACTCATCAATCAGATGGTGGTAAGCCCCAAATTTCTAAGATCTACACCCTAATTAATTTTCTATCACTAGTTATTATTAATAATAACTCGTTTCTACCTCCTCGAGAGGGTCTCTCTACCACCATATAGGTGGTTTATACTGAGATTGCGGGACTTAGAAGAATTTGATGTTCATTAATTTTGCCATGGCGTTTAGATGGATGCTGAATTCTCTTCTACTGGCTAGCGGATCTGCTCATCCTTCGACGAACTACAAGAGATCAATAGGCCCCCTCGCGTCAAGCTGTATCATGAAGCAGCATTATTATAGAGGGTTTTCGGATCACGAGTCACCTCACATAATGATCGTAGTTTTTTGGAGGTTTGGGTTGAATTTGATTTTAGCGTTGTATTTTGATAATTTCAGCACTTGTTGTAGATGCCGTATGGCTAATTATTATGAATGAATTTTCTTCCTTTCGAAAAAAAAAAAAAAAAAAGAAGAAATGTGAAGGACAAATTCGTGGCTTTGTAAACAACATTAACAACAAGGACACAATTGGAAATTCACTGAGAAAGAGTAGAGCCTTCCACAAGCCAAAGGGTTTATGCAGGGCTTTGAATTCTCACAGAAGTCATCCCTCTCTCTCTCTCTCCCCTCCGTTTCCCCAATGTTTTCATGACATTTGCGCCACCGCCGCCACCACCACCACCACCACCACCACCGCAATTTCTTCAATTCAATTACCAACCCCCAAAACCCTAATTATCTCAAACTTGTAGCACAATTCATCAATTAATTAATCAAATCATAATACAATCGAGTTTTAATTAATTAATCACACAATCGCGCCCAAATGTTGAAGCAATTATGCCGAGTCGCCACGTCACAATCGCCGCTAACTCCCACGCTAACTCGTCCGATTCCCGTCTCGCCAGCTCCGTTGCGCCGAGTCATCAACTCGCTCCGAGGGTTCAATCGGTGTTACAACCCTAATTTATACCGTCGCGCGTTTTTCTGCTCCTCTTCCGACGCCGTTGAAGACGCCGATAAGTCCGCCACCGCCGTCGAGGCTGACGCCGCCGAGGATGACTCCAAGAATGCTATTCTCCCTACCGTGTTCCGCCCTGACGAGTGTTTCAAGGTTCGGTAACTTCATCTTCACGCTCTTTTTTTTTTCTTCTTCTCATTGTTGATTGATGCGCCACCGTGTGATTGCGAGGATTCGTATGAACGTTGTTTTTCGCTTGGTTGCAGGTTGTGGCGTTACCGCTTACGCATAGACCGTTGTTTCCTGGATTCTACATGCCAATTTATGTCAAGGTATGGAGTAATTTTGTGCATTGTTGTGTGATTTTACTTAGAAGAGACCTAATTGCGAAAACTCGGGCGAATTGTGATATGGATTGCGCAATGTTAGTGAATTTCGATGGTTTTGGGAAGAGTTGCGCAATGTATTAGACTGTGATTCTCCATGGCTTTGGGAAGACGTTTGATTTATTAATCGATCACTTGCGTAACTCTTATGCAGGACTTGCTTGTTTAATGTCTTGTTGCAAAGGTTACACCTTTTGTTGTTTATCCCCAAATATTAGGCCATATTTATCTTCTAATTGAATACTAGTGATGGCTTGGAAGTAATTTGTGAATTGGAGCTAAATGTGGTTGACCATTTGCGATGTCAAATGGGCTTATTGTGAACGTTGGTTGGTGGCATTTGCGATACAATTATGAGGGGATTAGTGATTGCTTGCGTTTGGGTAATATCGTGCTTTAGTTAAGTAAACCTTTGATGTGCAACCCTTCTACACTTTTTTTGGATGTGCAACAGTAAGCAATATGAAAACAAGTCTACATACACCTTTTGTGGTTAGTCCCAAAGTATTAGGCCACTTTCATCTTCGAATCAAATTATGTTGCCTTGGAAGTAATATGTGAACTCCGCTAAAGGAGGTTCACCATTTGCAATTTCCGCGAAATGGGCTTATCGAGAGTGTAGGTTGGTAGCTTTGCCATACTATTATGAATTTATGAGGGGATTAGTGGTTGCTGGCCTTCTAGTAATTTATGGCGGTTTAGTAAAGTGAAACTTTGCGTGCAGCCGTTCCACACTGTTTTTGTTATGTGCAAGTGCAAGTCAACAGTAAACCAAAATATGTCATTAATAGGTCAAAACTTGTCTCCGAGTTTTTAGGCTATTGCTGACAAGAAAATAAAATAAAATTACTATTGTTGGTTTTGACTCCAACTGAAAATTGTCCTATTTCGTGCAATGGTTGTACCCGAACTTCCTCATTTGTGAATAGGTAGACTTATTTTTCTATTGTTCCTTTTCATTCTAGTTGTTGTGTTTCTCCGACCTCCTCCATCCACAAGTGATTGACTTGAAGAGCTGGCTTAGAATGGGACTTTCATATAGTCATGTAATTATGTGTGCGTATGGACTTGTAGGCTCTACTACAAGTATACTTTGGAGGTTTTTCACGTGTAATATCTGTGCCTTTAGGACCCCAAATTGCTAGCAGCTCTGGTAGAAAGTCAAAGGAGGCAAGCCCCATATGCTGGTGCCTTTCTCGTTAAAGATGAGCCTGATGCTGAACCTGAGAAGAATATCTATGACTATAAAGGAAAAGAATTGTTAAACCGTTTGCACGAAGTCGGGACACTGGCACAGGTACCTTTTTCATTGTACTATTTTCACTTTCTTGCTAAGCAAAAACAATTTTATTTTTAAATTATTCATCTGTAGTTGTTCCTTTTTAGATTTCGGCTATCCAAGGTGAACAAGTTATTCTTGTTGGTTGTCGCAGACTCCGAATAACAGAGATGGTAAGTTTTTCAAACAGTCGTAGTTGCTTAAGAAATTGATATGATTCATATTAAGCGTGTATTTTTCGGCAAGACCTTAAAATTTATGTGACTTTGTTTGTGGCAGGTAGAAGAGGATCCTCTTACTGTTAAAGTTGATCATCTGAAGGCAAGATATATTGTCTTTTTGAATGGACGTTGACTTGCTTGAAGTGATTTGCAGCTAATTAAATCATTCATTCTAATGTAGGATCTACCTTACGACAAGGAGGATGATGTCATAAAAGCAACATCGTTTGAGGTTATATCCACGGTGAGAGATGTCTTGCATAAAAGCTCTCTCTGGAGAGATCATGTGCAAACATATACCAAGGTAAGAAAAAGTATTTGAGCTATTGATGTGGTTGATAAGTCTTATGTTACTGTAGTTTATCTCTATGAGCATCAGTTAGCCCATATGCTTGACATTTCCCATTCATGATGCAATCATGGTCACACTACCTAATCTCTGTTACCTTTCAGCATCTTGGTGAATTTAATTATCCAAGATTGGCAGATTTTGGAGCTGCTATTTCTGGGGCAAACAGGGTACAAGGTCAGCAAGTGCTTGAAGAGCTTGATGTAAGCATTTTTACTCAAGAATTATGCGGTCTCATATGTTTAGGAGTGTTCTGTCACAATTTTTACAGGCAGCTCATATCTTATATTGTGTATTTCAGGTGCTTAAGCGTTTGCAACTTTCCCTGGAATTAGTGAAGAAAGAAATGGAAATTAGTAAAATTCAGGTATTTGCATCAGAAGCTTCTGTCGTACTACATTCTCGAACTTGAGATACTTCGTTGAGTCTTTCTTATACCCTATCTTTTGTAAAGGAAACCATAGCGAAAGCAATTGAAGAGAAAATTAGCGGTGAACAACGCCGTTATCTGCTGAATGAGCAGCTTAAGGCCATCAAGAAGGTATTGTAATTTAGTATTTTGTTCTTTTGCAGTTGTTTGTTTCTCTTATTATGTTCTGTATATGTGGCAGAGTACTGTGATTGCCACCATGCAGCCTAATTTATTTAATTCTTTTTAGGAGTTGGGACTTGAAACCGATGACAAAACTGCTCTTACAGGTTGGTGCTACTTTTTAGGTTTTTCAGATATATTTGTGGTGGATCATGATTTGAAGTTATGTAGTATATCTGTGTCAAGATCCTTCATGATCTATTAGATATTTTGATACATATGTACTGGTGGAGTTTATTGGCTATCTACTGTGCATAGTTTTCTGACATGTCTATGATCTCAAATACAATGAAAAATCGCAACCAACCTTTTAAATATGTGTCATTGTGAGTAATTACAAATTTTGTTTGAAAAATCCACCTTTTGAAAATATTTGTGTTGTAGATTACGACCTTTTTTTTTTAATACGAGTACTAAATTTCAACATACATGAATCCGTGATTGGTCCGTGCTTCATCTTTAGTTTACTATAGAATCTTTACATGACCTTCAGTTATTCCCAATATAGTGAATTATGAGTTAATCTAGACCACAAAGTTCACGGCGGTTCTCATGGCTAAATATTTGAAAAGCTTGTTCTAAAATTGGCACGGAAAATTATAAGTGGATGTTTGCGCAATTTCCCGTAAAAAAATATTTATACAGCATTACAGCCTTCATGTAGTTCGAAATCAATCCTCTATACATCAGCCCTCATGTTTGAGAGCACTTATCCTCAGAAATTTTGTTTTCATCCAGGGAAGTTCAGGGAAAGGATTGAACCAAACAAAGACAAAATCCCAGAGCATGTATTACAAGTTATAGAGGAAGAACTTACAAAGCTTCAGCTGTTGGAGGCCAGCTCGAGCGAATTTAATGTTACTCGCAACTATCTTGACTGGCTGACAGCATTGCCTTGGGGAAATTACAGGTTGGTTTGGGGTACTTGACGACTTGAGCTCTCAAATTATTTTTCACTCTGAAAGATTTTTGTTGAATGTACTTTATTATTTGTCATTTCTTGAAAAATTGTTTATAAATGGAACATTATTTGGTGTGGATCGATGTTTTGTTGAAATTTATGTATTGATGCAGTGATGAAAACTTTGATGTTATGCGTGCACAAGAGATACTCGATGAGGACCATTATGGCTTGAGTGATGTGAAGGAGAGGATATTGGAATTTATTGCAGTTGGAAAGCTTCGAGGAACAGCACAAGGTTGACCCCACATCTGTTTATTTTCCGTTTGTTGCCTTCATATCTATGCAATTTAATGTTACTGGAAAGTCTGTTGACCGTTCTGGATATCATTGGGGTTTGCATTGTTTTGTGCTCGTATGGTCGTATCCTGATTGCTTTGTTTCTTGCCAGGAAAAATTGTTTGCTTGTCTGGTCCTCCTGGTGTGGGGAAAACTAGCATTGGCCGTTCCATAGCTCGTGCCTTGAACCGCAAATTTTACCGATTTTCAGTCGGAGGATTGTCTGATGTTGCTGAAATTAAGGTGCAGTAATCTTCTTGCTGTTCTGAGTTCTTTTTAGTTTTCTGAGAAATGACTTGATGACACTATTTGCTTGAATTCAGGGTCATCGTCGTACTTATATTGGAGCTATGCCTGGAAAGTTGGTTCAATGCTTGAAAAGTGTGGGCACAGCTAACCCTCTTGTTTTAATTGATGAAATTGACAAGGTATGTACTATATTTTTACATATGACCTGACTTGCCTTATTCAATCAGACTTTTCTTTTGGATTTTGTTCTGAGTTTCATACAAGTTTCTCTACCATGGGCTGAATGACATTTGTCTGGTTTTAATTTCGCTGCATGTTGCTTTGTTCTGAATCTATCCCGGGTGCTTTTGGAATATCCTTGTCCATTGTGTTTGTGCTTTTCTCAGTTATACCCTTGCGGCCCTGCTGTTTGTTAACACTTGCATTTCAAGAAACTAGTTCATAAATGCTGATAATTTACGTACAACGTTATATTGGTTTATGTTCACAATCAAAGCTTTTAGCTACTTAATGTTCTCAATTACGAAGTCTTAGAAAGGAAGGAATGTTTGATCATTGAAATGTAGAATAGAATCTATCCGAGTCCTTGCATTTGATTGCCTCTGGCTCTAGTTTATGTATCTACTTAATTTGGTCATATGGCTCTTGTGTATATAGGTTAGGACTTCGTTTGAGTTAAGATTGTCCTTGTGTGCAAGCTTATAAGCATGTGACAAGCTTATTGTTATCTGGTTAGTATTGATAATCTGGAATGGAGCATCTCAAAAGATGGTGTCCTTGCTATGACTTATTATATAGATATTCCTTTATTTGTGACGTAACTGTATTTACTAGGACGAATTTATATGATTGAGTGTTGCATGTAATGCTTTGTGTTACATTCGTTCTTTGCAGCTGGGAAGGGGACATGCTGGCGATCCTGCTAGTGCTATGTTAGAGCTTCTTGACCCTGAACAGAATGCAAATTTTCTAGATCACTATCTTGATGTCCCTATTGATCTGTCAAAGGTTAGTTAATTTTTCTTCTCTCCTTTCTATATCAAGGATGTACCTGCTTTTTATCCATCACTGACCACCCCATACAATATGGTTCCTTTTTTTTTCCCTTTTTTGGTGGGAGGAAGAGGTGGGGGGGGGGGTTGTGGTCTTTCATGTTAATAGCTTGAGTGTTGACCTTTAGCGTTTGGTTTATTTTTTGTTTGGAAACATCTTGTGCTATAGTTGGGATTCTTTAGGAACTCTGATGTACGTGTGTGTAGACATTTTTAACGATTTACATAACTGCTACAGCTCTCTGTTTAAGGTAGATACAGATGTTTCCCTACGATAAATAATCTAGTTGGCCAATCCTTGTTCCTTTACTCCAAAGTTGCTTTATGATCTTTTAAGTGTCATTCTTCAGTCTAATGATAGGGCTCTACCAGGTTTTGTCTTAATTTTCACACTTTCATACCCTCTGTTAAACTATAGCTTCCTTTTGAAAACTTCTGCAGGTTTTATTTGTGTGCACAGCTAATGTGATTGACACAATCCCGGGCCCTCTCTTGGACCGTATGGAAGTGATTTCCATTGCAGGCTATATTACTGATGAGAAAATGCACATTGCCCGTGACTATCTGGAAAAGACAACCCGTGAAACATGTGGTATTAAGGCTGAGCAGGTGATAAGTTAATTTTTGTTTTTCACTAGTAAGAATTCCATTAATAGAAAGAAAGAAGCGGTTGAGAACAAAGAGTTCTTATTGCTAAAAGGAAAAAACAGATACAAAAGTGCCATTTCTGCTGGACAAGTGAAAAGCTAATGAATATCTGAATGAGACGTGATCTATCTGCACCTTCTCTAGGATGGTTGTGGAATTGTGTCTAATTAATTTTTCAATCATTCAGTGATGCACCTTTCCTTACTGATACCTTTGTTTCAGGTTGACTTGACAGATGCAGCGTTACTTGCTTTAATTGAAAGTTATTGCAGGGAAGCTGGGGTGCGGAATCTCCAGAAACAAATTGAAAAGATTTACCGTAAGGTGATGTATTAGTTGAGGTCGTTTTTGTTATGAGCTTGCTGTGTTGAAAATGTTACAAATGGAGTCTCACATTGTATTTATATACCTATAACACTAATTTTTTTTCTTTTTCAGATTGCTCTACATCTTGTGCGGCAAGGTGCTGGAAAAGAGACTGTATTGCCCGTTTTGGAGTCAAACGAGCGCAAACCCGATTGTTTTGTTGACTCGAGTGGAAGTTTGGTTGGGGAGGATAACCAAAATAAACCTGACACAGAGTCTACACATCAAGAGCAGTCTGATTCGACCAGCTCAGATGAGGAAACTATCAAGATAGACGATGGGCAAGAGCAACTCCAAACTGACGACGCTAGTCCTGATGGGTCACTGGTATGCTTCAATTTTCAATCGTGTTTAATTCTTTGGAACTGTAGGTGGGGGGGGGGGGGGAATTAAAATCTATAGCCACCTGGCATACGGGAGTTCATGAAACCTCTTTGTCCCAAGATAGCTGTTTATGTGTAGGGGTGTTGGTGTGGAATCTGTTTGTTATCGGAGTAGGTGGATGCATATGCATCTGTCTGTGTTTATTCACAGTATTTCTCTGCTGACATCCTCAAAGACTTCCTGGCTTCCTCACTCTATCTAATGCTTGAGTAGTTTTTTCTTCTGGTCACGTTTTTTCATTGTTTCCTCTGAAGAGGCTTGTTGTCAGTGTATGATAGGCTGGTTAAAATTATGAAGGCACCTGCACCGTCGGTTTTGTTATTAACAATTCAAAAGCACCTGCACCAGCTGTGTGGTAATGTGTTGTAACTTTTTTTTTCCTTACTGTGGTAGGATAAATCTGAAGTCGATAAAGCTCAGGAGGAAGCCAAGGTCATTGAGAAAGTTCTGGTGGATCCATCAAACCTTCATGATTATGTTGGGAAGCCTGTTTTCCTGGCAGAGCGTATATATGATCGGACCCCTGCTGGTGTAGTGATGGGTCTAGCTTGGACTGCAATGGGAGGATCAACTCTCTACATAGAGACAACCCAGATTGAAGAAGGAGAAGGAAAAGGGGGGCTTAATCTAACTGGACAACTTGGGGACGTGATGAAAGAAAGTGCACAAATTGCCCTCACAGTCTCTCGAGCCTTATTGCTTAATAAGGACCCAGAGAGCAACTTCTTTGCTAATACCAAGGTTCACCTCCATGTTCCAGCTGGGGCCACTCCGAAGGATGGGCCTAGTGCTGGTTGCACAATGATTACTTCTTTGTTATCTCTTGCCCTGAAGAAACCTGTCAAGAAGGACTTGGCGATGACTGGTGAGGTGACCCTTACAGGGAAGATACTCCCAATTGGTGGGGTAAGTTACTGATATCTTTTTATGCTTGTTACTATTTGGCTTCCTTTTAGGCTCTGATTTGGTGGAGGAAAATGTTAGAAGTGGAAAATTAAGTTAATTTTAGAAAAAGAAATGAATAGAGAGAGGACAAAGGAAAGGAGGAGAGGAGGAAAAGAGGGTAGAAAGGAGCAGGAATGTAAACGGAGGGTAAAATTGGTATATTCTTTTTGTCTTGTGAGCTCTAAGTTTTCCCTCCCTTCCCCATCCTACCTTGTCATCCAAACATAACGAGGGTAAGTGTGGTAAATAAGTTTCCCTAGAACCAATTGTTCTCCGTCATCTTCAGCGTGTTGTCTATCCTCCATTAGACGTAGTATGAGTTCATACAGTGAGATATTAGCGTTGTTTCTCTTCTTATTATAGCTGTGCAATAGTAATGGATCTTTGGCCGAGCGTAGTGTGACAATTGTTTGCTTAAACCTACATCTTGTATCTGAAAGGCATCAGTCATCTTTAAAATCGTTTGTCTGTGAAAGTTCCTGCCTTCTACGCAGACCTGTTCGTCCTGTCCATTTTGAGCCAGTTCAGTTGTCTACATGGCTGTGTTTTAGTTTGAATTGGGCCTTTTTACGATGAAGATGTGTTTAATCATTGACCTTTCCCTATTCTGGTTTACTCTTGGTTGTCTCCTTTATCCTGTTCATCTTTTATCCAAAATGTTGAGTCAGTTTTTTGTGTGAACCAGGTGAAAGAGAAGACTATTGCAGCTAAGCGGAGTGGTGTGAAGACTGTTATCTTCCCTGCTGCCAACCGAAGGGACTTCGACGAGCTGGCATCAAATGTGAAGGAAGGCCTGGATGTCCATTTTGTGGATGACTATAGTGAAATATACGATATTGCATTTAGTGAGGACAATGTTGCAGAATGAAACGTTGTTCTGACATTGTCCATACATAACTGAGATAATAGCTCCTGCCCGATACATGAGCTACTCTCCAGAAGTCTTTTTCTTAAGATGGGTATGGGGCTATAAGGATTGGGATGGAGGAAAGTGGGAAAGACTGAAGGCGGGGAAGAGGGGACTGGAAGACAAAATTTCATATCGAGGCATGATCCTGTCTTTTAGTATTGACTATTGAGGTACTGCATTTTCGACAAATTTTGTCACCATTTCTTTTGTAGTCACTGTTTTTGGTTGTTTGGATAAGGGAATTCGGAAGGAAACGGAGGGGAGGGAGATGAAGGGGAGTAGATTCCCTTGATTGGACCCGCCTAAGGGTTTGGGGGAGGGAAAGGGAGGGAAATCTATCCCTTAAATAAACCCGTTCTCTCTTTTGTTGGAAGAATTTGAGCGAAAGTGGAACATTATGCTTTCATTCCCTCCCTTGCATATGAGTATCCTCATGCCATATTTGGTTGTCCAGACAGTGAGTAACTGTGTAATTCATATTGGAAGGAAATAGAAAAGTTTCAAATAATTGGATGAGCGCAATTGTTTCGGCATTGAATAGAGATTGTATACATGTTTGATTGATTCGTTCACGAGTCTTTGTGTTTGTATAGAAGCCACTTTGAACATATGAACAGCTTTCAGTTTCTTGGTTCGATTCAACCTCTTTGGCTGTTCTTTGTACAAGCTTGTTCGTCTATTAGCCGTTTTTTGTCATTGCTGTGTGCTCTGCCTGTCTACAAATGAAGAACCTGTTTGCAAGGTTTGTTAACAGATCTGTAGGTTCCTTACTCTGTATCACTCGGTTGTGGCTTCGAGTTTGGTGGTTGCGCTTGCGCCATTATATAGCTGCCACCGGGTGTCTCTGACTCCCGGCCCCTTCCCACTTTGCTGCATTTGCCGTACTATCAAATTTAGAACACTCAACACCCAAGTAATTTTGTTGTCTCCAACCTTGAGTTTTACGATTATTATGTCAACCTTAAACCTCCAAGCTTTATCATTAACATGAACTCCATTCACTCAAATTCATATTTCTCCATTTTTGTAAGTATTTTGTGCTGTTTAGCTTTTCAAGCAATCGAGCTCAAAGCATTTCCGGTTTAAATGCTTAGTCTCTTTTACATCCCTAATAAACAAGTTCATATATCGTCTCAACCTTTTTCTCTCCTAACCATCTTTTCAAATCCTCCACCGTCTCAGAGTTTCTATGCCAAAAGTCCCAAGTACTCGTAGAAAACAAGTCACCAATAAGACACCCAAAAACCTTCAATTTTTTTTCAATCTAGTACAACAATTAGGGCACGCATAATGCCACTCCATTTCAACTTTTCCACTGTCTAACGCGTAAAGTACACGCACGCGCCTTAGAAAGAGAGTTCTCCGTGGAGGAGCTGAAAATGAAATGGCGTTCATCATTCCCAGTTTCCGATTTTTATGTAGAATGTATTGACCCAAATTGACTTTTATGCATTGACCCAATTCACATCTTGAGACCCGGCCCATATACATGGGAATCAGACCCGACCCGGGAACATATAAAGTAGTAGCTTCGTCGTGTTCGAAACCGACCCATGGGCCAACCCACGCTTACATCAAAATGACAGTAAAACAGTAATTACCCGGCCTCCTCCCAAATTTTCTCTCTCCACCGTCACCGCCGCCGCCGCCGCCGTGGGGTCATCTCCGAGCCGACAACTTGGTGAGTTTAACCTCATCTTCTTCTATATTTGTCGAATTTGGTAATTAAAGTTGATTTCTTTTGGCTGTAATTAATTCTGTTAATATTGCTACTAGTTTATCAGCTGCTACGAAACAATGCCCTTGATTATTAGTTTGTGAAACTTAGTTAATACGCCCCTTTTTTAGGTAATTTTTTTTTGTGGGTGTGTGTTATTGCTGGCTAAATTCTTATGTATAGTGTCATTCACTCATTCATCAAGTTTTGGTAGAAAAGTATGAAACTTTTGTGTTATTGGGATGTTTTGATTATGCTTGTGTATACAATTTTGTATTGTTGTCAATCATATCTCGCATGACGATTCGTGTTAGCCGACCCCAGTCTCGTTTCCAGTTCGAATTCTTTTCGAGCTGAGGCACCTGTAGTTGTTTTGGTAGGCGTATTGTTTGGGAATGTAGTGATGTTGTCTGTAGACGGGTTTGATTTCCGCCAATTAGTTAGATGTTTGTATGTTGTATTGTAATTCTTTTGGGGATGGTATGGATAGTGAAGCTTAGGGGTCGATAAAATAATGAACTTTCGCTCTAGTGGAACAAGTGTAGTGTTAGTTTGCCATACCACTTTTGTAAGTGAAATACTGTACGAAAACAAGAACAACACCAACCTGTAGTCGCGAAAAAAGAATTTGAGTTTGGTGATGAAAGGAACAATTGTCGAATGTGCCATCTTATGTTACTAAAACAAAATGTTTGGGTGGTTGAAAGATTGGATGTTAATAAAGATTGAAAGGATTCTGCTTGTGCTATCCTTTTTTTAATTTACGCTTGTTATGGACTTATGGTAATAATGTATTGTTGTTTTTCTTCATATTTTTCAGGGTTTTTGTTGATAAGCAGTGGTACAGGTTTGAATGGATTCAGAGGTCGAAGTTCTTGAGGGAAGGCTGAAGTCTTTCCTTTCCCAGTTGCAAGCGGAACATGGAATTCTGGATCGAATTGTATATAAGAATAAGAATCAGCACCGAAGGTGCACCTATTTTCAGTATCTTCTAAAGGTTCTTCTGATTCATGAGTTGTTTTATAATTATTTTGGTCTAAAACATATCATTTCATGTATAGTGGTGACATTTCCCATTGGTGAATAGATCATTTATGGGTATTTCCATGATTCCATCTTATATCAGGTACGCAGGAATCTTAATCTTCTACATTCTATTAACATGGAGGAGCTTTTGGATTCATGTTTCAATGTCATTACCGGAAGCAAGCCTAAATCAAAGGCACATTTTTTGGAAAGGTATGGCAGTACATTCTTAGCTTGTTTCCTATCTTTAGCCACCCTTTTTTCAATTTTAAAAGAAAAGAGTTGGTCAAATTTATTCTACATGAAGTGAAAATTATGTCTGAGGCTAAGTGTACTCAGTTTATTTTTCGAAATTTTCTTTTTGAGAAGGTAAAGCGAAAAAGCAAAAAACTTTTCTGAGATTTTGGATCCCTTGCCGAGTTCTCTGCAATATTCTGTTGACTACCTATGATTGTGTAGCTTTCATAGGTTTAATGGAAGTTATTGCACATGACTGGCCAAAAACTATAGAGTTGTGCTTGTGAACAACTTTTTTTATTGAGTTGTTTCCTTGAGTTTCATGTTTCTTGGTTGAGGAGAAGAAGGCTAAGAGAAAAACTCAGATTTTCTCTAATCTGGTCCTTTTAGCTTTTCTATAACATATGATTTTCCATCTTTACGTGACAGTTTGAAGAGGAAGAAATGTGATAGGGGAAATTTTAACTTCATGGAACGTCTTCTGGGAGTAGCTCGATTACTCTCTGAGGTAATAAATTGACCCCCTCCTATCGTTCCACCCATTTACGCTTCATTATGTGAAGTTGTGGTTTTTGAGACATTCTTTCCATATCAATATCCACCCTCTTGAGATCGTTTGAAGATAATGGAGTACGGGTCATGCACTTTGTGCTGCTCCCTTTGTTGGTTCTCATTAAACGTCAAGTTTGATGCTCTAGTGTGGCCTTCTGCTGTGATCTATGTTTACACAATATCCATCTTGTTTATCGGTTAACTCCTATCAGAAGTATTTTCCAATCTTGCCTTTGATTGTGCCTGAAATTTGTGATTCTGACCACTTTTTCGAGAGTTTCCAAATCTTCTGTAGATTTTACCTTTGCACAACCTTGGAGTGCCGTTGATGGATGGAGGGCTGGTTCTTCGCTCGGGGAGTTCTCTAAGCCCATTGGGAACAAATCACAAGTTGAGGGTAGCGTGTTTTTGGGCGATTTTCGCAACTTACCATAGATTTTTGTCTCTAGTATTTTGGCTAAAACCGTAATATTATACATTGAGGCTTCCACCAAAGTTTAAGCCGTTTTTGTTCCGCGGTCATTTTTGGCCAAAAACCACGAATTATATACTTCGGTTTTGGCTAATTTCAGAGTGTCCTTGTTGGATTGAGGGCCCGAATTTCAAGTGAGGAGTGCTTTATGCCCCTTACGCTCATGTCACCATTTTGAGATTGCGTGTGTTTTTTGCCAATTTGGTTTACCTACCATAGCTTTTTGGCTTTAATATTTTGCCAATACCTATACCATAAACTCAATTAGACTCCCACAAGAATTTGAGCTGTGTTTCTTCCGGGTCATTATGGTAAAAAGTCGTACCTTATAGCCTTGGCCAGTTTGTGTTTTTGGCCACTTTTTTTTTATTTAAATTAGTCAAATGTTCTAAATTTTTCACCTTGGGCTCTTTCAGAGAGTGGGGTGCTTCAAGCCCACTCATTGAGGCTAGCGTGTGTTTTTTGGCCGAATCGGGAACCTACCATAGGTTTTTCGCTTTAATGTATTGCAAAAACCCAAAATATTACTTTTAGTGACTTCTCACATATATTTGAGTTGTTTGGGGCCAAAACCCATGAATTAAAGCATTTGGTTTTGGTAAATTTTGGCCATTTTGTTTTTCTCAAAACCAGTATCAACAACATGGAAATGCCCTTGATAGATATGAGATGCTGGATTTAGCGATTGGGTAGTTCTTGAAGCCCCTCCGACACGCGTCGCCTTTTGGGTTAGCATGTCTTTTTGCCTGATTCTGAAAGCCTAAAATAGGTTTTTAGCTATAACATATTATAAGAATACGAATACCCACACAATATAATGCTTGTCTATTATTGATAATAAGATGTGTATTTATACTACACAATAACTTGGAGAATACTCCAGGTTTCCTAGATCTAGAATATTCTATAGTCTAGAATACTCCAAAATACAACCTAATAATATTTATTATATTATTATCTATTACACCCCCGCAGTCGCAGCGGTATGGTAAGGACGCTTCGACTGGAGCCAATAGTCGTAGACGCTTCAGCAGGAGCTGGTAGGTGACGACACGTTGGCAGGAGCCAATAGGGAAGATGTTTCGACCTGAGCCATTGGGTGAAGACAATGCAGCAAAGCACGACAAGAGTTCAACAAGGATCCAAGGTTGCAGTAAGACGTCGCACAAAGAGGAGAGACCCCAGCACAAGGACCAGCAGACGGACCAGCAGACGGAACAATCACACGAGTCGCGAGAAGGAGGGCGAATCCTCGTGAGAAAGGGGTGGCGAATCGCGAGAAAGAGATTGCGAGTCGCGACGCCCCGCTGGTGCTGAGAGGTTGAGGACGCTAGCGAACCAGGTAGAGAGGTCATACCATTACGGAGACCATAGTGGGTGAACCACACAGATAGATGGGAAGAAGAGGAGAAGTCAAACTGGCGAACCAGGACCAATGTGGACTAACCACGGAGGAAGAGAGGAGGAGAAGAGGGATAGACAGAAGAAAAAGAATCCACCATGAAGGATGCAAGCTTGTTGTTGTCCGAGCTATACGCCGATGTCGAACCACGGCTCAATCAAGAATTATCAACGTTTATTTTGTGAGAAAGAAAAAAAACTAACCTAATATGTGTGGGGCTAGGGCTAACATAATAGGGAAAGGTTGAAGTATAGGCAGGTGTATGGCCAGCCGGAGATGGGAGAGGTGAAAGCCATCTCCGGCTGAAAACGAACGCACAAAAGAAGATCAAGAGTTAGGGCAGCGGAAGAAAACCTAACTAGCTGATACCATATAAGAATACGAATACCCACACAATATAATGCTTGTCTATTATTAATAATAAGATGTGTATTTATACTACACAATAACTTGGAGAATACTCCAGGTTTCCTAGATCTAGAATATTCTATAGTCTAGAATACTCCAAAATACAACCTAATAATATTTATTATATTATTATCTATTACATATTGCAAGAACATATAATATGACCCCTTGGAGTTGGAGCTGACACAATCATTTGAGATGTTTTTATTCCAGGACAATTCTGGGTCAAAAGCCGTGGATATATATTTAGGTCATGGCCATTTTTTACCACTTATTTAAAATCAGTTAAAAAAAATTTAAAACGTCTGCATGGATTGCTTTTGAGTGACCTTGATGTATATGAGGTTTAGTTCCGTGACAACTCACTACCCACTCGTGAAGAAGTGTGCATATTCTTTCAGTTTTTTGGAACCTACCATGGTTTTTTTGGCTCTAATAGCTTGCGAACACCCATAATGTTGCCCCTAGAGGCTTCCACAAAAATTTGAGAAGTTTTTACTCCTCGACCATTTTGGCCAAAAACTGTGGATTATAGCCTTCATTTTTGTCCAATTTTGGTCGGTTTGACCATTATTTTCAAAGTTTCCAAATTTTCATAAAACAACTTTGTAGACACCGTGGGAGTACCCTTGGTGAATTTGAAGGGCCGGTTCCCGCGTTTGCACGTCTTTTAAGCCCCTCTGCCTTCCGTCATCCATTGAGGCTATACTTTGTTTTCCACCCATTTGGGTAACCTAATATATCTTTAACTTTGGTTTTGGTAAATTATGGCCATTTTTGTTTTCTCAGAGCTAGTATCAACACCATGGAAATGCCCCTCATATATGAGATGCTCGTTTTAACGGTTGCGTAATTCATGAAGCCCCTCCCACACGCGTCACTTTTTGGGCTAGCATGTCTTTTTGCCTTATTTTGACCGCCTAAAATATGTTTTTAGCTATAACATATTGCCAAAACATATAATAGGACCCCTGGGAGTTGGAGCTGCCTCAGTAATTTGAGACGTTTTTATTCCGGGACCATTTTATGTCTGATGCCGTGGACTATGGTGCTCGGACACTGCACATATGCCCGGCGTACCCGTGTCGACACGACACGACCTGGATACGGACACCAAATACGCGTCCGGTCGGTCAAAGTGACAACCGGACACGTCAAAGTCAAACAGAGTCCGGATTGATGAATTGCAGATTTACAGAGAAAAGGAAGCCATGGCCAATTGGTCATGTGAGCTTGGCGGAGAAGACGAAGTGTGATGCGTGCTAAAGAGACTCAGAGAAAATAGAATTTAAGAGGGCTGGTGGGGGCACAAAAATTGAGTTAATAAATAATTTTATTTTTAATTGTTTTGCACAAAAAGTGGGTGGGGTCCTATGGTATTGGGACTACAATTTGACTCTTTCAATTTTTGAATTAAAAGCTTAACAAAAAAAAGTTATAGGGAAATTTAATCTGATATGTGAAATTGTAATGCGTGATTCCTTGCACCTAACAATTTATTTTTCCTGCATATCGTGTCCAATATGTATCTTTGGATACTTATACAAAGTGTCTAAAAGGGAAAATAGGATACCTTGACCGTGTCCAAAAAGTAAATTGGGTACTTATTGACCGAGTACCCGTATCCCATTTTTGAGGAAAAAAAGTGTCGGACGCTCGGATAAGTGTCCAACTCGGACACTTGGATCCGAGTCCGAGCACCATAGGCCGTGGATATATATTTAGGCCTTGACCATTTTAGACCACTTATTTGAAATCAGTTAAAAACAATTTAAAACTTCCCCATGATTGCTTTTGAGTAACCTTGATGTATATGAGGTAAAATTCCCTCACACGTCATTACTCACTCGTGAAGAAGTGTGCATATTATTTCAGTTTTTTGGAACCTACCATGGTTTTTTGGCTCTAATATTTTGCGAACACCCATTATATTACCCCTAGAGGCTACCACAAAGATTTGAGAAGTTTTTATTCCGAGACCATTTTGGCCAAAAACGGTGGATTATAGCCTTCGATTTTGTCCAAATTTGGTCGTTTTGGCCACTTTTCCTAAAGTTTCTAAATTTTCATAAAACAACTTTGTGGACACCGTGCGAGTACCCGTGGTGAATTTCAAGGGCTGGTTCCCGCGTTTGCAGGTCTGTTAAGCCTCTCTGCCTTCCGTCATCCATTAAGGCTATCCTTTGTCTTCCACCCATTTGGGTAACCTATTACAGATCCTTAACTTTGATTTTGGTAAATTTTGGCAATTTTGTTTTCTCAAAACTAGTATCAACACAATGGATATGCTCTTGATAGATATGAGATGCTGATTTTAACGATTGGGTAGTTCTTGAACCCCCTCGGACACGCGGCACCTTTTGCACTAGCGTGTCTTTTTGCTTTATTTTGACCGCCTAAAATAGGTTTTTAGCTACAACATATTGCCAAAACATATAATATGACCCCTAGGAGTTGGAGCTACTACAATAATTTGAGAGGTTTTTGTTACTCCACCATTTTTGGTCAAAAGCCGTGGATATATAGTTAGGTCTTGGCCATTTTTGACCACTTTTTTGAAATCAATTAAATAAATAAAACTTCCCCATGGATTGCTTTGAGTGCCCTTGATGTGTATATGAGGTACAATTCCCTGACTCGTCACTACTCACTCGTGAAGAAGTCTGCATATGTTTTCATTTTTTTGGAACCTACCATTGTTTTTTGGCTCTAATATTTTGCGAAGATCCATAATATTACCCATAAAGGCTTCCACAAAAATTTGAGAAGTTTTTATTTCGAGACCATTTTGGCCAAAAACTGTGGATTATAGCCTTGGATTTTGTTCAAATTTGGTCGGTTTGGCCTCTTTTTTTTAAGTTTCTTCATTTTCATCAAACCACATTTTAGACACCGTGGAAGTACCCTTGGTGAATTTAAAGGGATGGTTTCCGCGTTTGCAGGTTGTTTAAGCATCTCGGCCTTCCGTCATCCATTGAGGCTATCCTTTGTTTTCCACCCATTTGGGTAACCAATTACAGATCTTTAACTTTGGTTTTGGTAATTTTTGGCCATTTTGTTTTTCCCAAAACTACTATCAACACAATGGATATGCCCTTGATAGATATGAGATGCTGATTTTAACGATTAAATAGTCCTTGAAGCCCCTCTGACACGCGTCACCTTTTGGGCTAGCTTGTCTTTTTGCTTTTAACTTTTACCGCCTAAAATAGGTGTTGAGCTATATCATATTGCCAAAACATATAATATGACCCCTTGGAGTTGGAGCTGCCACAATATTTTGAAATGTTTTTGGTACGGGACCATTTTGGGTCAAAAGCGGTGGATATTTATTTAGGTCTTGGCCATATTTTACCACTTATTTGAAATCAGTTATATAAAATTAGAAACTTCCCCATGGATTGCTTTTGAGTGCCCTTATGTTAATGAGGTACAATTCCCTGACACGTCACTACTCACTCATGAAGAAGTGTGCATATTTTTTCAGTTTTTTTGGAACCTACCATGGTTATTTGGCTCTAATATTTTGCGAAGACCCATAATATTACCCCTAGAGGCTTCCACAAAAATTTGAGAAGTTTTTATTCCGAGACCATTTTGGCCAAAAACTATGGATTATAGCCTTCGATTTTGTCCAAATTTGGTTGGTTTGGCCACTATTTTTAAAGTTTCCAAATTTCCAAAAACAACTTTGTGGACACCGTGGGAGTACCCTTGGTGAATTTAAAGGGCAGGTTGTCACGTTTGCAGGTCTTTTAATCCTCTCTGCCTTCCGTCATCCATTGAGGCTAGCCTTTGTTTTCCACCTTAGGTAACCTATTACAGATCTTTAATTTTGGTTTTGGTAAATTTTGGCTATTTTGTTTTCTCTCAAAACTAGTATCAACACAATGGATATGCCCTTGATAGATATGAGATGCTGATTTTAACGATTGGGTAGTTCTTGAAGCCCCTCCTACACGCGTCACCTTTTGGGCTAGCTTGTCTTGTTGCTTTATTTTGACCGCCTAAAATATGTTTTTAGCTATAACATATTGCCAAATCTTATAATATGACCCCTTGGAGTTGGAGCTGCCACAATAATTTGAGATGTTTTTGATCCGGGACCATTTTGGGTCAAAAGCCGTGGATATATGTTTAGGTCTTTGCCATAATTTACCACTTATTTGAAATCAGTTAAATAAAATTTTAAACTTCCCCATGGATTGCTTTTGAGTGCCCTTGATGTATATGAGGTACAATTCCCTGACACGTCACTACCCACTCGTGAAGAAGTGTGCATATTTTTTCAGTTTTTTTGAACCTACCATGGTTTTTTGGCTGTAATATTTTGCGAAGACCTATAATATGTTGCCCCTAGACGCTTCCACAAAAATTTGAGAAGTTTTTATTCCGAGACCATTTTTGGCCAAAAACTGTGGATTATAGCCTTCGATTTTGGCCAATTTTGGTCGGTTTGGCCACTTTTTTTAAAGTTTCTGAATTTTCATAAAACAACTTTGTGGACACCTTGGGAGTACCCTTGGTGAGTTTGAAGGCAGGTTCTCACGTTTTCAGGTCTTTTAAGCCTCTCTGCCTTCCGTGATCCATTGAGGCTAGCCTTTGTTTTCCACCCATTTGGGTAACCTGTTACAGATCGTTTACTTGGGTTTTGGTAAATTTTGGCCATTTTGTTTTTCTCAAAACTAGTATCAACACCATGGAAATGCCCCTGATATATATGAGATGCTATTTGTAACGATTGGGTAGTTACTTGAAGCCCCTCACACACGCGTCACCTTTTTTGCTGGTTTGTCTTTTTGATTTATTTTCACCGCCTAAAATATATTTTTAGCGACAACATATTGCCAAATCATATAATATGACCCCTTGGAGTTGGAGCTACCACAATGTTTTGAGATATTTTTGGTCCGGGACCATTTTGGGTAAAAAGCGGTGGATATATGTTTAGGTCTTTGCCATTTTTTACCACTGATTTGAAATTAGTTAAATAAAATTTTAAACTTCCCCATGGATTGCTTTTGAGTGCCCTTGATGTATATGAGGTACAATTCCCTGAAACGTCACTACCCACTCGTGAAGAAGTGTGCATATTTTTTCAGTTTTTTTGAACCTACCATGGTTTTTTGGCTCTAATATTTTGCGAAGACCCATAATATGTTGCCCCTAGACGCTTCCACAAAAATTTGAGAAGTTTTTATTCCGAGACCATTTTTGGCCAAAAACTGTCGATTATAGCCTTCGAATTTGTCCAAATTTGGTCGGTTTGGCCACTTTTTTTAAAGTTTTTAAATTTTCATAAAGCAACTTTGTGGACATTGTGGGAGTACCTTTGGTGAATTTAAAGGGCTGGTTCCCGCGTTTTCAGGTCTTTTATGGCTCTTTGCCCTCCGTCATCCATTGATGCTAAGCTTTGTTTTCCACCCATTTGGGTAACCTATCACACATCTTTAACTTTGGTTTTGGTAAATTTTGGCCATTTTGGTTTTCTCAAAACTAGTATCAACACCATGGAAATGCCCCTGATATATATGAGATGTTGTTTTTAACGATTGGGTAATTCTTGAAGCCCCTCCCACACGCGTCACTTTTTGCACTAGCATGTCTTTTTGCCTGATTTTTGACTGCCTAAAATATGTTTTTAGCTATAACATATTGCCTAAACATATAATATGACCCCTTGGAGTTGGAGCTGCCACAATAATTTGAGATGTTTTTGTTCTGGGACCATTTTGGGTCAAATGCCGTGGATATATATTTAGGTCTTGGCCATTTTTGACCACTTATTTGAAATCAGTTAAATAAAGTTTAATACTTCCCCATGGATTGCTTTTGAGTGCCCTTGATGTATATGAGGTACAATTCTCTGACACGTCACTACTCACTCGTGAAGAAGTGTGCATATTTTTAAAGTTTTTTAGAACCTACCATGGTTTTTTGGCTCTAATATTTTGCGAAGACCCATAATGTTTCCCCTAGAGGCTTCCACAAAAATTTGAGATGTTTTTATTCCGAGACCGTTTTGGCCAAAAACGGTGGATTATAGCCTTCGATTTTGGCCAATTTTGGTTGGTTTGGCCACTTTTTTTAAAAGTTTTTGCATTTTCATAAAACAACTTTGTGGATACCTTGGGAGTACCTTTGGTGAATTTGAAGGGCCGGTTCCCACGTTTGCAGGTCTTTTAAGCCTCTCTGCCTTCTGTGATCCATTGAGGCTAGCCTTTGTTTTCCACCCATCTGGGTAACCTATTACAGATCTTTAACTCTGATATTTTGCCAAAATACCTAATATGACCCTTACGGATTTTGAGGAACTTTTGTTCGGGCCATTTTGGGTCAAAACCGTGGATTATGCGTTCGGTTTTGTCTAATTTTGCCCACTTAGTTTTAAGTATTCAAATGACTGATGTTCCTGTTTTAATGCTATGTTTCCATGTTTCATTTTGCAGATGGTTGAGCCGATTCTGAAGACAGCTATGTATCCTTTATATCTTGGTTAGATTTATTGATGCCAACTCACATAACATTCTGAAATGCTCATATATTCAATTTTCTGGACAAAGTCTATAATGTCATGTGATCACAAGACTTGAAACCCTTTTCTCTTTAACCATGCCTTGACTTATCTACAGAGAAATATCTACTTTACTTGCCCGTACTTTTTTTATGGGCTTTTCCCTCATAATACTGGCTCTTCTTGGCCGCATAAGAGTCGTGGTTCAGCAGGTAATCTTTCTTTTAGCCTCTGTCTTGTTACTGAGTTGTATATATTTCCACTAAACCTCAGCGAAGCTTATAAACTATACCAATTTTGTGTTAATGAAGGCTGAGTAGACTTTTGTTCAAGTGTACTCTATTCCTCTTGTTTCGAGTCCAACAGTATGGTTTGAAGACAAGTAGTAGCTTCATGCCTTACTCTCCCAGTCTCCCAGAGTAGTTTTAATGTTGGCCGTCGGGCAAGCGTTAGAGATACCAAGGTCAATCCCTAGACTTTGGGTCTGAAAGTTTGTGGTCTTTGTTACTAGTCCACAAGTGCTGGTACCCTCCCATAGTGCGGTTTTTGCTTTCCTCACAAACTAGTTGAGTCTGACATCTGAACCCGCAACCATTTTGGACATGTCACATGAATTTGATAAAATGGTTTTTTTTAGTGAGTTTCATGATTGGTTGGAACAATTGTGGTGTTGCTCTTATGAACAGTGGAAACAAATGTAGTGTTGTTTCATCGGCACAGATTGATGATGCTATCAAAAGTTTTATCCAGCAATTGATGTGAGATATTGACGGGAACAGATAACAACTTTTTTTCTGAGCAATATCCATTTTGCTCGTGGCTTATTTGGATTGGATCTCTGACCAATAAAAACTGTTTTCTTGTGAGCTTCTTAATTCTAGTAGAAAATGCTTAGTGCCTACGCTTTTTGTTGTCTGTGCATTGTGTACTTATCCTCTGAAGCTACAGTGCTGCACTTGTGTCCTGAGTTGTACGTAGAAACCAAAGCTGTCTTCGGTGATACATGGGATGCCACTGCCAGTAGGCACCTATAGCTTTACTGCTTTGACAATCCAGTCTCTAATTACTCAATGTGGAAAGCTGATTCTGTAGCTAAGTTTGTTCCTTTGTCCGTTCTGCAGATGCTGCTGGATGTTGTTTCTCTGTTTAATGAAGTTTCTTCTCTTGCTCAAAAGAAACAGTCCATAAAGATCACCCAGGATGGAATAGAGGTATATATCACAGCTTCATCCTCTTAATGTTGGACTACTGGCCTTAGAACCCTTTTTTTTTTTACTTATATATACCAAGTGGTACAGGTTTTTCGAGAGTATTATCCCATGATGGAGGAAGTTGTTACCTTGGAATGTGTCTGGGAAACTGATAAGTTTGTGTTGGTAGAAAGATCTAATAAAGTCCATGCAAGTCAGGCTGATAGTTCAGAAACAGGACAAATTGTGAAATCATCCATAAAGTATCGAAGTATTGGGATCTCCCTTGCAGGTAAACAACCACCCATCCTCCTGGAGCATACTCCTTTTTCTCTCCTGTTACATGAGAACAGACCCTACTTTTGTTATGTTTGATTCTTGCTGCGAAGTATGTGTATGATATACTATCATGTAACATAGCTCTATCATTGACGATCTATTTGCTGCACTCTTTCAAGGCTTTGCTCAGTCACGAAAAAGTACAACTGACAGTTTTAGCTTCTGTGTGGATGGACTTCATGTCACTCTAATTGATTAGATACAATGTCTTGTTTCTTGTTTGATGTGTATCTATGCCATGGAGTATTTCTCATCATTGTTTCCTGTGGAGATTTTTGACCGGTTTGGCTTTATTGGTAGATGATGAACCCGACCTAGTAAACAATGATGCAGACGGAAGTGGTCTAGATGGTGTTATTACTGGCAAAAGGAAAAGACCTGAATCACCAGTAAAACTACCCAAGGAAACAAATCAGACAGAGCAAGTTCAAGAAAGCAGCGCGGAACATAAAGCTCTTGGCAGCTCAAGCACATCTACTGTTCCATGCTACAAGCAGAATTCCAGCATGAATAAGAAAGTGGCCTTCATATCTATAGCAAAGCCTGCTCCAACAGATTCAAATGCCGCTGTCTTTTGGCCAAACGATATGGAGAGCAAGATAACCAGTGACACGGAAAATCCTCTCTATAGTCTTTTAAATGAGGAAGATCCACAAGACAGCATCTTTTGAAGTTTTGCCTTAGGGTAGGAGTATTCATCTGTTTCTAGAGCTAACTGATTATAGCAAGAAAAAAAAAACAGTATTTAGAATGTCTCGTGTAGAAAATGTACCTATAGATTTTGAAACGTTGGTTCTTCAATGATCTATTTTACCTCTTTCTTTCGAAATTAAATCTATTGATGCATACGAGAACTGAGTGGTGCTCTTTCTATTGGAGTATCTAGTTAAGAATCATCACTAAGGTTTGGATGTCTTTGAGGTGAGGCATGGAGGTCCGAACCGACTGATGCTATTGGCTTATTGGCCTTGTTTCCCTTTTATCCCGTCTCTGTATGAAATTAAAAATCACTATTGGCCTATTGGCCTTGTTTCCTCTTTATCCCGTTTCCGTTTTAAGGTAGAGATAAGACTTTTGAGGAAACCCTTGTGCTTATACAAATATAATAAAAAATAAATACTGAATCGGTCCTTTACGTACGATAAGTATAGAACAATTTTGGCGCAAAATCTAGCTCATTTGCAGCAATTATTGTTCAGTAACCCAAATTATGAACAGTAATTGTACAATCAGAATTAACCGAAATTAAGAGCAAATCAAGTTACATGATCTTTTCCTCCAAAAAAAAAACAAAAAAAAGTTAAGAACTTTTTTGTCGCAAATATCAAGACAGAAATAGCTAGATTTTTTTTCCTGGGTTTTTCTGACAAAACAAATTATTTGCTGGACCCATCAGAGGAGAGAGAAATGGTCGATCAATTCAGCTTCTAATTGAAGTTTTATGCAAATAATTTACTGACAAATAATATGCAAATAATTCGACCCTCATTAGCTTCTCCATTACTCTGTTGTTCTTCACTTCCATCGTCCAATTCCAGCTCCAGGTATTATTTTTCATTAATTATAATTTCATTTATTTATTGCAATTTTTATATTTGAAGTTTAATTTTGTTTATTTCTTGGTTTTCTTGATTGCCGCCATTTTTTTGGTAATTTTGCACCTTTTTTCATATTTAGTGACAATTTAATTGTATGATTATAATAATATTATTTGGTTCTTATTTGGTTGAGGAAGATTATGTGAAATTAGTCATTGATGACCCATTTTCATATTTTAGAGCTTATGTCATAAATGTTGAGTTGAATTTGTTGTAATGTGATTTGGCGAAAACTTGGGTAAGACGGTCTTATGACGGATCAAGCTAATTCTTGGAAGAAATAAAAAAGTGTGATTTTTATTATAAGTCGGGCTAATTGGCCACCTCTTTCACATGGGTCACTATAAGACCGTCTTACACAAGACTTGACTAGCGAAAAGAATGAAACTTTTTTAGCATACATTGTGTGTTTATGAGAAGTGATGATCAGGCTGTGTATTTAGGAGGAATGCTGAAATAGTTGTAAGATGCTCCATTGAGAGCTCGGCTTCAGAGAATGCGGTCCCAAGATTTGTAATTTCCGGGCTGGTGGCTTCCTGCGTATTTCTTTCGCAATCTGGCTTGGTTAGTATGATTCTGCCGTCATTTGTTATATAAACTGAGAGTCCGTCTTACATAAGACTTACCAAGTGATGAGACCTGGTGACTGTTTTAGCATAACCTGTCTTTTGCTGCAAAAGTGTTTCTTTTACATGTATGGAACCTAGAAAAATCGAGGGAAGTGTGTGTTCAGGTTTAGGCCTTTAGGGAGGTCATTCCACCTTTTTGGTTTGCTGGTAAGATTTGTTTGCTTGTGCTAACAGGTTCATGCAGCAGATCTTTCTCGTCAGAATAGTGTATATCAGCTGGCCAGTGTCTCGAGTAAACAGGTCCCGTTTCCTCTTGATGAGAGATCAGATGATCCTAGTGGGAATCCTGTGATGATGATGATGAGAGGTATGACAGCTAAGAATTTTGACCCTGTTAGGTATGCTGGCAGATGGTTTGAGGTGGCCTCTCTTAAACGTGGATTTGCCGGACAGGGTCAGGGAGACTGTCATTGCACTCAGGTGAGCTGAAACCGAACATTATACCTTGATTGACACTTTCACAGGCTTATTTCGGATTCATTCTGATTTTCTTTCATCTCCTTTGTGCTTGGTTAGTGTTTTTATGGCCCAAGTTTCTGCTGTGTTTGACTAGAAAATGTCTGGTTTACGTCATTTCAGGGGGTATATACTTTTGATATGGAGGTGCCCTCGATCCAGGTTGATACTTTCTGTGTGCATGGGAGTCCTGATGGTTATATTACCGGCATAAGGGGAAAGGTTCAGTGCCTGTCAGAGGAAGATAAGGAGCTGAAAGAAACCGACTTGGAGAGGCAAGAGATGATAAAAGAGAAGTGTTACCTGCGATTCCCAACTTTGCCATTCATCCCAAAGGAGCCATATGATGTGATTGCCACTGATTATGACAACTTCGCCCTCGTCTCAGGGGCCAAGGATAGAAGCTTTGTCCAGGTAATCAGATGCCGCGTACCTTGGTACCTCAGAATTTGAGGAAAGCTAAGATCTGTTAGTAATTTGCCAAAACAGGAACTGATATGCTTGTTTAGTTTGTTTTTCTGACTGTCAAGTTTATTGGTTAAAACTTAATTCTAATGCTCTACCCTATGTTGCTGAGTCCAGATATACTCGAGGACGCCTAATCCTGGACCCGAGTTCATAGCAAAGTATAAAGATTACCTGGCAGACTTCGGATACGACCCCAACCAAATCAAGGATACACCCCAAGACTGCCAGGCCATGTCAAACAGCCAACTGACTGCAATGATGTCTCAGAATGGAATGCAACAAGCACTAACCAACCAGTTCCCTGACCTCGAATTAACGTCTAATGTTGCGTTTGATCCCTTCTCCAGTGTACTTGAAACACTGAAAAAGCTGGGGGAGCTCTATTTCAAACAGTTCAAGAGTCCCATCTGAGGCTCCCCACCCACATGTATATTTTTGTGAAGACCACTTTAATTCCTCATAATGTGTAACGTCTCTATCTATGGTATTATTGCTGATGTTGTCGTGAGCACAACATGTAATCTTTCTAAGATCGAACCAATGCAAATATGCAGGCTCTTCATAGAAACATCGTAAGAGTCTTAACCATGATCCGGAGTTATATGCAGATGTTACGCCTAGGAAGCATTTTGTTTTGTTCAGTGACATTATTAAACATGTTTCTAATAGATTGTCGATTGTCGTATCAGATTGAGTCGTAACAATATGTTACTCTTCCCTGCGTCCCTTAATACGCATATGCACTCGCTCTGGTAGTATGTGCATAGGTAAAAGGTGCTGATCATTTAGTTCCTCAGAATTCATAGTCCACGATGCATTGTACCCACATTTTTTCCCAATGAAACTACAAGGGATGGACTGTTGGTATTCTGCAATTATACAGGTACAAAGTACCAATGTTCTCTGAGATTTAGCGTATTGTGGAAGACATCAAGAGTCAGAACTTTAGCATGGGAAATACTCCGTATTTATGTAATCTACAATGAATATGCAGGACTTCAGCATTTTCCAACGCGTAGCATTCCTATATAATGGACCAACTTCAGCACTTCTGTTCAGTAAATTTTTTCTTTGGACGGCTGTTCACTAAATTCCAATAGACGTAGAACACTCAAAATGGGGTTACCATCACCAGCTATCCAGCGCATCAGTCACGGCGAAGCCACGAGAGTCAAGCTTGAAACTCATGTGACTCTGAAGGTGCAGGGAGCAGACGACCACGATGTTGTCTACTCGTTCAAGCGTGACTTCCCTCTGCATCACCTAAAACTCGATTACTGCAACAAACTCGGACACGAGTATGGAACTGTCCGGTTTGTTTATCAGGGTGTTCAGCTTCCAGGAAACAAAACCCCAGACGACCTCAAGATGAAGAATGGCTGTGTCATCGATGCCCATGTCGACCAAAGAGGAGGGTAATGCAATAATGCTCGTCAACTTGAAGTTTCCGGCGGTCATATGAAGTTTTCACATTATGCATCTTTTTCATCTTTTAAATCTCTCCAATATTGGATCTTACTAAATATGGTTTCAACTTATATGTAATTTTCTCCCTGAACTTTTTATCAATGTCATCATCGCTTATATTCCTTCCATTTCGTTGAATTCTATTACCCTCGTCAAAGTTTTAAAACATCGTTATTGCAAATGTAACGTAAGTACGCTTCATCCCCAAAGTCGCAGCTATCAATGTCAAACTGGCATACAGTCGCATAAACAACTAATAAACTGCCCTAGGTGCCAAAAGAACCACAGAGCTAAAAGAGATGGAATTACGGATGTAGGGATGAGCTTTATCTCCATCCCGAGGTCAGTAGCCCACTCGTATGTCCTGGAAAACTGATTTCCAGACCAAATCGCCAACAATTACTCGGGAACTTCTAAACTAAGACCACACTCATCGCTGAATGATACGTATTAAGGCTCCATTGCCCAACTAAAATTGATTATGTGAAGGATACGCAATGTCATAACCAGTGATGCCCAGTACTCACTACGTTCCGGGTTACAAATGACTTGACAAAATCGCGAAACAAGTAGAGTGTGATCAAAGATAGGATAACTTATTGGCACTTCAAATAGATTTCTACAGCACTACAAAACAATATGTTTTCCGGCACACTTAAACGATTGCTAAGGGATGGCTTTCAAATGGTAATAGTGAAGAACAATTTGAAAGCGGTTCTTTAACAGACATCATCTTCCACATTCATCCGGCTGTTGCTATGATGGCCGCAAAGTGCAAATGACACCAACTAGAAAGACCCATCCAGCCAGGAAAGGGAGAGGAGACCGTCATTTCAATTTTCAAAAGCCGTATTCAACAAAGTAGACGAGACTCAGACCAATGTTTCATCACAATACAAAAAAGGGGTACACTTTCCATGATAGAAATATCCTGTCTTTTTAGTCACCTATACACACCAGACATTGAAACAAGCATTCTCCTCCCAAAACACTAGTCAAGAAATATGAAATTCTACCATGAATCGTCAAAAGTCTGGGGCTACTAGATAGAGACAGAAATCACATACGTGATGGAAGTATTGCAGGCCGCTATGGTCATATATATAAGCCAAGATATCAAACCCAACTCCCCCAAGAAATTACTTTCCACAATTAAACCCATGGCATACGGACAAGACTATGATGAGGATCAGCGCGATGATAATACCCAGCACAATGAGCTTGATCTTCATGTTCTGAAGCCACATCTTTCTCCTCATCTTTGTTCCTTGTTGCCTGAAGTCTTGTGCCTATAGTGAGATGTAAATAGAGCGATCATTGCTTTACACTTAACATGCGCTTATAGTATCTAAGCAGCGAGTCAATATCATTCGTTCTCTAACATAATGTGCAAGACCTTACAAACCCAGCATTTTGAAACGCAAAATTATAAAAAAAAAAAAAAAATGGGACATCACGAACCTGTGAGCGGAGATTCTCTGTCTTGTCCACAAGGAGCTCAATCTTCTCACCACGATCCAGAACCTGAGTTGAGAGCAAATGCAATGAGTATACAGAAAGCTCCTTCATAACTACAATAAAGAGTTGTCCAGATACATACAGCAGATATTACCAAAAAAAAGACAGCACAACACCAGAGTACTTCAAGATTCGCATGTCAATATTATAACCGACAAATTCATAATTCTATACTGCAGAAATTTTGTACCTTCTCAATATTCTCCATCATAACTCCTTTGACCTCGGAAATCTGGGCCTGAACTTTGGCAAGCTTGTTCATTTCGTCTGGGTGATCAACACAGTACTGCATGTGTTCCTTGAGTTTGGGCCTACAAGGACATTTAAAATGTGTCAGTATCTGTGCATCCATATATTACCTTAGTGGAACAGTCTCGTGTCCAGATCAAGAAAATACCCGAATTCTTTGTTCAAACTCTTTGCAACAGCAGTAGCAGCCTTTCCACCCCCATATCTCTTGTTAAAGTCATCCTTGACTCTTTCCAGAAAAGCCATTGGAATCTGCCTGCCAACAGACTCGACTGCAACAACACAATAGGCTGCAGAAAGAGGCAAGGATGAGATTTCTCCAGGGTTTAACAGAAGTACAGAACTAGTGATAATGCAGTACAAACTAAACACAACTTAAAAGGCAACCCCATACAGCTCATGGCACGCCAAACAGTGACGACTGACGAGTCCTCTCTTAACGCAAGAGGTGTAATAAGAAAATGTAGATCAAAGGACTACATTTGAATTAAAAGAAATGAGAAAGCAATGTCAGGGGCACAAGATAGGTTCTCCCAAAATCTTTGCAATATCCCCCCCTCCAACCAATACTTCAGATACTAGATCATCTAAAAATATAAAACAAAGTGACGAAGAGCCATTCCTGATGGAGCAGGAAAGTAGTTGGAAATGATTCAAAGTATTGTAACCAATACTATCTTCAGGGCTTCAATCTCTAAATTCTCAAATACATAACGGATAAAGTGACGACAAATGTGTACAACCAAATATATTCACGTTGTAACCAAAAAAAAAATAAAATATATTCACGTTCCACAATACTTGAGAGTAACAAGATGAGATCCCTCTCCCTCCCATCTTCACAAATGCCATCCACACAAAGCAGCACTCAGTTTGGGTAGCTGTGTCTAACAGTCCTTCACAACCTCTCTCTCGTAGCTACAGAAAATGATTACGTCCTACAATTCTCGGAAGAGAGTCCAGACACCAAAAATGACCCAACATGAACTAATTAACTGGCATAAGATTGGGCCACAAACAGAAACAGATCACTATAGAAAACAAAAACAGAACGCTCCAAGGCGATATGCGAAATCAGATCACACGCCCATCAAAAGTCACCCACATCTTCCATTTTCTACCATAATCAACAAAAATCCATGATTCTCAAGCCCCCAGAACACCGAACAATCAGCTTTTACCTTAAACATAGAAGCCCCATCAAATCCATACCGACACCAAAATGAGACCCAACTAATCAATGTTCAAATCAAATGCATGCAAATGGAAATTCTAGCTCAACGTACTCCTCCACCAAATACCATACAGATTGAAGGCAATCTCAAACAGAACAAAACATTTCACTTCTAGTCTTCTACCCAAGATCTTAGTGCCTAACCCCAGACAAGCAGCCAGACCAAATAAGATCAGTCCCGAAACACATATCAGACTCTCCATGAGAATTGTAAGTGAAACCACTAAACCCTTCGACTATGTACCCATACCAAAACGAGACCCAACTGATCAATCTTCAAACGAAATGCATGCAAATGGAAAATCTAGCTCAACGTGCCCCTCCATCATCAAACACCCTAAACATTGAAGGCAATCTCAAACAGAACAAAACATCATCTACTTTCTGTTAATTTCACCCAATACCTCGCCAACTAACCCCGCCCGTCCCAACGCAAGCATCAATCCCATAATCTAATACACATATCCGACTCTCCAGGAAAATCGTAATTGAACCAATCAACCCCATCAATATACTACACACCATCCGATATCATCTAAAACCTCAACAACAAAATCGCAATCGAAACCCACCTCCCAAACCCTCAAAAGATCAATCCCACCTCCAAATCACCAAAGTACCGAGATACCGATACACGATCCGAAACCTTACATTTCAACCTAAAAACCTCATCAATTAAACCCAAATCAAAAAAACCCAGTTCAAATTCACACTATTATAGCAATATCTAACAACATCAGACAATCAATCACATGAACAAGATCCAATCACAAAACCCCCAATTTCAAACCTACCCACACAAAATCTCGTCAAAATAACACAAACCCAGAAAAACAAAAACCCTAAAAACACAAATTACAAACAAAAACTAGATCTAAATCATATAAATCGAAAAAACCCACTACAATAAACCCAACAAAACATCCAAACAATCAAAACCCACATAATAAAAAAAACAACACAAATCAAACATTAAAAGAAGAATAAGAAGAGTGAAGAAGAAGTTACTGAATCCATCGGAGACAAGGAAGTTAAAAGTATGTCCATCGCAGTTGTAAGTAAACTTGTTGTTTGTCGCCGGAAGTTTCTGAAGACACTGCGATGCGATGCTTGTAAAGTTGCCGGTAAACTCGGTGTACTCTGCAATTATTACTGTTCCTCTTGCTACAAAACTATAGATCAAATTCTGCTGCCCCATTTTTTTCAATTTTTGTTCAAGTTTTTTTCTCTCTCTTTCTTCACCCAGAAATCTAGAGAGAGAAGAAGAAGAAGAAGAAGTAGATGGGGAGAAGAGATTGCTTGAGAGTTGAGACTTTTTGGAGAGAGAGAGAGAGAGAGAAAATGGTGTGAGATTTGAGATGAGTAAATGAGAAGCTTTCTAATTAATTAATTAATTACTTTATTTAATTAAATTTTAAATAGAAAAAAAATCCCAACTTTTTTTAATTTTGAAGGAAACATTTTCAATGTTTTTGAATTTTATTAATACATGATGATGTACTAGTTTGTGATTAGTGATTATGGCTTGCTTGATTATTAGTGTTCGCATTGTTGGATTAGCGGTTGTTGATTCGGCTATATAGACTGAGAAATTAGGTTGGATTAAAATAAAGTCGATTTGGAATGTATGGATGTTGATTAACGAGTGTGGTTGATGAGGTAAGATTTTATTGATAAATCGACATTGTTTGAGCTCACCATGACGATGATCATGTATTGCTAGTTTGCTACATGTCAAGAGATTCAATATCTATGATTCAGCACTAGAGATTTCTTACCATAAAAGAAAATTGATTATGACTTAGTTAGGCTGTTAATATTATCCGTTCATATATAACACGATTTTTTACTCTAGGAAGTAATATGTAAAGATATTTACCAATCATTCATAATTTTATACCTTCATTGTCTTAATAGAAAGATTTGTTTTGAGTAATTACTAGTAATCTTATCTTAATGAACAAGCAAATGAGGATGACTAAGATAAGGGGACCACGACGCCGTTTTGGGTGGGGTTGGTGACGGGTCTCCACCAAAACGGTGCGTTTGGAGTTTTGAAAAGTAGTGGGAGACAACGTAATGTTGGTATTAACGCATTGATTTATAGCCGTTCCAAGATTCAAAGTGTTGTGTAAGGTTCTTTGCTTGAGCTTCGCAAAAATGAAAAGTTCAATTCAAATCAATATCAAACTAATAAAATTCAAATTAGATCAAACCATAGCTACATGAGTTCAACTCAGGAAATTCGGATCACATCATCGACTTACCGTTTAAGCTAGACATGTCATTAACGATGTAAAAGATGACACTTCATAATATTACGTGAACCTTTGAAAAGGCAATTATAGAACGTTAGAAACAAGTAAGATGGTCTTGTCATAAATTATCGCCAGACCGTCTTGTTTGTACGAGACTTTGAATACAAAAGCGTCAGCGGACACGCATCTTTGTTGAATAAAGGACTGGTGCGCCTTATTCTAGCGCCCATAATTAACCTGTGCCCCTCCTTGAAGAGTCCAAGTAAATCATTCCAGATATTACTAATAGTCAATCTAGAAGGTCAATCCTACATTTGATAGATTTTCAAATGAAATTGGTCAATGATACGGATGTGTTTAAGGTGAGCCAATCACACCATAATATTCATGTAGTTGAGAATGTCGGACCACAAACAGATCTGTCATTAAAGTAGACACAAAAGAGATCACGTCCGGGGAAATCACGACGGAGAAAACAACAACACGGCACAATGCCGGAATGTAACATAATATGACATCTAGCACTCAGAGACATTCGATTTTTTGGTGTGATCATCAAAGTGAACGAGAGAACCAATGTGGAGCAAGAACCATTTGATTGTAAAGGTCTCGAGTTCAAATAACAACAGAAATGATTCGGACAAAGAACCAAATTGAAAGAAAAGATTATTAATGCTGTTTTACTTGTGTCCAACGGTACTCCTTCGTTCCAGGATTGTTAGCTCTCAGTCCATTGCTATCATCCTCTCTTATACCTGTCATAGTAAAGAATCGACAATTAGCTAAGAGTACAACTGAGAATCAAACATCTAAGCGAAAATACCCCAACAGAAGTAGTTGATCACAAAAAGAAAGTAGAAACCACATAGAGTTAGGAGTATCAATTTTGCTAATTTAGAAGACCAATTAGCAGCTATGGGAAGCTTATGCCAGGTAGCAAGACAACGACTAATCTAGGATCACAGTTTGCATCATACAGCATCCTCGTCCTGAATTGGGTTGAACTTAACAAATAGCTCTGAGGCAGCCAGACGACCCAGAACAGAAAGAGGATACTTGAAGTGTGTTCTCCTCCATATACTCCATACAGGAGTGTACTCGTCTAAGTATACATGACAACGTCTAAAGCTTTTAACTGGGACAACTTGGTTATCAGAAAAATCGAGATTTCCAGACACTGTGCAGGAATAAAGTAGCAGTCCTAGAAGTTGAATAAAATTCTATGTATCATGTATCTGAAATCAGCAAACTTCAGGAATTATCAGGTCATATGACACCAAAATGACACCAAAATTACAAAGAATACACTGAATCCATTAAGCAAAAAGATACAACTAAAGACCCACCTTAATGATCTGCCAACACATTGATGGAAAGTGGGAAACATCTGGAAGTTTACAATAGTACACAAGCATATCCCAATTATATTTTAGCTTAAACATAAATTTGACAGAAATTAGAAGTCCAATTTCTAGTGGAATGGAATTCGATAGTATGGTATGGTATGTACTTTTGAGTGAAAATCTCTCCATTTGCTTCTAGGGAACTGATCATGGGCTTGTACCCAAAAAAAAAAAAAAACAACAACTGATTTTTGGTTTATTCATCAATGTGTCAACTTATACATTCAGTGAGAAATTGCGCAGGAATTAACCAACATGGACTACTTGTACTGACACTAGTAGGCAGTAGCAGGAACTCGGGAAGGAGCAGCATTAAATCATCAAAAGTTCTGTAACTAATGAACGATGAACTCTTCTACTAACAAGACGACATATGTTTAGAAACATTGGATCCTAGTGTTTCTTGTAACCTCAAAAAAATATGTCATCTTACCTATACATTCAGTGAAAAACTCCACGAGAATTAACCTACATGAACTACTTGTACTGACACTTGTAGCAGGGAGGAGCAGGCATAAATTATCAGAAGTTCAGTTACTAATGAACAATGAACTCTTCTACTAACAAGAAAAAATATGTTTAGAAACATTGGAGACGACTCTGACAATCAACCAGATTGACCTAGCTTCTTAACCTATTTTAAGAGACGAAAGTGAAGACATACAGGCCAATAATAAGAAGCGATTACTAGAAAAAAGGTGATCGGAAGCTGGAACTACTTGTCCCTTGATGAAGGGAGCCCCTAAAAATATGAATGCATACAGACCCTTACCACTAACCCTTACCACTAATTCGCCAACGCAAATAAAAACGTTATTCTTTTAAGGCGGTATCATGAGGAAAATACCACTTGCAAGAGTACTTCCAGACTACAGGTAAAGAACTGTAACTCATTTCCTAGGCATTGCAAACACGGAAAATTTAATCAAAACAGTTCGTTCATTGAGTGCAGCAATGTCCAAAACACAACACACTCAGAACTCAAATGTTATCCAGATATAATTGCTCGCAAAAGCAACATGAACCAGCATTCTCAACAATCCAAAGAATCCGTAATGTCCACAGCCGGGAAAGTAATGCCAGTCACAAAACGTATCATTACATTCACTGATTATAGAAGCCACCCATACTATTCCCTCCAAAAATTTGGTTTGAACATGTGAGAGAAATACTAACCAAACGTTAACAATCCAAAGTGAGCGGAGGGACTAGCTCATAACAAACACAAATCAACTCATATTATACACCACCATCCGCTAATTGATCCAGACTACTCAACATCATGCTCAATACAGATTCCAATACCCATTCAGCAACAACGACAACAACCAAGCCTTAATACCCAAACAATTTGGGGTCGACTAGAATCGAAAATCCATTCTTTGATCAAATTTATCACCCCCTATACACAATTCCAACATCAATACCAATTCTCTTCATTATATACTACTCTTATTCAAAGAGATTTTCCTGTTTCTTTTTGCAGTTTTGACTTGCCATGTTAGAGACTACTTGTAAACTTAATGAAAAATCCGTTTGCCTTCAAATCAAGTAGAGTTGGTAGATTGCATTGCAGAATAAAATATTAAATATTTGAAGGGATTTTGGTCAATTGGTCTTATTGTATATGTCTCATGTTCAATTCTAACAACTAGTTTCGCGAAACATTGTACTGACATTAGCGCCTCGTTATCGACCCAAAACACAAACAAACAAAAACAACAAAAAGAAAACAACCCCATCACCAAAACAATAATTAGGCAAAAAACAGAAAAATAAAATTAGAGAAGGGGGAAAACTCACAAAAATTAGGAAATAGGGTTTATTTGGGGGAAACTTCAAGAGGGGTTTTGGCATTGATAGAGAGAGCATGAAGGCCAGAGTTGAGCTCATCAGACAAAAGATCATAGACCATACGGTGTCGTTTAACAAGATTATGACCCTCAAATTTAGGGGAAACAATCTTAAGATTAAAGTGAGTTTCACCAGAAGTGTTGCCTCTCATAGCAGCATGACCAGCATGTTGTTGGGACACGTCCTCTATTTCTAGGACACTTGCTTCTAACGTTGTTTGCAGCTTTGCCCTTATTCTGTTTGCTCTTGTTGCCAATGTGTTCATGCTGCTTATCCCTCTTCCTGCCATTCTCCTCATCAAGGTTTTTTTTCTTTGTTTTATGGGTTTCTTCTCAGACAAGTTTGAAGATTTTGGAGTAATTCAGGTTGCGTACAATATAGGCGGGCACGGATGGCACATAGCTAACTAATCAGATGGGTGGGTTTCGGATTGGGGTCTTGTTGGTTCGTGCAACTATTTAAGTTCGGTTTGGATAGTATTTCGCTGTTTCAGTCAATTGTTGTTGTTCTGGTGGTACCAAGTCTCGAACGCCCGACCTATAGTTGAAAGGTAAAGCACCTTTCAATCAATAGGCGCGATGTGAGTTGGTTTTCAGTCAATTGTTGTGTGGGTATGTGTACAGCAGTACAGGTTTATGTTTTGGGTCATTTACGAGTTGTAATAATCGACAGTCACTCCAGGATTTGGACACTATCTCGATAATTCAATTTCGAACGCTTCTGGTTGAACTATTTTTGTTATTAAAGTTAAAGATATAAACTATAGTAATAAACAGATGATCACATCATATGATTATCGATTCACGAGTCACATTAGGTTGAGTTGGAGTAAGACATTAATGTTTAGTGCTGGTTGTCGATTCACGATAGTCACTTTTACGAGTTCTACAAAATTATGTTTGAAGTAATTCGAGTGAGATGAAGTCCCGAATGCGCGAGATACATTTACGAGTTCTACAAAAGTCTAACCTTATCTTCCTTGGGTTAGAACCCGCAAAGTTGCTAATATAACTTTTACACCTTTCGTTAAGTGATGATGTGTCGATTAGTCGTTAGGTAATTAGTTAATTCTAACAGAAGTTATTATCTGGGTACCATGTGCACAACCGAGTAAATCAGGGGTACTATATGCACAAACTTGTCAAGTTGGGTCCATGTGCAATAGGTCAAAGTTCGATGGTACCATGTGAATTTTCCGGAAAAAATTCCATATCTTTTGTTGATCTCTAACAAAAGAAAAATGGACTAGAATTTCAAAGACTATGTAGGCCAACATTGGGCCTAAACTCACAACAATTGCAAGGCCCAGCAAATGCTCAAGTTTATACTCTGATCTGACACCAATTTTTCCCACTTTTTTTCAGGTGTATTCTTCACGCTTTCTGCCTCCACTCTTCTGGGTTTCTCCTTCTATTCCTCTCCCCAACTCTTGGTAAGTTCCCATACTTTTTCCCACTTGCACCATTTCCCTTAATTATTGCTACATTTATCTCAAATTTGTGAGTTATATTATCTGCTAACATGAACATTTTATAAATTATAGCCTTAAACGATGATTTCTTTTGTGCAAAATTGTTCAATTTGATGAAATTATATGTTGTAATTCCGTATTTTTTGTTGTGGGTTTCCGCCAAATTTGTCATATGATGTACCAATTAACTATTTCATAAGAAAGTTTGCGACTTTATGCAATTTTTTGCAGCAATTTTGAATTATGATTGAAGAACAAATGTTGATCCAAATATCCAATGCATGTTGATTTGGTTTGGGATAAATCTTTAGTACTATTTTAGAAGTTGAATGTGAGATTATTGGACAAAAAGGAGACACCTTTTTGGGTTTTTTCTTTGATTTTATATTGTTTTTGGGATTTCTTTTGGTGGGTGTTAGACAGGTGTGTTCTTCCTTGTTCATTGATCCCAGAATCTATAAATGTGCAAGGTTTGGTTTGCGTTTGTAGTTTGGCATTGGGATGTTGTCGATTTGTCGGCGTTTTTTGTTAGCTTGGTTGGACAAGGGTCTTCCCCAGATCATCAGCCTGGTTGTCTAGGGTTTGACCCCTGGGGATCAGCCTGGTATTCTGGCCTTGATTGCCTTACAAATTTCTGTAAAAATGTGGTTTTGCGGAAGCCGAGATGGGTAATGAAAGTGACTAGTGTTATGCACATGTGTTGATAAAGTGGGATTATGCTTTCTTCCTTACGGTTGATCCCAGCCTAGGCCTTGATTCTTCATCATCTTCTTCTTCTTCTTTTTTTATTTTTATTTTTTTTATTAAGGATTGTGGCTTTGATTCCTGACATGGTGGTTATCATTGCTAATTTCCCTTTTTGTATCCGTGAACCTGTGGTGGTTAACTGATTATTGTACTACAGAGATGGTAGTTGGTTCATTAACAATGTATCACTCCCATGACGCTTTGAAATCATGTCAGCTTTGCTTCCCTATTTTTAATGAGGGCTCATGTTGACTTGATATTTATGGCATGAAAGATGGGCTACTCTAATAATGTACACTTTTGAGATGAGACTTACCAAGTATGCATCTTTAGTGTGTATTATTGACCATTTCATAACCGTGATCATTTTCTTGTAGGAAAGACATAACAATGTTTGTCAAAGTGCAATTGTCGTGGAATGTGATAATCCCTGCTGAAAATATGGATGTGAAAGGGTTGTTGCTGCAGAGGGCAATCATTGTTCGATTGATGGAAGACTTTGCGGCCAAGAAAGCAACCAAGGAGCTTGGCTATCTGCTTGCAGTCACTACTCTGGATAAGATCGGAGAGGGGAGAGTTAGGCAGCAGACTGGCGACGTGCTGTTTCCAGTAACCTTCACCTGCCTGACTTTCAAAATCTTCCGTGGAGAGGTCGTGGAGGGAGTAGTCCACAAGATACTGAAGCATGGGGTGTTCTTAAAATGTGGACCCATTGAGACCATATTTCTCTCTGCCCAGAAGATGCCTGACTATCAGCATGTCCCTGGTGAAAATCCAATGTTCATCAGTTCAAAGCAGTCCAAGATTGAGAAAGATGTTGCGGTGCGCTTTTCTGTGATTGGTACTAAGTGGATCGAGTCTGAAAGAGAGTTCCAGGCAGTGGTCAGTTTGGATGGTGACTTTCTTGGACCTGTCTGATGTTTTGTGCGCTACTTGATCTAGTGAACTCGTATCTAGCATCTAACTACTCGGTTAAGTGAATGCTTATTTTGTGTAGATCAGGCTACTTTCTTAGTTTTAAGCATTCACAATATATTCTAACTAGTAGAATGTGAATATCTGTTGTTGAACAATCGTTGCCTGAAAGTCAAAATGTCTCGATCATCTCTTAGCTCAGAACATTGATTATGTGGTTGTATTTTGGCACCAAATGTGAACACGAAGCAGTGAGCTCTGCAAATGAATGATGAATGTTTCAAGCAACATGACCTGGTTTTTTGCACTCCTATTACTTTTTGATTGTTGCTGTGTTTTTTTGGTTTCAAGTACTCACTGCTAGACCTCAAAGTTAGAAAGACCCAGAAGAAGAAAACGAGCTGCACAGCAAGCAGAACGGCAAAACGAGTTCATCAAAACTGTTTTACGAGTACATAACTGTACATAGGAACATTTATACATATCACTAACAAATACAACAGTAACTCCATGACAATTAGGTCCTAATACTTTGATCATCAGATATTGTTTCCTCTGATGACGCATCGCTATCAATGACGATTAGATTTTCTGTCTTGATGGCTTTTCTCTTCAACAGGCCGCTGCCATGCTGCAAGCCACCAGGAGGCTGAACCTTCCTGGTCATTGTGCCAGGAACCTTATAATTGTTCAGGTTCCGCCGCCCATAGGATGCATCAGAAGGATCTGAAAATGGGCGAACTACCTGAGATCCTCCGGTTTGTGGCATAGCTGAAACCTGAGGAGATGGCTCGAAAGACCTTGAACTAGTGCCATTTGGTTCTCGAAGCCAATGGGGTAGATGGTTGTTTAGAGCCAAACCCATACCCCGGCCATCAGGAAATCCATCTCTTCCAACCATGACACTAGTTTGCATTGTGTTGGAAGAGGTACTACCGAAATTTCCTACTTTGCTAGCTACTGTTACATACATATGAGACTGATTCTGCCCATGGCTTCTAAAAGAGCTCTCTTCCCTACGGGCATATACGTCTCCAAGGGAAAGATGAGGCTCTGTAAAGAGATTCTCCCTCATAGCACGAGCATGTGGATGCATGAAATGACCACGGGAATCAATGTTGTATGTATCAGGTTGCTTTAGGCATCTCTCTTCTGAACCTTGCTGTCCAGTCAAAAGCTTGCATTGCTCCCGTCCAAACTGATCAGCAAGGTCTCTTGCGACTCTCCATGGAGCAAAGCGCAATTTTGGATCAAGTAGCATAGCATGCCAATTGCCCCGTCCATGTCGTCTGATACCTATCCAAAGAGAGTCCAATTCCTCTTCTGACCACATGGTTGGACGGGGCTCAAACCTGTCCAGGGAGATGTTCCTGTTTCCCCTTAAGGCAGTTGCTCGGGTATCACAGCTATCGAGCAATACCTTGTGTCTCAACATCAATGATGATTGGTCAGGAAACAACTGCACTGCTGGGTTCTGAATGAATTCTCTGATGCTGATATTATGGTCCCGGAACAGATGCGTACCAGAGTTGTGTCTGGATGTTTGCCCTTCATATAACGGCTCCATTCCCAAAGATAAACCTACGGTAGCTGAAACTTTCCTCGAGGCTTGCTCAAGCTGACCCATTTCAAGATGCAAAGAATAAGTTGCATTATGCTGAGCTCTCCTGCAATCGGTCTCCAAACTTGTACTAGCTGGAGCCAACTGACCACTTTGTCCATCTTCTGAAAATAGCTGCACAGTGTGCAAACTAAAATGCATCTAATCCTCATCTTAGATCATAAACTACAGTATTCCAGAAGTACATGAACATGAACCTTTTTTTTTTTTTTCAAAAACCACTGAGCTTATATGAAAAAGAATTGGCAATCTTACCATGCAGCAACAGTTAAAAAGAGCTAAAAAGGAAAAAATTAAAGGAAAAGTAAAACAGAAGCATCACCGATACTCACTAAATTTGTTACCTGCAAACATTTAGTCTCAGGCTTCTTTTCCACCACCATTGGGGTATGCAGATGATCACGTAACCGCACTGTGTGACTTGATGGTAAATCCACAGCTTGCAAATCAGTATCTCCAAACAATTCCAGACCCTTTCTCTCCGGCTTCCCCTCTTGCATAACCTTTCCATGACTTTCAGCCACTGCTGAAGAATGCTCAACAGTATCTGAATCTTTCTCTTGAGAATCAGACTCCGGAATCACATTGCAATCTATCACGCGAGCACCTGCAACACATCCACAATCCATAACAGAGCTTTACCTAAGCAATACCTCAAATATCCCTTTGCATGCATGCAGGGGATGAGCACATAAATCACCTAGCTGCTATTTCAACCAGAAAGCAAGAGTATCACCAAAAAATGAATCATAGTTTCGTGAGCACATGAGCTTGGTTTACAGAGTTTGCCAATAGCTGATAAAGATATTAGCTATAATACCAGATGGAGGACAAGACAGGTCTGTAGAGGCTGATGGCAGCGTTTGTTGAAACCCTTTTTCAGCATATGTTCTCACATTTGAGCAGTCACTTGATGTCAGCTGAGAGTCCGCACTGGAGGCCCCACATTGATTTGAGACATGCTGCTTATCAGTTTTACAAAGATCATCACAAGTAGAATGAAGATCATCATCTGATGACCGTGGAACTATGTCCTTTCGAAGGTTTGTGGTTCCCAGTGCATCTAAACCAGACAAAGCAGAGGTACCTTGTTTGGTGACAGATGACGTATCCACAGTACAGTCATCGTGAGGGCTCCTTTTTTCCTCAGTTTGCCTCAACCTGGCCATAGAGTTGCACCTTATTACAAGAACAAGTAACAAACTAGGAAGACAAGATGTGGATGACCGAGAAATAGAAAAGGGAGGAATCGTTACATACACTGGAATGCCTCCAGCAACTCCTATGCAAGGACAAGAAGAATCTCTGCATTCATTGCTAGTCATCTGTTTTATGATAGATTCAGAAGCATTAGATTCTTGTCAAATTCAAAGCATGAGTAGCAGTGACATGAAAAAATAATAGAAGTACAACTCAGAATGACACTAATGATGCCTAGTGCCCAGTTCATCCATCGAACAGTAACAAAATCTGACAAAGAGCCAATAATTTATCTACTTCCATAAGCTCTCCAAGTAGTATAGAGAACAGGCTATAGAACGGTACATCTGACATATTCACCATTTTGGAGTTAACATCCAGAGAACTGAATAAGGCTAGCAAGCAAATATATCATCACTAATTAACAGCTTGGCATAGATGAGTGAAGTGGAAATGGAAGGAGAACAAGAACGTGAGCCATTTCTGGTTGAGCTAACTGCACAACCTTCTGTATCCGAGGTTTATAGCCTGACGACCAAATGTCAATCTGGACGGGATAAGCAGGATCACATGGAGTTTCCCCCACACACACACCAGAACCAAAAAAGTAAGTGAAACAACGCAAACATATAAACATAAGACAATATCATTGAGGTGGACAGTGACTTCAAATCTTAATAAAGTCCTGGGTCCTCCATACCCTAAGTACCACTAACTATAGAGTAAAACACTAAGCCCACAGATACACATATGGATTGGAAGACATAACAACACCGTTTATATCCCCTAATTCACAAATTGCCTCATCATCAGTAATCCTGAAATACCAAACCCTTACCCCAGGCTAAAAGACAAGCATGCACCGCACAGAAGTGTATTAAGTAAGATATGGTTAGACTGATGGAATTTACTTTTTCTCTGCATACACATGACGTATTCCCAGTGACAACGTCGTCACTTGCCACCTTAAGAATTGGAGAATTATCATCCACAGAAAGGGGAACGCAGATGGCTCCACTCTCCGTAATGGCTAAAGATCCTTCTTTAGATGGTAAATCTTCCAAAATTTCGCTACCTCCTGCCTCTACTTTTCTTTTCAACCTTCGGCTGAAAGTTAGTAGAGGAGCTACTAATTTGCATTTTGAAACTTCTGCACTACTCTCAGAATTCTGTTTAGTAAGTGAATTGGGCTGCTCCACTGATTGTGAAATTAAACCACCCTGGACACATCCATCATTAAGAGAACAGCTGGAGTCCAGATCTAAGCATAAATCTTTGTTAATCAACTGTGAAGTCTCCTGTAAAGTTGCTTCTGTAGACACATTTTTGCATGATGCCATACAGTTACTATGCTCAGACGACTCAGTGGATCCAAGTTGCATTTCTCTTGAACTACATGTGTCCAAAGTTTGGACCTGGCAATTTTCTTTCACTGCAATAGAACCATGGAGTTGAGGAGATGAATTACCGGGCAACTCCTGCACCTGACAGTAATGTTAAAAAGCGTAAGCGAGAGCGACAGATTACTATCAGCATCCATTCTTCCAATTCCTTTTTCTTCAGGACTTCGCCAGATCAGAAAGGGAAGTAGAGATCAAAGACATATAATTAATAGATACCTCAAAAGGCAATTCAATGCACACCTGAAGTTTTGACTGTATCTGTTGATGATTAGATGGCTCAAGACAGCTTTTCTTATCCATAGAGCAGTCCATATCAGTATCATTGACAGCCTCGAAAATCTGCGCGAACAATAAATTATGGATTTTAGGCCAATGGTACAGCGGAAAGGATATTGACATGTTTGCACATCATGTCGCACATCATGTTGAATGCTAACACAAGAAATAGCGTAGTGTAGATTAAACTTAAAATCACAGAGCAAAATTTAGTGAGAGAGGATCATTTTGGAGTTCCATCTTTTGGAAGGTAATCTTTCAAGCTTTATCTTCTTGCTTCCATGAACTTGTTATTCATTTTTCTACCTTGCTTTCTAACTTTAGCCTTTCAAGTCCTGGAGCATTAAACACGTGGAAGCTAGCAGAATTCCTCACTATAATAGTGCAGTGTACTCACGTTCGGATCTTTCTCTGAGCTTCCTAATCTCTCTTTAGGGGCAGCCTGATGTTTGGCAATATGAACATCCGATGAAAAAGCAGGTGAAACGTCACCATTCTCAATACCAGAACACGAAGATAATCGCTTTCGCTTATACGTAAAGATTACTTTCGTAGTAGACATATTTGTCATTGGCACACAAGATCCTCAATAATCAGCACTCCCAATGTATAGAAAATCAGAGGCTTGGATACAACTTTCAATTTATATCATCGTTGTGCATTACACCAAAAGTACTGAAAAAAAAACATAGAAATGTCAGAAGCTTGGCAAGTTCAAAACAGCCAAAATCTTTCTAATAGCTACAACATTATGACAGCAGACATCAGAAGCTGACCATAAATGCAAGGTGTTTGACTCTGATAGTCCATGGCAAGTACAAAATAATAAGAGAACGGCATAAATGCAAAGGCAATGTTAGTGTAAACCATGATCACCAGAAGCCAAACTACTTCCTTGAACTACTACTGTACCAGAAAGACAGATATTGCACAACTAAGAATGTCCGATCATGCATGGATTACGGAAAATGTAAGTCAACCACATTTTGCATACATGCTTATGTTGAATGATAGACAAAACATGTAGCAGCTACACAGAAATTCAAAACGATTGCCTGCCACCAGCCTTTACATTTATTTACTGCGGGCCTTCCATTAGAGGTCAATTATCCTTATATGCAAGAAAATCATGTAAGTTCAGAAAAACTTTGAATTTAAAAAATAGCTCTCACAAAGCTTATCTTAATTTGGATAATTTCAAAATAAGGTCAACCAAAGTTCTCATGAGTTTCTAAATCTCCATCAACAAGAACACCAAACAGCTCCATGGAAATTAAAGATGATATTTTATCCAGCTACTTATAGTTCTATACCTTTGCAAGGTAACCTTAAGGGTTTCAACTGAGCGGCTTACTGATGTGCATGGTACATTCGAGAGCAACAACATTATTCCAATGCCTCTAAGTCACTCACCCAAGGCTAGGTAAGGACGTCGGCTGATGTATGTTAAAGTTAGACACTACCCTAATGCATTACACTAGGCAGAAATCAAGAAAGCACATTTTCGATGATGTATCAGAAAAAAAAATCACTTCAGATAACTCTGAATCTCCAGCTCCATTTATCCTTTGCATGTACATACTTTGTATCTATGCAAAAGTAGGAGCATCTTTGTTCTTTAATTATTGTTTCTTTCTGAAAAACAAGTGATATTACAAGCAAAAAACTTAGGAGTTATTACGAAGATTGTTACCGAGATAAGTACAAATTAAAGATAATACATACTAGTAAGTTTCTAGAAAAGTTTTATTAGCATAGATTTAGTGAATACAACTGAAAAGACCGCATGTTGGTAAAATCAATCACCGAGTAGGCTGAAAATGACTGAAAGAAGGTTCCTTCCAAAACATGATACTATCTCATTCATTTATAACGTGTTGCTTACGTAAAGAATAAAACTTCCAGTTGGAAATTGAAACTGTACAACAAGAAAAGCATTCTGAATATGTTTCCAACTCAACACCTTCGATAGCGTGGACTACCGACTACGCATCCCATTACCCGTGATAAAATCACTATTTTCACAAAAAGAAAAATGATATACAAAATCACACTATAGATTCGAAAACTCTGCAGAAGAAATATTACAACCAGCAACCATTTGCAAACCCCAGACATCTTATTGAGCTCTTCAATAATATTCCTCAAAGCCTCTTACTCACTATTCATATTTCAGGGATTCCTAATCTATTTCTCTATTCTTCTAGTTTTTTTTGTTTTGTTTGGAAATAGCACCTTGCCTCTTCCAGCAAAGGGAATGAGCAACTGACAAAAAATATACACGACAAAATATGCAAGGCTCTATTACATGATATATTTAACAGCGCCACGTATTAGCCTATTAGGTCCTATACAGCTGAGAGAGTTTACAATAAAAGATTAGCAAGTTCAGTAGCTTCTGCATGTATTCACATCACGGTAGCTTCCAAAAAACTGCTTAACACTATGCTTAAGAGTTCAGACGATTATCCATTTCAAGTATACCTTTAATAGCTACCAGGAAGAGATATGCAAATTCCCAATTATGCGCATAAAACATTCCCAATTCTGCAAAGATTTAGCACCTTCTCCGAATATTTACATTGCCATTTTCTCAAAACAAAGAAAATCCACGTAAACTTCTCAAAACAACTCCTAAAAGTGTGTCCAAAACCTCACTCAAATTCCTTTATGACAGACAACAACTCCCTAGTCCTCACACCGTCTTATTTCTTCATTCATTCCATCCTCGATAAACCCTTAATCAGCTATCTAGCTCTACTTCACTCTTTCGTCCACTTCTACAGTTAAAAGTTTGAACTGCCCCCTTTTGCCTCAAATCCCTAAACTACCATCTCCAAATTAGAATCACAAAAAGCTCCACAAAAAGCTCCACAAACCTTTCCCAAACAGCGTTTTCACCCCTCCTCAGCAGCCAACAAGCCCTTACCCTCACACCAGCTTATTATTTCATTCATTCCATCTTCAAGAAACCCTAATTCTACTATTCAGCTCCACCTCATCATTCACTCCCTTATACACTGAAATCTTCGAACTAACCCTTTTCGCCTCACATCCCCAAACTACCATCTCTAAAACTAAACCTCAAAACTCCACAACAGCTCCCCAAACCTTTCCCAAGCTGCGTCTTCACTCCTCCTTTACAATCATACATACAGAACAGCCGACAATACCGTCATCCTCACAACATTTTGTTCTTTCATTGCTAGCTGAAGCCCATTATTCTACACAAATCTTTCATCAGCTAAACCTCGCTCGCTCACTCGCTCTTATACTTTTACCATTAAAGTAAGGATTACCCTTGTCCCTCATACATAATCTAGTTCTTCCATTGCTTGTTTACCACTTCCTTATCGTACCAACCTCACTCATTCTCAACCCTCTTTAACAATAGAACACAACTAAAAATTTACCATGACTTCCCACATTTCTTGTAACTTCCACTAGAATATTCCCATTTTCACAACCCATCAGCTCTAATTATCTTACTAACCCACATTCAAATAACCCAGCAGCTTAAAAGAGAAGATATTCACATTTTTCTTAACAAAACCATACAACAATCTAACACACACAAAATCCATAAACAAAAAACAACACATAAACTTCAGCAACCAACCTAAAATCATATTCAAAATACAAAATATTCATGAAGAACATACAACAATAAATACATAAAATTTTACAATTAAAATTCAAGTAAAAACTCACCAGAATCAGTGTGAATAAAGATGAAGAAAAAGCTGAAGGAGGTAGTAAGAAAATTTAGCAGAGGAAAATAAAGCAAAATTGTTGGGCTTTCACACTTTTCTCTCTCCAAAATGGGGGAGGAAAGGAGGAGATGGTTCTACTGAAGTAAGTACTCCTCCTCCTTCACTTTTTCTGGGCACATTAAATTCTGTCAGTTTAGTGATGGAATGACAAACAAAGAATATTTTTTTCATTTCTTTCTACTTAATATTACTACTAGTGATATCATTTTCTGGTAGATATAGGAAATTTGGTGGTCAAATGTTGTCAAAATTTCAACAATTTTGTTAGTCATTAGTTCCATTATTATGCTAATCAGGAGAATGATATCAGACAAATTCTCATGATATGTTCACTCAAAGTAGTGATTTCTCGATAAAGGGTGGATTAAGTGGTTAGTATTAAGGAATGATTAGCATAGAGTTTATATGTTCACATTGTAATTGATATGGTCAATATCTTCTGATGTATTATGGTTAACATATCCTTGTAAATTAGGCATAGATATAATCTTGTGTTGTATTTTAGGATTAGTTATTATTGTAATTATCTTGTGCCTTAATTATATATCCTCTAGTATTACTCATGTACGCTTAGTATATAAGCACAACTTGTTGGTCAATAAAATCAAGCTTTCATGTATAATTCTCTCCTCCCTCTCCTCTCTACATTCTCTACATGATATCAGAGCAGTCGACCCTTCGACGCGCTCAAAGTCTTCCGCCATCTCCAATGTCTTCTACGTTTCCAAATTTATGAAAGCTTCAATAAAGAATTGGTCGTTGATCTTGTGACTACGGCCCTCATTTCCCTCTCTAAATTGTTGTTCTTGTGAACACGAATTTTCTTTCTCCTCTCCATTGTTATCTAATCACCATTGCATCTCCTTCTCCCCTGCCTTTCTACGTAAGCTCCTCTTACTATTTCACTCTACTTCAAAGATTCCATTCTCCCACCTCCGTCCCCTCTTGTGATATGTTTGCTCCCTACTGAACTTTCGGCCCTTTCCCAAAAATTTCCTAAAATATTTCTCTACCTATCTCTCAATTCTCTCGGCTCTCACCTCCTCACAATTTTTTGTGAATCCTTTCCTCTTACTCTGTCTAATCTTACACAGTCTTTTCTCACATTTTCCAAATTTACATCATTTCTCAAATCTTTTCCTCCTCACGATTCTATCTTCTTCTTCGGGTATCTTATCAAATTTATCTTCCCAAATTCATCTTCATTGTTGCCGATTGTCGTCACGGTCATCGGCACGTGTAATTTTGCTGCAGCCCTCTTCATCAAATTGTCGATGTTGTTTTCGACTAAATTATCGTTGTCCTTGTCATCAACGAGCCTTGTTGCGGCGACTTGTGTTCCCGCAACTGTTCCCTACTCTGTTTTATCTTCTATTCTTTCTGCCTCTTCTCACATTTTCCAAATTTTTATTCTCTCTCGAATTTTTATTCACTCCTCCCTCACGTGGTCTACTATTGTGTACCACTGTCAAATTTCCATTGCTCCCTCTCGTCTGATTCTTCTCATATTCCTAACTTGTTCTCCACTTTTCCTCTTTATCTTCTTGCCTCTATCCTTTCTCCGTGAATTCATAATCTCCTCTTCATCATTTCTTTTTTTCCTTTTTTCCCCTCTACAACAAATATCTTCTCTGATTCCCTCCTCCCTTATTCTAATTAACTTCTAATCTCCTCTTATCATCCTCAAATTGCCTACTCTTATTGGTTTCGGTTGATCTTGTGACAATCGAATGTCCTCACTCTTAATGTTGTGTCCCTCTTAAGGTTTCAGATTGGTCTTGTGACGTCCGAACGTCCTCCACAGCGGCTTCTCCTCGCCAGGGCTCTCTACATTTACCTTTCAAGATTGGACTTACCCTTCGGACGTCCATCTTGCGGGGGCGTATTAAGGAATGATTAGCATAGAGTTTATATGTTCACATTGTAATTGATATGGTCAATATCTTCTGATGTATTATGGTTAACATATCCTTGTAAATTAGGCATAGATATAATCTTGTGTTGTATTTTAGGATTAGTTATTATTGTAATTATCTTGTGCCTTAATTATATATCCTCTAGTATTACTCATGTACGCTTAGTATATAAGCACAACTTGTTGGTCAATAAAATCAAGCTTTCATGTATAATTCTCTCCTCCCTCTCCTCTCTACATTCTCTACAGTTAGCGGCTTAGCGCTTTAATTTTGTTTAGGAGATCTTGAGTTTAACTAATCATTATGCGAAAAATCTCTATCGAATGAATAACACACTACTTTCAGTTGCATTATACTAGTTGAATCCAAAAACAGAACTCCGAGATAACCAGATGAACAAAAATAATAAAGAGACATGTTTCTCGTCGAAAGTTTTTACTAACATTACTGAAATGTGAAATCGATAATCAATTGACTCTAAAGTCAAATGCGTCGATAAATCAAAATAATAAAATAAATAATTTAGACAGGTCTGTCAGTTTAAAGATTGATGTGTGTGGGGTCCAAGGTTGGACTCTGTTCGACTGTTCCTACTTATGTTGCTTTTTTCCTTTGTGTTCTGAAAGAAAATCTGAGCCTAAATTTGGTTTTGTCTCTCTCCCTCTCTATATAGCCTCTGGCGCGTGGGAAGCTAACAAAATCAGGCCCATGGGATCCGATTGTTTATATCCAATCAATATGGTAAACTGGACCGTTGGGCTTCTTTCTACAGCCCATAGACAAAAGTACTGAGACCTTATCTCGGCCAGCCCATAGGTTGAGTTATCAATTTTTTAATTTGCCTTTTCTTTTATAAAAAGCAACTATCGAGATTTTTCAAAAAAAGTTTAACAAGTTGAGTGTATTTTAAGTAGGCTAGGGGCATTAAACATTTTAATAATGTTTTCTAAATTTTCGTGGATTGTGAGAAATTGAGTCTTAATAGATACGTAAAACTAAAGTTACACACACATGACTATGTTGTAGTCTACTGATGAGTATGGATCATATCATGAAATATTAACATGTTTTGCTCATCAAAAACACTACAACTTGGAGTATTGAGAAATTTGCAAGTAGATTAAATCATTACTTGGTAATTCCAATTCACATAATCACATTATATGTGTTTGTAGTGTGGGAGGAAAGATGGAAGGTAAAATGCAAACATGACTCAATTTGTATCCTTTTTATTGGTATTCCACCTATGCTCTTTATGGAAAACCATACATCTCAAGTAATCGTTGAATATGTGAAAATAAAGCTAGTAAAGGTGGTAAATTAAAGGCTCGAAAACAACATATGTGCACATCATCATCGTTCATAAAAAACAACACTATGTTACATCAACATCACAATTAAAACCACAAGATTTGATCATGTAGCACTAAATTAGGTCATTGAAGATATCATCAAGTAATCTACGAGCTTATAGAGCTCGATTTACTCATCCATCGTAGTACTAATCACAAACAAACTAAAACATCACCCTTAACCTAACTCATACACGAAACTCACAATCTACCTTATACTCAATCTCATACTCTATGACCCTTAGTTAAAAATGGCCTTCTTTCATCTTTGGGTGAAAAGTATAGGGTCTTCTTACTCTTCTATTTTCCCTACTTACACATTATTTGTAGTTTCGATCACACTTTTTTTGCACATCTATCAATTTCAATGAATTATTGTCTAGAAAAAACCTTTAAAATCAAAGTGGAACGTCATATAAAGTCGCTTCGGGCTCATTCAGTATCACTGACAATTTTCACTTTGGGACCATGATATAATTTGCTCCTATTATCAATAACAAAAACCAATTCGATCTTCATTTTTGTCACTAAGTTATATAACTAAACATTACGACCGAAAAAGTAAAACTGAAAACGGCAGCGATAACGAACGAGCCCGACATTTCTCAACTCCGCGAAGTCGCTTTACAACCAAACAAAAAAAGAAAAAGCCAAAAGAAACCGTTGATGCTTCCTTCAACGTGTCAACTTCCAAACTTTTTCCCTCTTTTCTTGGCGAACCAACTCAACTTTTTTTTTTTTGTCCGGTCACCAAACCCAAACCAAAGAAGCTGTCGTCGCACTCCCCCTCCCCCTTTCTCTCTCCTCAAAAACATGTGATTTTCATCGCTAATTCTCACGCCATCTCAATTTAATAAAAGTTTTAATTAATAAATTAGGGTTTCGTAATTATTCTTCTCTTTTACGTCTCTGTCTTCGTGATTATCGCCGGAATGTCGAACGCCGGTGAGAATTCCGGCCGTAGCGGTTGTTCCGCCAGCTCCGGCGAGGTTCCGGTCGACGTCGACGTTGTTATTGACGCCGATAAGAACAATGTCGAAGATAATAATAACTGTCATGGTGGTGAAAGTGATCCTGAGTCTGATTTGACTATTCAGTTTTCTCCTTCTGCTGGTAGCGGAAGTCATTCTTCTTCTGCTGGTTCGTTTTTTTTTTGTATCTTGTAGTTTACGCTTCCTTTTTTTTCGCCGTTTTTTGATTGATTATCTTGAGTTTTTTTTAGTGAAATTGATGTTTAGCTTAGAATTCTGTTTTAAAAATGAGTTATTTATTTATTTATGTAATTATGATGAATTCTGTTAGTTAGATTAGAAGTAATGTAAATGATGAAATAACTGAGTTGATTCTACGTGCTTTGAATCGGCTAAGAAATGTCGATTATCGGAAAGAGCGATTTTAAGTAGTGATCGGAGCTTTATTTAGTGAGGTAGAGGTTCAATTGGTTGGTGAAATTGCGAAATTCAAGCGCGTAGTAGTGTCTATCTGATAAATTATACCATGCTCCAAGGAGCACAATGAGCATGATGCTCCTCCTCACAATACAGGAGTAGGGACCACACTTAAATAATCTACTCCTCTATTGTGAGGAGGACCACCGTGCTCATTGTGCTCCTTGGAGCATGGTATAAGCATTGTGTCTATCCGGTCGATTGTTCAGTAAAGAACTCTTTTTGTCAGCCGATTTTGGTAGTGGTGTAGTAATGTGATCAAGGAGTGGAATTTTGGTGTTTTAAGGGTCGAGATAGTGAATAATGACATTAGGGATGCTGTCTTTCGACATTGTGCAGGGTCGGTATTTTTCAATATTTTTTAAACCTTTTTAATTTATTTTGACGACTTTATAAAATTTCCTTTGAAAGTGTTTAAATTTTCCGAAAAGGTTTACAACGTTTTGAAATTTCATGGCGTACACAAGACGGTTACTAGATGCCGATTCATGTTAGCCGACCCCAAATCATTTTGGGAATAAGGCTTGGTTGTTGTTGTTGTTGTTGTAGTATGATTAGTCATTGCTCGAGTATATCATATAGTCTAGTGTACGTTGAGACTAATTTTAGCTATGACAGTTAATCTTGGAGACGTTCTCATCAGTAACCAGGCGAGGAGTTTGGGGTAAAATGCCATTGGTTACAGCTGGAAGATTGTCAGTTGATTAGTGAACTGAAAGTAGGCTTTGTCCCTGATTCTCGTAATGGCTTTTGGCATCTGGGATCTACCTACCCGTAGATTTGACAATAACAAAGTTAAATTCTTTGGATGGTGGAGTGCTGAGATCAGGCATCTCCAAGGAACCTATTGTGAATGTTATAATATATAGTACCGCATGAGAGCTATCTACTTGTTATGATTACATATTTTGTATATTATTGGCAAGGGTAGATATGGCTTGATGTTTATTCTGGTAGTTGGTCCCGGTTCTGATTCTAGAAAGCTGTTTATAGGATCTACTGACAGGGATTGGCCTAATGAGAACAATGTTTCGGAGGAACCATCAACTTCTAGTCATCTTGAGAAATCTAGCGGATCCAAACATCACAATCGGTTTAGCGCTCTGGCTGCAAAACTTTTTGATGAAAAGATTCCCATAAAGAAGAAGGTACTTATGTATTGGTTTATGTACTTTCTACTTTTTTGTTTCACTCATTTACCTTGTAAAGTTAATATGGGGTGCTCAACTGTCAATGGACTGTTTACTATTGTTAGCTAATGTTAAAAAGCTTTTATCTCTTTTTATCATCCCATAGAGTGTAACTTCTTGAGCTGTCAAGAGAAGAATTTTTGGAATATTACAATAACTTATTAAATGAAACAACACACTGTCTATCGCTTATGAATGATTTAAGTCTCGGTTTTTTTCCACGTGATGCGTGAAGTAGCTTTGGAAAATTCTCCTGGTTGTGCCCCCCCCCTCCATTCCCAGTGAAGGTAATATTAGTGTACCACCAGTAAGATGCAAAGACCATAGGGTATGATATATCACGTGCGTGCAAAATCATTCATTTTTGGTGATTTTAATGTGTTTTTGCTGCTTGTCGTGGTACTATCATTTGCCCCACCGTCCCTTTCCTGTAGCTATTTTATTTCTCATGCTTGTTCAAGTATGATACCACCGGCAAGCCAAAGTGTCTTGCAAACTGTTTACGATATATTAGTTTGTTCTTAATTCATTTCTCTTTTGCTTACTCATGCAATTTGCAAATTCCCTTATCTTCAGTCCTCTGTATTAGCAATCAATAATAAAATTGGAACACTCAAAACATTTTGGCTCATGCTTGTTCAAGTATGATACCACCGGCAAGCCAAAGTGTCTTGCAAACTGTTTAGAAGAGATTCGATATATTAGTTTGTTCTTAATTCATTTCTCTTTTGCTTACTCATGCAATTTGCAAATTCCCTTATCTTCAGTCCTCTGTATTAGCAATCATTAATAAAATTGGAACACTCAAAATATTTTGGCTTGACAATGAGCTCTCCGTGCACTTACAGCTAAAATGGATGAGCCGTCTAGCAACTGTTAAAAAAGATGGAACTGTGCAATTTGATGTGCCCGGAGATATTAGAACCCCAAGCCTTGATTTGGGGAGTGGATCTGGATCTGGTTCTGCTCACGCCACAGAACCGGAGGTACATGAGTCAGCTGAGGTTCCCGATTTACCTCCAATGCAAATTGTGATGCTAATTGTTGGAACCAGAGGTGATGTTCAACCTTTTGTCGCCATTGGGAAGCGTTTGCAGGTTTGCCCGTCTTATTCTCTGTTTTTGTATAGCATGCAAGTAACTTTGATAGTTAGTTCCTCTTCGCTGTATTTTATGGTATTTAGACTATTTACTAGCTAGTGTTTATCAAAAAAGAAAATAATGGTAATTATTAGCTAATACAACAACAACAACAACCACAACAACAACCAAGCCTTATTCCCAAAATTATTAGCTAATGTTTGATAAAATTGTAAATTAGAAGTATTCTTTTGTCCTAAGTATTTTCCACCTGTTGTTTTCTAATGTATGCTCCATTCTGTTGCTGGGGTCATAGATCCTAACAAAGAGCTAATTACAGAGTGCCTGAATTATGTTCATGTTGGTGGCTTGTTCTTTTCTTTCATGGTTGATTCTTGTTTCTTTTACATTCTCATCCACTTGTTGGCAGAGCTAGCCTGTTCTTCTGCATGAATATGCTTTCATCTGATCTTTTCCAGCCACAAACTCTCGTTTGAAGTTCCTAAGTGATTTAGTTTATCAAAGTTTGTGAGACTCTAAAGAAAGTTACTACTTCTTTTGTGCTGCTGCTGCTGATTGCTGTCAAGACTGCAAATTGAGAGCATGTTTCCTTGCAGGAATATGGACATAGGGTTCGCTTAGCAACTCACCAAAATTTCAAAGAGTTTGTTATGACATCTGGCTTGGAATTCTTTCCTTTAGGAGGCGATCCAAAAGTTCTCGCTGGCTGTAAGTCATCTTTATGGCTCTATTGGCTCCTTTTAGACTTCTATAGTATGGTGTCTTTGTTGTTGAAGTTAGAGTGTTAAAGAACAATCATGATAGATCATACTTTATTGGCTTCCAACCTTACCAATGGGACTGAAGTGTTATCGAAAGTTACTAAGGCCCAGCCAAGTTTTATTAGCAATGACTGTTTATTTTCCGATAGACAACAAATTGTAGCTACATCAGTGAGGTGTATAGCGTGCTTCTTTATTTTCCATAAAATTTCTCATAAATGTTGGTTCTCCATAATTGTTGATTTGGTTGCTAATTTGTTTTGATGAACGTCGTCTTCGTCAGAATTATAAGAGTCACCACTTGTAGTTTTACAGCTCTTCATAAACCATACTTTTGCCTTCGTGAGATCTCTTAGTGTGCAGAGTAAGCTTATCTGCATCGTATTGACTAACCAAGCTGGGTATAGAGTGTCATAAGAGGCACTTGGTAAAGTTTGTGTTACTAAAGAATGGTCGTGCTGCTCCATGTTATAGGAAACAGCCTATCTAGCCTGGCATGATAACATGAGGCTGCCTAGATCTGGGCCTGTATCTTCCTTTTGAGGAGGTCCTTAATGGGGTGTTGCTATCATTGTGGTGGTGGTGTAGTCGTATGATATTATATCCTTGATTCTTTTACCCTTATATTCGATATCTAGCTGGGAAGTTCTCCACCCTAAGCTCATTTTATTCAGAGTTTAATTGCCGACAATTGTGCAGACATGGTAAAAAACAAGGGCTTCTTGCCTTCAGAACCATCAGAGATACCCATTCAGAGGAATCAGATGAGAGAAATAATATTTTCGCTGCTAGCTGCTTGCAAGGATCCCGATCCTGATACTCAGGTCCCTTTTGATGCTGAAGCTATTATTGCCAATCCACCAGCATATGGTTAGACTCTGATTTTGTCTCTGTTTTGAGGTTCTTTATATGCCATTTATTGATATGTATGCTTGAACCTTCTTATTGACATTGCAATCCTTTCTCAAGTAGTCGGTCTAATCTCTTTTAGAGTCTTTTAATTCTCTTTGTCACTGTTGTAACTTTTAACTATGAGTTTTGGTATGGTTCATGGCTTCTTGTGCTTAGAACTTCATGTATGTTCCTTTAATGTGTGGCCTCTTAGGTTAAAAGAATTTGCAGAGAGGTTGTGTCCTTATCTGGAAGTTAGATTACTTGCCATCCCCGTTTTATGAACTGACGGGCTTGTTCTTGTCCATCTAGTGATGGTGAGAGCTATTCTAAATACGTAAATAGGTTTTTGTAGAATCTGGCAACAGAGGTAGCTAAAATGCTAAAGATTTTAAATGACTCTGTTCTTTGTGTAACAGTTTGGTCACTGATTAGGGCAGTTCAAGCATCTCTGTGAATGATTTCAAATGACTCTGTTCTTGAGGGAAATATTTCAAAAGTTTTTATATCCTCAAAAGTATTATTATACTCTCTCCTCATGAGGATCTCCTTTGAAAAATTCTTTTCAGTACTCAATATCTTTGTTGCTTAATATACAGATCATCTGGGAATGGTGGGAGCATAATTCTGCCCTTGTTTCTGTGGGTACCTTAAAGGGCTCTCTCCTTTTATGCGTAGATCTGATTGAATTATTACTGATACTGCACTGTAAATGGTCTGAATAGTTTCGCTAACCATTTGAATGCAAGTATGTGTAGTATCCGTAAATGTTTAGGAACGGGCTTGGCTTGGTCTATTGGTGGAAGGGTTGATTGTGACCTTGAGGTCTCAGGCTCACATTTTACCAGTAGCAGGTTCATGGGATTAAGGTTTCTCTTATCCTTTCTTCTCTCTCTCATGGGCGTAGGCCTGTAAGGCTGTAACCCTCAGCTGGGCCTAGCCTGGACAGTAGGAGGCTAAAACTAGGGGGCTCTTATCTTTCAAAGAACAAACATGCAGTTTTTCAGAGATGAGTTAGGCTCACATGTTTCTGTTTCAGGACATACACATGTTGCAGAGGCACTCAAGATACCAATTCATATATTCTTTACAATGCCTTGGACGTAAGTATCTCTCATATTTGATATTTTTCTGTGTTCTCTGTTATAACTAAGTGTGAAGCACATTAGTTTTTTCTGTTCCTTCATAGTCATGGTACCGACTTTTCTGGTTGGGATATGAGCCATTATACATCCTTAGTTTAGTCATATTTTGACTACATTGACCAAAAGCACATATAGATTGATGAAGTTAATCCTTGTCTGCCTTGATGATGTCTTGAAGTCAAGGAACCCAGACAGTTGTAGTTATTTCCTCTGTCCTACCCATTTCTTGTCATTCGTTTTCGGCATGTTTATGAAGAATGCGAGAGAGGGAGTGCAGATGGATTTTATTTTTTTTATCTATGCTAGACAAGGAAAATTAGTCACGGGAGTGCAGATGAGTAGCCCTAACCTGCCAAAAACTAGACATTAAGAAATGGACTGGGGACCCAAATAGGATATTAAAAGTGTATGACTAGATGAGTATTTTGTGAGGAATTTTTCATATTGGTACTTCCTGCAGAAGTGTTAGGTTAATTAATTTATGACCAAGCACCTCTGCCATAATGAAGGAATGTTTTCTTTTCTTAAATTTGTTAGAAGCTGATGTGCATGAACATGCTCTTACTGCAGGCCCACTAGTGAATTTCCACATCCTCTATCCCGTGTGAGGCAACATATTGCTTATAGAGTAAGTAATGATTTGGCCACTGTCCTGATACTGTCTGTAGTGTTTGGTGTCCCTTGTAAGATTTATCTTAATTGAGCTTATGCTTTCAGCTTTCATATCAAGTTGTTGATGTAATGATTTGGCTCGGAATACGGGATATGATTAACGAGTTCAGGAAGAAAAAGTTGAAGCTGAGACCTGTTACTTACTTAAGTCCTTCTTATAGTACCCCTCCTGAAATCCCATACGGATATATTTGGAGTCCTCACCTTGTCCCGAAACCCAAAGGTCAGTCAATCGTGTCTCCACTATGTCAGATCTTTATTACTTGAGTTAAGTGGTTGGTGCAAGCCTTGATAAATTAAGATGTTCATGTATTTTGTGTTGATAAAGGTGCTTCGTAATTTCATTTGTAAATGGCTAAATTGTGTCTTTTTTAGAATATGTTTACGACTTTACGCTATATTCGATACTTGATTCTTAGAGGAACTTTTTTTTTTTTTTTGTTTTTTTTTGGAAAATTCATTCAACATAATTTTCTTCCAGGGCAACTTTATCATGTCTCTCTTATGGTCGTACACTTCTCTAGTTCTCTATGCAGTGAGAGAATTCCTGGCTAAACCTGCAGGGAACGGGTTAAATAATTTAGTATCATGATCATGTCTTTTACCTGGTTGTTTCTTAATTACACTGTAAAATAGCCATTAATCAGGAACAGAAGTATATTGCCCTCTGCTTATTTGAAGGCTTTATTCTACTGCAGTCATTTTGCCTATGAGGGGAAAAAAGGTTATTCGTCACTGGCACTTCTCTTATGGTCCATTGCATGAAGAGAACTCACTTTTACCTTCTGTTTCGCCCTTCTTCTTGAGAAATTAGCTATTCTCCCAACGAGTCCTATGTGGGATCCTGGCACTGCAGCACTGCATTATTTAATGGTGAACCTCAGCTTAGAGTCTTAGGATGCTAGGAGAGTGGTACTAGTCTGCTTTGAAATGAACCTTGCTGATATGATATGTGCAACTGTCGTGCAGATTGGGGACCCAAAATTGATGTAGTTGGTTTTTGTTTCCTTGACCTGGCTTCTAATTACCAACCTCCACAAGATCTGGTGGAATGGCTTGAAAAGGGTCAAAAGCCAATTTATATTGGTTTTGGAAGTCTGGTAAGTATTTATCTAAATAAATTTCACTACTTTTTGAAATAAGAAAAAGAGGAATCAATTCTATCAGGATGTTTGTTGAAATTGAGATTTTGTTCAAGATGTCAGCGTAATTATGTGTTTTCAGTTCTGATACCTCTGTTTCACATAATTATGCATGTTTCTGATTTAATAGCTACCATGGCTCTTTCTTTAAGTTTTTCATTATTACAGTTTAGATACTAGTATGTTATTAGAGAAAACATTGATGTTTTCCCTTTTATGAAATCTTGACAGCCTGTCCAAGATCCAGAGAAAATGACAAAGACTATTGTACGAGCTCTAGAATTAACTGAACAAAGGGGAATCATCAATAAAGGCTGGGGTGGTCTCGGCAGTTGTAAGATGTTCTTTCTAACTCCTCTGTTTCTTTGAAAACTGAGATATCCTTTTGTGTGTCATCATTTCCTCCTGCATGCCCAAAGATTAGACTCAATACTATGCAAATGAATATATTTATGGCAATGGTGACTATGTTGTTGCAGTATGTTTCTTATCTTTGTGATATTTGACAGTTTGTGCAAAAGAAATTTATCTTCCTCCATAGTTTTTATGTTACATGTGCATCGTTTCCAGTATTCTGATTCTGTTTGAAGATTGAATATCAAATCATTGTGCCAATAATTGGCAGCGTATTTTGTGATGTGGCCTTCTCAACTTTGAATGAGCTCTAGAAAAACAATACTATTGATATACTGGAACTAAAGGTTTGTATTTTGGTAGATAAAAATGATTGCGTTGATTAATCTTCTCTTAAAATTTCTTAACTCTCAGTGGCTGAACCCAAGGATTTTGTTTACTTGTTGGACAATTGCCCTCACGACTGGTTGTTCTTGCAGTGTGCGTCAGTGGTAAGACTTCTTCATTCATGTTCCTTCTGATTCTATTTACAGCGGATACCCTCCAGTGGTTATTGCTACTTCTCGTTTAGGGTTTGGTATTCTTTTTTCTATGAGCTCAGCTTTCATACTTGAAGTCTTGAATACCCCTAGTGATTCCCCGTTTTGCCTCAAGTGACGCGATTTTCTCCTGTGAATGTAGGTGCATCATGGTGGTGCAGGTACAACTGCTGCTGGTCTTAAAGCTGCAGTAAGTATTTGGCTTTCTGCATTGATGCTGATCTGCCAATATTTATTTTTATCTGCTTCGCTTGCATGTTTCATGTATCTGCTGTTACTCATTGAGTCTTTCTACCAGTGTCCAACTACAATTGTGCCGTTTTTCGGTGACCAACCATTCTGGGGAGAAAGAGTGCATGAAAAAGGCGTAGGGCCTTCACCGATTCCAATTGAGGATTTCTGTCTTGAGAAACTGATTTCTGCCATACGCTTCATGCAGGATCCGAAGGTAAATTATGCTTCTCCATTGAGGGCTCACCTTCAATTTGATATAAAAATGTGATAAACAAGATAGCACTTATACTAATAGGGAAGCTGGTAGACTATCCCTTAGAAAATGTGAAACTAGCTGTTGTGTAATTGACGTAATACGATGAAATGCAGGTGAAGCAAAATGCTGTCGAACTGGCAAAGGCACTAGAAAATGAAGACGGAGTCACAGGAGCTGTCAATGCTTTTTACAAACAGTTTCCTCCTAAGAAAGTTGAGCCAGAGGAGCCTCCAAAGCCACATAAATCACATCTATCGATAAGAGGGTGTTTTCTTGGCACCCACTAACTTTTCGCTACAAGAACTTGTCCGATCATCTTGTGCCATATAAATAACCAGAGCAAGCTGAGGATTTAACCCCATTAACCATCCACTTCTCAGTTCGCTCCCTGTTCAGTTTAACAGTTTTGTTTTCCGATGCTCTGTAACTCCCTAGTTAGTCACTTGTGCAGTATGACGTCTCTGTATTTCAGTACTGATGCAAGAATATTTGCTCTTCTATAAATGCATTATCTAACGTTGTGTAATGAAAAATCTTTGATGATAGTACGTACTATATTTATCAAATTACCGTGTATTCGTTTGGGGTCAATGTTCACCGGTGTAATATACAGGGAACGGAGCTTTTTTTTGGGGCACGCACGTACGATCAGGCATCGGCCCTATACAGTTACCCTTGCGCCCCCTTTTCCAAAACGAACTAAGAAAAAGAAAGGTGGGAGGAAACTTGAGATACATTAGCTAAAATCTGTATTTTCTTTCCTTCATAATTCCTATATATCTCCTCCACAATTTTAAAGAATAAGATTAAACACACTTGTAATTCATTCTGCATGTTATCTTGGAGCAGTAGAAACTTCCCCTTTCTCATCTACCGCTGAGGACAGCCCAGTAATGCCTGCAGAAGTAGCGGTCTGTACCACAGAAATACCAACTGTGGGAGCGGGATGTGTTCTTCGCCTTACCTTCATCACCAAACCGTTTTTTGTATGGATGGTTGCGCCTGTAGTCATCTCGACCTGAGCAAAAAGATTAGTTAGATATCATTCGAATATATAATGATTACAGTCAACAATCTGGGTTTCACAGAGCCTCTCTTAGGCGAAAGGTCCCTTCTTGGTTACATAAAAGCAATTGATAGAGAAATTGAATTGCTTACAGGAGGTGCTTCAGGTGCCAGCTGAAAGTCAAATCGTCTGACGAGCATAGACAATGCTACCACGTTCTGCATACAGTCGATGGTTTACTAGTTTTATTCACATTTTCCAGAGAAAAGGGTAGAAGGCAAATCTTAGATCTCGTGCATGGATGGTTTATAATTACCTCGTATGAAGCAAACATATCCCCTATACACTTCCGAGGTCCTCCTCCAAATGGCAAATATCTTACACCACCGAATGAAAGTATAATAAGACAACCAGGGTAAGAACAAACAGCTTGAATGAGCAGCACAAGCTTCCGATAGAAAATTACTTTTCGAGAATCAGTGATGATACTAAAAACATACCTGAACTCTTGGTTAGTCTCATTTGGTGCAGGTCCATCCAGTGGCCACCTTTCTGGATTGAATGTCTCTGCATCCTCCCAGAGACCAGGGCCGCGATGCAGGTTCCAAACTGAGATGAAAATGTCTTCATTTCTGCAAAGAGGGTATTATCCTCCACCAATGGAGGAAAAACTTAAAAAAACTATGACGTGGAGTCGAATGATCAAGTCCAAAGTGTACAGAGGAACAGCTGCATATAAAGTATCATCATCATCATAATTACTCGGGTGCCTAAAACAAAGATTCAACCTAGGCAGGATTGAGGTGTTGGGGAGGAGAGGTGCGGGAAGATGTATGCTACTTAAACCCTGTGATCATATTACAGCCTTAAACACTGAACTGGACACGAATATCATGCGGGGTCAGGACTGGGAGGAGGGTGCTGGCAGATGTACATAACTTAAACATATCAAATCTTTAACTCTGAACTGGACAGAAGAGTATCATGCTACAAAAGAGATTATCTTGTAGCTTACACAACTACTACTCATAATTTCATTTCAGCAAATTGCACATAATTAAAAAATGAAGATTATAACCTCCCAAAAATAATGAAGATTATAGTTGCTCAAGTTAGGGCCATAAATCATCATTTTCTCCTTTAAAAAAAAACAAGATTTTCCTTCTGCAATATGAGGGACGAGGCACAGTTGCATATAATGACAAAAGGACATTCCAGAAATTGAAAAAGAGTATATGCAAGGAGAAAAAAAATAAGATTACTGAAAAGACTAACTTTCTTATTGGATATGGCCCAAGCACATCTTCCTGAAGAGAGCGACGAATAAGGACTGGGGGCTGTGGGTAAAGCCTCAAAGACTGCATACAGAAATATATACGATAAGGTTAGGCCAACACTCAAGAACCAACTGATAGAGCACAAGAAAAACATTTCGAGTTCTTACTTCACTAATCACCCGACTTGCGTATTTCAGGTTCTTCAGGTCCTCAATTGTTGGATATCTATCTCCCAAAACCATATCCACCTATAGAAGGGCAGGGGGTGTGGTCAAGTGTAAGTCTGCTGTACATTCTGAACATGTTCAAAATATTTTCTGGAGGGGGAGACGTCAATTGTTTTCCTGAGGGAATTTCTGAAATATGAAGATTAAGAGACAGCAATAATCGATTTACCTCATTTTGAAGCTTTGCAACGACTGCTGGGTTCTTAAGGGTAAAACAAAAGAAAAACAAGGCATTAGCTCTTGGATACCTCCCAGAAGCAATTGAAGCACCGGCTATTATAGGTAGAATTTAGTAGCAAGCTCATAAAATTAAGTTTGCAGCAGACCTAAGTGTCTATCATCAGTAGTTCCTATGTTTTTCAGATTTTACGTCGTAAATTTTTAGGAACAACTATTATATAATGCTGAGGGAGTATAGAGACAAACAACGTGATCTAGTACTGCAAGCATACGATTGAGATTGAAAATCACACACATATACCTGAGACAGGAGATAGAAGGTCCAAGTCAGTACAGCTGCCGATGTTTCGTGACCAGCAATTAAGAGGGTCATTAAGTCATCACGGAGCTGCTTACTGGAAACCTACATAATAGTAAGCGTAACTCTTTTAATACTGTTCTCTCCAAAAATAACTTCCAGATATATAGAGATTCATTACGTCGTCGCCTGATGCCAAAAGAAAATGAAGAATGCTAGGGTCTTGTTCATTCATATACTCCTCGTGAAATTGCAGCTCCTCTTCATCTACCAATCTCTGCATGTGAACATGCGTGGACATATTACGACATTTTACACACAGATTAATGCATAGCATAGCCCCAAATATCAAGCAGTTACCTTGCAGATTGCTATCAGATCATCTAGTGTGTCATTTATCAGCTTGAGTGATGCATTGACCTTTTTTAACCTTGGAGATATGTCTTTCCAAATAGGTAAGTCCCAGACTGGGATTGGCGCTGTACTCCTGTTCTCTGCCTCTCTCAAAACAGTATAAACAGCCTGGTCTAGGAAAAGATGTGAAGCTACTTTAATATGAAACAAAATAGGCATAACAAGTAGAGGGGAAAAGGTTGCCGACATACCTCAACAATGCCAGTATCATTTGTCAAAGAATCAAAATCGTAATTAAAAACAGATTTTCCAATAATGTCCAGTGTTAAACGTGAAAAAAGTGATTCCATTTCCACTGCTTCTCCGTTTGATGCAGCGGTGTCTAACTTCTTGCAAAGCCTATCTGTAGCTTGGCCAAAGAGGTCAATCATGGCTGTTACAAACTGAAAAACAATATTAGTGCCCTACACTATTAGAAGTATATTTATCCAGAAATCTATCAGCAACGCATTACATCTGAATGGAGCACTACACTCCTGATCACAGAAACAGAAAAAATGGTATTAACTACTGAAGTTCAGAAGAATGCCAAGGTATTGAGTGGTTTCAAGAAGCTTTGAGCAATACTGTAAAGGCAGGAACACTACCTTCAGATGTAATGCAGGGACTATAACACGTCTTCGTCTACGCCATATCTCCCCATCGGCAGGAATGAGACCCTTTCCCATTACAAAATCTAGAATTTCTGCCAAGATACCCTGGTCAAGTAATCAGAATAGAGCAGGTTTTAACTGATGTTGTTTACTGCATTTCACACATGGGTATGTGTGTAAGTAAAGAAGAGAGGTATGGTAAACTGCTTACAGCCATACCTTAGAGTATGACTTAGAGTTGTCCTTCAAGATATGCTTTACAATCTTAGGATCAGAAACGATAAGAAAGGACTGCAATAAACAAAGATAAGTCTCACATGTGTTAGACACTTGCTAATCAGATCCATAAGAGCTCATGTATGAAGTTGTGAACCAAGTAAAATTGGAAAAAGAAGCGGAGTAAGAATTCAAGTACAAAGGAACTCACGACCAACCTTTGGACCAAAGTTGAGCCGGAATATTCCACCATAAGTCAGGTATAGCTCGTACAAAGGCAAAAAGAAGGCCTCGTTTCGAATCGCTGCTATTTGCCCTTTTGCCTCGGGAATCCTAGAGAACTTTTCATATTCTTCGAAAGGCTTGAATATAATATCCAGAACATCTGGAGGCATTCCCAACTTCGATAGATTGTTTTTTACTTTGAGAGGAATGCTGTATCTAGAAAAGATAGAAGTCTGGTATGGTTTAGTGAATACGCATATGAACACAAGATAGACAAACTGAATGAAAAAGGAGACCCAACTTTTTAATGCTATTATACATTCAAATTTTTAGACTACTATAAAGACGGCAGCTTTGAGGTACACACCGCGAAAATATAGTTCGGCCTATGTTGGTTTTACACAACTCCATTTATGGGAAACCTCAAAAAGTGTGCTCGTCTGATGCTCAAAAGACTTAACCTACCCCATTTAATCATCTCAAGAAAGCAGAACATTTAAAATGCTCACAATACCAAATCTTGCTTCTTGCAAGCGAATCAAGGCCTCCATAATACTCTACATTAATTTTGATATTATGAAGGTATATCTCTACTTGCAAGTATACCAAGAGTGTTTTCTAGCACTGACCCTCAAAAAAAGAGAGTATTTTCTAGCACTTGTTTTCCCAGTGAGCACTAATCTTGAGATTGCACAACAAAGTGAAAGTGAATTATCTTTGGAAGAAACTTGACAAACAAACTACTATCATCTGCATTTCGGTAATTCACAACATGGCATACCAGCCTCCTCCCAAAACGCAGGCTTTGTGCCGTGATGAACAAACATCAGAGTACTTTAACTATGGCTCTAGTGCATAACTGCTATATCTAACTCAAAACAACAAAACCGGCATCATCATCATCATCACCACCACCACCACAATACACTACTGTAATTTTGTAAACTCCTTCTGAAAGCTAAATTCTCTGAAATTTAATGCACACTACAGCTAATAGATACTGCAGATTCCATAGCCGAGTTCCCAAACATATTCAAGGCGAAATTCGAACATGTAAAATTCTAAAATCAGTACCCAATGCACATCCTTTTCTCAAATTGCTGAACAATTTAAATACATTAATTACCTTAAACCCTGAATTTTAATCAAATTACCAGCACTAAAATACTACGAGTATGCAACATGAAACACACAATTACAAGAAATCATATAAACCAAAACCCATCAAAATTAGTAGCTCAACAAGCATAATTACATACCCAGATTGCTTCACAGTGAATTCTCCAGAAGCAATCTTCGCAGACAATTCGGCGCGCCGTTTCTCCTCCGCAATCTCATCAAAACTCTTCCCTCCACCTTCAATCGGGTCGGGTCTCGACCCATTTGATGAATTGCAAGTAATCAAGCTCCACTTACATCCACCTGCAAACCCCCATAACAAAAACCCACCAAAAAAAAAAATCAAATATACTATAAAAAAAAACAACATTTAACAGATAATTTAACACTAAAGATTGAAACTTTGGGTTAAAAACATGAAATTCAACATACCATTTGATGATTTTTCATGGGATAATGATGAAAATTAAAGAAAATTGTATAAAAAATCACATACTGTATTAAAAAAACCACATTTAACAGATACTTCAACACTAAAGATTGAAACTTTGGGTTAACATGAAACTAAACATACCATTTGATGATTTTTTATTGGATAATGATGGAAATTTAGGGGAATTGTGTAGGTGAAGCTGCTTTTGTTGAAAATTGAGATAATTTGGTGATGAGAGAGAAGGGGAAAAAAGAGCTGATACGTGGGAAGCCATGGAACTCTAAAATTTATGAGCTCAACAAGATGAAGAACATGAAATTAAAAGTGGGTTGAAATTGGATATTTTCAATTTTGTTTTTTTGGGGAAAATTTGGTGGCATATTTTATTTTTTTTGGGATTTTTATGTGCATGTGTGATGTGTGTGAGTGTGGTAGTTACAGTTGAGACTTGAGGTAGAAGCTGCTGTGTGCCAGTGAACATGGATAATGTGAGTATAGTGACTGTTTTTTTACGGTTACGCCTTTTTCTTATGATGTTCGGAAATTCTGTATACTATCCGTTATGGGCGCAATAGAGGTGTCGAGTATTGTGCGGGGTTGGATTAAGTGGTAAGCGGGTTTTCAAAAAAAAAAATCGTGGTGAGCAGATTTTCAAAACCAGGTGGTAACTGAGTTTTTAAATGAAAAGTGGTTTCATTAAACATACATGGTATTTCTATTGCACAATGGAAAGAAATCAATTAAACAAGGCAAGAATCACATGAGATTGTGAAGTAAATGCAGTTGGCATTTTTTACTTTATTGTTTTTGGGGAGATTTGTTCACATGATTAGCTTCCATTTCTAATAAATTTTTAATTTTCTTTTTTTTTTGAATTCAATATCTTAGATTAAAATTAGTTTAAATTAATTAATAATAACATTGATTATGTCAAATTTTGGGGACACTACTAATTTTGAACTCATCATGGGACACTTTTGCTCAAAATTTGGACACTGTTAATTTGAGTAGTAAACTCTATGCGAAATGCTCAAGTTAATACTTACTTTTTAGGTTGGTGTTCAATTCTAATTTGTGACTTTGGCTATTCCTCCTAAATTTCTATGATTCTGATCACCAAATTGGACTGAACATAATCTTTAAGACAAAATTGTGTGCCCTAGTACAGTAGTACTAAGCTAGCAAAATTGCCTAATTGTAGATGCCCTAGTATTTGATGACAAATTTTATGTCAAAAATTCATCAAATTCTACCTTCAATACTAATTCTGATTTCATATCAAAAAGCTCAAGTAGATTTTTAGCTATGATAAATCCCCTTTAGGGGACTCATGGCTGAAGGTGCGCAACCTAGTAGGATCTAGATATAGTTGGAGCGAAACTCCGGTGAAGTAGGTGGGCAAACGAAAAAAGGCCCAAGGACATATTTAGTAATAACAATAAAATTACTAAATCTTTATGATCCTTTGCATAGAAAATTAATGTCAAAGTTTGAATAATAATGTATTGATGCATAAGTTCAAATGACTAACCAAATGTAGCAAGTTTTTAAGCATGCAGCATAAAAAAGATTGTATGGTTTAATTCTATAGAAACTACAAAAGACATCCCTTGTATGACTTAGGGTATGCTTCTGTAATTCTGTATAGAAGCTGCAATGTTTAATTTATTGTTGATTGAGAAGGATTCATCTGGCAATCAGGGTTGGTTTCTTCACTGATTCGGGGGGCGGCGATTGCTGCTGCTGCTACTAGCGCCTCCTGTCACAAAACCAAAGTGTTGAGACTAATTATTTACACAAAGTGTACATGCTATAACAATATGCAAGATGGTTGATGTTTGATGTTTGAGGTTTTTACCATGTTTAGTGACCTGCTCGAAAATCCGAATATGGGGGTCAACAGGTAAACCCATCACTTCATATGAAGGATCATAAACAGCATTTGGTATAGGCCTGAAATCAAAAAAAGTTTACAACATTATATTCTAGCTGATTTTGGTTGATGCTCTTTAGTAATGTATCTTCTTTGTTACAAAAACTGAGTGTATACCTCGGTGCTTGAAGAGAATTGTCTGGTGCTGGTGCTGGTGCTGCACGAATGTTCCGGTTAGGGGATAGCCTCAGCGCGACATCATCCTCGTCCCCTGGGAATTTTCTCTGCAGGGTATGCAACACATTTATCAACTTATGATTGTCACAAGGACTAATTTTATGAAACTGTGTCACATTGTACTTAGGGCAAATATTTTGGCAACTGTTTTAGTTTCGACCTTGTGAGAAACCGATGATGAACCAGCTACATCAAGAGGGCCTTGCATAGCAGGCATTTGGATTCCCTGCACTCCTTGCTGCAATTTGTTTGTAAGTCAGAAACTATATCACAGATTCACAGGTACTAGAACTACTGTATATTATTACACCATGTATAGTTACAAGGAGCTTACCGGGGTGGAGTTTGGCAGGGGCCCTTGTAAGTTAAGGCCAAGGTTAGGCCTCTGACTGTGACCTCCCATAGCCTGATTTCACAGTGAAAATTGTGAATTTAATGACATTATATTGTCTGTACCTTAATCCGAAAAGAGTATATGTTAATACAGACCTGTTGATTCATGTGCTGGTTTGGAGCCGGTCTGAAGTATCCTGGTGATGACCCTGCATCTGGAGGAGGAATAGCGCTTGGCACTTGAGAAACCGAGGTCAACAGATCTTGAAATCCACCTATTGGCCTGGTACAAGATCAAAGAGCAACTTAAGAAAGATATAAATCACGCTACTTAATTCACTGTAGCTCAGATTGGTAGAGGAGAATACACTGCAGAAGAAGGTCCATTTGGCTGCATAGTAGTCTGATTAGGCCAACCATCGAAGGGCGCAGCGCTACTGCTTCCCCCTTGGGACATTTGTGCCTAGTCAGATGAACAGGTATATTATCCGAAATGTGCTAGATATACAATATAGTTATATAGTTAAACCATTGTAAATAGACATCAGCAATTGATTCAAAATGCTTACAGTTTGTTGATAGTAAGGTGACAGCAGAGGGGTAGCTGCAACAGGATTTGTATATTGGGGCTGATACGGCCCTTGATGAGGCGCCTGAAGGCCTGCCATCGAAGAAGGGAGCTGATAGTTTGCGGATGGAAGATTCGGGTTAGGAAAACCATTACCACTAGGCGCAACATAAGTGCTCCCATGTTGACTAGACTGACTGCCTTCACCATTACTGTAACATATATAAACAGAATAAAATTAATGTCATGGTTTACTGATTTAACCATAGGGTAATTTATGCGATTCCTGAGGATTGTAATCTTACAAGTATATATGGTTGTTGCGGAGGCTCTGCTGCAGAACAGTACTGTACTGGTTTGGCTGGAATGAACTTATGTTGTTCTGCTGAGGAGCTTGAGATGGCTGTGCTAAGGGCACTGCAGAAGTCTGTATGACAGGATCCTATTATTTGTGTCAATATATGTCATTTCAGAAAAGCGTATTCTATACAGTATGAACTTCAGTTGTCACAAGTTTTCGGTACTTACCCTTATTGGAGACAAGGTATCAGGTGCACCAGCATCCATCATTAGGCTGGTAAATGTAGGTCCAGCATTCTGAGGATTAGGGAGGAATAGATTCTGGGTTGGACTTCTCTCCGTAAATGCAACTCGACTGCTTTAAATGTAATCAACAAACTTTGTTAGACTATATACAGGAAATCATTGAGGTTAAATACTAGAAATGTGTACCTGTCTGCTGCAGGAGACAGATAAGGCATCTGATTTTGGTTCCTGTTGGAACTTTCACCCTGAGGCTCGGCCTGATGAGGTTGGTCTGAAGGAATTGCAGGTGCATTTTTGGCTCCAGCCTTGTAATCGTAGGCATTGTGACATTGTCAGCATAAGCAGCATACTACTATATATAAGAGCAGATTGTAGTTTACGACAAGAAGTACCATGGAAGCAGGTGGTTGTTGAAATGCAGCATTCTCCTGATTTTCTGCTAACTGCTTCTGCTTTGATAAACAGTAAAACCATTAAGAGCATTGATCTTGATTTAGTGAATCAGAACTTGTAAAAAGAATGAATACATAGCGCGATGAACTTAGAAAGCGAGCTTAGGAAAATCGACTCATGATGAACTAAACCTGAATAATGTATATGTTGAAAGCAATGCAACCTAAGAGGCTAAGAAGTTGTATTCAACAAATTTCTAAACTATGTTTGGCACATTTTATTGAACAATCACGTATGTCAGCTTATCTTAGTGAAGCATTCAAGGGTTTAAGGCCGAAATCGTGTACGAATATGAAGCATTACCATTTTCTCCTGGACTCTGGCAAGTGATTCCGCAATAGTGCCTTCAGTGTAGGGATTTCCAGGTGCCGTGACTGGTTCCGACAAGGGTTGTTGTATCTTACTACATGCACAAAACAAATCTAAGATTGTTAGTGTGATTCTGTAAATGGGGCCTAATGCAATATTAATTAAAGACGGCGTTGAATTGGCCCACGAAGTCTTACTACTACGTTGAAAATATGAAGAAAACAAATATTATATGACTCGTAAGGTGATTTTATGCATAGATGTGATAATGTTGAACAATATCGGTAAGAGATGACTAGATTAGAGATCGTAACAAGTGTAGAAGGAGAGTCTAGTCCACACTTCAAATTAATATAAGAATTTTAGGTGTCTTCAATAAGGCGCAAAAAAAATCTATTAGCCGATCACCAAGTAGAGTTCTTTTATTGCTCTCTCTAGCTTTCCTACCTCCACTCTAGAAATCTCTCCTAAATGTTTTAATCCCTCTATTTTTTTTGCTTCTTTACGTTTGATTTGAATTCCTATTAATGCTGTTTCCAAATGATTCGTAAAGAGTGAATCGATCATTCAATGAAAAGATATAACCATGTATATATATGTCAATTACTACATTCCGAAATCGAAACATGTGTTAAGTGTGTTTGAAAATTTAGCGCGCAATTCAAATTAGTACATGAATTCAAAAGGCCTTCAATAAGGCGCGAAAAATAACAACTAGCCAACTATATCTCAAGTTTTGCCTCCACCCTAAGTAATGACAATTACTACATTGATAAATCGAAACACGTGTTAAGTGTGTTTGGAAATTTAGCACGCAATTCAAATTAATACATGATTTCAAAAAGCCTTCAATAAGGCGCGAACAAAACAACGGCCAATTGTATCTCTAGTTTGTCTGCGCCATAAAAAATTGCACCTATATGGTGAAAATTTTAAAAATTACTCATTAAGATGAGTCATTGATGCATAGATAGAATAAGTGCAAGTGCAAAAAAAATAACTCTTATTCTTATTCAAAAATCACAATACGTGATAAAGGCTTGTTAGAAAATTTAGCGCGCAATTTAAATTAACACAAGAATTCAAACACTTATGCGCGAAAAAAAAAAAATCTACAAGTACTATTTATTAGCTAGCTGGGAGGCTAACCTGAGATTTGATGCTTCACTCTCTAGCTCTGCCTTAAGCCTAGTAATTTCACCTCGGATTATCTACACGATAAAGTAGCACACCTAAGTGTTACACTATTACTACAAGAAGCTAAGGTAACTAATTATTATAATGAAAATGAACTTTAATTTAACTTACCCCAAAAGCCCTGAGATAATGAGATGGTGTCACGGCAACAAGTGGAAATGCATCAAAACACACAAATGTATTATTAGTCTATAAAAACATATTCAAGGCTCATACCAATTGAGATTTTGTCAAAATTCTCGGTGATATAATAAGATTAAAGTGTTGTGGCTTTGCAAAACATAATTCATGTAAAAAACTTTGAATCGTGAAAGAATCGCTTACGGGATGTCTCGGAGTTCTTCTTCGGTGTTTCTCTTAAGATCCCTAAGTATAACAGATAATTCTTGGATCTGGATAGAGCCAAAACATGTAATCAACTTAATTGAGATCAAATAAATTCCACATAATTATACTCGCTTCGATTCATTGAGTTCTTTATATCTGATGTGTATATGTGAGAGCAATTAAAAACCAACATAAAGGATTGAAAAAAAAAATTATCATTTCAAATAATTGAATATTTGGTAATCAAACATAATATAGCAAACAAGATTTTTTTTTACCTCTGATTCTGATAAGTAGCTGCAAAGAAAAAAAAAATTGATCAGTTCATCAAAAACATGAATTATTTATTTTAATCTGGTCTACAAATGTTATATATTTAATTTAGTTAAAGTTGTTGCATGATTAATCATCTTATTAACATACAACTAATATGAAATTTAGTAATCTAGATTTCTTGAATTTCCATGTGTATATAGTTGTATCATATCAACTTCACTTTTGCATAAATCATATCTGAAAAAAAAAAACTAGAAAAAATTACACCTTTTTCTAAAAAATAGTTCAAAATAAAAGAATTGATTGATCGACACGATGACAAGGTCTTACAGTCGTCGGATATGTTCAGGCAACGAAATAAATCGAGCAAGCACTTCTTCGACCCTAGATCAAAGATGACAATATTTTTAGTGAGGGAGTATTATATTTGAAGTACAAAAAAAAAAAAAAGCAAAATGAACTTTGCGAAAGAAAAAGATAGTATATACATGAATGTATTAGAAGTATTAACACAATTAAATCAAATGCACCATTTTTAAGAATTAACAAAAGTTTGGAGTATAACTCTATACCTTTTATCGCCACAGAAAAAACTCAGTCTCCCAGATGGTGAAAATGATATAAATACACAATCAACAGCACACACCATGTACAATTCCAATGCTTTCTTTATCAGTCCATTTCTTCGTTTGGCGAAAGATAATTGCCTACTAAGTTCGTCTTGTATGAGCTTTATCTCTTTCCCTTTAACCATGATTATGAGGATTGTACAAAAAAGGGAAGAAATCTTCACTTCAAAGAAAAACAAAATAGGGATGAAATTAGACCAACATGATAATCTTAGAAAATAGATTCTCAATGATCATATATAATATTAAAATATAATGTTGAGGAGAAAATAGTACAAGTGTACAGCTTGCAACTTGATTTGTTGCTTCAAATACCTATTTCAATCCAAAATAGGATTTTCTTACTATAAAAGTTGATTGCTGATTTTGCTATACAATTATAAATTAATAGTTAAATTCCTTAAAAGAAAAATATGAGGGGATGGAGGAGATTTCGGCTAAATCTTGTAGATATGATTTTATTGATTTCCAAAAGAAGTCATCAATTATCAAATAGGAGATTTACAAGAGAAAGTAGCAATCTTGATATTGTTTGACAAATTGATTTTGAAAAAAAAAAAAAAAAGAAGAAGAAACTTAGACTACTTTTTTTCTTTAAGCATCAAAACATGGAATTGAGTTATTCAAGTAAAAGGCAGGTCACTTCTTTAATATTTAAAAAAAAAAAACTAGGTCACATTATTGGCATTGTCTTTGTCTTTGTCTTACCAATTTTTATTGTATGTTACGTTTAGGGTTCCCTGAAAATTTGACCTAAATAAAGGAGAAAGATGGGCCAGTAATTAGAAAATAAACTAACCTGGTTTAGGGGTTTTCTTAACTTCAAATTCTTGTCTTCTTCAAATATTCGCTTATGCGTTACACCTGTGAAGCAAAAAATTAAAAATTTAAAAAATAAATAAAATTATTCGGTATATAAACCAAAATTTATAAAAAAATTATTCATCTTTATTGTAATTTTGAAGGAAATTTCAAGATTATATTTAGCTCTCTTCAATTAGCGTCGATCTTTCAACTCAAAGATGAACAATAAACAAGGTTTCATCCTGATCAATATAATATATTTGATATTAAAAATGAAGATAATCAGGTGTGAAATTACTAGGATTATGTGCTTGATGAACCAATCGCTAAGTTAAGAAAAATATGTTAAAGAAATGAGAATTCTGATCTGATTCAAAGAATAATAGTATTTTTATACCGTATTTTGACGTCGCAGTTCTTTCCATAGATAGTTCATTTTTTAGTTTTGTATAAATATAATTTTTTTTATTTGATATTGCAAATCATGATGCTTTAGTTACATTTTAAGAAAACAACCGATAATATTTGATTTTGTCAAAAAGATATTTGGTCGATAATATATCTAGTAGAATCAATTGACATCGGTTAACTAACTTGGAAGAAAAGGATTCTTCGAATCCCTATTTGAAATACGAATAATAAGTTCGAACATTTTGACGCTTAAAACCACCTAACCATGCCAAATATGTTTTGGCCTAATACAGTATTTAAGATAATAGTACTAATACAATATTATAAGTCCCGTGTTTGAACTCTGCACCCCTCTGCATACAACCATATGAACATCACTAACGATTCCCAGTTAAGATTGTTCCTCGTCCTCTTTCTAAGACAATGCATCATTCACTTTACACACTACGGTAAGTTTCACTCGGATCAAGTTAATAAATTTAGATAATATTAGTTGATAAAAAAAATTGTAATCTTCGGATATTATTTCACCTAGGTTTGAATCATTTCAGTAAGTTCAATTAGCTTAGATCGGGCCAAATTGGAAAGATGCAATCAAATCAGACAAGGCATAGCATAAATATTGTATAAATACAATGATGATGAATAAGCTTGACTCAATAGTTATAAAACTTGTTTAGTGTTAATTTAGGTATATGAATACTTATAGCCTTTTTCTAGCTAAGCAACATGTCGATGTACCCAAAAAAATAGAAAAGTTTCACGATAGATAGTTCCGAAAATCGACAAAATAAAATATGACCATAGACTTTGAATTTGGGAACCTAATGAGGCAAGGGAGTCGATTCTCAAATAGGGGTTAAATAGGTCGTAGAGGGTAAAATTTACCAATTTTCTAATGTAATGGTAAGAAATTATTCCATTTATATGGAGTTAAGTAACTCTAAAAGCAACAATTTGACATGAAATGAAGTAATACATTTTCAAATATATAAATTAGTTTTAGTCATAAGAGTATATGGTTTATTATCACTAAAATTCAATAATCATCATGATTCATAACAATGAAACAATTAGAAATTTAATTAACATGTATCTCTCTTTTTATAATTCGGAGTGTCTGCTTATGTATGCCACACAATGTGATCTTGTGCAATAAAACAATAATAAAAAAAATTTGGTGAATGGGAAGAGTTTTCGTGAGTCAATCTATAAGTTTCAAGAAATTACAAAACATTCATAACCTCACTTGAAACTTAGTTACCGTTTTTAAGATTCAAATCACAATCATGTCATCTTTGTAACACATCAATATAATTTCAGTAACTAAAATAACAGTTTTACCTGAAATCATATTAATTATTCATAATAGCTCATCACTATGATTATTAATTGGCCAAAACATTGAAAATATGAGACAACAATAAATCTAGATTATTTTTCTTTGAGATCACTCGAATTGTGAGTAATGTCCTAGATGAACATAAAACATGTAGCTTTATTACGCAATCCACTCGAATTGTCGTTCTTCCTTACAATCACATAAGAGTGACAAGGGAGAACAATACCCTATTTCGAATGATTACAAAAAAAAAATTATACTACTAATTTAGGGCATAATAATGAAGTACATCGAATTAAATCTAAATGCTCGTGTACTTCATATTCAAAGTTAAAATTAGTAATTTCAGTACAAATAAATATGCCTTGAATGATCAAACTAGCAGTTGGGATTGTTCTTGGTGTTCATGCTACGATCAGCAGTCTCCTTAACGGTTTCCTTGGCTTGGTCGGCCTTGCCAAGGACATTGTCCTTAGTCTTTTGGGCAGTTTCCTTGGCAGATTCCCATGCTCCTTGTGCAGCTTGCTTTGCTTTATCTGCCACACTTTGTGCTGTTTCCTTGGTATTCTCAGCCACCTTAAACCACCCAAAAAAAAAAACAACTTACCTCATCATATTTTGTAGAGTACAGTAAACAGGTAGATTTTAAATAGATTTTATGACACATTTTAAGAATCTCAGTGTGTCAAAATTCTTACATCTTCTGTAGTCGATGCAGCCTTATTCTTTAAGTTTTCTCCGGTTCTTAACGCCTCGTTGAGTCCTCTTTTTGCAGCATTTGCAGCATTTTGGTGCGAGTGAGATCCTGACCCCTTCAATTGTATCATTATCGCGTCTTATTAGTTCGTAATTACTTAAATAGGTTACAAAGGTGTACATATATCAAGGGTTCGTCTAATTCCTATATTTACTAAGAATAATGAGATAGTGCCACCAATTATCGCTAACATTATTGTTTCAATAATGGCTTACCGCTTGAACATATCGGCGAGTAAGGACTTGAAAGGGCTTCACATTGGAGGTGTTACTTTTAGCGATGACCGATCCAAATTGACCCATCTTTGAAATGTAGGAGCTTGTCATGTTTTTAAATTGTGCTTTTTGAAGGAATTGATTCTCAAATTTTAAAACGATTCGGAGTTTTATGATTAAATTTATTTTATATTTATAGGTGAACGAAGGGGAGCAACTAACTTTGCCAGGTGGCTGCAAAGGATTGGTTACCTGTTTTAACAGTTAGGAGTATTTGGCGGGAAATTTTGAGGATTAGTAGGTGTACTTGTAAGAAGAATATGGTAATGTTGATCCTGTTTTCAAGCTCCATTTCTTATCTAAGTCTTAATTTAGGTTCAAGAAATAGAATTCTCTCTCTTTTTTTACTTAAAGAGTGATATGGGTTTGTACTTTTGTTAACTTTGTGGCGTCAATATATTAGTTAATAATTTGAGTATCTTGTATCATTTAATTTGTAAGAAAAATATCAAGTGTATATATAACTAACTCATCAGCTATTAGGCCCAAAACTAGGGGCCCTGGGCGAAGGCCGAGCTTGCTCGGGTCAAAAGCCACACCCGACCCCTCAACTATCTTAATTTTTTTGAAAGGGAAATGGTACATGGACTCTTCTAATTACATAATAAATAAAAATCAAAAACCACCTATAATATGGTTTATTACCAAAACCATCATTCATGCATTAGGCGTGAATGAAATAAATAAGAGTTTATGGGTAGATTTTGTGAAATAATTAAAATGATAATACTAACAATAATTATGAAATAATCTACCCTTAAACTAAAGATAGTAAATGATGAAACAATCTACCCTTAAACTAAAGATAGTAAATGTTTAAGGGTAGATAATTTAAAATGTTAATTCAACAATAATAAATTTGCTTTAAAAGTAGTTTTGATATTATTTTTTATGATTCTGACTTCTGAGTGTCCGCGCATTTGTTGTTGTTGTTTTTGCCGCCTTTATAAAAAGATTAAGACAATGGAAAGAGAATTGCTTTATAAACAATTTATACGACCATTTTTCTTGTATGCATACTACTCCGTATGTTTTATTTTGTAGTATGCCTCACTTGACGTTACTCAAAGTCATGATCATACATTCATACTAGTATTGCATGAATTAACATTTTGTCTATATAATGTGCAATGCTAACCATACTATAACTATTAACTATTTACCTGTAAACTTCTTTTTTTCTTTTATTCATGCTTAATCCATATGAAAGGCCAATTTGGATCTTTTATTCGATTAAAGCACATGTAGATTCTTACTTCGAAAAAAAAAAGCACTTGTAGATTCGCTTAAAAAAGAAGTTTCTAATACTGTAGTTGGTTCCAAGCTTCGCTTGATAGAGTGATGAGAGAAGTTCTTTGTAGGCAATTTACAATGTTCACTTTTTTTTTTCCTCAAAGAGTGCCTCTATTTGTTGTGTGACACTTAATTATGAGAACAAAATCATTCTATTGATTTCCGTTCATATTAGTAATTTAGTATCATTGAGTACTAGAAAATAATTCACATTTCAACGTACCATCCAATCAAAAAAAAAAAAAAAGGTTCAACAAGGTGGATAAGACCGCAGTCGTTTGGGTTGAATCGAAGTAAAACTAGGACGAGGAATAGCCCATTACACTGTCTAGAGAAACATGTACTTATTTATTGGTCTGCCTAGCAACCAAAATCAGGAGACCTCATTTTCCCGCTACTTTTAACCCGAACAAATGTGTATACCCAAAGAAAAAAAAAGAGGAATGTATAAACTTCACAGAGATTCAAGCCAAGATAGGGTGATACACAGATACACTGATATGATATTCCAATCCAACATACTACTATTCCATGATATTTTTTCAAAGTAAATAAAAACGACACGAGAACGAGCAACAAACTATTATAGAGAAAGCATCGACATCCCAGTCTCGAGGTTCTAATTTCGTAACACTAAAACAACAGTATCTCTATATCTGCAACTGACTCTAGTTAGATGGTGCAGTTACTTTCTTCCATAGCTTAACCCACTCTATCATGGCATCGGCAGCTTGAGCATACACAGAATTCTTTTCGGAGCCTAACTTTTCCTTCACCATATTCGCTATCTCCAGCATGCAGTCCTCAGCCTTAACTGCTTCAGCTGGCAATTTGATGGACTCAAAGAAGGGGACGACATCTTCCATCAGCTTGACACCTTCCCATTCTTTCTTCAAGCTCTGAATAGCATCCCCTCTCTCCTCCCTCCAAACATATGGCAACCCAGTTTTCACGCCTATCTTCAGGTGGTCGCATACAACCTTGGCGCACATGCCAGAGAACACATCTTCCATGGTTTCCCACCTGAACTTTCCTTCCTTGGCAAGTTTCAGACCAGGGAATAAAGCTGGACCCATTAACTCACGGTTGAAACCAATGTTAACTCCACTTAGAGGCATCATGGCCTTTGCCGGGACAGTGAGGACAGCATCCACATATCTGGTGTTTCTTTGCTCAGGTTTGAGAGCTTGAGTTGGTGCATCCAAGTCGGCTAAATTGAGCCAGAGCCCACATGAGAGAGCGCAGGGCACACCTTCACGCATGCTAAATGGGTACCCACGAACAAAGTCAGCTCCCTTGCGGTATGGGTCATAAAGAGTATTGAAGAAGAGGGGAGTGGCGGGAGTCCCAAGGTTGATGAGATGCTGGGCCACGGCATCTACCTGAAACCCCTTGTCGTCTTTGGCTGGGATACAATCATCATCGATTGAAATAACATATTTCTTTTTCGAGATGAGATAGCCATAGTAGCGACATGAATAGCCGGAGAAAAGCTTGGAAGTCAATGAAGATCCCACCACCTTGTCTATATCAGCCTTGGTAATAATATCAACATTATTAAAGCCATCTGGAATCTTTAGATCACCCTTCAGATCAGGGTCCTTGACTATGATCAAGTGGAAACGGGAGAATACAGATTTCCATGCATTCATAAAAGACGTGAGATCGGACTGCAAAGCACCAACCACGATGTCCACCTCATCTTCTTTGATGTAGAACTGGGCCATTTTAGGACGTGAGCAAAGTATTTACAGGCACGATTCTAGTCAGTCAATATTAACTTGAATGATATCAGGAAGAAGATCATGCAACGACAGAATCAGAACATTCGTCCAGAGCAACCTGAAAGCATCATCAAAGAGTAATCAAAATGAAGCCCTGCAAATTACTTCTAAAGACACGTGATTATACCCTGATACGAAAAAAAATGAGGACTTACGGGTGGGAAGAACTGGAGTAATTAATGGCTGGATATTAAGCTCCTGAATGAAGGCCAGAAGTTCTTCTTGGCCAGTAGCTACAAACAATTTTAAGTTCTTCTCGTTTAATTTGCCAGCTCTCAACGTTCTCTGTCCAAGATAAAAACCCAATACTGAGTGAGGATAGTATACTCCAGACACAAGACAAGAAATTTTGAAGCAACTGATCTTTTAAAGTCAGATCACAGATATCAGGAAAAGCAGCAAAATGCAGACTCGATATTCTAAAGGAAACCATAAAAATAGCCAGAGAATGACAAGTCACTTAGCGCCAAATCAAAGAAAGCAAAGAGAACACACATTGAAGGAAAAAAAAAAACTGTAAAAGAGGTTATTTTGAATGCCACTAAGTACTCTGAAGTCAGAACTCTGAAGGCTCCTTCCCCTTCAAGTACTTAGGCATTCTGCCAAATTCAGCTCATTTGACTGCAGACATGTATCATGCACTTCTCTCAAAGGTCAAGAATAAGCTGCAACATTGGACTACTCAGTTACTTTCCTATGAAGACAGTTTTTTGTGGGGCAATTCAGATGATCATAAGAGAATGGTTTGTAAGTGGTCTAAAAGTAGCAGGCCATGAGAGGACGGTGGGCTTCACATTAGGGAAGTGCTTTCCTGGAACAAAGGCGTATCGCTAAAATGGATTCGGAAACTACAGGAACATATTGTCTGCATGGATCAACAAGCACAAAAAAACGCATCTGACTTGGAAAAAAAAAACATACGTTTTGACACACAGGTCTCCTCCCTTCTCTGCCCCCGATAGCCATGGACTTTGCCTATATCTTCAACCATGCTTATGGACAGACAATAACACCGGCAGTATCAGCTAAAAAACACCCTTCCCATTCTGGAATTGGGACATTCCACACCCCAGATTTCTACAAAGCACAGAAAGCCAGAGGAACTAATGCCCGAAAGTCAAAATATGGGAGCACGATTTTCCCTTCTGCAACCAGCTACATGCCTACATCCAGTCTACTGGCCTAAAAAAAAAGAGGGTAATGCAAAGTTTTTCCATTTTGCCCAAAATTTATCGGCCCTATTATTCCGCCAAGATGCACTACCCACCATGTCTATATTCCAATCGTCTATTTGACCAATTTGTCGAATCAATCGCGTCATTTGAACAATACCCCTAATTAGCATTTGGAAACAACAATTCGAAAACTTGTAATCCATGGAATTCTAACATCTGAGAATGCGATATTCAAATATAAATCCAATGTTTAGGAGAGGGTGAGATTTCAAAATGACGGCTATTAGGGTGTCATTTGTTTTACACTCGAAAGAATTTCAATCAAATTCCAATAACATTTGATCCAAATCCAAATTCTCAAATTCCTCCGTTCCCAGACACGGGATTTGAGAATGAAATCCTCGTATCCAAACACTCTCTAATCAACGGTAATCGCACATTCAAACATCAACAACCACAATAATAATCCCACCAACAATTAGCAATCAATCATATTCATACCTCAAATATTATGCTATTAAACAAACAAAAGCTTGAATCAATAAAATCAAATAAAAAACAACCCAGGATTCAAAATTATCAAAACAAATCAACAAGAACCCTAAAAAAATACAAATCAATAAAAAAGAGGGATTCCACACAAAAAAAACAAATCAATTAAAAATAAAAACCCACATTATAAAAACAACCCAGAACAAACCCACCTCATAAAAATCAATTGAATAAAACCCACCTCATAAAAACAACCCAGAAATCAAAATTAACAAACAAAATCAAAAATCAAATAAAATAAAACAGAAGAAAAACAGAGAATAAATCAGAGGAGGAGAAAGGGGGTACCAGGAAGAGATCGAGGAGGATGTGATCAGGAAGATGAGAGAGATCAGAGAGAGAAGAAAGGTGAAGGAGAGCGGAGTCGAGTGTGAGGGATAGCAAACTTGGCGGAGATTTTGTCATTCATTTGTTTACTTATTATTACAATCAAATTCTCTGCCACTTTTCTCTCTCCTCCGTACGTCGGTTAATTGAATTGTTGCGTATCACAGAATTCTCGCGTGGTAGATCCTGTTTCTGGGGACGTGATCCTTGTCGGGGAAGTTTCTCCCTCTCTCCTCTCTCCTCTCTCCTCCTCCTTTGCTTTCTTTTCTGTAACGTTACACCGACACACTTTGCGATTTTGGTATGGACCGATAAAGTCCACTTTCGGTCAAGACGTTTATACAATTTTACGGTATCGTCTCATCGTATGAAATCAAGAAATTAGTTACTTTTGATAAGTTAACGTGTTATTTTGGAAATAAGTTAGTTTTAAAAAGTAGTCCTCGAGTTTGTATTGGGCAATAGAATTATTATTTTTGAATTTTATTTTATTATTTCTTATTGGTGAAACCACCGAAAACCACCTCAGATAAGGACGATTCTGGTCCAATACCGCCTCATTTGGGAACGATTTTGGTCCAAAACTGTCACGAGCCAAGACTATTTTGAGTTTGTTCGCCAAAAAAACGTATCAGGTGTGCTTTACCCAAACCTACATGGAACCACTCTACATAAATAGTTTCTTACGGACCAAAAATAAGTTACGTCATTTAGGCCCTGTTTGATAAAACTTATTTGCAGTAGTATTCAGATCAGTTCAGAATCATTCAGATCAGATCAGTTCAGTTCAGAATCATTCAGACCATATCAGATCAGATAAAAAATGTTCAAATTTTTATCAATGTATTTGGTCCATAACTGTTACTAATTCAATTCGTTGAAATTCAATCAAAATTTCAACACATTCAGATCAAATCAGACCAGTTCATAATCATTCAGATCATATCAGTTCAGAAAGATGCAGTCTTATCAAACGGGACCTTAGAGCATTTTTAAGAAAAATATTTGCTCAATGACTTCAACTTTTAAGAGTGATAATGTACATACAAGTACTTCAAAAACCAAAAAAAGCAACCGAATAAAACTTGACTGCTCCTTTCGCTCGTCAATCCTTCTACAGTTTTACTCTTCCTTATCATCGAATTCACCTTCTAACTTCACTGCATGCTGCTTTTGGAGCTGCCCATTTGCAGCGGGTTGACGACTGAAGCAAAGATGAGCAAAGGTTAATTAGATATATAACTATATAAGCATGTACAATCCATAATTAATCATTATTAATCAACCATACCAACAATAAACCTATGTTTTCCGACTATATAATAAAGAAAACTAGTGCATATGTGCGAAAGATTAAAGACAAACATAGACAATGCAAGTGAAAAAAAAAAGTGCAGAAACCCTAAGATGATATATGAAGTAGACTTACAGTAGATAAGCTCCACAAAGATCATGAACACCATCAACTTTGGTTGGGATGATATAACGACGACAACCAATGAGACGAGCCGTGAGGTTCGAATCGGTCTTGGAGATCTTCAAGATGGACAAATGAAGCATAGTCGAAGGTCGACATTTACTTTGAGGCCATACTAATCCGAACAAATCATCTTCCAGATGTAGTAATACTTTATAGCCAGCGTTAAACTCATAGAATTGTCTATCAAAGTTGAACCCATCTATAATTACGACGTGCAGAAGTTGCTTAGTTTTCCAATTGTAATAGTATATCCTTCCAACGCCGCGGTTGGAGGTCAGCCAGTAGAAAGCATTATCTTTAGCTACGGCCACCGGATCCCCGATAAGATTGCGAAAATTGTCTACTAACAGGTCGTCTGTGTCGTCAAATTCTTCCCAAACGTGTGTCTTAACATCATACGTATGCATAACTTGTCCGAACTCGGGCGTTGGTTGGTTGGACATGACTAGTATCTTCTCCTCCCCGGTGTCGCCTAATAGAGGAGCAACCATCCAGTTACGCCAAAAACCCATACTTCGCGAGCAGTGGCTAAAGGGCGGCTCTGCAATATAGATACGAGACGACGTCAGTGGGTCAAAGAGCTCAACGAAAGGAGCATGGGCAGATTTAGCAATGTTGTCTGCAATGACGAAGATTCTATCGGAAATAACCACAAGTGCGGGGTTTTTGCGAGGACAAAGTAAGTCGGGACCCATGTCGAACCCAAGACCTTCCGGAATTGCAACGTTCCCGACCGAGTAGATGGATTGTCCGACAGCTGCAACCGAGGAGGGAAAAGTGTAGTGGCCGTCGAAGAAGTCACAATGTGCGTGTGTAGAATCGGAAGACAAGTCAATAGTTGAAAACCTATTCGAAAATCTCTCGGAATTATTATTATCAAATGAGTGGAGGTGAGGTACGTAAGTGAAGGCGTCCGGATATGGACACGGGCCGGGTCGGTTCGCTAGTGATTTGGCCGTGGATATAAACTCGGATAAGTCGTTGGTTGTGAACCATGTTACCTCGTAATTACCTCCAACGTAAGTGTTCAAGCAAGCGCAGATGCGTAACGACGTCATGGTTAATTTTCGGATTCTTGTATTTTGTATGTCACCGTAATTACCACTGTCGCCGCAGTAAATGCCGCCTGTTTTTGTCTCTAAACAAATTCTGTCGATAATCAGAATCTCTGGCTTACTTGCGTATGGATTACGACGCCGGCATGATTGTTGGGCAATGTGTAATTGGTTGGGAAGTAATTTTTGGCTTATACATATTCAAAGAGGAAAAGAAGAAGCAATAACGTACAGTAGTAGTAAATTAGTAATTTGGGAATTAGGGATTTGATCAATTTTCCTTTTTTTTTTTTTTTTTGTTTTGTTTATCTTTTTTCCTAGTATGATGTGTAGTACTAGTATGTAATACTCCGTATGCGATAATACGGAGTTTTTGTTAGGGATAAGATTACTCAAAATTTTAAGCTTATTGTTTCATTCTGTCGAGAGATTAGATGATACGCCCTCCGTCCCAGCTCAAACATCCCATATTCCATTTCGGGACGTCCCACCTCAAACACCCCATCTATTTTGGGACATATTTGTCTCTCCTACTTTTATTAAATTATTACATCCTCTCTCATATTATCAGATTTAGACCATTGATTACCTTCGAAAGAGCTATTTTCCCCAAAACATGATTTCTATGGAAGCGAAGAAGTGATATAGGTTCATAGGAAGGAGGATGAATCATGAGTCATGACCTCTTGCTGTCAAACAGGGAAGGAGGTGGGTTTGTGGGAAGTGACGAAGCACAGTTTTTTTACCTGTGTCTTAGTGAGTTTCGTGCCAACGTATCAACATAGCAGGGATGACTCAGTTTTATTTCATTTTAGGGTTGGTTTCTCCAAACCTGCTGCTCTGGTCCAAACCGAAACAAAAAATTTGAGCTGCTAAAATTCAGTCCATTCGCACTTTTTATATAGGTAATAGATATGATCTTACAAAAGAAGAAAAAAGAGGTGATTTGATATTTGGATTATCGTACTTACCAATTCCCACTATATTAGCGGACGATAAATCGAAATAAATAAATAAACATGAAACAGAAGATACACAGACTCAAGTGACGGACAACTGATAAAGTGCAAAGATTGCAACGACGACTTTACATTTCTTAAAAGTTCCATATCCAGTCAATACTACATACATGCATACATATTCAAATTAGCGCTATTAGCTAGAGATAACACCACAAATTTGCAGTCAAGAAACTCCAAAAGCCAGAAAGTGTGGCCATCACATCAATGTCTTCCCAAACAGCAAAGCCGCAGGTTCTCTTCTATCTCCATCTCCTATATCCGTGCACGGGGACATATTCACGGAAGTATTACCTTGCAACTGAAACGGAGATAAGCAGAGTATGATTAACCCCAACGATACATTAACCTTTATAGTTGTGGCATAAATAAACAAAGGAATACACTACATAACAGCCAACATTCCTTTGCAAGGAGTCACACGAGTTCAATTCATTTCAAATCTTTGGGTCTGAGTGCCCCTCACAATATCTAACTCAAAGTAAAAAAAGTTGAAAGAAATGGATCAAGTATAAGCAATTACATGACAAATTAAGAAAGGGAGTCAGCCTCGTAAAATCATAAACCGCCAAAGTAATAAGATGCTCAAACACTGAAGTGAGGAACATACCTACAAATACATCATCTACGTCTGTCATCTCTTTAGTATGACCGCAAAAACAACCCACAACCATCAGTGCAAAGTGACCAAACACCTCCGGCTTCACAATCCGACAAACAAAACAGTGCACACCAGTAGAATCACCGTTGTTCAAAGTATGTGCCAAGCAAAATAGATCACCCTCCAAGTGAAGCAAAGGCAAGGAGATCTCATTTTCCATAATTAGTTCCAATATATCATCATCCCCTAACCCGATAATTGGACCAGATCTAAACTCCTTGGTACGTATGTTGTAAGAGCAAAATCTAGGAAATGCAGAAATCCAAAAAACAGTCCCTTGTTCAAACTGGACAGTTACTCGTCTTGCCAAGATGTCACTTGGCACAAACCACTGCAAGAAATCGGAAAACGAGAAACCGGGAATGCATTCTAGACACTCCTTAACTCCACGAACATCAAACTGCGACGAGATCACATATTCAGCCTTAGTGTCTTCGGACACTACTAGTTCATCAAGCTCAATCCACGAATTGTTTTTGGGGTTGAATACAAGCTTGAACGAGCTATCTTCCGATCCCAATAAACTAACCCCTTGAAGACAAAGACGTCCATCACCATAGCTCACCAGAGTAGGGTCTCTGATGACCAAGCAAGAGACAAAATTAGTATAAAAAGCCAGCCTTATAGTAACACTACAAGTCTAAAACGGCAAAGCGCCTCATTTTAGCGTGACCTTATCACTACCTTTATAATAAAAATATGAACAAAAAATGAAGTAGATTATATTATGCTCTCGGGAGTATGGTATAACTGTATAAGCATTGCATAAAGAGAAAAACTTGCTCAATTCAAAACAATCCTATCAAACCCGGACACAATGCATTTTACGAAACGACCCGAGACATACAAAGTACTTCAATTCCTTCTAAGATGATCAGGGTTAGTCTAGTCAAATGGTTTGGAAACCAACTTAGCCCGTGGTTGTCCCGTATTCAAATCCTTATATCACCGGTCCACATCATTAGCTAATACTCCGTGTAACAAAAAAAAAAAAAAAAAATACCTAACATCATTTTTCATGCAAAGAATAGGTGAAGCAACAGGTTCCCAGCTAATATCACGAGGAGATTCTTCCATGTCTAGGGCATAGAGTTGGTTACCGAAGCTCAAGGCATAAATTTTGGAGTCAATGACAGCGTAAGAATCACGCAGGAAATCAGGACTGGTGCACAACAAACGAGCCTCAGTATCACGAAATCGACCGGAACCGCCCGAGGCTGGGTGGATGTGGGGGCTGAAGTATTCGGGACTGAACTGCCGGTGTGGGTCCAGGTAGGAGTCAGGTATGAACACTGAATAAAGAACCTCGGCCGAATCACTGACACGGGATCCTTTCACGTATATCTCAAATCCTGGCCCCTTTCTCATCTTCCAATCCATATCCCCAAAACCCTAATTTCGCCCACTAATTTTTCGACTTGGTTGCGTACGGATTACGCCGGAGAATTTTTAATTTGATTGCTTGACCTAATTTGTGTAGTTGAGGATTGATTTTTGGAGCAAAGGGGGAAACAAGGTAGAATAATTTGGTAATTAGCCTCGCTCCCACAAATAAAATGGAAAATTCCCTTAGTTAATCACATACCATCTTTGTCAAACGTTGTATACTGCACCTAATAAAGGGGTAAATTATACCATGCTCCCGGGAGTATGGTATAAGCGTTGCTAGGAAAATCGTTGTTGAGATGACGAAAAGAAAAAGAGTGTGTTCATTTATGTATCGGCCCACTTTTCTCTCCAAAATAATCTACAAACATCGTAAATGATAAAAATAAACTCGCTTTGCTCTAAGGTCTTCTTAACAAAATTAGAGAAACTGGAATTTCGGAAACCATTAACCTTCACAAACGGAGCTTTGTTTACAATGAACTTACCCATGCCACTTTGTACGAAATAAACTGATAACAAGTTAAGCTCGACGAGGGAATCAGGGAAAGATGCCCAAAGACGCACCTCCAACGCTACGACTAATAACTAGTAACGTAGTAAGTACTAAAGTACCTTCCTCTCACGAAAAATTAAAGAACAAATTAAAAGAAGAAAAAAGTACCTCTTAAAGGGCTTAAACTAACAATCTCTACTTGACACCAATAATAGACATCAGAAAATGGAGCTTTTCATTGACATCTGCAAGGTCGAGACTCAGAGAATCCTTAGACGACACTACTGGAGGCTCGACTCCGGTAAAGGCATACAATGCCTTGAGCTCCTCTACACACGATGGATGAGGTGTAGTTTTGTATCCAACTATGGCTCGCAAAGCGCGAATCTGCTCCCATATTTTGCCCTCATTTACCGTTTCCTGCAACATCAGCAATAGAGAATCATTATGCATGCTAGCTTTATCTAACACACCACATATTTAACATTGTATGTGTCTAAACCAGTTGTTAACAAGTTACTAGACCTTTCTGAAAGACGTACAAGAATAGATTGTCCTTTAACATTTATGTGTTCAAATATTTCTAATATAAACATTTATCGACGACTAAACTGTTGGCTTCTTAAGACCTTTCTCAGGTTCAGCTAAAACCTAGTGTTGACAGTGTCAACATCGAAAGCAAAAGACAGACATCCTTAGATTCCTTACAAATAACCAAATTGAAAGCATGAGCCTCAGTAGCCATCACTGCGGATATTCACAGCAGATGCATAACAAGTACTGATGTAACGCATGTGTCGTTGGAGGACAAAGACAGTTGTACAAGATTCCGGTACACCAGGGTAAAATTAGAAGATGCGACAGCGAAGGGGGAAGAGGGTGACAGGTTCGTTCACTATAAGAATAAGACAGTTGAAAACTAGTGAATGTTACCTTGTCAGGACTAGCAGCATTTGCCTGGTTCAGCCCTGTTTCCTCATGTTCAGGCATCGCAACGGATTCAACTAGAACCTCATGGTAAGCAACTTTGACATCTATAGCACTTTCCAACCCTAAATTTTCTCCTGCACATCCAACAACTAACTTTCATCATCTAGAGAATTTTTTTTTTTTGTATATGGTAGAAGCAATTACCAGCCTCAGTTTTTCTAGTGAAAGAGTTAAGGCACAATAAAACAGGGAAAAAGTTAAAAAAGAACCTACTTGAAAGTTGAAAGTCAGATATGATGTGGAAGTTGACAGCTTCCAGAATTGCTGAGCATTACATTAATATCAACGAGATGATAGAAGAGTAATTATATAGGAGTAATAGTTTTACCTTCAGGCATCTTGTCAAGTGAATCTGGTAGTCGATCTGGTATCTCAGTTCTATCTCCAAGTCCACTTTCGTGACCCGTTTCCATAGCATCTACACTGGAAAAGATTAAAGTTCCCAGTTTCGCATGTGAACCAGTACCTTGGTGAACGTCAGTAGCAGTATGATCACCAGATGTTTTCACATTTACCACCAGCATTCTCTCAATCACAAGTTCCGGCTGATCATGCTCAGTTTCTGTCTCATTCACATTCTCACGGCTTCCACCAACAGTTTCATCGAGATTCTCAGTTCCTACAATGCCAGCAGACTTCACCTCTTCCGGAATGACAAAGAGATTTTTGTCTCCCCTCTCGTGATACATACCCTCGTCCGCTTGTGCATTGCTAGTAGCATTCCTGTTCTCACCACTTACATCGACTGTATTATCATGATCTTCAGCCCTCACAAGTTCCGGCCGTTCTTGCTCAATTCCTGTCTCATACGCGTTCTCACTGGGTCCACCAACTGTCTCATCGAGATTCTCAGTTCCTACAATGCCAGCAGACTTCACCTCTTCCGGAATGACAAAGAGATTCTTATCTCCCATCCCTTGACTCATATCCTCGTCCGCTTGTGCATTGCCTGTCGCATTCCTGTTCTCATTACTTACATCGACTGTATTATCAAGATCTTCAGCTCTCACAAGTTGCGGCTGTTCTTGCTCAATTCCTGTCTCATACTGGTTCTCACTGGGTCCACCAACTGTCTCATCGAGATAGTCAGTTCCTAAAATGCTAGCAGGCTTCACCTTTTCAGGAATGACAAAGATATCTCCCCTCTCTTGAGACATATCCTCGTCCACTTGTGCATTGCCAGTCGAATTTCTGTTCTCACTACTTACATCGACTGTATTATCAAGATCTTCAGTTCTCACAAGTTCCGGCTGTTCTTGCTCAATTCCTTTCTCATACACATTCTCACTGGGTCCACCAACTGTCTCATTGAGATAATCAGTTCGTAAAATGCTAGCAGGCTTTACCTCTTCAGGAACGACAAAGAGATTTTTATCTCCCCTCTCTTGACACATATCCTCGTCCGCTTGTGCATTGCCAGTCGAATTTCTGTTCTCACTACTTACATCGAATGCATTATCAAGATCTTCAGCTCTTACAGGCCCAGCAGGTTTCACCTCCTCAGGAATGTCAAAGAGGTTTTTGTCTCCACTCTCTTGAGACAGATCCTTGATTGGAATTTCCCCGTTCTGTTCATCTTCTTTACGCATTCCCTGACTATCATGTTGGCTATGATCATCTCTACCGTCATCCCGTATTCGCTGTAGTAATCCAGTGGTCTCTTCTTTAAGTTCATCTTCTTCAATATCAGCGAGGTCCCCTGTGTTCCCATTCTGTTCAATTACATCCCTTGGCTGTAAAAACGGCAATTCCTCAGTTATCTGTTCAACATTGCTCTCGTTTTCCCTGCTCACCTCTGCCTCCAGTACAAATGCGCCCAAAGAGTCTTTTGGTAACTCAATCCCTTCCCTCTCCATCAGAGAAATTTCATCTTCTGCTTCTCGGATCCCTTCCATTATACTGGGAACTACATTTGAATCCAAATTTTGCTCCTCGGCCTCCATGTACTCGCCAACATCTTCTTCATACCCACCTTCTTCAACATTCTTAGACACTCCCGTTGTATCTGATTCATCCTTATGAGCAGGCAATTCACAATGATCAGCACTTGTATCTTTATAACCTTCTTTGACCAACTCTGTCTCCATTTCAACTACCTCTCTCGTATCTTCCTCGGATCCTTTTTCTTCAGCAACAATATCATCATCATTATCTTCATCTTCTTCGTAACCCTTATCCACCTCGTCCCCATCCCTGTACTCTTCCTCATCGCTAGAGATTGTCCCCCATTCTAGGTAAGGAGGATGTGATGGCATTGGCAACAAAGTAGTCATAAGCTTATCAGTGCACGCATATGAGGCAATCATAAACCCAGCTGGTACTGAGAGAGCAAACCCGATAGCAGATAACGCCACAACAGGAGGCAGAACAAAAGGGGCAGACGATACTACTACACCCGTGACAACCATCTTCTTACCCAAATCTACCCCTTTTCTCCATATCCACCTCAACTTCCCTTCACCCTCATAGTATTTTGAATCCTCATAATATTTCGAATCCTCGAAATCTCTACTCCAATACTCTTCCTCAACAAGTTCTTCCATACTGTTCAAACAGTAAGAAAGCCCATATAAGTACAGAACACAGATTTTCTATACTAACAGCAAATGCCATGCATGATATAGTTGCCCAGCAATAACTCAAAATGAATTCCGCTAGAAGCATACATTAGACATTCACTTAGAGAAAAACTAAAACAGTCAAACTCGTATTGAGAAGACAAAGAGTGCTTGAACAAATCGCTCCGTTGGTCACTTAGCGTTATTAGGATTGAAAAAAACATTAGTCTGGACCTATATTCTCAGGTTAAGCTTCTGACTCAAATGATCCTACATACACTTCGCAAGGTATCAGATGTCTTGTTCGACAATCACATATTTTGGCTTAATGAAGACAAGGCCTGTCTGTCTACGCTAGAAGTCGAAGGGTTGACGTTCACCTAAGGCCTAAGGCCAGGGGTTGATTTTGACAAAACTTCGATTAGGAGCTCAAACATTATCTTATAATTTCGGTTTTACTGGTTCTCTGACTCTCATAAGATACCAAGAACCAATCCTCACCGATTCAGTCAATCTCGTAAATTCGATTATCGTCCTGATTTAATACTAAAGCTACACCCTTTCAAAAATTGGTGAATTGGGGATTTTGGGATTGCATTCCTACACCATTTACTAATTAACATTCAATTACTTGTTCCTGAACACAACATCCCAACACTCCAAAACGTGTAGTACACAACATCATATGATCAACCACAAGAGTAATTTTTAGTCCTTCATTTCAAATTCGTCTAAGAGTGTGTTTGGAAACAAGGATTTGATTCTCAAATCCAAATTTGACACAAATCCCATGTTTGGGAACTCAAGAATTTGAGAATTTGGATTTGTGTCAAATCCTTCGGAATTTGTATCACATCCAATTAGGCTAAAAACAAATGACACCTCAAGAGGTGTCATTTTGAAATCCCACCCTCCCCAAACATTTGATTTATATTTGAATTAAACATTCTCAAATGATGGAATTGAAATGATTACAAATTTTCAAATTAATGTTTCCAAACGCTACCTAACAACAATTCACGAGGTAATCGGCAATCGACATCCGAAATCCGAACACAACTCAAAGTGAAAACATTTCAATCGTAATAAAACTTTTGCATACAACAATTGCATATACTTTTAATGCGCAATGATATCAATAAGCTAAAATTTGTCACTAACGTGTCATAATAGTCACTATGTACTACGTAGTAACAAATTTTTTTATATTGAACCAATTTGTGACATATTTTAGTGTGATCACACAATATTAAGCATACAAACAACGGTTACACCTAAAACTCTCTCATCGATATCGATATATAACATTTCGCAATACCTAGCTTAATTAACACATACCTGTATAGTTACAAGGGCAGGCTTGATTTCATGATTAAGTGTAACTTGTTGAGTACTTCTTGATTCCTGAGCTTGTGTTGTTTGGTAGGTGATGTAACACAAAGTGGAGTAAACCAGGTTTGGTGGGTTTAGGGGTTTTACCGGATTAAGAGGATATTGATAATAATAACAAATAATGTCCCATTTTCTTCTGCGATGCGGTGGCGTATTAAAGAAGACACGCGTATGAAAGAGGGAAAGGACAGCACTAAGGAGAGAGAATCAAATGAAAATGGAATTGCATGCAACATGTAGATGCATGGAAGAGATTATAATGGATTACTCCGTATTTGATTTGCGTCCATTTCAATTCTCACGTGGCCTACGATCGCAGTTTCTGTATGAGGTATTGATATCATTTGAGAGCTTTGTCGCCCTATATGATTTCTACGGAATAACAGAAATGATGGTAGGAGACTAGGAGTAGCCACGGGCCCACGGCCGTGTTTGACTTGGACTTGGGTTGGTTCGCCATCGGGCTGATTTAGGGTCGATTTTCACTTGGGGTTTATAGACTTGGCCTGAAACTTCGTGGGTATGGCCCAAAGTTTAGCAGTAGTAGTATCTAGCCAACAACGAAAGGTTGAGGCTTGAGCCAACATTCACTTTTTATTTTGACCATACTCGAGAAACAATCCGTATCTGAATTGAATTAATCGGAGTAAGCTAAAAGATGGTATTGATTTGTACGCGACTAGCTTGAGGGCCTGAGCTACTAGCCTAACATTGAGTTTGCGAATTTGACATGATATTAGAACCTAAGATCGATGTCAAGAATAATTTCTTGATCCATCATCAAACACTCGTGGTAACATATATCGAAGCGATTTGCAAGCAACTCCTCCTATCGAAAATGAAACTCCAAATTTCGAAATGGGTTCTACTCCTTCTACGCTTCTATCCAATATTATGACGACTGATATAATAACTAGGTCATCAACAAATCCGACTTACCAAAACTCCCATCTCTCACCAAGCACTCCTACGAAACTTTCCTTATTTACACACCCTCGAATCGTTTGTCAGGAGTTTACTGACTTTACTCATCTCTGATAACAAAGTACGTATCTTTGATTCCAAGCTACGTCGTTTTACTTTGTACACTGTCGACAATTTGGCACCCACACGAAACTTTTTGAAGAATCTCTCCCTCTTTCTCTTCCTCCCTAAAACCTCAGTTATTCATTCATTCAACAGGATAGAAACAAAAAGAGAGGAGAGAGAAAACAAAATAAACAATGAGAATCGTCCGGAGAGACCTGGTTCCCCGTGGCCCTGGTAGCGTAAAGGTGAAGTCTTTTCCCCCATTTTGTATCATACTAGTTGAATTATTTGATGGGCAATTGTTAATTTTTGTGGGTCTTTGATCTTTTGTGAAAATTTTTGTGGGTTTTTGATATTTTTGTGAAATTTGCAAGTTTTGAAGTTGTGGAAATTTTGTGTGATTGATGGTGTTATAATGAACAGATGGTTCCTGAGGAAGCTGATGATTTGTGGATAGCTTATAATTTGATTGCTGAGGGTGATTCAGTCCTTGCTGTCACTGTTAGGTATCTTCATCATTACTCTTTATCTGCATTGATGTACAAATCAGTTCAATTTTGCCCTTATCAATTTATTCAATCAGGTTTATAATGTTAATTATACACAAGACGGTTACTAGATGACTATTCATGTTAGCCAACCCCAATCAATTTGGGAATAAGGCTTGGTGGTTGTTGTTGTTGTTGTTGTTGTTGTTGTTGTTGTTGTTGAGGTGCATAATGTTAATTAAAAGAGATTGACGAAGTTCAGTTAAACTTGGTTCAGTTCAATTTAGAATGTGCTGAGTGCAACTTATGAGTTATGACAATTACATATGACAAACTTGTTGTGGCAATCACTATTACTAATTGTCAATTTTAAGCCATAGGATCATTGAATTTCAGCCTGGTTGTTAAAAACCAGATCTTGTCCGGGATTTTGAGTCTATTAAACATGCAATTATTAATAGATATGGTTCTTTGATAGTCTCTCTTCTAGTCAGTATAGAATTAAACCATCGGATGAGTGTCTATCGTTTATGGCGTTGTATACATTGGGTCTGGCTGCATATTCCGGCCATCTGTAAGGCTAATAACCGTAGATTGTGGTTGAAATAATTTGCCTGCTCAATTGGAGTTTGTAATTAATGAAGTATCGAGGTTTTCGTTTATGGCAGTGTATCGTGGGTCTGGCTGCATGTTTCTGACCATCTCCAAGGCTGCAATAGTAGATTGTGGCTGAAATATCTTGCCTACTGAATTTGAGATTGTAATTAATGAAGTATTAAGCTTTTTTTTTTCTTCTTGTGTGTGTGTGTGTGCGCGCTTAAGTGCTTGATTCTTTAACCTATTGATGGTGGTGATTGAATGTGCAGGAAAGTCTTAAGAGAGGCGGCGTCTGGAGGGAGGGATGCAGAACGTCTGAAACTTAAGCTGGAAATCAAAGTTGAGGTATGAAATATTGCTCTGTACTACACTTCCTTCCTACTTCACATGACTGTGACCTGGGGAAGAGGGAGGTGTGTGGGGGTGGAGCCCTGTTTTTGGTGTAGGTAATATTGCTTAAGAAATGCTGGAAGGACTACTTGAATCGATCATGACCTGACAATCTTCACCATATATATGTTCCTCTCTAAGAAATGCTTGTGACTGACAATCAGTCTATTTTGAGATATATAAGTATGAAGATTATTCTGGTACTATAATTAGTGGTATTTTAAGCACCATTTTCCTTTTGGTGTTTCAATGTTGTGGTGGGTGTGAGGTGTGACTTCTCATATTCTTTACAGGGTGTTGAATATGATAAAGATGGAGCTGTCTTACGGATACGTGGCAAAAATGTTTTAGCAAATGATCATGTTAAGGTACTGGTAAAAGCTTGGTGGATTAACTTTGGTCTACTGTGAAGTATTATTACTAATGGTTTATGTAATTCTTTTGCCCTTGAAGATAGGAGCATTTCACACTCTTGAAATAGAGCTTCATCGCCCATTTGTGCTGAGAAAGGTATGCTTCATGTTGTATTTATCTGTACGGTTGTACCTTTGTGGCTCTTTAAGAGTTGTAACTTACAAAAAAGAATCTTGGTACATTTAGCCGAGCAACTTCCCATACAATCCATGATAATCACTATTTCGTGTACATTCTTCACTCTTCCCCTTCAGCTCAATAGGAATAATTGACTGCTATCTCTTTGACTTCCTGCTTTATTGCCCGGATCACTGATCACATGGACTTAAAAAAAAGAATCACTGATTGCATGTTGATTGATTTTATAGGCTATCTGGGACTCACTGGCTTTGGATATGCTTCATCAAGCAGCAGGTAATTTTTATCTGCATGTCTTTGAAGCACGGACATTGTCATAGTTTTTCAGCATTTACCTTTTGCTTATCCATTGAAAGAGTACGTCATCAAATAATTAGCAGGGCTCAAAATCTCTTAAATTTTCATGGGATATCGTAGTTTGGAACAACCCCGCATTGCTGACAATATGTGAGCTGTGTGCTCTTAGATTTTCCTCGGGGGATTTAAGACTACACACACTGCATAATAATCAAAATAGCTACGATCATTTCTAATTTTGTTTTCATGCAATTTTTATACAGATCCTGCAGCAAGTGCAGACCTAGCAGTTATATTGATGCAAGAAGGACTGGCACATATACTGCTGGTTGGTAAAAGGTAATGCTGAGCTCATTGTAATTTTGGATTTCTCTTACTTTGGCATTTGAAGTATAATTTTTTTTCCCTCATGTATACTACTGCACTTTCCAAAAAACAAGTACTTCAACCTACAAGGCTACAATACGCCTCTGCCGTAGGAGAAAATGGTTTTTCCCTTTGGCTTTGATATATTCATTGTTTATGATCGGTCATCTGCTAGAAAGTAGCCCGTGTTTGGTTACTGTAGATCCAGAACTGATATCGGTTTTCAGTATGTACCTGAATAATGGATCTTTTGATGGTTGTGGAAGTATGAAATCAGCTGTGTGAGCTCTGGCCTTTCAGCATCCCAGATTGCATATTGTCTTACGATTCCCAGTTACACTTTTTTTTTTTTTTTTTTTTTTTTGTGCTGCATTGTTTGATTTTCCTGTGTTCCTTCTCTACATTTCATGATGGGTCTTCTTAAATTTCTGTATTCTTTATATATCGACCGTTTCTGTTGCTTCTATGGGTCCATGAATTCCAAATCGATGCCTTGATGTTTTGTCAACATTCACTCAATGTTTGCCAGCAAGCTGTCTAAAGCAACTTGAGCTTTAACACTTATCACTTTATCAGTGGACCTTTCCCATCACGATTTCTTGTTTTTACTGAGCTAACATCATCCCTTTTTTTGTATAATTTGTCCAATTGACAGTGTGACCCTAACTCGTGCACGGATAGAAGTAAACATTCCTCGGAAACATGGGCCTGCGATTGCTGGATATGAATCTGTATGTGTAATTGCATTCTAATAAGTGTGTTACACTGTTGCTGTTAGATTCATTCTCTTGGAGCTGCGCAAATAAGAACCTAATGATTTTCTTTTCTTCTCCTGCCAGGCTTTAAAGAAGTTTTTCGAGAATGTTTTACAGGTGTGTTAAACTGGCGATCTCTCCATAACACATGTTCAAGATGATATGTCTGTTCTCTTTTCTGCTTTAGCTACCGTCCAATTGACATTCGATGCCTTTGTATCAGGCTTTTTTGAAACATGTTGATTTCAAGGTTGTTCGATGTGCTGTCATTGCCAGCCCTGGATTCACTAAGGTCGGTAGTTTTATTTATATACTAAGCTACGTTGTTGCCCAGGGCCTCTGATAGGCGGATATAATCTGTTGTGTTGGCTGAAGGCCTGATGACATGTTTTGGAGAGGATGAAACATTTTCTATGAGGGAGTTATCTTGATCACAATTTTTTGCTCTTAGTTCCAAAATTGACGGACATTACTTACATAATTTTTTTTATTCCAAGACTAACTAGTAACCAGTGACATAGTCTGGGTGGTGGGATGAGATACAGTAACCGGAATCATATTTCATAGATTGCATGTATTTAGTCTGGTAGGATCTTGTTTTTATTTATTTATTTATTTATTTATTAAGCACTAGGCATTTGTTACTAAATAATACTTTCCGCTCTGGAGTTCTCCCGTCTTATCTAGGCCCTTCTGTGGAAGTTTCGTATTGTGATGTTGGTTCATGGATGTAGTTACTTTCAGCAAGGCACCTTTAAGTTTCTTTTAAAACTGATACATTTCATTTGCGACATCTTAATTATGATGTGCGGACCATTTCTTATACGAAGCGAACTTGTATTTTGCTCCAGGACCAGTTTCATAGTCACTTGTTGCTGGAAGCTGAAAGAAAACAGCTGAGGTCTATTATTGAAAACAAGTCGCGCATACTTCTTGTGCATACAACTTCAGGATACAAGTATGAGATTCCAATATTTTTCTTACTCAGGGAAACATATTATTTTTTGGGGGTTTGCCCCTGGGATGCAATTAGAAAGTCACCAAATAGCTGAAAGCCTGAAGCTTGAAAGTGCTACTTTTGACTGAAATGGCTTGTGCAATTCTCTCTGCATTATTTGATGTGTAGAAGAAGATCTTCTAGTTTTTTAATAAAGGTGAATTGGATATAAACTCTGTTTGTGTCTTTTTTTTTTTTTTGAAATAAAGATGCAACCTCTTTATTAGTAAAGGGATATGTTGCATATGTCGGACCCCCTTACCCAGCTTGGTGCAGGGTCTCTTTTATGCCTTGAGGTAGCAGTAATGATAATGATCACTTCATATCTCTAGAGAGGGAGGGGGGAATGGGGGGGGGGTGAACTTGGAGTATCTTCATGATAGAAGAGTGCATCGAACTCTCTGCAAGGTTTACATCAACTGTCTTTTCTTGTATTCTTTCAACCACTGTATCTAAAGGCCTGTTTATTCTTTACTTATTTATAGAGTATACCTTGTTTGGTCTCTGTGTTCTGGGAGTATGTAATTGCCTTTCATCTGTTATCTCTACCTTGGTTCTTTTTTTCAAGTGCCGTGTTTTCTTTGCAGGCATAGCTTGAGGGAGGTTCTGGATGCACCCAATGTGATGAGTATGATAAAAGATACTAAAGCAGCCCAAGAGGTACTTCTCTTTCTTATTCTAATCAATACCCGATGCTGCATTTATAGATCTTCCAGCTAAAAACTTCACGTGACTATGCAACTTTGTTGTGATTCAGGTCCGTGCTCTTGAAGAGTTCTTCAGCATGTTATCAAATGTCAGGTTCTAATCTCGAGACGTATGTTTGGCTTTCTTTACAATGTGCTTTGGCTTTCTTTACAATGTGCTTTTCACCAAGATTCATGTTGCAGTCTGTGGTGTTCACTTAACTTCTAGAGACCTTTAACACGAGAGACTGATGATAACCTTTCTTGAAGCAATGCCCCTTTCATTTTAGGTCCTCACCTTATATCGCTCTAGTATCTTATGTTTAGATGCAAAGACAGCTAGTCACTTTAATTTGGAAGGTGTAGGAGGCAGTCATAGAAACTTTCATAGATTTTGATGTGATGCATTCTTGTTAGAGCACATGCTCACTCTATCTGACTATGTATTTTTATTGCAAATTTTGCTAAAATATAATCTGATGACATCGTACTTCACTCAGTATTGCAATATCCATTTAGTAACATTTTGTACTGAGCTTTTCTTCTCTGTCCTCTGTAGGATCCAGCTCGAGCATGCTATGGTCCTAAGCACGTAGAAGTTGCCCATGAGCGAATGGCTATTCAAACACTTCTCATCACAGATGAGTTGTTCAGGTTCATTTCTTTTTGAGGTTCTTCATTTTGTTTTTTGCACAAGTAATAAAGTAGAAGGGTGGAACTTTATGAGGACTCTGGGGGAGTTTCTCAAAAAGGAATTTTTTTGGCTTGTTCACATGTTCTCTTTTTGTTGTGTAATAGCAAGAAATAGCTGATGTTGTTTAGTAGGGGATGGTTGTAAATCTCATGGAGAATGGTTTTCTTCATGTCTTTGAAATATGCTGTCGATATGGGAGGGAAATAATCCTTGTGGTTGATGGCGTTAAAATTTACACCCTGTCAAAAAATAGAAAGGAAAACTTGATCCAATTAAACACTCATGGGTTACTCATCAACTTCCTATTGATTTTTATTTTACGGCTTACTCTATTATTATTAATTTTTTTTTTCCGGCAATCAGGAGCGCTGACGTCCCAACACGACAAAAGTATGTCAGTTTTGTCAACTCCGTCAAGGGCTCTGGGGGAAACTCCCATATATTCTCATCCATGCATGTCTCTGGAGAACGTAAGTTTATCTGCCCCGAGCTATATTAATTGTGTTCGTTACAAGTGCATCATAAAACTGTAGGCTACATCTGCATAGGTTTTCTTGCAATTATATGAAGATACTTTTAAAACGGCTATGATGATTTAATACAAACAAAGGAGCTTCTCAGCTATCTCTAATTATAAAAAGTAGCTATCTGCTGCGCTACATTGATGAGCTATATGTAATTTGTCGAGGATGGTTTATAATGACTTGAGTTCTGGTATATAATTGGAATGAAGAACTTTTGACCATATTGATACTGTGTCTGAAGTACACCTGCCTTTCAAAAAAGGATAAGAATAAACTTACAAAGCATGGGGGTATCACCCTTTGGAGTCCAATGGGGTTGAGTATACTTCGGCAATGCTGCGTATACAAGGCTCTGTTTCTGCCTTTAGGGCCGAAACTGAAAGAAACTTGGCTCAGTATGCATCCCAGGAAACCAAGTACGTGACTTTTTATTAGTAGTGTAAGAATTTACAATGCGAGTAATACTAACGCAAGTCTTTTAAATGGGATAGATGATCTAAAGGCTAAACAACAAATATCCCTCTCTATTGTGTACAAACATGTGTGGGTTATTCACGTACCTGTGGATTATTTTCGTATCTGTTTTTTATTGGTTACGGTATGGGGTTATGCAGAATTGGCGCAGCTGACAGGCATTGCTGCAGTTCTCCGCTTCCCTCTCCCTGATCTCGAAGATATTGAAATGTGATGGAACTATGGCAGGCGGAGGGCCATCTGTGTACGAGTAACTGATACATTATAAACCCTTCTAGAAAATGTATATCCTCTCCCTTGGTTCTGGACCGTCTTCCCATTTTCGGTATTTAGTCTAGGTTTTATGATATGACTCTTTTCGTTGTAATTTATTCATTCCCATTTAATTATACGCCATTTTTGTGTATTGGCATGGTTAGGCTTTCCTATACCAGATGGTATACATATATTGTGTAATAAGCTGGCCTTAATATAAGCCATTTATATTAATTGTTTCCTAAAGAATTGTATCTTTAGCTAATGGTTCAAGGCTTATTTAACTAGCTGCTATTCTAACGTCTAGATACGAGTGCAGTTTGCGAGTACTTTTTTCGGCCAGTTTTACCAAATATAGCCCATATGGAGGATCGTGGCACTGTGGAGTACTAAATAGTTAATTCCACGAGATCGTTGAGGAAAAAATACTGGATAATCTGAAGTAGGTTTCGTCTGTGGCTTCCAGACGACCAGACACGGTCACCATCGTTTCTCAGCGACTTGAACTATTATCTTTTCTTTAACAAAGACGTTTCCCATAACGTATAACAAAATTGCACCAAGAATCGCACCGATCGACTCTTAGCCCCACCACAATACACTAGATGTCTGATACTCTGATTAATAATAATCTTCTTCACTCACCGAAAACGAGAGCTGTACGAGTTCCGGATTCCCAGTAAAAAAAACCAAAGAAATAAAGGTAAAGTTACCATTCAATTTGAAGCAAATTTCTCGACTCTTTCATTATTCCTGATGAAATATACTGTTTTTTTTTTTTTTTGTGTGTGTTAATCTGTCATTTTCTCTAATTTAAATTCAATTTTGAATTGATTTAGTAATTTTTGTGATATGGTTAACTTTTGATTATCGAGTATTCCTGCTTAAATATTACATGAGGAATAATTAAGTTGAGGAGATATAGTATCAGAAACCGACCTTAGCTCAGTTGGTAGAGCGGAGGACTGTAGTTGTTCAAAACAGTTAATCCTTAGGTCACTGGTTCGAATCCGGTAGGTCGGACTTTTTGTTAATTTTGCTTTGCATGTTTGTTTTTTTTAGTCTGATTATTACATGGGGGTTAAGATTCTGCTATAAGATTCGAGATGAACGGCATCTTGGTTGTTGGATTCGATATTTCAATTTCGCTTTGGGATACAATGGAATAAAGCAAAATGACTCCTTAAAAGTATGTGATTCTTGTATTGTGAAGTAACAGTAACGCTGAACGTTTCTAGAAGCAAATTTTATTATGGGTCATCCGTAAACATCATCTCTATGTTTTAATAATGTATGTAGGGGTAACTTGTGTACTAATTATAGTGGGAATGGGAGCCTTTGAGGCACTGAGTTTGGTGACGTACCCACGAGGCCAAGGCAAGGCTTCGCTGTCCGTCCCTTTCAGAACTCAAGAAATATCTAGGAATAGTCAGACTATAATTATAGCTTGGGTAGCAATTTCTTAGCTGTTGTTTTCTGACTTGACAAAAGATGTGTCGTAAGTGTGTAACATAAAAAAATGACACGGAATTGTCAACGCTATGTGGTTTGATATGAGATTGAATATTAGCCAAGACGAGCGTTTTTTATGACAGCAGAGAAATGCTGATGCCCTTGTTCTTACTTCTGCTTCAGCTGTTATTAGTCCTTAGGCAAGCAATAGGCTACAATATTTCGAAGCCTAATTGTATAGATCACTGCGGTGATGTCCTTATTCCGTACCCATTTGGTGTTGGTGCCGATTGTTACCATGATGCATCTTACTCAATCCTTTGTAACGTGTCTTTTAACCCCCCAAGACCGTTCTTGGGGCAGTTCAATCTTGAGGTTTTCGACATCAGCTGGCCACAAAGGTACGCTTCCAAGGCGTCTAATTTTTCTCGCGGTGATTCACTAATTTCTGTAAGCATCCCACCTATGAATCTTTGCAGCAGTAATGGTCCAGTTAGTAGCCTGGATTTCCGAGGTACTCCATATCAATTCTCAACAGAGTTAAATGTTCTTAAGGTGGAGGGGTGTGGGGGTGACGTTGTGCTCAAGAACAAGACCGGGGAAATCTTGTGTGGGTGCGCGTCAGTTTGCTCTAGTAATTCTTCTGAGCATTGCAACGGTGCTGGATGCTGTCAAGCCTCACTGCTGTCTTCTCCTTCAGCTTCCCACTACCAAAGGGCTGCTGATAATGGACTTGATGTTTATGAGATTGCTGTCAAGTTCGAACATCAAGTTAAATCCAACTCTTGCAACTTATCAGCAGCTTTCATAGAGATGGATCCTTTGAGGAAGCTTCTAGGGTCGGGAACATCATTGTCGAATTCCAAAATCATACCTACAGTATTGAAATGGCAGGCTACTTACATATCACCTATGCAGAAGCATAATGTCAGTTGCTTTGATTTTACGTGTTCTTGCGTTTTTCCTTATGCAGGAAACCCCTATCTTCCTTATGGATGCCAAGGTAATGAAAATAAATGTCGTAATTATTTGACATCATCCACTTCTGTAACTGACTTGTTAGTTCTTTTTTCTTTGAAGTTGTGGAAGAATGTCGCCACTGCAGAGACCAATGCCAAGAAGTTGTTACATCCTTCAATTCATATTATTGGTCATACAATTACTCTTGTCGAAACGTATTCTTCAGGAAGGCTCCTATAATTGGTATGTGCCATAGTAACTGGCAAATTTTCTATTACAGCCCTCAATTCATATTATTGGTCATACAATTTACATTTCTGTTTAGTTTGTTTGTGAGTCGTAAATATAGCTTCCAACAAAGTAGAGCCTTAATGCCTGTGTACTCCGATTTTCTTTAGTCACATTACCCTGAATCCTTAAACTCCAATTTTGTTAGACCCAAAGTTGATATTTGACCACATTCGTATTAAGTACATCTTGATGTGTTCAGGATTCGGCATTGGCATGGGAGTAGTGCTGTTGGTTCTAGGCTGTTGTTGGCTTTCCAGATTTCTGAAACGAAGAAAAGAGGTTAAGAGAAAAGCTATACACTTCAAGAGAAATGGTGGATTACTGCTGCAACAGCAAATGTCTTCTGATGAGGGCATTGTAGAGACTACAAAAATTTTCGCTGTGACTGAGCTAAAGAAAGCTACCGACAATTTCAATGACAACAGAATACTCGGCCAAGGAGGCCAAGGTACGGTGTACAAGGGAATGTTAATGGATGGAAGAATTGTGGCCATTAAGAAATCTAAGAAGGTTGATGAGAGCCAGGTTGAACAGTTCATCAATGAAGTCGTTATTCTGTCTCAGATCAACCATCGGAATGTGGTTAAGTTACTAGGAAGTTGTTTAGAGACAGAAGTTCCTATGCTGGTCTATGAGTACATTCCAAATGGAACACTTTACCAGCATATCCATGGCCAAAGTGAAGAGTTTCATATTACTTGGAAAATGCGCTTACAGATTGCAGCAGAATCAGCTGGTGCTGTTGCGTATCTGCATTCATCTTCCTCTTCTCCTATTTACCATAGAGACATCAAGTCCACAAATATACTTCTGGATGACAAATACAGAGCTAAAGTTTCTGATTTTGGGACCTCTAGGGCTATAACCATAGAGCAAACTCATGTGACTACTGCTGTTCTGGGAACATACGGTTATTTGGATCCCGAGTACTTTCAGTCCAATCAGTTCACTGAGAAAAGCGATGTTTACAGCTTTGGCGTAGTCCTTGTTGAGCTCATAACAGGCAAGAAACCAATTTGCCCTGATGGGTCAGGAGGATGGATAAGCTTGGCAACTGAGTTTCTTTCGCAGATGGAAGAATCCCGTCTCCTTCATTTCTTAGACCCCCGGATCTTAGAGGAAGGTAAGGTAGAGGAGTTCATGGCTGTTGCAGAACTTGCCAGAAAATGTTTGAACATGAATGGAAAACTGCGGCCTACAATGAAGGAAGTTGCGGTGCTGTTAGATGGTATCAGATCTTCCCGCATGCCTGTTTCGAAAGAGCTAAAACCTGCTGAGAGCATTCATGTCACCACAGAAGTGTTACATTCACACAACAGCAGTCCTTTCGCTGAACGTGCGTATTCTATGGATGTAAATGATCCCCCTGCTTGGTCTGTTGAGGTTGAACCGCTCATGTCCAGCACCTATTCTGATTAGTGCAATCTCAGAATTTGTAAAAATCTTAACTTGAGAAGTTTCATTTTCTATCATTTCTAGGGATGGGCATCTACCCATATGATGTTGTGAACACTCAGTTGCTGATCAGCTGTTATGTTGTTGATCAGTGGAATGCCTTACTTCTACTGTACATGAATTTATCTTACACCCTTTAAGTCATTTTGGAGCATATTTTTACCGAACACGACGACTCACTAGAATATTTGCGCTTTTTATAATGTTGTCAAAAAAAAAAAAACCAATCCATAGATTTTTGAGTGCCAGATTCATTTCGGGCCATCCTCAAACAATTTCTTCGACTTTGTTAGAAGTAGGGCCAAATTTAAACAAATAAAGAATTGTACAAAAGACGAGAGAGCTCATACGGAGTTCCAAGTAAGCGAATTATATCCTTTTCAAGAGTGGAGATCCTCTGTCCCATTCTTGTGTGCCACTCCCTGTACCCCTCCAATCAAATCCTTAAAAATCAATTAAATTATAAGTTTAAAAGGATTATTTTATGTTGGAAAGTGGGTTTGCAAGGTTGTGATTGGAGTGGTACACAACGTGGGACATATAATCCTCACTCCCTTTTCAAAGGGTGAGCAGTGCGGTTGGAGAGAGAAAATGTTAAAGATTGAACTAATAAATTAAGAGACAAAGTTAATAACACATAAATTATATCTTTAATGTTACTTGTTGCATTTTATCTCGACGAGCTTAAACTAGGAACCATTACATTTCGTCTGAATTGAAGAGAGTATCAAAACAGCTTTCTTCATTATTTCATCCAGCAAGAATAAGATGGAGGAATTTTCAGAGTCATACACGTCTCTTTCTTGGTACCAAGGCAAGTCTCCTGCCACAAACTCCCTTATTAATATATTTTCGGAAAATTCACGTGGTACCCTCGAAGTTTGGCCGATTGCACATGGTACCCAACTTCGCAAGTTTGTGCACATGGTACCCCTGAACTTACTACTTGTGCACATGGTACCCAAATAGCAACTTCCGTTAGATTTTTCCGTTAAAGTGATGATGTGGCGGTTAGTTATTAATTAATTAGTTAATTAAATTATAGATTTAATATTTTAATTAAAAAAAATCAAATAAATTCTTAGAAAGAAAATATATTTTTTCAAATAATTTTTTCAAAAAAACTTTAATAAAAAGCTAATTTTTCTAGGGGTACCATGTGCAAAATGTTGTGATCTCAAGGGTACCTTGTGCACAAAGTGGTAACTTGAAGGGTACTATGTGGACAAATTATGATTTTTTTAAGAGAAATAATATTTTTTTTTATGAAAAAAACATGTTTTTTGGATTTTTTTTTGTGTATGAAAATATTTTTTGGATTGTTTTAAAAAGTAAAAAAATTATTTTAATTTTAATTTTTTGATTTTTTTAAATTGGAAAATCATCATTAATATTAACTAATTCATATAACAACTAACTAACACATCATCACTTAACGAAAAATCTAACGGAATTTACTATTTGGGTACCATGTGCACAAAGTGGTAACTTCGGGGGTACCATGTGCACAAACTTGTCAAGTTGAGTACCATGTGCAATCAGTCAAAGTTTGAGGGTACCACGTGAATTTTCCGATATATTTTTGTGTGGAAACAAATTTTATAATAATTGAAACTTTGTGGTTGTAATTCAATTGATTCAACTCTTGACTTTTGAATAGATTCAGATTCAATTGATTTGACTCCTGTAAATCTGTAAATTTGTGTGTTGCATGAGATTATTCTTGTTTATGATACGTTCTTTAGCAGAGGCCGACCTTAGCTCAGTTGGTAGAGCGGAGGACTGTAGTTGTTCAAAACAGTTAATCCTTAGGTCACTGGTTCGAATCCGGTAGGTCGGAGTTTTTTAGTTTATTTTGCTTTGCAGGTTTGTTTTTCTAGTCTGACTGCATGAGGGTTTAGTTTCCGAGCTATATTAGCCGACCCCAAATCATTTTGGGACTTAGAATAGTTGCACGATGGTTTAATATGACAAATTGATATTAGTCGACTCCAACTAGACCTGTAAGTTTCTGACCCGACCCGAAAAACCGCCCGAGACCCGACCCGAAAATAACCCGGACTTTTTCAACCCGAACCCGAAAAGCACCCGAAACCCGAAATGACCCGAAATGTCAGGGTCAAGACCCGACCCGAGTGGGTCAACCCGTTGGGTCAAACATATTTAGTAAAAAAATATTATAATAATAAAAAAATATATAAAACAATTAATATTAATAAAATTTTAATAAAATTTTAATTAAAATTTTCTTTTAATGCATATAAAACATATGTATAATGCAATCATTATTATTAATATAATATTATATATAAAATTTTGGAAAATAAGAATAAAATAATATTTTATTTGTTAAAATTTACCGATAAAAAAGGCGCGAATATGCATTTTCGACCCGCTGGTCAACCCGTAACCCGACCCGAACCCGTTTTGACCCGACCCGTTTTGACCCTAACCCGAAATACACCCGAACCCGAAATACACCCGAACCCGAATCTACCTGAACCCGAAGCTACCCGAACCCGAAACCCACCCGCCCGACCCATTTTGCAGGTCTAACTCCAACTCATCTCAGGACTGCATGATAGTTAGTTCAGTCGATATTAGGCTAAAGCCGATTTGGGAATTTGAGACACGTTTTAGGAGTAAATATCTTGCCCTGACTTGATGCCTTTCTAATCGGCGAAAGTGGCAATTTGCCCCCTACACTTTCATCAATTGTGCAATTGAGCACCTTAACTTCTAATTGAGCAATTTACCACCTTAACTTTTCAATTCGTGCAATTTCACACCTACCTCTATTTTTCAACTAATTTGTGTGGAATATAAACATTTTCCTATATTCACAAATTTATAAAAAAAAAACATTATACTGTATAAATACAGCACATATACACATGTAATGTATTTGTATAGTATAATGTTATTTTATAAATTTTGTGAATATAGGAAAATGTTTATATTCCACACAAATTAGTTGAAAAATAGAGGTAGGTGTGAAATTGCACGAATTGAAAAGTTAAGGTGGTAAATTGCTCAATTAGAAGTTAAGGTGCTCAATTGCACAATTGATGAAAGTGTAGGGGGCAAATTGCCACTTTCGCCCTTTCTAATCCTTAAGGCCCACTTTTAGTTTTTAGCATACATAGCTCTCGCTAGTAATATGAGTAAGCATCAATGCAATAAATTGTAGGATTAGTCACATAATTTATAAGTTTAAAAAATTTCTTTGCTGTTATTTTTATATGGGTCCTGTGATTTGACAGAAGTAGAAGGATTATTGGAACGGTCAATGATGGCTGGCTAGAAATTAAATAACTTGTAAAAGAAATTGGAGTTTTTTTTTTTTTTTTTTTTTTTTCGATATTGTCCTAGTAATATTAGTGTAGAATATAGCTAAGTTCTGTACTTCTGTTTCTGATCTGCACATTAGATAACTAGACAACCAAGAAATGACGAGTTTTTTCGATATTGTCCTAGTAATATTAGTGTAGAGTAGAGTATAGTTAAGTTCTATACTTTTGTATCTGATCTGCACATTAGAAGCTAAGCAATGATATCTTTGTTCCTGCTTCTGCTTCAGCTTTTGTCGACACTTAGACAGGCGGATGGAGCCGATATTTCAATGCCTAATTGTGCAGATCACTGCGGTGGTATCCAAATTCCGTATCCATTTGGTGTTGGTGCCGACTGTTACCAAAACAAATCGTTTGAGATTGTTTGCAATGCATCCTTTAGTCCCCCAAAACCGTTCTTGCGGCAATTCAATTTCGAGGTGTTGGATATCAGCTGGCCAAGATTTGACACTGTGAGAAATATTTTTGTGCAATCCGAAACTATACTGGTAAGCATCCCACCTAGGAATCTTTGTGGAAATGATGGATCAACGCCAGTGGCTAGTAGCTTGGACTTTCGAGATAGTCCATATCGGATCTCAAGGTTATCGAATGTTCTTATGGTGGAAGGCTGTGGGGGTAGAGTCGTGCTCAGGGACAGGAGTGGAGAGGACTTGGCTGGGTGTGCTTCAATTTGTCCTGCAGATTCTGCTGACATGAATCAAACGACTTGCCATGGTGTTGGATGTTGCCTAGCCTCATTGCTGTCAGTTGACGACTACTTTGGAAACGAGGAACAGAACAAAGACGATGGCCTTGATTTTTGTGAGATAGTTGTGGATTCGGAACAACTACAGAAATCCAATACTTGCAATGCATCAGCAACTTTGATTGAGAGTGGCTCAGTGGAAAGTTTTGCAGGGACATTATCAAGTTTGAAAACATTTCCTGTGAAGTTAGACTGGCAGGCTCCGAATGTATCGCCTGTTCGTAATGAGAATGTCACTTGCGAAGACTTATCATGTTTTTGTAAATTTCCGTATGAAGGAAACCCCTATCTTCCATATGGATGCCAAGGTAAATAATAAAGTTGGTACCTTAGAATTTTTACTCTAAAGAGTATGTCCACTCTTGATTGACTGTAAACTCTTTTCCTATGAAGTTGTGGAAGCATGTCGTAAGTGCAAAGATCGTTGTGATTTCGAAGGGGCAGACTACAATGTCACAGGGGCAAATTACTATTATTGTCGAAAGCATTTACTGCTAAGGAAAGGTTCCATCCTTGGTATGTTGGCTGATTTAACTTCCTCCATATTGTTTGCTACCTGCTAGTCCATACATACAATAATGTTTTATCCCATGTCAAAAATTTGGAGTACTACTGTTGTTTTGATTGTCCTTTGAGTTGTTTTAAGAATCCCGCCCTGGATCACGCATACCACAGGGCTAGTTTAATTAGTAGAGTGCTGCAAGATCTGACTTGGGTGTCCCGAGCCTCATTTCGCTGTTCATCTCACTGCAGTAATATTGTAATAACACCAGAAACTCCACTAACTTTGAAAAGCTGCATCTTCCCAAAGTCTACCTGTATTGGATGTTCTAAGACCTTAATTTCTTGTCTTGTACCTTCACTCCCAAGACTTGCATTCTTTGAATTCACTGTCTTACATATTGGATGCTTATTTTCGGAAGGGATGATTCGCAGAGTTTTCCTGAAATTTGGAACATTCAGACATTAATTGGTTGTTTAATTGATAGTATGTACTTGATGTTTTCAGGATTCGGCGTTGGCATGGGAGTAATGCTGATGGTCTTAGGTTGTTATTGGCTTTCTAGAATCGTACAACACAGAAAAGAGATTAGACAAAGAGCTACACACTTCAAGAGAAATGGTGGTTTACTGCTGCAGCAGCAATTGTCTTCTAAAGCGGGTGGTGTGGCGACAACCAGAATTTTTGCTGTCACTGAGCTAAAGAAGGCTACGGACAATTTCAATGAAAACAGAATTCTCGGCCAAGGAGGGCAAGGCGCAGTGTACAAAGGGATGTTAATGGATGGAAAGATTGTGGCCATTAAGAAATCTAACAAGGTGGACGAGAGCCAGGTTGAGCCGTTTATCAATGAAGTTGTTATTCTTTCTCAAATCAACCATCGGAATGTGGTGAAATTACTTGGTTGTTGTTTAGAGACGGAAGTTCCTATTCTTGTCTATGAGTTTATCCGGAATGGTACACTTTATCAGCATATACAAGACCTGAGTGAAGATTTTCATATTGACTGGAGAATGCGCTTACAGATTGCAGCAGATTCAGCTGGTGCTGTTGCGTACCTGCATTCGTCCTCTTCTGCTCCTATTTACCATAGAGACATCAAGTCTACAAATATACTTCTTGATGACAAATACAGAGCAAAAGTTTCTGATTTTGGGACCTCTAGGGCTATAACCATAGACGATACTCATGTGACTACTGCTGTTCAAGGAACATATGGTTATTTGGATCCCGAGTATTTTCAGTCGCATCAGTTCACTGAGAAGAGTGATGTTTACAGCTTTGGTGTAGTCCTTGTTGAGCTCATAACAGGCAAGAAACCAATATGCCCTTTGGGAAATGGAGGATGGATAAGCCTTGCAACTGAGTTTCTTTCACAAATGGAAGATCCTCGTGTGTTTGATATGTTAGACCCTCGTATTATAGATGAAGGTAAGCAAGAGGAGTTTATGGCAGTCGCTGAACTTGCCAGAAGATGCCTGAGTATGAACGGGAAACTACGGCCTACTATGAAAGAAATTGCGGTGCTGTTAGATGAGATCAGGTCGTCACATATCCCGACTTCTGAAGGACTAAAACCAATAGTAGAGGTTAATCAATTGGGCAAGGAAGTGATCAATGCATATAGTGGTCCGTTTAGTAGTTCCGTGTCGTTCTTGGATGATGATCCTCCTGCTTGCTCAATTGAGATTCAAAAAAATCAAGGCTAACACCTGAAAACTAAGGTAAATTCTAATCACTGCAATTTTATTTTTTTCAATTCACACAATGCTGGCTGGGTATTGTTTTCTGACACTTGAAATCTCTTCTGCAGGCGTCAAACTCATCAGTAATCTGAAACCTGCATGACTAAATGCCGGTATCCCTGATTGACCAAACGTACATACTCACACCTGAAATGGCGGCTAGACGGGATTTGTTCGGATGCATTAACCATCCAGACTATAACATTGCCTGCCTAAAACATTTGCTCTAGGTTTCTATGTTGTGAAAAATTGTTACTGTTTGTTCAAAAAATTAGGCAGTTGATAGATCTGCCATGAAATACAGTAGTAGTGTAATTTTGAATGTAGTAGCTCAGTAAGCTGTTAATTTGTGATTACAAGTGGCAAAAATTATATCTACGACCGGACGTCAAGCAACCTCAACTCCAAACATGTTTTTCGCCAAATGGTCGATTGTTTTCTTCATTTCATAACTAAAAGAAATTATTTAAATTTTTTTTTTTACCTGAATAAGTTTGATCGGCAATCGTTACTGAGTTGATGAAACTTATATACATCACTCGCATCTGAACCTTCAACTTTTGTACCATCATCTCTTTTTTATTATTTTTTTTCCATTCCTTTATAGGCTTCTTATTATGTAGTTCGACGTGTGAGTGTGTGACACAAAGTCTCTCTGCCCATCCAAGTCCCTCCATATCCCCGTTACCGGCCTATAAAACTCATTTAAGCTCGTTGCAACGAAAATGACCACCCACGACCTACACATCCACAAATAGTCCTCTAAAAAATTCAATCTTAGAAGTTAGAACACCGTACCAATCTTTCACGCCAGTAAAAAAAAAAATAAAATACTCCGTATTTACCAATCATAGTCCAGCTTAAAAAGGAATGATTTCTAATCATAGTCAACTCCACATCAACCTTCTTAAAGAAGATTCAAAGGTAAGTCTTCTTTACACAACTCTTCTCTCTTATGTGGAATAAAACACGCGAAATTGGGCAATTCATGATTCTAACCTCTAATTCGGCTCTTTTGTATCTTTCCATTTACACTTTAATCAATGACTCCTAATCTTGAATTCTTATTGATTATTTGATATATACTTTTATTTTTTGTTAAAATTGGTTGAATTTAGGTTAAAATTGTTTACATTTGGCCATTCTTTTTTCTCTAATTCGAATAATTCAATTCAATTGATTACTTGTGTTCTGCCTTACAAATGATTAGTGACGATCAATTGTGTAGAGTCATTCATAATCTTAATTTGAGGAGATTAGTATCAGAAGCCGACCTTAGCTCAGTTGGTAGAGCGGAGGACTGTAGTTGTTCAAAACAGTTAATCCTTAGGTCACTGGTTCGAATCCGGTAGGTCGGACTTTTTTAGCCGAAAGTTTTTCGGCTTTTTTACAGCATGGGGTTTTGGTATCTGAGCTACAACTAAGTAAAACATAGGATTCAGAGGTTGCCGGTATTGATTATTTGATTCCGAGTTTTGCTAGCCCTAGCACTGTCCTATGTTACTCGTAGAATGAATGGGAGTTGAAACTTGTTTGTTGAAGTATAAAACCATTGTGGGTGCCCTAACCATCAGTCTAGACTTTTGGCTCAGTTGGTTATCTAACAAAACTTGATTATTTCTTAAAGATTGTTTCTTATTACGATTTAAGGTCATTGGGATTTACGTCATTCTGCCCTTTGTCGTGATGAGCTGACGTGCTTTCTTTAGATTATACATTGTACTTTTGATCAAGAATAATGGAAATTTGGACGCGGATTTTAGCATTTGATATATGAAGGTCTGAATAATGTAGTGTAAAAGTTTATGCAGGAAATTACACTTCCATAAGTTCGTTAATGTGAATGTAGATTGGTAAGAGGAGCAGAAACTGACCTGGAACAATGGTGGCGTGCTGCCTTCACTCTGCTAAGTAACTTTACCCTCGTTTATTAAATAAATCAATCCCGTCTTTTTTTTCTTTTTTGCTTCAGTAATTTGTTTTTACTGTTTTTACTGCCTGGTAAGTTGTTATTCTAGTGATTGCAAGTGACATGAATAGATGCTGCATGATTTAGACATGGTAAAAATCATGGTGTTATGATCCTTGGTCCTTTTGTGAAGCATTCAGTATTATGTTTCAACTGTCCCTTGTCTTATCCTGGGAAAGCTGTATTTTGTTGTATACAGGGTTCATAATATACACACGATGCAAGAATACGTGTGTGTTAAGTGTTTATGATGAACTTTCGAAAGGTGTAGGACTGTTGTTGACTACGAATGATTGATCATATATTCATATCCCGAATCTAATTGTGTGCGAGTACTGTTAAGATATTGCTTACAAAGATGTCAACTTTGGAAGCTTGATTTTCAATTTCTTTGCTGTCGTTTTCCTTTGGGTCTTCAATCTCATTTTCCTTTGAGAATTTTCAGTTTTCAATTTATATGTTTTAAGCAGACTTGGAACGGTCAATGATGGTTGGCTTGAAATGGATGTAGAAGGAGGTAGTGTTTTATTTCTATTCGTTCAACTGATGATAAATTAATTTTGTGCATCAGTTTTCTGTTCTACTTCAGCTTGAAGTTTGTAGAGGACGCAACTGTTTACTGCAACAAAAGAACAGAGGTATGGAGCCCTTTTTTGTACTTCTGCTTCAGCTGTTGTCAGTCCTGAAGCTAGCAGTTGGTGTCAGTATTTCTATGCCTAATTGTGCAGATCATTGTGGTGATGTTCCGATTCCATACCCATTCGGTGTTGGTGCCGGTTGTTACCAAAAAAAATCATATGAGATCATTTGCAACGAGTCTTTTAATCCCCACAAACCATTCTTAAAAGAATTGGAATTCGAGTTGTTGAACATCAGCTGGCCTGGAAAGTACGATGGAATTGACCCACGATGGACAGAGGATTCAAATGATCAAGTACTTACAGTAGGGGTGCCTTCTCCAAAAGTCTGTGGTAGTGATGGGGGAACGGTAGTCCGTAGCGTGAACTTACGAGATACTCCATATCGATTTTCTAGGTGGTCTAATATTTTTATGGTGGAGGGCTGTGGAGGCAGTGTTGTATTGACCAACAGAAGCGGGGACATCTTGACCGGGTGTGCTTCAGTTTGTCGCAGTGGTGCTGCTAATATGAACAGGACTAATTGTTATGGGGTTGGATGCTGTCAAGCCTCCCTTTTATCAACTCCGACATCTGACTTCATTGAGAGGGAGGACGAGGGAGGTCTTGAATTTTATGAAATAGCTCTGGATTTTGAAGAACAACAGCAAAATTCGAATTCTTGCAACACATATGCGGCCTTGATTGAGAGCCAGTCAGTTAAGAAGTTTGCTGGGAAATTGTCAAGTTCACAGATGTTTCCGACAGTGCTAGAATGGCAGGCTTTGCAGCCCATATACACCAATTTTTACTACCGCGACAACGGTAGTTGTTCTTATGACACAAGCAATACAATTAAGTGCTATTGCGGTGACTATTATGATGGAAACCCTTATCTGCCCAATGGTTGCCAAAGTAAGGAATAGAATTGTTTTAATTTGATCTCCCTTTTCCGCCACTTACCAATGTATCTATTTGCATGGATAGACTAACTGGATATTTTCTTCTATTTTTGGTCATAGTCGTGGAAGAATGTCGGAAGTGCAAACACCACTGTGGTGTAGTTTTCTCTAATTCAAGTAGCTACTATGCTTGTCAGAAAAATCAACTGTTACGACGGGCCTCCATTATCGGTAAATACATTATTCTGTTGCTGTAGTTCTAAGTTTTAACCCTTATCAAATCCCTCCCCTCCACATAGCTCAAGACTGTACGAAGCAGAAATGGCGGATTAATAGGAATATAGAACTCTAGTTGTCAAATGTATGAAAAATAAGACATTTCTCGGAACATCAGGGGAAGGCAATAGCAGAATAACTACAGAAATGCTGTTATTTTGGATTATTGTAGGGTTGCTTATGAATCTCTAGCTCATGCTTGTTCAACGTATGCCAGGTGGCCGGAGTGAACACATTGTCTTTGATGCCTGTTGCCCTGAAATTACTTTGTTGTCACTGGATTTTCTCTTACAAAACCGAACATACACGTATCATGCTTTTTTTTATGGAGTAGTCCACTAGTCCTATATATGGAGTTGCTGTGACTGTTCCCCTGTGGTTTCTGACTCTGTAGTTTGATTTTTTTGTGGATTCTACTTCGAACAATGACATATGCTTGATCTTGTTTTTTCAGGATTCAGCTCTGGCATAGGAATTGTACTATTAGTTCTAGCTTGCTATTGGCTGTATAGATATTTGAAGAGGAGAAAGGAGATTAAGCAAAAGGCTATGTACTTCAAGAGAAATGGTGGTTTATTACTGCAACAGCAGATGTCTTCTAATGAGGGTGTTGTAGAGCAGACCAAAGTTTTCGCTGTGGCTGAGCTAGAGAAAGCCACTGACAATTTCAACGAGAACCGAATTCTCGGCCAAGGTGGACAAGGCACAGTTTATAAAGGTATGTTAATGGATGGAAGAATTGTGGCCATTAAGAAATCTAAAAAGGTAGACGAGAGCCAGATTGAACCATTCATCAATGAGGTGGTAATTCTTTCTCAGATCAACCATCGGAATGTGGTCAAATTACTGGGATGTTGTTTGGAGACAGAAGTCCCGGTCCTTGTTTACGAGTACATTCCAAATGGAACACTGTATCAGCATATTCATGGTCAGAGTGAAGATTTTCACATTAACTGGAAAATGCGCTTACAGATTGCAGCAGAATCAGCAGGTGCTGTCGCGTATCTGCATTCATCTTCATCTGCTCCTATTTACCATAGAGACATCAAGTCCACCAATATACTACTGGATGATAAATGTAGGGCAAAAGTTTCTGATTTTGGAACTTCTAGAGCCATTACTATCGAGCAAACTCATGTGACTACTGCTGTTCAAGGAACATATGGATATTTGGATCCCGAGTACTTTCAGTCCAACCAGTTCACTGAGAAAAGTGATGTTTACAGCTTCGGTGTTGTCCTTGTTGAGCTCATAACAGGCAAGAAACCAATATGCCCCACTGGGGCAGGAGGATGGATAAGCTTGGCAGTTGAGTTCCTTTCACAAATGGAGGCTTCTGTTAATCTTCATGATATTCTAGATGCTCGAATCATTGACGAGGGTAAAGAAGAGGAGTTTAGGGCTGTCGCTGATCTTGCTAGAAAGTGCCTGAATATGCATGGCAAAGAACGGCCAACAATGAAGGAAATCTCAGTTCAGTTGGATGCGATCAGATCCTCTCACATGCCTATTACAAAAGATGTAAAACCTGTGCAGAACAACTATGTGCCAGATCTGATTCAATCACAAACCGGCCCTTTCAGTAAAAGCACGTTTTCTTCTGATGACGATCCTCCTGCTCGCTATATCGAGGTTGAACCACTCATGGGTAGCACCTGATAACTAGCCAAGGTACTTTCTGAAGGATGCAGTCTCATATACTTTCCAAGACGTTGGAAAAATCTTTAGTTTTGAAGTGGAATTTGCATGAAACAGGGCATTCGTTTTCTGAAGGTTGAAGTCCCTTTCCGCAGTCCTTAACAGGACAAATTGGTTCTTTCACCTGCTTCCCTGCACCTGTGAGGCCGTGATCGATGATTCCTAAATCTTTCGGAAGCATAAAGATTGTCCTGCCTATATCATTTGTCCCTGGCATTCCCTAGGAAAACTTGTGTTTCTGAAAAAATTAAGATAGCTTATATGCCAGGTAGCTGTTTAAGTTCTAGTGTAGTAGCCTTAGCTGTATTCTTCTATGGTAATCGGCATTTCAATGATTTAGAAATGTATAATATGACAGTGCTGCTGAAATGGTAAAAAGTTCTGTATTTTCTAATAGATCCCTGACCTGAGTAACATGTTTGTATATAGCATCATGGATAACACATGCTTTAATCATAGTAAAGCTGCATCTCGTCGCCTGTTCATAACGTTCATTAGAGTTTATGTAATTTATATACTCCCAAGTCAACTGATTGAGATTGATTATTCAAATTTCTTATGTCTGATGCCCTTATTAGTAATTTGCTTAGAAATTTCTGATGTTGTATAATTCTATTTGGGTCCTTAAATTCGACAGAAGAAGAAAGACTTAAATAAGATAATAAAAAACCCGACTTTGGAACGGTCAGTTATGTCTGCTTGGAAATAGTTAATTGCTAGTAGTAACCAGGACATGGACGTTCATATAGAATATTGGCTAGTTGTAGTAGTTGAAGTACTGTAACAGCGTAAACCAGGTTATATCTAAGTTCTATATATCTGTATGACTGTATGGCTTTATCTGATCTGCAGGGATTCAGAGTTTTTGTGTGAAAACAAAAGCAATGGTGTCCTTGTTCTATCTTATTCTTCAGCTTCTGTCAGTTATAAGGATAGCAGATGGTGTCAGAATTTCGCTGACTAACTGTGCAGATCATTGCGGCCATGTCCAGATTCCATATCCATTTGGTGTTGGCGAAAATTGTTACCATGACAGGCAATATGAGATCATCTGCAACAAGTCTTTCAGTCCTCCAAAACCATTTTTGCACCAGTTCAATCTCGAGGTGTTGGACATAAACTGGCCTGGAAGGTACTCAAATCTTGACCCACGATCAGATGCAGTGGATGCAGACGATCAAAAAATTACAGTAAGCCTGCCTCCTACAAATCTGTGTGGCAGTGACGGTGCAATGGAAGTCCATAGCTATGATTTACGAGGCAGCCCATATTTTTATTCTAGGTATTACAATGTTTTGGTGGTCGAGGGCTGTGGAGGCAGTATTGTGTTGAAGAACAGGAAGGGAGACATCTTGACAGGGTGTGCTGCAGTATGTGGCGGTGATGCTGATAAGTTGAACAGGACTAACTGTTACGGGGTTGGATGCTGCCAAGCTCCACTCTTGGGAACTTCTACAACAGATTACCTACAGATTAGCAACGAAGAACGTCTTGATTCTTATGAAGTTGCTCTTAATTTTGAACAAGCAACCAACTCTTGCAAAATAGCCGCGACTTTGATTGAGAGCCAGTCAGTAAACGAGTTCACCAGGAGATTCTCAAGTCTTCAGACATTTCCTACAGTCTTAAATTGGAGGTCAACTATCTCAGAATCGCAGGCTTTAGACCCTTCAACCAACTATGACAATTCTACTTGTATAATTGACGTGAATGTTGGACCGCAATGCTATTGCTCTTTTGGTTATGAAGGAAATCCATATCTCCCTTATGGTTGCCAACGTAAGCTACAAAATTCATTCAATTTTTTTTTTCTTTTTTGTTGGTTGTTTCATACAATGAATTTTGAACTGATTTGTGTTTATTTTCTGGTTAGTTGTGGAAGAATGTCGCAAGTGCAAACGCCATTGTGTTCTAAATGATAATCCCAATGGTTCAGGTCGTTTCTATGCTTGTGAAAAGAATCACATGTTCAAGCGTGCCTCCATTATTGGTCAGTACATTATAAGTTCCTAGCAGTGTTACAAATTTGTTCATTTGATCTGTATCTATACTGTGTGCAAGCCTTAACATCCTGTATTTCTGCCATGCTGCTACTTCTCGCAAAACATGTAGTTCAGGCAATGACTGTCATTTGAATTTGCTTACGACTCTGTGATTCATGTTAGCTGACCCCAAATCAAATGCTGCCTATTCCCCAACTCTCATATCTGTTCTGTCAAACATCTAATCGCCTTTGATGCCTGTTGGCCTGAGGTTTTTCTGTAGAACCTGAATGTTATGTTGGCCTGAGCCTTTTGTGTTCTTACAAGATTTTCATTTTGCCAGTCCCAGTTGAAAACTTTCATTCTGTCATAAATTTCCTAAATTCTGCTGTCATTATGGTTTCAGGATTCAGCATTGGCATGGGATTAATGCTGTTAGTTCTAGGTTGCTATTGGCTTTATAGATATTTGAGGTGGAAAAAGGAGATCAAGCTAAAAGCCAAGAACTTCAAGAGAAATGGTGGTTTACTGCTGCAGCAGCAGATGTCTTCTAATGAGGGTATTGTCGACAAGTCGAAAATTTTCACTGTCACTGAGCTAGAGAAAGCTACTGACAATTTCAATGACAACAGAATACTTGGCCAAGGTGGCCAAGGCACTGTGTATAAGGGAATGTTATTGGACGGAAAGATTGTTGCAGTCAAGAAATCGAAAAAGGTGGACGAGAGCCAGGTGGAACAGTTCATCAATGAAGTAGTTATCCTTTCTCAGATTAATCATCGGAATGTGGTGAAATTGTTGGGATGTTGTTTAGAGACTGAAGTCCCTGTCCTTGTGTACGAGTTTATTTCGAATGGAACACTGTATGAGCAAATCCATGGTGAAGGTGACGATTTTCACATGAGCTGGAAGATGCGCTTACAGGTTGCAGCAGAATCAGCTGGTGCTGTTGCGTATCTGCACTCATCTTCCTCTGCTCCTATCTTCCATAGAGACATAAAGTCGGCCAATATACTTCTGGATGACAAATTCAGAGCAAAAGTTTCCGATTTTGGGACTTCTAGGGCTGTTACTATTGAGCAAACTCACGTGACTACTGCTGTTCTAGGAACATACGGTTATTTAGATCCCGAGTACTTTCAGTCTAATCAGTTCAATGAGAAAAGCGATGTTTACAGCTTCGGTGTAGTCCTTGTTGAGCTCATAACAGGGAAGAAACCAGTATGCCCAACCGGGACAGGAGGATGGATAGGCTTGGCAACTCAGTTCCTTTCACATATGAAGGATTCTCGTCTGTTTGATATTCTAGACACCAGGATTTTAGATGAGGGTAAGGAAGACGAGTTCATTGCTGTCGCTGAACTTGCCAGAAAATGTCTGAACATGAATGGAAAACTACGGCCTACAATGAAAGAACTCGCAGTGCTGTTAGACGGGATCAGATCCTCCCACATGCCTATTTTGAAGGACCTAATTAAACCTGCAGACAGCAATGGTGTCGTCCCTGAGATGATCGACTCTAGTACCGGTTCTTTCAATAAAAGTATGTTTTCTTTGGATGAGTATCCCTCTTCTTGCTCCATTGACATTCAACCACTCAGAGCTTGCCCCTGACAGTGTAAGGTACTTTCTGAAAACTGCAACTTCAGTAATATGTGATATAAAAAGAAAATACTTCACAAGTTTCGATTTGTATAAATCTTAAGCTGTGCATTGTTTGGTGATTCAACCATTGTTTATCTGTCAGTCGTGATGGCTTCTCAGGTCGGGTCAGCTTCACTAATAAGTTTCTACTCTCTCCTTCTGATGCATAATGTTATTCCTTACTGTATTTTTTCTGTCATAAAATGTATGCTACTACTACTACTAATGAGAAATAGTAAGTTCTTCCAAAATAAACTTAGCAATATAAAAGAGATCATAGTCTAATAACAATGCCCTTAAATCTTTCATGCATTACATCATTCACTGAAACACAACTTAGAAGAGACATAAACCCGAAACACACTGAATACAGTGACTAAATACTTCATTCATTAACGATAACCATGTCGATGATATTGGCAACGACATCCTTGGACTGGTTGAGCAGCTTGATGCTCTTACACAGCTTGTCGCGCTTAGCTGCAACAGCAGGAGCCTCATCAAGCATTTTCTCGACTCCACCACCACCGTGAGCCCCCATAACTTCACCCAAAATCTCCAACTCTAATTCCTTGTTCACTAACTTATCAATGTTGAACAGCAAGTGGAGAGCTATGGAATCCACTAACCTCTTTAAAACAATCTTCCAATACGAAATCATTCTCATTTTCATATCAAAGGCCTGCTGAGCCAGTTGCCTGTGCTCCCTCAGATGCGCTATATCCACCATCCCGAATTCTTCAAGTTCTATGCTAGTTGTTCTCGATGAATCACTTTGGACAATCTTCATGAAGTCATCCTGCTCCAGCATAAGCCGATTCCAGGCAGACATGTAGTCCGGATCACAGGTATAATCTGTGAGTTTTTCCATTTCCGCTATCTCCATGACACGAGCAATGGACTGTTCCTTCATTCGGGCTATCAGACTGCCAGCAGCTCTTCTCATGGAGCACTGAAGAGTTGGATAACTGTCAGAATGCTGCTTCAGTACAGAGAGCAGAACACCCTCTATATATCCCCAGACCTTCGACATGAACTCTACAGGAGTTTGTGATATCTCCTTGACATTCTTCTGCAGAACTGTCAGAAATGCTGCGCGCGGAAGGAAATTTGGTAGTCCAAGCCCTTTAGTTTCCTGCAGAACCTTAACTTCTTCCATCAGGAAATCGCCTGGCTTGGTCACACCATTTCCCTGAGACTGCAGTTGCTTAGAGTAGGCACTCAACATCTCAGACAGGCGCGCAATGCAATGCATACTGACATCTTCAGGGAACTCATCGTACTCCCCTCGAACCAAAATCTTCTTCAGGGATTCCTTGACAGCACCCATGATCTGCATAAAAGCTGCCATTGCTTCAGCCACAGAGGTCAAATTTCTTGGCATTTTCTTCAATTCAGAAGCGCTTCTGTTTAACTTGTCATTGATTTGCTTGACAATGTTAGGCAAGCATTTGGAGATGATAGTAGCTTGAATGTGAATCAGCTTCTTGGCCAACACAGGGACTCCTACAATCGACTTATCAATCTTCGATAGCAAGGGATGAGTTGCAAATAAACTCGCCTCCTCCACCCTCGCTTCCTCATACGTCTCTTCCCCTATCCTGTTCCTGACACAGACATAACCAAGACCTATGCTAACATCATCATTGCTTACCTTCTCCAGCAAGCCTTCAGGGGCCCTGTCAGCTTTCGTAACAACAGCTAGAGTCCTCTGACCTGTCCTATCCACACTCTGAGACATCATTATTGACTCACAGGTAGAAAAATCCACTGTAGCAGACAAGACATTCAGAATAATACTCTCTTCTGGAGTAATGTACTCCATGATCATAGCCCTAATCTGCTCATAGATATTCTCCGGCTGACCATGGACCGGAACCCGAGTAATCCCTGGAAGGTCAACCATAGTTAAGTCAGGAACACCATTCTTCTTAACAACCAGTGTTATAGGAGTATTAGAAATGCCCTTAGCATGCCCTGCAATTTCCTGAGTAGCCACATTAATAGCATCAGAAACACGATCTTCATCAGTTTTCACAGTTTTCGACATATACTCTAAGGAAAGCTCAGCATCAGGACCAGAATGATGCTGCAGGCGCATAATGAGTGGCACCCTGGTGCATATGCCTTGGCCTCTAGGGAGACTAATCCCGGCCAACGACTCCAAAACACTCGATTTTCCTGACGACTGATCGCCTACAACAACTATAGTAGGGAGCTGAATCCCTTCCTTCATAACCTTCAGGTTACGGAGCTTGTCCACTGCATCGAGCAGTGGCCGAATACGGTCGTTGTAGGATGAGATCAATGGTGGAGGGTTGATGGAAATTGGGATGGCTTCTTCAAATGCTGGTACAATAGAACCATTTCTCAAATGATCAGTAAACTCTGGAAATTACTGTAAAGTTGTGTTCTTTGATATTTAGTTTGTAAATTTTTTTGTGATATGATCAAATGAGAAGATTAGATGGGTATTTATAGGGGATTTGGAGAATTGCAAAGATTAGATGGTTGGAAAAATCTTAAAATTGTCGGGCATGCAATGTGGAGTATTAATCAAGTTTTGTTAAACAAGGCTTCTTTTGAGGTAATTGGTAAGTGTAGTGAGTTAAATTCCAGTAACAGTAGTAAAAAGCTTCCGACAGCAGTAAATTTCTGTGTCTAAAGTAAGTTTTCAAGAAGAAATGAAGAATGCAGGTAGGTTGCCTACAAAATTAACCTATAGTATTAACCTATAGTATTACTGTGTTCAGTAGGTGGTTGTTTTTAGTTAATTAGCACTAATCTCAGTTGTTTAAGTTTAATGTAGAAGTATCATTTTGAACAGAGTGTTACTTCCACTTCTAGGGTCCCCTTAGTCAGAGTCGTCTAACACTCTATGAAAATGTATGCTAACGCACAGAGCCTCCAAAATCACGAGTACTCAAAAATTGCAGGTCTTCGAGATTATAAGGACATAATGCCGTAAAATTTTCACCTATTCTCTGCTTAGGAGTTGTTTTAAAGAAGTCATGTGGTTGCCTTGCTAATTGACCATTAGTTAAATTGAGTAAAAATGTAAAATGTTCAGGTTACCAATGAAATATTTGTCGAATCCATAAGTTTGGAATTAATAAGATGGCTAATACTTTACCTATTACCAGTAAATCTGTTCTTGGTTTTAATTAGGCCTGTTAAATAGGTCGGGTTGTTAATGGATGAACAAATGAAGGAGTTAACTGCTACGTTCTTGTGGGTATGAAAACAAACCATTCATGAAATAATTGACATGTAGCTATCGAGTTCTTGGTGTGCGAAGTATGAAAATTTGTCAGACATTATACTGTTGTTTGAAGCAGATGAAAACAAAGTACTGTATTTCTGCAGTTCTGAAATTGAAACATTCTACTTAAACAGCATAGATGTCACTTAAGTAATAAGCTAAGGTAGCTAATGATGCCTAGAAATGTGGCTGATGTAAGTCAGGACACTTATTCCAGCAGGATGCTTAATCAAAAGTACGAAAACAAACATAAAAAACATGACTAAATCAGACATAGGATCCAAACACGATTCAATCATACACTGAAATCCTGTCCATTATCTTAGAGAGAACTTCCTTGGACTCTTTGAGCAGGCTAATGCTCTTGTTTAGCCTCTCTCTCTTGCTAGCAACGGAAGGTGATTCCTCGAGCATTCGCTTGATTCCATCTCCATAAGGTCCCATCAACTCATTGACAATCTCAAGCTCCAACTCTGACTTCACTAGGTTTTGAAGGCTGAACAGAAGATGCAGAGCTATGGAATCGACGAGCCTTCTGAGAACAATCTTCCAATATGCTGTCATTCTCATTCTCATGTCAAAAGCAAGCTCAGCAACATGCTTGTAATTCCTCAAATGCTCGACATTCACAACCCCAAATCCTTCAATCTCTAGTTCAGGAGTCACTGACAAATCATCCATGATCTTCATGAACTGCTCTTGTTTCAACATCAGTTTATTCCAGACTATCAAGTACTCAGGGTTGCAGGTGTAATCAGCAACCATTTCCATTTCAACAGCTTCCTTCACACGCGCAATAGAATGATCTTTCATCTTAGCTATCAGACTATTTGCTGCCCTTCTTGTGGAAGACAGAAGAGACGGGTAATTGTCGCAGTGGCGGATCAGCACTGCGACAACTACAGTCTCAATATAAGACCACACATCTGTCACGAAATCAACAGGATTTCCTGAAATCCCCTTCACCTTTCTCTGCAGGATTGTAATAAACCCAGATCTCGGTAGAAAGTTTGGTAGTCCAATCCCTTTCGCCTCCTCCAGAACGCGAACCTCCTCCATCAGAAAATCAGCAGATAAATTCTCTTTCTGAATTTTCAGAGACTGCAGTTCATCAGAAAACCTGCTCAACATCTCAGCTAATCGCGCAGTAGCGTGCATTTGCTCATCTTCCCCAATAAAGTCTTCATCATACTCTCCCCGAATCAGAATCTTCTTCAGTGTTTCCTTAGCCAATCCCATCACCCGCATGAAAACAGCCATAGCCTCAGGAACAGATGACAGATGCTGCGGCATATTGTCCAGTTCACCCTGATTGGCACTCAGCTTGCTATTAATCTGACTGACAATGTTCGGCAGACACTTTGAGATAATATTGGCTTGAATTTGAACCAATTTCTGAGCCAACACAGGCACACCAACAATCGACTTATCAATCTTCGACAGCATAGGGTGAGACTCAAACAACCTAGCCTCCTCAAGCCTCGCTTCCTCGTACGTCTCTTCACCAATCCTGTTCCGAACACAGACATACCCAAGCCCTATACTAACATCATCATTAGTAACCTTCTCCAGCAAGCCTTCAGGAGACTTATCAGCTTTTGTAACAACAGCAAGAGTCCTCTGACCTGTCTTATCCACACTTTGCGACATCATTATCGACTCACAAGTCGAAAAATCCACAGTCGCAGACAAAACATTCAGAATTATACTCTCTTCTGGTGTAATATACTCCATGATAATGTCCCTTATCTGCTCATATATATTATCCGGCTGTCCATGTACCGGAACCCGAGTAATTCCTGGAAGATCGACCATGGTAAGGTCAGGAACACCATTTTTCTTAACAACAAGCGTAATAGGGGTATTAGAAATGCCCTTAGCTTGTCCTGCAATCTCTCGGGTTGCCAAATTAATGGCCTCAGACACATTATCCTCATCTGTTTGGACTGTTTTCGACATGTACTCGAGCGAAAGGTGAGGCACAATGTCAGAATGATGCTGCAGCCGCATAATGAGAGGCACCCTGGTGCATATGCCTTGGCCTCTTGGGAGACTAATGCCAGCCAAAGACTCTAAGACGCTCGATTTTCCTGACGACTGATCGCCTACAACGACAATCGTAGGGAGTTGGATTCCTTCCTTCATAACCTTAAGGTTACGGAGCTTGTCAACCGCATCAAGAAGTGGCCGAATGCGGTCATTATACGAGGAAATTATGGGGGGAGGGAGGACTGAGATGGCTAGAACAGTATCATTTTCGGAAAGTACTAGGGAATTGTTATCGTTGTCGTCATCGTTACGTTCAGCATGGTCGTTTTTTGGTCTTTTGGCGTAAGTTTTGTTGTTGGACTTTGATTTTGGTCCCATATTGTTGTTTGAAGCAGAGAAGATTTGGAAAGCTGTTGTCTTCTGCAAGAAGTTTTGTTGTTGCTGTGTGAGTAAAAGAGTTAGAATTATCAGGGTATTTATAGTGTTTTCCATGGATTATGAGACGTTTTGAGTTATGAAGAAATGTTAATGTTCATGCATATCAGCATCTGTCTGAGTGAGGATCATATGTCTAGTGTAAGTATCAGTGAGTAAAGAGTGACGTTCAAGTTTTATTTTGGGAAGGAATGCAGAAGTTAATTGAACGTTTGGATGATGCAGAAGTTGTAAAAGCACAGGGTAAAAGCTGTAACAAAAGGAGTAAATATCAGTTTGACAGTGTTAACTGTGTACTTCTCCAAATCTCCAATATGCTCATCCGTATTCTCTAAACGTTGCGTAAGATATAAAGTTTAGCATTTTGATCGATGCTTTGTGTTACTGGCCTTCAAAGTTTTCAGTCAAATCAGTGTAGTACCATTGGTAATATCCATAAACCATAAAAAGGGAATGTTATGGTGTAAAATGAGGTAAGATTAATAAGTTCGAGATATATATTGAAATGTGATGATAATATATCAGAACAATTTTCTTGTTTTGATTATGTAGGCAAGTTACGATTATCTCAAACAATGTCTCGTGATCAAAAATAATAATTCACGTAAATGGTCAAAGTTCAATGTTATATTGGTTTCAATCTTGTGTTTCATGATAGTTTGGGAAAGAGGATCAAGGTTGTCCTAGTGGTTAGGAACTCAACCTGCCCGGGGGTTGTACCGGGTTCAAATCCTCATACGGGGCTCTACCCCCACAGCTAGGGATGGCAATGGGTCGGGTCTGGGTCGGGTCCGTGTCTTTACAGGCAGACCCAGATCCGACCCAGATCCATCGGGTCCAAAATTTACAGATCCAGACCCAGACCCGCCAGGATCCAGTGGGTCTGGACCGGGTCTGGGTCCAAGATGGGTCTTTTATATATAAAAAAAAATTCATGTTTTGTAGTTGGGGACCTTATGATATTTCCGTCTCGATGTGGTTTACGATCGTTAATGCGTCAATGTGCTTTGCGATCGTCACTATAGTAGACATTCCCCATCCATCTTGTTTTACTTAGAACTTCAAAAATACTAAGGGAGAGCGGCATCGAAGGATTTTGAGGCAGTGGCGAGGTCGCGGAGAAAGATTGGGCATGAGTGCGTGAGTGCGTGACTCATGAGAAGACTAAGAAATTAAAATGAACGCGGAAGGCTAGTATGGTGAAAAATTAGGTTTTGTTTTTTTTTTTTTCTATATTTTTAGCCGGGTCCGCGGGTCCATGGGTCGGGTCTGGGTCTCAGATCAAAGACCCACATCCAACCCACACATTTATCATCGGGTCCGGACCCGACCCAGATCCATTGGGTCTCCAAAAAGTGGACCCAGATCCGACCCAAGTGGGTCGGGTCCGCCGGGTCTGGGTCGGGTCCTGGGTCCATTGCCATCCCTACCCACAGCATTAGCTGCTCCTTTGTAAAAAAAAAAAACGATAGTTTGGAAAACCTTACATAAGTATAGGGTTCAACATATATCATTTGGCAACTATTGAATAAATTGTGGAGGGTGGTCATAATGATGCCATACCTTCTCCCGACAAATCGAAATTCACAAAGAGCTTGGTTATAATCCGACTAATCACCGTTTCTACATCTTGACTTATAGAAAAAAGATCTCAAAACAACGACTTACATAATAATCACATTACATCACTAACATTATTAGTTATCTTCAATCAATCTAAACTCAAAAATGAAGTTTGGTCTCACAAAAAAACATGCTAATTCCTCCGCGTACCTTAACGTAGAGAAGAACTAAATGACATGTGCCTTCCGAAAATAGAAACGTTCTCACTCGTAAACCGTAATTCTCCGACTGAGTTTTTTTCGTTCCCGTGCTAAGGACTCGTGGAACGTAATTTAACACAAAGCCATTCTACCGTGACCTCATTTTTTTCACCGGTGGGATTTTAACTAACAAAACCACCTCCGCCGCCGCCGCAAATGGCGACATCACGACTCATCTCCGCCCACCTCCGCCGCCGCACACCACTCTCTCTCCTCCGCTCTTTCTCTATCCTCAACCCTATCTCTCCGCCCTCCCCAACCTCCACCTCCTCTCACGCCGCCGACTCTCCCTCCCTCTTCACGACGTCGTTCCGATTCTTCTCTTCTCACTCGCCTGACTCGGACTTCACTCGCGACACGAACTCGGTCTTCAATCACGACATGAACTTAGTCACCGAGTCAGAGCTTCGGAACTTAGGGTTGTTCGACGGTGCTGATGAAGCTTCCGCCGCCGCCGTCGCCACTAACGTATCTATAGAAGACTCAATACTTCCGATTCGTGCTATTGTCTCATTTCTCGACGGTTATCATGAACTCACTGGTCTTCCTTGGTACGCTACCTCAACTTTACTTCTTATGAAATTAATTTTATCAATTTCATTCATATTTCTTAGATTATCTGCAAATTATTGAACTTTACTTTGGTACGAGATTGATTACACTTGTTGATTATGAAACAACTGCCATTGCGATTGCGATTGCGATTACGATTTTAATTATGTGCATTTTTGATAGAAATATGAAAGTTCTGATATTTCGGAGAATTATATGATATTAGGGGGAAAGTATGATTGTGTGGTGCTGAGAAATGTTGCGGTTTTCATGTTCAGGTGGATAGTAATTGCGTCATCAACGGTGGCGCTAAGATTCGCGCTGTTGCCATTGGTTATTTTGCAGCGTCAAAAGTTGAAACAGATTGGCGAGACGCTCCCAAAATGTATGCAATTTTTCGCTCATGATTAGCCTTGAATGCCAACACCTTTTCGTGTATAATTGATATGCTTGTGTTGTGTCGTAGAACCACATTCTTGCGGTGAGCAAGATTATGATGTTTGTTGGTCCGATCAGAAGATATTATAACTTCAAATTTCGCTATTCTTCAAAGAAATAGAATTACTCGGTCACCAAAATCTTATAATAAGAGACTAGGAATGAGATTAGTAGTCATCGTGTCTTATCTTCATATGTTTGTATATGTAATTTACTTTATATTATTTTGGTTTCTAATCAGTTTAATGAGTTTGTGCTTTGGCAACTGAGTTGTGGTGGTCAATGATGAAAGACTATCGGCTTCAAATGATTATGTTTGGATGCTGTTTAGCTGCATTCTTTAGGCCGTTTCCTTCAGTCTAATAAGGGGATTCGTTCACGGAAAACATACCAGACTGTTAATTCAACTTGTTATGTGTAACAGAATCCATTCGTAATGATGGTGGTCGTAATTTTTCCGCTGTTGGGCGAGGGGGGGGGGGGGGGTTAACCTCCTAACATGCTTTTATGATCAATCTATTGCTGGGAAAGCTTTTGAGTCTTGAGAATGTAGAAAACGAACTTTTTGCTTTTTGTTGTGCCTTAGCTGTTTCAACTTACAACACTTTCACTTGAATGTCATGCGGAAATTTTGAAGTGCCTCTTCCACTGCCGCCACCTTTCTCCTCAGGAAAAAGTTTTTGGATCCAGTTGGCCCTTTTTCGGTTGGAAAGACAAGCTCATGGATGCCCTTCGTTTTTTTGGTTTATTGCATCGCAGGCAGTCATGGTGCGTAGAAAAATTTCATTCCTGTGTTTATTTGCACGATTTGGTACTCCTCAAATCTTCATATCTCAATTTTGACATTAATCTGCAGATGCCTTGCTTTATCTTGTTGATGGGTAGTATCCGGACAATGGCATTGAATAAATATCCAGGATTTGACACTGTAAGGCACTACTGACATGTGAGGTTTTTGATGTTTTCTCTTGAATACAATGCCCTTTCTTTCCTAATGGCCCTTCCTTTTGTGTTCGGGTTAAATTTTTTTTTTTCTCCAAACCTGAGGTTTGAAAATTATGTCGAGTTCAGTTTTTATAATAGGATACCTATGTGCTGTCTCTTTAATTGAGTTATGGTTAGCAGGTGTATTTCCCACATGCATCTTGAAAACTGCCACAAGTTTGTCGATTGGTAATATTCCTGTCTATCTTTCTTAAATGTAAAATTTGATGTTTTGCAGGGGGGTATCTTATGGCTTCAAGATTTGACCGTATCAGGCGATGGGTTTCTTGGCTGCACCGTTCCTCTTCTTATTGGTTGTTTACATTTGTGTAATATTCAGGTACCAAATAAATCTCCCTTTTCAAGCACTTGTGATCATCAATCAATGGTGACTTTTTCACACATCCTGTTTATAATAACTGTTAATTCTTTATTTGTCTCCTCTAACTTAGGAATTTAGGATAGTACTCTTTTTTCCAGGAAAATTAAATTTATCAATTTGGATATTACATTTGTACATATAGCCAGCAGCTTTTGCCTTGCGCTCACAGTTTCTTTCCTGAGCTGCAGTAAATTCTTCAAGATGGTTACATGAAAGTTCCAATGGATGATTTTGTTTTGCATGTTTCCTGTCCATACACGGCCAAAAATATGGTCCTTAGTCATGACTCATGAGCTATGTTAAGTCTCGAGTAGTTTCTAATGGTGAAAGAAGATAGCCATTACCCGTATGTTGTTGGTGATTTTTGGCAATGTAGAAATTGTGCCACTTATTGAGAGCAGGGCATGCCAACTGCACCTTAGGCATTTCTCCATAATTTGGTTAATTCGTGTTTGTTAACTTCGACTTCTCATTGTCGATTTGTGGTGTATCTGTTATGTAGTGCAAGGACATCGCATGGTCTGTCTGATTGTTTTGAGCAACTTGTAGTTTGTTGTGTCTGTGGTATTGTTATGTGTTCCATCACTTTTTGTGTATACTTTCAACCTTTATTCTGAAAGCTGTTTGATTGCTATTACAGATATCTTTCAGAGGCTCGTCAATCGACAAAGGGACAGGAGTGTTTCAGCTGCTAGCGAAAGTAAGTGAATGAAGATCATTTATCTTGGTGCTGTGAAGGGAGTTCATTTCCGTTTCATTCGCTGTGAAGATAATACTTGCCTGCAGAGATAATTATAACCACTTGCCTTTTCTCCTCTTCTGATGCAGTGGTACAGGAAGTACTTGCAGCTACTGACACTTCCGATTTTGTTAGGGGCGCTTAATGTACCCCAGGCAAGTAATTCACTTCTCCCTGCTTGTGATTATACCCGTTGGTCATGAAGCGGGACCCTAACATATTGCTTCCCTGTCATGACCCCTCAATTCTATCTCAATAAATCCAATCTTTGTGACTTCAGTATTATGCTGGTCAGTTATATGGTGATTTGTTAAGTGGTATCCATATATTTACCTACTTTCAAGTCAAGATGATGGTTCTATTATCTGTGATGTAGTGCGACTGTGCGAGAGAAACATAGAATTACAGGCACATACAAATGTTCATACATTTTTTACGCAGATAAGAATTTTACTGAGTGGGCACAGAGAATATAGGAGGAAGCTGAATAGCTATGTGCCCACGATTTGTCACAAGTCGAAATTTTATGTTCTTGTTTAGTTCTTTTACCACTTTCAGAGGGTGGTGTTGGTTTAACTGGCCTTGGCTTGGGGATCTTCCTTTGACTGTACACGTGTTTTGAAATTGTTTGAATTCCGAACTATAATTTCTCTTTCAGCTTTGAGATCTTATATGTCTCTATCTGTTTGTCAGGGATGTCTTTTCTATTGGGTGACAAACAGTTCCCTGAACCTCATTCAAGTGAGTTCATACTTTTTCGGTCTCTTTCTTTATCTACCGCATCCAAGCCATTCTCCTTAAATGATAGTTCATGTCTTCTCCTTATGCAACTACTCGTTTGTTAGCAGTTTGTGTTTGTGTATTGTATAGAAGAAAGGCAATTACTTTATCTTGCATTTTATTTACTTATGAAGTTTTTATGCTACTTTTTAGTTGTTGCCACTAGTCTCATGGCCTTTAGAGCTAAATGCTGTCCCTCCATCAATATTATCGCATTGAATCGGGATGGGTGGGTTAAATTTAGAGTTCTGAGACAAGTCTGTACCGCTTTTATACACAAAAAATGTGTTTTGAACAACAGCCCATAAGGCTGACGTGTATCTTCCAAGGTATTTTAACTTTTAAGGGTGACGGTGTGCTTTATTAATTATCATGGTCGGCGAACTTTTTGGTTCAGTCTTTCTTTCATTTCACCTCACTTCAGGGGGTACAGAATCAGAGAAATAAAAGGATACATAGTTCCAAATCCCTCGTTTGCCTCCCTTTTCATCTATGACTAATAAGTACGGAGTATCAATCATCATAGGATTTTGCTCACGACCACAATGATCTTCCACAACAAGTGTCGTGGAATTTTGGTCACTGAATTCTAGAACAATATGTTATATGGGTTTGAATTACTTGCCGTTGCTTGTAACTTGCGTCCTCTGATATGTTGCGCATAATTCATGCTCATATTTCTGCAGCAACTCTCTCTACAACATCCTGTTATTAGCCAAAAATTGGGAATACCGCGCAAGGGGGATTTACATGCCTCTGGGGAATTTGTGAAGGACATAAACGTTGTAGAAGATACGCCAAGTAAAATGAGGGCAGTATCTATCTTTGACTATTCTCCTCGAGAACTGGTTCAAGTAAGTAAAAAGTTATTATGAAACTGTTACAATTATCACATTGATGTATAATAAGTACTTCTATTTGTAAGAGTGATCTGGCTTGTTATTAACCACTAAGTTATGATCCCTGCTGTTTTAATTTTCAACAGCTTTCAGTTTTGTACCTATCAACAGGTAAAAAGGATAAAGCGTTTCAATTGCTAAGGTAATATCATCACTCTAAGCTCTTTTCTTGATTGGATTGCCTCAATCTGTCTATTTCCTTGGTTTAACTGACTAGAAGAATAGTCTGGCAGTTGAGAAGGATCCTGATTGTTATAGAGCTTGGACTGTTTTCGGCAATCTTATGATGGAGAAAGGACTTTTCAATAAAGCCTCCGAGTATGCAGAAAATGCAATCTCCACGGTTAATTTTTTTTTTCATCCTTTACATTATTGTGCTGTACATTTGGCATTATTTCTCATATTCGAAGTCCATTTTGATTGAGCAGTGAAGTACTGCATTCAACTTACTAATTTGTTGTATTTCCATAGATCCCTCCTCTCGAGGAACCACATGAGATTGAGGCAGTCGATTTTCTCATTCAGGCTTACACTCTAGCTGGTGGTGCACTCTATAAGCAGGTGAACCTACTGTTCAATCGTACTTTGGATTGGAGTCCTTCTGTGTAGATATGATGATTAATTAACAAAGGATAAATAATGGGATCTCTGATGTAAGTTTACCTAGCTAAAGTGAAGCTAATTTAGTAACAAAAGGAGAAGGGGGGGGGGGGGGCTTTGGCAGTGATTTCTAAGCCATCATGAAACCACCGATTAAGTTTCTATTTGTCTTTGTCGCTGATGTGCTCTTTTCTCCCATGAGCTTCTCCATGTATGAGCCCATTTGAAGTTTAAGTGCTCATTGTTTCATGATCTGCCTTGTTATCTATCAGGGCAAACTAGCTGAAGCGATTGCTTACTTTGAAAGATTGAGCGACATGAAAGAACCAGAAGACCAGGTGGCCAAGTGTCGATATTATGAGGGATTAGTGGTTTTTGCCAGGTACGTTTGATGGTCTTATGAATTGAGAAGAAACCCCTCTCCCCACCCAAGAAATGGTAAAACTGTAAAATTTGTGGACCAACGTTTTAATTTTTATTGCCTGGTTTTTAGTATCCTGCACAACGCTGGGCGCACAGACGAAGCTGCCCGACATCTACTCCAGGCAGTTGCCTTTGATCCCCGATATTTTGAGATTTTGAAACGTCTAGAAGTACCCAAGGATGCTACTGATGATTTTGTCGATGATCTTGCCAGCAGCAGGAGAGCCGAGTACTGAGCCTGATACTCCGTATACTGTAACATCCCAAAATTTTGTCACTCGTCTCAGCTTACTTATACCCCTTTTTTTAGTGGGTAGTAATCTTATCCCAGCTTGTACATACATGGAATATCAATTCTTTTGTAACATCAGAATAATTCATGTAATTTATTACAGCAAAAGGGAGCTAATAGCAACACCACGAATAAGAGAACTTTTTCAGAGTGTTTTTGAAATTGACACTAGGAAGTTGAGTCGTCTCCGACTGGTAATGCGTAGAAACGGAATGAATGGAGGTCATCTGTCTGACCGTCCTATCTCCGCCTGTCTTAACTCTCGTCTCTGAAGTCCAAAAGGGTAGCTGAATGGGACTGGTGAAGTGCATACGAGAGCGAGTTACCTTTAGCATCAGTACAGCAAGATGTCAGGATGGACTCAAGGGTGCGAAGGCGGAAAGGTATGAGAGGAATGTCAACAGTACATGGTGATCGACAAACGTGACCAATAAGGTACTTAATTTGAACAATGTAGACGCTACCAATTAGGGCTTGACATTCAACTCCGACCATTAGATTTAAGAATGAGAAACGTAGGTCATAGTCAGTGACAATGACAATATGTTGGTGTTGCCAATATGTATTCATCTACTAAATTGATTGCCATGTTGCATGTTGATTAAGGTGGTAGGTCACCAAATGCTTAATTGCTATACCAAACCTTATAACTCATACTTAAATGTGCATATCCATAAGTTTGCCATGTTGGTCTATAATTAGTTTTGTCAATTGGGTTAGTTGAGTTCCAAATTCGGTTAATCTAGGCTCTAGCATGGCGAAAAACCATCTTTTTTCAATTGATGCTTGTTCTTTGTGAATACTATTTTTGTTTACTTTTGTCAAACTCCAAAGGGCACGGCAAATCAGTAATGTTGCAGTGTCAAGAGTCTCAAAACATATTGTAATCTCCACAAATGTGGAGATCGGCAATGTTGGTATTCGAGTGATGTTTTACGTCATAAGACAGTATTATTATTTTTCACATTCCAATAAAGCTAAATCACTCCTAAAAATGAATCCTCACCTTAAAATCAAACAAATATATCAATTTGATTTAGCACAATCTTTGATCCAAATCAAAATTATTAACCCCAAAAAGACCTCTGAATCAAATCTTATGCAAAGCTCATAAAGTCATAAACCCTTTTTTTTTTTTTATTTCTTCCCTTTACAACCTTTTTTTTTTTCTTCTTAAAGCTAAAAGATAAAATAAAAGATTCAATTCCCCCCATAAAAAACCACATGACTACTTAGTTAAGTTTCCTACTTTCATCAACTCTAGAACACACGACAAGGATTTTTTGAAATTGATTGATCTCTTGAATCTTCATCTTGAAGCTTCACAAACCTTCTGTCTTCAGACAAAACAAGAAACAAAAAAAAAAAAAACCAATCTTTCTCTCTTCTCCTTCAACATTCCTTCCTTCTTCCTGCCTTTTCTTCCAAACTTCATTGATTTTCAAAGCTCTCTTAACTAAATTAATTAGCCATTGTTTTGTTTTGATTCGGTGGGTAATTAATTCGTTAATTATTAGTATATTATATTGTATCTGAATATGACTTGCACGCTTTGACTAACCCCTTAATAAAATCATATTATTGTGCCACCACATTTTATGAAAAATATATGATATGATTTAGCAGCTGTAAATAATAAAATCCCAGTTCAAAAAAACACCATCTTTTGCTCAAATTCTTGCCAAAAAAGTCAATTTCTTAAATACCCAGATCATTTTTTTAGCTTAAAAACCCTTAAAGTTTGAATCTTTATATATTTCTGGGGTTTTTCACATCAATTTGAGTTGAATAATTCAATTATATTTACTGCCCAGGTCAAAATTTTACCCAAAGTTTGAAACTTTGGGAATTTTTCCTGAAATTTTGGGCAGGGTTTTGTCCAGAAAAAAAAGTTGAGTTGAGCTGAGATGTCAGCTCCATGCCCATCAAATTCAGTAGTGTATAACACAAGCTTGTGTGCTTGTGCACCTGGGTATTTGTTCAATGTGACAGCTAAAAGTTGCAATCTTTTTAATTCATCATTTTCTGACTGGGTTTTCGATAGTGGGGTTGATTACTCAATTGCATTCCCTGAGACAATCTTTTCGTTTGATCAAATCAAGAGGTTTACTCAGTCTCAGGCTGTGTTTTTGGAGGCGACCGCGATTTTATTGGTGTCTTGGCTGTTGTTTTGTGGGTTTGTGAGGTTTGGTAAATTGGGGGGTGGGAGAAGTTCTTGGTTTCAGCTGAGGTGGTGGATCAGCCGCCTTGATATTTGTTTTGCCACTAGACATTGGCTGGTATATACTTCCTCTCTTACATTACTGCTTTTTTTTCGAGGAATTGTGGGTCTAATTAATAATGTGTTATTGATAATTTGTTAGGTTATTCCCAAATTGCTGCTCTTTATAATGTGTTATATTGAGAATTTGTTAGGTTATTGCTGTAATGGTAAGGAATGCGAAATAGACTGTTATAACTTATAAGAGGTGTAACTGTGTAAGCCCTCAAGTCTTAGGTAAATCGGCCTCCTAGCCTCGCCTAGGCGGTAGAGTGTCTGAAATCATTGGGGTAGCGTTTGTTGTTGCCGTGTTCAAATGCCAGTGTTAGAAGTTTTTCTATGAGGGTTGAATACCTGCTTACCCGATTTCTTTGCTGATGCTAGTGTTTGTTGGCTTATTTGGCTTTGCTGATGCTAGGGTTAGAAGTTTTTCTACGAGGGTTGAATAACTGTACGTGTCGTGTCAGTCTTGTTGCTCCTCATAGTCTCACTCGTCATAAGATACAATTGTAGCACAAGTGTGCTGTAATATGGCTGCGACCTTCAAGCATTTTTGTTGATTCATTGATGCTCAAAAGGCTTCTTTATGAGCTCAAGAGGGCTACATTATATGGCTGATGTGCTCTCTTAGAGTTTATGGATGTTGTGCTTCTCTAGTGGCCTGCCTGCAATGTTTGTACACAGCTAGAGCAGTTTCATTCACTGTGTTGATAGATTGGTTAACATTTTCTTTGTTATTGGGATACCACGTAAACATTCATGTTATCGTATACACACAGATCTGTGATAAGCACTAGGTTGAAGTGAACGTCTTGGGAGTTTTTTTCAGGACTGGTCTGCTTTCAGCTTGCTTTGTGGTTTAAAAGCCTATGATTGTGTATTGATTATTGCTGTGCTGGTCATAGGAAGATCAAAAGGTAGTTAAGAAGAGAAAAACTGAACTTGGTGGAGCATTTTCCATTGCCAGCTGGATACTTTTTTTGGGACTGTTTTCAGCGTGAGTATCCATTCGTTGTAAATTGTGTTGCTTTTATGATGCAAGTCTATCGGAATATACAGAAAAGTATTGTTCCGTAATGGGTTGCTCCTATTATGAAGCATTGTGTTGACTTGTAATGTTCGCAATTCCCCAGGCTTCTGTATCAGCTCATCTCCAACAGATCTGTCGAGGTGCACAATATAAGGGCGACAAATTTCGCTGACTTAGTTTCTTTCGAGAATGATTTGGAGTTTAACATCACAACCATTTCCACTATGAGCTGTTCTCAGTTGCGCGGCCTCGCTACTGTAGGTTTAGGCGACCCAGGTTCAATTGACTATAGGGTTGCTCGTCTGTCAGCCTTTTCCAATTATTCCTGTCATAACACAAGCCGCGGACCAACTATAAGTCTAGTCTGCAGTAACTGTCGTCTTGCTCGGGACAGTGTTTATATCTCTTGGCAATTCGTGGATATTCCTAATCAACCAGCTAGTGCAGTTGGTTTTGACTTCAATCTTACTGCAAGAAGCCCTCTCAGAAGGAAACATGTGAGTTTGGTTAGCGGCACAGTAAAGAATGGAACTGATATGGATAGCTCACCTGTAACATTCAGAGGGAACGATACAAATATTTTGAAGTTTAATTTATTTCCAAGGATATATCAGAATAAGCATAATTTGAAGCTTGTCCAGCCTCTTTTCCACGAGTTCCTGCCGGGGTCCTCTATTCGTGATGTCAATGAGTTGCAAGTTTCCCTTCAGAGTTCAAACAACGGAATGATCAACACCACTTTTGTTATCAATTTTCTCTCTGACTACATTGTTGAAATTGATAGTCAAAATGTCATGGGACCAGGTTTGTACAATTTGCTCAACATAAATGATTACTCTTGCATTTCAGATGCTATGATGCTTAGGAGAGATAGATTTTAGTTGCCCCGTTTACGGTTTTCAGTTGTGTTTGCCATTGCTGGGAAGTGGTGAGCGGATGAACCCCGTTAAGATTTGCTTAGCTACGAATGTAATTTGAGTCATGCTGAGTGTTACAACTTCTGTTATAGTGTTATACCATGATATTTTCGAATGAGTATAATTGCAGGGAATTTGGTAGGAGAATCTTTTTTTTCCCCTATTGGTTAGCCCCTGCAAACTCCTTTTCTTATGGATCCTTGTCCTTGCAGTTTAAAAGAGAGTATAGTTCTTAGTTTGCTATTTGGCGATGTTAAGGCTTAGTCTGTTGCATCCAGAGTCTAAAATTAAAGGAACAATGAAAAAGCCAGTACCCGAAAATCTTTCAGCTAATCAGCTCTGTTGGAAATTAAGGATTTTCCTTTTATTGATATACTGTCTAAGAAATACATAAGTGTGCTTCATAGATGGCTTTACTAAAAATGCGTCAAGCTATGATTGTCAACCTGCTGAATTGAGTAAAAGTTGAAGGATAATTTCTTCATGTTTCCTATGCTAGATCAATCTTTTTCCTCGAAATAACTCTTACCATCATGGTTTCCTTCTAGGCATATGTTAAGGTACTCCAAGATACAAATGTACAATATCTTCTGAATTCAAGTGTTCAACTAGCAGATAATATGATTTTGGCTCTTTGAATGCTTCAATTGTTGTTGTTCAGGTCCTGAATGAGTTATGGAAGGAAATTTTCTATTGACTATCTTGTTGTAGTTACACTTGTGTTATGAATATGAATGTCTGGGTCTTGGATACGTCTTCCATAACCTCTGCAGTGACGTCTTCTATGGCGTTTCTAGTCATATGTAAAATAGAAGATTTGGTTGCTCAATTTCCTAGTGGATGACTTTGTGCCTTCTTAATGGGTCATGAAAGGCAAAGTCCTATTGAGGATCTTATCTTAGCTACTCATACATGCTATGAGTTTGACTGGCTTGAGAAGCCGACCATAATCGCTCCAAGCCGAGTCATGACTTCGATGGGAAGTCTATTAATTTGTACAAGTTATGTTTGGTTGCTGGATGAATAACTTTGTGGCTCATGTATTTCGGGTTTTCTGTTCTTGCTGTGCGTAAAAATGATGTTGAGCTGCTTTTGGAATTGCAGTGAGCTTTCTTGCGGATCTTGGTGGTCTTTATTGCTTCAGTATTGGGATTTTCTTCTACTTGTTGGTGCAAGTAAGTAGAGTTCTGATCATTTAACTTTAGTTTTTACAGTTATTTGTATGCACCAGTTTCTGACAGAATTAGTGACCATAAGTCTCTGGTGTTGATTTAGGTTGCATCACTGCTTTATGGCTTCATAAGATGCTCACTTGTTTTCTTGTTATAGTTTGAAGATATATCGCTACTAGGAGAATTTGATGTAATCCATTTTGATGTTAATTTGTTTCATATAGGCAACATTAAATATTTTAATATTCACAAGAATTCAGCTCAGGCCTGAGTACACTTGTCTATGTAGCTGGGAATTTCCCTCTCTGGTTGATTTGGTTCTGTTTCAGTGTACATAATAACGTTTGCTTTCGATGTATGGGCTGTTTCTTTCTGGATATGCAGTTTTGTAGACACATGTTATAAAATAAAAATTTGTTATGTTTCTGAACTAGTTTCATGCCATATCGTCTTTTGGGATCTTTGAGAGAATAATATAAGATTGGTTGGTCGTTCTATATGTTTATCAGCTTTTTTACTTGTGCACTTGGTGGACACTGGACAATGCCAAATTGTATGAACCATAATTTACGTTGTCATTGTTTGGGTGTCAGTGTGAGTACAGGATCAAAAGACTGCGTAATGAAGATCAGGTTTTCAGGAATATGAGACGACGTTGTAGAGCCCAGGATAATTGGGATAAGGTATAATTCCTTTCCCTGTGTATGCTAGATTGCTAGTCATGATTTGGTCATTTTACGTATGAAATTTTCCTTGCATTCTGATATGTTACTGATTGAGTTTCCCTCAGTTGAGGAAGTATGTCATGTTTACATGGGCTCCTCGCTCACTAGTTGATGAAAATGCGGAGTTCAACGGTGATGGATGCTGCACATGTGGTGACCCATTCAAAAGAAATGATACACTGCACAAAAGAAGCCTTCAGGAGGGCAGTTTGCGTAGCGTCAGCTTTGACAAGAAAATCAACTCCAGAGACATGGTAAGGCTAGTGCATGCTTTCTTATCCCTTTTAAAGCCACACCACCTATGACTTGCTTATATAAGATATTTGCAAAAATGAACTACACCTACATTAGGATTCTGAAGCAAAATTTGCTGATACAGCTTTTTCCATAATGCCAACTCGTCTGCTGTTGTGTCCTTGAAATTTAACTTTTTTTTTTTATTATTATTTTGTACTTTATTTTATTTATTAATTTGCATCCTTTTCTTTTGATAGATTTTAAAAACTCTTGATTAACGTATTGACACTACTCTTTTTACTTGTTCGCAACGAATTTTAAATTATATGGCCTGCACGTGACTGTTTCAGATGAAGATTCATGTTAGCCGACCCCAAATCATTTTGGGAATAAGCTCGTTGTAGAGTACTTTAAATCATGGCTTACAGTGTGTGTGCCCATGTTACTATGTTGTCTGTGGAGTCGTTTCTTTTAGCTACTTGGGATAAAATATTTGTTACTAAAGCTGTTTGCACCAAATACATATGATCTTCACAATTGTGTAGCTTCTCATAAATTCCTCAGCCAGTACCATTAGCATTTAACATCTAGGGATATTTGTGAAAACATGGCTCGAAGACTTCCTTGATTGGTTCTTGAGATATTCATATTCTCATGTGAAGTCCGTCTAATCCTATGTTTACACCAGAAAAAGGAATAATTGATTTTTATGATGCTTGATCAGGTAAAGAAACACGTGAAAGAACCTGCAAAGAGCGTTAACGTGTTTGTGCCGTCAATTCATAAAGATGAGAACATTCCTCTCCCGCCTACTCCTCCGGGTAAGTTCTCTCTGGAGGATTCTGGCCTTACCTTTTCAAACCTTACCTTCTCACTGTTTGTTCTTGCCACACTTTTGGTTATTTTTATGGTTAAGACTTAATGATTGAATTTAAAACTCGTTTAGTACAAAATACGTCTGTAGATTGTAGATCTCATGACAACTGTTGTAAATGGTATATCTGTATGTCTCCGACAATTGTGTAACATGATTATACGAGGCATAAAATAAGGTGCAAATTCTAAAGTGATTTAGATGCTTGCAATTGTTTATTACAAATTACTAGTATGTCTGTAGATCTTATGACTGGAGATCAATTACAAGTTGTTGAAGATGGTATGTAGACTGACGATTGTGTAACAGAAGGCGTAAAATGTGACGCAAATCTTAACATGGGTTAAATATTCACGATAAAATTAGGTGAAAGGAATAAAAGAATGAGGAATCTGCTGCACCTTATCCCAAACAATCATGCCTCAATTTGAAGAATATATAATGTTTGTACTTACTCTGTTGCAGTTTTCAATGGAAGTTCTGCAATCAACTTATCTGACATCCAAAAAAATCTTCAAAGCCTATATGAGTATAACGCAATGCTGAGGGAGAAATTGGTTAGTACTCAGTCAATGCTCCATGCTTTAACAACTGAGCATCAATCTGCAACTTCTCAAGGCGATAATTGATATCTAACAATGCTGGTTAATACTCAAATACTCAATCAACGCAATGCTGAGTACGTCATTTGTTGGGCCTTTCATTTGTTGCTTGGACCAACAGCAAAGGTTGATATTGGGTGCCTCTGGTTTCATCTGAAAACTCATAGGAAATTCTCGACCATGGTTTATACGACCTGCCATATGTGTGTAGACTGTAGATGGTCCTCTTAAGGGTATGAATTGAAGGTTGTGTAGTGTAACATATTTTTTGTCATGGTCGGAGAGTTCGGTGATGGACCAGCATGTTACGAAAAATGTTTGTAAATATAGGGTTCTGGTGACTTATCGTGTACCATATACCATTCATTCTTTCTTGTAGTTGCATCTATATGTGGAATACGGATACAAACACAGGAAATATTCATTCCTGTCTGATTATCTCTAGAACAGCAGCAATATTTACTGTTAAGTACCTCAGTTTGCCTTGTCTCTGCTGCTATTCTTTTTGTGTTCTCCAGAATCTCCAAAGATTGCCAAATCAAACAGAAGATACGGCGCGAGTACAGTAAAACCACCAGTGCTGGAAGATGGGCTACATGAATTATTGGCTTGCTGAAACAGCAGGTTTATCATATCTTTTCACAGTTGATAAATCATTGCATGTCCAAAATTTGGCTTTTACTTTTACTTTTGGTCTGAAAAAGCATCTGGAAAGAGATAAGTAACTGGGTGGAGCAATCAAAATATGAATCATGTGCTGATAAATTTGACTTCACCAACTTTTTTTACTATGATAAAACTGGTGCTAGAAATAATTTCGGTAAGACGGTCCTATCATAGAATAATACGCGTCCTGAAATTTTGGGTTTAGTTTAATGCTACAAAACTTTTTGTTTGTAGTGTCATTGACCCATGTGGTCATTGTCCTCAGATCTATATATTATGAAGGTATAGAATGCTACTACAATTTCTTTTTATTACCTTTTGTTTCCAAATTTAGAAGAAAGCTTGTACATTGCTGAACAAAAAGTGCAATTACTGAGCTATTGGACCACAAAGTGGTCTAAAGTCTGGAGATGTGGTTGAGCACTAGCCAGTAGTATCATTGTTTGCTTCTTTTCACATTGAAGTTCTCAGGTTTTTGAGAATCAGACTATCAGCTACTTGAAAAGATATGATTTTGGTGAGGAAAATTTTGTTGGGAGTGCTGGCTACATGGCTGCTGTCAACTTTTTCATGTCTGGTGCAGGCCTCATTCCCTGCACCAGCCACCATGCTCACTGCAGCCAACTCGACGAAGCCGGGATGCCAACGGAAGTGTGGGAACTTGACAATCCCATACCCTTTTGGTACTAAGAGAGGCTGTGCCATGGGAGATGAGTATATCATCCGCTGCTATATCGATGACGGACCGCCCATACCTCAATTTATGGACAGCACTTCACAGGTTGTAGAAATATCAGAAACTCAGTTGACAGTTGCAGCTGGTGGACCTCTAGCTGCATCTTGCAACTCTGCAGGAGGGGGAAATAATTGGGGTCACCTAAATTTATCAGGCATGCCCTATGCATTATCGTCTACGGGTAACAAGTTCATGGTCATTGGCTGCCATCATTATGGATTGATTGAGGCAACTACAGGTGCAGGGCGTCAAATTCTGAGCTGTGTCGCCCTGTGTACGAAAAAAGAGGATGTGCTTGACCGGTCATGCGCAGGAGTTGGCTGCTGTCAAACTCCTCTTCCGAAAGGCTTACAGAGTTTCAATGCTAGCATGGAGCGGATAACATATAACACGACTATTTCACCAGGGAGTTGCAGCTATTCTTTCATAGTAAAACGTTCAAGTTTCGACTTTCGTGGGGCTGTTGATCTTAAAGGCTCTGGATTTGTGGACAGGCTTAACAATATGCCTGTGGTGCTGGACTGGTTTGTTGCAAACAAGTCCTGTAGGTACGCGAGGCAGAACTCGACTGCATATGCCTGCAAGCAGAATACAATCTGCATTGATGTGTTTAATGACTTGAATGTCAGAGGATATCGCTGCATATGTACTCATGGGCATGAGGGAAATCCTTATCTGAGTCCTGGTTGTACAGGTTTGTGTTCAAATTTTGGTGCTAAATATTTTTTTCTAGAAACTTTCATAATGATTCTGAACTCTTACAAAAATATTGTTTGTACTTCTATTACCAGATGTTAATGAGTGTGCAAGTGATCCCTGTGACGGCATTTGTGAAAATACTCCGGGAAGCTACAAATGTCGGTGCCCTAGTGGGTTTATAGGGGATGGCAGGAAAGACGGGACAGGGTGCCGTCCAAGGAACTTAAAATTGGTCTTCATTTTAGGTAATCATCAGCACTGATCTATTCCATACATAAGCCTTTGAAGATTTTGGGCACTACGGCAGTACTGCTTTGTTGTTATTGTTAGACTGTCCAATTGTGGTGTTTGTTTCTTGCAGGTCTCGGTGTTGGCTTGGGATCTATACTTTTCTTGATAGGAGGGTATTGGGTGTACCTTACAGCAAGCAGAAGAAAACAGATTAAGCAAAGAGTGAACAACTTCAAACGAAATGGTGGTCTGTTGCTGCAACAGCAGACTTCTTCTTCTTCTTCAGAGGAAGGCACGCCAAAAAGAATAAAAATTTTCACAGCCAGTGAGCTAGAGAAGGCCACTGATCAGTTCAATGGGGACAGGATACTTGGCCGCGGAGGACAAGGTACAGTTTATAAGGGTATGTTGAGTGATGGATTTCTTGTTGCTGTAAAGAAACATAACATAGGCAGTCAGAGTCAATTGGGACAGTTCATCAATGAAATCGCGCTCCTGTCAGAAATAAACCACAGGAATATAGTCAAGCTGTTAGGATGTTGTTTGGAAACTGATGTTCCTTTGCTTGTTTATGAATTCCTTCCAAATGGAACCCTTTCAAAGTATATCCATGATCCACAAGAAGAATTTCCGATTACATGGGAAATTCGTTTACAGATTGCTGTTGATGTGGCCGGAGCACTGACTTACCTGCACTCGGCTTCCTCCAACCCCATTTTTCACAAAGACATAAAAACCTCCAATATACTGGTTGATGATAAGTACAGAGCAAAACTGTCGGATTTTGGTACGTCAAGGTCCATTGCTATTGATCAAACTCACTTAACAACTCGAGTTCAAGGCACATTCGGGTACCTAGATCCTGAGTATTTCCGATCAAATCAGTACACAGAAAAGAGCGATGTCTATAGTTTTGGAGTAGTTCTTGTGGAGCTGCTGACAGGGAAGAAGGCTGTTGTTAAGACTGATTCTGATAGTGAGAGGAGTCTGGCATCATGGTTCCTGACAACCATGGAAGACGATGTTTTATACGACATTTTGGCTACTCGAGTTGCAAATGAGGCTAGGAGAGAGACCATTTTTGCAGTCGCAAACCTAGCAAAACAATGTCTGAAGATGAAGGGTAAGCTAAGGCCGACAATGAGACAAGTTTCTCTAGAGCTGGAGGTGGTCAGTCATAATCAAGGAGAACCTGTTTCATTCCTGAAGAGCCTGTCAGCGACCACAGATTCCGAGCAGACAGCAACCGCGCAGGGTACAGCTGATGATGACCATCATGCTCTTCCAGAACTCACTGATTCCTGCTCTCTTACTGATGCTTTCTCTACTCAGTCTACCTGGTGAAAGTTGTTCATATTAAAAACTAGTGTAGATAAGTTGTCTCATGCATGTACTGATGTACGTGTAAGTTTCTTTGGAGTGATAACATTAATATTGAAAATATATATTCACATCGCATTATCAATTAGTGTCATAAGACGTGGAAGTAGTTTTTCCAGACCAACTAAAGAAGATATTATACGCCCCAAAATTGGGTGGTGATTTTTACACTCCCATGATTGATATTCACTCTCCTCCATATGAGTCACAGTTTCGAGTGTTTATTTAACATGGCTTCAACATGACTCATTATTTCATTAACAACTCAATTTGAACATGACCCCAATATGAGAAAGGCTGGGTCGTGTTGTGCCTTCTTGCCCTTCTAGACCCAAGTTTTCATTGACTAACCTAACCCGATTAAAAGCCGATTCGAGGAAATGACCCGACACCACACCTTAACCCGGCCGGGCCCACCTGATTCAATACTGGTAATTGATAATTTGTCACCCTCACCTCTCACGGGCCCACGGCCCAATCCAGTCAAAATTTTACTGTTCCCACTTTCCAAACTCTCCAATAATTTCACCGTTTTGAGGTTTGACCCACACGCAAAAAAATTCTTCATTTCCAGTTGCTCTCATCACAACCCCGAGAACCACCGTCGGAGACGGATGACAGCGGCGGAGTTGTGTCGGGAGAGGCGGAGCTCGCGACGGAGGAAGAGGAGTAGAGTCACAGTCACTCCGTAAAAACGGTAAAAAAAAAGTTTAACCTTTTACAATCAGCTCTTTCGCATCTGTTTTGTTTAGTACTCCAATTATCATAGTTTAATACTCAATTATTTATTCAATTTCTTTTACTATGTTGGGGAAAACTTGAATTAAACATTATAATATTAATGTAAACGAGTTTTTGAATACCATATATTGGCGATTTGCATGTGTAACGGGTCAAGTTAGCTAACATGCATGTGTACATTAGTTTTGTAGCGTTACTCAATTATCATAGTCATAATATACTAATATAATGCTCAAAATCTTTCTTATATTAGGTTGGGAAAGCTTGTGTTAGGCATCATAATAGCGGACCGTAAATTTGTTAGTCAATTAACGATAGTAAACAATATCAGTGTAGACGAGTTTTGAATACTACTCCATACTCCTATATGTTTGCGATTTGCACGTGTACATTAATAGTGTCGTGTTATTCAATTATCATAATATAGTACTCAAAATAGTTATTCAATTATCATAATATAGTACTCAAAATATTTCTTATACTAGTATGTTGGAAAAGCTTGTGTTAGGCATCATAATTAATAGCGGGGCGTAAATTCGTTAGTCAATTGACGATAGCAAAAACAATATCAATGTAGACGAGTTTTGAATACTAGTCCATTATGATATATGTTTGCGATTTGCACGTGTAACGGGTCGAGTTAGCTGACATATGTACATTATCCCGTATTTGCGTTGTGTTACTTAATTGTGTATTAATTAATGTTAATAATTGATGTTGTGCATTTCTGTGAATGTGACCCTCTGACAGATAGATAGTGTGAATCTAGAGCGAGAAAGACAGACATTACTCATTACTGGGATCTGGGGATTGTTTGTTTATTTGATTATTTTTAGAATCTAGAGGTGAAATTTTTGTATTATTGGCATTGGGATTATTTGTTTATGAGGCTAGTAGTTGGAGCGCCCATTGGCAACTCATCATGTCGTTACGCCGTAAAAAAAAAGTTTAATTTGGTAAATTATATATTATGATAATCCAATCCCAACGTAAAAAATGAAAGAAATGGAGAAAGTATAAGAATTGGGTTAATGTGCATAGCCTTCTCGGTAAGACTTGTTTGATACGTATGAGGTTAATAATTTGTGGAATAGAGGCGAGGAAAAAGATATGGGAGGGTGCCTGTTACCTTCGCGCCTATTTGAGGGTGCCTGTTACCTTCGCGCCTATTTGAGCAATTACCCTTGTTCCAAGCGACCTTATGGAAACAAATTTGTGTATATAAGGGCGACAATATGCAACTTCATGAAAAGCCGAGCGAGAAGGGTTCATTTCCTTCTAATACAAGGAATTTTATGTTTCCAAGCATTACATGATTTAAGGCTTTGCGTTTACTTCTTGTCTGAACAAAGAAATCTTGATGGATGCATTAACATTAAAATAACAATCATGTGAAGATGGATTCATACTTAAATTGTTATGTATAGTATGAAATTATGAATATATGATATGACTTCCCCTGGCCTAATGCATTGTTTGACTTCCTGTGCTAGTCTTTTTCATCATCATATACATTTTGTCTTGACGATCAGTACACTTTACGCTGCTGTTATAAGACAAATTGCACAGATTTTTAATAAAGTGTTGTTTTGGTTTGTCTTACTGCATGCATATTATACACTAATCAACTCTTATGCACTATAAATATTGCTTCTGAGCCTCTTTGATTAGATCAACTCACCAACCATATATATTATGTTATCTTACAGCTACTTAGTTTATTGAGTATGATTTCTGATTAAGATTACTTAATGTCATCAAATTTCCTAGTTGGGCAATGTGATAGGCGAAAACAAAGCAAATGTGGAAAGATTATGCAGTCTTTGGACGGTTGAAGTCTTTGAGACATTTGACAACTTGAACTGATTATTCAGATCACCAGCATTTTACACTCCGCGCTTATTGTTTAAGTATATAGTTTTGTCTTCTAAGATGTCTGTGACAATCTGTCAGGCTGGTTGTATATAACTAGGATGTCTGTGACTATCTGTTTCAATATTGCTGGGAGCTATCAGTTGGGTAGTCACAGACTCACAGAACAAACATGTTTTTTAGTGTAAATTTCGCAGCAGTACTTACCTGGGCATGGCTTCTGCTAATGTTGCCATGTTTAGTGTGGACATCAGTTCCAGAACCAGTCACTATGTTCACTGCTGCCAATGCTCGAAAGCCTGGATGTCAGGCAACATGTGGCAATGTGACAGTTGCATACCCTTTTGGGATTGGGAGAGACTGTGCAATGTCTGATGACTATGTCGTAAACTGTATGAATATTAAAGGTACTATCTATCCTGTATTTGTGGATAATAGTACAATTTTTCTTGATATGTCTGAGACTGAGTTGACAATGACTTCTACTCCGGCTGCTCAATCGTGCAACACCCAAGGGAAAGAAGTAGATGATAATAAGTGGGGGGAGTTCCATATGATGGGCAAGCCTTATGCATTGTCCAGCACTGCCAATACATTTATGGTCGTGGGCTGCCACCATTATGGCTTGCTCAAGGCAACAACCAGGAGTGGCCGTGAAGTTGTTAGTTGTGTTGCTTTGTGTACTGAGGCAGAGGATCTCCTGGATACTTCCTGCTCAGGGATTGGTTGCTGCGAGGCTCGTGTTCCCAAGGGCTTGCAAGATTTCAATGCCAGCTTTGAGAAGATTGTGTATAACACAAGTATTTCCTCTGGAAATTGTGGTTATGCCTTCTTAGCAAAACGATCTAGCATTGACTTTCGACGAGCTGCTGATCTTCAGAGCCCTGATTTTGCTGCCAAGGTTAAAGTTCTGCCAGCTGTTCTGGATTGGTTCATTGCAAACGCTACTTGCAAACAAGCTCAACAGAATGTCCATAAATATGTATGCCAACAGAATACAGTGTGCGTTGATCTTGATCAGGATCTGAATGTTTATGGATATCGGTGTAGATGTCTTTCGGGGTTTCAGGGTAATCCATATTTGAGTCCGGGTTGTACAGGTTAGTTTCTGTACTTCTATCTTCACTGATCTGTGCTCCTTTTTTTGGTTCTTTTTCTTTATTTGAAATGTTTGCGGCAATTATATGCTTAATGTAGAGCTTTTGTTTTGCTGCTTTTTTCACAGATATTGATGAATGTGAGGGACCAAGTGATCCTTGTTCTCACAGTTGCAGAAATACTGAGGGAAGCTACGTATGTTCTTGCCCAAGTGGCCATACTGGTGATGGCATGAAAAATGGGACTGGTTGCTACCCTAAGTCCTTAAAATCAGCCTTGACTTTAGGTAAGATTTGCCCGAAGTGTCATTACATTCATTAAGGTTGAAATTGTTGAGTAATCTGTACCTATCTATTACTTATTCATTGAAGTTCATATACCAGAAGCAGCAAACAAGTAAACCTAATATCTGTCTCATTTGCGCTCTGCAGGATTTGGCGTAGGCTTGGGTTCTGTTCTTTTTCTCATAGGGAATTATTGGCTTTTCATCATTTTAAAGAAAAGAAAGGAAGTTTTGGAGAGGGAAAACAACTTTAAGCGGAATGGTGGGCTGTTACTGAAACAGCAAATGTCGTCCAAGGAAGGCCTGGTTGAGAAAACACGAATTTTCACAGCAGATGAGCTAGATAAAGCGACTGATCACTTCAATGAAGATAGAATTCTCGGTCAGGGAGGACAAGGTACGGTTTATAAAGGTATGTTGAGTGATGGAAATATTGTTGCCATAAAGAAATCTAAGAAGGTTGGGCAGAGTCATGTGGGTGAATTTATCAATGAAGTGGTAATTCTGTCACAAATCAATCACAGAAATATCGTAAATCTGTTAGGATGTTGTTTGGAGACAGAAATCCCACTGTTAGTCTATGAATTTGTTCTGAATGGTACTCTTTCAAGGTTGATTCATGATCCAAGTGAAGATTTCCCGATTACTTGGGAAATGCGAATACAGATTGCTATAGATGTGGCAGGAGCACTGAACTACTTGCATTCAGCTTCCTCGAATCCCATCTATCACAGAGACATCAAAACGTCCAATATACTTCTGGATGCCAAGTATCGAGCAAAGCTGTCTGATTTCGGGACCTCAAGGTCCATTGCTGCTGATCAAACTCATTTAACCACTCGTGTTCAGGGCACATTTGGGTATTTGGATCCTGAGTATTTCCGGTCACATCAGTTCACGGATAAAAGTGATGTCTACGGCTTTGGAGTAGTCCTGGTAGAGCTATTGACAGGCCTGAGAGCCATTCTTCCCAGCCAAGCTTATGACGGGAAAAGTCTAGCGTCATGGTTTCTGTCAGCAATGGAAAATTCCAGCTTGTTCGAGATCCTGGCTGCTCGTGTAGCTAAAGAGGGCAGCCAGGATGGTATTCTTGCTGTTGCCAGCCTCGCTCAGAGGTGTCTGAGCATGGATGGGAAGAATAGGCCAACAATGAGAGAAGTATTTGTAGAATTGGAGATGATTGGTCAGCAACACGTACTGCTTGTCTCGAATCAGAAGAAAGCACCAGAGGTCGTCACTGAGCAGATGTCGAAAGACATTACGTTGAGTCCAAGTGATGGTGATGGCCTTTTGGCTCCTTATACTGGATCTTGCACAGAAGATTACTCTTTTCCTTCAAACTGGTCGACCGCCTCGCAAATTCAAGAGCAATCCATGGAAAGATTTTTCAGAAGGCAATGATGCCCACCAGCTGGTTTATTCTGAACTCTAATCAGCTTGTTCTTAGATTGTACATACGATAAAGACTTTGTTTGCTTTTTGTTTGTTCAGTGACTTTGTTTCTTTTGATGAATAATGACATTACCTAAGTTTTAGACCAAAACAGATAAATTGTCAGTTTGTTAGTTTGTTACCACTTACCAATGGCTCATGTGTTGTATATAGAGATAGGTTAAGTAAATCTCTTTCTGTCGGGTTTCTTCAAGTCGGGTCGGGTTGTTTCTTGGTTATGTATTGGCAACCGTGTTGATCAAGTATGATACTCCGTACCTTTTTTTAAGTAATCCATTCAACTACACGTCAAATCTAATCAGCTTGGCTCAAAGTTGACAAGTTTGTTCCCGCCGCTGAGTTACATGAGTACTTGTTGGTCACAACTCACAACTTACAAACAGGGTAATTCCGATGGATTGTACCAAACTTCTGAGTTTCGAGTAGCCTTAATCTCGAGTCTTGGTTTCGTATCGATGTCACTAAACTCGGTCGGTATTGCCAGGTCTATGTAACGTAACATTATAATTCCCAAACTCGTACGAACCCTAACACACAACAAATGGAACAACAACCAAAGAAACAAAAAATCTCCGCCGCCAACGGCGGCGCCACCTCTTCCACCACCGTGCATGACATCCCAGACGACTGCTGGAAACAAATATTATCCTACATCGACAACCTCCACAACTCACACTTCCCAATGCACCAAACCCACCGCCAATCTCTCTCCTCCACCTGTAAACACCTTCTTTACGCAACCAACCGCCTCCCTTTCTCCCTCCCTCTCACCGCCCAACTCACCTCCCACCCTGACCTCCTCCGCCGCATCCTCCGCCGCTTCTCCACCTCTTTCCACTCCCTTGACCTCACCCCCTTCGTCGGAGATGTCGACGCTGGTCTCTCTCTCCTCACCACCACCGCCGCCACCACCACCTGCCTCCGCTCGCTCCGCCGTGTCATTCTTCCCTCCTCCGACCACGTGCCCATCAAGGGGTTACGCCGCCTCGCTGAGGTTTGCAATGGGTTGACTGTGCTTGAACTTTACGGTTTCTGTAATTTATCAGATGATCATGTGATTGAAATTTGCAATCTTTTTAGCTTAATTGAGGAAATTGATGTTAGTGTTGATGATAAGGGTGTGTTATCTGATGTGGGTATTGTTTATTTAGCGAAAAAGTTGAAATCTTTGAAGAAAATTAATGCTTCTGGACAACCTTTGATCACTGATGAGTCTCTTGTTGCACTGTCTGATCATTGTTTGAGTCTGTCGGATGTTGATGTTCGTCAGTGTAGTGCTGTTACACAGCATGGGGTTGGGTATATGCTCAGGCATTGCTTGAAACTCGAGCGTTTAGCTGTTGCTGATTCGTCATTGTCGTTGTCTGGTTTCAGTATTCGGGATTCTGTTGGTTTGAGTCGTAGTTTGTCGACACTGGAATTGTGTACTATGGATGTTGAGGATAGTTTGCTGGTTTCTCTTGCAAGAGCTAAGTTGCCTTTGAAGAAGTTTTCGATTTTCTCTTGTGAGGAATTTACTCTTGAGGGTCTTACTGCCTTTTTGCGTGCCTATCCGAATTTGGAGGAGTTTGAACTGTGTGGCTCAACGTTTTTGACTGATCAAGTTGTGGAAGGATTGGTTTGTTGTTTTAAGAGATTGACTGTCATAAAGCTAGGTTCGTGTGAGTTAACTGAAGCAACCTTTTCTCTGTTGGTGAAATCTTGTCCTGTGCTCGAGGAAATTAGGATGGAGGCTACGCAATTAGGAGAGGGGGAGTTCAGTGAAGCCTTAGTTCAGAATCGTAGTATAAAATACTTGAAGCTAACTGAAAACTCTGAGCTGACAGATGAGAAGCTGCAAGCGATTGGGCATATGTGCCCAAATTTAGTGCAACTTGATGTTGATGGTTGCTGTAAGCTGACAAGAAAGGGTGTTGGGGGAGTTTTAGAAAGCTGCTGTGAGATAAAACATTTATCTTTATTCGGGTTTTCAGACTCAAAGTTATTTGATGGGGATCTAGAATGTTCGAGATTCAAAATAGAGCTGTTGCAACTTGCATTTTCAAATGTTGATGATGATGGTCTATCAGGGATTGCAAAGGCATGCCCGAATCTGATGCTTCTGAATTTGACTCATTGTCCTTGTATCACATCAACAGGAGTGAAAGAGGTAGTCAGATGCTGCACAAGATTAGAGAACATTAGTTTGTGCCAGGGATGTCCCTATATGAGTGCTGATATTGTGATGTGGATGGTGTTGGCTGGACCTTCTCTTAAGAAAATAGTCGCTCCATTAACGTATACCCCCAATGGTAATGATGAAGAAGTATTCTTCAACCATGGTTGTTCGGTTCTAGCAGTGCCGAATACGGACACTGATAAGGAGGATGCATGATCCTTCTGACATAATGGCCTTACATCCTGAAAAGCTGCAACTGTGCATTGCTTTCTCTTTTTTGAGGTCAAGAAAGTGCATTGCTTTCATACCTTACATAATGGCCCTAGGAGAATGCAGTGTTGTTTGACACTTTGGCTGTTCCAGAACTTCCAGTTGCAGAATTGAAATAAGGGTAGGGAAGGAAATCTGCCAGTCCTTCGAAATGGCGTTTGCACAAGAAAATGATGCCATCACTTGTTATTAGAAGAAAAGCTGGGCAACTATCAACATCCTGGTTGTTCTACTGCTTCTGTAATCACTTAATCTCAGCGAGTGAATCACTCCAGCATGTGCTGCCCTTTAAAGTGAATTGATGAAAAGAAGTTTGTATTACGCTTCATTCAGGTACAAATATAGTTATTGAGCAAATGCAATTTTTTATTTATTGGGCATATCCTGTTTCCGTTCTTTTTCTTTCTCATCAAAAAATATAACATCATGCTCTACCTTTATATTAGATTGTGCCTAATAATTTGGGATTCGCAAACATGAATTAGTTGCTTCTTTTTTTTTATTTTTTTTTGGGTACAAAGGAGCAGCTAATGCTGCGGGGGGTGGGGGTATGAGGATTTGAACCCGGGACAACCCCCAGGCAGGTTGAGTTCCTATCCACTAGGCCAACCTTGATCCTCTGAATTAACAAAGTGCATTTTGAGTAACTACATGTTGCTTTCTGCAATTTGTTTCAAAGATTGAACCAGGAGCAACAGCCTGACCATTTAGGCATTACGTCCACTTCTGTTGTTTTCCTGCTCTTTAATAAGCCAAAGCTCTTCAGCTACACTGAACATCGACGGTCGTTCCTCCCCTTTCTTTGCCACACACTTCAAAGCAAGCCGTACACCCTGTATTTCATCCTGATTACCTTCCTCCAAGATTTTTCTGTCAATTATCTCCATCATACCCGTTGTTTTGACTACAGACACAAACTCATCAACTAAATTTTTTCTGCATCTGGCCATTGCAACAGGGTCCCTTCCACTTAGCAACTCTAACATCAGAACTCCAAAGCTGTAGACATCACATTTTTCTGTCACCTCTTGAGTTTCAATGTACTCCGGATCAATATAACCCGGTGTACCATGTACCGGCCACCTCTGGCCTTTCTTCCCTGGAGTAATCGAAACTGAGTACCCCAAGTTTGTTAGTTTGGCATGGAATGAAGTATCAAGGACACACAATGACATGACATCTCTGTGAACCACTGGTTTTGACAGTGCACTGTGCATATAAGACAGTGCATAGGCAATTTCTGACGCGACTTTCAAACGACCCCTCCATCTGAAAACCCTCCTGAGAGACATATCACCATGTAAATACTGATGAAGGTCTTTATTCTGAAAGTACTGATAGACCATCAGTGGTATTTTCGTCTCGAGACAGCAACCATAGAGCTCAATTATACTGTCATGAGATATCACCATTCCCATGGAAATCTCAGTCAAGTTGAGTTCGGTCAGTTCAGGTCTCGACTCGTCTTCTCGAGGGATTTTGATGCCTACTATCCTGCCATCATGGTTACCTTTGTAGACAGTCCCCTTGGGAAAACGACCAACAACCAGGTTAGGATCACAGTTGTTGGTAATTTTCTTGATTTCTTCTTCAGAAAAGATCTTCACCTGTCCACTTCCCATTTCTTGGCCTTGGCTTAAAGCTCTAAGTTTTTCCAATAATACACCCCCATTTTTCATGAAGTACTCATCTTTGTATTCAAAATTTTGCACTTCATTGATGTTCCTCTTCTTGTTGGTCTTTCTCAGTGCTTGACCCATCAAGAATTAGTCATGTTGCTAGTCTTGCTATTTTAGTCATATATACCCTTGTATTTGTTTATTTTGAGAGAACTGTAGAGTCATACCTTATGTAGAGGAAGAGTGGGTAGTGATGTGAAGTTGTGAACCAAGCAAGGTTTTCACTTGGATTTTTCCACTCACTTTGACAATTAATATGACTCATAGAGCAATGGAGACTATTCAAGGAAGATAGTCATGGGTGAAGACCGCTATCCAAACCTCGACAGACCCAATGAAGTTCCATTTTAGAACCAATTAGCAAATAGAATTGTAAACATCTTGGTGACTTCTCTCTTGCCTATAGTCTTGGCAATCAATAACATTCCAAGTCAATTTTGGGTTTCGTCAGGTTTGTGAGGTCCGCTTCTGACTAGATCAATTTAGTTAAATATATAATTAGGTATTCTAAACTTTCTCATCGAATTTTGTTATTATCTTTACTTGAAATTTTATACTAGTATACGGAGTATATTAGTTCACAAATTTGTTAATCGTCGTCAGGATTTAGATCATTTTCGGATTATTCAGTCCATCTTCGAGACTCTATTAAACCCCCTCCTCGAGACTCTATTCAAGCCAGTCGATCTTCTGATATTTGAGTTCTAGATTTCAACTAAAAAGATAAAATTGTCACATATAAATGTTCATTTCACAATGGTTTAATTCCGGAATGTATATTTAGGTTTCAGGTCAAGTATTTCATATCTCTACCTTGATTATTGCCAAGTTCAGTTTGAATCAATGAATGATAGTACAAGTTCATTATGGACAAGATCAAATTGGATACTATTTACTTTACGAATTAAGTAATCGTAATTGATGTTTCGTCATTTTCGGGGTGTGCTATCCCACAACACGCCTAAAGCCCCATTCCCCCATTCCGTTGTACACTAGAAAGCAGAATATAACATATCAAGGCCTTGTTTTATACTATAGGTTTTAATAAAAGTAGTATTCAGATCAATTCAGAGTCAATCAAAATCAGACAAGATCAGATCATAGTCATTCAGATCAGCTCAGAAATGTTCAAATAACTATCGATATATTTAATCCATAATTGATACTAAATCGTTGTAATCAATCAAATTTTCAACAAATTCAGATCAATTCAGTTCAGTTCAAAAAGGCGCAATACTATCAAACGTGGATTAAGTTATTCACTCAAGAAGGGCATTTCCCAGATGGTTACATAAACCAATAAAGGCATAACCACCGCTGCCGCCACCATGACCACCGCCACCACCACCACCACAACCACCCTCCTTGACATTCCAGACGACTGCTGGAAACAGATACTGTCATACATCGACAACATCGACAACCCACTCCTCCCAATCCACCAAAACAACCGCAAATCTCTCTCCTCCACCTGCAAACACCTTCTTTACGCCACCAACCGCCTCCCTTACTCCCTCCCTGTCACCACCCAACTCATCTCCCACCCCCACCTCCTCCGCCGCATCCTCCACCGCTTCTCCTCCTCCCTTCACTGCCTCAAATGTCCCCCCCTCTGTCGTGATGTTGACGCTTCTCTCTCTCTCCTCGCCGCTGAAGATGCCACTCGTTCTCTCCGCCGCCTCCTTCTTCCCTTCACCGACGTTGTCCCCATCAACGGGTTACGCCGCTTCGCCGAGGTTTGCAGTGGTTTGAAGTTGCTTGACATTTACGGTTGTTGTACTTTATCAGATGATTATCTTATTGAAATTTGCAATCTTTTCTGCTTAATTGAGGAAATTGATGTTAGTGATGATGAAGGGGGTTCCTTATCTGATGTGGGTATTGTTTATTTGGCGAAAAAGCTGAAATCTTTGAAGAAGATTCATGTTTCTGGACACCCTAATATTACTGATGAGTCTCTTGTTGCACTGTCTGATCATCATTGTTTGAGCCTGTCAGATGTTGATGTTCGTCAGTGTAGTTCTGTTACACAGCATGGGGTTGGGTATATGCTCCGACATTGCTCGAAACTCGAACATTTAGCAGTTACAATTGCTGTTGCTGATTCATCATTGCCATTGTCTTGCAGTATTAAGGATTCTGTTGGTTTTAGTCGTAGTTTGTCGACACTAGAATTGTTTGAAATGGATGTTGAGGACAGTTTGCTGGTATCTCTTGCGAGAGCTAAGTTGCCTTTGAAGAAGTTTTCGATTTATTACTGTCAGAAATTTACTCTTCAGGGTCTTGCTGCATTTTTGGGTGCCTATCCTAATCTGGAAGGGTTAGATTTTCGTGGCACCATGTTTTTGACTGATAAAGTTGTGGAGGGGTTGGTTTGTTATTTTAAAAGATTGAGTGTCATAAAGCTCGGCTGTTGTGAGTTAACTGAAGCAACATTTTACCTGTTAGTAAAATGTTGTTCTGTGCTTGAGGAAGTTTGGATGGAGGATATGCTTAGAGAAGGAGAGTTCAGTGGAGTCTTAGTTCAGAGTCTTAGTATCAATTACTTGAGCGTAACTGGAAACTCAGGGTTGACAGACGAGAAGCTGCAAGCAATTGGGCTTATGTGCCCAAATCTAGTGCATCTTGATGTTGCTGGTTGCTGTAAGCTGACAAGCAAGGGTATTGGGGGAGTTTTAGAAAGCTGCTGTGAGATTAAGTATTTATCAGTAGTTGGATTTTCAGACTCAAAGTTATTTGATATGGATTTGGAATGTCCGAGATTCAAAATAGAGCAGTTGCAACTTACAGCATCAAAAATCAATGATGATTGTTTGTCTGCGATTGCCAAAGCATGTCCAAACCTGATGTTTCTAGATTTGTCAAACTGCAGTGGTATCACATCAACAGGCTTGACAGAGTTAGTTAGTTGCTGCACAAGGTTAAAGAACATCAGAGTACTCGAGGGATGTCCCTCTATATGCCCTGATATTGTGAGGTGGATGGTGTTGGCTAGACCTTCTCTTAAGAAAATAGTCGCTCGATCTAAATATAGCCCTAGTAGTAGTGACGAAGAAGTTTTCTTCAACCATGGTTGTTCTGTTAAGGTGTATGACTTTTGAGGACACTGTTGACGAGAATACAATGATACATGATCATACTGACCTACCGGCCCTATATCCTGAAAAAGACGAAAAACTGTGGAAAGTGCATTGCTTAACATGTTATCAGCTCTGACCCGTGGAGAATACTGTGGTGCTTAAAACTTTGGCGGGTTCAGTGCAGAATGGAAATGAGGGTAGGAAACGAACTTTTGACAGCCTTGCAAATTGTTCTTTTGCTTGGGATGTGCTCTCACTTTCAAGAAAAGCTGGACAACTATCATTCTGGCTGTCCGGTTTCTTTTGTGATCCGAATGAGTAAATGTCACCAGCATAAGCTGCCCTGTTATGTGAATAATTGGTAAGTTAGTTACTTTGTATATTATATTGAGGAAATGCTTGCTAAAAATGCTGCTTAAAATGTTAATTTGAGCAAATGATGTTTGTCTTCTGTTTCTCGTTTTGTTTTCCGTCATATTAGAAGATAGCACGCTCGTTAGCTCTATATTAGATTGCATCGAAAAGGTTCGGGATCAGCCAACAAGAATTTGTTACTTCGTAACTAAGTGCCTTTGTAGTTACCTCTTGCTTTCTGCATAGTATTCTGTTTCAGATACTGAACCAGCAGCAACAGCCTGACCTTTTTTTTTTTTTTTTTTTTTTTTTTTTTTTTTTGTGGGAAGAAGCCTGACCTTTTAGGTATTACTTTCACTTTTGTTGTTTTCCTGATCTTTTATCAGCCAAAGCTCTTCAACAACTCAAAGTTATTTAATGTGGATTTGGAATGTCCGAGATTCAAAATAGAGCAGTTGCAACTTACAGTATCAAAAATCAATGATGACGGTCTGTCTGTGATTGCCAAGGCATGTCCAAACCTGATGTTTCTAGATTTGTCACACTGCCGTGGTCTCACATCAACAGGCTTGACAGAGTTAGTTAGATGCTGCACAAGGTTAAAGAACATCAGCTTACTCGAGGGATGTCCTTCTATATGCCCTGATATTGTGATGTGGATGGCGTTGGCTAGACCTTCTCTTAAGAAACTAGTTGTCCTTCTATACCCCCAATGGTAATGATGAAGAAGTATTCTTCAACCACGGTTGTATGGTTCTAGCAGTGCCGATACGGACACTGATAAGGAGGATGCATGATCCTTCTGACATAATAGCCCTACACCCTGAAATGCTGCAACTGTGCATTGCTTTCTTTTTTCTGAGGTCAAGATAGTGGAGGATACAGTGTTGTTTGAAACTTTGGCTGTTCCAGATGCAGAATTGAAATAAGGGTAGGAAAGGAACTCTGCCAGTCCTGCGAAATGGCGATTGCACAAGAAAATGATGCCATCACTTGTTATCAGAAGAAAAACTAGACAACTATCAACATCCTGCTTTTCCTGCTTCTGTAATCACTTAATCTCAACGAGTGAATCACTCCAGCATATGCTGCCCTTTAAAGTGAATTGATGAAAAGAAGTTTGTATTACGCTTCATTCAGGTACAAATATAGTTATTGAGCAAATGCTGCAATTTTATTTATATTGGGCAGATCCTGTTTCTGTTCTTTTTCTTTCTCATCAAAAAATATAACATCCTGTTTATATTGGGTAATATGCTCCTAAGTCCTACCTGTATATTAGATTGTGCCTAATAATTTGGGATTCGCAAACATGAATTAGTTGCTTCTTAACAAAGTGCATTTTGAGTAACTACATGTTGCTTTCTGCAATCTGTTTCAAAGATTGAACCAGGAGCAACAGCCTGACCTTTTAGGCATTACTCCCGCTTCTGTTGTTTTCCTGATCTTTTATAAGCCAAAGCTCTTCAGCAACACTGATCATAGACGGTCGTTCCTCCCCTTTCTTCGCCACACACTTCAAAGCAAGCCGCGCAAACCCCTGTATTTCATCTACGGTACCTTCCTCCAAGATTTTTCTGTCAATTATCTCCATCATACCAGTTGATTTGACATCAGAAACAAACTCATCAACTAAGTTTTTTCTGCATCTGGCCATTGCAACAGGGTCCTTTCCAGTTAGCAACTCTAACATCAGAACTCCAAAGCTGTAGACATCACATTTTTCTGTCACCTCTTGAGTTTCAATGTACTCGGGATCAATATAACCAGGTGTACCATGTACCGGCCACCTCTGGCCTTTCTTCCCTGGAGTAATCGAAACTGAGTACGCCAAATTTGTTAGTTTGGCATGGAATGAAGTATTAAGAAGTACACACATTGACATGACATCTCTGTGAACCACCGGTTTTGACAGTGCGCTATGCATGTAAGACAGTGCATAGGCAATCTCAGACGCGACCTTCAAACGGCCACTCCATCTGAAAAGCTTCCTGAGAGCCATATCACCATGTAAATACTGATGAAGGTCTTTATTCGGAAAGTGGTGATAAACCATCATTGGTATTTTCGTCTCGAGACAGCAACCATACAGCTGAATTATACTGTCATGAAATAGCACCATCCCAATGGAAATCTCAGTCAAGTAGAGATCAGTTAGTTCAGTTCTCGACTCGTGTTCTCGAGGGATTTTGATACTTACTATCCTTTCATCATGTTTACATTTGTAGACAGTCCCCTTGGGAAAACGAGCAACAACCAGGTTAGGATCACAGTTGTTGGTAATTTTCTTGATTTCTTCCTCAGAAAAGATCTTCACCTGTCCACCTCCCTTTTCTTGGCGTTGGCTTAAAGCTCTAAGTTTTTCCAATAATATACCCCCATTTTTCATGAAATACTCATCTTTGTATTCAAATTTATGCACTCCATTGATTTTTCTCTTCTTGTTGGTCTTTCTCAGTGCTTGACCCATCAGAAATTAGTCTTGTTGCTTTTTTTTTTTTTGAGAGAATTTAGAATCATACTTTATGTAGAGGAAGAGTGGGTAGTGGTGTGAAGCTGTGAACCAAGCAAGATTTTCACTTGGATTTTTCCACTCACTTTGGCAATTGACGTACGGAGTTATGGAGCAAAGGAGACTTTTCAAGGAAGAAAGTCATCATTAAGACATTAACTGCTTAGGGACGAAGACCGCAATCTAGACCTCGACACGTCCAATGGAAGTTACATTTTAGGTGGTCGTTTGATTGTATAAAGAAATTTGGAATTCCTATGAAATTTCACTTTTCAGGAATTAGAAATGCACGAGAATTTCTCAAAGTTGTTTGGTGGAATTGTCAATTACAAACTACGGAGTATGACAATTCCACGAGACGGGGATTGGGGCGGACGATCTTATCCTTGATGATATTCGCGACCTTGGTAGTAGTTTTCACGAGTTTGTTATTTCTCATGTAAAGCGGGAGGGTAATACAGTAGCTCACTTCGTAGCTAGACTTGGTCCCCTGAGTGGCCAGGTTCTTATCATTGTAAACGACTTTCCGGAGGGTGTTACAACCCTTGCGGATCTTGATATGAATGTTTAACCCCCGTTTCGACCTCAAAAAAAAAAAAAAAAAAAAAAAAAAAAACTACGGAGTATGAGTTTGTATTAGGCTTTTTGAGCATTAGCACACTCGTAAGCTTTATGCTATAATATGTCGCAATAATTTGGGTAGGACCAATATAAGTTAGTTATGGTGTACGGTATTTCTTAACGTAGTACCTTTGAAATTACTATTAAACTTTTTCAAATACCATTTCATCTTTTGTAAAATACTCCACTCATTTTTGTTTCAACTTCTTGCACTCACTTCCTTTTCTTTTCTTCTAATAAAAAAAAAAAAAGAAAAAAGAAAATTTGTCCACTCAACATTCAAGTTCCCAACTTTAGACCAAAAGGAAAAAATTGTCATCTATAAGTAGACTCACCTAGCGAAACAGGTCATTTGTAAGTAGATCCCAATCGAGTCACATAACATAACATAACACCGGCTTAATTTCGACACGATAATATTTTAGGTCGGGTCTGTTCGGGACCAACTCCGGTTTTGCTTAATTGATAATCTTGTACCGGTCCATATCCAATCGCATCCTCCAAATGGAACCGCCAACCAAGAAACACAAAACCACCGCCGCCGCCACCACCACCGCCACCACCACCACCCTCCTCGACATCCCAGACGACTGCTGGAAGCAAATCTTGTCGTACATCGACAACCTCCACAACCCACATTTCCCCATCCACCAAAACAACCGCAAATCTCTCTCCTCCACCTGCAAACACCTTCTTTACGCTACCAACCGCCTCCCTTTCTCCCTCCCTGTCACCATCCAACTCATCTCCCACCCTGACCTCCTCCGCCGCATCCTCCGCCGCTTCTCCGCCTCACTCCACTCTCTCGACCTCACCCCCTTCTACGGTGACGTTGACGCTGCTCTCTCTCTCCTCGCCGACGCCACCTCCGGCCTCCGTTGCCTCAGCCGCCTCCGTGTTCCCTTCTATCTCCACGTGCCAATAACCGGGTTGCGCCGCCTCGGTGAGGTTTGTAATGGGTTGAGGAAACTTCACATTGACGGTTCTTGGTTTTTGTCAGATGATCATGTGATTGAAATTTGTAATCTTTTTTGCCAAATTGAGGAAATTGATGTTAGTCGTGATCACAAGGGTTTGTTATCTGATGTGGGTATTGTTTACTTGTCGAAAAAGCTGAAATCTTTGAAGAAAATTAATGTTTCTGGACAACCTTTGATCACTGATGAGTCTCTTGTTGCATTGTCTGATCATTGTTTGAGTCTGTCGGATGTTGATGTTAGTTATTGCAATTCTGTTACTCAGCATGGGGTTGGGTATATGCTCCGGCATTGCTCGAAACTGGACCGATTAGTGATTAGCAATGCAGTTAATCATTCAGCATTGTCGTTGTCTTGCTCCAGTATTCGGGATTCTTTTGGTTTTAGTCGTAGTTTGTCGAGGTTAGAATTGGTTGAAATTGGTTATGTGGAGGATAGTTTTCTGGAATCTGTTGCGAAAGCTAGGTTGCCTTTGAAGAAGTTTAAAGTCACCTGTGAGGAACCTGTTCTTCAGGGTTTTACTGCATTTGTGGCTGCTTATCCGAATTTGGAGGAGTTGGAAGTAAATTGGACAGTGTTTTTGACTGATAAGGTTATGGCAGGGTTGGTTTGTTATTTCAAGAGATTGACTGTCATAAAGCTAGGGTATTGTGAGTTAACAGAAGCAACCTTTTGCCTGTTGGTAAAATGTTGTCCTGTGCTTAAGGAAATTGGAATGGAGGGTGCGAAATTAGGAGAAGGAGAGTTCAGTGAAGTTGTAGTTCAGAATCGTAGTATCAAATACTTGAACCTATCCGAAAACTCTGGGTTGACAGATGAGAAGCTGCAAGTGATAGGTCTTATGTGCCCAAATCTTATGCATCTTAATGTTGTTGGTTGCTGTCAGCTGACAAGTAAGGGCATTGGGGGTGTTTTAGAAAGCTGCTGTGAGATTAAGCATTTATCAGTGATTGGATTTTCAGACTCGAAGTTATCTGATAGGGATTTGGAATGTTCGAGGTTCAAAATAGAGCTGTTGCAACTCACATCGTCATTTATCAATGATGATGGCCTATTAGGGATTGGGAAGGCATGTCCGAACCTGATGGTTCTGAATATGAATAATTGTTCTGATATTACATCAACAGGTGTGAAAGAGGTAGTAAGATGCTGCACAAGATTAGAGAATGTCACCTTAGGCCATGGATTGAGCCCTGATATTGTGATGTGGATGGTGTTGGCTCGACCTTCTCTTAAGAAAATAGAGGCCCGGCTTAAATATAGTCCCAGTAGCAGCGATGAGGAAGTTTTCTTTAACCACGGTTGTTCTGTTAAAGTATATGCCAATTGAGGACTCTGATGAGCAGATACATGGTCGTAGATACATACCGGTCCTATATCCTGAAAAAACCGTGGAAAGTGCATTGCTTAAACAGATGCTACACATTCTCCCTATAATCAGCTGTGGAGAATACTGTTTTGTTTAAAACTTTGGCGGCTCCAGTTGCAGATTAGAAATCAGGGTAGGAAACAAAGTTTTGGCAGCTTTGCAAAATGGTGTTTACGCAGAAAATATGATACTTTCCCTTCTGAAGATAAGCTGAACAACTTTCATGAGTTTCATCATATTGGCTGCCCTGTTTCTTCTCTGATTCGTGTGAAAGACACCTGCATAATCTGCTCTTTTATGTGAATTAGTGGTAAGTAACTAAGTAAAGTAGCTCTATTTCGTTTCATTCAAGTACAATAGTTATATTGAGTAAACAATGTTTTTCTTCTGTAAAAAATGCTGCTAAACATGTTATATACTAGTAGAGCAAATGCTTGCTCAAAATGTTATATTGAGCAAATAATATTTTTCTTCTGTTTTTTTTTTCCTCGTCATAAAACAAAATAGCTTGCTCGTAAGCTGTATATTAGATAATGTCGAGAAAGATTTGGGATCGGCCAACTTGGATTTGTTACTTCTTAACTGTCTTTGAGTAGTTACCTGTTGCTTTGTGCAGAGTATTCTGTTTCAAATACTGCAACAACAACCTGACCTTTTAGGATTTTAGGTATTACTTGCACTTCTGTTGTTTTCCTGATCTTTTATCAGCCAAAGCTCTTCAACAACACTGATCATAGACTGTCGTTCCTCCCCTTTCTTCGCCACACATTTCAAGGCAAGCTGCGCAAACCACTGTATCTCTTCCATATTTCCTTCCTCCCAAGATTTTCCTGTCAATTATCTCCATGATAACAGTTCTTCTGACTTCTGAAACAAACTCATCAACCAAGTTTTTTCTGCACCTGGCCATCGCAACAGGGTCCCTTCCAGTTAGCAATTCTAACATCAGAACTCCAAAGCTGTAGACATCACATTTTTCTGTCACCTCTTGAGTTTCAATGTACTCGGGATCAGTGTAACCCGGGGTACCATGTACCGGCCACCTTTGATCTTTTTTCCCTGGAGTAATCGAGACCGAGTACCCCAAGTTGGTTAATTTGGCATGGAACGAAGGGTTAATAAGTACACCAGGTGACATGACATCCCTGTGAACCACTGGTTTTGACAGTGCGCTATGCATATAAGACAGTGCATAGGCAATGTCAGACCCGACCTTCAAACGACCACTCCATCTCAAAAGCTTCCTGAGAGCCAAGTCACCGTGTAATTAAGTACTGATGAAGGTCTTTGTTTGGAAATTGCTGATAAACCATCATGGTATTTTCGTCTCGAGACAGCAACCATAGAGCTCAATTATGTTGTCATGAAATATAACCATTCCTATGGATATCTCAGTCAAGTAGAGATCAGCTAGTCCGGGACTTGGCTTGCGTTCTTCAGGAAAATGAGCTAAATGTTCCCAAACTTTCACCATGGATATTGGAGTGCCCTTGAGGGATATGAGTGTTAGTTCATGTATTAGAGATGTTCTTTAAACTCTTTCGACACATGTCATCCGTAAAGAATAACATGTTTTTTTAGCCGTTTTTGAAACATAGCATAGATTTTTCCTCTAATATTTTCAAAAAACAAATAATATGACCCATAGATGCCCGCAAATTATATGGTACACCACGGTGTACCATGCCCATGGTGCACCTACTCACAATAGAGGAGTAGAGACCACACTTAAAATAATTTAAATTATTTTGTGGTCCCTACTCCTCTATTGTGAGGAGGTGCACCATAGGCATTGTGCACCGTGGTGTATGGTATAAGCACTCATAGATGCCAACACGAGAATTTGAGCAGTTTTTATTTTTGGGACATTTTTGGACAAAAAACGTGGATTATACACTTCGTTTTTTCGTCAATATTATCCAAAATTGTGAAATGAGCTAAATGCTCACAAAAATTTACCATAGATAGTTTCGGAGTGCCCTTGAGGGATATGAGTGTTAGTTCATGTATTATAGATGTTCTTTAAACTCTTTCGACACACGTCATCCGTAAAGAATAACATGCTTTTCTAGCCGATATTGAAACATTAGCATACATTTGTAGCTCCAATATTTTGCAAAACCAATTAATATGACACATAGATACCTCCACAAGAATTTGAGCAGTTTTTGTTTCCAAGACATTATCGGCCAAAGAACGTGGATTATCCACTTCGGTTTTCGTCAATTTTTTCCAAAATTTTAAAATGAGCCAAACTTTTCCAAAACATTTACCGGGACAATTTTGGAGTGACCTTGATGGATATGAGTGTCGGTTCCGTTCCTATATTAGGGATATTCTTTAAACCCTTTCGAGCCGGATTCAACCAGTCCACCATTACCATTACCAGTATCACAGTATGAAAGTGGAGCGATCCTAATTCCTAAACACACATCACCAAAAATGGAACCACAACCAAAATAATATGACCCATAGATTCCCTCATAAGAATTTGAGCAATTTTTGTTTTTGCTCCATTTTCGTTTTTGTATTTGGTCAATTGTGACCAAAATTTTCAAAATGAGCCAAATGTTTTCAAAACATTAATAGGGAAAGTTTTGGAGTGATCTTGATGGATATGAGTGTTGGTTCCCGTATTAGGGATGTTCTTTAAACCCTTTCGACACACATCATCCGTAAAGAATAACATGTTTTTTAGCCGATTATTGAAACATAGCATAGATTTTTGCTCTAATATTTTGCAAAAACCAATAATATGACCCATAGATGCCTCCATGAGAATTTGAGTAGTTTTTGTTTCCGAGACATTTTTGGCCAAAAAACTTGGATTATACACTTCGTTTTTTTGTCAATTTTGACAAAATTCTTGAATTGGGCTAAATATTCCAATGTTTTTGCCATGGATATTTTTGGAGTTAACTTGAGGGATATGAGTGTTAGTTTATGGATTAGAGATGTTTTTTAAACTCTTTCGACACACGTCAACCGTAAAGTAGAATAACATGTTTTTATCCGATTATTGAAACATAGGATAGATTTTTGCTTCTAATAATTTGAAAATACCAAAAATATGACCCGTAGATTCCTCCACGAGAATTTGAGCAGTTTTTGTTGGTTACGACTTACGACTTACAACGTATCATCCAATCGGATTTGGTTACCATTTCAGATCGATCCCATCGAGTCGAGCCGGATTCACCCCAGTCCACCACTACCAGTATCACAGTATGAAAGTGGAGCGATCCTAATTCCTAAACATACACCAAAAATGGAACCACAACCAAAGAAACACAAAACCTCCGCCGCCACCGCCGTCGCCACCACTAAAACCACCGTCACCGCCACCACCACCACCCTCCTCGACATTCCAGACGACTGCTGGAAACAAATCTTATCCTACATCGACAACCTCCACAACCTGTAAACACCTCCTCTCCGCCACCAACCGCCTCCCTTTCTCCCTCCCTGTCACCACCGCACTCATCTCCCACCCCGACCTCCTCCGCCGCATCCTCCGCCGCTTCTCCACCTCCCTCCACTCCCTCGACCTCACCCCCTACTTCGAAAATGTCAACGTTGCTCTATCTGCCCTAGTCGATGAAGACGCCGCCACCTCCGGCCTCCGCTGCCTCAGCCACGTCCGTGTTCCCTTCTACCTCCGCGTGCCCAACGAGGGGTTACGCCGCCTCGCTGAGGTTTGCAATGGGTTAAAAGTACTTGAAATTGTGGGTTGTTGGATATTATCAGATGATCATCTTATTGAAATTTGCAATCTTTTTCCACAAGTCGAGGAGATTGATGTTAGTCGTGAATCAGGAATTTCGACTAGTGGTCAAACGGAATTTTTAACTGATGTGGGTATTGTTTTCTTGTCGAAGAAGCTGAAATCTTTGAAGAAAATTAATGTTTCTGAACACCCTAAGATTACTGATGAGTCTCTTGTTGCATTGTCTGATCATTGTTTGAGCCTGTCAGATGTTACTGTCAATTGTCAGTGCAATTCTGTTACACAGCATGGGGTTGGGTATATGCTTCGGCATTGCTTGAAACTCGAACATTTATCAGTTTCATGTGCTGTTGTCCCTGTTGCTGATGCGTCATTGTCATTGCCTAGTTACAGTATTAAGGATTCTGTTGGTTTTAGCCGTAGTTTGTCGAGCCTAGAATTGAGTTATATGGATGATGAGGTTCTTGATGATAGTTTGATGGTATCTCTTGCAAGAGCTAACTTGCCTTTGAAAATCTTTTCGATTTACTCGCGTCAGACATTTACTATTCAGGGTCTTACTGCATTTTTGGGTGCATATCCTAATTTGGAAAGGTTAGAACTCTGTGGCACAATGTTTTTGACTTATAAAGTTGTGGAAGGGTTGGTTTGTTATTTTAAGAGATTGACTGTCATAAAGCTTGGTTGTTGTGAGTTAACTGAATCAACATTGTACCTGTTAGTAAAATGTTGTCCTGTGCTCGAGGAAGTTTGGATGGACAATTCGCGATTAGGAGAAGGAGAGTTGAGGGGAGTCGTAGTTCAGAATCGTAGTATCAAATACTTGAACCTATCCGAAAACCCAGGGTTGACAGATGAGAAGCTGCAAGCGATTGGGCTTATGTGCCCAAATTTAGTGCAACTTGATGTTGATGGTTGCCGTGAGCTGACAAGTAAGGGCATTGGGGGAGTTTTAGAAAGCTGCTGTGAGATTAAGCATTTGTCAGTGAAAAATTTTTCAGGCCCGAAGTTATTTGGTGAGGATTTGGAATGCTCGAGATTCAAAATAGAGCTGTTGCAACTCGAAGATTCAAAGATCAATGATGACGGTCTATCAGGGATTGCGAAGGCCTGTCCGAACCTGATGCTTCTGAATATCAAAGATTGTCAGTTTATCACATCAACAGGTGTGGAAGAGGTAGTAAGATGCTGCACAAGATTAGAGAACATCTGCTTAGGCCATGAATCGACCCCTATGACCCCTGATTTTGTGATGTCGATGGTGTTGGCTCGACCTTCTCTTAAGAAAATAGTCCCTCGATTTATATATAGGCCTAGTAGTAGTGATAAAGAAGTGTTTTTCAACCACGGTTGTTTAGTTAAACCACGTGCGCATTGAGGACACTGATGACAAGGATACATGATCGCACTGATGTACCAGCCCTGGCCTATACCCTGAATAATGTCTTCTCCGAAACTTTGGCAGCTCCAGTCGCTGAAAGGAAATGAGGGGTTAGAAACGTACTTTGACAGCCCTGCAGAACTATGTTTAGGCAGGAAATATGAAATGATGCCATCACTTTCAGAGAAAACAGGACAACTATCATCAACTTGGCTGTCCTGCTTCTTCTGTGATCTGAACGAGTAAGCGACACCAACATATGGTAAGTTGAGACAGTTTTGGTTTCATTCAAGTACAATAGTTAGAGCAAATGCTGTTGAATTTGTTACTCCGTGTTATTGAACAAATGCTGCTAAAACTGTTATATTGAGCAAATGCTGTTATAAATTAAGCAAATGCTGTTTTTCTTTTGTTTCTCTTCGTCTTTTCGTCATACAAAAACAGAAAAGCTAGTAAGCTGTATATTAGATTGTGCCGAAAATATTTAGGATTGGCCAACATGAATTTGTTACTTCTGAACTCAGTGCCTTTGAGTAGTTACCTGATGCTTTCTGCAGAATCCTCTGTTTCATATACTGAATCAGCAGCAACAGCCTGACCTTTTAGGCATTACGTCCACTTTTGTTGTTTTCCTGATCTTTTATCAGCCAAAGCTCTTCAACAACACTGATCATAGAAGGCCGTTCCTCCCCTTTCTTCGCCACGCACTTCAAGGCAAGCCGCGCAAACCACTGTATCTGATCCATATTCATTCCCTCCAAGATTTTCCTGTCAATTACCTCCATAATACCAGTAAATAAACTCATCAACCAAGTTTTTCCCACATATGACCACTGCAATAGGGTCCCTTCCAGTTAGCAATTCTAACATCAGAACTCCAAAGCTGTAGACATCACATTTTTCTGTCACCTCTTGGGTTTCAATGTACTCGGGATCAATGTAACCCGGGGTACCATGTACCGGCCACCTTTGATCTTTCTTCCCTGGAGTAATCGAGACCGAGTACCCCAAGTTGGTTAATTTGGCATGGAATGGAGTGTAGACAAGAATTACAAATGACATGACATCTCTGTGAACCACTGGTTTTGACAGTGCGCTATGCATATAAGACAGTGCATAGGCAATGTCAGACGCGACCTTCAAACGGCCACTCCATCCGAAAACCTTCCTGAGAGACATATCACCATGTAAATACTGATGAAGGTCTTTATTCGGAAATTGGTGATAAACCATCATTGGTAATTTCGTCTCGAGACAGCAACCATACAGCTGAATGATACTGTCATGAGATATCACCAATCCTATGGATAACTCAGTTAAGAAGACTTCAGTTAGTTCAGGTCTCGACTCGGCTTCTCGAGGGATTTTGAGGCCTACTATCCTTCCATCATGTTTACCTTTGTAGACAGTCCCATTGGGAAAACGAGTCACAATAAGGTTAGGATCGTAGTTGTTGGTGATGTTCTTGATTTCTTTTTCGGAAAAGATCTTCGCCTGTCCACCTGCCTTCTCTCTGCCATGGCTCAAAGCTCTCTGTTTTTCCAACAAAATAGCTCCATTTTTCATGAAATATTCATCTTTTGATTCAAATTTCTGAACTTCTTTGTTTCTTTTCCTATTGTTGGTCTTTCTCAAAGCTTGACCCATCAAGAATTTGGCACTTTTGTTCTTAAAAATTCTACCTTATTATGTTATGTAAAGAAAGACTGATGAGTGAACCAACATGACTTCCACTTTGTGTTTTCAACTCTTTTTGACAATTGATGTGTGGAGCAATGGAGACTTTTCAATGAAGAAAGTCATATTTGAGCGCTTGGGGCGAAGAGGTCAAATGGCGGAAATGCGGAATCCAGACCTATGACGTGTTCTATCTTAAAACAAATTGGTAAACGGAATAGTGATTAGTAAGTATGATATGAGAATCGTCTCACCTAATCATCCGACGTGATATTGACTTACACATGTTAGAGCATTGACAATCCCACCAAAGGACATGTTTTAACATCGGTGGGTCGATATGTAAAGAATGAATTTTGCATTATGCAAGTCTCAGTCAAATGAGGAATAATGTATCACAATTACATAAAGAAGTTTATAAAAAAATCTTTAATGAAGGAAACTAATCAATTTTAGTGAAGCTTAAAAAATCCGGTATTTCATGAACGCACTTTGTTTTTATCATTCACCAAAACATCTTGTATTCGCCTAAGCTCACTAACGACATCGATCATGGTTGGTCGTTTCACCCCTTTCTTAGCCACACACGCCAATGCAAGCCGCGAAACCTGTTGAATCTCGTCGTCTTTTCCTTGTTCCAACACTTCCCTGTCAATAATCTCTGATGTGGCATTTTTCCCCACAGCTGAAACAAAGGCATCAACCAAGTCCGTCTTTTGCACGGCCATCTTGATAGGCTGCTTTCCAGTTAAGAGCTCCAACAGCAAAACCCCGAAACTGTAAACATCACACTTCTCTGTCACCTCTCCTGTTTCGACATACTCAGGATCAATATATCCCGGACTTCCTAGAACAGGCCATTTTTGAGCTCTCTCCCCAGGAATAAGAGTCATAGCGTACCCCAAATTCGACAATTTTGCACGAAACGAATCATCGAGAAGTACACTGAGTGATTGAACATCCCTATGCACAACTGGCCGTGACAAGGCAGTATGCATATAAGATAGCGCGTACGCAGTTTCAGTTGCGACCCTTAAACGATCACACCATTTAATACGATTCCTACTCGAATGCAGGTGTCTAAAGAGGCTCCCGTTAGGCAAGTACTCGTAAGCCATTATCGGTATATAAGTCTCGAGGCAACAACCATAGATCTTAACCATATTAGCATGGTTCATAACCATAGCTGTCGCGGCTTCAGTCAAGTAGAGACCGATCAGGCTACGATTCAGCTGAAAATCTCTAGGGACTTTGATAGCTACAACACGATCATCGACAACTCCTTTATAGGCAGTCGATCGAACACTACCGATAATTAGACTCGGATCATAGTTGTTTGTCGCCTTATCGATCTCGTGTATCGATAGTATTTTCAGCTGCCTTGAACCTGTGTTCTGCCCTCTGCTAAGAGCAAGTTCTTTCTCCAGAAGAATGCCTCCATTTTCTATAAAATAGTCTTCATGAGACTCTAATATTGGCTCCCTCTTACACCTATTCTTTGTTTGTGTTTGACCCATGAGTAAACTCTGAAGTAAATTAAACTAGCTTGGTTAAAATTGAGTATTAATATATAGAAGAAAAAATGTTCACATAATAATGTTTTGACAACTCTGACCTGCCTTTGACAGTCCAGAATGGAGGCTCTTTGATTATATGACAGCAGGAATGATGTCAAATCGCTCTGTCCCGAGGTTAGCTAAACACAACACAGTGGTGATATACTGATAAATGTTCAGCACCGCTACTGGTATAATTATCTCGGTGTTTTAAAGGGTCCCGCTTTTTAAAGCCCGAAAAAGATTGTACACTGTTGATTTTCCTGTCAATCATAGCTGTGGACTGTGGTTCATATTCAGCCACTGAAAAAAAATCCAAAACATTTAAAGTCTATCCAAAGACTTTTCAACAAAGACAAGAAATATTAAACATAGAATTGAATGGAAGAATATTGGGATTTATCAGAATAAGAGAAGTATATAATTTGCAAATGCTGCTACCTGAAATAATTGTAAGATAACTTCAAATGCAATGATTGTAAATAAGAAAAATCATCAAAGACGTGATTATTTGGAGTCCGTGATTATTTGGAGTCCGCTAACATAGTAACATAAACCGGCTATTTAATCTGCACCTTGTACAAGTTAGCATGTCTCCGAGCAAGATTATTAAGCTTCCATCTGACCTGATAAGAGTAAATTACCCCTGTAAATTTTTCTCCTGGTCTCTTATCAGCCAAAGCTCTTCAACAACACTGATCATATTTGGACGTTCCTCCCCTTCTTTTGCCACACATTTCAAGGCAACCTGAGAGAACCATTTTATGTCATCCATAATGCCCTCTTCCGAAACATTCCTGTCAATGATCTCCTGAGCACCATTTCTCTCAACCGCGGAAATAAATTCATCAACCATGTTTCTTCCATATTTGGCCATTGTATCAGGTTCCCATCCAGTAATTAACTCCAACATCAGAACTCCAAAACTGTAGACATCGCATTTATCAGTCACCTCTCCAGTCTCAATGTACTCGGGATCAATATACCCCGGTGTACCCTCAACTGGCCATCTCTGATCTTTCTTTCCCGGAGTAAGGGCAACCGAGTAGCCAAAATTTGCTAATTTTGCCTGAAATGAAGTGTTTAGCAGTATACCAAATGACTTGACATCTCTGTGAACCACAGGCGTAGACAATGCATTATGCATATAAGATAGTGCATAAGCAATGTCAGTTGCAGCCCTCAAACGATCACTCCATTTGAAAAGCTTCCTAAGATACATATCACCATGTAAGAAAGTGTAAAGATCTTTATTTGGATAGAACTCATATACCATCATCGGTATACAGGTTTCGAGGCAGCATCCCTGGAGTTTTACCATATTGATATGACATATTACCATTCCTATGGACACATCAGTCAGGAATAAATCAGTCAGTTCAGGGTTTGGCTTACGCTCTTCTTGTGCAGTTTTGATGGCTACAATCCTGTCATCGAGGTTGCCTTTGTAAACGATTCCACCACGAGAACTGCAGACAATCAGGCTAGCATCGTAGTTGTTCGTTGCATTCTTGATTTCAGCCTCGGATAAGATTTTCAGCTGCCCTGCTCCTATGTCTTGTCCATGGCTCAATGCAATCTGCTTCTCCAGCAAGATACCGCCATTTTTAGTGAAATACTCCTCCCTGGACTCGAACTTGCGTACACCCTTGTCTTCCTCCTCCTTGTCCTTTTTTGTTTTGTATTGACTGATCAGAATCAGGAACTTTGCTAACATACCAAATTTCATTGTAATACCTTAATCTTGAAGAAGAAGATTTTGGTTTACTTGAATTATGCATAACAGGAGGAAACTTCCACCATTATTTATCTTAACTGTCAAGTTAGTCCACACATAGAACATTGCATCAATAGTCAAGCTTAGTAAAAAAAAATCAAGTAAATTTCAATGAGGTTAGGTCAGTGTGACCAATCACAATAAAACCTTGCAAATATAAATTTCACCCGATTTCATTTAACTTCTTCACGTTTGCCTTGAATCCCTCCAACATATTAAAACAGAAAGTAAAGAATCTCATGCAACTGATGGAGTAAAAGTCAAGCTACAAAATATCTGACAAAGATTTCACAGTTCACCTTACTATTGTCAGGAGACCTTGCAACATTTGCTGTCTTGTTAACTAACCACTCTTACGTCGTTAGGTTATGTTGAAAATAGAGCGACAATTTCCGGATAAATCTTAAAGACATAATCAAATATTACTCCTACATAGTAGCCCTTTGAAGAATATAAAGGTGCCACAGGATTGTCAAACAAAATCAGCTGAATATCATACCTGCAGCTTAGTTCAGGGCATCAGCAGAATCTTGCTCAAATCTTGTATCAGCCAAAGCTTTTCGACAAAATTCATCATAGTGGGCCATTCTTCCCCTTTCCTTGCATTACATTCCAAGGCCAGCCGCGTTTTCTGGCTGCCCTGCTTTTACTGTAATTTGTCACTCCAATGATTTTCTTTCATCGGCACAAAGAGAGAGAAAAATGAAACAAAGAAAGTGAGATTAAAAAACTTTCAGCTTCATTAAAAAAACAAGCTCAATAGTCTGCAAATGCTGCTAAGATCATAACAAATGTTAGATTTTCAATCTTTACACTGTTTCATGATAGTTATGTTTAACGACCCACCAATCACATAATGAGACGTAAAAGATAACTCTAGTATATGAAAATTTGAAATATATAATGCAACCAAACTACGAATTATTTGATATTTGACAAATTACTACTCTATTGTCAAAAGAACCAACGGAATTCTTATTTTGAAGATTGAAATATAGAGGGGGAGTCTCCGGGTTGACATATAGTAACATCATCGTATTGACAAAATTACTTTTCGCTACTATATACTAGTAAGTGTAGTAACCTTGAAAGAATATAGGGCGTCATTGGGTAGTACTGAACAATTCGACTTTACCCTCCCTGAAGTAGCAGATTTGCCCCCCCAAAACAGCCAAACATCACACCTGCAGCTTAGTTCAGGGCATCAGGCACAAATTTCCAATTTCATTTCTTGCTCAAATCTTGTATCAGCCAAAGCTCCTCAACAACATTCATCATAATCGGCCGTTGCTCCCCTTTCTTTGCCACACATTGCAAGGCAAGCCGCGCAAACCGTTGTACCTCATCCATTTTCCCTTCTTGCAAGACATTCCTATCAATCATCTCACAAAAACCATTTCTTTCCACTGCGGAAACAGACTCATCAACCAAATTGTTCCCAGATTTCACCATCTCAAAGGGCTCTCTTGAAGTCAGCAACTCCAACATCAGAACTCCAAAACTGTAGACATCACATTTATCAGTCACATCTCCAGTTTCAATATACTCCGGATCAATATATCCAGGAGTACCATGAACCGGCCATGTCTGATCTTTTTTCTCAGGAGTAACAGAAACTGAATAGCCGAAATTCCCTAATTTAGCGCGAAATGAAGAGTCAAACAGTATAGCAAATGACCTGACATGTGACATCTCTATGAACCACTGGCTTAGACAAAGCATTATGCATATAAGATAATGCATACGCAATGTCAGTTGCAGCAATCAAACGAGTACTCCATTTCATAGGCTGTTGAAGTGCCAAATCACCATGTAAATATGTATTGAGGTCTTTATTTGGATAAAACTCGTACACCATCATCGGTATACAGGTTTCGAGGCAGCAGCCATAGATCTTAACTATATTCTCATGTCGTAACACCATTGCTATTGACACATCAGTCAAGATGAAATCAGCAAGTTCGGGATTTGGCTCAGGATTTCGTGGAATTATGAATGCCACAATCCTGTCATCAAGTGTGCCTCTGCAGACTGTAATCCCATGGCTACTGCCAACAACTCGATCAGGATCACAGTTGTTTGTAGCATGCCTGATTTCGCACTCAGAAAAAAATTTCAGCTGTCCTCCTGCTCCCCTGTGTCGCCCTTGGCTCAGAGCTATTTGTTTCTCCAACAAAATACCTCCATTTTTAGTGAAATACTGCTCCTTAGTTTCATATTTCTGCCCTCCACCCTTGATTTTCTTCTTGTTCTTGTTCTTGTTCTCTTTTTGGGGTTGACTCATCAGACAAAGGAGCTTCGTTAAGGTACCTAATCTCATAGTAGTAACTTGTGACTACTCATACAATAATATGACAAGAATAATAATATTAGGGACATGCAATATTTACGAGGTTCACCAACTTGGTACCGTACCACAAGAAGAGTAAGTATACAAAAGAGAATATACACTCTTGTTACTACTCTAACCCGATACACTCGCTACGCGTTGTACTGAGGGATGAGAGACATATGTTTCCTCACCCTACATTTGTAGTCTAAGCTAAAAACGACTTTATGTACCTGCAGCTGGACTTGCAGGTGCAACGTTTTCTACCGTATTATATAAGCCAAATAGCTAGCTATAAATTGACATTGCTATTCTTGGTCAACAATTCACACCATGCTTTTCGATATTTAACACTTGACTTGAACATGTAAGAGTAATTTAAACCAGAAGTAAACAATTTAAGGAAACAGACGGATTATAACGTAACGTAAGGGCGTATTATACAATACTTACGGTCAAAAGGAGATAGTGTAATGTCAGTGTCTGACCAATAAGTTCTTCTATGACTCCTCAGTCCAGACGTTGAATACTTGATCAGGAATTACATCATTGAGTCTGTAAGATGATTCCAGTAGATGTCCTATTCCGAAAAACCCGCAAGCATTTTCGACCCAACAGACGGACAATGAACTAGTTCACTCATTTCCTGCACTCTTGTACAAGTTAGCATGTCTCAGAGCAAGATTACTGAGCTTCTATCTGACCTAATAAGCATACCTTCCTCTTTCTGTAAGTTCTGATAAAATCTGAGAGAGAGATGTGTTTAGGGAAAAAATTCTGTGTGTTATTGCATTGATTTGATTACAATATATACCACAATGAGCCTTGAAGCTTAAGCTAATAACCCTAAGAAATTACCATACTTAAGATTACAATAATATAATTTCCTAATCACAATAAGTTCTTCTGATCTCTAATCAGCGAAAGCTCTTCAACAACACTGATCATATTCGGACGTTCCTCCCCTTTCTTTGCCACACACTTCGAGGCAAGCTTCGCAAACCACTGTATCTCATCCATATTACCTTCCTCGGAAACATTCCTGTCAATAATCTCCTTAACACCATTTCTTTCCACCGCGGAAACAAACTCATCAACCAAGTTTATCCCACATTTGGCCATTGTAACAGGCTCCCATCCAGTTATTAGCTCCAACATCAGAACACCGAAACTGTAGACATCACATTTATCAGTCACCTCTTGAGTCTCTATATACTCTGGATCAATATACCCCGGAGTACCCTCAATCGGCCATTTCTGATCTTTCTTCCCCGGAGTAATGGCCACCGAGTAGCCAAAATTCGATAATTTGGCTTGAAATGAAGTGTCCAGTAGTATACCAAATGACATGACATCTCTGTGAACCACAGGTGTAGACAAAGCATTATGCATATAAGACAGAGCATATGCGATATCAGTTGCAGCCCTCAAACGATGACTCCATTTCAGGAGCTTCCTGAGAGACATATCACCATGTAAATACATATAAAGGTCTTTATTTGGATAGAACTCGTATACCATCATCGGTATACAGGTTTCCAGGCAGCATCCCTGGATTTTCACCATATTGTTATGACATATTACCATTCCTATGGACACATCAGTCAGGAATAAATCAGTCAGTTCAGGGTTTGACTTACGCTCTTCTTGGGCAGTTTTGATGGCTACAATCCTGTCATCGAGGTTGCCTTTATAGACAGTTCCACCACGAGCGATACCAACAATTCGGCTAGGATCGTAATTGTTTGTTGCATTCTTGATTTCAGCCTCAGATAAAATCTTCAACTGCCCTGCTCCTATGTCTTGGCCTTGGCTTAAAGCAATCTGCTTTTCCAGCAAGATACCGCCATTTTTAGTGAAATACTCCACCTTGGACTCGAACTTCCGTTGACCCTTGTCTTCCTTTTTCTTCGTTCTTTTGGATTGACCCATCAGAATCAGGAACTTTGCAAGCATACCAAGTTTCATTGCAATTCCTCAAGTTCCGAGAAGATGATGATTTTTTACTTGACTTGTGAAAAACAGAGGGAGAAAATTCACTTGGACTTTTCTACAAAGCTTAACTTTTGATGCAGTCTTATATGTACACTCACATGACACTGAATAATGATAATAATAATTGTGAAAGTTATGTTTGATGACCCACCAAAAGGGATGGGGTTTGGTCAGTGTCTTACCAATTACATCAGCAAACTTAATAACTAAGTTCTCCAAAATACTCCCTATGTTACTTCCTATTCTTTAAGGTGGGCTTTCACCCGACGTAAAGAATTCAATGAAACGGAGGTAGTGTAATTCAGCTACGAAAACACTACCTGATAACCAAAAAACAGTCAAACATCATACCTGCAGCTTACTTCAGGGCGTCAGGCACACATTTTCAATTTCAATTCTTGCTCAAATCTTGTATCAGCCAAAGCTCTTCAACAACATTCATCATATTTGGCCGTTGCTCCCCTTTCTTTGCCACACATTTCAAAGCAAGCCGCGCAAACCATTGTATCTCATCCATTTTCCCTTCCTCCAGCAAATTTCTATCAATCATCTCATTGAAACAATTTCTTTCCACTGCGGAAACAGACTCATCAACCAAGTCCTTCCCAGATTTAGCCATCTTTACAGGCTCCCTCGAAGTCAACAACTCCAACATCAGAACTCCAAAACTGTAGACATCACATTTATCAGTCACCTCTCCTGTTGCAATGTACTCCGGATCAATATAACCCGGAGTACCATGAACCGGCCATCTCTGGTCTTTCTTCCCAGGAGTAACAGACACAGAGTGCCCAAAATTCCCTAATTTAGCGTGCAACGAAGAGTCAAGCAGTATACTGAATGACTTGACATCTCTATGAACCACAGGCTTAGACAAAGCATTATGCATATAGCAAAGTGCATATGCTATGCCAGTTGCAGCCCTTAAACGATCACTCCATTTCATAGGTTGATGAAGTGCCAAATCCCCATGTAAACATGCACTGAGCTGTTTATTTGGATAGAGCTCATACACCATCATCGGTATACATGTCTCGAAACAGCAGCCATATATCTTAACCATATTCTCATGTTGTATTACCATTGCTATTGACATATCAGTCAGGATGAAATCAGTAAGTTCGGGATTTGGCTCAGATTCTTGAGGAGTTATCAAAGCTACTGTCCTGTCATCAAGCGTGCCTCCGTAGACAGCAATCCCAGGGCTAGTGCCAACAATTAGATCAGGATCATAGTTGTTTGTAGCATCCTTGATTTCACACTCAGAAAAAATCTTCACCTGTAGTGCTCCTACGTCTCGCCCTTGGCTCAGAGCTATCTGTTTCTCCAACAAAATACCTCCATTTTTAATGAAATACTCCTCCTTGGTTTCATATTTCTGGACTCTGCCCTTGATTTTCTTCCTGTTCTTGTTCTTTTTCTGAAGTTGACCCATCAGAAAAAGGAGCTTTGCTAAGGTACCCAATCTCATAGTAGTAACTTGTGACTTATCAGTGTGCAAACCCCAGTTGAATTTAGATGTATAAGATTACACCAAGAACATATTATATATGACAGTTGCCCATTTGACGACCAGGACTTTCTTTCTTTTTTTTTTTTTTTGCAGAATTTTGTTTTATTAATAGAAATAACGAAGCAAATGAGGGTAAGTGGTTCTTTTATATCAAAAAGTAAAAACTAAATGTATCCTTTTTTAAACTAAAAACTAGTAAAAAAAAAAAGTATAACTATTGTTGAAACATTTGATTACCGTAAACGGTTTTAATGACAAGAACGTAGCGTAAGACTGTATCACACAAAACTTACCGCCAAAGGAGCTAGTGTGATGTCAGGGTCAGACCAATTAATTCTTCTATGACTCAGTCTCCGACGATGAATACTTGATCAGCAATCACATCATTTGACCTGTAAGATGATTCCAGTAGATGTCCTAATCAGAAAAACCCACACGCATCTCATTGGGCAGAAAATGAACTACTTCACTCATTAGTTCTGCCTTGTATTAGCCAAAGCTCTTGAACAACCTCAATCATGGTAGGCCTCTCGGCGCCTTTCTTCGCCACACACCTCATTGCAAGCCGTATAATCCGCTGAATCTCAGCCACACTTGCTTGGTCCAAGACCACACCTTCTATCATATCCATCACGCAGTCTTTTTCCGCAGCTGAAATAAACACATCAACCAAGTATGTACCTGACTTTGCCATTATCTTTGGCGCTCTTCCACTTAGTAACTCCAACATCAAAACTCCGAAGCTATAGACATCACACTTCTCAGTCACCTTCTGTGTTTCGATATACTCGGGATCAACGTACCCTAGAGTACCTCGAATAGGCCATCTCTGCGACGTGTCCCCTGGAGTTATGGACACTGCACAACCCAAATTAGAAAGCTTGGCATGGAACGAGCTGTCCAGTAGGACGCTCCTCGATTTAACATCACGGTGGACCACCGGTTTTGAAAAGGCATTGTGCATATAAGAGAGTCCATACGCAATATCAGCAGCAATCCTCAGACGATGACACCATCTTAACGCCTCGCAAGGCGCAGGATCACCATGTAAATGATGAAACAGGCCTCCATTAGGCATGAGCTCATACACCGGAATTGGTATATCAGTCTCAAGGCAACATCCATAGAGCTTTGTGATGTTTACATGGTTCATCACCATCCCTGTTGCAGCTTCAGTTAAGAAGAGATCGACCCATCTCGGATCAGCCTTAACCTCGCGAAGGGCCTTCACTGCCACATCCTGATCGTCTATTCTTCCTCTGTAGACGGTTCGACGAGATTCAGCAAGCATGAGATCAGGAGCAAAGCTGTTTGTAGCTTTCTCGATGTCTTTGATTGACAAAATTTTCAGCTGCATTGCTACTTTTTCGTGTCCTTGGCTCAGAGCAATCTGCTTTTCCAGCAAAATGCCTCCATTTCTGATGAAATACTCTTCTGGCTCAAACTTGTGCTCTTTTTTCTTCTTACTCTTGTTCTTTGTCAGAGCATGACCCATTTGTTCAAGGGAATATCAGAAAAGAAATAAAAAAAATATATATATATATGAACTGAACCAACTGAAAATCAAAATGCAAAATAATCAAGAATAATAATTGAGCATTTGATCAGAGACAATATCTGATACTGACCTTTCTCTCTGTTGTGGTGCTCAAAGTTGTACATTTCTGACCATGCATGTAAACTTTTGACCCAGGACAAGAGAAATGCATAATTGCTGTAGGTCTTCACTCTTCTATGAAAACACATAAGACAACCCAAAGAATAATTCTCTTATCACAAAGTCTCATATGAGATCGTTTAAAAATAAGTTTTCGGTTGTGGTGCTCAAAGTGTCACGGACAATAATCAGATTAATCACAACTCCCAGCTATTTAACCAAATAAGGGAGGTAAAACTCTACAGTAATGTCTTAATCAGAATACAATAACCGAAAGGACATAGGGACTAGTCTCCGAACTTTTAAGACTATCCCTATAAGTAAATTATGGCAGAAAACTTCATAAACCAACTGCAACACTTCGGCTACTAGCACTTGTAGATCATCAACGATTGGACGGAGAGTAGCGCTGAGATGGGCATAAAAACAAGATATTTCGGCTCAGCCTTCCAAATTCCCTCTGTCCTTGGGATCGGAAGAGGCAGCAAACAGATCACATTGCACAGCCTTGTCAAAGCATGCTTCTGGAACAATCACATCACGGGAAATATGGATCTGAAATAACAGGCCACCAATGGATTCATCTCTAAAACCGCATATAGTAGGTAGTATCCTTTGACATAGTACTCTTCGGGGTCATAGACTTCGCATCAACTGAAAAGGCAAATCAGGTTGCCTCCTGTCTATCCTTCAACTTACTCTGTAGCACCTTTTACCTCACGGGATCTGGGGACGGCATCTTTAGAGCTTTGTATACCCAGAGCATGAGCAAACATCCTCTTTGCAGCTCCAAAGTTTTCTTCTCTCATGCTCTTTCTGGACATGTCAACCCCTCTTCCACTAGGTCCCAAACCCCCATCAGATGATTTGCTATTCAGCGCCTTACCTGAAAATTTCTCGTTATGTTTTGTAGGTCGACTATTGTTGCTATCAGAACCTTTGGCTCTAAGAGATCTCTCACTTTTGTCTAGGCGGTCACCAGTAGCCAGATCTATGTCTGCATGAAACCTTCTCTCGATGTCATCCACATCAGGATGTCCATCGTGATGTCCAATATTGTCTGCCTTGGCCTGCCCGCACTGATTAACTCTTTGGCCAAGTGCATGGGCAATCATGCGACGAGCGACAACAGGGACGGCTCTTGGCTTTTGTCTTGCAGCATCTTTTAACTCAGCTTCACCCGCACCAAATATACGCTCACGTGCTGCTTGATAAGCTGCTTCTCTGTCAATGAAACTAGTGGAATGGGGTAGGTTCATCTTCAAAACTGAAACAAAAAGGGGAGACATTTAAATACAGGAGTAGTCAGAAACCGCTCTTGAGAATAGAAAGGTCCTAAAATAGTTGGCAACTCATTACTCTAATTAAAAGGAAATTAGGCAAACTTCAAACTCAAAGATTGATTTAAGTGCCCAACCAAGCCCTCCCTGGTTTTGCACTAAATTTAATTTCAACTAAGCCATTCAGCAATAACTTTTTATCTAGACTAAGCCATTCAGCAATCACCATAACTTACTTGTCTTATACAACTACCAATGAGAATCATTTAACTCATTCGACAAAAATGAGAATGGTTCTTTTTGTATCTATTTTAACCTCTACCACCATTCCGATTATGTGCTGCAATGCAGAAAAGAATCGCGATAGAGTTTCTTAGTCTTTCGATGTCAGGAGCAGCCAATTAGCAACATCACTCCAAACATTTCTGCATGAGAGAATAGGTGTCCAGTCGCGTTCGCAGCTTAACATATGGGCCAGCATACAGCACCAAACAAAATGTATAGAAGATCAAAATCCAAATGATGAAAACAGCCATGTGGGAGGAGAACTTATATTAGAAATAAACTATACCCCTATAGGATTCAATATAGAGAACCCCAACAAAAGTGAAATTAGAAACATTTACCGCTGCATGAATCATCTCTTCTCAATAGCTGGTAAGGCATTGGTGAAGATTCACCCCCATCATGTTGCCACAGAATATCACTAACAAGGATTGAAGGTCTGTGAACAAGAAATATTGCCTTATTACTTGAGGAGCAATACAATGAGTTTCATTCCTTTCTTATACAAACTTATTCCCATTGTTTATCTTTTATTTTGTAATCTTCTATTTTACGGAGTATTTTTCATTTTTTTCCCCGTGAAGGTGAAGGGGAACAAAGCCAGCACTATCTTCTCAACTCCAACACTCAAAAGCAGCTAGAACAAATCATGTTAGAAAGTAGTTTTTTTTTTTTGAAGGGGGTGTTAGAAAGCAGTTAATCAAGAACCAATGGCGATCAAGCACGAAACTCTTCACTTACATTGACGTCTCCAAACATTGATGCAAAACCAAATGGCGATCATCGCCCTCACCAACAGACCCGTGAGCAAATCTGGAACCAAGAAGCAACATCTTCAGAAGCAGCAATGCTGGACAGATATTCAGTGAACACTTAGGATACCGATACACCAATATACTGATCAAAATTATACCCAAATATATCAGCAAGACGGTGCAAGATCAGGCGGTTGTATGAGCTCATGGGTTCTAGCTCCAAAACTCCATCAGGGCTGCAAGCAAGCACAAGTTCCAAAATGTAAGATGCAGGGGATAGCATATGTTAAATGAAAAGAGAACCAGTCGAAAAATAATATCTTTGATGCAAATGTGAATCACAAGCCACAATTCCATAAGCCCAAAAAATGGTCTCCTAGAATACATATAATTCATTGATTCGTTCAACTAATACTGTAATCCTCTCTGTAATTTGCCATTCTAAATTAGTGTTCCCCTCTGAAATAGTATAGTGTGTAGGACACCTGACATACCGCAACTTCAACATCACCGTATACATTATACTACTCACAGTCATATAAAAAAAACAATCAAAGAAGCTCAGAAACAAAGAAAAAGTAAAATGAATATACCCAACCTTGGATCAGACTGAAGGTAGTTTATAAAAGCTTCTTCAACTGCAAGTACAAGATGCTTGCTTGGGTAGTTATCTTTTACGAGGGAAGCAAGTTCCTCAACCTGTCAGTTAAGCAAAGTTATAAGTATCGAATGTCTACATCAAAAACACCCTGCAAGCACAACTCACAACAACAACAACAACAACAACCAAGCCTTATTCCCAAAATGATTTGGGGTCGGCTAACATGAATCGTCATCTAGTAACCGTCTTGTGTACAAGCACAACTCACAGCAAAAACGAAATAACTCCACGCCTATTTACTAATTCATCCGTCAATCTGTCACAGCCATATTATGCTAATGCAAGCTGCACATACCACTTACTCGGAAAAACGAAATAACTCAAGCCAGATGAGTAATTTAACAATTAACTATATCCACACGGGCCGCAAACAAAATACACATTGTACACCACAACCACGATTAAAACCGCGATATCAAGTCCGAAATAAGTAATGTGGCTTTCCATGTACTTCAAATACAATTGATTCGGCAATTTTATTCCTAATTAGTACACACAACACAGAATAACAAAACCAACCAAAATTAAGATGAAACACTAACCAAATTACCAACTAAATATGTAAATTGGTCCTCAATTTCAAAATTAAATGAGTAATTAACACTACAATAACACCAATTTCCACATAAACGAGCAATTAAAAACAAAAATCATCAGCAGTGGGTTGAAAATTAAGTAAATTCTGTACAAAGATACGATAATTGGCAATTAAAGAGGCCCAAATCTGCAGAAAAGCGTAAAGATTACACCTTTAATATTGATTAAAAGGAACAATGATGAATAATTGAAGTAGAAAAAAAAGAGAGAGAGAGGGAATTACCATTGCGAACTGGGTAATGCTCATCTTCAATTTCTGTGGCAGAATCAAAGAGGGGAAATTAATTTAATTGGAGAAAATTGAATCAATTTGAGAATAATTGATTTGGGGAAAAAAATTGTGTGAAAAGTTGGAAACCCTAGAATTGGTCTGAGTTTTGTCGGATTTTGTCTAACCTCCGTCTTTCTCCTTTCGTCAAAAAGTCAAAAAAAACAAATTCCTTACTGCTTACGCTAGATATTCCTATTGTACAACCGTCACCAATATACGCAAGTTTTACACTCGTATTATCGTATACGTGTGATTGATGAAAGTGGTTTAAATATTGACTTAATATTGCCAAGTTTGAGTTAATGATTCGATAGGCACAGACAAGTCAAGAACAACAAATTTCAATCGACAACAATGATACATTTTTAATAACGTAAGAAACTATCCGGCCTAGAAACGTACACCAATATTTTTGAAATATCGTAAGACTATTACTCCACATGTAGGGGTAACGTGACTCAATCAACAAGTTTCTGCATTTATCTACCTGCAAAAAAACAATCTCAAAACACATGAAAAGAAAAAGGGATTGCAACGCAAAAATATGACGCGTGAAATTGAACGATCCGCTCATTCGGTAACATAAGTAGCCAGTTGGTTTATAAGTGACGAAATCCATCATATGCAAATAGGAAAGACTATGTGTAAAGACCTAAAAGGCTAAAATACAACATTTCTACTATAAATTTTGACAAAGAGAAATCATACATTGCCAATACATTATTGTCATCTAGGATTAAACAACAAAGACATTTCAGCAGAACTTGAAGTATTAGTTTCTGTATAAAACGGCCCAGAACTTGTAAGACCATCGAAACTTTTGTTTTGGGTAGTTCCAGGTATGAATTCCTTAGATTTTGGCCACTTATGTTCATCATTTCCAGGCAAATGTTGTGATCTTACTGCTTCAATCTCTGCTACAACTTCTCTCATGTATGGTCTCTTCTTCCCATCCAAGTTTAAGCATCTCTTTGCAAGATTCGCAATCGTGAAGTAGTCTCCATTTGATCCTTCTTGTAGGACTTGAGCATCTACGATGTCGAGTAAACGAGAATCCTCCATATGGGTAAGAAACCATGATGTCAAACTTCTGTCAGCTTCGAATGTAGAACGTATGGCCTTCTGTCCTGTTAATAACTCGACCAGAACAACTCCGAAACTGTAAACATCACTCTTGTCAGTGAACTGGCTTGACTGAAAGTACTCAGGATCTAAATAGCCGAATGTCCCCATAACCCGAGTGGTTACGTGGGTTTCATCAAGTGCTACAGATTTTGAGGTCCCAAAATCTGATAACTTTGCCCTGTACTTCTCATCCAAAAGTATGTTGGAGGACTTGATGTCTCTGTGAAAAATCGGGATAGAAGATGATGAATGCAAGTACGCAAGTGCTGCAGCTGAATCAGATGCGATTTGCAGTCGCATTTTCCAAGTGATCACAAATTCATCACTAGGATAATGAATTTGGTGAAATAGAGTTCCGTTGGGAATAAACTCATACACCAGTAAAGGTACCTCTGTCTCCAAACAGCATCCCAGTAATTTTACTATATTCCTGTGGTTAAGTTGTGACAAAATTACCATTTCATTGATGAATTCTCCTGACTTGCATTCATCCAACCCTTTAGCCTTCTTAACGGCAACAATTCGACCCTCACTCAGCATTCCTTTGTAAACGACCCCTTGACCGCCTTGTCCGAGAATCCTGTTCTCATTGAAATGGTCTGTAGCACTGTCCAATTCATCAGTAGTGAAGAGTTTAATTCTTTCTGCAACTGTTTCGTCTGAAGACATTTGCTGTTCTAGCAACAAGCCACCATTTCGTTCAAAGTTTTTAGCTTTTAGCCGAATAATCTTTCTCCTTTTGATGATCCATTGCAACCACCAGCCTATCAGAAGCATGAGTATTGTTCCTAATGATATTCCAAGCCCTGTTACGAGAAAGCAAACAGCAGTTCAGGAACATCTTAAGTTTGATCAGTGAAAACAGTAAAACCAATTATACGACATATTGTGACAAAGAACATTCTGCAATTGGATATGTGACATTTATATGCATATGTATAGAATTATGAAGGGGAACCTGAACATATTCTTTTACTTTAGACTAAGGTTTATAACTAAAGGGCAGCCCGGCGCACATTGGCGTCCCCGACACTAAGGTTTATAACTACTGAGAAAAAAAAAAAAAAAAAAAAAAGGATTACCAAGAGCAATTTTCTTGACGGATGATGATGATGATGTATCCGCAATCTTCAAGCAACCAATTCCGGATTTCAGTCCATCGCCAAAATACCCAGCAGGACACTTGCAGGTGTAGCTCCCTGGAGTGTTAATACAATTCCTAGTACAAGGACTGTCCGAACCAGCAGCGCACTCATCAACATCTACATGAAAGTAAGAATTTGACCATTCAGATTAGATGATGAAACTGTGAAACTAAATAACAGTATCAAGAACATCAACAACGACAATCTGATCTGGGGAGTAAGAGGAGGTCTAATATGCAGTCTTTCTTTTTTTTTTTTTTGGTTACAAATATGCAGTCTTTCTAATATACGTTTTCCATATTGTTAATTGAGTCGAGAATTGTATCAATTAAATGCTACAATACACAAAACAACGAAGCAGAGACTAACCTGTGCATCCTGGTTGCAGATAAGGGTTACCCTCATAACCCGACAAACATCTACAGTTATATCCACCCGCATCAGAATCAAAACATTCAGAATTGGACTGACAAATATAAGTTGTAGCATTCTTCTTTGCCTGTTTGCAGGAAACAGTAGTTGCATCACCCAAACGGCCGACAGCCCAATCAAGAACAAGGGGGACTTGTTCCCTTACCCTTTTAGCAACTACTCCTGTTTTCAAATCAGCAGTTCCAGAAAAATTAAAGCTGCTATTTCCTGCAAGAAATGCATAACCACAAGGCTGAACATCTGATACTCCCCCTATGCTACGATTTTGCAAGCTCGTCAAATTAACTAAAAACGATTGCAACCCAAGTGGGATTGAGGTTTGACAACAACCCAAACCCGAACACGATCCTGGGAGCACCTCATCCGGATTAGAGCACAATCCAAGGCAACCCGCCCTGAAATTATAGGGCGTATTTCCCTTTGTCAGTGTACCACCAGAAGAATAAATGAGTGCATAATCATCACAGCCTACAACTGTGAGCTTGTTTGCAGTGCTTGAGTAGGTGAAAGGTGAAGCGTATATGTCAAACGACACCTGATAATCTGATGTGACATTTCCATTGGAATCATAACACCTGGAGGAAACCTGTGTATTCCTGATCAGAACTTCGGTCTCAGTTATCTGTAATATGTCAGGGTTTTCATTCGAGCCGAGACCAATCATAGAGAAAGCTCTAGGAGGGTTGAAGGAGGTGTTGCACACAAGACCGAACCAGGAATCTTGGTAGCATTCAGGACCGATACCAAAGGGATATGGGATGGTCAAGTCACCACATTTTCGCTGGCAACCAGGTTTTGTGGTGTTTTTAGCTGTCAGAAGGTTAGCTGGTGTTACAGAAGCATTGGTTTGATTAACCAGTGCGGCTACTATTGAGCAAACTACAAGGAAATGCCATGGGAGGTAATCCATGTTTAAACTTCAGATGAATTTCGGCTAGCTCGGAGTGGGGGCATCCGTTAAAGGCACTGGGGTAATGACGATACTCACGACTCATACGATTTTAAGTATTAACAAAAGTTCTTTACAACTTTCATATGTCGTATGAAAAGTGAACAACCAGCTTTGACTGCCTGGAGATCACATTCATATTTAAATTATGGAAAGAAGGTAGAAAGCTCCTTGGTTTGGAATTGGTCAAAAATCCTATCCTGCATGCCAAAGATGGCTAAGTCCTGACTCTTTCACAAGTTGCCATAGTTTGATATAGTTATTTTCCAACTACCTACTGCTTTTGGTCATTATCAATTATCATTTCATCATGCTTTCCCCTTTGGACGCTGAACAACTATATTAAATTATAAGTCTGGTGTTCTGCCTCGCGAAAGTGTAGGACGGATTATGATTGAAAAATTATTTTCATTGACAGAGAACGTCTATCATTACGCCTCATGGACTATGATATAAGTACTGTGTAACTAGAGTCGGTTTAGTTGTTAATGTGTCAACTAGTTCAACTACTAATGGTGTTTCGCCCTTTAAAATAAATAAGAAAAACTTGTCCACGTTAGTATTGTCAATTTGTCATCAGTGTCAGCATTTTAAATGCACGGTTTCGTGCATCAGTGATGTTTAAAGAGACCCATGAGGTTTGACGTAGTGGTATATTAATCTACTTGTTATAGCACAAATACACTTGACCTAGTGGAGTACTTAAAACGCTATCATACTTGGAGCAACGAATTTCATAAAATCATTATTAGAAAACAGAGGAGATAACATTTATAATTTTATATAAATGAATTAAAGAGATTACCTAGAATAATTTTCACGTAGTCTGGAGCACTGTAATATGCTGTCTTCACGTAACCAGATCTGAATCACTGAATACCATTGTGTACGTAGACTGTTTCCACCTTCAACGCATTCCTTCACTTCTACCAAGTAAGAAAATCTGACTACTCTACACTACAAAAAACAATATCGGCATTACCTATTTGCGTCAAAAGGCTCCCACACAAGACGAGATAGACTTGGATGTAACTCGTAAATTAAAGAGAAGCTGACTCACCTCGTGTAAGAAGAGAGGTGATATATAATGAAACGAAACACACAGATACAAAACCTTGACAACATAATCTTTATGTTGAATGTGCACCGGGAGGAAGATACTATATGTTACATAATAAAGGTTGAGCTGATGAAATCTTAACTAGTACTTCAATGGGAATCATCCTGATGAGAAGACAACGTGGTTGAGCTGAATGTCGCAGTGTCTATCTCACTTATATCAGCATTCACTTGGTTCAAAGTCTGCTGATGCGTCAAAGAACCTCGACTTCCGGATCTAAGACCCTCTAGGACGATCGCAACTTGTTTCATGGTAGGACGTTGCTTCCCACTCAAGTTTAAGCATTCTTTAGCAAGGTTAGCCACAGCCATAAGCTCCTCTATTTCGGCCTCCTTCAACACCTCTGTATCCAATATTTCCAACAACTGCGAGTTTTCCATAACATGTACAAACTCAGTGGCCAAACCCCTCCATTCCTTGTGTTTATCCTGAGATATGGGCCTCTGGCTGGTCAAGAGCTCAACAAGGACCACACCAAAGCTATAAACATCGCTCTTTTCAGTAAACTGGTTTGATTGAAAGTACTCTGGATCCAAGTAACCAAATGTGCCAGCCACTTGAGTGGTTAAGTGAGTCTGGTCAATCATAATGGTCCTTGAAGTACCGAAATCAGAGACCTTTGCTCTGTATTTTTCGTCTAGGAGTATATTAGAGGACTTGATGTCTCTGTGGTAGATAGGCGTAGAGCATGATGAATGAAGGTATGCTAATGCTCCGGCTGATTCTGCTGCAATCTGTAGGCGCATTTGCCAGGAAATGAGACAATCTCCATTTGGGTTATGAATATGCTGAGAGAGTGTTCCGTTTGGGATGAACTCATACACGAGTAAGGGCACTTCTGTCTCCAAGCAACATCCTAGAAGTTTAACCACATTCCTATGGTTAGTTTGAGAGAGCATGACCACCTCATTTATGAAAGGCGCGAGCTGACTTTCATCAACCTTCTTGGATTTCTTAACCGCTACAATTCTTCCATCTACCAGCATCCCTTTGTATACAGTGCCTTTCCCACCTTGGCCGAGTATTCTGTTCTGATTGAAATGGTCAGTTGCTACCTCTAACTCACTGACAGTGAAGACTTTAGCTTTCTCTACAACACCTTCAGTAGAAGACGACACCTGCTGTTGCAATAACAACCCGCCATTACGCTTGAAATTCTGAACTCTTTGTTTGATATCCTTGCGTCTCTTCAACAACCGCCACAGCCAATACCCAACTACAGCTAGAGATAATGACCCGATTCCAACACTGAGAGCTGCAAACAGAAGCGCAAGTATTAGAATTAGATGTTGAGACATTTGCTCGTTTCCCTCTCTGATAACACTTTAGGGTGGTTTAAAGGACAGAGAAAAAGTAGTCGCTTATGCAGTTGAGCTTCAACATTCAGAAAATGAAATTAGAGGACTTACAGGGACGATAGAACCTTCATGCATACTGAAGAAACAAGGAAAGTACGTGGAAATGCCAGGTAAAATGGTGGGTTTTTTCACACAAGTTTCGACTAAAATTGTAACACATTTCACACTTAGTATGAACTAGTTTCCCACGAGATCCACTCTTTGATGAATATAGGTTCTCGCATGTTCTTATTCTGTTATTCATGTGAATGCTACTCATGAACTGAATGCCGTGACATGACATTGATGTAACCAAAGCCATCTTACAGCCACAGAACAGGAAGAAATAGAGAAGCATATATGGAGTCGTCAAATTACCTATAACTTCTCCAAGAAGGCGTGCCCTACTCTTGTTAGAACGAACACAGACAACTAGGGTATAATTATCGCCACTGACATAACAGTCGCCGTTGCACCCTGCACATCCTGGACACATGCAAAGAGAACATACACAGCTGAAAAGACTTTCTCATCTCAACTTTAAGTGAGTTAAGAGCGGACGAGGGTTCGAGTATCTTACCTTGGCATCCATTAGGCAGATAAGGGTTCCCAGCTTGTCCAATAGGACATACACAATTGTACTTACTAGAACGAGGAACACAGTTGGGATTGTAAACATCTGGTGATGAGAGTCTGAGAGATACATAAAATCACAGTCCAGAATAACTGGTATACGACCACCACTCCTACCAATGGGCCAAACATATTTTTGAGGTTGGGACAAGTCAAAATTGTCCAAATAACTACCATCTACCAAAAAGACATAGCTGCAGGTCCCGTTATTCCAAGTGAAGTTCACGCTGTAAACACTCACAGAATACGCGAGTTCAGTTAGACATACTGATTTCTCAGTGGCAAAAGGATATCTTGGATTATCTAAATCACAAACCGGGCCACATTGAGCAACTATCTTGTCTCCACCATTAGATAAAGCAGCGGCTGGACAACGTACAGGAGCAAACACGTTGGTACTAGAGAATGTATAGGGGCTTCCACTTAAGTCGGTACTTGTCCACATTGAACTCCCAGCAGTACAATTAAAAACCAAAGGAGCATTGACTCTCACTACTGACGGCTTCAAGGATATCTGGAGCACTTGAAGGCCGAATTTGGAAAGGACCGGAGTAGAAGTGTTGCATTCAATAACATACCACTCATTGTAGTAGCAAGTTGAACCAATACCAAATGGATATGGAATGGTAACATTTCCGCACTTGTCCCAACAACCAGGTTTCGCCATTGGCAGAGCTGATTCCACAACTAGTCCTGATAACCATACAACAATCACCACAACCGCGAGCATCATATGCAAAATTCCCAAGCAAGTGTCCTGTATAAAACAACAAAGTACAGATGATATAACTAGCTAACAAATAAATATCTATAAATCGTTTAGTCTATAAACGGTGAAAAGGTCAAACAACAACTATCTGCACAAAATTGAATGAAGCGGTAACCAAATTGTTTCCATTCATTAAATGTCACTAAATACTTCCAAACAAACCTGATGACGCTTCTCCTGCACCGCCCAGAAGGGCCTCTCAGCTTCAAGCATCGTTCTCGGGTAATAACAGGCTGCAGCTTCTCACCATCCCAGATACCCAGATCCTTTACAACATACAAGAAATGGGTAATCATCTGATTTAAGTTAGCAACTTCAATCCAACCAGCCAGAATCCAACCAGCCAGAGTTCAAACTAGAAGGTTTATACAGCCAATATTGACATATACTGATCAGATGCACAATCAACCACATCCAACATTTCTTACAGTAACAATGCTCTTTGTGTTTGCAAAGTTGGAGCCCAAGGCTCACATGTGAACAACTAACCATTAATATGGGCCAGTGACCGCTCAAGCGGAGCTGTCACATAGTAAGACAAACATCTGAGTAAAATAGTTAGTTCTGGAACCAAAAATTGAACCAGCTGTAATCTTATAATTTCGCCAACATTAACCACGAAAACAGCCTATTTGTACCCCAAGAAAGCTCCAACGGATGGATACAAAAGAATAAAAAGAAAAAGGCATCAATCAGCTGAATGTCAAAAAATGGGGTAATAACTAATAAGTAACATTACGGAATGAAATCTGCTCATAAATAACTGTGACTGTTACAATGATGAGGCTCCTTGCCCATTCAAGAAGAAACTGATGTGTCAAAAAACTCATGGAGCCCTGTCGAAAGGCTGTGTATCGTTGTAACAAACATCCCAAACAGCCTCCATTGCATCCTTAGCAGCCGCTTGAGAGCAGCAGTAAGGATTATTCACCAGCGACATCATTACTCTTCTCTTCACACAATCCTGCTCATGACCTCTGAGCTTCATATAACCACGTAACAGCTCTCGTTTAAAGTGGCAATCACCACTAAGATGACCTGCGCGAATCTCACTACAAGCATGATGAGCACAATTGGTCCATTCCAGGTTTCCAGCACGACAATCATCATATGCATGAATCAGCTCATGGATAACCACTTGGTTGACCTCATCCTGAAGCTCAATATGGTTACTACATACCATAATTCCTAAACCACGAGCATAACCACCAGCAACCTTTTGTTGGCAATCAACAGCTTTGATGAAGTTACTCCCAATAATACACCCAGACTTTCCTAAGTGTTCAATAAGAAACTTCGCCATGGGAGTTCGCAAGCTCTTCCTGATCATGTTCTGGCACTCTTGCACAGTTACACCTTTTCTCATGGATGATGAGGAACTATCTGAGGGACTGTTTGTATCAGCTCCTACACCCTCCATTTCAGATTACCACTGGGAAAAAAAAAATATCCCTTCAGTCAGACAGCAAATTCAGATAAACATTCTTGTTTCATGAAAGCTTGACAGTGACAGCACATAACTTACAATTACAACAATTGAATAGAGCTAATTACAAGAGTTAAACAGCCTGAAAAATTCAGTATAATTTGTAAGTTTGCTACCCAATGCAAACCACAAAACTCTTAAACCAAGGCCACAACTTACTGAAAGTGTACTGGGGTCTGCTTCACAAAGCAGTTGCTCACGTACTTATCAAGCAACTGTACTGGAAAGTCCCTATAACTTGCACTTACATAACAAAACCCAGTGCACCAAATGTAACACCCCCAAATTCAGGGTAAATTTTTTTTTTTTGTACAAACGACTTTCTAAATTAAACAAATGAAATTTGGGAGTGTTACCGCCACAATCGACATTTAAAAATTACAATTCTTAATAAATCGAAACTAGACAAATATACAACTGAGCCTACAAACACTTGATATGCACGTACACAAGTACTGACCCTCTTTAGAAAGAAATAAAATTGCTTCTTACCTCGACAAATACGTCTCAGCAACTAGCTCAGTAAGTCTCGTAGACGAGTCCTTCTACAAATCGAGTCTACACGAAAATATAGTGCTTACTTATTAGTTTGGTACTCCTATACATGTATACCTTCTAAGTATGCATTTTTACTTGGAACTATTGAGTGTATTGACAAGTCACTGCCATTCTTTAATTCCAATTTGGGCACATATATCGGTTTATACTTTAAGAGTCAGACTAATTACCGAACTTTCTAAAATCAGCCCCGAAATCCTCCTTCTTCAACCTTAGGGTATCAAAATAACACGTAACCCACCTATCCATAAAACTAATATCATCAAAACCCATTATTGGAGCCACCGATCATAAGTTCACTATTTTCTTCTACACTAAGAACATGGACAGCCCTTAACCATCACTAATCTCCTCAATTACTCACCATTATATTTGTGCTATATCATTTTTATCATCCAACGTCAACCATTTCTTAGTCAACAACAAATCAAACTCCTAACATCCACTTATTTTCCTCCTTACAATCCGATCAAAGCACTAGCCACAATCATTAAAGATTCCCCACAATTAAATCATCAATTTTATTTTCTAACCCCACAAAATGTTACTAATCATCATCAATCATCATCAATTTCACACCCCAGTTCGTACAAACGAAAAGCCATGATTATAGGAATAAAAACAATATGAAAACATCCATTTAAGGCACAGGAAATTCTGCTTTAAAAATGATATGGAACCCATGATTATCAATCAAGACAAGTAAGAAGAAGGTTTAGGAACCAACACCTCTTGTAGCATTGTTTGGTGGGTGTGCTAGCTTGACTTCGGCGGCTCCTTGGTGGCTAAAGAGGCAGAGGGGACTGCCGTGAGTTAAAGGAAGTGAAGATGGTGGTTGAAGATGATGAAAATGACGTGATCAGGAAGGATGAAGAGAAAGAACTCGAAAACCAACACACATGAGGTTTTTTTTTTTGCTGGTGAATAGTACCCGTGAATAGTAAACCGGGTTTTCCTCTTGTTTTTTTGAAATTAAAAAAATTAGTTCCCAACAATCTCTTCTTGTCAGACTGGTTTTCTGAAAGGAATAAATTTCACAAAATCACTTTTCTATCATTCGAAATCTTTTTATAGAAGTCGCAACAACTCGGGTTGTTACAGTTTGCTGCCTAATGCAAACCGCAAAACTCTTAAACCAAGGCCACAATTGGGGTTCTGCTTCATAAAGCAGTTGCTCACGTATTTATCAAGCAACTGTACTGGAACTTCCCTATAACTTGCACTTACACAACAAAACCCAGTGCACCAAATCTTAACGTGTTCCTACTACGCAACCTCACCCTTTAGTCAGACACAAACAGCACAAACACACACATATCCAACAACATAACCTTGGCTCTTCGCCAAACCAAACCAATAAGTGGCTCTACGCCAACAACCAACCATAGGAATAACCATAACCAATTTCTAAGGCACAAGAGACAAGACCATATAAACCACACCAATACCAAATGTGACTATGAGTCACTAACTTTATAGAAATCAATATAAAGAGACTTGAGACCATAAATAAATTCAAACTTTCATTTTGTTAGAAATTCAAATATAGTTTATAAAATTGAAACTCAATGCCATCAAAAGACTTATGTCCAAATCAGATGATTTCCAAGAACATCCTAGTAACATGAAACTGGTCATATCCTGACTTCACTAGTTTTATGTAATCTTTCCTATACTTCCCACCGATTATACAATCCATACAACTAAACATTAGATATGTTCATCATACTATGAATAATCACATGACAAATTCGTTTGCCCAACCTCAAGACAAGACAAAACAAAACAAAATAGAACAGTTTAAGATTCCTCAAATGTATCAAATCACTTCTTATTTTTCATGATTACTAACAATCACCCAGGATATAATAAGTACCATGACCATCAATAATAAGTTGCCCCTAGCTTAGCTTATACAAATCTGAATTCTCGCACATGACTAATTGAATTCCCAATCAACTACAAACCAACGATGAACCTCAACCAACCCTTTGTCATTAGATAGTCTTTAATTACGAGTTTCACAATTACTAAAACAGAAATTAAACCCAAAACCAAATTAACTCAACTTATCAAATTAATTGAACTTAATTGAGAAAAAGAGAGACTTAGGGAGGGGGGTTTATACGTGGGATTTTTTTTTTTTTTTTTTTTTTTTGATGATAAAATGAAATGATGGATAGAAATTGGGGCTAAAATAAAGTTGGCCAAAATCGTATATCGTTAGTTCGTTACATTCCCAATCCCGATTCAAAAATGGTAGACGTAAGTCGACTCAAAAATTTATACAGAAAACATAACTGAATATAGTAAAAATAATGTTATAAAATTGTTTAGAATTTTCGGCTGTTACAGCAAGTGTACTGGGGTTCTGCTTCATAAAGCAGTTGCTCACGTACTTATCAAGCAACTGTACTGAAAAGTCCCTATAACTTGCACTTACATAACAAAACCCAGTGCACCAAATCATAACGTGTTCCTACTACGCAACCTCACCCTTTAGTCAGACCATAAATCAGCTCTTTATAACGTAGACCAAAGACCAAACCACAAATTATCTTGTCGGAAATCATAGAAACTCAACTAACAGAAAATCAGTAAGCCACCTGATACATACTGTAGCTAGTAACAAGAATGAATCGCGTATTTCTAAATATCATTTCGTCTATAAATCACCATCAAACTGTATAATTCAGAAACATGCACTAGCATCAACTCTAAGCCAGTTAGAAGAGCGCAAATTATACCATGCTCCCGGGAGCACAAGGAGCATGGTGGTCCTCCTCACAATAAAAGAGTGGGGACCACACTTAAAATGATTTTTCATTTTTTAATATGTGGTCCCCACTCATCTATTGTGAGGAGGACCACCATGCTCCTTGTGCTCCCGGGAGCATGGTATAAGCACTGAAGAGTTAAGTGTCAAAACCAACACCAAACGCCACAAAACCTTACTCGTATCTCATCCTCAAAACTACGGCCAAACACTCAATCTATAATCTCAAAACTGTCACAGTAATTTCCCCGAACACCTATAAAAATCAATCCAGCCAATTCAACCGCATATATATCCCAAAGAACAACCAAGTCGAGCACAACACCGAATCACATTATCACAATCAATCTCAATATCACAGCAATGTCAGTGGCACCGAATCAATACTAATTCAGTTGCGTAACCGATACGAATTCACGACCACATAAACTCAAATTGCAACTTAACAAACTCCACAATAATTTCATAACAAACGAAACTATAATAACGTATTAATTACGCCGAATAGCCGCAACCGATTAATGACTAATTGAGTGCGATTTTCTAATAAATTTCCGATTGAATTACCAATCAGCTAAATTTACGGCAAATATACTCCGGTAAATCATGATTAGGTACAAATTAAGGAGCAGACGAAACCCTAAAATGCTAATTAAATGAGGTAATTAGGAAATTATTAATACTAAAAAGCAACAGAAATTTAAGTCAACATACCAAGAAAATTCGGGCAGCTTGTTGAATTCCTCAGTTTTCGGTGGATATACTGAAGCGTAAGGAAGAAATTATCCTCTGTTTGCGATTAGTGAAATTTTGTTACTCCGTACTAGTGGTGGCTCACTAGTTTTATCTACTGTATCTTATTTTACACGAAATTGTGGTGACGGGTTTTGACCTACTTGTATTCGGAATAAATTTGGTTTCTGTTAGACTCGACCTTCTACTTTGTGGAGTAGAATGGTAAATACAAGAAGGGTGTGTTTGGCCAAGCTCCTAAAGTGTTTCTGAACTGTTTTTGGGTCCTAAAAACTGGAAATTGGCCAAACACACAAAATTGAGAAACTGTTTTTGGATTCTCCTAAATACTTCTAGTGTAAATTTGTGTCTCAGAAGTAGAAGCTCCAATTTGGAGCTCCTCCTCCAGAAACTGTTTCTTTGGAGAAGTTAGAGTTTGGCCAAACATGCCCGAAGTACGATTTGGCCGACAAGAGAGTTGGCTTTCAGGAGGAGATTCACGAGAAGATATAGTTAAGCACTTAGAAACGTTGAGTTTGTCTATATATACTAAGTCCAACAATATAGTCTCTTAGAAATGTAAGGGATATGATTGTACGGAGTACCATAAATAACCTTCGTAACATGGATACGTTCTTTACTTTCGACATATAAATTCAATTCTTCGCCAAAAGCAATATAAATAATATCGACTACATATCTTTACAATCTCCTTTCGTAATTTGACGTATTTTGATGTTGAATAAAAACAATCTCCTTTCTCAAAAGAAGTATACTTCCCTTGGGATTATTGAGCAACACCTATTGACCTATCTCTCTATCTAGCACATTTTTAGGAATTTTAACCTCCCTAAATTTCTTGTAAATATCTCCTTTATAAAATTTTCTAGTCCGAAGAACCAAAATAAAAGAAACCAAACATCCATAAAATGTGACTCCGGCAATAATAAGAAAAGCAAGCTTATAACATTCTACACCAACACATGACAAATGTTCTGATTTTCTTGTCAACCCCTTATCCCTTAACTGCTTTAAGCCCACTCTATCATATAACTTTCCGGTGAGCATAACGTTGAAGACATAGGTTCCAATTGGGACGGCCATGGCACCAAAATGTTGTAGTGTAGAGTAGTGTTTGAGCCCGAAAATTTCGGATATGATTGCATGGACTAATGGACATTGGGCTCCAAAACAGAATCCAATAATAACCGAGGCCACATAAAGAGTGTTTGGGAGTCCAAAGGCGATAAGGAGGTGGCCTATACAAGAGAAGAGTAGGAGTATAGTCATCACCATAGGTCGCGGGACCTTGTATTTTGATAGGACAACCTCGGAGGCTAACCCAGACAAGGTTCGACCTAAGTAGTTCCATATGCTGGTTATAGAGGCAAATGTGGTTATGGTTTTGCTAGGGTAGCCTAAGGAGGTACCTATTTGGCCCATGTTGTCAATCGCGGTTAGAGTCCCACCTATGCCACATATTGTGGACACAAAGAGTAGTTGCATGTCGATGCTAAAGAGGGCTTGGAGTATCGTATAGTCCTCTCCTCTCTCAGGTGGATTGAATACGTTGGTTGACCAAGAAGGTTGCGGTTTTGGATCATCATCCAAGACCTCAATTTCAGCTTGTTTCGCGATTGTATGAGTCTTAGCTACGACAATTGAAGCTTCGCCTTTTGAATCTTCATTATGGTTGTTTGTGGTGCTCGAGAGATTGTACTCTTCTTTGATTGCAACTACAAGGGGTAGAAAGAGGAAGAAAATTACACCAAGGGCACTTCCATAGTACTCTGCCCTGGTGAAGCTTAATCTATTTTGCAATATGATCATAACCATGAGAAATCCGGCCAAAGAGAGCGATATGTAAAGAAGCTTGTTGAAGATCCTTCCCTCATTTTGGTGCTTGACCAACTTCATAACCCTTATGGTTCGAAGGAATAGAATGGAAAAAACACCAGGAAGCCAAGAAATGAGCAAAATGAGGGACTTTGAGTCCTTACCATATAGGGCATGGTAAAATTGTGCAAAGATTGCTCCACTTAAACCCACAAATCCCGTAAAAAGACCAATTACAATCCCCCTACTTCCGGGGAAATTCTTGACACAAGTGACTAAGGTCCCCGTGTTAGAGAAAGATAGGGAGTTCGCGCCTATGTAGATGTAGACACACATCTGCCACACGCGAACACCCTTTGAATGACCGGTGACAGCAAGCCAAACCATGAAGTACCCAAAAAAGTTTATGGTGGCACCAATTGATAGTATCACCCAAGGAGGGGTGACTTCATTGATTAAGCCAGCAATGATCCCAACATTGCACCCCAAGTCCTTGAAGAAGCTTACAAGGTTTAGGGTGGCCTGATCGTACCCCATCGACGACTTTAAGTCGTTGGAGTACATGCTAAAGAGATAGTTGGCTCCGGACATAGCCATGATTACTTGGGACGCAAAGACCATAAACCACCTTCCCCGGACTAGTCGTGATCCGAACCAACCCATCCCCCGGCCCCTCCACTCACTATTACTGTCACCTTTGAGTAAACAACAAGCCATTTTCACTAGCAAACTAAGCTTGTAAGTTCCTTTGTGGTGTGATCAAGCTAGTTTAAATCTCAAGAAGGCTTCAAGGCCATATATAGGCCGAAAATCGGAACTTGTATGGTGTCATAAGGAGGCTCATCAGTTAAGCTAATTTACCAAAGTTATTGCACGTTTAAAACAATGCATTAACTAAAAATTAGGTGTTATCAGTGGACTGACCTGATGGTTAAACAAAAAAAGGACATTGTATCATTATAAGGCATGATCTTGGTAATGTGAGAGAGATGCATCAGAATATGTAGAATGTTAAGAAAAGATATAGAATAGGAAAGTTGGCCAAACTGGTATCTAAGACACTGTTTTGCCATTTCCTTTATATTACCAACCATCAGCAGAGTCCTAATTGCAACATTGTCAAGCAGATTTTGTCCATGGCACTGAACCAGAAACTGATGTTCAGCGAATCCAGGCGATGCGAAACATTCAAAATTACTGACTGATAATCTGCAGTCATCAGTCATCAGTCATCACAGATTCACAGTGGTATCAGTCTTTTTATTTAGTATCAGCATTACTGTCTGATTAAAATGCAGCAAAACTCATGGTTTTTTACTGTGTAGTTCATCTATTTATGTACTGGGTTCTTATTGCATATACATAGTCAGGAAAGTCAGATTCATATTGAGAGACATCTATGCTTACAGACTCACCATATTCTTGTCACACACACACACACACACACACACACACACACACAAAAAAAGCAAAGAGACCATATTTCTAACCTTTTATTTTCTTTATTATTCCATCTCGTAGTATTTGACCCTCCGAACATATTAAAATACTTTAACTTTTGTGTACACAAACTTGACCGATTCTAGGCTTCCTAGACACGTCAATGCTTTGCAAGAACTGTACAGGAGTGCAAAAACAACACTCACTTGCACAACATCAGAAGTTCACTCTCAACTACTGAGCCTTGGCCTGGGAATCACTTACTGTCACAGTTACAGTTACAGTTACAGTTACACCGGAATCCTCTATTTGGTAGGGGATGCACCATTTCGTACCTCAGATATTGCGGCTTCGGCCTCAACCACTGAACCTTGTTCTCTAAACTTCTTGTAAATGTCACCTTTGTAAAATTTCCTAGTCCTGATAACCAAAATAAAAGAAACCAAAGACCCAAGAAATGTAGCACCTGTAATAATAAGAAAAGAGACCTTGTAACAGTTAGCACCTACACATCTCAAATCCTCTCCTGCTTTTCTTTGCAACCCTTTTGCAGTTAACTGCTTCAATCCCTCTTGGTCATACAGCTTCCCAGTCACGACAACGTTGAACACATACGAACCAACTGGGCTAGCCACAGCTCCGAAATTATAGAGGGTGGAGTAGTACTTGAGTCCGAAAATCTCTGATATGATGGCATAGACCAACGGCCAATTTGCGCCAAAGCAGAAACCAAGGATCACAGAGGCTGCATACAGCGAGTTGGGGACTCCGAATGCAATGAGGAGGTGACCTACACAAGAGAAGAGTAGGACTAGAGTCATCATCATAGGCCGGGGGAACTTGTACTTTGCTAGGACAACCTCGGAGGCAAACCCGCCCACAACTCGGCCTAGGTAGTTCCATATGCTTATCAGAGAGACAAATGTGGTTATGCTATCAGAAGGGTAGCCTAAGGCGGTCCCTATCTGTCCGAGGTTGTCTATGGCGGTTAGAGTCCCGCCTATGCCACATGTGGTGGCTATGAAGAGGATTATCATGTCAATGCTAAAGAGGGCTTGGAGTATGGTGTAGTCTTCTCCTCTCTTTGGTGGCTTGAATATGTTCTCAAGGCAAGAATCCTGGTTCTCTGTGTCTGTGCCCTCCTTCAAGGCTTCCACTGTCGGTAATTTGGGAGCCTCTTCAGTGACAACCTCAAGAGAAGGATCATTCTGTAGATTCTCGTCGTTTCTCCTGCTCTGGCTCACAAGAGTCCGCTCCTCTTTCACAACAACTGCCAAGGGGAGGAGGAGGAGAAAGACAACAACAGAAGCACTTGCATAGTATTCTGCTCTTGTAAAGCTGAACCTGTTCTGCACTAGAATCAAAGCCATGAGAAATCCGGCAAGGCCAAGCGAGATGTAGAGAAGATTGTAGAAGACCTTGCCCTCATTTTGCTGGTGCACAACCTTCATTACCCTGATGGTTCGGAGGAAAACGACCGATACAGCTGCAGGAAGCCAAGCAATGAAGAGAATCAAACCCTGGGAATCCTTCCCATAAAAGGCATGGTAAAGTTGTGTAAGAATTGCTCCACTTAAACCCACAAAACCCTTCAAAAGCCCTAGCACCATTCCTCTACTCTCAGGGAAGTTTTGGACACAAGTAACTAAAGCGCCGGTGTTAGCAAACGCCTGAGAGTTAGCTCCCATGCAAATGTACAGACACATTTGCCAGACCGGAACACGCTTTAGATGACCAGATACAGCAAGCCAGATCATGAAGTAGCCGAAAAAGTTCATGGCAGCTCCAATAGAGAGCACCACCCAAGGGGGTGTGACCTCATTGATCAGGCCAGATAAAACACCTACATTGCCTCCCAGGTCCTTGAAAAAACTCAGAAGATTGAGAGTGGCCTGATCATAACCCATCACTGATTTTAACTCGTTCGAGTAGAGGCCAAACAGGTAGCCTGCTCCAGCCACTGCCATGATCAGGAGCGAGGCAAAGACCATGAACCATCTACCGAGGATCACTTGTAACCCAAACCCGCTCATACCAGTACAACCACTATCTCCATTTTTCGACATGGTGAAGACCATAATTTTAAGAGTTACTGTGTTTTGATGAAGATGAACAGCTATATAAACTTGGCAGCCATATATTTAGGAAGTGCACAGGGAAAAGAAGACTAGACGAAAAACTGGCAGAAGTGGGAGGCCCTAGCAATTTACATCACAAGACTAATCTCAGTGTAAAAGTTGTGTACGTGGGACGGCTAAAGTTAAGCTCTAAGGCCATAATAATTACCAGAAAGAAGGCAAAAGATGTGTGAAACACAAAGTCTCCAAATCCTTGGATCAAAGGAAAGTGACAAAAAAAATTGCCCTTGTATTATTGTCACACATTCATGATGTAACACAACATATGGCAGTTTGGAAGGCGATTCATGTTACTCGACCCCAAATCATTTTCGGACACAGCCACACAGGCTTTGTAGTTGTTATCTTTATGACATAACAACACTACGGCAGAAGACATGGAAGTGGAAGTTTGGCCCCAACAAAACAATTTCACGGCTCTTACCAAATCTTTTCTGTTGCAGGCCTAAAACATGAAGTAGTGAAGTAGACAACTAGACATATATTGGTGGTCCTAAGCTTGGGATATTGATGTTAGGTGGGATTTCAAGCAGGAAAATTACAGGTTTGATAAGAGTTCCTAGAGGTAAATTATACCCTACCTGTTACAGCGAGTCAGCGATAATATCAATAATAACAGAACCTTAGTCCCGAAATGAATTATGGTCGGGGTTCGACATAATAAAACATTGCTAAAAGAAATAAGAACAGGGTACGCAAAAAAAAATATAGGGCAACAAAAGAGTAAAAGAATGTAAACACACAGAAAAACTGAATGTATTCACAGTGAAATTTGTGGATGCTGTCATGCAGGAACTTTTAACAAAAGACATTAAGGGTAAAAAAAAAGGAGGATTACAGCAATTTTAAGCTCAAGGGTAGTTATAGAAGCATAACAAATTATTTCATGTGCTTTGAGCTTTATGTGCAAGTTTCAAGTTGGTTTGTACTCTCTTTCAAGTATGTAAGCATGACATCTTTTGTTTCACTCTAATTGTTCACAATGAAAACGCAAGCAGCTCTGACTATAAGTCTATAATCGTGGCAAGAATCAGGATTTGTACATATATACATGGAACATTTACATGAATAGTTCTGCAGAAAATGTGCCGAATTGCAACAAAGCTATAAAACAGCAATTGAATGAGTTCAATGAAGGTAGTATCAAGAATTTACGTCAAAAATTTGGATGCAACGCCTTTCTTTGTGAGCTCATCCAGTTGAAGTGAGTTCTTCAGAAGACACGTTAATACCAAGGTGAGAGAGTTCCTGACGCAACAAGTTTGCATCTTTGAACTGCAGTCCCATCATTCCTGCATTCTTTGCTCCCTCAACATTTTTCATCCTGCCATCAAAATCGAATTACAATAGAATTCAAGTAATAGTTTCTTCATCCTAACTGCCAAAGAACATCAACTTTATAGTCATTGGCACTCTTAACCTACCAGGCTACCACTACCATAATCTAGTTCGTGCAAAAAAGACCTCTAAAACTAACGATATGATTCAAAGGCGGGGATAGGATGTATGTGAAACAAAATAATGGTGCAATTAGCTATCCTCTTATATACCAGTAGTTACATTTATTAGCAATTTTTTAGCAAACTTAGGGTGCAGTTTGAGATGGCAGATCTCAAGCAGCGATAAAGAAGATTCTTGGGGACAATCAGAAAACCAAATTACCTATCATCTATGAAGATACAGCTTCCAGGCTCAACCTCGAGTAATCTGAGAACTTCACTATACATTCCAGGATCTGGTTTCTGTTTCCCTGTAGTGAATAACATAAGAACTAGGTAACGAAAACACAATTTTCAATTCAAATTATATCATCTTGTTAAGCTATCCGAAGAATTTTGACGTGCAGGTGAGAAAGAAGTTAAAGCTTCCGTATCAAGGAATACCACATCATGACCCAATAGCAGAGTAATAAAAATGGCTGACAACAGCTGCCAAACACAACACAAGCCAAAAGATAATACTTCCAGGTTTATCATGCAATAAAAAGGAAGAAGAACACCAATTGCAGATTAAGCCTATAAATGGATCGGCCAAACATAAAAACTAGATTGACAGTTTGCGAAGTTAGATACACAGATGGTCGACAGACAATCTACTCTATAGCAATAGCACCAAGACAAAGTAAAAAGCCCAACTGCGACATCCTAAGTTAGTGCCAGTAAGAGGGGAATTATACCTAATGTACAGGAGCAGAATGTCCAAGACAAGTAATTTGAGAGTTTTAACTTCTCCTCAATGATTTGGTACCTGTTAAACAACCAATATATATTTTATAAGAATATAGGAATTTGAAATCGATCACCAACAAGACGTGAATGCTGTATACAGTATGAAGCATACAGAAAGGAACGTGACAAACATCAACTACCAGATTGGATAATTGGTAAAAGCATGCATTTCAAAGTTGTTGTGTTTCAAAGCACTGAGCAATCCTTCAACCCCATCTATGTAGGAATACCCATTTTTCATGCACGTTTTCAGGCCTGCAAAGAATAATGTAAACTCACTTTTTATCAACTGATAAGGTAGCATAAATCTAAAGACAGTAGTAGCTTTCCTTGTACAGCACAAATCAGTGGTGGAAGGGGAAAGGAGAACGAAACAGGGGCACGAATGATAGAATAAAGAAAACTCATGAATGAGTATTAGGAGCAACAAACTCATGATTCTAAAAGGTAATTATAGCTCAAGTTTCCCAACTGATATGGATCTGAAAACATAAAACAAACTTGCAACAACTATACGAATCCATCCATACATACTGTCATCAGCATTATAGTCCCATCATGCTGAAAACTTGCACCGGAAGATCTGACACTCCTCCCTTTCAGCCTTTTATCTCAGCATAAAGCCTCTAGATAAAAAATCTACAAATGAACTTCTTGTTCAGATATTTTATAGGCAAGCCAAGCGTGGTTACATTACTTCCATTTCCTTAAAAAATTTGGCATGCATAAACCTTCAACAATTTCTGTAAGACAACATGCTTCATATATACTTGCACCCTGCTTATGAATCTGAGCTTTTGAAAAGTATCCATAACCAACAGCAAATAACCCAAAGCAGTACACTCCTGATGTTGGCAAGGTCTGCGAGCTCAAGCAGTCTTACCTCCATAAAGTCTGGCCGCTTTTAGGCATGAATTTTAAGGACAGTTATGATGCCACAAGGAAAAAAAATAAAAATACCAAAGGTTTAGCAAAATAAAGGGACTCCATGTTCAAAACTGATAAAAATACTGAACTATCAAAGATCATCAAGAGCTCCAACCCACCTTCCAAATCAAAGTGCCTTCCATCTTTAAAGAACTTTCTAGCCAATTCATCCTGCAAAGAGCATATGGCAACTCAATTAGAATCAAGGGAACCATAGAGCAATACATTTTAATTTCACACATCAGATTTCATATATAATAACAGGAATTTAAGGGTGACCTCAAAAAACAAAGGGTATTAAGGGACATATATTGAATCTGAAAAGCAGAGTATCTTCTTTTCAAGGGTAGTTCGAGACACATGTTCAAGAAATAATCACATCTGCTTTGCAAGGGTAGCTCGAGACAGCTATATTAAACAGTGATTACGAGTTCCCAGTTTGTGTATCACAAGTATCAGCTTAACAAGAGAAAGCTGAGCCCAATCCTAATCAAAGTAAACCAAATTAATCATATCCTAATTGCAATCAGAAAAATCCAAGAAAATGCAACCATGTAAGAAGCTTCTGTAGGATAGCTCATGCAACCTGCACCTTTGGCAGTGAGATGTTCCAGAAGGAGAAGCAGTGAGGGGATAAAGAAGAAAGAAAACACTGAGAAGTTAAAACTTATATGAACATGTACTAAGCAAAGACAGAAGGAACTAACAAAAATGTCAAACGGAAGACATGATAGCCACATTCAGCAATACCCAGATTTGAATTTTGACTAAGCAGTTCATATACAGGCAGAAGGCTGCTCAAAGAGAAAGATCAATGTACCAGCGTTGGTCAACACTCAGTATGCATCCAAGTATACCTCATTAATCAATCCTTTTTCAAACTCATTCCAGGCAGTTGGATGCTTGCACTCCAGCAATTCCTTCATGGGCATGCTGAGCATAAAATCCGATATTGATAAGATAACAGCTGAACTCTAAATGACTTATAACTTCAAAAGAACCAAATAAATGACCTTCAAGCAAAACCAGATCACTAGACAGTAAGTAGACACTACCGGCGCACATGGCAATAATATGAACCAGAAACAGGAAGCCAAGAATGTCAAAGTAATCTCGTTGAACCGGCACAATAGAACAAAGAATCGCATAGATAAAGACAATGTTCTTCGCATTTGTGACTGATTAGAGACAGATTAGCATCTGGTACAAATCAACATTGATTGAACAACACACCATACATGCCAAGAATATAAGGTAAGCCACACTTCTGTGACTGATTAATCACACATTAGCATCCGACCTAATCAACATAAATCAGCAGATGAAATTTATTTGCACGTCGAAAACATTATCAACTTTTTTGTAGCAAACAAATGAGTTTCAGAACATATATCACTAATTCCACAGCGTGATCACAGTTCGCCTGCTCAATACTGCTGCCGCAAATGAACTATTGTGCACAACCACACTCTACAGTCTACAATCTAATCTTCTCCCATTTATGTATAAGTAACCATGTTAATAAAGTACCTTACACTATTTCAATGGAGTGAATAAATCAGCAAGGTTGTCAATGTTTTTTTATCCAGTCAGAAGTCAAACATGTCCACACTTATTTCCCAAAATCTCCCCTACAAACTACCCCAAACTTACAGCTCTAATACCCTACAAGTTTCCACCCACCTTATTGCCACAAAAGTCCAACAAATTACTCAAACCTTATTGGTATTCATGACTCGGGTTCGAAACACGTCTACATCAATATTACCCTTCTACACACACACACACACACAAAGCAAACTTTTTCAGAAAGTTACATGAACTGAGCTAAGTAATAATAGAAAAGATTTGAGCTTTCAGTCAAAATCAAACATACCCAAAAACATATTCCAAGTGACCCAAAATCAAACAATGGATAAAAATGGTAAAGGTTCAAACTTTGTCCATTACACCTCAAAATAGAACATACCCAGAAAATGTAGGCATAAAAACAAGGGAAAGAAAGGGTACCCAAAGAAATCAGGGACATCCTGGTAAAAGGGGTCACGAACAATGGTATCCATAACATCAAACAGCAACACTGGAAGCTTCCTGTTCACAGTTGAAGTAGAAAAGTTGTCAGTTTGATTGAGTTTCATCATGATTCCTGATGATTTAAGAAGTGATTTTGGTGGGTCTGATGAGGGTCTAAGATTGAATGAAATTGTGGGTTTGGATAGAAGGGCCATTTAATTTAATTTTGATTGTTAGATGATGTTCATCTGTTGCTAATTATATCATTGCTTAGTTAAGTGAATTTGACGCAAACCACATGATAAACGAGGCAAGCATTAGACCAACCTTGCTAAAAAATCATGAAAGCTAGTGCTAAGTGCTAACCCCACCCTTCGAGTCCTAGAATTCTCATCCCGCTTGCCAAATAAGTCGAGAGTAAGGTAAAATGTTTGTCTCATGGTGTATTAGTAGAGTCGTAGGTAGTAGCGGATCCATCGGTGTGGAAGCTTTGCGGGTCTTTATCATTTGTATTATCCGAGTTAGATCACTCTTTCTTAGCCGGATGTACTAAATAAGCAAAATGGCAAATGACACCCTTTTATCAAATTATTAGGTAAACAGATTCAAAAAATAACTTCCACTCATCAAGCTTCCTCTACATTCTACACAGTAACATTGTAAGAATTGTCGAGGTTTTAGTGTTTTACCACTCCCTCATAACTTCATCTAGTAAGGTTCGCAAATAATAGTAAAAGTTATGCAAATGCATGACAAAAACTCTATCAATCATGTCTTTCTTTCAACACGGTGGCTTGAGTATCTCTTCTAAAACTCTTTTACTGCTCATCTTCGAAATAATGAGTTAGTTCGGTCACTAATCTAGTGACGGGTGTATAAACTTACCCAAAAAATTACATCAATGAAAAAAAAGGAAAATTGGAAATTCTTCCCCAAAAAAATTTCATTCCTTGCTTCCCCTATACTTCACCTCCTTTTTAACTTAACATCATTTTTTACCCCCTTTTTCACTTCCAAAACCTTCATCATCACATTTACCCCCATCCCCAAATTTCTTGGGGTTTCCTCATAATTTGTGGACTCCTTTATAATTTCTTCTACAAATTTGAGCTCAATCAAATCAGAATAAAATCCCCCAATTCCAAAATTCAATTCAATTGCCCAGAAATCACAATCTCCAATTTGAACCTTAATTACACTCCAAAAAATGTATTATTTTAATCTCTAATTGCTCAAAGATCCAATCTTTTTTGCATAATTCATAAATTGAAGAACTGGGTATTGTCAAGAGATGGCTTCTACTTCAAGCTCAGCTCTGTTCTTACTACCTTCATATCATGGGTGTTCTCGTTCTAGTTTAATTTCTAGTTGTAATACTGTCTCCAACATTTCTAATTATTGGGTTTCTAATAAGAAGAAGAAGAAAGTTGTGTGTTGTTGTATCTCACCTTCAAGAAATTTGAGTGATGGAATTTCCTCCATGAAATTAAATGTAAGTGGTTGAAAATTATTGATTTATGTAGTTTTTTTGGGCATTTTGTAATTTGTGTTTGGATCATATTTTAGTGAGATTGAATGTGGGTTGTTATCTTGATGTGGAAGCTTCTTTATTTATTTATATTATTGCTTGGGTTTCCAGCAGTTTTGTCCGTGCGATTCTCGATGCAATTTAGAGTATGGGTTATCTGTAAGTGGTCTCTTTATGTTTCAACGTAGGGGTAAGGTTTGCGTACATTTGACCTCATTACCTAGCCATAGGTGGAAGCCTTTGAGATGCAATGGGGTAATGTTGTTGTTGTTGGTGGTGGTTGTACCGAGGCTCGAACACCTGACCTATGGTTGGTAGTAGTGTTGCTGTTGTAATGTGGTTGTTGTTACTGGGATTTCAGTGAATTGTGTGTATATTCACTCTAAATTTGAATTGTTTGAATGGTTTTGATTCGGGTGGTACTGTAGTAATGCTTTCGCATTTTGTAACAGGATTCTTCTGATATGAAGATGTTGAACTATATTGAGAAACATGAGGATGATTCTGATGTACTTATTGAATGTAGAAACATTTACAAGTCATTTGGGGAGAAACATATTTTGAGAGGTGTAAGCTTCAAGGTGCGTAATTATCCTCTTCGTATTGATGTTAAGAGTTGTGTTTTTTAGTTTGAGGATTGTTGTGTTGATTCGATGTTCAAATCGTTACATTTGCTTGTAGATTAGACATGGGGAAGCAGTTGGCATCATAGGGCCATCTGGTACTGGAAAGTCGACTATTTTAAAGATTATTGCTGGACTTCTTTCTCCGGATCAGGTAGCAGACTCGTCTGTGATTAATCATATAGTCCCTCTTGGGTCGCTACCACTGTGTTATAAGTGAGGTGCTGTGATCGACAGGGGGAGGTCTACATTCGAGGGAAGAAGAGAGATGGACTGATCAGTGATGATGAGGGACTAATATCAGGCCTTCGCATTGGCCTGGTAATTTTAATACATTGTCTCATTTCATTGTTGCTGTGTTCTTTTGAGTTTTGCTGAGGTTTTACTGTTTTGGATTACAGGTTTTCCAAAGTGCTGCATTGTTCGACTCCTTGACTGTGCGTGAGAATGTTGGTTTCCTTCTGTGAGAGACTCCCCTTGTTTATTTGATGTATTGTTTAATTCTTACTGTTGGAGATTAATCATTGCCCTTATATTTATTCATCTTTATGGTGAACTTAGGTATGAAAATTCTAAAATGCCAGATGATCAAATTTCAGAGTTGGTAACTGAAACTTTAGCTGCAGTCGGCCTGAAGGTATGTTTTGTCGTGATTTTTTTGGCCATATATGCCAATGTGATTCTAAGCAACACTAGCAAATACTCTTTTTTTTTTTGTTTGTATAGGGAGTTGAAGAAAGGTTACCGTCTGAGTTGTCTGGAGGGATGAAAAAACGAGTTGCTCTTGCTCGTTCTATTATATTTGACACCACAAAGAATACTGTGGAGCCTGAGGTATGTCAAATGCTTCTACTTCGTACTGTTTGTAAGAGCCCGTAATATGATGTACTGTGTACAAGGGTTAACTAAGCTTCACTGTGTCCCCAACTAGTTCAGTAATGATTCTTATATGTATTTCCCTCATCTTTACGGCTGTGGATATCTGGTGCAATGCATCTTTTTGAAGGAATGTTAGTACAAGTGTACAGCTTTGTGTCCTGTTGCTCGTCACATAAGCTGCGCCCTGATCTTTTCCCTGTCTTAGATTCCCTGATCCCAGTAGTGTGTCAATCTAATTGACTTGCATGGATATACTTTTCCGATATTATTGTATAGTACTCGAGTTATTCTGCTTGAAGAGAGAAAACTAGGGCAACTTCTTTAACTACTCTGAAATGTGACCTGTATTGACCTACCGTCTTTTGGCTGTTTTTTAACAGCTTTGTTTTATGCTGTTTTCATAAGCTGTATAAGCATAGGAATAGGTGTTTTGGCTTCTTTGTTATGGAATATTGCTTATAGAACACCTGTGGCAGGTACTCTTATACGACGAACCAACTGCTGGACTTGACCCAATTGCATCAACTGTTGTTGAAGATCTTATTCGTTCTGTTCATATAACTGGTGAAGATGCTGTTGGAAAGGCTGGGAAGGCTGCATCTTATATAGTTGTGACTCACCAACATAGTACCATCCGCAGAGCGGTGGACAGGTAACTCTTCATTCAAATATCTTTGAATGGAGTCGAAGATTTTTAATTCCATTTTCATTATTGATAATTTCAATCGCCTTAGGTTAATATTTCTTTACGAGGGGAAGATTGTATGGGAAGGATTGACTCATGAATTTACCACATCAACAAATCCGATTGTTCAACAGGTAATTTGTCATCTTTTTAAAATATCTCTCATGCATCTTCTACTAAGATGTTACTCCCTTCTCCCCGAAAAGCTCACCCACCTACTCACACTGTCACACACAAGAAAGAGAGAGCCTGATTGCAATCCATGGCGTGGTGGGGGCAGGGTCAAGGTGATTACGCGAGTTAGTTGTTTTGTTTCTTGACTATGCCAATTCGTTTTGTTTGTATAGTTTGCATCTGGGAGTTTGGAAGGTCCAATCATTTATTAGCGGAAGTACTTCCCGAAACACTTGGTTATTTGCACTACATAGGCGGAATATGTGGAAGTATAGATATTGCTGATGTGTCATTGGTCCATCAAAGTTGGGAGTTTCTGCTATTAGAGGAGAACTGGAGCGACAACGCTAACTCTGTTGGCCTCTACTGTGCTAAAAATCCAATTTCACACGGCTCCAGAATTTATCGTTGAGGATGGCTGATGTCAAGGCAGCAGTGTGAGGGATTCCTTGTTTGGGCAGCAACCTCCCCTCCAGGTCATCTTTGTCTGATCTTGAACGCATACTGGTCGGAGATTCAGTTTTTTTTTTTTTTTTTTCATTCTGATTGTTATTTTTAGACGAATATCAGGTTGTGGAGTTGTAGCAGAATAGGATGCGTGATGCTGCTTCTCTGCAAACTTGCATCATATTTATCAAATGTACTTGGCGCCTTTGCGCTGCTGTAAAAAGTTCCCCCATCTTAATTGTGGATGCTCGATGCATAGTTGATGCACATCTTTTCCAGTCAAAACATGCATTCAGTAAATTCTCTTGATTGGTAAAACTACAGTTTGTAATTCAATGCACTGCATCAGTTTTGCGCACATGAACTGGCAAAACATCGATGAACCAAGTTACATTAGCTCTCAAAGTTTCTGCTGTATTGACAGACACATGACCTGCTATCTACCTCAAAGACGAAATAAGTTGTCTAGAAGTTAGTAGAATATACAAGAAATCTTCAGTTTTCTGTACAATGGCCCTAAGTTTTGGCCCCTAGGATGTAATTTCTTGATCGGGATGAACAAAAGAGAGCAATGAGGGTTACATAAAAGGTTACAGCAGCAGTTATGCAAAAAATCCATACTGAAATCGGCCCTTCCTCCAAATCGTCCTTGAATGAATCTCCAGGCAATGCGGGAATTGTTGGTGGCTCGCATTTACCAGCAGAAATCTCAATGCATAGCCCTGGATTACCAGTAAATGCTCCAGGAAATCTCCAGTAACCTTGCTTTCTCGAGACAAATCCCGAAAGTGAGTTGTAGGACAGATTTAACACTGACAGCTCTTGAAGGTTTGATATGTTTGCCAAGATAGGACCTGAAAGTGAATTATGTGACAGGTCCAGAGCCCTCAAATTCCACATCTTACCTAAACCTACAGGAATCTGACCCTCCAGAAGGTTGAAGGACAAATTTAGATACTCCAATCCATGTAAAGCGAATAGACTGACCGGGATCTCACCATTCAGCTGATTATCTGATAGGTCAATGCCAACCGGAGAGAGTAGCTCATAAGCAAAACTCACCTCATTTCTGCCCATCAGCAGAACAGAAATTTGAATTTCCATATTTTTAACTGAAAACAAATGTTCATCAGTATCCAAACTGTCAGCAACCGCATTGTTGAAGCTTTTACTGACATTGGAGCTGTCATCAGGTATAAAACTGGAGAACTTGTTTCCTGACAGGTCAAGCGTACTGATGGACGGAAATGTGAAGAGCCAGCTAGGCAGAGAGCCTTCAAAGTTGTTTTGAGCAAGAGACAAGAACTTCAGATTCAACCATTTGGTCATCGCATCATTCAGGGGTCCAGAGAGGTTGTTGGAACTAAAATCGACAACTTCCAGTGACTTGCAACCAGCTAAGGTTTGAGGAATTTGACCCGAGATTTTGTTGCTGCTAATGTCTAGTATCTTCAAACTATTCAATGCATCAAGCTCTGGTTGAATTTCACCAGAGAGATCATTGTTGCTGAGCATCAGTGCTAGTAGCTGAAAACACCCAACAATGTTCAATGGAATTGAACCTGACAGGGAATTATGTGAGAGATCGATGGCTTGCAGGTACGTCAAATTACCAATGCCCTCAGGAATCTGCCCAGTGAGCGAATTATGAGAGAGAAACAACCCCTGCAAGCTTCTCAACTCCGTCATTTTCAGAGGAATGTCACCAGAGAACTGATTGTGGGAGAGGTCAAGCACAAGGAGGCCTGATCTATCTGTGGTATCTGCAACTTTACTAGGAAGAGGACCACTCAACTCATTGAAACTCAAGTCCAGAGAAAGAAGCTTATCCGAGAACACCAGCATTGGTGGAATCTCATACTGAAACCCATTGCTAGACAGATTGAGCTGCCTCAATTCTCGGAGAGAAGAGATACAGGAGGGAACCCTTCCGACAAATGAATTGTTCGCCAGGTTAAGGACAGTAAGAGACTGAACGCAACCATTAAAACACGGTAGAGTACCAGAGAGCCTATTTGAAGCCAAATTCAGAAACTCCAAAGGCTGATGAAATTCACCAACCTTCCCAAACAAGTTGTTATCCGAAAGATCCAAATACCTGAGAGATTCCAACCGAAACAAACCTACTGGTATCTCCCCTCCAAACAAGTTTGAACCCAAATCAACTCTTTCCAAATTCTTCGAAAAATTACCAATCCAAATTGGCAAATCCCCTCCTACATATCCATTACCATTCAAAACAAGCTCCCTCAAATTCTTCAACTTCGCAATTGTATCAGGAATCCCTCCTCGAACACTATTATGACCGAGATCAAGTACTCTCAAACCCGAAAGATTTCCCAAACAAGACGGAACCACAGAAGTAAAGTTATTATGAGACAAGATAAGGGTTTGCAGATACACAAGGTTACACAAACTAGGACTCAAAATCCCAGACAAGTTCATATAGCTAAGGTTAATGGATATGACCCGACCCGTCCGGTTCTCACATGTGATACCAGACCAATTGAAGCAACTTGACCCGACCCAATTCGACAAACCCGGGTCCGGGTTCAAAATCTTGGATTTCAACACAGTAAGTGAAACTCTATCTTGTGGGTGAACATCAACAGCTGAGATTACACTAGGGTTCACCACAATCAACAAGAACAACCACAACACCAACACAAATGGCATAATGTGTAAATTAATCCTACCACAAGGGCAAAACTTCAAACCCCACCTAGCTTCCATGAAAGGCATGAACTTGAAAGCTAAGTGGGCCCAACAATGAAGGAAAGAAGAAAATTATCATAAACCCACCTCTTTTTCTTTCACAATAAAGCAAAAAATAGTGGAAAAAAAGTGAGAATTAACTAGGTAAAGTTAACATCTTTCTGAAATAATACTAAAACCCCACCTTTTTTTTACATAATAAAGCAAATTAAAGGTGAAAAATGCAAGTAATATGGTAAAAAAAGTAATAAAGTTCAGGTCTTTTTCTCAAAATAATGGAAAAATCCTGAGAAAAATTGGGAAATAACACAAACCCAACTCAATTTCTTCAATTAATATGAAAATGTGGGAATAAAATGACAGTAATATTGCCAAAGTTAAGGTCTTTTTGGAATTATAAGACAAACCCACCAATTATATTGAGCAAAAATGAGATTAACATAGTGAAAGTTGAAGTCTTTTTGGAATTATAAGAAAAAACTCACCAAATATCATGAACAAAATATCAAAAATGACATTAATATGATAAAAGTTGAGGGCTTTTTGGAATTTCAAGCAAAACCCATTATAAACATTGAGCAAAAATGAAGTGGGTTTTTCTCAGAAATTGAAAAAATTGAGGAGAGAGAAAGAAAGACCTGGAGAAATGAAGGCGTGAAGGTGAAGCTCATGTGACGAGGAAGGTAAGTGAGAGAGGAACAAGGAGAAACATTCTTCTTTGTTGTTGTCTACTTCAAGAAAAATTTAAACTTCTGCATTTTTCTTCATAATTTAAATAAATAAAAATAAAACCTAATTAATTAATTAAATAATAAATCTGAAGAACAAACTCTGGTGTGTGAGTGAGTGAGTGGACAGTGAGAGTTGAGTATTGAATAAGTTTTTATTTTGGATGTGAGAATTGAGAAAATTCTCTCTTTAATTCAGGGACTTTATTAATGATGATAGTGTTTGAGTATAATAATAATATAATAATATAATATTATTAAATTAAGAGAAAAAATGAATGTAAATTCTCTCTCTTCTTTCGGCAGCTTTGGGTTTGTAAACGTGTGTGAGTATGAAGCGTGAAATTTGTCCCTCTGCTTTTCTTTCGATAAGAACTGTAAAGTAGTAAGTGTGCTCCTGTGTGTGTTTTGAGCATCTTTTTTGCCTTTTCTCTTATTTCTCGCGTTACCTATACGCTTCTTGCTCGAATCGCTGCTTCTTGATACGACATTATACCGAAGTACTTTACTAGTTGATGGTTTTTTCTTTGCGGATTTTAATACCACAAGTTTTGTTCGGATCTTATAAAGAGAAAAATTCGATGATTGTTGCAACAGCAAAGATTCGTGGATAATGAGTTAATGACTTACATACCAATTACATTGCGATATTTATTTAATCTTTGAATTCTAGATTGCTCATGTATTTAGTGATTAGTGAAGCTAGAAACTGGTGAATGTCGATGGAAAGGAAACATGGAATGTGACTAGAGTCCAGTTCTTGTTGTGCATATGACAATGACATTTTGTATAGACCATTTGGGGGTGGTCTACTTGTAACTGTAATTGAGAAAGAAAATGTTTTAAATCTTACGTTATATTCGCATAAGTCAAAATCAAGTAAGTTCATTTGATACGTAGGCTTTTTTAAATTCAAGGTTTTAACGAAATACACGTCAAATTTAAATTTTGAGCTTGCTATATTATACCTACAGTCTTTGACCGAGATTTTATAACACTTTTTCTTAGCAATAGTGAAGTCACCATTGGGCTTGTAATTGTGGCATAAGTATGAAGAATCCTAAACTTATCCATAGTATTCCACCGCAACAACTTGACCTCAATCCAGATCGTCCGACTCCCTTATTTGTAAATTCAAAGAAAACTAGTTTGCATGCCCGTGTCACGCCCGGGTTATATATTTATAATATTATTGTTTATACACGTTTTATAAGAAAATGTTGCCCTTATCTTTGTTCTAATAAATTAACATGATGATTATTTTCCATAAATTAGCTAATACTATATTACCATATTATAACCGATAATTGTATTTAATACTATTTTTATGTTCTATCCAATTAATGTATGATAATTTATTACCATATCCTAACCGATAATTGTATTTAATGCTATTCTTATGTTCTATCCAATTAATGTATGCCAAGTGTCGTCGTGAGAAAGACTTGGTTTCAGGTTTTAATATATAGTATTAGATAAACATATTTTTTAAAACAGTGATCAGAAAGAACTCGATTTAAACCCAATACGTTAAACCCGCTTATGTCTAATATCCAAAAACGAAACTCATATTCTCTAAACGGTAATTTGAAAAGAACTCGACTTAAACCCAATACTACCGAGTGTCCGACCCACTTCATAAGTCCAGTCACAAATGTTTCGTATATCTCAAGTCACAGATCCACTTATGCAGGTGAACCAAAACTCCTGTACTCCTGGGTTAGCTTCTTCAGCATGTTTCCTACATTTCCTGCTGTTGTTGGATAGACAGGAAGTTCTGATCATCAGATACGATGGCCAAAACTATGCTTATAATGTCGCGAAAAAGTATGATTATCTGTTCTTGCCCTTGTTTTCTTTCTTCATTTCAATTGCAATTTAGGCATAATTACTCTTATTTAGCTTTTAATCACAAAACCCATGTTTTATCTGCTAATTCTGATCATGGGTATTGGAATTCTGGTGATAAAGTTTGTAACTTTGATTGTGAAAATGCAATAATTTCCCATTTTGATAGGCTGCTTCATGCTGAAGCCACTCCTCATATTTCCGCTTTCAAATCAATTTTAAGACCCCTTTCGAAATTGAGACATGATGCCACCGTTATTAGCTTGTGTAAGAAGCTTAATTTGTTGCCTGTTTTCCCTGATTTCTACATGATTCACATGTTAATTAGATGTTATTGCAACTTGGGTCGTGCTGATTTGGGGCTTTCTCTTTTGGGGAAGTCCATGAAGCTGGGTTTTCAGCCTGATATTAGAACTTTCACCAATTTAATTCATGGGCTGTGTTTGAGCCATGATAATGTGAATGTTGCCGTTGCGCTTTTCCGCAAGGTTATTGATCAGGGTTGGCAATTAAAAGCAGTTACCTATGGCACTTTGATTAATAGTCTTTGTAAGGTAGGTCAGGTTGATGATGCCCTTAAGTTGCTCAGGGTGATGAGATTTACGGGCGTTGAGCCCACTGTGATCACTTATAGTGCTGCTATTCATGGTCTCTGTAAGAAAAAGCTAATGTCTCAGGCTACAGCACTTTTTTCTGAGATGATTAGCAGAGGGTTGACCCCTGATGTAACCACTTACTCAACCCTGATATGGGGCCATTGTAACATAGGGCATTCAGATGATGGTTGGAGGATACTCCGAGAAATGGTTGATGCTGGAATTGCACCTAATTTAGTCACCTTCCGTGTATTGGTTTGTGTAGAGAAGGAAAGGTAATTCAAGCAGAGCGTGCAATTGATTTGATGATCGATTCGGGTTACCGTCCAGATGTTTATTATTGTAATAGACGGATTGATGGATTTTGCAAGAAAGGTCTGATGGACAAAGCCTTAGCATTTCTCGAAACTATGGCCGCAAAGGGCATTGCTGCTAATGTTGTCACATACGGCATCTTGATCAACAGTTATTGTAAGCTTAAAAGGATGGATGCTGTTATGGCTTTGGTCAAGGAAATGTCCCAAAAGGGGCTGACTGCAGATACTGTCATTTATAGTACATTGGTTGACATGCTGTGCAAGGAAGGGAAGACAAAAGAAGCAGAAAAAATCATCAAGTTGATGATTGATAAAAACCTGGATCCGAATGTTATCACGTACACAGCACTTATCCATGGATATTGCAGAATTGGACTTATGGACAAAGCAAAGGAGACATTAGAAACCATGGTTTCAAAGGGCTGTGCCCCTGATGTTGTAACATTTACCTGCTTGTTTCAGGGTTTCCTTCAGTGGAGAAGGATGGAGGATGCTTTGGCTGTTTTAACAGAGATGTTTCGAAATGGATTGGTTCCGGATAAAGGGACTTGCAGAATATTGATCGGCATGCTAACTAAACAAGGGAAGAGGAAAGAAGCAAAGAGTATTCTGAAGCTGATCACCAATGGAGAAGAGGATCCTAAGACTGTCCTCGAGAGTACTCTAATGGCTCTAATTGGTGAAGACTGCAAAAACGCCTGACAAGATATACATTACGTGTTTGTCGTTATGCTCACCGAATGTAGAAAATTCGATTACTTCTCCAATGGGTTTTGTAAACCTAGATTTGTGGATGGTCCCGGATCATTTATATCTCCCTCTGCTCTGATAGAACTCATAGAAGTTCTATCTTTTCATGAATGGGCTCTTGAGTTTTTTCTTCTCTGAAACATCAAAGCTTCACTAGCCTTCCTGCAGTCCTACTTATTGCTGGTTAGTGTTGCTCTTTGTTCAAATTTATCCTGTATTTTCTCTGACTTATACTCTGTGCGACATCTGTAAACTCTGTATGAATAGATTTATAAATGAACAAAAATATGCGTACGTCAAAATATAGGTACCTTCAACATGCACTACATTTTGATAGAGTACTTGGTTTGATGTGGATCCAGTCACAGTTCTTTTCTTGTTTAGTGAATACTCTTCTCTTGTTCCAACATCCGCAGAAAGACAAGAAAGAAGAGTTTACTTGCATAAAACTTTGATCTATATTTCCTTGAAAAGTCTTTGTTATTTCTTTTGCTGTATCATCTTACTTTCTAAGATCTCATGTTTTTCCTGTTTCCTCCTTGCAGACACTTCTTGCATGTCCTGTATGTCATTTACAAGCAGACGAGAGGCGAAACCTGTAGATCACAGATAAGCCACGTTCAGAATCAAGAAATGGTTGGTTGCCTGAGGTTGTACACACAAAGAAATGGCAAGGCGAATTGACTGTGGCGGAAAAGAATGTGACTAGGTCTTATATATACTCTACAACAACAACAACAACAACCAAGCCTTATTCCCAAAATGATTTGGGGTCGGCTAACATGAATCGTCATCCAGTAACCGTCTTGTGTACGCCAAGAAATTTCGAAAACGTTGTAAACATGTTAGAAATATTTAAACAATTTCAAAGGAAATTTAGAAAGTCGTCAAAATAAATAAAAAGGTTTAAAAAAATATTGCAAAAAACAGATGAACTTTGAACACAAGTTAAAAAGTTTTAGAAAAATAGTTGGAAAAACCAAACAAATAAATCAAAAGGGGTCAGAAAAAGTCCTCCACATGGATAAAGTCTCGCCACCCTGCCCTATCCAACACCATACTCTCTTCAAGCCCTAGGGAGCTCATATCACTTCTAATCACCTTCGTCCAAGTCATCTTGGGTCTTCCTCGACCCCTACTAATATTATCACTTCTCCACCCTTCTACTCTTCTAACCGGCGCCTCACTAGGCCTCCTCCTCACGTGGCCATACCACCTCAGTCGGTTCTCCATCATCTTATCCCCTATGGGTGCAACCCCTACTTTCTCCCTAATAACTTCATTTCTCAACCGATCACGTCTTGTATGTCCACACATCCACCGTAACATGCGCATCTCCGCCACACTCATCTTATGAACGTGACACTGCTTCACGGCCCAACATTCCGTGCCATATAACAGTGCCGGCCTAATTGCCGTACGATAAAACTTACCCTTCAACTTATTGGGCAATCCTCGATCACACAGAAGTCCTGTGGCATTCTTCCACTTCAACCAACCTGATTTGATCCTATGAGCCACATCTCCATCCAATTCTCCATCCTTTTGAAGAATCGATCCTAAATATCGGAAAAAATCTGATCCCTGAACAATCTTTCCATCCAACATGATCGTCCCCGTCTCCGTTTGCCTAATGCCGCTGAACTTACACTCCAAATACTCGGTCTTGCTCCGACTCAACCGAAACCCTCGAGACTCCAACGTGTCCCTCCATAGCTCCAACCTTCTCTCCAAATCCTCTTTCGTTTCTGAGATCAACACTATATCATCTGCAAACATCATGCACCATGGTATATCATCCTGGATTGACCTCGTCAATTCATCCATGACTATAGCAAAGAGAAACGGGCTAAGTGCGGACCCTTGGTGCACTCCAATGGTAATAGGGAACTCTTCTGACTTCCCTACACTAGTCCGCACTCTCGTGCTAGCTCCCTCATACATGTCCTTAATGATGTCAATATATTTTTGCGGAACTCCTTTCTTAGTTAGAGCCCACCAAAGCACTTCCCTTGGTACCTTGTCATACGCCTTCTCCAAATCAATAAATACCATATGTAGGTCCTTCTTCCTATCCCGATAAGTCTCCATTGTCTGTCTTATGAGATGAATTGCCTCCATAGTTGACCTCCCCGGCATAAATCCAAATTGATTCTCTGAAATCTTCACACTTCTTCTTAATCTATGCTCAATCACCCGTTCCCAAAGTTTCATTGTATGACTCATCAACTTGATCCCGCGATAGTTGGCACACTCTTGAACATCCCCTTTGTTCTTATACAAAGGGACCAAAATGCTCTTCCTCCACTCCACCGGCATCTTATTACCTCTCCAAATCATGTTGAAAAGTGTCGTCAACCATTCCACACCCCTATCTCCAAGACACCTCCAAACCTCAATAGGTATGCCGTCTGGCCCCACTGCTTTCTTCCGTCCCATCTTCTTCAAGGCCATCCTCACCTCTTTCTTCTGAATTCTCCGCCTGAACTCCCGATTAACAATACTTGGATGAATGTTCACATTTCCAATATCATTCACCCGATCACCATTGAACAAGTTATCAAAGTACGATCTCCATCTCTCCGTAATCTCCTTATCATCAACAAGAACTTTTTGATCAACATCTTTGACGCATTTCACCCTACCAATGTCCCGAGTCCTCCTTTCCCTAATGCGTGCAATTTTGTAGATCTCTTTCTCCCCTTCTCTGGTATCCAATCTTGTATATAGGTCTTGGTTCACCTTTCCTCTTGCATCTCTTACAGCTTTCTTTGCTGCTCTTTTTGCATCCTTATACCTCTCGAAGTTCTCCTCACTTCTATCTTTCCCCAAACTCTTATAACATTTCCGCTTGTTCCTTATTGCTTCTTGCACTTCCTCATTCCACCAAGATGTATCCTTACTCGGTAGCGCTTTCCCCTTAGATTCACCGAGGACCTCTTCTGCCACCTCCTTTACCTTATGCGCCATAGTAACCCATAACGAGTCTACATCTCTTTCCACACTAGTAGACCAGACATCTGTCCCTGCCATCTTCTCCAAGAAAGCCTCCTTGTGCTCTCCTTCAAGTTTCCACCATTTGATCCTTGGCTCTACCTGTGGCCGCCTCTTCCCTAAGCCACCCTTAGCCCTGAAATCTAGTACCACCAATCTATGTTGCGTAGCCGCACTCTCCCCAGGGATCACCTTGCAATCCGTAAAGCTCTTACGCCAAGCATTCCTTACCAAAAAGAAGTCAATCTGACTCGCATTACTTCCGCTCCTGTATGTCACCAAGTGAGACTCCCTCTTCTCAAACCACGTGTTCATTATACCCAAGTCATAAGCTAACGCAAAATCCAAAATACTCGTTCCTCCTTCATTTCTCGACCCATAGCCAAAACCTCCATGCACGCTTTCAAAACCATGCCGCGTTGATCCCACATGTCCGTTAAGATCCCCACCAATAATCAACTTCTCCCCACTAGGAACCCCTTGCACCACCTCTTCTAACTCCTCCCAAAATTCTTGATGAATAGATGCATCCAATCCAATTTGTGGAGCATAAGCACTCACAACAGTCATAATCTCATTCCCAATCACCAACCTCACTGACATAATGCGATCGCTCTTCCTCGAAACCTCCACCACATCATCTATGTACTCCTTATCAATAATAATACCAACTCCATTCCTACTCTTATCCTTTCCATAGTACCAAAGCTTATAACCCCATGGTGTGATCTCCTTAGCTTTCGCCCCAACCCATTTCGTCTCTTGTAAACACATAATGTGAATCCTTCTCCTCCTCATAACCTCCACGACCTCCGAAGATCTCCCTGTCAAAGACCCGATATTCCACGTTCCAAACCTAAGCCTACTACCCTTACCATTATGAATAAGCTTCCTTGCCCGCTCCCGTCCATGATTTGAAAACCTTTGCACATTTGACACCACCCCTGGGAGCCGGAGTGGCGCGTCACTTCGGGGTGACGACCTAGCAACCCTTGCATATTTTTCACTACACCCAGGTCTAGGAAGTGTAGCGCGACCTTGCATATTTGACACCACCCCCGGGCGTCGAAGTGGCGCGTCGCTTCGGGGCGACGACCTAGAGACCCTTGCATACTTATCACCACACCCGGGTCCAGGAAGTGTAGCGCGTCGCTGTGAAGGGGACGCCCCCACGGTTATTAAATTTCGATTCATGTCCATAAGATGTGGCTTGTTTTACGCTGGCCGCCACAAACCTATCGCAACTCTCCTCCTTTATCCGGGCTTGAGACCGGCAGTGAATGCCAAAAAAACACTCACAGGCGGAGTTGTCTTATATATACTCTCTTTAACTTTTTTTCTTATATCTTTTCTTTTGGTGGAAAAGCTTTACCTCTAATTAGAAGTTCTCTTGCTCGTAATATTACCTAATCAGCAATAGATATTTGTAAGCCATGAACATGATGAGCTTATGTTCTACATAACTCAATTCAATCTATCAAATTTTGTGCACAAATCTGTAGTGTCCTTGATTTTGGCGTATAGATTTTATGGGTCATATTGTGTTCGTACTAGTCAACACCTAGTTGAGAACTTAACTTGTGATCATTTGAGATTCCAGGTGTAAACATCAGAATCAATCAACTATCATTTTTTTTTTGTGTGTGTGCACACGCGCGCTCTCATAATCGTTCTACGTTGTATTATTTGTTCTTAACAACTTTTTTGTGTACTCTCATAATCGTTCTACATTTTGCGTGTGCGTGTGTGTGTGCTCTCATAATCGTTCTGCGTTATATTATTTGTTCTTAAGAACTTCTTTGTGTACTCTCATAATCGGTCTACGCTGTATTATTTGTTCTTAACAATTTTTTTTATACACTAATTAGGCACTAAAATGACCTGTTTGTCTCATCTAGACACATCAAGTGTCTCAACTTTCAAATTTTAAATACACACATGCAAAACGGATGCTCAACCATGCAGGAAGCATGTGGAATCAAATTGCCTGTGTTGGCTTCAGTACTTCTCAGAGAACATGAGCTTATCATCTACAGCAACAGAGGGTGGGTATACTGAACACAAATCACCAGAGATGGCTATGATTAGGTCTCAAAAGGGTATGATTTTCTGTTATTGCCCTTGTTTTCTTTCTTCTTTTCAATTGCAATTCACACATTATTATTCTTACATATCGTTTAATCACAAAACCCATCTTTCATCTGATAATTCTGATCATGGGTCTTTGAAATCTGATGATAAAGTCTATAACTTTGATTCTGAAAATGCAATAATAGCTCAATTTGATAGCTTGCTTCATACTGAACCCACTCCTCATATTTCCGCTTTCAATTCCATTTTAAAACCCCTGTCGAAATTGAGACATGATGCAACCGTTATTGCCTTGTGTAAGAAGCTTGATTTGTTGCCTGTTTTCCCTGATTTCTACACGATTCACATGCTAATTAGATGTTATTGCAACTTGGGTCGTGCTGATTGGGGTCTTTCTCTTTTGGGGAAGCTCATGAAGCTGGGCTTACGGCCTAATATTTTAACCTTCACTAATTTAATTCATGGGATATGTTTAAGCAATGATAATGTGGATGCTGCCGTCGAGCTTGCCCTTAAGGTCGTCGATCGGGGTTGGCAATTAAAAGCTGTCACCTATGGGACTTTGATTAGTAGTCTTTGTAAGTTAGGTCAGATTGATGATGCTCTTAAGTTCCTCAGGATGATGAGATCTACGGGCGTTCAGCCTGGTGTCATTCTATATAATGCGGTTATTAAAGGTCTCTGTAAACAAAAGCTAATGTCTCAGGCTACGGCACTTTTTTCTGTGATGATTAGCAGAGGGTTGACCCCTGATGTTACTACTTACTCAACCCTGATATGGGGCCATTGTAACATCAGACATTCGAACCATGCTTGGATTTTGTTCCGAAAAATGGTTGATGCCGGAATTGCACCTGATGCAGCCACCTTCCATGTGTTGGTTTGTGGGTTATATAGAGAAGGAAAGACTAATCAAGCAGAGCAGGTCATGGATTTGATGATCGATTCAGGTTACCCTCCAGATGTTTTTCTTGTAATTGACGGATTGATGGATTTTGCAAGAAAGGTCTGATGGACAAAGCCTTAGCATTTCTTGAAACTATGGGTGCAAGGGGCGTTGTTGCTGATGTTGTCACATACGGCATCTTGATCAACAGTTATTGTAAGCTTAAAAGGATGGATGCTGTGATGGCTTTGGTTAAGGAAATGTCGCAAAAGGGGCTGACTCCAGATACTGTCATTTATAGTACATTGGTTGACATGCTTTGCAAGGAAGGGAAGACAAAAGAAGCAGAAAAAATCATCAAAATTATGATTGATAAAAACCAGGATCCGAATGTTATCACATACACTGCACTTACTCATGGATATTGCAGAACTGGACTTATGGACAAAGCAAAGGAGACATTAGAAACCATGGTTTCAATGGGTTGTGCTTCTAATGTTGTAACATCTAACTGCTTGTTTCAGGGTTTCCTTCAGTGGAGAAGGATGGAGGATGCCGTAGCTGTTGTTAAAGAGATGTTTCGAAATGGATTGGTTCCGGATAAGGTGACTTACAATATACTAGTTGGCATGCTAATTAGACAAGGGAAGAGGAAAGAAGCAAAGAATGTCATTAAGTTGCTCACTGAAGGAAATCAGGATCCTGTTGCTGTCATAGAGAATGCTCTGATTGGTTATGGTGCTGAACTTCAATAGTTCAATGCAAGCATATTTGTGGAATGGAGGATATTCGTGGTGCTGGGGCGGGATGATTCAGGAGGTGCAACCGTAGCTGGCTGAGGCGGAAGTCAGTGTGCAGTTGCCAGTTGGTGCGTGATCAAGATTCAAGAGTGCACAGTGATTGAGCTTGAAGGTGATTGTATGAATGAAAGTCAATCAAATTCTGTTTAAGAATGAAAACAGGTCGCTCATGTAGGTTAGCTAAATGGGGCGGTTAGTACTGAGAACAGTTCCACGTCAACTGGAGCAAAATGCTATTAAACTCAAAGTAGTTGAAGGGAAGTTTTTACAACAACCCTTTAACCCGCACCATTTCCAACATTTAGCGCGACTCACTCGACAACGTGAACGCCTACAAGCGTTCAGTCAAAACTTATGGGGTAAATTTCATCGCAAACAATGGATCACCCAAGGTGATTGTAATACCCGTTTTTTTCACTCCCGTTTCCGCCAACATCGGAACCGTAATAATATATTCCGATTGAAAAATGATCTTAACATGTGGACATCCTCGCAGGAAGATATCGCCCACCTATTGACACACGAATTTACACATCGCTTTACCACGACAGTAAATCCCTCCCGCACAATATCATCGGGAGTGCTTTATCCATCACTCTCCCCTATTGACAACGATACACTCATTGCCCCGATTTTGGAAACAGATATTTGGGAGGCACTATCCCAAATGTGCCCATACAAAGCGCCAGGCTCTGATGGCTTTGGGCCTAAGTTCTTCCAACACTATTGGCCATACATTAAACAAGATATAGTACCGGCAATTCAAAATTTTTTCACTCACGGGAAAATGCTTACTCGAATTAACCACTCCTTAATTCAACTTATCCCGAAAATCGAAAAACCAGAGACGGCTTGCCATTTTCGGCCCATAAGTCTATGTACCACTCTTTACAAAATTATTGTTAACCGTCTTCGTCCTTTACTTCCACACATTATCAGTCCTTTTCAGAGCGCTTTCATGTTTGAACGGGTTATTCATGATAATATTCTGCTAGTTCAGGAAATACTGAATAATTTTCAAAAATCCTGTAACAAAACAGGATGGTTCGCTCTTAAACTAGATATGGAAAAAGCTTACGATCGAGTTGAATGGGATTTTCTTTGGACATGCTTACAAGATCTTGGGTTTTCAGATAAATGGATCTCTTGGATCAAGGGATGCGTTACATCGGTTTCATACTCACTCGTCCTTACCAATGTTACAACGCAACCCTTTAGGCCTACCCGTGAACTCAGGCAAGGTGATCCCTTATCGCCCTACCTGTTTATCCTCTGCATGGAAGTGCTATGTCGAAAACTCACGTTGGCTTCTGCGCCACGTTCTAACGGGATCGGCGTCAGGCTTACCCCTAATAGTCCCAAAATTCTATGCCTATTCTTTGCGGATGATAGTCTTGTTTTCTGCAGAGCCAGGCAATCTGATTGCCAACAATTACGCACTATCCTTGACGAATTCTGCTCTATGTCTGGCCAACACATTAACTATCAAAAGTCTTCTATTGTTTTTTCAAAACACGTAGATTCCCACTGTCGGACCGCACTGTCCAGCTTTTTCCACATGCAACCGAAACACGTGCTTGGTCGCTATCTGGGCGTTCTTTTCAATGGAACCCATCCGAAAAAGAATGATTTCGACTCCATCATTGCAAAAACTGATAGTCGGTTTAAATCATGGTCCAGCTCTTTTTTATCCAAGGCTGGACGTACTATTCTCATCCAATCTAACTTGGAATCATTACCTAGCTAGCTATGCTATGGCTACAGCGATGCTGTCTAAAAAAACATGTCAGACAATGGACAGTATGCACCGTGATTTTTTCTGGAAAACCTCTGATACAAAAAAAGGTCTCCCCACGATTGCATGGGATAAAATTTGTCGGCCAAAGGCCATGGGAGGATTGAGTCTACGACGTATGACGACCCCTTTTAATCAAGCTATGATAGCCAAATTAGGCTGGAAGGTCCTTACCCAACCCTCTAACTTATGGGTTTCGCACATTCACCAACGTTACCTCAAGGGTCGGCCCTTTTGGGACATAAAAGCAAAACAGTCGGACTCCTGGATCTGGCACCATATTCTTCAATCTCGTGAAATTATTCGCAAAGGAATACGGTGGAAAGTTGGACATGGCAAGTCTATATCCTTTTGGACTGATAACTGGTGTTATCCGTGCGACCTACTCCAAACTCTACAGATTCTAACAAATTCAGTAGACCTCTCGCTAAGAGTCTCCCATTTTATTACAGATGGCAACCGAAATATGCGAGCCCTTATCTCCATCCTCCCTTCTTTTATAGTCCAAGTCATTTCAGGCATTCCGATTCCCTCCTCCCCTGTCCCTGATACATTTTGTTGGGGAGCCTCGTCCACCGGTGATTTCACTGTCAAATCTGCCACATGGATGGCCCATGACTTACCACCCACGGAATCTTGGACGTTTAAATGGATATGGAATCTTGATGTTACACCTAAAATACTCATTTTCCTATGGCAAATTCTCAGCCAGGGACTTCCTTCCCGACAACGATTAGCATCGCGGGTCTCCTACATTCCCCCGACGTGCCCGTTATGTCGGCAAGCTGATGAAACCGATTATCACCTTTTCTTGCAATGTCAAGTGTTCAAGTTAATATGGGCTCATCCAACGGTTCGCCCTTGGTTAGAACTTCATCTAACCACCACTACTCTAGCCTCCCTCTTTTCCAACCGTGACAGCTGCTCTAGAACCCAATTCGAGCGTCTGAGCTTTATCCTCTGGTTCATCTGGAAAGGACGGAATGCAGTCTTATTCCGCTCTTCCCCGTTTAATATTCTAACGGTTACCTTTCAAAGCAGGTCGGCGTATGAAGAATGGACAACAAGAGTTCAGATCGATCAACAACAACTTTCCCAGCCGCAACCCATGCCTCCTCCTTCATCCTCCGGAGCGGGACAACATCAAGACCGCGATCGCCATACTCCATGGCAACAACCGCCAGCACCAGTTTTCAAGTTAAATTTCGATGGGTCGTTAGCAAATGGACATGCGGCCGCTGGTTTCATTATTCGCGACAGTACCGGAGAACCCGTACGCATCTCCTCCACGAACCTTGGAGCGTGCTCAATCCTGGTTGCTGAAGCCACGGCTTTGCGCAATGGCCTCCTTGCTGCCAAACAACTCAACATTGAGGAACTGCACATTGAAGGCGACAATTTAGTTGTCATCAACTGCCTCCGGGGCAACTTCCATTGTCCATGGCACATCGACACTCTTATTCGTGATGCAATGCATCTGCTACACCATTTTCGGCACCACACAATTTCGCATATTTTCCGTGAAGTTAACCAAGCGGCTGATTGGGTGGCTAAATGGGGTCTCAACATCCTACAGACTCAGATATATCCCTACCACCTCCTTATCACCTCTCTTGTATTTTGTCTTCTGACAGATTAGGTGATACCCTGGCTAGAAGGGTTACCTAATCTGGTACGCTTTGCGTACACGTTCTTACCTTTGTAAAAAAAAAAAAAAAAAAAAAAACTTGATATTGTACCAAAAGACGAGAAGGGTATCGAATTTCATCTTATTAACCAAACAGCTCTTACATGAAACGCAACCTCGAAGAGAGACGTAAAGGGTATTTTGGTCATTTATTAAAGGACGAACACCAGAAATCAGATGTTAAGTTATGAAATGTTGCAAGAGCTACAAATTGTAAATTTATGAGGACCATAAAGAATAAGTAACCGTCTATAGTAAAAAAATATGGAGAATTAGGCAAAGGAAGAACAAGCAAATTTGAAGTCATCAACCCACCCAAAAGATTAGGGGTAGAAATTAAGATGGTGAATCCAAAATCATTGAAGAACAAAGAACAAGTAAACAACTTTGTTGTCTGTGTACAACTAGTCTTCAATTCTTCATCAACGAGGAAAACTCCACTTTTGGTATGGTCTGGGAATGAAGAAGCCTTATCTTTTTTTTTTTTTTTTTTTTTTATGTATATTTTGTTGGTCGTAGATATTATGGGAAGCAAATTCTGGGCCATTGAAAGGAACTGGACCCTTCAGTTCGTTTTAACAACTGGAGAGGATCCAAATGCGTGATAGATAGGGGAGAGGACATCCTGATTATAAAGGATAGTGAGACGCCAATTGGCAACCTAATCCGTTGCTTGATTTGTTTCACGGAAAATATGCTTGATAGAAATGGTCTCGAACAATTTATTCTAAGCAATAATGTGCAAGTGGGCTTGTGATTGTGGGAAAAGTATAAAGAATCCTAAAACATACAGTATCAATCATATTCCACCGCAACAGACCTAATCCAAAACGCCCGTCTCGACTATGGTTTAAATACGAAGAAAATAAGCCTCTTTTTTTAAACAAGATCGGAAAAGAACTCGATTTAAACCCAACACATTAAACCCGAACCCTCTTTGCTAAAGAGGGTAGTCCCAAAAGAACTCGACTTAAACCCAATACGTCCGAGTGTCCGACCCACTTTGATAAGTCCAGTCACAAATGTTTCGTATATCTCACAGATCCACTTATACAGTTGTACAGGTGAATCAAAAACTCCTGTCCTGTGTTAGCTTCTTCAGCATGTTTCCTACATTTCATGCTGTTGTTGGGTAGATTGGAGGTTCTGATCATCAGATATGATGGCCACAACTATGCTTATAATGTCGCGAAAGAGTATGATTATCTGTTCTTGCCCTTGTTTTCTTTCTTCTTTTCAATTGCAATTTAGGCAGAATTACTCTTATTTAGCTTTTAATCACAAAACCCATGTTTTATCTGCTAATTCTGATCATGGGTATTGGAATTCTGGTGATAAAGTTTGTAACTTTGATTGTGAAAATGCAATAATTTCCCATTTTGATAGGCTGCTTTATGCTGAAGCCACTCCTCACATTTCCGCTTTCAATTCAATTCTAAAACCTCTTGCGATATTGAGACATGATGCCACCGTTATTAGCTTGTGTAAGAAGCTTGATCTGTTGCCCATTTCCCCTGGTTTCTACACGCTTAACGTGTTAATTAGGTGTTATTGCAATTTGGGTCGTGCTGATTTGGGGCTTTCTCTTTTGGGTAAGCTCATGAAGCTGCGCTTACGGCCTAATATTATTACTTTCTCCAGTTTGATTCATGGCCTGTGTTTAAGTAATGGCAATGTGGATGCTGCCGCTTCGCTAGTCCGTAAGGTTATTGATCATGGTTGGCAATTAAGTGTGGTGACCTATGGGACTTTGATTAATAGTCTTTGTAAGGTAGGTCAGGTTGATGATGCCCTTAAGTTGCTCAGGGTGATGAGATTTACGGGCGTTGAGCCCACTGTGATCACGTATAGTGCTGCTATTCATGGTCTCTGTAAGAAAAAGCTAATGTCTCAGGCTACAGCACTTTTTTCTGAGATGATTAGCAGAGGGTTGACCCCTGATGTTACTACTTACTCAACCCTGATATCGGGTCATCGTAACATCGGGCAGTTGAATGATGCTTTGATGATGTTCCGAGAAATGGTTGATGCCGGAATTGCACCTGATGTCTCGATCTTCAATTTATTAATTCACGGTTTTTGTGAGCAAAAGCTAATGTCTGAGGCTACGGCACTCTTTTCTGAAATGATTAGCAGAGGGTTGACCCCTGACGTTAAAGCTTACTCAACCCTGATATGGGGCCATTGTAACATAGGGCATTCAGATGATGGTTGGAGGATACTCCGAGAAATGGTTGACGCCGGAATTGCACCTAATTTAGTCACCTTCCGTCCATTGATTTGTGGGCTATATGAAGAAGGAAAGGTAATTCAAGCAGAGCGTGCAATTGATTTAATGATTGATTATGGCTGCACTCCAGATGTTCATTGTTGTAATATACGGATTGATGGATTATGCAAGAAAGGTCAGATGGACAAAGCCTTAGCATTTCTCAAAACTATGGGTGCAAAGGGCGTTGTTGCTGATGTTGTCACATATGGTATCTTGATCAACAGTTATTCCAAGCTTAAAAGGATGGATGCCGTTATGGCTTTGGTCAAGGAAATGTCGCAAAAGGGGCTGACTCCAGATACTGTCATTTATAGTACATTGGTTGACATGCTGTGCAAGGAAGGGAAGACAAAAGAAGCAGAAAAAATCATCAAGTTGATGATTGATAAAAACCTGGATCCGGATGTTATCACGTACACAGCACTTATCCATGGATATTGCAGAATTGGACTTATGGACAAAGCACAGGAGACATTAGAAACCATGGTTTCAAAGGGCTGTGCCCCTGATGTTGTAGTATTCAACTGCTTGTTTCAGGGTTTCCTTCAGTGGAGAAGGATGGAGGATGCTTTGGCTGTTGTTGAAGAGATGTTTCGAAATGGATTGGTTCCGGATAAGGTGACTTATAATATACTAGTTGGCATGCTAACTAAACAAGGGAAGAGGGAAGAAGCAAAGAATGTCATTAAGTTGATTACTGATGGAAATCAGGATCCTATGGCTGTCATGGAGAATGTTCTGACTGGTTATGGAGCTGAACTTCCATAGTTCGGGGTGCTGGGGCGGGATGATTCAGGTGGTGCATCCGTAGCTGGCCGTGCGTGATCATGAGTGCATAGTGATTGAGGTTGAAGGTGATTGTATGAACGTTGATCAGATTCTATTTACGAGATTATAATCAGGTTGCTCATATAGGGCCAGTAAATGGTAGTTGAATTCTTGATCAAACAAGCTGAGAATAACTTGATATTTGTACCGAATTTACTAGTTACAAGCTAGTTAGTACGATTGCGTACTTGTTCTTACCCATGTCTGGAAAAAAAAAAGAACTTGATATTTGTACCAAAAGACGAGAAGGGTACATAAGTTTATCCTATTAACCAAACAACTCTTATATGGAAAGCAACTTATAAAATGTTGTAAGAACTACAAATTGTAATTTTGTGAGGACAATAAGAAAAATGAACCTTCTATAGTAAAAAATGGAGAATTTTGGCATAGGAAGAACAAGCAAATTTTAAGTCATCAACCCACCCAAAAGATTAGGGGTAGAAACTAAGATGGTGAATCCAAAATCATTGAAGAACAAAGAACAAGTAAACAACTTTGTTGTCTGTGTACAAGTAGTCTTCATCAAAGAGGAAAACTCCACTTTTTTCTTGGCATTATTATCATTAGCTTTTTTGCTTAGATCCGCATCAAAAAGCACTAATCAAGTAATCAACTACCGTACTTTCCTACAATACAATAGTCCATGTCATCACACTTTGATTGATAGTATATCCTACAATAATCTCTTTCTGGCCTTAATCATTTATTTGGCCTTAATCAAATCTCGTTAAAGTGTATAATAATGTCATAGATGTATAATCATCATATTATAATATACAGTACAACTAATACTCGAAAGAAACAAAACATTATACAACCTGAAAATCTTACGTACAATCGAAATAGATCCGAGATAACCACAACACGTTATTACAAATTTTAAAACACATGTAATTTTACTTGCGCTTAAAATTTCTTTTCGAGGATTATATAATCAAAATTGTCTAATTTCTAAAGATTTCTTAATATAATAATTTGATTAAGTGTATCTTTTTGTCTTAGTCCAACTCTTCTACTCCTAGTTTATCACCTCTCCATCTCACGCCATGTTTCATGCCACTAGCTTGAATAACACAATCACAAAAAAGACTGATTTTGGAGAGAGAGAGAAAAATCACCATCTTTGTTAATTGGTATCTTCATTGATGGGCTTCTGTGATCATCTTCCATGGCTAAAACACTCTCAAATCTGAATTTCATGTCACTCCCCATCACTGGCCTTATACTTCTCCTCATCCTCCTTCATTCTCTCTTATAATAATAATAATAATCAATTTTATTCCCAATCAAAAAAACTCAATTTTCCCCCAAATTTACTCAAAATTTCGCAATTTCCCATCTGGGTTTTGTTCAGAATCGAAAATCAGCCAAACCCTTTTCATCAATTGAAATTCCACTCAATCCCCAATTAAAAAGTTTCAATCTTTTCAATTTTTTGTTGTTGTTTTTTTATTTTTTTCATTTTTTTTTCTTTGGTAATTAGTTTTTTTTACAGAATTGCAGTAAAAGTAAAAAAAAAGGTGAGATGGCATCTGTGTTTGTTTACCATGTGGTGGGTGATCTGACAGTGGGGAAGCCAGACTTGGTGGAATTTTGGGAGACAGAGACAGTAGAATCTGCAATTAAGGCAATTGGGGAGTCAACAGAAGGAGGGATTCCCGTGTGGAAGAAGATACCTAACATTGGTGTTCATGAAAATAGTGAAATGAGATTGCAAAGATTTGTTGGCATTCTTAATCCTTTGGATATTGTTGCTTTTTTAGCAAGGGATTGGTGTTTGCAGGATCAGGAGAAAGCTATGAAAACCCCGGTTTCTGAAATCGTTGTTCCCAATAATTCTCTGCTTAAGGAGGTTGATCCTGCTACAAGGTTTGAACTTCTCATTGATTGTTGCATCATATAATGTGTATGTTAATATCTTGACACTTTTTTGGTAGAGAACTTTATTTTGTGGTCAAAACCCGGGGGTTCGTTCATTCATATCAAGGTCCGCGAGGGTAGTGATTGGTTACGAAGAAACGATATAGAAATCGTATTCTAAATGATGAATGTGTGTCCTTAGTGAGACAATTTTGTGCTTTTTTTTTGCTTCCTATGGATTTAGTTAGTAATGAGTTTGCCCATTATTGTATTGCCTGTTGATTGTATGATATTATTTGACCACATGTTGTGACTTGTGAGAGATTCTTATACTTTTTCGGGTTTTTCGTGTATAGTGGAGATTTGATTCCACCCTTATTTATTGATGATGAGTTCGCCTTTTTGTTGTTGTTTTATGATTATGAGTGTTTCATGTTGGGTCTGGAGGAGTGAAACAAATACTAATTCTTAAGGTTCACTTTTGATTTTGTTTGCCTAAAAGGTGTCCTTTCCTTTTTGGTATTTTTTTTTTTTTTTTGATAAGTAAGATAGGGTATCAATATATTCAAAAAGACACCAAGGGGGTGACTCCCATGTACAAAAAACCCCTAAAGGGCGGTGTCCATAGACAAAAGAGAGCTAATTGAGCTCTAGGACTATCATGAGAAATTTTATCCACAAAAAGAATGAAAGTCAAGTGTCGATGTGAACTTAACACTTGACTCCAACTATACAACGTCCACAAGAAACTAAAAGTGAACCCTTGGTGTGTCAACCTAATATCATCAAAAATGCGATGATTTCTTTCTTTCCAAGTACACCACCAAATTGCAATTGGAACCATCTTCCACACCTCGGCTAGCCACCCTTTCTTCATTCTCCTTTTCCAGGCAGAGAGGACATCTTTGGTTGTCCTCGGATGAACCCAGCTCATACCGAACAAAGACAAAGCAAAGTGCCACAAAGATAACACCCAAGGACAATAGAGCAAAAGGTGATTCACGGTTTCTTCCGCATCACAACACAAAGAGCAGCGATTAGCCAAACTAGACCCTCTTCGTTTAAGGTTCTCCAAAGTTGGGATTTTCTCTTTGGAGGCTGCCCAAGCAAAAAAACAAGCTTTTGGAGGAGCTTTACATCTCCAAATAGCACTAACAGGAAAATCAGCCCCGGAAACAGAATTTTGAACAACATTACAAAAACTCCTAACACTAAAATTTCCAAATCCATCAGGCAGCCAAGTAATTGCATCCTCTTCTTCTCGAACAAGTGTAACTAAGGAAAGGAGCTCCAAGAGATTCAACACTGAAGGTTCCTCCCAATCATTAAGAGACCTCGAAAACAAAATGTCCCAATGATGATTGCTACCTTCCCATAAAATCACATTACCCACTGTAGCATCCTTATTAGAAGCAATTCTGTAGAGATCTGAAAAAAGAGATTTTAAAGGAAGTTCCCCACACCATATATCATGCCAAAATAGAACCCTTGCTCCATTGTTCACCTTAAAACCCTTGCTCCTTTTTGGTATTTCTTTACATGTGAATCTTTATTACTCGTATTGCATAGGTTTGTGCTGCTCACTTATCTGATGATTCATGGTAGTGCCTTTGATGGGTTGTTTTCGCCAGGTGAATTAGTTAGTGTGTCTATGTTTTGGTGATGTCATGTGTACTGATTTTGTGTCCCCCTATCTCTGGGTTGCTTGGTTTCACGACATTGTCTAAAGATTGTTAGTACGGATGGTATCATGATTTTTCCCATTTGGGTTTAAGGCGTGTGTTTACTATGATTCTGGGAGGAAATTGTAATTTAAAGGACACGGAATCACAGTAAGTGGACTAATGGTAGCTAATTAGAAGTGTAACCGAGCATTCTTTTGCTGATCAATGTTTAAGTTCAACTGGGTTAAGATTTTAACTGACTGTAGGGTTTGAGCAAACATATAGGGAAATGTCCAGTACAATTTTTTTTTTTTTTTTTTTTTTTTAGAACATAAATTTTTGGTAATAACCTTACATTTTTTTGCATCACTTTTGTGTTTTTGAAAGAGGCTATTCTTTTGCGTCTCACTCTCAGTCAAGACCGTCTTATCCAAGGTTAGGATCAGCTAATGTGTGCTATCATCTTTAGTCACTGTTTATTGTGAAAGTTCTCTTCTTTGACAGATATCTTTAGACAATGGTCAGCAAATGTCTGCTAGCATAGTTATTTTAGAAAAGATCTCTTCTTGAACAGATATCTTTAGACCAGTTCAGCACACGGTGTGCTAACATCTTTAGGCATTGTGAACTTTTTATGTTAGACGAGTTTGGCCTTTATTTTCTGACATCATCGTCCCCAGATATTCCTGAAGGAGTTATTCTCGTTTTTGGTGATATTGTTTAGTAAAGAAGTTTATACAGTGAAACATCTTTGTGTCTTAAGTGCGCATTTAGTCCATTATTCTATTGCCTGATAACTATCTGATAATCTGATATTATAAGCAGATTTATATGCTTTTTCCTGTCTCATGGAATTCTTTCCACAATTGATATTGATGATGAGTTTTATCTTCTTCTTTTTTCTTCCCGGATAATGTCTGTCCCATGGTGCATTTGGGAAGATCAAAGATAATGATTATTTATTAAAATTTGGGCCTTTTGTTTATTGGTGATGTGTACTGGTCTTGTGCTCCTGTAGGTCTGACTTATGTAGTACTAGGCATAGTTGGATTTACAAGTTGCCTATCTAAGCCAAGTTATCCACGGCAATCAATATGGCTTGTATCATAAGCTTTTCGTTGGCTTCTAATGCTTGAGGCCATTATGATTTTAGAGGAAACGTTAATCTTGATGGTAAGCTTTTGCCAGACTTATGGAAGTGAATCATGTAACTAGCTTCATATGTTAGTTCAAGTCTTAGGATGTAATTAAGCATTGCAAAGGTAACGTTTGGGTTTTAAATGTAGTCGTTTTTTGAACTTTACTTTTGGTTTTAAGTTTAAGTTGTAAGTAGCTTTTCATTTAGTGAGTAGGATGTAATGGAATATTCCTCTTTCCTTTTTGAGACAACATGCACTTCTGTTAGGATGAAGTGTCAGATTGGCCATTATGACATCTCAGCAACAGAAAGTCTTGTGTGAGACCGCTTAACTCAATTATGTTTTTGAATTTTGATATTTTGTTACTACCTTTGGGGTTGATAAGAGGTTACTTTTGGCCGTCTGTTTCAGCCATTCTCATTCAAATAGACCATCTCTATCAATTCTAGGTTTAGCAACCACAGCTATGGAAAGTTTTCTTTTTTGAGACTTATGAATGGCTAAGTCATGTGTGTGTGTAGATCAATCCTGACGCTTGATATGGCGTGCAGTCTGTACACCCCTAGTCCCCTACCCACAGGTTGCCTGCTTGATAAAAGATGTTATTTCATAATCCACAGCTCCTTAAAAGGGCTATCTTTTTATTGAGAGACTCCTTTTCTGCTTTTCCCCAAAATCTGTTTTTGCTGATAGCTTCTTCTAGGTTCGTGAGCATGCTTTTTTCATCTAAGAAATGCGATTTAAAGATGATTCCCTGATAAGTTCCATATTTTTAGCTCTCAGTGAGTGTTTTTTTAGGTGAATAGCTCACTAACTTCTGGAGCACATATCAAAACTTTGGTGTACTCTGTAAGCTTTTATATTTGCTGCGACAAGGAGCAGATATGAGCATCAATCTAAAGGTTGCTATCTTCAATATTTGAGATTGTTGAATTTGTTACTCAAAGATTTGGGTCTGAGTGGCATAATAGTTCGTCTACATAAATTTTGTAGTCTGTTGGGAAATTCTTGTTTGAGGTTGAAAGGAGAGAAAGCCTCCATACATTGTGTTTAATATTGATGCAACCTCTTACTTCCCTTTGAATTCCACGATTTGATGCTCATTCCACTGCGTTGTTGGTGGTTGTCTGTGTTTTGGACCCTTTTAGTTCGGTTAAGGGATCAGGCTTCTGTGAATATTTGCCTTCTGGCAGGCTGTTCTTCTCTCTCTCATTTTATTGATATTTTTTAGGGTTTGAGGGGTTGGGTGGGTGAGTTGTCATCCTGTTATTGATTTCACGGTGTTTGGAGCTCTCTTTAGTGATGTTTTTCACTCTGTTGAAGACACCCCACTTTTCTGTTTTCAGATGTAAATAAAACCCTATGACTTTGTTCAACAATTGCACTAGTTGCTGTCTAATGGGGTGTCAGTTATGAGACTGAAGTCACTGACAGGGTTGAAAAAATTTCTCGATTTCAACGGGTGATGGTGTTCAAACTGGTTGTGGTGCTAGTGGGGGTTTCAGTTTGACAGAGAATGTTCAAACTGAAAAGTTCTTAATGTCATCTTTTTACACAGCAAATTGGATTCTCCAGCTTTTTGTTGTTATATATTTTAATCATTCTCCTTCCTTCTGTATGCATAGGAGATCTTTACTAGCAAAGTTGCACGGTTTATGAACTATAGGAACTGCTCTGCCTCTTAAAACTGGCTTCTCAGGGTCCTTGTCCAGGCTAGGTACAGCTTACAACTTTTAATACCTAAAGATGATGGAGTGACCTATCGAGTAGCTTTTTCAGCAAGACAAACTAACTAGATGGCAATAGCTCATATTTCCCTTTCCCACCCTGCTCTCTTTCTCATTCTCCCAGTGTTCTTAACAATAAAGAAGAATAGATGTTTGGTAATGAACTGAAAATTCCGTTAGGAGATCAACTTTGGTTTTACTGCTAACCATTTGCAAGGTTACATATGAATTCAGCACGTATGAATACCTCTGAAGGTTAATATGTAGTTTAGTCTTACTGCGATTGCCTTGGTCTGTCGGTATAATATTGTCTTGGTCACATGAATCTCTTGTGAAATGAAGTTGTGGACCTAGCACATTTTACCCTTCTAGAGGTCACTGGTTTGAAGAAACCGTCTCTTTCATACATCGGCTTCTCTAATATATCATGTTACTCGTTTGAATCTGCTTTCTGTATGGTATTTTCTTATTGCATAAATATCTACTCTTTGTGAACTATTGACGTGCCCTTGGTTTCATAAAAGAAAGTGAATGGTTTTGTGATTGTCAAGAATGTGTTTGATCTTTCGTACTATCTGCTAATACCTTTACTGAACATTGTTCACTGTGTGCAAGATTGATAGATGCGTTGGAAATGATGAAGCAAGGAGTGAAGCGTCTTCTGGTGCCTAAGAGTGTGGCTTGGAAGTGTGTGAGCAAAAAGTTTTCAGTTCTCTACAATGGCAGATGGCTTAAAAATATAGACGCAGGGAGTAGTGCAAATAATCTTGCTAATCTCAGCCGGCCTTCCTCATCTACGAACAGTAATATTAGCAGGACTAAGTTTTGCTGTCTCTCTAGAGAAGATGTCATCCGTTTCCTGATTGGTTGTCTTGGAGCGTTAGCTCCTGTTCCACTTACTTCCATTGCTTCACTTGGAGCCATAAGTCCCCACTATACTTCTATAGAAGCCTCTTTTCCAGCCATTGATGCGTCCCACCAGCTTCCGCTGGATCCCGTGACCATTGCAGTTGTAGAGCCTGCTCCTGATGGTCAACATAAAATCATAGGAGAAATATCAGCTTGTAAATTATGGAAATGTGATTACTTAGCTGCAGCGTATGCTCTGGCCAATCTCTCAGCCGGGCAGTTTGTTATGGGAGTTGAGGACAATGTAACACCAAGACATGTTCCTGTTATAGGGGTCAATACAGCGGTTGGAGGAGACGGCAATGCAACTAATGAGAATGGCTCAGGGAAGCTCAGACGGAAATTCAGCAGTAGAAGTATCGGATTCTTCAGCAATGCTGTTAGTCCTAGCATGGGCCATGTCCGAAGCATGTACAGAGGACGAAGCGCACCTTTGACATGTAAGGTTACTAGTTCACTGGCTGCAGTCATGGCTCAGATGTTGTCTCATAGAGCTACCCATGTTTGGGTAACCGAAGGTGAGGATGATGTGTTGGTCGGCATTATAGGGTATGGAGAGATTTTGCATGCCGTGACTAGACCACCCTTGCCAACTGGGTCCTGATTTCGGTCGTCAGAGTACATTTTGGATTCTTTTTCGCTTTTTGTGAGTCAAGTTCGTGTTAAAATTTTCGAGATATATATGCTCATTTGTACATGTCTAAGGCGTTGTGGCCAATATGCATGTTAGACTTGGTGACGAAGAATGTCCATCTTTAGTTGTGTAATTCGGCATTGCCTGTCTTGTGTTCGTGTTTATGTCACGTTATTTCATTCCGATCATTTTCAGTCTTGTTGCTATTGTTTAGTTGAAACAAGAGGTAACATGAAAATTTACGTAATTTGTGAGTTCTAATACATTAACAGCTCAAATTATTGTTAGAGGCACATGATGCTCCGACAATTTTACCATTTCAAAAAAAAAAAAAAATTAAAGATACGACGTGACCCAACTTACTAATTAATAACACCATAGTTACTCCTCTGATCTGTATGTCCTATCCAACATCCGAAAATGGGATATAATTTGCGGAAGAATACTAGTCGATGAACCGAAAATGGGATATAATTTGCGGAAGAATACTAGTCGATGAATAGACTTGTTGATTAGTCAAGTGAATATGAATTATTGCCAACGAAAATTGAAAGATTTTAATGTGAATTGCAAACGAAAATTGAAAGATTTTCGACTGGAATCGCTTGGAAATTGCGAGGTCTACAAATAGAATCAAGTTCTGTCGACTGGTTAATTAATTAAGAACCGGAATTCTCAGGAACTGGTTAATTAGTATGTTGTATGCTTATGTTTAGTTATGTTAATGTACTATGTTGAGTGACCTAAGTTAAAGTATATGTTATGAGATGTTGGTACATGGTAGCAACGTAGTTGCGTAGTAGTAAGTAGGACCACACCAATAAGAGCTTAAAATCGTCGTGTATACTATAGTACGTTTTTTCTTTTTATCCAATTTTGTTGGTTTGTTTGATAAGTAAAATGTTTTCAATGTATACAATAAATGTGTAATTTATGTGCCATATATATGTAATTTATGTGCAATATATGTGTAGTTGAGAAGAATATCAACACAAAAGTAGATTAAAACCAAGAGAATACCACTGCGTTGAATAATTCGAAAACCATGGGAATCACTGTAAGGACAACAAGATGTCTCAACCTTAAAGTTCAATTTCATCAGATTTGAGGGTAGTATGTATCACGTATGACGATGTCTGGTCTAGTACTCTACTGGATCAAGTTTGCTAGAATCTAGTTTTTTTTCTCACTCCAATTGTTTTAAATCTAACTTGCTTATTCAACAATGGTATCGAGTCAATGTTATGTCGTGTATAAGGGCATATCGCGTATCCGTATCAAAGTACTATGTGTGTCTACTCTTGAATTATTGTATGAAAAAAACATATTGTAAGGGAGGGTAAATTGTGAATAGGTGAATAAAGTGGATAGCTTATTAATTTACGTACAATTAGTAATTAACAACCTAACCTAGACATTGAATTCATCGATCGATCGATTTGGTTTCGTCAGGTAAATAAGAAGTACCATCAAATCAAATATAGCTATATCGCATGAAACTCCAATAAGTTTGATCAAAGTTACAAAATAAGTCTACAAGCTAATCTAAATCCAGCAACATCTCGACGGATGTTTCATATAGCGGTAGTAGTCGTTGAAACCTTGAGCATCATCATGAACATGATATTGCCGAGTGTCTAAAGAGTAGTATAGGATACGATTTCCTTTATTACTAAGGCATGGAAGATAGATCCTGTTTTTCATCTTGGCCTCCTTCAATATTGTCGACGAAGTTGAGTAAGGACTAATAAACACGATGTAATTTCCAAGGCTTTTAAGTGGAACCCAATTCTTGCTTGATTCGTTAAACCGAAACACCCGAACCAACGTTCCCATCCTATCGATAAATATTGCAACGAGCTCCTCGCCGCACACAACTAGATGACATGAATGGAACTTGTGTTCTTCCGCAAATGGCTTGTCGTAAACGGTCCAACTTGGGGCTTCACCGGCTACCAATGTGAATACCCCGAGATACCCGAAAGTGTCGATGAAGTAAAATGCACCAGAGTGATAAACAGGGGAACCATGACCAGGGGTAAATGGGTTGATGTTGTCAAAGCGACATGAAGTCCAAGCGACGTCCCCATTCCGTAGGTAGTCGATGACGATTTTGGATTCATATCCTTTATTGATTGCAACGGTCATACCTTTGGAGCAAGCAGGGTGAGTAGAGAATCCAATCTGGTAGTAAAATCCACATTTTGAACGAGGCAATTTTATAGTGACCTTTGTGAAGGGATTGAAGTAGAATCGAGAAAATTTATCGAACAACACAAGTAGCCAACCATCCTTGGAGAATTCGATGTCGAAATAGTGATGAGAAAGCTGGAAAATGCATGGACGGGAATCATCTCGACAAGGGTCTATTAGCTGACACTTTCCACCATTGTTTTCAAAGACTAATAACAACGGGGGCGAATCGACTTTGCTGCATCGAGGTGCGGGTAGTACTGCTGATTGAATCATCTTCGAACTGCATCGAAAATTCCAATAATCGAACAGATGCATATACCTCGAAATCAATTCTATTAGATGCAAGGGAAGCTCGAACAAGTAGTTTTCTTGAATTTCATCATTATTGTGTTCTTTGCAAATGGTAGTGGGATTAATGTACCCTGGAAGACACCTGGAAACATCATCATCATTGTCTTTCTCTTTTCTTTGATTACATTCTTGTCCTGCTTTGTTAATATATTCTGTTGATTAAGAAACAAATAAAAAAATTAATCATTTACATTGAGAAGATTCACAACTTAATTAAAAAGACAATCAAACAATAAAGGTTGAGAAAATATTCACGTGTTAAAAAAAAACAAAAAAAAAACTCATTAACAATAAAGGTTGAATTGAGAAAATAAGTTATCAGTAAAATACTAAAATCCTTGTAGTTTTTTTTTTTTGAAATAATAAAATCCTTGTAGTTGGTAAAGCTTAATTAGAGCATCTCTAATGGTTAAAAATCCTTGTACGTAGTTGGGAAAGCTTATGTCATTAGCTTAAACCATGGGAGTAATTTTGTTTATGTGTAATTTTGTTAGCTACGTAGTTTGCCCAGTCTCCCTAGCTTGAAAAATGAATTAAAAATAAGAATTGATAGGAACGAAAATAAAAATTGTGGGTCCAATTTGAAGCCATCTACTTGTAGTTTTACCAAAACTAATGTAATTTGTAATTTCAGCTTGAAACGATATCTCCTATTTGGCAAGCTAAACTACACCTAACCATTGCAGATAATCTTAGTGCTAATTTTAGACGACAAGAAAAAGAGTCAAAATTAAATAAAGGTGAAAAAACCCCTCAAATTTTCATTAAAAAGAAAAAAAAAAAAAAAAAAGAACAGTATTCACTAATAGTTCTGAGAGCTAACCTCTATATGGGGGCATCACCCAACAGGGCCGTCGGTGCGATCGCAATCCTGGGCAAGGCAAGAACGTCGAACTACAGTCATCGAGCCTGTACAAGACCACTTCGTCGTCGACTAGGTCCCGGTGGTGAAAGTAGACACAATTCCCTTCAACATTCCCCGTGGTGGCAAGTTCGGAACTCTTGCTGGTGCTGCACCATGTGCAACAATCATCGCCAAGGAAGAAGGCGCGATCACCCAAAGAATCGACCTCAGTCCAAACCCCTTGGCCCAAGTCCAACTCGAAAATTTTGACTGCATGAGATCCAATGTAATACCGTGTTGCCATCTGAACCATGTAAATAAAGCCACGAGATTCAACCATGAACCTTATATATCCGTCAAGAAAAAAGGGGGGATTCGGCAGGGTGATGTTCGACAAGGTTGTTATGTTAAACGAGTTCGATGAGGCGTCATCATCATCCACAACTACATCGATACGGACTAAATATCTTATACTACTCTCCAATGCATGACCGTAGCCGTAGATGACCCCGTTGAGAGCTACAGCGTTTTTAATTATCGCTGCACTGTCTTCGATTTCGATATTTTTGGAGACCCAGCAAGAACTTTGTGTAGGTGGACATCGAATAGAAAAGGCCTCGCCATCGAAGAACAAGAAGAGAAAGCAGGAGGCACTACTATCTTCGTGATCCTCATCGATGGGGTCTGATGTCAAGAAACAACTCATCCACTCATCATGTTGATGGAAAAGTGGAGGGAATTCTATCGATTTCGAGGTGAATGGGTTCCAAAGAGTGATCACGTTCGCATCAGGTATCTCGACTTGTTCGTCTTTGAGAAATAACCACCCAAATTGCGAGCCAAGTATATTCTTGGCTTGCAATATAGGGACGCTCTTAACATACGACTTGTTGTTGAAGGGTTCTGTGCTAAATGTCTGCACATCCTCATGTGTATAAATTAGCCATGGTAGTACTTGGCTCAATCTATCATCAGCCATTATTGCTTCCTCGATTTTATTTGTCGAAACAAAATCACAGTTCGATTATATATTGAATTCCTAGAGTTGTCGCACATATGCACAATTCCAAGTCCAAGTTATATAATTCAGGTTTTATACTCGAGCGTTTGAAAAAGTAGTTGATAGAGGATGAATATAGACTCTAGGGTGAATACGGAGTATGTAATTTATTTAATATGTACTTTGTATTTACAAGGTACATTGTACTAGTCTTAGGTTAAGGGTGATGGATTTGCTTATCTCATGTACTATATATTCTCACCATATTTTCAGTAATACAACAAGTCGATTATTAGAGTATTATTATAATCTTACATGGTATCAGAGCGTTCGATCACAAACTACAAATTCTAAACAACTTTTTCTTGCTTCCGCTTTCCCGGCCGGAGATGGTTCTTCTTGAAAGTTATTTAGCCCTTAATTAGACTGCTCTAATTAGCACTTAATTACCCCTAATTAAGTTTAGCTAAGATCTTTAGTTGCATGTAAGATTAAAGCAATAAAAAGTGTATAAAACAAGTTTTTATACCTTAATTAGGAGGAAATATGACCACACCTTCAAAGAAGGTTCTTGAGCTGCAAATTAATGGTGATCCTCCTCCTTAATCTTGAGTTTCCAAGTTAGGAAACCTCCTCCCTTAATCCACCAAAGAAGCTCTCCAAAAATCTCACTAAAAGACTAGTTTTTATGAGATTTTAACCCTAAAACCAAAATAAAATTAGCTAACACTTTAGCTAATGTTATTCTAGGTTTAGTAAAGTGTTTTGATCAAGTTTTCATTGACATGCAATGAAGAAAACTTGATTTAGAAGGTGTTTGAAGTTGGCTGATTTTTAGAGAAAAAGAAGGGTTTTCTCTCAAATTCTCTCTCTAAAACTTGTTGTGTTTGTGAAAAATGATGTGTTTGAATGTGTTTTGAGGATAAAACACATTATATATAGTAGTGATGGCAAAATGACTATTTTGCCCTTACTAAAAATACCCCTTAACATCTTATGTTACAATTTGGGTCTAATTTGTACACTTATTTCTTTAAGTGTTAGTTAATTATTATATCTCTATATAATAATTACTAATTACATCATTTTAAGCTAAAATTACAACTCTTTGTAATTTAAATAGCTAATTGTCAATTGCGACAATTTACACAAAAACCATAATTTATTCGACTTGAGTTCCGAACTCTTAAAACACTATCCGACATAATCAGTTAACTTTTTAACTGATACATTAGGGTTTATATTATATTGTATTAAATACAAATATAATATCTTTGGAGAAACTATCTTTACCGGTGTGACCGAGAGGGATCAGTTGATTACCGCCGTTAAACGACAATAACGTCAAACTCTAGTCAGCCAACCGTTATCGATTTACGTTAATCAACTGACTTAATATATATAATATATCCCATTTTTATTCCTAATTAGATTTAATTAGTCAACGCATTATTGTCGGAGGACACCTACTCCAACAATCTCCCACTTGTCCGAGACAAGTCATGCGTTACCAATTCTCTTGTCCGTTATATCTCCCACTCAATGCGAAGTATCTTTCAGGTCGAACTTGCATTGGATCTTTATCAAAAGTGGTTTTCTCGATCTGGATTATGACTGTCTGACCGGAATATCTATCATAGATCTCTTCCGAGCGTGGCCACGCATTTCAGTCACAATTCCTCGAGTGGCCTAAAGATATTATACCCTGACGTGGGTGGACAATCCCATCTTGACATATTTTCTTTGTTTCATACAGTAGGTAATGACCCAATAGAAGCCCTTTTAGCCTCCTTTTACGGCACGACTTAGGACATAAATCAAAGTCACCGCCTGCTGCATAAACTCAGACAAACAATCTCAGGTCGAAAGAATCGACTAATAGGAATAATATAGATTACCTTGTCACGACCAGACACAAAGGTTCTATAATTGGTCAAATGTCTGACAGAGTGTCATCTACAGTCTGTCTATGTAATCGGTTATTCATCTCTATGAATCCATGATCATTGAACTAGTCATCAACCGACTTACAATCTAATCAATTGAGACGTCACCTCATTTTATGACTAGAGACAGAATACACTGTTAATCCTGTTCACTTAATAGGGTTCAAATCGTCTCCACGACCTATTAGGAATCAACAGAGCATATATATAATTCAGTTTTAATAAAATGCTGAATTAATAAAAGAGTTCAATAAAACTTAAAACGATGAATTTAATTATCATATATGTAAAAGGTAATACACTTATTAACTATTACAACATATAATCTAACACATGTCAGGCATACGCCTCAAACCCATCGAGACAATATGACCATTGTGTTTAGCCTGTGGTAATGGCTTGGTTAAAGGATCAGCGATATTATCGTCTGTCCTAACCTTACAAATCGATATATCTTCTCGTTCCACAAAGTCTCTAATTACATGGAACTTCCTGAGTACATGTCTAGATTTGTTACTAGATTTAGGCTCTTTAGCCTGAACTATTGCTCCACTATTGTCGCAATAGACTGGAATAGGATCCGCTGCTGTAGGGACTACATTTAATCCTTCCAGGAACTGCCGGATCCAAACTGCCTCTTTTGCAGCTTCTGACGCCGCAAGATACTCAGCCTCCGTTGTAGAATCCGCAGTCACCGATTGCTTGGTGCTCTTCCAGCATATAGCTCCACCATTCAGTATGAAAACATATCCTGATTGAGATTTTGAATCATCTCGATCTGTTTGGAAACTAGCATCCGCATAACCCTTTACACGAAGCTCAGAATCCCCTCCATAAACTAAGAACGTGTCCTTAGTCCTTCTTAGGTATTTAAGGACGTTCTTAACGGCTATCCAGTGGCTCTCGCCTGGATTGGCTTGGTAACGACTTGTCATACTTAAAGCATATGACACGTCTGGACGCGTACACATCATAGCATACATGATCGAACCGATTGCGGAAGCGTAAGGTTTCGATTTCATGCGTTCAATATCCTCAGGTTCAGTTGGACATTGAGATTTACTCAAAGTTATCCCATTTCCCATAGGTAAAAATCCTCGTTTAGAGTCTTTCATATTGAACCTGTCAAGAATCTTATCAATATAAGTTTCTTGACTTAACGCTAGTATTCTTTTTGATCTATCTCTATAGATTCGAATACCTAGGATGCGTTGCGCTTCTCCTAAATCCTTCATCTGGAAATGTTTCCCGAGCCAGTCCTTAACGGAGTTAAGCATAGGGATATCATTTCCAATGAGTAATATGTCATCTACATATAGGATTAGGAGAGTTACTTTACTCCCACTAAATTTCAAGTATAAACAAGGTTCCTCGACACTTCGAGTGAAACCATTTTGTTTAATCACATGGTTGAACCGATGGTTCCAACTCCGAGATGCTTGCTTAAGACCATAAATGGATCTCTTAAGTTTGCAAACTTTCTTAGGATTGTTCGGATCAATAAAACCCTCAGGTTGTGTCATATACACTTCCTCTTCCAAAAACCCATTCAGGAAGGCGGTTTTAACATCCATCTGCCATATCTCATAATCATGAAAAGCAGCAATCGCTAATATTATCCGAATAGACCTTAGCATTGCAACTGGCGCAAAGGTCTCCTCATAGTTTAAACCATGAACTTGTGTGAAACCTTTAGCTACCAATCGAGCTTTGAAAATATCTTGATTTCCATCCATGCCGGTCTTTATCTTAAAGATCCATTTGCACTGAAGAACCTTGGTCCCTTCAGGCAAGTTAACCAAGTCCCATACTTGATTCTCGTACATGGAATCTATCTCGGATTTCATTGCCTCCAGCCATTTAGCAGAATTCGGTCCAGTCATGGCTGCTCTGTAGGTTGTAGGCTCATTGCTTTCTAGAAGCAAAAAGTGATCACCACCATCCTCGATCACACCTAGGTATCGATCTGGTGGGTGGCTTGATCTGCCTGACCTTCTAGGAGTGGAAAATGGAACCACAGAGTTAGATGATTCAGGAATGTCTTCTGGCAAAACATCCTGAGCCTCATTATGCATTTGTGGCTCCTGAACTTCACTAAGTTCAAATTTTCTCCCACTCTGTCTTTTAGAAATAAATTCCTTTTCTAAAAAGACAGCATCTCGAGACACAAAAACTTTGTTCTCTAGACGATTGTAGAAGTAATATCCTCGAGTATGTACAGGATAACCTACAAAGAGACATTTATCAGATCTTTGTGCAAGCTTATTGTCAGTCTTATTTTTGACATATGCTTCACAACCCCAGATCTTGATAAATGAGAGGTTCGGAACTTTTCCTCTCCATAACTCATATGGAGTTTTCGGAGCTGATTTAGTCGGGCATCTATTGAGTGTGAAAATGGCAGTTTGGAGAGCAAAACCCCAGAATGAATCAGGAAGCTCAGTCTGACTCATCATTGATCTAACCATATCCAACAGGGTACGATTTCTTCTTTCGGCTACACCATTTAATTGTGGTGTACCAGGAGGTGTAAGCTGTGATATGATTCCACAGTCTTTCAGATGAATATCAAAGTCATTACTGAGATATTCACCTCCCCGATCTGATCGTAAGGCCTTGATCTTCTTTCTTAATTGGTTTTCTACTTCCTTTTGAAATTCTATAAATTTCTCAAGTACCTCACTTTTATATTTAATTAGGTAGATGTAGCCATATCTACTAAAATCATCTGTAAAAGTGACAAAGTAGTCATAACCTCCTCTAGCAGTGATTGTCATTGGACCGCAAACATCTGTATGAATGAGGGCCAATAAATCACTAGCTCGTACTCCTTTTCCTGAAAAAGGTGCTCGAGTCATCTTGCCTAAAAGACAAGATTCGCATGTTCCATATGATCCAAAATCAAATGGTTTGAGAACTCCATTGGCTACGAGTCTCTCAATGCGTTTTTCGTTTATATGCCCTAAACGACAATGCCAAAGGTAGGATTGATCGGGATCTCCTATTTTGAGCTTTTTATTTGTTACATGATAGACCTCATTTGTCAAATCTAAAACGTAAATACCGTTTATAGATTTGGCTGTTCCGTACACCATATCATTAAACGAGAAGGTACAACTGTTGTTTCGTATTGAAAATTCAAAACCTTCAGCGTCTAAAACAGAAACCGAAATTATATTCTTACTTAGAGTTGGTACAAAATAGCAGTTATTTAGATACAACTCTAACCCAGAGGCCAATGACAGAATATACGTTCCTACTGATACGGCGGCTACTTTAGCTCCATTCCCGACACGGAGGTCAACTTCACCTTTTGCCAGCCGACGTGCCTTCGTCAGCCCCTGCAAGTGATTACAAAGGTGAGATCCACATCCAGTGTCCAATACCCAGGACGTGGTACTTGCATAATTGATGTCTATCATATATATACCTGGTTTCGACTTCTTCTCCTCCAGGTACTGTGGGCAATTTCGCTTCCAATGGCCGAAATTTCCACAATGGAAGCATTTTTGTTCAGGAGTCGCGCCTCTCTTAGCAATAGAATTGTTGCCCGAAGCAACTTTTCCTTTTCCTTTGCCACGCGCGGGTTTCTTACCCTTCCCCGCACCCTTCTTGAACTTCCCTTTTTGTTTTACCGCCATGGATAAAACATCTTTATTCGCGCTCCCACTTGACACCAAATCCCTCTCATGTTGTACAAGCATGGCATGCAATTCATGAAGATTTTTCTTTAAATCATTCATGTTGTAATTCGTCCTAAAAGGACCGAATGTTGCAGGCAAAGAATTAAGCAGACGGTATACCGCAAAATCTTCAGAAATTGGGCATCCTAACTTCTCAAGAGTTTCAACATTCTCGATAAATTTGAGAATATGAGGACCAACTGGTTGGCCCTTTGAGAGCTTAGTCTCAAAGAAACTCGAAGCTGCTTCGTATTGAAGTATTCGCGGCTTTTGCGAGAAACTAGTCGTGAGCCTAGCGAATATTTGATATGCACTGAAATCAATCATGCGTTTCTGTAAACGCGGGTGCATAGCAAAAATCAATACATTCTTAATCTGGTCAGATTCATGCTTGTACTCTTCATACATTTGTATCATATCAGGGGTGGCGTCAGGACCTGGAGCGGGAATCGGGGGTTCGTATAGAAAACGTTGTTTTCTATCAGATTGAAGGGCTAATCGCAGGTTTAACTCCCAATCAGTAAAGTTGCTTCCATCCTCCTTTAGTTCATTCTTTTCCATAAAATTACGAAGCCAGGAGTCTTTGGATATTACTGAATTGGACATTTGAGCCATTTTTTGACTTTAAACTACAACGTGGGAAAAACAATCGATTAAATTCATCGTCAAATTCACATTAAAATAATTATTTGTGAATTTAGGCATTTATATAATGATCTCTCTAAATTATATAAATGATTCCGAGATCCGATCTTATATAAATCTAGGCACGCGGAGGGCGATACATCCTAAATTTATGTAATTTCGGTGAACCAACTCATGATTGATTCTACACTTAGAACTCTCGGTTGATCGATTTAAACTAAATCAATCCTTTAGTCCCGGATTGCAAGACTTGTATTACAAATCACGTCAAGATTAAACCAAAATTCACTCGTAATAACTCTTTATTAACCTACTCCCCCAAGGTAAAAAGGAAACACCCCGCTAGGGCGAGCGTGCCCCTAATGAACAAGGGTTGCATAGGTGTGAATTGTGGAAGGACTAATTCTCGATTTTAAAAATTTTTGTGAGAGATCTTGTCATATTTTATCTATCGCTTTTAAGTGAACTAATTCTAGCGAGTCGCGGATAATGGATATGACAATGTGGGATTTGTGTTTGGTTATAATTGTGCGGAAATTAAACCAAGCATGCATCAAATAAATCCAAGTCCTAGTATGGCCATAAGACTAGAACCTATTAAAAGCAATTAAACCTAAACTAGGCTTCAAAAGCTTCAAAGGCTCCGTCTTCAATTCCATCTCGAGTCACCAACTATTGGCTCCGTGAAAAGCGCCGGTCTTCAATATAAACAAATGTACATATGGACTATCCTATTATACATTATTTTTTAAAAAAGGAAATTAAATATTATTACAAACCGGCGATACGAGATCGCAATTATTACAAACCAATCGGATACCGTCCTTACATTTCGGTACAGTACCGATACTATAGTACTCTATGGCCATACTATACTTAGAATCATGCAAATAAGACCGAAAATCAGATTTTCAACTTTACAGTACAAGCAACCCGGTAAATTTAGGAATTTCCGATTCTAACTTATTAGAATCAATAATCAACACTTAAAACACCTTTTAAGTTTAAACTAACCACCAACAAATTAGTTTTTCAATATTTAGTCTCCACTAAAATTGAATTAATTAGTTTAATTTGATTACATTTGCTAACTATTTGTCCAAAAAACACATAATAAACCCGAAAATATCTAAATAAATCATAACTAATTATGAAAAAATTTAGAAATTATTTCATTATGTGATTTAAGCTCACAACCAGTAGCTAATTAAGGACAAAAATATGCAAAATTATTTTGGTCATCTTTTCTTAAGAGATCAATTTTCCACCATTTACATTATTACTGATTAATAACAAATGGCCAATAAAAATTATGAAATAAATTTATGGAAATTATACTCATTATAATTCTGGAAAATTATAAATTTCTTAAATTACAAAAATCAACATGCATGTTAATCTAATTACCAATTAATTAGAAAATAGCATTAATCTTGTAAAAACAACCAAAAATAAGCAAAAATTAGCAAATAAATTCCTTAAATACCATAATTTCGGTTGGAGCATCCACATGCCCAAAACATCACATGCAACTTTAGTTTGTATGATAAAACCAATTTTTATCATTAAAAATTAATTAAGTTACCAATTAACCTAATTAAAGCTTAAAATTAACATGCAACTTAAACCGATGCTCTGATACCAGATGAAAGTTATTTAGCCCTTAATTAGACTGCTCTAATTAGCACTTAATTACCCCTAATTAAGTTTAGCTAAGATCTTTAGTTGCATGTAAGATTAAAGCAATAAAAAGTGTATAAAACAAGTTTTTATACCTTAATTAGGAGGAAATATGACCACACCTTCAAAGAAGGTTCTTGAGCTGCAAATTAATGGTGATCCTCCTCCTTAATCTTGAGTTTCCAAGTTAGGAAACCTCCTCCCTTAATCCACCAAAGAAGCTCTCCAAAAATCTCACTAAAAGACTAGTTTTTATGAGATTTTAACCCTAAAACCAAAATAAAATTAGCTAACACTTTAGCTAATGTTATTCTAGGTTTAGTAAAGTGTTTTGATCAAGTTTTCATTGACATGCAATGAAGAAAACTTGATTTAGAAGGTGTTTGAAGTTGGCTGATTTTTAGAGAAAAAGAAGGGTTTTCTCTCAAATTCTCTCTCTAAAACTTGTTGTGTTTGTGAAAAATGATGTGTTTGAATGTGTTTTGAGGATAAAACACATTATATATAGTAGTGATGGCAAAATGACTATTTTGCCCTTACTAAAAATACCCCTTAACATCTTATGTTACAATTTGGGTCTAATTTGTACACTTATTTCTTTAAGTGTTAGTTAATTATTATATCTCTATATAATAATTACTAATTACATCATTTTAAGCTAAAATTACAACTCTTTGTAATTTAAATAGCTAATTGTCAATTGCGACAATTTACACAAAAACCATAATTTATTCGACTTGAGTTCCGAACTCTTAAAACACTATCCGACATAATCAGTTAACTTTTTAACTGATACATTAGGGTTTATATTATATTGTATTAAATACAAATATAATATCTTTGGAGAAACTATCTTTACCGGTGTGACCGAGAGGGATCAGTTGATTACCGCCGTTAAACGACAATAACGTCAAACTCTAGTCAGCCAACCGTTATCGATTTACGTTAATCAACTGACTTAATATATATAATATATCCCATTTTTATTCCTAATTAGATTTAATTAGTCAACGCATTATTGTCGGAGGACACCTACTCCAACACTTCTCTCCTAACTATCTCCGGCCAGGCCTCTCCATGTTAGTTTTTTTTTTCTTTCTATTAGTTTTCATTCGATTAGCATTTATGAATAATAGCAACTACTTCACCCCTACTGTAATATCCCGAAAATTCGTGATATTCTGTAATTAGGAAATGAATTAGAAATTGGGTATCGAGTTGTTTTTCCGCAAAATAATTTGATTTTGTGATGCTTGTATGTGTGGATTAGCTAAACTAGGGCATCTTTCTTTTTCGATCCATAACACTTTTCTCCTAGCCCAACTCCTTTCAAAAGACCAACCCAAAAACAAAACCAAACCAGAAAAAAAAAAAAAGAAAAAAGAGAAAAAAATAAATAAAAATAAAATAAAAACCCTCAGTTTTTATTTTCTCTCTCCTGACTCAAACGCACAAACCGCACGCCTCTTCCTTCCTCTGTTTTATGCCGCGCGAAGAGCAGCCTCGCGCTCGATAACCACCTCGCCTCAGCCGCCGATCAATCCTCTCCGTCGCTCGTCCTTCCTCCTCCTCTCTTTTCCGGCAACACTTGGGTAACGAGCCCCTCTCTCCTCTCGTTTCTCTCTCCTCTGTTTTCGGCCTACCTATGACCTAAATTCGTTTCTTGCTTGTTTGATTTCGTTTTTGTGCTGTAAGTGCTTAATTAGATGATATGTGAGATGGGTAATTGAGTATGGTTGATTTTAGTTCCAAATAATTGATTTTTATGTAAGTTTTGAATTATTGGGGTTAATTGTGAAATTGTGAAAATGGGGCTACTTTTAATTCGAATTTGATGATTGTTCTTATGATTAGTTTGATGTTGTTGATTGAATTAGATTATTTGTGAACCTAGGGTTTTCGAAATTTGGTTGGGAGTAATATTTTTGGTTTGTTCATACTTTTGTGTAATTGAAATTGATGATATAAATTAGTTTTGTAATTAAAATCTATTTTGAAAACTAATAATTAGTATGTTATTATAGTTGTCGAAATCATCATAATTTGTAAGAATTATTTTCTGATTTTTCGGAATTTATTTAATTATTTTCGGATTTATAGGTAATTAGGCCTAAAACATGAGTTTTTGATAATTTTTGCATAGAAAATATAGTGGATATAATTTGGGATTAATATAGGTAGATAAACGTATGATTTTTGAAGGTTTAATTCCTCTTTTAACAAAATTACTTGATTCCTTTGGATTTTTCATGTTAATAGAGTTTTAATTGTGATTATGGACTAATTAGAGTAATAGGATTGTAATTGTGATTTTTATGACTCGTTTATATATCGTAGATCATTCATGTATGGTATATAGGATCGTATTGAGATAGGCAATGAGTTGGATGGTTAGTGAGATAGGAGACTTATTTGGACTTGTTATTTGTATTGTTGTAGACGAGGAGTTTGTGAACGAGGATTAGTGCTGTTTTCGCTTGTGCTTGTGAAGGTAAGCTAGCATGCTCAACCCTTCTTCAAATTTGTAGAAACCTTTCGGAAATTATGTGCTAAGTGTGATTGATGTGTTGGGATGAAAACATAGTATCATGATAGGTGGAGAACTATCATTTTATATAATTGTTATATTGTGATTTGATTGGAATCATTGTATTCGATTATTGTGTATAGTTTGACTTGTGGCAAGATGGTTACCTTTGGAATGTAAGATTGGATGTACATTGATTGAACTGGTTACTTTGGTTTGCTAATCTTATAATGGTTGTGGTGGAGTTATGAGTTTATTGGTTTGTGTTTATTGGAATATCGTTTGATCAAACCTTATTGGCATTTTAAACAAATTAAGCATTTAAAGTGGAAGATGATACATGGGGATTATCATTAACTTTGCTAGCCTTTGGGCGGTTGGCGCTGAGGCGACACAACCTGTTTGCAATGATTGCTAGCCTTAGGGCGGTTGGCACCGAGGTGACACAACCTGTTTGCAATTCTCTTCTCATTAACTTTGCTAGCCTTTGGGCGGTTGGCGCTGAGGCGACACAACCTGTTTGCAATGATTGCTAGCCTTAGGGCGGTTGGCGCCGCGGTGACACAACCTGTTTGCAATTATGTTTGGATTGGTGGATATGAGACAAATCTCACATAAATGATAAGGTTACAAAGATTAAAAGTCGTTGGATTATTGTGTTGAACTTTCTATTATTGGTTCTGAATTCTTGATTGAATTGGTATATACGGTTATGTGCTAAGTGTTGTTTTAAGAAGGAAAAATAAATGTTTTCGAAAGTCAAGGTAAGTGTTTTTGGTTTTTACAAGTTGAGGTGTTAGCTTACTCAATTTTCTGACTTTTTCAACTGTGGTTTTTGTGTTTTAAATCTACCACAGGTGGGATGTGATGCTTGCTTGTTGGGGCGCGATTCACCTACGAGATTAGATTAGACCATCAAATAAAGCTAGACGCTATACTTGCTAGACAATTTACTGGACTTAGTTTATTTCATATTTCAGTTTGAGTTTTTGAACTATTGTAATTTTAAGATTTTTGGATGTAATTGGCTACTTTAAATAATTAGACTGTTGGATCTGATATTGAAAATCTCCTTGCATTCAAGTTTCGACTTGGATGCGGAGTGGCACCTTCAAATTTCCTGAGAAATGTTTGAATTTTCTTTAAAATGTTTTATAAAAATGACAGGAAATTTGGGGGTGTTACATTTGGTATCAGAGCCCAGGTTAGGTCTCACGCTAAAAATGAACTGAGAAAAGGGAATAACTTAATCAACTAGTAGATAAAATGAATCAAGCCGTGGGGGGAAAAGGGATGTACTTGCTTGTGTATGATAACTTACTTATGTTTTACTATTGTTCTTGTTGCAATTGGATTGACTCTATGTAGTCTCGAACTTGGGTGACCCTATTGAATCCCTTTGAATTGGAAATTGAAGTAGTATGGCATTGGTTTTATAGATTATCCTGCAGTTGAATTTTGGTGAAATTTGTTTCAGCTTTTTGAAAGCCAATTGTGCCTTACTTATTAAGATGATTTGTATAACATGTTTATGCGTCCACAAACCTCATAGTTTGTTTTAAGTGTGTTGTGGCTTGACTACAAATGGTAATTGGTTTTCATTTAAACTTGGTGTTTATATGGTTGTAGTCATTATGTGTACTTGAAATCAAGTTTATTTAGTTGGGAGTTTAATTTTCATTAATTTGTGGAGTGAAGGTTGCATGCACCCTATACATCACCACTACACCAGGAGAAATAACCGAACCATGGACCAACAACAACAACAAATCAATGAGCTGCGGCAGATTACTGCTAATGTGATTCAACTGTTACAGAACCAACAAAACAACCAAGCCCCTGTGGTTGACTGGACCAAGAAAATTTCCCAAATGAAACCTGATTTCTACCATGGAAATGAAGACCCAGTAGAGTTGGAAAATTGGATCAAGGATATGGGTAAGATCTTGGATACAATTAACTGCCCAACAAATCAAAGGGTAACTGGAGCTGTTTTCTACTTTAAGGGAGAAGCTGATACTTGGTGGGCTGCTAGTGGGGCAGCTCTTCAGGCACAACCTAACTTTAACTGGGATAGTCTTAAAGAAGCTATGAGAAATAGGTTCTACCCTGAGCATGTCAAAACCCAAAAGTATGAGGAATTTCTAGCCTTGAAACAATTAAATGGGAGTGTCAGTGAGTACTATTCCAAATACCTAGAGTTGTCCCGTTTTGCTGGGGATATTGTGCCGGACGATGCTAAGAAGATTTCCAGGTTCATTGCGGGTTTAAACTATCGTTTAAGGACACCTATGACCTTGGTGACTTTCCCTACCTTACATGAGGCTTACCAAAAGGCTGCCAATGCTTGGAGAGTGTCTGAAGAAGAAGAGAGCCACCAAAACAAAAACAAAAGAAAGTATGAGGAACCAGAGGACACCTCAAACATCGTGGGTAGGAATTTGAACGAGGGGAACAATAAGAGAGAAAAACCAAACATTTTTCGGGGAAATCAAGGGTATAATGGAAGATCTGGTGGGAATATCTTTCAAAACCACAACCAAGACAAAAAGCGTGAGCGCCACTACTTTTGCAAATCATGCAATGGAGATCACCCTGGGGTTGACTGTACTGGGAGGTTAATAGACTGCAACCACTGTGGGAAAAAGGGGCACAGATCTTTTGAGTGTAGGTCAAAAATTCAAGATCGAATGGGGAATGACAACAATATGGGATCCAATAAGGGGAACCAAAACTTCAATCACAACTCCTACAATACCAACCCTCGATTGAATTACCAAAGTAATAAAGCTAAATTCCAAGGTTACAACAATGAGACTACTGCTAAGAATGCTAACAATAACGCTCAAGGAGGGAACAACCAGCGCAATCCAGGTCAAATATATGTCATGAATAGAGCTCAGGCTGATAATGAGGCCAATGTAGTAACTGGTACATCCTACTCCATAATACTCCTACTTATGCTTTATGATTCTAGAACCTCTTATTATAATGTTTCATATGTCTGAGCTCATATTAACTAGAGTTACGAGGACGTAACTCCCTTAAGGGGGGAGGAATGAGATACTAACTGCATACATTAAACTTTAGATTCATCCATTTGCATTCACTATTTGTCTATGTATTTTAAATGTGTGATTGACTTGCTTTCTTATACTTGAAGCTTCGGGGACGAAGCTTGGTCTTAAGGGGGAGAGGATGTAATATCCCGAAAATTCGTGATATTCTGTAATTAGGAAATGAATTAGAAATTGGGTATCGAGTTGTTTTTCCGCAAAATAATTTGATTTTGTGATGCTTGTATGTGTGGATTAGCTAAACTAGGGCATCTTTCTTTTTCGATCCATAACACTTTTCTCCTAGCCCAACTCCTTTCAAAAGACCAACCCAAAAACAAAACCAAACCAGAAAAAAAAAAAAAGAAAAAAAAGAAAAAAATAAATAAAAATAAAATAAAAACCCTCAGTTTTTATTTTCTCTCTCCTGACTCAAACGCACAAACCGCACGCCTCTTCCTTCCTCTGTTTTATGCCGCGCGAAGAGCAGCCTCGCGCTCGATAACCACCTCGCCTCAGCCGCCGATCAATCCTCTCCGTCGCTCGTCCTTCCTCCTCCTCTCTTTTCCGGCAACACTTGGGTAACGAGCCCCTCTCTCCTCTCGTTTCTCTCTCCTCTGTTTTCGGCCTACCTATGACCTAAATTCGTTTCTTGCTTGTTTGATTTCGTTTTTGTGCTGTAAGTGCTTAATTAGATGATATGTGAGATGGGTAATTGAGTATGGTTGATTTTAGTTCCAAATAATTGATTTTTATGTAAGTTTTGAATTATTGGGGTTAATTGTGAAATTGTGAAAATGGGGCTACTTTTAATTCGAATTTGATGATTGTTCTTATGATTAGTTTGATGTTGTTGATTGAATTAGATTATTTGTGAACCTAGGGTTTTCGAAATTTGGTTGGGAGTAATATTTTTGGTTTGTTCATACTTTTGTGTAATTGAAATTGATGATATAAATTAGTTTTGTAATTAAAATCTATTTTGAAAACTAATAATTAGTATGTTATTATAGTTGTCGAAATCATCATAATTTGTAAGAATTATTTTCTGATTTTTCGGAATTTATTTAATTATTTTCGGATTTATAGGTAATTAGGCCTAAAACATGAGTTTTTGATAATTTTTGCATAGAAAATATAGTGGATATAATTTGGGATTAATATAGGTAGATAAACGTATGATTTTTGAAGGTTTAATTCCTCTTTTAACAAAATTACTTGATTCCTTTGGATTTTTCATGTTAATAGAGTTTTAATTGTGATTATGGACTAATTAGAGTAATAGGATTGTAATTGTGATTTTTATGACTCGTTTATATATCGTAGATCATTCATGTATGGTATATAGGATCGTATTGAGATAGGCAATGAGTTGGATGGTTAGTGAGATAGGAGACTTATTTGGACTTGTTATTTGTATTGTTGTAGACGAGGAGTTTGTGAACGAGGATTAGTGCTGTTTTCGCTTGTGCTTGTGAAGGTAAGCTAGCATGCTCAACCCTTCTTCAAATTTGTAGAAACCTTTCGGAAATTATGTGCTAAGTGTGATTGATGTGTTGGGATGAAAACATAGTATCATGATAGGTGGAGAACTATCATTTTATATAATTGTTATATTGTGATTTGATTGGAATCATTGTATTCGATTATTGTGTATAGTTTGACTTGTGGCAAGATGGTTACCTTTGGAATGTAAGATTGGATGTACATTGATTGAACTGGTTACTTTGGTTTGCTAATCTTATAATGGTTGTGGTGGAGTTATGAGTTTATTGGTTTGTGTTTATTGGAATATCGTTTGATCAAACCTTATTGGCATTTTAAACAAATTAAGCATTTAAAGTGGAAGATGATACATGGGGATTATCATTAACTTTGCTAGCCTTTGGGCGGTTGGCGCTGAGGCGACACAACCTGTTTGCAATGATTGCTAGCCTTAGGGCGGTTGGCACCGAGGTGACACAACCTGTTTGCAATTCTCTTCTCATTAACTTTGCTAGCCTTTGGGCGGTTGGCGCTGAGGCGACACAACCTGTTTGCAATGATTGCTAGCCTTAGGGCGGTTGGCGCCGCGGTGACACAACCTGTTTGCAATTATGTTTGGATTGGTGGATATGAGACAAATCTCACATAAATGATAAGGTTACAAAGATTAAAAGTCGTTGGATTATTGTGTTGAACTTTCTATTATTGGTTCTGAATTCTTGATTGAATTGGTATATACGGTTATGTGCTAAGTGTTGTTTTAAGAAGGAAAAATAAATGTTTTCGAAAGTCAAGGTAAGTGTTTTTGGTTTTTACAAGTTGAGGTGTTAGCTTACTCAATTTTCTGACTTTTTCAACTGTGGTTTTTGTGTTTTAAATCTACCACAGGTGGGATGTGATGCTTGCTTGTTGGGGCGCGATTCACCTACGAGATTAGATTAGACCATCAAATAAAGCTAGACGCTATACTTGCTAGACAATTTACTGGACTTAGTTTATTTCATATTTCAGTTTGAGTTTTTGAACTATTGTAATTTTAAGATTTTTGGATGTAATTGGCTACTTTAAATAATTAGACTGTTGGATCTGATATTGAAAATCTCCTTGCATTCAAGTTTCGACTTGGATGCGGAGTGGCACCTTCAAATTTCCTGAGAAATGTTTGAATTTTCTTTAAAATGTTTTATAAAAATGACAGGAAATTTGGGGGTGTTACATTTGGTATCAGAGCCCAGGTTAGGTCTCACGCTAAAAATGAACTGAGAAAAGGGAATAACTTAATCAACTAGTAGATAAAATGAATCAAGCCGTGGGGGGAAAAGGGATGTACTTGCTTGTGTATGATAACTTACTTATGTTTTACTATTGTTCTTGTTGCAATTGGATTGACTCTATGTAGTCTCGAACTTGGGTGACCCTATTGAATCCCTTTGAATTGGAAATTGAAGTAGTATGGCATTGGTTTTATAGATTATCCTGCAGTTGAATTTTGGTGAAATTTGTTTCAGCTTTTTGAAAGCCAATTGTGCCTTACTTATTAAGATGATTTGTATAACATGTTTATGCGTCCACAAACCTCATAGTTTGTTTTAAGTGTGTTGTGGCTTGACTACAAATGGTAATTGGTTTTCATTTAAACTTGGTGTTTATATGGTTGTAGTCATTATGTGTACTTGAAATCAAGTTTATTTAGTTGGGAGTTTAATTTTCATTAATTTGTGGAGTGAAGGTTGCATGCACCCTATACATCACCACTACACCAGGAGAAATAACCGAACCATGGACCAACAACAACAACAAATCAATGAGCTGCGGCAGATTACTGCTAATGTGATTCAACTGTTACAGAACCAACAAAACAACCAAGCCCCTGTGGTTGACTGGACCAAGAAAATTTCCCAAATGAAACCTGATTTCTACCATGGAAATGAAGACCCAGTAGAGTTGGAAAATTGGATCAAGGATATGGGTAAGATCTTGGATACAATTAACTGCCCAACAAATCAAAGGGTAACTGGAGCTGTTTTCTACTTTAAGGGAGAAGCTGATACTTGGTGGGCTGCTAGTGGGGCAGCTCTTCAGGCACAACCTAACTTTAACTGGGATAGTCTTAAAGAAGCTATGAGAAATAGGTTCTACCCTGAGCATGTCAAAACCCAAAAGTATGAGGAATTTCTAGCCTTGAAACAATTAAATGGGAGTGTCAGTGAGTACTATTCCAAATACCTAGAGTTGTCCCGTTTTGCTGGGGATATTGTGCCGGACGATGCTAAGAAGATTTCCAGGTTCATTGCGGGTTTAAACTATCGTTTAAGGACACCTATGACCTTGGTGACTTTCCCTACCTTACATGAGGCTTACCAAAAGGCTGCCAATGCTTGGAGAGTGTCTGAAGAAGAAGAGAGCCACCAAAACAAAAACAAAAGAAAGTATGAGGAACCAGAGGACACCTCAAACATCGTGGGTAGGAATTTGAACGAGGGGAACAATAAGAGAGAAAAACCAAACATTTTTCGGGGAAATCAAGGGTATAATGGAAGATCTGGTGGGAATATCTTTCAAAACCACAACCAAGACAAAAAGCGTGAGCGCCACTACTTTTGCAAATCATGCAATGGAGATCACCCTGGGGTTGACTGTACTGGGAGGTTAATAGACTGCAACCACTGTGGGAAAAAGGGGCACAGATCTTTTGAGTGTAGGTCAAAAATTCAAGATCGAATGGGGAATGACAACAATATGGGATCCAATAAGGGGAACCAAAACTTCAATCACAACTCCTACAATACCAACCCTCGATTGAATTACCAAAGTAATAAAGCTAAATTCCAAGGTTACAACAATGAGACTACTGCTAAGAATGCTAACAATAACGCTCAAGGAGGGAACAACCAGCGCAATCCAGGTCAAATATATGTCATGAATAGAGCTCAGGCTGATAATGAGGCCAATGTAGTAACTGGTACATCCTACTCCATAATACTCCTACTTATGCTTTATGATTCTAGAACCTCTTATTATAATGTTTCATATGTCTGAGCTCATATTAACTAGAGTTACGAGGACGTAACTCCCTTAAGGGGGGAGGAATGAGATACTAACTGCATACATTAAACTTTAGATTCATCCATTTGCATTCACTATTTGTCTATGTATTTTAAATGTGTGATTGACTTGCTTTCTTATACTTGAAGCTTCGGGGACGAAGCTTGGTCTTAAGGGGGAGAGGATGTAATATCCCGAAAATTCGTGATATTCTGTAATTAGGAAATGAATTAGAAATTGGGTATCGAGTTGTTTTTCCGCAAAATAATTTGATTTTGTGATGCTTGTATGTGTGGATTAGCTAAACTAGGGCATCTTTCTTTTTCGATCCATAACACTTTTCTCCTAGCCCAACTCCTTTCAAAAGACCAACCCAAAAACAAAACCAAACCAGAAAAAAAAAAAAAGAAAAAAGAGAAAAAAATAAATAAAAATAAAATAAAAACCCTCAGTTTTTATTTTCTCTCTCCTGACTCAAACGCACAAACCGCACGCCTCTTCCTTCCTCTGTTTTATGCCGCGCGAAGAGCAGCCTCGCGCTCGATAACCACCTCGCCTCAGCCGCCGATCAATCCTCTCCGTCGCTCGTCCTTCCTCCTCCTCTCTTTTCCGGCAACACTTGGGTAACGAGCCCCTCTCTCCTCTCGTTTCTCTCTCCTCTGTTTTCGGCCTACCTATGACCTAAATTCGTTTCTTGCTTGTTTGATTTCGTTTTTGTGCTGTAAGTGCTTAATTAGATGATATGTGAGATGGGTAATTGAGTATGGTTGATTTTAGTTCCAAATAATTGATTTTTATGTAAGTTTTGAATTATTGGGGTTAATTGTGAAATTGTGAAATTGGGGCTACTTTTAATTCGAATTTGATGATTGTTCTTATGATTATTTTGATGTTGTTGATTGAATTAGATTATTTGTGAACCTAGGGTTTTCGAAATTTGGTTGGGAGTAATATTTTTGGTTTGTTCATACTTTTGTGTAATTGAAATTGATGATATAAATTAGTTTTGTAATTAAAATCTATTTTGAAAACTAATAATTAGTATGTTATTATAGTTGTCGAAATCATCATAATTTGTAAGAATTATTTTCTGATTTTTCGGAATTTATTTAATTATTTTCGGATTTATAGGTAATTAGGCCTAAAACATGAGTTTTTGATAATTTTTGCATAGAAAATATAGTGGATATAATTTGGGATTAATATAGGTAGATAAACGTATGATTTTTGAAGGTTTAATTCCTCTTTTAACAAAATTACTTGATTCCTTTGGATTTTTCATGTTAATAGAGTTTTAATTGTGATTATGGACTAATTAGAGTAATAGGATTGTAATTGTGATTTTTATGACTCGTTTATATATCGTAGATCATTCATGTATGGTATATAGGATCGTATTGAGATAGGCAATGAGTTGGATGGTTAGTGAGATAGGAGACTTATTTGGACTTGTTATTTGTATTGTTGTAGACGAGGAGTTTGTGAACGAGGATTAGTGCTGTTTTCGCTTGTGCTTGTGAAGGTAAGCTAGCATGCTCAACCCTTCTTCAAATTTGTAGAAACCTTTCGGAAATTATGTGCTAAGTGTGATTGATGTGTTGGGATGAAAACATAGTATCATGATAGGTGGAGAACTATCATTTTATATAATTGTTATATTGTGATTTGATTGGAATCATTGTATTCGATTATTGTGTATAGTTTGACTTGTGGCAAGATGGTTACCTTTGGAATGTAAGATTGGATGTACATTGATTGAACTGGTTACTTTGGTTTGCTAATCTTATAATGGTTGTGGTGGAGTTATGAGTTTATTGGTTTGTGTTTATTGGAATATCGTTTGATCAAACCTTATTGGCATTTTAAACAAATTAAGCATTTAAAGTGGAAGATGATACATGGGGATTATCATTAACTTTGCTAGCCTTTGGGCGGTTGGCGCTGAGGCGACACAACCTGTTTGCAATGATTGCTAGCCTTAGGGCGGTTGGCACCGAGGTGACACAACCTGTTTGCAATTCTCTTCTCATTAACTTTGCTAGCCTTTGGGCGGTTGGCGCTGAGGCGACACAACCTGTTTGCAATGATTGCTAGCCTTAGGGCGGTTGGCGCCGCGGTGACACAACCTGTTTGCAATTATGTTTGGATTGGTGGATATGAGACAAATCTCACATAAATGATAAGGTTACAAAGATTAAAAGTCGTTGGATTATTGTGTTGAACTTTCTATTATTGGTTCTGAATTCTTGATTGAATTGGTATATACGGTTATGTGCTAAGTGTTGTTTTAAGAAGGAAAAATAAATGTTTTCGAAAGTCAAGGTAAGTGTTTTTGGTTTTTACAAGTTGAGGTGTTAGCTTACTCAATTTTCTGACTTTTTCAACTGTGGTTTTTGTGTTTTAAATCTACCACAGGTGGGATGTGATGCTTGCTTGTTGGGGCGCGATTCACCTACGAGATTAGATTAGACCATCAAATAAAGCTAGACGCTATACTTGCTAGACAATTTACTGGACTTAGTTTATTTCATATTTCAGTTTGAGTTTTTGAACTATTGTAATTTTAAGATTTTTGGATGTAATTGGCTACTTTAAATAATTAGACTGTTGGATCTGATATTGAAAATCTCCTTGCATTCAAGTTTCGACTTGGATGCGGAGTGGCACCTTCAAATTTCCTGAGAAATGTTTGAATTTTCTTTAAAATGTTTTATAAAAATGACAGGAAATTTGGGGGTGTTACATTTGGTATCAGAGCCCAGGTTAGGTCTCACGCTAAAAATGAACTGAGAAAAGGGAATAACTTAATCAACTAGTAGATAAAATGAATCAAGCCGTGGGGGGAAAAGGGATGTACTTGCTTGTGTATGATAACTTACTTATGTTTTACTATTGTTCTTGTTGCAATTGGATTGACTCTATGTAGTCTCGAACTTGGGTGACCCTATTGAATCCCTTTGAATTGGAAATTGAAGTAGTATGGCATTGGTTTTATAGATTATCCTGCAGTTGAATTTTGGTGAAATTTGTTTCAGCTTTTTGAAAGCCAATTGTGCCTTACTTATTAAGATGATTTGTATAACATGTTTATGCGTCCACAAACCTCATAGTTTGTTTTAAGTGTGTTGTGGCTTGACTACAAATGGTAATTGGTTTTCATTTAAACTTGGTGTTTATATGGTTGTAGTCATTATGTGTACTTGAAATCAAGTTTATTTAGTTGGGAGTTTAATTTTCATTAATTTGTGGAGTGAAGGTTGCATGCACCCTATACATCACCACTACACCAGGAGAAATAACCGAACCATGGACCAACAACAACAACAAATCAATGAGCTGCGGCAGATTACTGCTAATGTGATTCAACTGTTACAGAACCAACAAAACAACCAAGCCCCTGTGGTTGACTGGACCAAGAAAATTTCCCAAATGAAACCTGATTTCTACCATGGAAATGAAGACCCAGTAGAGTTGGAAAATTGGATCAAGGATATGGGTAAGATCTTGGATACAATTAACTGCCCAACAAATCAAAGGGTAACTGGAGCTGTTTTCTACTTTAAGGGAGAAGCTGATACTTGGTGGGCTGCTAGTGGGGCAGCTCTTCAGGCACAACCTAACTTTAACTGGGATAGTCTTAAAGAAGCTATGAGAAATAGGTTCTACCCTGAGCATGTCAAAACCCAAAAGTATGAGGAATTTCTAGCCTTGAAACAATTAAATGGGAGTGTCAGTGAGTACTATTCCAAATACCTAGAGTTGTCCCGTTTTGCTGGGGATATTGTGCCGGACGATGCTAAGAAGATTTCCAGGTTCATTGCGGGTTTAAACTATCGTTTAAGGACACCTATGACCTTGGTGACTTTCCCTACCTTACATGAGGCTTACCAAAAGGCTGCCAATGCTTGGAGAGTGTCTGAAGAAGAAGAGAGCCACCAAAACAAAAACAAAAGAAAGTATGAGGAACCAGAGGACACCTCAAACATCGTGGGTAGGAATTTGAACGAGGGGAACAATAAGAGAGAAAAACCAAACATTTTTCGGGGAAATCAAGGGTATAATGGAAGATCTGGTGGGAATATCTTTCAAAACCACAACCAAGACAAAAAGCGTGAGCGCCACTACTTTTGCAAATCATGCAATGGAGATCACCCTGGGGTTGACTGTACTGGGAGGTTAATAGACTGCAACCACTGTGGGAAAAAGGGGCACAGATCTTTTGAGTGTAGGTCAAAAATTCAAGATCGAATGGGGAATGACAACAATATGGGATCCAATAAGGGGAACCAAAACTTCAATCACAACTCCTACAATACCAACCCTCGATTGAATTACCAAAGTAATAAAGCTAAATTCCAAGGTTACAACAATGAGACTACTGCTAAGAATGCTAACAATAACGCTCAAGGAGGGAACAACCAGCGCAATCCAGGTCAAATATATGTCATGAATAGAGCTCAGGCTGATAATGAGGCCAATGTAGTAACTGGTACATCCTACTCCATAATACTCCTACTTATGCTTTATGATTCTAGAACCTCTTATTATAATGTTTCATATGTCTGAGCTCATATTAACTAGAGTTACGAGGACGTAACTCCCTTAAGGGGGGAGGAATGAGATACTAACTGCATACATTAAACTTTAGATTCATCCATTTGCATTCACTATTTGTCTATGTATTTTAAATGTGTGATTGACTTGCTTTCTTATACTTGAAGCTTCGGGGACGAAGCTTGGTCTTAAGGGGGAGAGGATGTAATATCCCGAAAATTCGTGATATTCTGTAATTAGGAAATGAATTAGAAATTGGGTATCGAGTTGTTTTTCCGCAAAATAATTTGATTTTGTGATGCTTGTATGTGTGGATTAGCTAAACTAGGGCATCTTTCTTTTTCGATCCATAACACTTTTCTCCTAGCCCAACTCCTTTCAAAAGACCAACCCAAAAACAAAACCAAACCAGAAAAAAAAAAAAAGAAAAAAGAGAAAAAAATAAATAAAAATAAAATAAAAACCCTCAGTTTTTATTTTCTCTCTCCTGACTCAAACGCACAAACCGCACGCCTCTTCCTTCCTCTGTTTTATGCCGCGCGAAGAGCAGCCTCGCGCTCGATAACCACCTCGCCTCAGCCGCCGATCAATCCTCTCCGTCGCTCGTCCTTCCTCCTCCTCTCTTTTCCGGCAACACTTGGGTAACGAGCCCCTCTCTCCTCTCGTTTCTCTCTCCTCTGTTTTCGGCCTACCTATGACCTAAATTCGTTTCTTGCTTGTTTGATTTCGTTTTTGTGCTGTAAGTGCTTAATTAGATGATATGTGAGATGGGTAATTGAGTATGGTTGATTTTAGTTCCAAATAATTGATTTTTATGTAAGTTTTGAATTATTGGGGTTAATTGTGAAATTGTGAAATTGGGGCTACTTTTAATTCGAATTTGATGATTGTTCTTATGATTATTTTGATGTTGTTGATTGAATTAGATTATTTGTGAACCTAGGGTTTTCGAAATTTGGTTGGGAGTAATATTTTTGGTTTGTTCATACTTTTGTGTAATTGAAATTGATGATATAAATTAGTTTTGTAATTAAAATCTATTTTGAAAACTAATAATTAGTATGTTATTATAGTTGTCGAAATCATCATAATTTGTAAGAATTATTTTCTGATTTTTCGGAATTTATTTAATTATTTTCGGATTTATAGGTAATTAGGCCTAAAACATGAGTTTTTGATAATTTTTGCATAGAAAATATAGTGGATATAATTTGGGATTAATATAGGTAGATAAACGTATGATTTTTGAAGGTTTAATTCCTCTTTTAACAAAATTACTTGATTCCTTTGGATTTTTCATGTTAATAGAGTTTTAATTGTGATTATGGACTAATTAGAGTAATAGGATTGTAATTGTGATTTTTATGACTCGTTTATATATCGTAGATCATTCATGTATGGTATATAGGATCGTATTGAGATAGGCAATGAGTTGGATGGTTAGTGAGATAGGAGACTTATTTGGACTTGTTATTTGTATTGTTGTAGACGAGGAGTTTGTGAACGAGGATTAGTGCTGTTTTCGCTTGTGCTTGTGAAGGTAAGCTAGCATGCTCAACCCTTCTTCAAATTTGTAGAAACCTTTCGGAAATTATGTGCTAAGTGTGATTGATGTGTTGGGATGAAAACATAGTATCATGATAGGTGGAGAACTATCATTTTATATAATTGTTATATTGTGATTTGATTGGAATCATTGTATTCGATTATTGTGTATAGTTTGACTTGTGGCAAGATGGTTACCTTTGGAATGTAAGATTGGATGTACATTGATTGAACTGGTTACTTTGGTTTGCTAATCTTATAATGGTTGTGGTGGAGTTATGAGTTTATTGGTTTGTGTTTATTGGAATATCGTTTGATCAAACCTTATTGGCATTTTAAACAAATTAAGCATTTAAAGTGGAAGATGATACATGGGGATTATCATTAACTTTGCTAGCCTTTGGGCGGTTGGCGCTGAGGCGACACAACCTGTTTGCAATGATTGCTAGCCTTAGGGCGGTTGGCACCGAGGTGACACAACCTGTTTGCAATTCTCTTCTCATTAACTTTGCTAGCCTTTGGGCGGTTGGCGCTGAGGCGACACAACCTGTTTGCAATGATTGCTAGCCTTAGGGCGGTTGGCGCCGCGGTGACACAACCTGTTTGCAATTATGTTTGGATTGGTGGATATGAGACAAATCTCACATAAATGATAAGGTTACAAAGATTAAAAGTCGTTGGATTATTGTGTTGAACTTTCTATTATTGGTTCTGAATTCTTGATTGAATTGGTATATACGGTTATGTGCTAAGTGTTGTTTTAAGAAGGAAAAATAAATGTTTTCGAAAGTCAAGGTAAGTGTTTTTGGTTTTTACAAGTTGAGGTGTTAGCTTACTCAATTTTCTGACTTTTTCAACTGTGGTTTTTGTGTTTTAAATCTACCACAGGTGGGATGTGATGCTTGCTTGTTGGGGCGCGATTCACCTACGAGATTAGATTAGACCATCAAATAAAGCTAGACGCTATACTTGCTAGACAATTTACTGGACTTAGTTTATTTCATATTTCAGTTTGAGTTTTTGAACTATTGTAATTTTAAGATTTTTGGATGTAATTGGCTACTTTAAATAATTAGACTGTTGGATCTGATATTGAAAATCTCCTTGCATTCAAGTTTCGACTTGGATGCGGAGTGGCACCTTCAAATTTCCTGAGAAATGTTTGAATTTTCTTTAAAATGTTTTATAAAAATGACAGGAAATTTGGGGGTGTTACACCTACCATGGCTACATGTTCCTTGATTCACCATAATTCTCTCCTCCCCCGACTATGCGATGATCATATTTAGGAGGTTCTTATGGCACGATTCTCTCATAGAGCAGCCTCCGTCGAGACCCACATCCGGACGCCACACCACACCACTGGCTCTTGCAGCCCCTGACGACCGACGTTGTCAGCATTGCCCACGGATCGCCAAGACCACGTCGTGCAGCCCACGGTCAGACGTCTAGCCGCCATCGCCGCTCAAGCCGCATGATGAGTAGTCCAGGACACTCTTGCCGCCTCTCAGCCGCCATCGCCGCTATTGACGCCCCGTCGCTGCCTCCATTACGTGTTGTTCGCCGATTCCGAAGTGGCCCTGTCATGCACGGCTTTATCACCACTGTTTTTATTTTCTTTTTCTTTTTGTTTTCATGCTCGTCCTATCACCCTATGGGGATAGTTGACTCTACGCACCCTGACTCCCTAAAATAGGCTAGTCGATCGAGTGCCCATGGCCTCGCATACGGGTCCGTATTTGCATTTTTTTTTTCTTTTCACAGTGGTCCGTGCTAAGTGGTTGTGCTAATGCTCCTTCATTGATCATGTCGTGCCATCCCTTTCTGCATCCAGTCGCAACTTCCGTACAACGGCCGTTCCGACTGCCGGGGAGTGATAGAGGATGAATATAGACTCTAGGGTGAATACGGAGTATGTAATTTATTTATTATGTACTTTGTATTTACAAGGTACATTGTACTAGTCTTAGGTTAAGGGTGATGGATTTGCTTATCTCATGTACTATATATTCTCACCATATTTTCAGTAATACAACAAGTCGATTATTAGAGTATTATTATAATCTTACAGTAGTAGCTAAATATGGCAGGTTGTGCAAAATATATACTCCGTATAAGGCAAGTTGGCGATAGTATGGCGGCGTAAGCCATATGATGAGCCAATTTGGGATAGGGACTGTCGTATAACTACTATAACTATAACTTGAACTTTTCCAAAAAAAAAAAAAATTAATTATCGGTAACTAAGACAATAGATTCAGAGACAGGGCCATAGCGTTTATTTGGGAGCTGAGGCCCTGGACAAAATACGTTAAAACGGTAAATGTGGGGCCCTAAAATATTAAGGGATATATATTAATAGCTCCCTATGTATTCGATGCCAAATTACACATAATTTTAAGCACTTAGAGATTATTGGAATTAGCAAATCGCATGATTTAGTAAGGAAAAGAAGAAAAATTAAATAAAAAAGAACAAAACACAAGAAAGTGGTTGTAGAAGGATTCAAACTGTGGTAATCCATCTCATTTCTTCACATACTTTACCACTAGGCTGTGCAGTTTCTATCAAAAAATTGAGTGTATGTAATGTACATATAAGACTGAAATTTGGAAAGTATGGGCCCCTAAGATTTGGAGGCCTTGTTCCTGGGCCCTGCTCGCCCGGGTCCATCTACGGCCCTGTTCAGAGAATATAAGCAATGCAAATTACGCTACTCATTGAGAATAATGGTGGCCGGCCTCTTCGCCCTCTTTGGTTTGCCCTTGTACGGATTCTCATATTCCCGCTCCCAAATTTGTTTCTTAATTAAGATGTATCCGGTATTCCCATTTTTATGGTGAAGTATAAGAAAAATGAACTAAATAAAAAATGATAACTATTCCACCACAGGTAAAGGGGGAAACAAAGTGAATCAAACAACTCAAATAAATTATGTATTTTCTTTTTTTCGTCCGAATATTATAACTGAAAGTGTTGGTTCGTTCTCACCTAATCTAATTTTTAGGACTCCGACTAACACTAAATAGTTCCATAAACAACATGAACAAACAAATAAAAATGTGCATCTTTTCGATTTTTTTGATAGCAGTTTTACCATCTCGTTTATTTAGGCAAAACCCTAATCATAGGTCATCGATGATTTCCAATGTGGTTGGAAATTGAGGATTAAAGTTGGCCTGTAGTCCCTAGGATATCAACTTGCGCATATGCTTAGGCGTTATTCTACTCAGTTCGAATCCTCATATCTCCAACCTCGCAATACTACTCTATCTTATGTACCCAAATAAATGTGGTTGGAATGTCGAAAAATAAATGTCTTATTTATTAATTTATTTTTTTTCTCTGTGGAGGTTATTTAGGTAACAGATCAAAATCAAACCTCGTAATTATAGAAGCAGATTATAATATTTATGCATAAAATAAAAAAAATTACACATTCAATTTATTCAATTAAATGAAGTGTTCTTTTTTGTAAGCAAATAGGTTGTAAAAGGAAGTGCGAATCAGCTCTGATCTGCTATTAAACAGCACCATAAAGACAACTGCAAATACACATTTTCATTTGCCTAGTACAAATCATATATATACACATCTACATGCATCATTCTATAACCTATCCTATTTGTTCATTATTTTAAATCATACATGCATTTCAATTTCAAGTTCTTTGTATGTTTGCTTTGTGAAGTTTACTCTAAAGTGTGAGAACAGTCAGGTTGCAGCAACACGGGCCAGCACGCCGAACACAAGATCCAATATAAGTTTTTGGGCCTTTCACTTGGGCAACGTTTGGTGACTTTTCACACTAAGGTGTCATTTGGATACCCTCAAAATCTATGGGAATTTTATTTTCCTAGGAATTGAATTATCATGAGTTGTTTGGTTACCCTAAAGTGTAGGAATTGGAAATTCCTAGGCATTTCCAATTCCTCCAAAGTGTAGGAATTTAATTACCTAGGGGGGCTAGGTAAGTAGAAATTCCCATGGAAAAAGAATTCCCTTGTTCATCCAAACAATTTTCCCCAATTCCCATGCTTTCTAAATTCCTATGATTTGCAAGTTCATGGGAATTCCGACTTCCCGAGTATATCCAAACGACGCCTAAATAAAAACTTCAGCATCAAAGTTTCTCTGTACTCAACATTCTTGTTCAATCCACTTGAAAAGGTTACGTGACTTTTACAACCTTTTTTTTCTTTCAATTGAGGTCATTTTGCTTTTTTCAAGTTGCAATTTTTATTGTACTAAAATTTTGGTTGTGTACTAGTGATTGTATTAAATCCAACAAAAAATTGGTAATTAACGACTAAAGTTTTTCGTGTTTAAAGTAAAATTCGCACTCTCAAGTTGTCTGATTTTAATTCACAATCCAATTTTACAATCATTATATAATAATGTAACCAAACAACATATTAGAATGCTGAAGTTTGAGATCAAACAACATTGATAGTCACTTTTACTTCAATTCTACGAGATGTTTGTCAATGAGTTTAATTTGTTGTTGTTAATAATTAGAGGGTGCTAACTGAAATTTTCGATCATATTATAGGTGTATAAACCGGAATTTTTCTAAATTACCACCAGCACGCAATTTTACTATTTGTATTTCAAAAATGCACTGTCACTGTTTCATGAACAAATGAAATTTACTACTGCATAGCAAATCCCATTTCGATTCACTTTAGAGGGTTTTTATTTTTAATTTTTTTTGTAAGGAATACAAAGGAGTATTGCTCGAACATTATTGTTGGATGGTTGATTGGTTGGTTTGTAATATTGTGAATATAATCAATTTTCAGGAACAATGGATGATGAAAAATCGATCCCTCCACCAACTAATTCTATGCCATGGCTAGTCTTTACACATGCATTCGATGAAGAGGAGTCGAACCTGATGCAAACGTTTAGCACACTTACCTTCAACAACAAGTATTTGTACCTAAAAAGTATCCCGATAATAACGCACAAGACCATAATAGGCTCACAATACGGCTGGCTGATCCTCCAAAGGAATCAACGCGGCCCAGGGGACGCCTTCTCGATCACTCTTTATAACCCGGTGACCTCGGAAACCATCGATCTGCCTCCATTTCACTATCATAGAACTGATGCTCTGATGGTAAGGTCTTCGTTGACATCACCCCCTAACGAGAACAATTGCTTTGTTTTCGTGTTCGTTCTTGGCTGGGCATTTTGCTGCCAGTGTCGACCTAGCAATATCGGGGAATCGAGGTGGGTGTCAAAGAGGATTGAGATTAATGGTGACCAAGCCTTCGTCTCTATGACAGCCACGCTCAATGGTGTCATTTATGCCTGGGCATGTGCAATTGATGATGATTTGGACATAAAAGTTGATCGCTTGGTCTCTTTCGAGGTCGTTGATGACGGCTCATCGAAGGACATCGCCATAAGGCACCTCCAGCTTAGGCTGAAGGATACTCACTTCGCCTTCATCCTCGACATATACTATGCCTTCATGGTCGAGTGCGGTGGTGCAATTTACCTTGCACAAGTTGGTACACGCCACTATGATGGTGTCCAGAGCGTCAGAGTTTTTGAGTTAGACTTGAATCGAGAAAGAGTAATCAAGGTGCACTCATTGGGTAACCGCGCCTTGTTGCTAGCCACGCATGGTAGCACATGGTGCTTTTCAAGCTCGACCTGTGGATCCACTGAGGGGGGTATCGAGGGGAATTGTCTCTACATTTATGAGTCTAAGTTTACAGAAGAAGGGCTTGTGTTGTACAGGCTACATGATTGCACCTCAACATATTTGCCTTGCCCTCAAGTTCTATACCCTCGCTCATCCTTCCCTGCGTGGGTGATGTCGCAACCCCAAAGGTTAGTATCATTCACCTCTGTTGAGTTAGTTATTCGTTTAATTTCAATAAAGTAGTATATCACGTGAAAATGAATCACCAAACGGTCTATACATCTTAGTTCTTATATTGTGAAGTAGCACTTTGTCGACCTAGATTGACATTGTCGATTTTGGATGAATATACAGGCATAACAATCGCAGTGAGGACAGGTGTAACAATCGCAGTGAGGACAGGCGTAACAATCGCAGTGAGGATGATGCTCTTGTCCTCGAAGTGGTGCCGAGACGGAGAGGAACGCAGAGGAGCTACTTCTCTGAACTTCCCTTGGAGTTGATCCAATTAATTTCGAAGCGTATGCATTTGTTTGATTATTGGAGTTTTCGGTGCACTTCCAAGACATTTAACTCGGCGACCCCTGCACCTCGATGGAGATCGAACAATGCCCTGCCCTTGTTATTGGTGTATGAAAATGATCACAAAAGATGTCGATTGATGGATCCTTGTCGAGACTATTCTCGCTCCTGCATTCTCTCGTTCTCTTCAAATTATTTCGATCTCGAGTTCTCCAAAGACGGCTGGCTACTCGTATCTGATGGTATTTGCTTATGGCTCTTCAATCCCTTTACTAGGGAGCAGCAATCGTTGCGTGCTTGCCCTCATAGTTACTGTCAAATTGGCTTCTCGAACAATCCAACTTGCATGAGATCTGTGGTTGTCGCAATTGGACAGAGAGACCCTGGGCCAATACTCTATATCTACTACCTTCGAAACAACGACATGAATTGGATTACTTGTCGATTCGACGAAAGTTATGGAAGTCATCGATTTATGCCAGGCTATTCTAGTCCTGTGTATCATAACGGCGCATTCTATTTCTTGGACTTGGTTGGGTACCTTGGAGAATTCCATTTGGTTGATGGAGCCTCGACTTGGACTGTCTACAACGAGCCTTTTGCGACATTTTGTACATTTCATTCATGTTATCTAGTCGAATGCAACCAGAAACTCCTCTCAGTGTTCATCTGGGAAAAAGGATCCTACATTCGAGTGGTCGAGTGGAATGACTCGAACAAAAAATGGGTTCACATCAACAGTCTTGGAGATCACGTCCTATTCATTTGTCCTTCTTCGTGTTTTGCGGTGTCGACAAGTGATAGGAAGATGAATGATAGGATTTACCTTCCATGGCTGAAAGGTAGGAAGAGTATCGTCTACTACTCTCTCAAGACGAGTAAGTACCATGTCGATGCTAGCGAAGAAGCTTACAACGAATTCTTCTTCATGCAGCAGCCATCGAGGTGTTGTTGGATCTAGCTTTTTAGTTTTTACTTGTTCTGTAATGTTCTATGAGTTTCCTCCCCTGTACTGTTATGTATTTTCTCTGTTTTTAGGTGCACTTCTGATTTTATTTGAGCTCTTTGCAACCCTACAAATTGTAGTACATGCATGAATGTCGTATTGTTATTGAATTGTATACAATAAGATTTCCTTTGTTCAAATCTTGTTGGACTTCTTTAAGCAATATTTACATGTTTTGAAAAAGTCGAGCACACTACACCTAATTATGTATCTCCAACAAATTTAATCAACCAACAGTGTGCCCTGTCATACCACTAAGTTTCGGATAAGCTTAAGAGTTTTCGTGATTCATAAAGTAAGCAAGATCTTCTAAAATTTCGCTATTAGCAAACCCCTAAATAGTAAATTAGATCTCCAAACGATGATCTATTAAAAAGCATTGCATCATCATATAAAGAAAACATACTCAATTACTCATGGAACTAAAAGTGGAATGAGAACTTAATTTAATCAAACAAACCACTTTTCTCAACTTTCTCATGCAAATCAAGTTGTATAGCTAAGCTTGGTATATACTAGTAGTGGGCAAGTGAGTACCTTTTGCTACACATCTAAACGTCTACATCTCAGGTGCCATACACATGTCAATTTTGGAGCCATCCAAACCCAAAGAATCGAATTGGTTCTTCTTGCCCATAAAATTGAAAAGACATGAGAAAGTTATAAGTAGCGAAACATGGATGCCATGCAATGTTCAAATTGCAAGATCAATAACCCTATTACACAACTTTCAAAAGACTAATGGTCAAATTGAAGGACTTATCAAGGACTTATCCTAGATTCGAGTATTTGAGTTGCCCTTTTCATAGCATATATGTATAGGTGGAGAATAGTGTTATGCTGATATTCCCCCGACGGTTGAGAGTCAATCAATGGTTAGATATATTCCAATATGCTCCCTTAGTTGAGGCGGCCTACCGGCTTCGTTCTCAAGCGCGAATGAACACCGCTCTTGCACACGAGGTGTATTGGCTCTTAAGCGGACATGGATGATGAAAATGCTCCTCCATAGCAAGCCTCAACTTCAAGGTCATTGAAGCACTGGGGCTCTCATTAGGGTAATGATAACGCCGTGCTAAAATTAATTAATCCACGCTCTTTTGTGTGTGGAAATTCATAAAATCGTAGGGGTTTATAATTTCCCATGCACAAAAGAGTGTGGAACATTTTATTATGTCGTGGATTTATGCCTATCCTTTGAATATGTGGACAAACCATTTACACTACTTAAAATGATGTTTGATACTTAGATACCCAATCGATGATTAAATTAATTACTAATAGACACTTAGACAGAGTATATGCTCATGTGACGCAATATTCTCAATGGCCTCCCTCTTTGTGATCGTATTTTATACAAATGCTTTAAGCATTGATATATACTAGCAAGAAGTATATTTTGTAAAGCTATAGAGTATATATTCAGATAAGAAATTAAGAATATTAGTTTTGTTACTCTTTCAATGTACTACAGATAAGGGAATCATGCTTAATACTTTGTCCTAGAGAGTGATTGTTTAATAGCTTGAAAAAGTGCTTAAGTATTAATGTCAGTGTCCATGGTGAATTTATTCTTTAATTTCAACGTTTAGCAGAAAAATACTTAAGTATATATGTCAATGCATGTTTTAATTTGAATTTATAATAACTCGCAAAAAGTATATTTATGTATTAACTAACTCGATTGCTGATGGTTGTATCGATCTTTGATTAGAACTAATCTGAACTAAACTTTTCGGTCGATCAATGTGAAATAAGTGGTCGTTTGGTTGCCAAACAAAATAGCGGGTATTCAGAATTCTCATGAACCAAAAAATTTGGAGTTGTTTGGTTGCCAATAATCATGGAATTGAGAATTTATGAGAAATTCCAATTTCTACAAAATGGATAAATGAAGGTTGGCCTAGTGGTTACAAACACAACTTGGCACTATTGCCCCTTTGTACCAATGAAATAAATTCATTTCCCTACACGTAAAACAGTCTCGCGAAATTCATGTGATTTCCGAATTCTCACATGCAACTAAAGGACCGCTTAATAAATCGCAAATTAATTAACAGGAGGGAGTAGAAATATGCTGGTGAAGTGGAGAATTGAGCACTAAAATTGAAGCTAGAAATTGATATGCCATATGAGTGGCAAAAAACGCAGGAAATCAATGAGGGTGTTCTTTTCTTTTCACTTTCATATTGCAAATAAAAAGAGAATCGAACCCTTCCAATGAATCAAATATGAGACAGTGAGAATATATCAGATTTCAGAAATTGCAAGAGGAATAAATTTTTCGACCTTCTCTGTTTTCTAGTCCCGTCTTTATTCGGTTATTAGACCTTTAACAATTGATGAACTGAACAAACTCGTTTTTCGAAAGCTAGCGTTTAATATTAACATTTTAACCCGAGTATAGACTCTTAACATTTTGCAATTCCCAGAGATAAAATGTGGCTCCTCTGCTCTTGACTAGATCTTGACTTTTTAAGTCCTGACTTGCTACGTACGCTGCTTATGATTTAAGTCAATAAGTCACACTAGTGTTTACATAGGTCACACTGGTGTTGAAAAATAGTAGTCATAGAATCTTCAAATAGAAGCCTTCCCATACGTCGCACATACAGTCACAATTCTCGGATTTTCGAGTCTACTAATCCTTCCAAACATGTCATCTAATCATCTTTTAACCTATCAATGCAAACATTGCCAGGTACTCAGGTATGTAGTAGGCCTTCAAGAAAAAAAAGAAATGACAGTACTTGTAAAAAGTTTGGCTTTTTTCCAGGTCGAAATACTATAGTCGATACCATATACTAGTGTTAATTGCTCTATTTGCAAAAATTAAAAATCGAGTTGTCGACTGTGTTTCAAAGATTACTATACTTACCACTCACACTAAACGGAAGGGATAACAAGATACATTTTTACTAGGGAGTGATGTATGAGCAGTGGCGGAGCCAGGAATGAAACCTGGACTAGGCCGAAACCTATTTATTCGAGTTGGGGTGGGCCAAATATTATGATTTCCCTATTTCCACTAATTTTATAGTAATTTTACCAAAAAAGTTTCGATTTTTCGGAAACCTGGGGTGGGCCGTAGCCAAAGTACCCCCGCCCTGAGGGGTGAACTATACTATTCCCCTAGATGAGTTTGTCCTTAGCTTGTGGAATACTCTCCGTTATTTTGTGCTTAAGCAGGTATAGATCAGACAAACAAATCAAAAGTCTCGATCGCAATACCGTAATTCATTTGGCCATGTAAACTTCTTATAAGATGCAAAATCGCGTGGATGTTAAGTAGCTCAATTGATAACGCCATTAGAGGCCGATGATACCCTAAACCAAGGTTCCGAGTTTTTTCGTTTACTAAGGGGCAAACTTAGACGTCTATTGGAAGCGCACGGTCTACACGATTAGTTTGACGATTGTTTTTCCTTATAGAATGGGGTCCTTAACAAGCAAAAAAACAGAGTTTATTAGGGAAGTATCCGGTACACCATTATATTATAGTACAAAAATTGTACAATTTAACCCTATAAATCTTGGAAATATTACCATTATTAGGTGTGAATGTATTTGCTAGAGAAGTACAGTAATTAATAGTAAAGAGAAAAATATTATTCAATTTGAAACTTTCCATAATAATTTAGTAAAGCGTATAACTTGGTCTAATAGATTCTCCTACTCTTCATGTATGCCGCCATATGCATATATAAATACCCTAATGTGTTCCTACAACATACAACACTTTTTCCATAGTGTGTCTTTCAGCTCAAAATTAAAATAGTAGGTCTTATAATTTAGGAGAAAGTTGTAGAACGTAGTACAATGATAAGTCTAGAGGATGTATACAAGGTCGTTGTGGCCATGGTACCGTTGTATGTCGCGTTAATTTTAGGTTATGGTTCGGTTAAGTGGTGGCGTATATTTACGCCTGAACAGTGTGACGCCATAAACAAGCTTGTTTGTTATTTCACCCTCCCTTTGTTCAATTTCGATTTCACGGCTCATAGTGACCCGTTCAAGTGGAACTATAGGTTCCTAGCCGCCGATGCCATAGGCAAGGTTATAATTTTCGCGGTCATAGTGATTTGGGCTAAGTGTACTAGTAAGGGTAGTTATGGTTGGTCCATCACGAGTTTTTCATTGTCTACCTTGACTAATTCACTTGTCGTAGGGGTGCCCTTATTAAAGGCTATGTACGGCAGTGTAGGGGTTGATCTAGTGGTTCAATTTTCGGTCACTCAAGCTATAATATGGCTCACTGTACTCCTCTTTGTCCTCGAATTCCGACGATCGAGGTCCGATTTCCCGGTTGGCACCGTTGATGTTGTTGATCAAGTTGTGAAAGATCAATCCCAAATTCATTCGATAGGGGTGACTGTTCCCACGGATTTGGAACTTGGAAAAACAAGTCAAGAAGTTGAGAATATCGTTGAGAAACCATCTCTTTGGGCCTTGATGAAACGGGTTTGGGTTAAACTTATTATTAACCCAAATTCTTACTCTTGCATCATCGGAATTGCATGGGCTGCCTTGTCTAGCAGGTATAATTTTCTTCTTTTTCTTTTATTAACTTTTTTTAGACATATGTAAAACGTCATTTCTTTGGGTATCTTGATCGAATTTGCGAAAGAAATTCGACCCCTCTTACAAATCGCAACATCGTCTCCGTATTCACTCTACGTCTATATGAATCCTCTATCAGTTCCAATACATATTTTTTTGCTAAGGGGTGTACGTGAAAATAGTCGTACTTCTTTTTATACAAGAGAATAATATCTTGATGATATGTGTATATGCTTCCCGATAAAGTTTGGAGTATATGATATAATATTGCTTTATTCTACATGTTCAATAATCTTACAATTGCTTGTTATGCTTATGCAGGTTGCACTTCAAAATGCCAAGCATAATCGACGGTTCGATACTTATCATGTCAAAAGCTGGGACGGGCACAGCAATGTTTAGCATGGGTAAGCTATTTAAACTGAATGACGTTTTTACGTGCACAATAATAAATAGCCTAATCGATAAGAAAGTCTTATCCGAGCTTTCACCTAATACTAAGTTGTAGAAGTGTATAATATACGTCTCTAGCTAACTAGTGAATTCGCAAACAAAATTTTCGAATCAAGTAAATAATTTTTCAAGTATATGCATGAATTGAAAACTTATGATTTTTTGCTTAAAAATGAAGGGATGTTCATGGCACAACAACAGAAGCTAATCGCATGTGGACCGAAGCTGACTATTTTTGGGATGATTCTCAAGTTTATTGCCGGCCCGGCAGCCATGGTTATCGGGTCTTTTGCAGTTGGTTTGCGTGGTGACGTACTGCGTGTAGCCATTATTCAGGTATGCTTGTCGGGTTTCGGTGTTCATCTCATAAAGATCGTATATTTTCGAACTCTCGATTCATAAAATGTCATATATATGGTACTAACATATTGGGTTACGTGTTCTTTTTACAGGCTGCACTTCCACAATCGATCACCTCGTTCATATATGCAAAAGAATACGGGCTACATGCGGATGTGCTTAGTACTGCGTAAGTCTCTACCTATTATCGGAATTGTATTGAGTTCTTTCATTTTCGTATATACAATGCATGTCACGTTCTAGCTCAACTGATAAAGTTGTTTCTTTCTCGTAATCTTACCATGTCCATTATGTGAATTTTTGCAGGGTGATCTTTGGGATGATGGCATCACTTCCAGTTTTGATCGCATATTATGCAATGTTGCAGACACTGCCCTTATAACAAAAATAATAACTATTACCAACAAATTGGATTTAACCTTTCGGAACATGTTCTACCACGAGTTATATTATACTCCGTTTATGTATAATATATTTTGTGACGATAATTAACTAGACATTATTGAAAGTGTTCCAAAGAATGTAATTGTTCCAATGTTATTCCCTGTATGTCCATTTTTTTGTCGAGTTTGTCATTTGTAATTAGGAACTTGTACCTCTTGTTCAATTCATTGTAAGTGAAATTAGGAACATGAACGTTTCTTTTTCCAATTTCTTCTCCAAATATAAAAAGTTATTTACCACCATCTACCATAGAACGTAGATGGGTCTATATATGTTGCTGAATATATATAATTCAATTGCAATGCATCCTCAGGTTATAACTTAATTTTGGTTATTGTTACTCGATATAATGCTCGAACAATAAGAAGGGTGCAAATGCGCGCAATGGCAAAAGACGATGTAAAATGCTAAGGTCGGTCTTGTGGTTAGACATATACTAGTATATGCTAAGCGATTGGTCTTACAAACAATGGAAATAATAGTGTTTTTTATAAAATTTTGGGAAGAAATAAAACAAAAATGCACAGATTTGCAAGCTTAGACCTCCTTAAGACTTATTGTTGGAATATTTGAACTCCATTCCCCAATTTATTCATTTTGACCATACTACCAATTTTGAGTTTCAAAGAGACATAAATATGGTGAATCGCCATTGATTACGGAAAACGAAAAGGTGAATGAAAAAATGTAAGAATAGTAGAAATTGACCGACCTAATAACTATGAAAAATGTAATAGCCCATTTGAGGACTAATTATGGCATAAATCTTTTATTTAGGGTATAATTTGGACTTTGAACGTTATAATTAAGTTAGTGAGTGATAATTAACCGAAATAATTGAGCTTAAAAATGGAAAAAATAAAGGATTCAATTTTGCACAAAATTTACCATATGTAAACTATCACAAGCATAAAAGGATAGTATATATTTTTTGTTTGAGTTCAGAAAGGATAGTATCTATTAAGTGTTGAAATGGACATAATCAAGGGAAAAAATGCTACAAAATTAAACCAAACATGATTACCAATTTACCATATTTACCAAAATCATTAATCATGATCATTTACAAAATTAAACCTAAATCCTTGCATTATTCTATGCCATTTCACTAACCATATAGAATTAACCCCTTAGTTTTAGTATAAAAACTCACCATGCAATGCTCAAAAATTCATAAGCTTGGTAAAAACATAATTCCATCCAACTCTCCAAGTCTCCATTTATCATTTCAACTAGCACAAATTAAACTATGGAGCTCACCATTAATTTATATCACCTTTTACTTGTCTTTTCCTTATTCAACTCGGCGACGCTGCTTTTTGTGACATCGTCGCCAATAGATTGGTCGTCATTGAGGGTTCTCAATGTCGTAAAGCAATTCGGAGCGAGAAACGACGGTAAGACGGATACAAAGCAAGCGTTACTTAAGGCATGGAGTGTTGCATGTAGTTCGGACGAACCGTCCCAAATATACGTCCCAAGTGGTCAATATTTGTTGAGTAAATTAAGTTTTGAGGGGGGTTGTAAATCACCTGGTATAATGCTTAAAATTGACGGGACACTTGTTGCAAGTGACAATGGTGATAAAAGTTGGATTGTTTTCCATCAAGTTGATACCCTTTATATTAAGGGTGGTGTCCTTGATGCTAAGGGCCAGTCTGTTTGGGATTGTAAGCGTGGTTCTCACCAGAACTGTCCTCACGGTGCTACGGTAATTATTAACCTTTTCTTCTTCTCGTTATAATTATTGTTATTGCTATTATCATTTCGTCGTTATTGTTATTGTCGTCGTTGCACTTTTGGTCATATGAAAATTTTGTTCCGATTCTAATATCGTTGAATGAAATTCACCATTTGGAAATGAATTGTTATCGTTCTTTTACAGTATTAACGTTTCTAAATTGTATTTACTTGATCAATCACTTAGGAACTAAAGAAATTAAACAATTAACTTTGAGCTAGAAAATTCATTTTTCGATCTCGTAACTTTTACTACAATGATTGATTTGATTATCAAAACTTATGTGTAAAGATTAATTATTATTCTTTTCTTTTGGTAATCTATATCTTTCATAAAATGTTAATTTGTGAATTGTAATTTTCGTTATATGGAGATCCTATATTCACTTACATTATATGGAAATGTTCGACAAACCTAATTACTGTTAAGGTAGTGATTATTAGAGCATCTTTATTGGTGAGACCCAACTTGAGTCTCAAATACAAATTATTTCCAAAATTATGTTGTCTTAAATTTTGAGACTCACTTTGAGACCCTATATTTCATTGGTAAAATTTTGAGATGAGTCTCTATAATTGAGCTTTAAACATATTAAATTATTTTAAAATCTATTTTTGGCAAAAGTAGGGTCTCATTGACAATGGGACGGTCTCTGAAAACAGAGACTGTCTCTAAACACGAGACCCATCAAATAATTCTCCATTGGGAAAAAATCCTCTCTCTCCTCTTTGAGACCCATCTTGAGACCCCCATTGGAGATGGTCTTAGTAGCTTGTTAATGGTAATTTTATTAAACTCGATCATTGGTTAGTATACTAATACTTTTATTGTGATTTATATTGAAATTGCAGTCCTTGAGTTTTGACAACTCGAAGAATATAATTGTTGATGGATTAACATCAACGGACAGCCAAATGTTTCACATGTCGATTAACGCTTGCGAAAATATGGACATGAGCGGTCTTTCGATAACAGCCGATGGAAATAGCCCTAACACCGATGGTATTCACGTCGGGAAATCTAAGGGTATTACAATTACACATTCTCGAATTTCGACCGGAGATGATTGCATCTCCATGGGCCCTAACAATCAAAACATTTGGATCGAAAGCGTTACTTGCGGACCTGGCCATGGCATTAGGTATAATAATCCGACTTATCATCATATTTGATTAGGGCATGTATAGTATCGTCGGTTTTCAATAGTATGGATAAGTTTTCAGTTAATTTTGCAACTTATTTAACGAGGCTTTAAATGAAAACACGTTTTGAATTAGTATTATTTGTGTTTCGAGCAGCATAGGGAGCCTTGGCCGTGACGACAGCGACGATGGTCTAGTGGTACAAAATGTGACAGTAAAATCGGTAACTTTTACGGGTACTGATAATGGGCTGAGAATTAAGACTTTTGCAACCCCAGTTAAGGGTACTGTGAAAGATATTTACTTCTCTCAAGCTACTATGGTCGATGCACGCAACCCGATTATCATAGATCAAAATTACTGCCCAGAGGACAATTGCCCTACTGGCAAGGTACTCGACTTTCCTTTCAGGTCTAATTCGTGCACGTTATACACGCGCCACTTATATTAAATCAGTTCTAACATGCATTTGTTATTGTACCAGGGATCGGGCATACAAATCAGTAACGTCGTGTACGAGCAAATACACGGAACATCGTCGTCGAAACAGGTCGTGACATTGGATTGCAGTCCTGAGAAACCTTGTTATGGGTTGACAATGAATGATATCAAGCTCTCTTATAAATCAGACACTCCTGAATGTGAGATTAAGAATGCTTCTGGAAAAGTGATTGGGCCTATGGAACCTTCTAAATGTGTTAATTGGTAGAAGAATTTGCCCTTAAATTGTGGTTGTTGTACCCTAATCTTTTAGCTAGGGTATTTTTTTTATGTAAGTTTTGGCCATAAAAAATGTATTGGGTGAGGATTAATTTACATCCTCAATATGCTCAATCTTTTTATGGCCATGTAGCCTTTGCTCTTGTTTAGTGGAATCATAAAGTTTCTTAGTTTTGATCACTTAATAAAAATATATAACACGTTACATTATCATTACCGTCTTGATCGTATTTATATTCATGAGTTGTATTGGTAGTTTGGTACACACCAATGTACGCTATCTTAACTATCTTTGTGATCGATGAGCTAAACTAACTCACATCAACACGATTCTTGTAGAAGTATGGTGAAGTCAAGGGTCAATAATGTCAATACAAATTGGACTTCAACTCCTGCATGGAGTTCATTATGGCGCAAAGCAAAGAGAAAGAAAAGCAACTAGTCATGTGATGTATTTATCGTACAATTTTTGGTTTGTAGTAGCAGAAGTAGTTGAGCTCATGTGCTTATCAAATGAGCTGGTAATTGTATTTGTCCTATTGTACAAATCTCCCTAGGTTAGAATTGTCCTCACTATATAAAGGACATTAGGTTGTACATGATTGATTCATTCAGAAATTGTAAGTAACAAGCAGCCGCAATTTGCACTGCTCCATTCCCAAAACTCAGAGCATTTGCTACTTGTCATTTGACAGTTGTTTCTAACAATCTGGTGAAGCAGGATGGCAGACTTGAACGAAACTCAACATGGTATCAGAGCCTTCTGCTCCTGATCACCAGAGTTTTCAATCCCTTGTTCTGTAAGTTCTAAAACCTCAAATTTAGTGTTTTCTTTCCTTGTTTTTCTGCTTAATTGATTCCGGTAGATTCGAAAGCATAGATCTTTCTCTGTTCGAAAGCATAGAACTTTCCTGTTAGAACCCTAGCAATAGCATTGTTCTACTCTGTTTACCTGCAACAAAGCATAGATCTTTGTTATTAATCAGAAAAGATTGCATCTTTGTGTCAAAAGACACAATCTTTAGCATTATTTGTGAGTGATTTAAGGATTTCTGGGTTAAAGCTAGAATCTTTGGGAAAGTTTTGAACTTTGTGACTGCATTTGAGTAAAACTCTGTCAAAACCATGTTTGGGGGAAATGATGATGCTTTGATGAATGTTGAGGGTGAACCACACCAAAACCATGCTCACCAAGAGAGGGACATGGGTGTAAGAGTCGACCCGATTCTTACTGGATCTGGAAACTATGGACCATGGAGGAGGCAGATGGAGCTTGCTCTGTCTGCAAGGAGAAGACTGGGATTTGTGACTGGTGCTACCATCAAACCAACTGCCAATGAGGCTCAGATTGAGGGGTGGAATGCAAACAACAACCTGGTCATTTCCTGGATTCTGAACAATGTCTCAAGACCCATAAAATTGGCAAACCTGTACACCCTGACAACCAAAGAAATCTGGGATACTCTCAAAAGGAGGTATTCAATAGCTAATGGAGCCAGAAAGTATAAGCTAAGCAAAGAGACTTATGAGTGTGTGCAGGGAACAAAATCAATTGATGAGTACTACACAGAACTTTCTGTCAAATGGGAACAATATGAGCAGATGTGTGAGTTTCCTGAGATTCTGAATGTTACACCTGACATAACTAGAATCTTGGAGGCAATTCAGAAACAGAAGGATGAGAGCAGGCTCTTCCAATTTCTCAATGGTTTAGACACCAAAGTGTATGGAACTCTCAGGAGCAACATACTTATGATGAGTCCCTTGCCCACAGTGGATGCTGCTGTTAACCTGATGCTGCAAGAGGAAACACAGGTGTGGAGTCTAAACACTCATGGAAACAAAGAAGCTGAGATGTCTGCACTGATGACAAAGAAAGATGGTGTAGACTTGGTGTGTATCCACTGCCCACAGATGAAGAATCACAAAACAGAAGAGTGCTGGAAGATGGTTGGTTATCCCTCGGGACATCCAAAATTGAGGAGAATGGGTCAAGGAAGCTATGGAAGAGGAAATGGTGGACAGTGGGGTCAGAGAACCTACCAAGGTGGTAACAACTCAGGGGGAGTTAGGTGGAACAACAACAACAACAACAACAGCAGCAACTACAATCGACCCAAAGGGAGTCAGACCAGGGCTGCATCAAATGTTCAGAGTGAAGTTGAAGCTGATCAAACAGATTTTGCTGCTCAATTGGCTCAAATGAATCAGCAGCTTCAACAACTGATGAAAAACACCCCAAGCAGCAGCAATTCTGGCAACAATGGAGACACAGATGATGAGATTGACTGCAATTTTGCAGGTATGATTCTTAGCTGCAATGTACACTCTCCTAAAGGAGAGTGGATTATAGACTCGGGGGCCTCTGACCACATGGTGGCCAAACCTGAAATGCTGGAAAACTTGACTGAGTTGCAAAGTAAGCCCAAGGTTAATCTACCTAATGGGAAGACTGCTTATGTCACTCATAAAGGGCATTTGACTCTTGTTGGGGGACTGAAATTGAGAAATGTGTTATATGTTCCTGAATTTAAGCAAAACCTGTTGTCTGTGCAAAAGTTTGCAAGAGACAATGACTGCATTGTGACCTTTTATAATACTCATTGCAATGTGCAGGAATGTAATAGCCATCAAATCAAGGAACTAGGAAGGGCTCACAGTGGTCTCTATTACCTAAACCCAAGCTACAAAAAGGCCATCAAGACCATCAAACCAGAAGCCAACAAGCCAAGAAAAGAGACTTTTGTCTATTCTAGTAATTCAGATTTGAAAACAAAATGTAATATTGAGACTCACAGTTGTGAACAAGATTTCTTGGAAAGTTGTAATAACATTTCTGGTTTGAATGTTAAGCATAATGTCTCCTTTTATAACACCTGGCATAATAGACTTGGCCATGCTCCCTTGAGCAAACTCAAACACATACCCTCTCTTGACCTGAAATCAAGTGAAATTCCAGATCAAATCTGCTTGTCATGCCCTATGGCTAAACACACCAAATCTCCTTACCCTACTAGCATGACCACTGTGACTAGGCCCTTTGATTTGATACATATAGATATATGGGGGGCTTACAGGGTAGCATATAAAGGAAAATACAGGTATTTTATGACCATTGTGGATGATTTGTCAAGGGGAACTTGGGTGTATTTACTCAGGTTAAAGTCTGATGCGTTTGAAACCCTCAAAATTTTCTGTGAGTATGTTGAAAATCAGTTCAGGAACAGGGTTAAAGTGATAAGATCTGACAATGCTATGGAATTTGATGATAGTCATTGTGTTGAGTACTTCAATAGAAAGGGGATACTCCACCAGACCTCCATTGCTGATAGACAACAGCAAAATGGAGTGGTTGAGAGAAAGCACAGGCATGTGCTTGAAATTAGCAGGGCACTGAGGTTTCAAGCAGGATTGTCCCTTGGATACTGGGGTGACTGTGTGCTCACTGCAGCATACTTGATAAATAGGATACCATCCTCAGTGAACAAGAATAAGACACCCTATCAAGTTATCTATGGGAAGATACCCAACTATTCTAATCTAAAGGTGTTTGGTTGTCTTGCTATGGTGTATAACCCTGCTAGAAATAGAGATAAATTTCAGCCTAGAGGCATACCATGTGTGTTTTTAGGCTATCCAGCATTGCAAAAGGGTTATGTTGTTCAAGATTTGGCAACTAAGAGAAGGTTTGTCACCAGAGATGTGACATTCCATGAGAATGTGTTTCCCTTCCAGAAACAAACAAAGCAAGTCTTCATGCATCCCATACCACCACAGCTGAGTGAAGATTTGATTCATGTACCTGCTTTTGAGAGTCCAGAAAACAATATAGATACTGATGAAAATACAGCTGGAAGGGAAAATGAAAACTCTGGCAACTCTGATGAGTGTCAAGCCACTGAAATAAGTGAAGAAGAGAGGAGTGACACTCATCTGAGGAGGTCAGATAGAGAAAGGAGAAATCCAGCATGGATGAATGATTTTGTTTTGAGCTTTAAAGGAAGAAATACCAGGGAGAACACAGCAAAGGTTGTACCTGTAGCTGACACAGAGATAAATGCAGTGTTTGCAAACATGGTGGAGAAGATATCTGAATATAAGGAACCCTACTTCTTCAATGAAGCTGTTATGGATAGAAATTGGGTGACAGCAATGAACAAGGAACTTGATGCATTGGAACTTAACAATACTTGGGAAATCACTGATCTGCCCCCTGGTAGAAAGGCAATTGGGTGTAGATGGTTGTATAAGCTGAAATTCAAACCTGATGGAACACTGGAAAGACACAAAGCCAGGCTAGTAATTCAAGGTTGCGGGCAAAAAGAAGGAATAGATTACACTGAAACATTTGCTCCAGTGGCCAAGATGACCACAGTAAGAGCCTTGCTTGCAACAGCAGCTATGTTGGGGTGGCAAACATGCCAAATGGATGTCACAAATGCATTCCTACATGGAGAATTAAAAGAAGAAGTGTACATGCAGATGCCAAAAGGTTACAAAGGCATTGGCAGTAGAATAAAACTAGGAGAACTCTCCTCAGGGTCTGTACAAAATCAGAAAGTGTGCAAACTCATCAAATCATTGTATGGACTGAAGCAGGCTCCAAGACAATGGTTTGCCAAACTCTCCAGTGCTCTAATCAAGTTTGGTTACAAACCATCCTCCTCAGATCCCTCACTTTTCATCAAGACTTACAATCACAGCATTACCACAATCCTAGTGTATGTGGATGACATGGTAATAGCTGGAAATGACTCTGTTGAAATCAATCAAGTTAAAACCATGCTCAATGGTGAGTTTCATATGAAGGACTTGGGAGCTCTGTCTTATTTTCTGGGCCTGGAAATTGCTCACACCTCCCAAGGTATCTTTGTCTCACAGAAAAAGTACACCAATGATTTGCTGCAAGAGTTTGGTATAGATAAGGAGAGGCCACTCAGAATTCCTTTGGATGCCAATGAGAAACTTGAACCAGATAAAGGGACACCTCTACCCTGTCCTGATATGTATAGAAGGTTGGTTGGAAAATTGATCTACTTAACTATCTCAAGGCCTGATATATCCTTCTCTGTTCAACTTCTGAGCCAGTTTATGCAAAGTCCAACTTCTGATCATTGGCAAGCAGCAAGGAGAGTGTTGAGATACTTAAAAGGGTCACCTAGTCAGGGTATTCTGTTGGCTAACTCCTCTGCAGCCAGGCTTACTGCTTATTGTGACTCTGACTGGGCATCTTGCCCATACTCTCGCAGATCTACCACTGGTTTCTGCATTCTACTCGGCTCTTCTCCAATTTCCTGGAAATCTAAGAAGCAAGGGGTCGTAGCTAGGTCCTCTGCAGAGGCTGAATATAGGGCAATGGCCCTCACCACCTGTGAGATCACTTGGATACTATCACTACTGAAGGAACTTGGTCTGAAGCATCTCAACTCTGCTGTGCTTAAATGTGATAACCAAGCAGCCATTTCTATTGCTGCTAATCCTGTTCTACATGAAAGGACAAAGCACATAGAAATCGACTGCCACTTTATCCGAGACAAGGTTGCTCAAGGCACTATTGTTCCCTCTCATGTGTCCTCCAACCATCAATTGGCTGATGTCTTGACAAAGACATTGCCTGTGTCTCAACACAGGTATTTGATGCGCAAAATGGGAGTTCAGGAACTCCCTCACCCCCAATTTGAGGGGGAGTGTAGAAGTATGGTGAAGTCAAGGGTCAATAATGTCAATACAAATTGGACTTCAACTCCTGCATGGAGTTCATTATGGCGCAAAGCAAAGAGAAAGAAAAGCAACTAGTCATGTGATGTATTTATCGTACAATTTTTGGTTTGTAGTAGCAGAAGTAGTTGAGCTCATGTGCTTATCAAATGAGCTGGTAATTGTATTTGTCCTATTGTACAAATCTCCCTAGGTTAGAATTGTCCTCACTATATAAAGGACATTAGGTTGTACATGATTGATTCATTCAGAAATTGTAAGTAACAAGCAGCCGCAATTTGCACTGCTCCATTCCCAAAACTCAGAGCATTTGCTACTTGTCATTTGACAGTTGTTTCTAACAATCTGGTGAAGCAGGATGGCAGACTTGAACGAAACTCAACAATTCTAATGTACGAAACCTTTCTTATAGGGTGTGCTACAAGTCCTCATTACGGAAACTAATTCGATCAAAATTGAACCACAACTATTTTTTATGTCGAATATTTTAGTCCATAATTTGTAGTCCATTTCACTTTTTTTTTTTTTTACGATGAACACTTATTTACCTGATTATATTCGACTCAAATTCAGTTAGGAACAATTACGATTTCGTTATCATACACCTTAATTAAATCATCGTGCTATCTTATATTGACTCCCACAAACAAAACCAACCAACAACCTCAAAAATATTATTGTTTGTATCTATTTTATCCTAGTATTATCGTAGGTTTTTTTTTTTTGAAAGGTAGTATTATCGTAGGTTAGTCCTATGTTGGTTGTTTATGTAACCGTGACTATAATAATAAAAAAAATTAGTTAAAAAGTTCTTAATATCAATTCAATCCCATAATTATTTTTTGGGTAGATTGTCAAACATCGTGCATCCTCTTCTCGTTCGTTTCCCCCAAATTTCTCTCTCCTGTTTTTCTTCTGATTTTCAAATGTATATAATCATTAAATTAAAATCCTGCTAATCTCAATTTTCCTTGTTTGATTAATATTTACAGGTGGGTACATTATAAAGTTTGAATCTTTATGATTTATTTCTATATAAAATAGCTTTGATTTTATTGGGTTGATGAGTAATTATGATCGAGATTTATTTTTCAGGGATCATTTTTTTTTATTTGCATTTACATGGTTGTTTAGAAGGGTTTGCTCAGAAAAGAGGATGTGGCCATTTTAGAATTACCTGACAAAAAGATGGCTGCTAAGAATGTAAGTTTTCGTTAATTATCCTTTTTTTAATCGTCGAGTTTCTCATTCGTATTTTTGAATCGTTAGCATTTGGTTTGAACTTGTGAACAGAATTCGAATAAACTTTAAAATTCGAGAAAAAAGGAGTTTATTATGTTGTGCATTGAATTGCTCGTTTTTGCACGTGGGTTTGTGGTGTTTTTCCTGAAATCCACGTGTGGGATTTAAAAATTTATTCTTTAATTGAAATAATTGACTTGTAACTTTTGTTTTGATTGTGGAAACATGTGTTATGTTTGGTTGTAGCATATGTTATGTTATAGCAATAGGGTAAGAAGTCGACTTCAAAGTATTTTGGAACTAAAACTTTGTTGTTATTGTTGTCGAGTTTGTAAACAAAATGAAACATCTTTCTGGTTGTTTTTGTTACAAAATAGTAGTTAATTAACAACTATGTCCAACAGTAGTGTACTGATTTGTCTTCTCTGATTCTGGTAAACTCGTTCCCTTGGTTGTGGTTTTGCCGGATAGTTGACAGGGACTAAGTGATTAAGATAGCTCATTCATGCGCGTTACTAATTACATTTTCTTAATTATAAGTTAAGGAATATGACATTAACTAAATTTTTGATGCAGGTTGCAGTGACGCCTGATCTAAAATGGCGAAAATCATGTCTGTGCAACGTTTTGAAAGGAGCTGCAGTAGTTATTCTGGTTTACTGGATTGGTAGTGTGTTCATTGTACCAGGTTATAGACCAGTATGTCATTTTAGATACGAAAACTTTGTTTTTTTACCTTCTTATTTGTTACTGTGTTTTCCTGGAGTTTACACTTTTGTGAGAGTCTGAGAGATTAATAGCTAGTATAGTCTGTTTTTGACTGAGAGTACGCGATTTACATGTTTATAACCTCTCTATTTGTGTGCAGAAGACTCTAAAAGTCCCAATAACTGAAAGTATGAATCTTTTGATGGTCAATAGATGTGAGGTTTGTCTTGCTTGCTCTCGAGTTACTCAGGAAACGTAGGTGACATTCGTCTAAGACGTGTTTTCGTGTTTTAGAACCAGTGCAGACCTCGTGGAAGCGAGTCATTGCCAGAAGGTATAGTGGCAAAGCATTCTAGCTTGGAAATGAGACCACTATGGGGTCTGCCAAAGGTGAATTATATTGTCTTGATACTGTTTCACCCTTCGAATTCTCTGTTTGTGTTGTTTGTTTCGGCTATTTGTAGATTGGTATGCTAGAATGCTTGTTTACCTGTGAATTTTTATTTGTTGATTAAACTCATTCTCTTTACCTGTCAAATTGTTTCAACAGAAACGCGAATCATCATTGAATTTGCTGGCAATGGCTGTTGGATTCAAGCAAAAGCTACTTGTGGATGAGATGGTTTCAAAGGTAATTACTTGTTTCAGTACTCTTTGCTAGCTGATTGTAGTTTGCCATATACGATGGGACTTTGGGAGGCAAAGCCGAAGTTTTAGCATCACATTGTTGTACTGTTTTTACCCTAGGTACACTCCTGATTTGCTCTTCTCTATGACATTGCAGTTTATCTCAAGTGGTTTTACAGTAATGCTTTTCCATTATGATGGTCTTGTTGATGACTGGAAGAGTTTCGGGTGGAACGACCAGGTTATTCACGTATCTGCCATCAATCAAACTAAATGGTAAGACTTTATGCCTGCCTGAGCTCTGTCCTATTCAACTGATTGTTGATTTGTTCAGTTGTGAGTTCCAGATTCAATGTGATACCAACTTATTCATGTCTGATTTTCATGCGTATTTTGTAAACCTGCTGATGATGTCGAAACTTTTATCCCAAATATTGCAACTTTTCTGTCTGTCAGATAGCATTTCTTATATTCTGACTGTACTCAGGTCTGCTATCATGATATAGGTGGTTCGCAAAGCGATTCTTGCATCCAGATGTAGTTGCTGCTTATGATTTTATTTTTCTCTGGGATGAAGATCTTGGAGTGGAAAATTTCCATCCTTTGCGGTATGTTCTGTTACTTCTCAGCTCAAGTCTGCTGTCGAATTGTGCATCATATGAATCAGATTATTCAGTAGGCCTGTTCTTGTAGGTACATTTCTATCGTTAAAGAGGAGGGGCTTGAGATTTCTCAGCCAGCACTTGATGGTAACAAATCGGAGGTACATCACCAGATTACAGCCCGCGGAAGAAGAGCAGATGTTCACAGGTTATTAGAAACACTGCAAATCAGTGTCTGTTGAACAGCAGATAAATTTTTCTGACCGACTATTTCTCATAAGTAGATGAAAACAGCAAATTACTAGCAAACATTGTGACTTCTCGGTGGGGGTGGGGGGGAACTTCATCAAGACACGGCTTTGGTAACATTGAGCTGATCAGAAACTGTGAATACGCTTTGCAGGAGAACGTACAAGCAGGGTGAGTGTGACGATGACAGTACAGGGCCTCCTTGCACAGGGTAATGATATTTGTTCAAACTTTCGATTATACTTCCAGATGGATAGTCTGAGAGGCGTAAATAGATGATCTAAGACTCGCACTTAATTTGTTGCAGATGGATAGAAGTCATGGCTCCAGTGTTCTCACGAGCTGCATGGCGCTGTGTCTGGTACATGATTCAGGTGAGTCTTATATATCAGTTTCATTTCAGTTTAAGCGGAGTCCTTGATCCAAGAATTTCATGATCAATAATCTGGTTCGCCCAGTCATTATTAGCAACATCTTCCCTCTAAATTTGGATTTCGAAATCAAATCACTATCGCTTCAGACAGGCATCGAGAAATCGCTGTTACATGTATTTTACATTTCTGCCTTATTTGCAGAATGACTGTATTCATGCTTGGGGACTGGACATGCAGCTCGGATACTGCGCACAGGCAATTTTCTGTTGCTCATTACAAAACTAATCTTTTTCCTCTTTACATTTCCAAGCGTTTGCCTGCTTGTTACTAATGCTCCTACTTGCTTGCTCTTCACAGGGTGATCGCACAAAAAACATTGGAGTCGTGGACGCAGAGTATGTCGTTCATCATGGCCTGCCTACTCTCGGCGAGCCCTCCGGGAAAAAGGTTAGAACCTATTATACTCCTTGCGTGATTTTTCATCACCACCTATCTTATCAGGGTAACGACTTTACGGTGTTATCTAAAATTGTTGAAATGAAAGCAAGAAGTGCAGTCGCCTGTTTAACAATTAAGCTTGTACTAGAAGATAACATCGTTAGGTTACATTTTTGCAGGCTGATCCTCACGTTATCGACCAGCGTATCGAAGTAAGTGCTCAAGATAAATGTGAAGTACTTAGAATCTTTCTTGTTCTCGTGTAAATTAACTCAACTTAAGCTTTAAGTTAACTATATGATGTGAGAACTAAGAGAACTACGATTTAACTTCATGAATACTCGTACTTGTGAACCACATCAGTTTGGTTGTTTCAACATCTAAATTCTTACATAAACATTTTCGGGATAACTAAACACATTCAAAAAGGGGAGGGGCGGATTGCAGACGCTGGTGGTGTCAGTAGTGAGGGAGACCCTGGATTAGAAACCCTGATAGCCTTAAAATAGAAGTGAAGGCAGACAATCCACAGGTTTAGATAGAAAGCTGAAGTACTGTTACAGTTACACTCTGCCATTCAGTTAAAAACCTCAAGTTTATTTCGTACTTTTCAGGTAAGAAGACAGTCTTACAACGAATACAAGGTTTTCAGAAGGCGATGGGATAAAGCTGCGAAAATGGATGAATGCTGGAATGACCCGTATCCAGCAGAAGCAAAGCCAATGTTACAATACTAGGTAAAGAACACAAACACATTTTTATACACAATCTAATTGACACAACACATTTGAAATTATTCTATAGTGTATAGGCCAACAGAAACTCAATTTGCTAAAGCAGCCTCATCACTGTGTACTGTGTACACTGTGGATCGATATTTTGTACAGAATTCATACAGCAATTGACAGTTAATACATTGATCATTTCAAGTATATTCCAGATCCAGTTTTACCATCATGATTTGCCTATCTAATATCCACATGTTGCATCAGATGCACTGTTTTATGTCGATAATGCATACTATAGTGATCATTGTTAATAGCCCTTTTGTCTCATGAAGCCGAGATCATCATGAATAGTGTACCCGGGCGTTTTCACAAAACAAAGGAAAAAATTCCCTTTCACTCTCGCATCTACTACTGAGCTACACCCTTCGGGTAGAGTATATGGAGTGCGAGATCATTGTTTCGAGGTTTAAAGGACACCGATAGGCTAATATAATAGGCACTAGGCTACACAGCAAGAGAAGCAAGAGCGATTGCCATTTCTGATAAGTTGGTGTGCCTATATACAAGTATACATGTTTGTGGACTATATGGTCTATGGACAATGACTAACATTTATGTCATATTTAAAGATAGCCTCACAAACCAATATCACCTCAACCAACTCAAACATCCACCCACCCCTACTATTAATTTATGGAGATGTCCTTATTAGTCATTCCTCCATCCTTAATCACGACTAATTAATTGTATAATCGCGGCTTAAATAAGCCGTAAAGCACATGCTAAATCTCAACCTCAAACCATAATCTATATAATTAATCTTTCTGGTGTAAGTCAACCAGTCAACTAAAACTCCTTCCCTCAGTATGAAATAGACAAATTCTCAAACATCCATATGTACAACATGAATAATCTGACTGACCTCTCTGGCTATGTCAGCAAAACCAGACTCTATACATTTTGGGTTAAGACTGTTTTAAGCTTTTCTCTAGTGGGTCTTTGTGGGTACCAAACCATTCAACAACATTTTCAAAGCCAGTTGTACATGTACTCTACACAACCAATCTCATTAATTTTTGCACCTCTATTAGGCCCCCTCTATTTAGTGCCCATAAAATGGTCTAGTTTGTACAACTTGTAACTAAAGTCTCTTCTCTCTCGTTACCGTGATAAAACACGGAAGACAATTTTTACACTCCTCATTATGAGAAAACACTGAAAGACGTACCATCACGTGAACGAGTGGAAAAGTTATCTCGCGATAAATAAAGGTAAATAAGCAATGCAGCCTCAATGGGGCCAAATGGGGAACAAAATTGAAACATTAGACACAAAAGAAATGCAGCAATCAAACATTGAGCCAGTAATAAAGGATTTTGCATTACTATAATAAGGAAGCAAATACAATAAAAGTGTATAAATCTTGAATAAACATAATCACATTCTCCACTCACTATCCACCTTTAACTTGACTATATCACTAACACTAACACTAACACCAATCTAAAGCTGAATATTTGGGGCACTGCTATTTCCAGGCAAACTATTGCTACTTCCAGAACCAAATGTTCCCTCAAGTGTCAAGTCCCAAGGAGATAGTGAGACAAGAAGACATAAAAATCACAGCAATTAGCAAAACTTTACCTGGAAATAGCTGTCCCCAATTGATAATAAATAATTAATTGTAGTAATAATAATGATAATGTAGTAAAAATAACAACAATTAATGACATTAATTGCCAAAAAAAAAAAAAGACAGAGTAAGAACAGATATTCTTCCCATTCACACTCCCCAAACAGGATTCAGACCCCCCAAATAATTTTAAATTTTTTTAGGGTTTTATTTTTTAAAATTTTAAAGATGGCATCCAAGGCAATTACAAGTTTTGGGGGTGAATGAGCAAAAACCAAAGGGCCTGTTTGGTATGTTGCAATTTATAGCATAGCAACAAGGAGAAGGCAAACAATAACCTTTGCCACAACAAGTACAAGCTGCACAAAGTTGAAAACTTCCAAGTTTTCTTCTTGTTTCATTCATCACCATCATTTTCTTCACTTCTTCTACACCAATTAATGGGTATAATTTCATACCTTTTTCACTTGTTATACTTGTCACATTTTTATCATCTGATGCTCTTCTTGTCGATGATGTTGATGATGATGAAGAACACAACCCATTTGCCTGTTTTTTTTTCACAAATATATGTAATTAGAAATTAGAAAGTGATCAAATTTGAGGAAATATAGTGCAAATTAATCAATTCTAACAAATACCCAGATAATATTTACTGAAATTACAAGTGGGTTTTGAAGGAAATGGTAAGAAAGTGGTTAAATTTGGGGGAAATTAGTACTGATTAATCAATTTTGAGAACTATAAAGAGGTTCAATTTGGGGGAAATTAGTACAGATTAATCAATTTTGGCAACTACCCAGATAAATTTTAGTGAAATTAGAAGTGGGTTTTGAAGGAATAACTTACATGAGCAAGCTTTAATTGATTGGAGCTGAAGAGTGTGTTAGAAGAACAGAGCTGAAGAAGTAGGAGAGAGAAAATGACCCAAGAAGTAGTGAAAGTTGCCATCTTTGTTGAACAGATCTAGAAATGAGGGGTTTTTACAAGAGGGTTTTTAATTTTTAGGTATAAAGTTATGATCTTGATACTAATTTTTTTAGGGTTTATGAATTTGGGGGAGGTTGGGTTTGTGCATTCACATGAATCTCATCAATTTTTTTGATTGAAATTTTAGGGTTTTTTTAGAAGGGGGGGGTTGGGGGGTGTATTTTATTTAATGAATGATGTTTTTTTTTTTAGGGAAATAATGAATGATGTTTGATCTTAAGATTGAGAGATTGTGGAGTAGAGTATAGAAGAAGCTGAGTTTTAGTTGGAGGAGTGAAGTGAGTGATTTTTACATGTTTTAGAGAGGAGAGGAAATGAAGAAGGATATTAGTGTGGAAATTGAAATAAAGTTGTGGGGTTATCATGTCCAACTGTGGAGCAGTGTGGGAGTATTAATCAACATCATTATCACTAATTGTGCCACGTGGCAGAATGTGAGAGGCCTTTATGCTTTTTGCATTTTTGTTTGTTAAATTTGGACCTACAACATTATTTGGGGGTGAAGATCCCCTAGAGTTATTTTTTGGTAGAGTTGGTAGAGTTTGCTAAAACTAGTAATAAGACAAAAAGAAGAGGATCTTGGAATCCACAAAGAAAATGCAAAATAATTAATTCTTACCTTATTAGTAAACTCTACCGTATAGAGTTTATTTTCAACTCTAGGGGATCCAATTCCATTATTTGGCAATGGATTTGATAAATAGGAATGTGATTCCAAATAGTACTTTTATAAATCAAATCAAATCTTAGTGTAAAGAGCATCATGTGTACAATCATGGTATTCTATGGAGTGATGGAGTAGTGCTCAATATTGAATTTTGTAGGTATGAAATACTAGTAGAGAAATGTGTTATACAAGAAGAGATTAATGACATTCTTTAAAGCATAATTTGAGTGACGGATTCAGGAAATTGATTTAAATGAAAAGTTGTGAGGGAATAAGGGGTGCTCGTATATTGTATACGTCATTGTATGATGACACGATATTTTGGGAGTTTTTATTTATTTCGAGGACACATTGTACTATTACCTGAAAAAACTATTTCTTCTAGGGTGCAAGTGACATTACAAGTTTCAAAGAATTGCAATGTATGGAGTAGTTCTGTTACAAGACTCAACATTTTTTGTTCGACGTAACCCTATGAGTTATGACAATAATCTTGTTGTGCATTGGCCTCCAAGTAAAGAATGTGGTTATTGATTAAAGAATTGTTTTTCTGTTTTTTGTCTTATCAATTGAAAATCTCGCACAAAAGAAAAAACCTATAATAAAAGCATGATACTCCTATGTCATAGAGTAGATTAACTATACAATTATTAATGGAAATTATGCTCTAGTTTATAATTTTCTTCTTTACGTTGCGTTTATTCTTTATTTATTATTATTACTATTATTAGTAATGGAAATTACTCGATATGATTGCTATTGGACAGTGCGTCATCGACATTGTCTTACTTTTGAAAAATAATAATCAAGCTACTTTTGAGAGAATTAAGGACGTTCTCATACTCAATTTTGTCAAAAATGGTAGTTCAAGAAGATCCACAAATCTATTGAGATATTACTTCAAAAAAAGAAAAGAAAAAAATCTTACGAATTAGTAGTAAATCAGTTTGCAGACTTGCAGGTTCCAGCTACAGGGCACTAAAGTTCTTCAATAGTTGACTATTACAAGCCTTGTGCTCCAAGGTCTTTATCAAAGCCAACCAAATTAATTTTTCAATTTACGAGAAATACTTTTTCCAAAACAATTTAATTTGCGAAACTTGTTGTTAAAGATATGAAAATCGACGTATCAGCCTATATTTTTTGTGCATGCACAATTTTGTTGATTGTACACAACGTACCGTTGTCGTTTAAAGTTATTAGTACCGATAATCTAAGCTAGTACAAAAATAGGCAAAGGCGAGTTTTAATCAACATGAATTAGCAATTTTTGAATTTAAGCATTTTTCCCCTGGTTCTAATTGGATATGATTTCATAAACGAATGAAGATTTTGTGTGCCACTTTGTGTACCACTTTATGTACCCCTCCAATCACAACTTTACAAACCCACTTTCCAACATAAAAAAATACATTTGAGCTTATAATTTACTGTAATTGTTTTCAAAGGGTTTGATTGGAGGGGTACAGGGAGTGGGACACAAACTTGCCTGGATTCAGATTATGAATCATTTCTAATCCAATTTTCCAAATCCTATTTCTATTAAAATAAAGTAATTTTCACTATAAAAAATATGGTAAATGAAATAAGTAAATTTCTCTGTAAAAAAAGCCACAGTAATTCACACTATGTATAAATACCGAGCTCATACGTCAATAGTTACACACACTAAAAAAACAAATCCTAAATTGTTAAGGTAACATGGCTTTCAATGGGGAAATCTATGAAATCTTTTCATGGCTCCCTGCAAAAACACTTCACAAATTCTCTACTGCTGCGAAACCATGTCTAGATTACCTATCCGATTTCAGCTTCCTCGAGAAGCAATGTCGAAACTCTCAGTTAAAACCCGAAGAATACCTTATGGTACAAGATGATCATTCACCCTTACATGGTAGACCTAACCAATTCCTACTGTGTCCATTAACTGATGATGAAAATAGCTCCTCATTCGGAAAAGGGTACATTCATCGTAAATCATTGAGACGTGTAACGAGTAAAGGTCGGGTTTTGGCATCGAGCAATGGTCTATTGCTATGTCGAAACATCACTAATTATTCGATGAGCCTAAGAGCGCACTTGTTCTTATGTAACCCTGCAACAAAAACATGGTTACGTATAAAGTTGCCTAGAAAAGATATTGCCAAAAGTTACGCAACTAATATGGTGAATGTTGTATTACTTACTACTGGCAAATCTTTCCCATTAGACTACAAATTAATCTTGTTCGAAGCGGATACATCGAGTCATTGGTCGAGCCCCTACATTGTTCATGCTTTCGAACAAGGAAAGTGGGTTCGGAAGGAAAAGGGGTTGTACACCGGAACAAGAAGTGTCGATTTTGAACATCCCGTGCATTGCACGGATGGTCTCTACCTGCTATCTGATACCGCAAATTATGTCAAGAGAAACAGTACCTACTACTTACCTTACATTGTTCTGTATGATATCCGCCATGGCACGTCTAAGACGTATGCGTTACCACGAGAAGCAACGCGAAATTTCGCTTCTCATGATTGTAGCATGCGTATATTCGGATGGGGTAAAAGTGAGGAAAATCCTCACTGTTTCGAGTCTCTTTGCTTGGTAAAATCTGAAGGATCCTATATCTCTATCTGGATTGCTGATGTTGGTAACAAGGGTAAAAAATCACCATGGTATAAGTTGGTGGAAGTAAATATTGCAAGAGATTTCGGAATCGAAGAGTGTGATTTACCTTACAAACTCAGCTTCATAGTCATTGGTAAAAACCTGATTTTCACTACTAGGAGCAACATCTACAGTTACTGCTTAGAGGGCAAGGATTATGGTAAATTACGAAAGATTTGCAGCTTCGACGATGATGGTGATGTCCGATTTCGTCTTGCTGCGTACTCCTCAACGCTTCGCCCATGCATCAGAAGTTTGGAGAAGCCACCACTAAGATTAAGATAGTTATTTCAAGCAATTTGATCTGTTGTGTACTTCGTATGTTGTATTTTCGGATTTTTCGATTCCAAGAAAAGAAATGTATGAGACATTATAATCTAAGAACAATATAATTCAGAACAGATGATGTAGCATAGTTGCATTGTTCACAATGGTTTCACCAATGTGACAATATTTCAGATTTATACAGTACAAGGAGTAAGAGTAAACAACGGACCGAAACGCGTATCTTCTTCCAGACAAGTTATAAATCAACTTTAAACATGAAAATTGATTAAAAGGGGCTGTACATCTTCAGCAATGGGTAATGAATTTACAGGTACCGTACCTCCTCTTTTATGCTGCAAAAGATCGCAAAAAGGGAGTTAACCCACCTGGCTCTATTCGAGGGAGGCTTCGTTATCCCTCTGTCTCGACATTTTGGTCATCGCTTGAAGGAATGTCTCTTGTGTCTGACAAAGAAAGCCTTATGTTCTTTCCTGAGGCTGATTCAACCAGCCCTTCTGTCGTCAGTGTTAAGCCACCAGATGCCGAAGATGATGCCAGATAGCGTCTCATTGCAGAGGCATCGGTAGATGTTGGAGACATATTGTACGCAAAGATTCCCATTGGATGGTCGAACTTGCAGTTTGGACCGAATTTGCATATACCATATCGAGAATAGAATATGCACAAAGGTTCTCCCTGTCAATGAATGTAAAGAATCCTTCAGAACCCAAAACAACATAACCAACTGTAATGCTGAAGGTAAAAGATGAAAATACTGTGATGCTGCTGCAAATCTGAGAACACAGTAGCAAAGGTGGTAAAAACCTACCGGGCGTAACGGCAAGCCTAACGGACTCAAGTTGCAGTCTGGGGCAGGAATCAGTCTTTCTTTAGGGTGATGAAACCGACAAACTGCGCCAAACTTACAGTCACCCGTTTTCATGTAATATTGACATTCGGGTTGCCCAGGCCTCTCAGGGAACACATTGTCCCTCTGCAGTGCATAATACCCCATAGGAATAGAGCCAGAGCGATATGCTGAATATGCTCCTTGAGTTGCAGAGATAGGAGATTCGTTTTGGCGTGCAGTTCCATAGACAGAAGTGTTTCCTAGCGTCTGCTGCTGGCCCTCAGCACTCGAGACTGATCCCATCTGGCCCTAGTAACAAGAAAAAGGTTTATTATAGCAACTAAAGAGTCGAAACCTATCAAGGCTGAAGCCACTGTACTGCAAAACTGCTCTTCAAAGCACATAAAAGTTTCATTAGCTTTTCATACAAATCTTAGAAAATATATTGTAAGCAACACCAACTATTTCGGGTTTCTGAAGGCAAACCATACCATGTAAGCATTCCAGCTTGGAACGGATACCATTCCCTGCGGAAGAATCAAAGGTGTGTAGCTTGAGGGCCCCTGCCAGCGTGGACTAGGTATAATGGATGCTCTTGATAAAGGCCAACTCGCTAAACCTCCTGGATATGATTGCTGACCAGGGGTTGTTGGAGACTGCACAGGAGGATACACAGAAGAGCCACGCAAAGAAGCAGATGGTTGAGGATGATGGAACTTACATGTGCTTCCGAATTTGCATTGTCCGGTTCTTAAATAGTATGCACACTCTGGCTCGGTCTGTTGAAATACAGATATGAGTGAACTCCAAGGAAAGTACTAAACTTGAAATTTGATGAGAACATAAACTGAAACAATAATAAGTCTTACCGGGCGAAGTGGATAGCCTAAAACATTTACTGGAACTCTTCCAGCAATCCCAGCTTTGTCTTTAGGATGATGGAACTTGCATGTCGCTCCAAACTTGCAGGTCCCAGTCTTCAAGAAGTACTGAAGAAAGTTGGAAGTTGGAACATTGAGTTAGTAAAACTGTTTAAAACTATACAAACTTAAGCTCATTCTAAGTCACATTGCTCAATGAGAGGTACATTGGTAACGGTCTGCAATATTCAAAACCAAGCCAATAAATAGGGAAGAAAGTATGAAATATTTTTCAATGAAATATTCACAACAATCACCAATTTCTTTTGCATGGCACCATATGTATGTTCAGGCTAGAACTTATATAGAGTGCCTCAGGAGAGGTATGGAAAATAGCATCTTTTAAGATGATAGTGCCTGGCCAACACTCTGGAGAAGGAATCAGTAGGACAGTTCCTCCCCTCTCAAAAAATAAAAATCTAAAAACAGGCAAGTCTCGAGCATTCACACCGCCAGCATTGACCATTGTCAGGCCATGTTAATTTCTAAGGGTTCGGTTTGAGTTGGTGAATCTTGAAATAAGCTCTAGCAAAACTTTGCTTCAAAGTCATAGCATCTCCCAGGGTATGAACTTAAGTAATAACAAGATAGATCTTAACTACGTTAATGTGTTCGGTGCCCTAACTAAACATTCCCTCATAAGAAGAGAGGCAAATCTTTCATCTGAGGATTGGAAGCCTAACGGAAAGGACCAATAATACCTTATGTTTCACTTCAATGTCATCAGAGAATAATATTCAACAATCCTCGTGGATCTCCTAAAAACGATATTCTCGTGAAGTTGTATAAATAAAAAGCAGAGTAACAAGAAAAGACAGAATTCATGCCTGGCATTCAGGTTGACCCGTCCTTTCCGGAAACTCCCCCTTCATCCTTGCCGTGGCAAGAGCCTGAAAAACAATGGTATCTATCAAGTTCATCAAATACACATCCTTACAACAGAAGAAACCGTAATAAAGGAGAAGAATCTGGAAACAAAGACACAAAATACTTCATCCCAAGCTCAAAACTTTCCATCTGTGGACATGTGAAATCAATTTTCATTACACTATTAGCACATAAAGTTAACCAATAGAAAATGTTGCAACAATCTATAGACAATTTTCATAGATTGTTAAAAAAATCGAAAGAAAGACACTCACTTCCCAATCAATCTGTCAAATAAATGATAATAACTTTCTAATCAGAACAGCAATCAAACATCAGAATACATATCATCAAAATATTCTCAGATAAATTACAAACTACTGTTCCTTGTTTGTGAAGTATACTTGTATGGAAGGGGAAACAGATGAGAAACTGATGAGGCTGTAAAAGAGGCGGAGTTTATCACTTATAAATCGAATATTAGCTCGAGTACATATGACACTCCTAAATAAAATCTTCTCAGAAAGGGTAGACATTCCACACCCTTGTATATATGAAAACAAAGACATGATGATGAGGAAATCAAACTCTGATAGCAAAAGATGAAACCAAGTCCAGCTTTCAACTGTAGGCATCATGATTTTGTCTCAACAGTAAACTTGTCTAAATCTACATAAAGTTAACCTTGTCTACAAAATTATCATAAACACACATGCTATATGCCAAGCGCGTAATAATTTCTGGTATAGGAACAAGATCTTAACAGGAATCTGAGCATCATACAGACAGTAAAACAAACAAACACTTCAAGTCTTTACAAGGAAATGAATACATAAAGAACAAACAAGGAAAAGGGAAACAGCACGTACTAGCTTTCTATTAGAAGGATGATTAAATCGGCAAGTTGAACCAAATCTACAAAGCCCTGTCCTGAGGTAAAAAGAACAATCTGGCTCCCCTTCACGCTCTGGATAGGGGCCAGACGGATAAAGACCAGCGTCAATTGCTTCAGTTGCTCGCAAATTGACAGGCCACATGGAGTCTGCCATTTACAAATGCCAAGATCAGCAATGCTATAACATCAATTCATTTGTAGGCAGTCAAAACATATAACGTATCGGTAACACATTAACTTCAAAATCCTCCCAAAAACCAACCAACAGCGGAGACTCCGGAAAGGGGTGTCAAAGTAATGCTCATTATTCATGTGTGTTGATTCCTAAACTACAAAGGTTCCATTCTACAGTTCAAGTTAGCCGACCCTAAATCATTTTACACGACTAGGGCTTTGTTGTCATTGTGATTTGTGAACAGCAAAGAAGACCGACACTGATAACAGTAAAACTCGAAATCATTAACAGTTCTTTCTGCTTCATCTAATCACATTTGTAAAACCATAATTCATACACTACATAGTACATACCAAAGTACCAACAATCAAAACTCATACTCTAAACTCAAAGAGCAAAACTTTGATTAGAAATTCATCAACTTATAACAAAAGCGTCAAGATTACTCAATCCAGAAGAACCCCAAAACCCAAAATTCTCATTAAACCCACAAAATCAAACCAAAAAAAAACACATGATCAACCCTCAATTAATAATCTAATTTCAAATGCATTACCATTTAGCACAAAATTACCTTAATTTTCACATGATCAACATGCATTATCAAGTAGCTTAACTTCTCCGCAACCACCAAAAAAAAAAACTTTTTCTTTTTTTGAAAAAATCCCAAAAACCCCAATTCCACAAGCCGATCAAACACAATTGCCAAAATAAAACATAAAAATCACAACTTTATCAAAGAAAAAAACAAAACCCCCAAAAAATAAATATATATTTTTACAAAAAATCAGACAAAAAATAGAAAAAACTGGGTTCACACAACAATAATCACACACTAAACTGCAGCATTTCCTACAAAATTCAAAAAATGTAAAAAGACTGAAACTTTATTTCAAACTAAACACAAATAATTAAGGGATCATCATCATAAATAAGAATAATTAAGAAAAAAATAAATTAAGACAAAAAAAAGAGAGACCTTGTTCTAAGAGAGAGGATGATCCAGAGTTAACAGCAACAGAAGAAGAAGAAATGGGGATTCCTGATGAAGAATGTCCATGTCCATCATCAATCCCAACATCACGATACGCCATTTAATTTTCTCCTACAAACTATATTATAAAAATTATAATCATCATCATATCATAATATCATAATATCATAATAATAAGAATAATAATAAGAATAAATGGGATGATAGATGAATCATTCATCAATTTCACATTCTACGTACTACTACTATACATATATACTTTATATGATAATATTAATAATATTAGTATTAATAATTAGAATTAGAATAATAAATAAATAAAGTAATTAAGAATAGAAATTTTGCCTTGTAATAAAATGTGACAAAAAAAATAAAGAAATAAAAAGAAGAGAGAGAAAGTAGTTTTGTTTGGGTGTTGGGGAAAAATCAGAGTGTCTCTCTCCTCCACAAAATACTAACTTAAAAAGTAGAGAGAGAATCAAAACCAACCATCCAACCAGACAAAACCCATTTTCACATCTCTTTTTTTATTATTATATTAATTTTTTTTATCTTTTTTGGAGTAATAATAATAATAATTTTAAAGGAAAAAGGAAAAAAAAAATGGTGTAGTTATTTTTACGCGGGTAAAGGAGGGAAAAACGGTTAGTCGACGCGCGGGAAAAGGGGGTAAGTGGGGGTACGCGCCATAAGGGCGTGTTTGGTTGGTTGAGAATCGTCAAAATAAAGTGTAAAGGTATGTGTGGACTGTTGCTCGTCTTTGAAGATTAGGAGGTAAGATATGATGAGCATATAGTATCGTTTCGTATAGGACAATTGTGATAGACTTTGAGTGTTCATTGGTGTTCCTAGGGGAAAACGTACGTACCATCATGATACCATGAGGGCCGGGCGTGTACTTATTCTTTGTCGGATTCGATACGAAACTCGACTAGTTTAACTAAAAAGTTTCAGTATAGTATAGTGTGACTGAACTCATTTGGTTGAAATATGTATGATGACATGGTTTGATTCACATTTCACTTTGATTATGGAATGATGAAAATATTAATTTGAAGTCATAATGATCCAAGAATGACTCACGTTTGGTTATAAGTTAAATGTCCTTGGCTTTGTGGTAAGTGGTAACGAGTGTGTGGAAAAATTAATCTAGGCCGCATTAGTTGAAAACAATATATTATAATATTGACAATATTCATCGATAATATATTATCAGATCGGCAAAGACGTTGCTTTGTACTCGATAGGTCACGGGTTTAAGATCGAAGAGTAGCCTCTTATTCGAACTAACAAAGGAAGATTTGTCCCCTATAAAGCTTTCTGGTGGGATCCTTGCTAGGCAAACCGTCATCTTACAGTAACGCAAATGTAAACCAAGCTGCCCTTTTTTAACGTTGTGACTTTTATGGCATGTTTGGTAGAGAGGAATTGGACGGAAAGGAAAGGAAAGGAAATAGATTTTACAACTTTCCTACGTTTGGTTTATGAAGATACATGGGAAGTGGAAGGAAAGGAAAGGAAATGGAAGGAAATGATCCTTCATTAAACTGTCATTTCCTTTTCCTCCCAAAACGGGCGGAATTGGACGGAAAGCCAATTTACAACATAAAAACACCCACTTTCCTTCCAATTCCTCCCAAATTTGAGAAAGTGAACCAAACAAAGGAAATCGTAGTTCCTTTCCTTTCTTTTCTTTTCTTTTCCGTTCCTTTCTTTTCCTTCCAATTCTTTCCGTTCAATTCCTATCTACCAAACATGTTGTTATAGTTGAGGGAGTCATCCGCTATTCACGTTCTTAGAGATCAAAATTGAAAACAAAAAATGGTAATAAGATTTTGATGAGGAGCGACACGTAAGTTAATTGTGTTGGTAAAGCAAGTGATTTGCTATCACTTTGCGTTTAATACAGTTTTCCAAACCTTTTTAAGGATGACGTTTTCATCATGCACGGTTTAGCACCGACACGTGGATTAATCTACGAGCGCGTGGAGGTGGACTATTATACGCGCGTGGGGGACATTAGCTGACCGGTCACCGGGAATTCCCACTTCCACCAACTGTTTTTTGTACTACTGTACTAATTTTTCTCCGTATCTTTCTTCTGAATTCTCTTATTTTTGGACTCTTCCAATTTTATTTTTATCAAGTGTCTTTAGCTGATCGATTAATATGCATGCATTTAATCACAAGCTTGAAGTTGTATATCTAGCCTCCAGTTTCGAGTTTAGATCGGCCAAATGACCAAATTGGTATATAAAAATACACCAAATGCCAGATTGGTATAAAACAAACTTCAAGAGACAAATTGATATAAAAAAATGTCAAGAGAGTCAAATAAGTCTAACTTTTTGTCGGGGTTGAAAAATCGACAAAAATAATTGTTTTTTTTTTCAAAAATATGAAAAACATTTTTCTACTATTTTTACAAAAATAAGTTGTACCTTGAAAATATTTTATAATTTAGTATAAAATCATTTTTCTTATTTTTGAAAATGAAAATTAATTTTTTGTGTCGATTTTCTAACTTTTGGGGAAAAAATAGGCTTATTTGACTCTTGTTGTTTATTTATATACCAACTAGTTTTTGGCCCCGTGATCTCACGGGGGTGTTAATGGTGCATGTACGTGTGATACTCTTGAGTCTTGACAAACACAGATAAATCAAGTTTTTTAGTTTCTTAAGGTCATAAGACGAATATGATATGATGGATTGGAGATGCGTACCTTGCTCTGAGTATGTGATCATCTTGGCTATGAATCTATTAAGCACATGATTAGGATTATTTAGGAAGGCGGTTTGAGTAGTTGCCCCTACTTAAGATACATTACGAAACAAACACCCAAGGAGGTGATTGGATAGGAGCGAGAGTGTTTAGAAGAATTGAAATCTTTGAATCAATCTAACTGATAAGGTTGTGAAGTTATAAGAAAGATGTGTGACAATGTTAATTTTTTTTTTCATTAATTTTGTTCTTTTGACAAATTTTTGTTCGACTTACTCTTGTTGCCAAATGAAAACATTGTTCTTCCCCCTTTTTTCCAACTTGTCTCTAAATCTAATACGGAGTATCATTATATTCTCATCTCAAACAAAGAAATCATTATATCCACAACTATATATGTTCATTTCACTATCTGAAACCTCACGATCAAAGTTGTTTACATATACTCATATACCTACAATGGAAATAAAAATAAGAATTATTACATCAAGTGATCCACCCTTGCCTTCCACGCTATTTGATACCATCACGTATCCACGTTACTAATCAAAGAACGGTCAAATACGTTTACAAAAGCAAAAACTAAAAAATTTGCCAATGCTTGCGCTTCCTGTGATCATGTTCTACCAAAGTCATAGCATATAAACCACATTTTCAGTCACTTGACATGTACTTATGCTCCTACATCCTTTGCCAATGCCTCTAGAGAACCATGTTACTACTTTATTTTTGTCCACTACACCAAGACCTACTCGGTATTGTAAGCCTTCAATTGTGCATCAAATTATCACCCCAACTTCAAGTCCTACCCATCGGCTTCGATGTTTCACCTTGTCATGTGGCTAGCTAGTGTTATCGGAATCTTTTTATAGATCATCCGACATTTTATGCACCATGTCTTTCATAGTTTTGAAATCACCAATCCAAACCTGGAGCATATCACAATCATCCTCATTAAGTACCAACACACAAATCCAAGTTGGAGTAACTAATCCCCAACCTTTTTCTCAAATCACATTATTCACTCTTCTAAGTCCACTCAATTAATCTTTTACTGTCTCAGGTTGTTTTTAAATAAAACTTTATCCTAATGTCACTTCAACTACTGTTAACAGATAGGCTTACAGTATTATTAGACTTTAAACAATTTTAACTTCACAAAATCGCAATTGCCAACATGACCAAAACCTGAAGGAACAATGGACCAAAGTCCAAGGCAATGATCTGTAGATAATTGCCACCTCCATCAGCCGAAACATAAATTAAATTTACCTCTGAAATTCTGGTCAAATAGGAACTCACTTTTTTTATATCGTTTGAATTCTGACAAAATCAAGGCTTTAAAGAATGTGTTCGCTATTGGCAAGTTCAATTTCTCACGCAAATTTGAACCATGGTCTTCAATCTACAACTGAGAGATTCCCTAGAACAAAAGATAGGAGGTACTGTAATAAGAATCATGGTGATGGCATTAACATATAAATTTTGCACGACCCATTTGACATCTCACCCTTTATTGCACATTTGCCTGGACAATTATGTACATATTCATAAAAATTATGACATATTAATAACACAAAGCCAACCAAAAAATGGAGTGTGCGTGAAACCGGTTCAAAGCCCACCTTTAATTTACAGCCAGCTTCACAAAAATAGATATGTACTCTGTCACACGTCATTATCCGACCTTTAATTTCTTCTTACCTGGACTTAATTTTCTGAAATAACTTGTAGCTAAAGGACATAATTACATACTCGTAAAAATAAGCAAAATTACCATGATAATAGCCATTGCAGCCTTCTTCCATTCCTTATCTGTCAGTGGTCCAATGAGTTACAAATTACCATGATAATAGCCATTTCTAGTAGTATATTGTATGGCGCACCGCGCACTCGATCACTTCATTGCCACAGCTAGTAGTAGTGCAGGGACTGGTGTTTGTATCCCCGCGAAATTTGAAACTCATTTACCTCTAGTTCAGCACTAATTCATTTATCTCCTGGAAATTGGATCAAGAATAGTACATTAGACATAGCATGATCCTATTTACCAACATTGTTCATGCTCTTGATACTGCGAAGTTCTATTTCTGAGGCTGCATTTTCCCCAAAATCAATTATTTTGGCTGATGAAAAGATGAGATTGGTGTATCTACTATACTACATCTCCATTAATGCTACTTGTCCAATTCAAACAGTAACTCACAGTCTCACAACAACACATAGAAGAGCCCATGTCACACTAAAAGCAGGACATTGCAATCTTAAACATACTAAATTACACTTACACTAAATTACTGATAGATATGGCTTCTAATCCATTCTCCAAATAATGGATGAGTTGAAAACATGTATCATCTAGCATTAGTCGTCATTTCATTAGCAGAACCTTCCATGGTACACAAAACAACATGCGAACATTTGCCTTGTTTGCTTTGATCTAAGAGAACGGAAATTCAAACAAATTCCATTGATTTGATTACTGCTATTTGCCAGATATAACATCACCAAAGACCGGAAAAAAAAAGAAAGGAAAGAAAACTTACCACTGTTGTGACTTGTGAGCGATCGGGTTCAAAATTGAAGGTGGCTAACATGAGGTAACCTAAGATCGAACATGAAGAAAAGAGAAATAGTTAATCAAACAAATTCACTCCAAGTTATTTGATAACAGGAAATGAAAATTTCACTAATTTGTCTTAAAATGCCAAAAACAACAACAAAGATTATCAATCAAATCAATTATTAATCAGGAAAAATTACATAAACACAGTTGAATAAAAAAAATCACATCCAAAAAATTGGAGGAATATGTCACCTCGAGACACATAAAGTACTGCCACTCCGAATGCACACTGTTGATTATTGAGGAAAAATTGCTTTAATAGAGGCCATGGTGGGAAGACAAAAGGTGCACGAGTCGTCGTAATCCGTTCATCTTGTGCAATTTAATGAGATCATAAACGAGAAGGTGAGAGGTTGAAGAGAAACGCACAAGGGTAGTCGAGAGGTTGTGGAGGTATATCAGGAGGAGGAAGATGAATTAGAAACGTGCCAAACAGATTAAAAGATTTAAAACTCAAATTTAGTATTGATAAGGCCCACCAACGACGTATTAAGGCGTGCATGACGTGGAGGAGAGCAAAGACGCTCAACAATGGGGCGACACATCATATGTGAGCTGGCTTTTTTTTCGTAAGGGCACCTTCGTAGACTGCCACGTAGGCGCTGAACTTAGCCTATTAAAGTATTAGTATAGATATGTCTCTTCAAGTTTTTTTTATACCAATCTGGTATTTGAGTGTATTTTTATATACCAATTTGGTCATTTGGCCAGTTTAGATCCGAATTTAGCACGATCTTTCATTCAAGTAGATCTTGTTTGACAGGACTTGATACACTCTTCAATTTCGAGTTTAGATGCGAGTTTTGCACGATCTTTCGTCCAAGTAGATCTTGTTTGACAGGACTTGATACAAATCAAGTTAAAAAGTAAAGTTAAACGTGGTTAAGGATGAGTATAGACCATCATATGCGTAGCGCGTGTGTACCATACACGATACGTCGATACACCTTACACATAAATGACGTGGATTACTTCAATTAGAGCGTGAAAATGCAATGCCTAAAGAAATCTCCCACACGTGAAGAGGAATGGGATCATTAGTGACAAACAAAGGATATTCCTATTCATATCAATCATTGATGACTTTGTAAAGTACTACTATGTTAGTATTGACTATTAAGAATTATCTTAAGCAATTTTAACAACATTTTAACACTTGCCAAACTTGTTTACTAAATGTACACATGTGACTAGTGTGAGTCTGTGAGAATTTATCAAACGAACTTATCGATCACCACATAATTTCTTTCCGTTAAACTCTTGACGTGTGATACTCCTCGTAATACTAACGACAACTATACTAAACGTCTCACTAATCACGAGATTTTAACTCGTACATGAATGAACTCTTCCAAACTCAACTGGCACCATAAATTTCCCGAAAATGGTTTCCTTATATACTATCGACGCGTGATATCCCTCGTAACGTAGAATAGGAAGAGGAGAAAACGCGCTTGGAGTAGCAAGTAGCGAGTATACTAGTGTAGGTGTGTCGGCCATGGCTGCCCAACTCTGATTTTCTTGATCTTTCTCTCTCCTCCACCACCAGTTTTCCCCAAATTTCAGGAGAGTGATTTCAGATTTGAGATCTCGTCTTGGGTTTTTCAATTTTCACCCGCAATCAATTCATATACGACTTTTTCCCCCCCCAATTTGTTCCTTCTTTGTTACGATTCCACGAATCTCATTCTCAATTAGATCTTATTCCATCGAATTTGTGCTCTTCTTTTGAATTTCCGCGATTCCCAAATTGTTAATTTTGAATTTGGGGGGAAAATAAAGATGGGGTTGCGTTTGAAAAACCCTAGATTTAGTCGTTCGATTGGAACATTTTTCGCCGTTATTTTGTTGCTGGCCCCTTTAATTTCTGCTCAGGTATAATCTTTTTTTGTTTAATTGAAGATTTATTGGGTTTGAATTTTGTTGATTTTTGATTTTTTTTTGAATTGGGATTATTTTTTTACAATTGAGTGTTGAAATTGTGCAGGAAAGTGGTGATGGTGATGATGATCATAATAGTGGTGGAGTTAAATCAGTTAAAGATCTCGGCCGCCGTAGTAAGGTATAGATGTTTATAATTGTGTTGTTTTCGGAATTGTTTCGATTTTTGCTTGTTAAGTAATGGGAATTTGGAATGTGTGTATGAAATGTTGAAGCTTGTAGTTGACTGAAGTGAAATGTAGGATTTAATGGGTAGTTTTGGTTGTGCTGGATTGGGACATTGGGGTTAGGAGGTAGAAATCGTGTGGAATTGTTCGTGTTTGGAATGAAATGCGGAAGCTTGTAATGTAGTTGACTTAAGCATTGAGTTTTAGTTTGGTTGTGCTGGATTGGGAGATGGCATTAGAAGGTAGAAATTGTGTGGAATTGTTCGTTTTTGAAATGAAATGTCGAAGGTTGTACTGTAGTTGATTTGAGACTTAAGTTTTAGTTTGGTTGTGCAGAATCGTGAGATGGCGAAGAAAAATGTGTGGAATTGTTTGTGTTCAAGCTGTTTTTGGATGCCCCATTGATGCGTATTGAGATCAGAGTAAAAAAGAAACAATGGGGTTGTAGATGATGGTGTGTGGTTTTGGTGATAGTTTGGGCGGGTGCATATTCAACATGGTGAACTTATGAATAAAGTTGCCTATTTAAGATTTTGACGTGAATATGGCAGTTCATGGATTCTTTAGTGTGCATTCGATCTGTAAGTTGTTGACCTTGAGGGTTCTGGTGTTTGCTTGAGTTTCAACTGTAATTGGAACACGCGGGATATATTTCATATGTTGGGCCCTTTTAAAGAGTCTGAAGCTGTAGCTGTGATTTGAAGCATGGTGGATTGTATAGCTCTAGGAGGTAGACTCTAGTTGAGTTTGAACTTTGCCTGCGCATTTCTTCTGTAAATTTTACTACATTGCGGTTGGCTAGTTGCTCATCTTGGAGGTATATCTGGCCTTTGGTTCTTTTTTGTCTTAGTGTGTATCATAGTGCCATTTCCTGCATATCATTAGCCATTATTTGAGTGGCGCGAACTGGAATCAATTGCAGGAAGAGTGATGGTTGAGAAGTTTGTGGGGGAAACAAGCCTGCGATTATACTATTATATTAGTACTTTGTCTGTGTATAGCAGTTCTTCCTTAAGGTTCTGATAATCGTAGTAGCCTACTTCATGGACGCAAGTTCTATTTTGGTCACTCAAACTGGAGGGCTCAGAAATCCTGTAGTTGCCCCTTTTTGGAACTTTATTTTATTTTGTTATTATTATGATCATTAACTTGGTTTCCAGAAGAAAAAAAACAGAAGCTGAAACTCTTCTTTCTGGCAGTAAGAGTAGGAATGTTCTTCACTCTTGAAACTCCAGAAGAGACTAGCTAAAACTAACAGGTGTATGGACTATCGAGTATACTAATCGTGGCTCGTTGTTGCAGATTGTCCTGGAGCACCTGGGAAAAGACGCCCATTCAATTCATTTAGGCATAAATTTGGACTCTGGGTTAGGAGTTTTTGATGCCTTCTTCGCAAGTTTGTGCATGATTCTCGTCAGTGAGGTCTGTCCCGCGTCTATGCAATTTCTTTGTGATGCACTCTTGATATTTTTGGCATCAGCTATTTTAATTATAATATCTACATCTTTACTTCTCCCAATGTCGTTATTCTCTGATTCAGCATGTGCAACTAGTTGACTGCTGGATTGTTCCTTATGAAGGTCTTAATAGCTGATGGTTTTTTGATAGATTGGAGATGAAACTTTTATTATAGCAGCTTTAATGGCGATGCGTCATCCAAAATCCATCGTCTTATCTGGTGCTCTAAGTGCCTTGGTTGTGATGACTGTAAGTACTTCTGTTGATTTCCCCTCAATCATTACATGTTAAATTTACCTCATCTCATAATTTTCTGTTTCTTTTCAATGCGCTTCTCACTGTCATTAACTCATAATTTTTGTAATTTCTGGATATAGGTTTATGCTTCAAGAAATTTATAGCTTTTCAACTTTTGGTGCGTTTGTTCAATGTAATTTAACGTTGCTAATATGGTGATGTAGGTGCTCTCCACTGGACTTGGTAGGATAGTTCCAAACTTAGTATCCAGGAAGCATACAAACAGTGCAGCTACAGGTGCAGCTTATTATCTTGTTTGTTCTAGTGCTATATCTATTACTCCTTCTATGCCATGTGTATCATATCAGTAGTTTTAGTGTTTTTTGCTTTAATGTAGAGCGATTATCCTCTAACTATGTCCGTTTCTTGAATATGGTCATACTTAAGTGTGACTTGGATTAGGATGGACTTAAGAATTCGGAGCATCATAGGTTCCATATGTGTTGTCGTTGTCTCAAATGCATATGTTCTTTCCATTGCAGTTCTCTATTTGTTTTTTGGATTACGGCTGCTTTACATTGCTTGGAGATCAGATCCTAAAGGATCCCAAAAGAAGGAGATGGAGGAGGTATGCCTTTTGTTTTTGTATTGATAAGAAGAACATAGTTTATTAAGAAAGAAAGAGAGAAGAATACAATGAGTTTGTGCATAAGTTTAGTTGAGATTGGACCATTTGAATTCTTGTATTGTTCTTGCACTCATTTCATATGTGTTTATTCGTTGTGGTTTTCATTCCCTCAAACTCCACCTAGTACTGCTTATGAGTTATTAATGGCAACTGATAACGAAGAATTATGAACAAAGCCATGTGTTTGGTGGTAAAGCTTAATGTCCATGAAACCAAGAAAATTATACTGTTTTCTAGTCTGCTGTTCTGGCGCTCATCTGTTCAAAATCATTACTTATTCTCTGATATATTTTGGTGCCTGTCCAGGTTGAAGAGAAGCTTGAGGGAGGGCAAGGGAAAACATCATTCCGGCGTTTCTTGACAAGATTCCTCACTCCAATATTCTTGGAGGTACAATGTTTTAATTTCAAATGCAATGTTGTTATCCAGCATATCAAATATCACCTATGAAACAGAATTTTGTTTGGTTAAGGATAAGAAGAGACTAAGGGGAAGGGGGTAATGTAAGAGTTAGAAAGGATCTGTGTTTGTTTATGTCTTTGGTTGACATTGGTATTTCAGATGTCAAAGATGGATCTCTTCTAATATAATTTTGATGTTTTATATTTCTGCAGTCATTTATTCTGACCTTCCTAGCTGAGTGGGGTGATCGTAGTCAGATAGCGACTATTGCTGTAAGTTCATTTCTCTCCTTTTAAAGTAACTTTTCTTGTTTGTGTTATGCATGCAGTCATCGGTGAAAGTATTGACTATATTACATTTTTCTTCTAAGTTTTTTTTGAGGTCAACAATTTTCTTCTAAGTTTGATTCTTTTCTGTTGCCGTGAGCTCATTGACAAAATGGCATATTTCTTTCGTTTAGGAGGAGTTTGGTGAAGTATCCTCTAGTTTACTATTGAGGAACAAAGAATTAATTCTGCATCTCAGTCTGCATTATACAATTTTTACCGTAGTTGATTGTCTACTGTTGTCTTCCACTATTTCTTACTGTTGTACATTCTTTGATCTTCTGGAACTCCCAAGTGCCTTTTTTTCTCCGAAAATAACAGCTGCGTTTCTGGTTGCTGCAGCTGTTGGATATTGCTCTTTGATCAAATAAGCATCTTTTAGATTCTGGGTTAACTTTTTATCACGAAGGAATAACATCCAGAATTGCCTGATTCTATGTCCACGCCCTACTAAATACGTGTTTAGTGGTTGTTCAAAGGAAATGTGAAAACCGATGTGTATTCAAACCAATTCATATGGCTAACTTATTTCCACCAGAAAAGTTGGATGTTGCAATATGCTGGCATTTCTTACATTTTGTACTTTTGTATTCGATTGCTTATACGTAAGATTTAATCCTGTCAATATTAAATCGATTCTTTCTTATTTTCGCAGCTGGCAACCCACAAAAATGCATTGGGTGTTTGCATAGGAGCCATACTAGGCCATACAGTCTGTACATCAGTAGCTGTGGTGGGAGGAAGCATGTTGGCATCCCGGATCTCACAACGAACAGTTGCAACAGTTGGTGGCTTCCTCTTTCTCGGATTTTCATTATCTTCATACTTCTACCCTCCACTATAGAAGGAAACTCCATTGACATTGTAGTCTAACCAGACTCATTTATATGTCATCCTATATTCATATCGCTCTGCCTTCTTATTCGAGATATCTTTTTTCCCCTTACCCTTTCACAGGCAGCCATCATCAAAAATCTTGATGCTATTTTTGTTGTGTGTAAATTAGTCTGATTCAAAAGGAAAGCAATCGTTTCTATCGGATTTTTTCGTATGTTATACTATGAAGCTAGTAAGTGCTGCTTTGATCATCCTCCTAATAGAAAGCTAGGAAGTGCTGTTTTACCGTTTCTTGTTTGTTTGTTCTGGATCAGTGTCTTCGATTGCTCAGTCTATAGACTGTAGGAGCACAAGCAGCACAGGATGCTTAAATTCTTGTTAAGATCTTGTGCTTATATCAGAAGTTAATTATGTGCTAGGCATGTACAATGTGTATATGACAATATGCTGTAGACAGGGTTAACTTTATGAAGATTTAGACATACGTATTGTTGATACAAAATCATACGGTTGAGATGTGATTACTTTTGGTCAAACCCTGGGAGCCGAGCAAATCTATACAGCAGTAGTCTGGGTGTATAGGCTACCCCATAGATTCCGGAAAGTTTGGGGTGCCTAGGAGCTGTATTTTTTCCCGAGATTGTACATTGCTTTGCGGTGAGCAATGGTAAGCTCAGCTCATTCTATGTTGCTAGGATTGCATCTTAAGCGGAGAGCTCTATCTGGTTTGTTTTAAGCGTGTTTTTAGAACTCGTGGTTTTAAAGAGGGAGGAAACTGTCCAAGTGATTCGTTATTATCTGGCTTGGTTCGGAATATTGCTAACCATATCATAGTGAATCAGAATGGAGTTTTAAGTTCTATTTTGTGTTAATCTGACATCCAAGTTCCATCATCCTGAAGACAAAAGCTGCCGGTATTGCTGTAAGAGTTCCCAGTACATGTGTTTGTCTTAGTTTATGTTCTAATCAAGTTGGAGTACTTAAAAATTTGGACTTCACTCATTTCTCTGTACTTCCAAGTCTTCGACAGAGTGAGCATACCGGTCAATGCAAATTTGGAAGCACTTGTAAGTTCTATGAGCTCCTCTATCTTGGTTTTGTCTCGGCTTCCGAGATTAAACAATGAATTTTACGCGGTCATTCGAGATGTCATTTTGATCATTACTTTTTCATAGGTAAATAAACAATTTTCTTAGAATAAATTTGCATTTACCTCATGATCGAATTTTTCAAAAACAAAATGCAAGTTTTTTTCGTGTTGTATTATAACTCATCGTATGTACTTTGAATTGGGATCTTTGTGGTCAAAGTCCAAAAAGGTACATAGAAGGTTTGTTTATTCTTGGAAATATACAAGGTACAAGGTACTCCGTATTTATTACTACTCATTACTCAATGCAGATCTCTTGTCCCACTTACAAAAGTAGGGAAAAAACATTGCATTGCATTAGTACTTAGTCTTACATAAGTACCATCATCATTGACTAGAGTGAGGATCTCATGTCTCACTCAAAGAACGGGAAATACGATCCTCATAAGTCATACCTTTCGACTATAAATATTCCGTATTATGCAAAACCAAACCACGGAAACCCAACCGAAAAACCGAAAAGCCAAACACAATCCCACACTCATTTTCAGTTCAGTTAACCATTTGCTCCTTAGCCTCCTTTCTCAAACACGCTCCCC